>OX439037.1:12044883-13419857 GCA_949317995.1 Acholoe squamosa
TGCAGACATTTTGGTATAGGCCTAGATGGCTTCTTCACAAATATTTTTGATATACATGGCTTTTTTTCAGACTTTTCACCCTGTGGGAAGGTTGGTCGTCAAATGTACACACAAGGGGTGTACGCAAGAGCAGGAGCTTGGCCCTGGATGGGAGGAATGTTTATAAATGTAAGTTAATGTACATGATGACACATTGTCAGCTCAAATAAGACACAGGTGTAGGGGAAGGGAGTACATTATATGCAAACTTCTCTCACCAATACTTGTTCCCTGCACTGATGGTAACCATTCGAGCATCCACTTATGACTGCTCGTGCAAATTCTCTCAGTGTTTTTGTTTACATTTTCTTTGTTATTGTTTTATTAAATTTTGGCAACATTAAAAAAGGATTCCGAATGTTGCAGAAAACAGCAATACTGCTGCCATGCTAATGGAGCTCTTGACTAATGTTGATCAACCTACTGCTCCAAGTTTGCAATCAACATTGACAACTGGTTATATATGTTGATATGATGTGTTGAACAACCCGTCTTCAACACTTTTTCAATAATTAACATGTCTTATCAGTGTGTTTTGCCATTATAAGAAGAACCAGCAAAATTCAAAACGATGAATCCACTGGTTATGAGTCTAGATTCCTATATCCTTCAGGTTTCCTACATGGCAGAGGGTTTATCTAAAATTTATCATTATGTTCCAGGACCAGTTCCGATGCGGGGAGAGTTTGTTGGAGGATGGCAGTGATTGGTAAGAAAGTTTTCTGACACCACTCATATCTTATAGGTTAGTTAAAGCTTTCTCATATTATAAAGGTTGTTCACAGCTTTCATATTTGATAAGTTGTGTATAGCTTTCTCATACCCAAAGTCAGCCTGTGATTCATAACCTTTGACATCATACCCAATTTTGCTATTGTTAGGACATCTTGTGCTATTATCATTTGGTAATTTGTCCTGAAATTCCATTTTTGTGTCATCTTTAATCCTTGTCATTTTTACTTCAGATAGTTTTCACTAACTTCTAAATAACATGACATTGATCATGATTGATAACATTGACCAGTATTCCTTTTGTAGTAATATGCAATGTATTGTATTGCTGCATTATACTGTATTACTACATTATACAGGCAGTGTGTATAGTGCCCTAGAGGACCAGGATCATGTTCAGGCAGCAAGCGTGTTAATTTCTGCTGACCGGGTGTATCCACATGAGGAGTATGACAGTGCAGCCATCATGAATGACATAGCACTTATCCACCTTAAGGAGTCGGTCAAGTACCGCATGGACATCCGACCTGTCTGTCTGCCTCCACAACAAGCTGACAGTGAAAACTGTTCATGTTGTTGTTCTTCTTCTTCTTCTCTGGCAGTCTAAAATGATAATCTAATGAGGTCTTCATAGTAATCAAATGATAGAAATAGGTTCAGTTTTCACCAAATCAAAGCATATTGGGGTGGGGTAAATGGAATAAGACGACACGTTTCCACTCTCCGAAACTGAAGCAGTTCACCATCAACCTGTTCTCACTACCAGAGTGCCATGATAGGAACACTGGGGTGGACATTGTAGATGGCAAGAGCTTCTGTGGAGGTAGGCGACTGCTTGTACAGATTTTGCACAAAACGTGATGAAAATATCAGCGCTTGCACTAATTTTATTTTTGTGGCATAGAATATTAAATCAAATGTTGACAATGTTGAGAAATGTTGATTTTAGAATTATAGAAGACTTACCTGTCTCCTAAGTTGAAGTAGAATTGTAGCTATTCTGAGGGAACCTGTGGATCTGTCGAGAATAGACGATGTTGATTCAAAATTTCGTTTTCTATTGGGAGACGGCTCCAAAACTAAATCGAATAAGAATGAACTCTAAATTTTATATAACTCAATATGTTGAAAATTTCGAAAACAGTAAAACAAAAAAAAAAGAGAAGGGATTTTCCTTGGTTCATTTTGACATTGTACGTTTTGTAGGAGGTATAAAGGACCACAATGATGAGGAGATGGACGCGTGTGACTTCGACAGTGGAGGACCCCTGGTCCACAATCCACAGGGCACAGACCACTGGACCCAGATAGGTAATCTTAGCACTTTAACAAAGGATGTAAATGAACAATGCCTTTTGATGCCACCAGGGTCATAATAACATGAGCCACAGGCTCATCAAGATTCTATACTCTGATTATGCTTATTTCCCTGTGATTTCCCCCCATAGTTTGTATTTCCCCCCATAGTTTGTATGTTTTTAAGGTAGAGCACATACATATTCATGGTCAGTTATAAGCTATTCTGAATTTATCACAACCTGACAACCCTCCTGACTGTCAGGATGTGATATCCACTACTAGTCTGTTAGTGGTAGACGTGAAACTATACATTGGAAATCAGTGACCCTTATCCCCTAATCTTAGAGCAGCTCACACGCATGCTCCCCAAACTTGATACTTTGTATGTGGGACTGCAAGATGTGTAAAAATAATCTCCATCAAGGATTCTCCCCTTGCAAGTGTCATTTTATTTGAGCACAGGGCCCCATAGAGTCAACCCATTAGCTAGGGCATTCATCTTTGCTGTGTTGTAGTAGATTTAGTATACAGCCAACATAACAACTAAAATTTGTCTTTTGATCAGGTATTGTGTCATTTGGCGTCTTACATGAATCATGTTGAAATCCAGGTACAGCAGGTGGATATGTCAAGGTGTCCTCCTATACAGATTGGATTAAGGAGACAATGAGAAATAACACACTTCAGACGGCATAGAATGGATCATGGAGAAGAAGGCTTCTATTTCTGACAAAGAGCACATTACAGACTGCACATTTTGGATCTAAGAGAAGATGTTTCTGACAAATTTGAATCATGGGGAAGATGATTTCTAATAGATAACAATCTGACCAATGGTATTATTCATCATGTAAGGAACTCATAACACTGATGAATGTTAGGTGTAATGGTACAAAAAGATCTGTAGTATTGTTTTTAGAAGTAAGCCAAACATTGATGATTTCATGGATGGATGATGCTATTTGATGCCTCTTAAAAGGGCACATACACAAATGGACATATATCGGTCTACAATAAGTTGGTGCCTCTCTGAACAGATTAGATTTTTGCGATAGAGTTCCATCATAATATTTCTGTTTCAAGTATTCTGTTTCATGTAACCAATCCATTTTTGACTGAAACAAAGGTACCCCATACAACGAGAATTGACTGTAGTATTTTGATAGATTGCATGTTTAGATTTTGAGTCTGACACTAGAACATTTGTTTTTCGGGTGAAGCAAATGTCTCTTCATCAATGACTGCAGTCACGTTTTTTATTTCTTATATAAAGCAATGTGAGGATAACTCTGTTAGTCCAAGAGGCAATACATAAATGGATTTTCTTTTTCACTTTTCTCTTAATAAATTCTTTGTATGATGGCTTGGTACTTCAGATGTTCATATACTTCAATGCTTGATAATTAGAGGGCCAAGAATTAAATGCAATGCATTTATTCAGTCAATCTTATCTTGCCAGTGCTGCTTCTGTTTATAATCGAGATATATTTGAGGTATTTTCTTGATGTTCATGGGGATTTTGGGCATCTTCCTGATGTGTATGTAATAGTCTACTTGAAGAATAATATCTTGAATAAACATGCTTTGTGCAAATGCTTCTTCTCTCTATTGTGTTCCATAATTGCTGACTGTGCAAAGAATAGTCGTCATGATGCTTATATGCAGGGTATTGTTCTGGCACTGCATTGTGACATCAATTTAGGGACAAGTCATTTATTGCCAGGTGGGGGGGGGACTGTTAGATATAATGGGGGGAGTGCATTTTGAAAAAGAAGCTCCATGCTGGGGGAGGCAAAACCCAATTACCCTTAATACTGGGAGGGAACCAAATATTAGTGATTCAAGCACTCATCATGGCGCATCATTCCACATGTGTATCTGATTTTTAGGGGGAGTCATTTTGCACAATCAGTTCTTAAATGGGGAAGTTGTGTGATTACTTTTATCATATTGGTTTGGGGGGTTCAGAAAAAAAGTTGCCCTTCTACCAAAATCCAACAAGCCCTCCCCCAGCTGGTAAATGACTCGGCACTAGGGCTAAGGGAGTGGTCATTATTTATAAACAGGGGGGTGGCAGACGTGCAAAATTGTTTTCCCCGCCCCCCTTCAGTGGCTGTCAAAATTTGTTGAGATCCCCACGCTGGGATGCAGAGAATTTTCGTGTCCCTCTTTAATCTATAGTAGCGTGCAGGCTTTTTTTGCTAAGAGAAGTCAAAATTTTTGGAGGGGTCTAAATCTTTTACGCCCCCCTCAAACCCACCATCCCCCTGTTGATAAAAAATGACCAGTCCCTAATGGCTAATGAGTTAGACCATGATTGCCCTCAGCCCCCACTACACAGCCCCTCAGTCCCCTACCACTTGCACAGAGCATCTTTACCATGACTGCACACTGGCCATCATTGTGCAATCAGTCCTGCAAGGGCAGCCACTGTTACATTAACCCTCTGATGCAGGACTGTTCCATGCCCATTGGTCATCATGATGCATGAATGTAGCTGGAGGGGCGACAAGATGCCGGCATTAAGAGCCGGCGAGCAGTCTCGCCTGCACTTCATTGGTGCATCATGACAACTTATGGGCATGTTGCAGTAATGCATCAGCGGCCGTTAAAGGGTTAAGATGTCAAGTCAGATATTGTGAAATATGTCATTGAGCTTACCTATTTCATTATAAGTGTCCTTAATGAGGATGTGACAAGTAGGGATTTCCCCCAGGGAGGGATGAAGTCATGCTATATGTGACACTTTTTATAGTTGAGTCTAGTTAATAGTGGGGGTTATGCATCTACCAACTGGAGTGAGACCGGAGACCTCAGAGGTAAGGTAACATATGTAAATACAGAGAAACAGGAAGACAACTTCATCACTTTAGTGCAAGAAGGTTGTATCTGCATTTTTCAAGTTTTGCAGGAGAGGCAAAAGAAGTGTTCCACTTACTAAAGAACAAAGTGGAAACATCAATATTGTCCAGGGCCTGAAGACATGAATATTATAGACAGAGCTTCAATACTTTCATAGTAGCTAGATAGAGATCAATAGATGTTAAAATGGAAGGAAACTCATTTTTTTCCAAAATGCCAGTTACAATGTTCTTGCACTAAGTTGACGACTACGCCATACTATAATTGATACCAAGTAGGTAAGTTACAGGTCTACCTTGGTAGGGTTATATGTGGGTAAGGACTAGACAGATACTAAGGGTATACTCAGAACGGTAGGATTTGGCGGAGGTGTTATCACATTATAATCAGATACCATGTGACCAGGCAACATCCTAGGTCTCTCTGACAATTAACACATTCAGATATCAAAGAAGATGGAGAGAATTTATGGTAGGAAACACAACCTGGAGGTAATAAAACTTACCACATGCCATTTATGGGTGCTGCTCACTGAGGCGCTAACCTATCATTTATACATGTGGCCTTCTATGTCGTTGTCCTTTTGTTCTGCATCTCACGGTGTCAATCCAAGCGGCTCTCATCATCATCTCATCTGTAGAAAGTAATCATAAAAATATTGATTGTTATTTAATTATGTAACATGATATAACATGTTCACAACACACCCTTCCCAGTCAACAAAAAACATTGCAAAATATTTTAGAACAATTCCCTATGGCTCCTTATCATGGCAAAACTTTTTAAAATGTTAAAAACCGTTTTTTGACATTAGATAATGCTTTTTTGTTGAGTGGGTATTCTTTAGGAGATCAAATGAAAAATGTGAATGCACATGGGTTATCATAAATAAAAAGTAAATGCTCAATGTGAATGAAAAATCTCACCACTGATCATCATCTAGGAGTCTCTTAAACTCCCTCTTCGTCGGTAACAACCCGTGAATGTTACACACGCTGCATTGAGAAGGGGAGTGATTGTGTTTGTCGCAAAAAAACACATGAGATCCGAAAGAAGGGAACTCAATCATGAACTGACTGTCTCAGAAATCAATAAATTTCTTAAATTGATCATAGCTCATGCAAATACCCTCCCTCGAGGCTCGGAGATCTAGCTCATCATCATCTCGCCTGGCCATGGAGGGGCGATACCACTTTCTCAAATTGACATAGCACATGTCTGGTTCTACAGTCAAAAACAACATATCTCCCAGGGACAAAACAAAACCATAAAAGTTTTGATTGTCAGAAAGACTAAGCACTATTTTGATGTCATCAGCCTCCTTTTTAATTTGCCATATGGCATCAAAAGAAAGCTGAATGCTGTATCTAGAACCCACCATTTGGAGCTTGTTAATCAAGTTGGTGTTCCAAAGGCTAAGTCTTAGAAAACCATCCCCTTGGGCAGAAAAGTTAGGCTTCTTGTCCACATACAAATTTTGACAAAGACTGAAAAAAGCCTTTGATCTTTGGTGGGAGATGAATCTTTTTTACTCGATCCCATAAAGAGTCTACCTCGAAAATTAATAACCTTGTCTAATCGAACTTCTTCTTTTACTTAATCAGCATATAGCGTATTGGCTGCTGATATTTTTACCGCCCTGGACATATAGGTGCTTTTTTTTATCCCTAGCAGGCACCGAAGGAGTGCGGGGAATTTTCCCCCCATTAGAGGGTGAGGGAGACATCTCGGTCTCTGAGGGGAGGGACAGTTTGCCGCTGAAATTGCTCCTTTTGGCCAGGGAGGGTGCTGATGATGAGTTTAGATCCAGTGAGTTTGGACATGTTGCCGATGCCTTAGATCTGCCTCGCCTCAATGCGACAGGTTTGGGAGGTGTGGTGCTTGGTTCTTGGGTGCCTCACTCACTTTGCTCGACACGAATCATGCTACCGAATAAATAAAAATACAATGTGAAATAAATAAAGTGACTCTCAAACTTCATATAGGTGTCTCTTGGACAAACCAATGAAAAAATATATTCCATAGATGTAGCTATATACACATACCAAACATGCACATATGTAACATCCATGATAGGAGAGGTTTTCACTTCACCTCAAATCAATCCGCCCACCATTATCTAAGGCTCTTTTTTTATCATGTTTGAAAATTAATTTCACTTTAATTCATATATCCACTGGGATACAATAAGATAGGTAACCTTCGTTTGGGATTTCAAGTCAATACTCCATTAATTAGTATCACTAATTAGCCAAAAACCATGTCAATCCCAAAACCAGGAACTGGATACCCATCGACCTACTACTAATGCATTATGGATGGTTGCTTAGCAACCAGGCTATTTCCACAGAAATCCTTAGTTATGACGAAATAATCATTAGGTTTTGAGCTCACCTATCCCCCCTAAAGTGATTCCAAGGATTCCAGTGATATTGGTGTATGGGTATTGGTCCATTAATGTAGTTTTGGTTTCATTTGAAATTCCATTTGCCAAAGAACCTTCTTGTTGCAGCCAAAAGTCCTTAGAAACCTAACAATTATTATTGGATTGGTGTATATTTACCATTTGCTAGTAATTAACTGTGCATTGAAGTACTTCTTTTTTTTACTTTCTGGCCGCCTTTACCTTTTCCCCCTCTCTTGATTTGGTTTAACAATAATATATTCTCTTTATTTCCACCAGTGTCATTGATGGACATGGCCTCGGCCTCTGATTGGCTGTTGGTGAATGTACTTAGAGGAGGCATGTACCATGTGAACTATGACAAACAGAACTGGGACCTACTTACAGCAATACTGCAAAATCATACGGTATGAAAACTATCCCGAGTAGAATACAGCATCTATCCCTATAGGTTAAGCCATGAAGCCCTGTATTGCACCTCCCAATCCCAATCCCAATACAACAACCCTACACCATTATTTCACAGCCAGTTGCAGTATCCCAAATGTTTAGATAGCTCTAGCTAAGGTTCCACTATTTATATGTCTTGTTTATTGAATCAAGTTGATCTAATGTTCACATGGGCAGATATTGCAGACTTTCACTTACATGAGGCTCTGCAATTTGATATCTACAAGGCTTATTTTTGACAGGGGAAGACCCTAAGATTTATTTTTGAGCTGCTATGTTCTTATTCATGTGCTGTATTTTCGATAATATGGCAGTACAGGGACACCAACCCCAACTTAATCAAAGATCTTTCGTGAGATTCACAGTGCAGTGCAGAAGGAAAAAAACAGTGGCTTTATGCCAGCAAACATAGTTGTAGTTGGAGCAAATTACACATGTTGCACTACTGAAATCTCATATTTACAATCTAAGGATGTCAACATCCTATTCAAACACTGCATGCACTATATTTTTTGAGAATGTGCCAAAGAAATTGAGTAGTGGAGCCTCTCGTTATGATCAAATCAACATTTCATGCCAAATAAGTGTTTTAAAAACAATTACCCTTTGTATCGGACTGAAGTGAAATATTTCTATATAACACCAGTAAGCACAAGACAAAACGGGTGTTGGTCTCAAAGTCAATAGTGGGGGCCCCACTATGCGATTTTTGCCAAGAATCACAGCAATTCTCACAAAGAAAGGTACGCTAATGAATTTTATAATTATACGAGACTTACCTCTCTCCTAAATTGAAGTAGAATTGTAGTTATTCCGAGGGAACCCGTGGGGTTCAGGGGAATAGACGATTAGGGAGTCCAGCGGGTCCCCCAGCCTGTTGTGCTGCAAGAGTGACTTTTGGCGGAAGATGACGTAATCATCTTCTCTCGTCATTCTATCAATAAAGAGGCCCATTATGGTTTGGCCTCTTTGTGTTGTTACCAAGAGTAAGAGCATTGACAACTTGAAGGACAACAGCTTGAGGGATAGCTTAGAGTTTTCCCCCCAATTGGTGATTTCTGTGAATACCTTATGCACGTCACAGAATGTGTCATGTTTTGGCTGCGGTGGGTTACGCTCGTATAACCCCTTTAGTACTAGACACACAGTTGTTTTCAAACAATGGCAGAAGCACCGATAAAGCACACCGTGCAGTGTTTATAGCACTGTAACTGTAACCTTCTTTCTGCAATTCTTTAAGAAACATGCAAATTTGTGGTATCGTAGGGCCTAGAGTAGGGATGTTTTGTTCATTACAAAATTCACACCACTTTCTGACATACACATTATATGCTGAGTGAGTACCAGTTCTCCAAGCATCCAGTATCAGTTCAACTGTTTCATGGTCATAACCTTGTTCCTTCAGCGTTTTGGTGAGTAGAAACGCCAGGCCACTAAAGGAATCCTTTAGATCCTGTCTGGGTTTCTTGGTTGACTGTGTTCTCGTAGGTTTCCGTTGGCCCTTCTGAACTGCATTCTCAACAGTTTGCTGCCCCACAGAGTTCTGAACCAGGGCTGGCCCGGCTAAGTCTGGCGTGACCAGTACTGCGTCCGACGGTTGTAGCGTCAGACGTTGTACCATTCTTCCGACCAGACTGAAAGGAGGGAAGATGTAAGAATACCATTTAGTCCATGTCATAGAGAAAGCGTCTGTTCCTGATGACTCAGGTTCAGGGTTCCTTACTAACTTATTGTTAGTACGGAATGCAAACAGGTCTATGTCCAGGGTCCCCCATCTGTCACATATCTTAGAGAAGATTTTAGCATTAAGCTCCCATTCAGTGTCGTCCGAGAAATGGCAGAATTTGAAATCTGCTAACACGTTCTCTACTCATGGGATGTGGGCTATGAGTAGCCACATATCTCTCTTTTTACACCATTCCCAGATTTCTTTCGCCATTTCATCACACTCAATGGACTTTACCCCACCCATCTTTCTTATGTATCCTAGGGCAGTGGTGTTATCAATTCTGTCCTGACATTAACCGTAATGCCCTTCTCTAGGGGTTTCCACCTCCCCCCCTGTAGGTATCGGACCCCTGTGGGCACCCAAACCCCCATCAGAAGCATCTGTGCATAGCTCTGTGTCCACGCCTTCTTTGAAGCCATTGGGAGGCGGTCGCACCACCAAGCAATGTCCTCTAGGCCCCCCTCGCCTATGTACATAGTTGCGTCAAAATTGCCGGCACACTTTTCTAGAGCTGTGTTCTTTTCCCTTTTGAGATGTTTGACATGGGTAGGTCCATATTACACCCCTGGTGAGTGTGAGGTCATAAGACCTACCACCCCCGCTACCTGCCTAATGGTCAGTGTTTGTACAGATAACACCTCAGCTACCACCCTAGTGGGGGTAACTGTCATGGACAGTGAGTTCAATGAGAAGCCTAAAAAGGTTATTTCCTGAGTGGGGGTAAAAACTGATTTGTCCTTGTGGATTACAAATCCCAATTTATCTAGCTCCCATGCCAAGACCTTGGTAGTGTGTGTGCACTTTTCTGGGGTGTCCTCCAGAATGAATAAGAAGCATTCGTGTCCCCCCTTCCTCAATTTTGCAAAGATTGGGGTGAGAAGTTTAGTGAAGATTCTTGGGGCACACGCCAAGCCGTTGGGCATGCCTTTGAATTCATAGATTTTGTTCTTCCAACTGAAGCGCAAATATTTTCTGTCTTCTTCTCTGACTAGAACTGAGTAATACGCATCCTTGAGGTCTATGGATGTCATCCAACAACCTGGTTGCATTAGTTCTACTGCTGTCTGAAGACTATTCATTCTAAAGTGTGTGTACTCCACACTTTCATTCATCTTAGCCAAATTCAGAATAAGCCTTAATTCCCCATCGGGTTTGGGGCGTAAGAAGACGTTAGACAGAAATTGATCTGGTTTCGGGGGAACTTGGTAAATAACTCCCTTTCCCTCTAGCTTTCCTACCTGAACATGTACCTTTGCCGCATCTGATTTGCTTAATGCATAAGGACCCGGGACAATGCCTTGGTGCGGCGGCAGATCTTCAAAGGGAATAGTGACTCCCCTTACCATTCCTAAGACCCAAGGGTCTTTGGTGATGGTAGCCCATTTAGAAACATAACGGGAAATACTACCGGCAACAAAATTTTGAGCAGTATGTACAAAAGGAGGGGGACTCACCTGCTCATGTGAGGCCTCTAGTTCTGAAAACCACACATCAGTCATATGATAGCACAGGAATATCAATTGTCTAAAGGGGGATGAAGTTAACCTCCTGTGCTGGGAGTGCATTATCCATCTAGATAATGCACGGTCAATCAGCCAATCAGAACGCAGCATTTAGGGCAATGCATCATGACTTTGCCTAGCTGTGTTATAATTAGACGATATATAAACTTTATTGATGAACGAGTTGATTTCATCCACAGATACAATCCACGCAGCCCGCTGTCCGCTATGGTAAAGATTACGAGTCAACTCGTCGTCAATGTATGTCACGGTCCAGTGTCAACATCGTTCTTTATAGCCACCATTACATGAACTCCTTGTATCATTAAACTTGAACGCAAATCAGTGCAGAATGTTGATAACATTTATATAATCTTGTAATAACCTTGAATACAGATGTGAGTAGATTTAGAAATATAATAATCTGTTGATTTGTCTTGTACCAAACCTTGCACACACAGCTGACACTATCAAGTTCATGCGGCATGAGTGGCTGCTCTCAATTTCTGAAGAGTTTTTTTTTATTTATTCATTTTTTATTTTCACACTCATATGGTTATTTTACCACCTACAATTTCCCCCTGAGTGGTGCCTTTTCAACTGTGTACTGTACAATATTTGTTGAGGCTTAGATGTTTGTCAACAGTAACACCGAGATAACAGAAGTCATCATCAGTTTCTATCACCGTACCATGTAGAGTCATCTTATAGGGATTGAGATCTAAGTTGACCCCTGTATGATGTCTTGATCCATTTGCATGGATCAGTTTGTAACCATTTTGTCATCATAGTGAGCCATGAATGCAATCCCATAGAGTGAAAGCTCAGCAGCTGTGTCATAAGCAGGTCTGTTGAACTCCATGATTCTCTTTGCAGTTGAAGTCCAATCAGCAATGGAGCATTGGGCCATGTATATAAGCCGATATTGGCCCAATATAAGCCGACATTGGCCCAATGTAAGCCGACATTGGCCCAATATAAGCCGACATTGGCCCAATGTAAGCCGATATTGGCCCAATATAAGCCGACATTGGCCCAATATAAGCCGACATTGGCCCAATATAAGCCGACATGAGCCCAATGTATCCTTGCTACCTGGGAGGTGTCCAGAAATAGTTACCGTAAATACCATAGTTTCACAGGGGTAGACACATAACCTTTTCAGCCACTGGCCACCCGGGCTTAATTGGGGGCTTTAGAAATCTATGAGCCCGGAGCTAAATCTACGGGCCCAAAACAACTAATTTACTTTGTTCTAGAACAAAATTATAGGTATCCCTAATCAAGCATCAAAATAGCTGAGTTAGCATGCCAAGGCTGTGGATGAATCTCTCAATCGAATAATTCAACTTTGATAGGGATCTCTCTGTCAAATCGTGTGGGCAGAAAACTGCAGGCCCACAACCAAAACTATGAGCCATTGGCTCCCTGGCCAGTGTTAGTGTCTACCCTGGTCCCAGTTGCAGTTGGAAGCGTTCTCAAGCAGAGCTATCTATCATAGATACCAAAATTCAGGTTGCAGTTGGAGGCATTTAGAAACATTTACAATGAATACACTAATTCTGGTTGCAGTTGGAGCCATTCCGAAACATTTACAATAAATACAATAACTCTTGTTGCAGTTGGAGCCATTCAGAAAAAGTTACAGTAAATACAACAATTGTTGTTGCAGTTGGAGGTGTTCAGAGATAATTACAGCGAGGTACATAAGTACAGTAAGAGCACGGTGGCAGCTGCTGTGGAGAAGGTGTGGGTCAATCACCGCTGGATGTCGCAGACACTTCAAGACATGGGCAACTAGTTCAACCAAGTACCCACAACTGTTTTATAATGTTAGGATATTTACGGATATTCAACAGGTGAGAGGTTCTAATCCTGCCCCTATAGAGCTATACAAGTTTGATATCCCATTTACTGCAGTGCCTCATGTATAGGGCATACCAGACATATAAAGCGCATTGTAAAGAAAAAGTCATTAGCAAGGGTTCCGTCGTTATTTCAGAGATCCATCATTATTTTCACAGAGATTCCTTGTAATGAACTGCCAACAGGGGCTTCTTATGAGAACTGGACTTGTTCATTGCTATAAAATTACGGCGGTTGACTGTTCAGTTTTATGGGGATCATTGATAGATACGACAGTTATTTTTACAGTGTGCACCCTGAGTTGATGATAGACCGATAGCTTACACCTGGGCTTGATGTTGAGCAGTTCCATACTAACTCTATGTAATATAACCCGACCCACAAGGCACACCCAGTTAATTATTTTATAAGGTGCATCTATAGGCTTCGTCTTTTTATATAAGCCGCACCTTATACATACATATGTGACTTGTACTGGGAGAAGGGGTCTTAGAACCCCCTGCACTAAGCCCCATTTTCGCAGATCATGTCACATATGGTGCTATTGTGCCAGGGTGCAAACTTTAATTTTGGTGTAGGGGCCAGCATCATCTTATATATAGTGCAGGTCTTTCGGGAGATGTGTTTGTATGATGCTTGTCCCTTATGGTTCAGAAATGCATCACTTTGCCTATACCTAGTTGATCCGAGGGGGGGGGGCAGCACCATGCCTCTCATCCAGTCTCTACTAAGAAGCTGGACAACCGGCAGAAGGAAACTGGATGGCCTTTATTTCTACAATTGTTGCAAGAAGGGTAAGGTTAGTGTCTGAAGTGGGCGGAGTCCAGTTCCCTTTTGCAAATGATGCTGCCCCCTACAGTTGTAAAGGACAATAATGCTTTATTGAGGGAAGGCCAGGCCCACAAATAAGGCAGGGACCTGTGCAATTCATAAAGTGTGCAATGCGTATGTAAGACTCTATAAATCTCACAACGGAGAGAAAGATTCCTAAATTTCTATAGTTATCTCACATATTGGTCTATTCTGCAAAGGCTCTTACGCCTTGAATATTGTACTTAAAATGTATTATATCATGGTGTTTGAAATAACCTTTTTTATTCAAAGATAAAGTCATTTACTTTTCTATGATGGCATATGTTCGGTTCATGTCTGTATCTATAGAAAAAAAATCTTTTGAAAAGAGTAGGCAATGACCTGCTCAGGGTTTCCACTCTCACCCATAATTTAGACCATTTATCTCATATATTCGACCATCAATAGATACGATCACTACTATCCTGGGAAAGCACTCAGCAATATATGGAAGGGGACTGGACATGGTCCAGTCAAGACGCTCAGTTATAATCCATTGAAACTTGAATAAAGTCCTACCCGAGAGGTAGGGGTATCCGGGGCTTTGCCCAACCCGAACTACTCGTGTTGTGTTGGTATCTCTAGTGATAAGCGAGCCAACGAGCCATCCAACATATAAGTCGATACGAACCATTACACTGGTGCCGTGACCAGTTGGTTCGGGGGTGGAGTGCGGCCATATTGGCCGAAAGCCTCGGGAAACCCGATGCGGATCCCCCCAGCCCTGGGCTAGAGGGATTCGAAGAGGATGACTTTACATCCCAGCATCTGTTGTTAGACTGGAAGCCCGGTCAACAACAAATGTACAATCCAGAGGGTGTCCGGACTGTTTTCTCGACACCCGGTTTAATGGACGGTGCCACCAGTAATGGAGGTGGCATCGTAAGATTGTATCCGGGTACACCTCAAACGGCGGCACCGGATACAGGATTGTTTAGGGGGGTATTAAGACCCCCAACTTTGGACTTGAGCGATGGCACAAAGCCCTATGCAGCGTACCGCGATCCCCCCGGAAGTGGTACTGGAGGGGGCAAACAGAGAAGCCCCACTAATGACATCGTCGGATCATGATAGCGACGATGGTAAAGCTATAAAGGACCCATTGGTCCCTAAAGCAACCCCGAAGACTAAGCCTCGGGATGCCGAACCGAGAAACTCGGAAAAGCATTACCTAGGCCTATCTTTGGACGAAGGCTTGTCTGACTCCATGTTCAACCCTGGAGGCAGCCGCAAGTCGATATACGGACGTCGGATGGGCCCCGGGTATAAAACTACCTCGGCCTATTTGAAAGCCAAAGAGCAGGTAGAGTTACAGGCTAAGAGGCAACATGAACAATTCATGGCAGCCCAATTGAAAATAGAAGAGGAGACTAAATCTCGGATCGGCAAATTAAGATCCGTTGAACAGGAGGCGATTCTAAAAGAATCAGACCTAAAATATCGTAGCCCATCGATTGGAGCGAAAGGAGAAAGACGAACGGGAAAAAGAGAGACGACTGGCTGAGTTGGAGCTCGAAGAGGCCAATAGACTCAGAGCAATCGAAAAGGCTAGAGCCGAGGAGGTTGCTAAGGCCCGGGATGTAAACAAACTACAATCCGAGTTGCATGCCATGGAGGAGAAGTTAAAGAAACTTCAACTCCGAAAGGCAGAGACAGAGGCCAAGTTGGTCTCGGAACAATCCGAGATCAGGAGAGAGACCAACGAATATCAGCGGTCTCAGAAGGAGAAAGGTGAAAAGTACCGTCTACTGAAGGATACTTTTAAGCGGGAGGCATCGGCCGCTCAAGAGGAGCGAAACCGAGCTGTTGCGGAAAATGAGAAGATTCGATCCGAGATCTTATCAGAAAACGCACAGCTAAGGGAGGAACAGCGAAATCTCACTACGGATGTAGCTACCCTCACAATAAATAAGTCTGCTATGGAGAGTTATTTACATGAGCAAGAGCAGGCGAATGCTCCTCCTGCGAGTAAGGACGCAAACCCGAACTCGACGTTTGTTAAACAGAGTGACCCAGTCTCCTGTTCTACACCTAAGCATCCGCAATACAATCCTTTTGTCAATGACAATGCGACGCGGAATGTAGATCAAGGGGGAGTCTATATCAGAACCCAAGATAAGCACGGCCGAACTAGTAGAGTCCGGATAAGTGAGGTCCCCATAGTCCACAACTTAGACCCGGACTATGTACCCCGGGATGCTTCCGACAGTAGCGCGGAGACTAGTAGTTTCCACATACATGTGGATCAGACAGAAAGTGTTGGGTTGGGAGCTGGTAATGACAGCAGCCAACAAACTCCATCAAACGATGGTAGTCAACCAACGGGGAACCAGCCATCCGATGGCGGCCACCAAGGTGCACAAGGGGGGGGCGGTGCTACGGGTACTACAGGTAGCAATAGTACCTCGGGTACCGGCCCTAACCAGGGTGGTGGGGGCTATATGAATCACAGTGGTTCACAGTGGACGTATACCCAGCCGCCACCACCACCTCCACCGGGCAACACAAGCTTCGGTGGAATAGGGGGCAATCGAACCTTGAACGAAACCAAGGCGATTGAGTGGAGCAAACAGCAATGCACTAGATTGATGTATGCTCATAATTCCGCCCGAAGGGTAGCCGTGATTCCTAAGGAATATGACGGTACTCGACCATGGAAAGAGTGGTTTGAAGATTTCATCGATGTGATGAATTGTAATGGTTGGACCCCATACGAGGCCAAGCCGCATCTAGTGAGATGCTTGAAAGGCGGGCCGGGTCGCATGGCTGTAGAGCAATGGCGGACCTGGTACGGTCTCACAGGGAGTTTCGAGCAGTTAGTGGAATCTGCTAGTGGACTGTTATGTAACATGGTCAAGGAGGATCCGATGGTCCGCTTTAAAAAACGCACGCAGAAGCCTAATGAAGCTTTCAGAGCATACGGTATGGAACTCCATGCCCTGCTAAGCAAGGCCAGGCCCGGAACTGAAAACCAGGACTGGTATATGGACGATTTAATTACACAATTCGTTAAGGGTCTGAGAGACCGAGATGAGCAGATTGCTGCGAGAGATGCCTGGAAAGAAGCCATAACATTGCACGGTATATTTAATGTTATAGATATGGCCGTGAAGAAGCGAACCATGTTAGCCGGGGACATACCGAACGCCAGTGGCTCGGCTCCCCTAGCACCAGTAGCCCAGCAGTCCGAGGTAAACAGTACCTCGGACGACTTTGAACTGATTGAAATCGAACAGGAGGACGGCACCTTCTGTTCGATGCAGCTAAGGAAAAATGCTTCAGGTAGGAAGTATATTCCGAGGAAGCCATTTAATAAGGCAAGGGATTCTAGACCATCTTCCGAGGTCAAGGGCGACCCGAAAGTTGGTGAGAAGGCAGCCAAGCCTCTTGTAAGCACTGATAAAGCGAAGGGTCAGTCTCCGGACATGACCAAACTTATGGAGGATATGTGTAAGAAAATTACAGATGCCCTCCAAGCCAGTCGGCAAAGACCCAGAGTGGATCGCCGAACGGTTAAGTGTTTCAGGTGCCAGCGCATGGGACACTACTCCTCTGAATGTACCGCTGCTAAGCCGGTAATGGCTGCCTTCTATGAAGCCGAAGACAATGGCGAAGGAAGGGAGAACGCTACAGATTCCACTGATGTGGAAAACTAGTGGGGGTTGTATCCACGGCATTGGGTATAACCCCGGAGAGGAACGAATGCCAAAATGCTACCGGGGGTGACCCGGTGGAAGATTTCGAATCAATTTCACCTGGAGGTCGGGTGGCTGTGGGTGCGCACCCCTGCACCTTGGCCAGGGCCAGGGACCCTAGTGCTTATGTGTGCGGTAGCGAACATATGGAGGCGAGTGGCCGCACTGGGGGAGAGGAAGGATGGATCAAAGAGTTGATCCGAGTGTGTGGGACACGCCTTCCCCCAAGTCATCCGTGTCTGGAATTTTTGAGAGGACTCGGATTGAATCTTGGTGATTCGGGAGACTTTCACCAGTTTACCAGTAACCCCTCTCCTTTAGGGGGGAGACGGTGGTATGTACCCATATCTGTGGAAGGCCGGGTAGGTGAATTCTTGGTGGATACTGCAGCCAGCCACTCCTGTGTGTCCAAAAGATTCTTCGACTCGGTGGCCTGCAGCCATGAGAACCTCAAAACGGGGGTAAATGCTTGCACAGCCGACGGAAGCAGTATGCGTACTTTTGGTAGGACGTTTATGCCTATCCGTATAGGAGGCAAAGAATTTGTTCTTTCGCCAACTATAGCAGAGGTTAGTGATGACGGAATCCTCGGACTGGATTTTGCAAGCTTATATGGGGCCGTCTTGGACCCTAGGGATGGTATGATGAGTATACGGAACCCGTATGGCTTGCATGTCCAATGCGTATTGAGACAGGTGTCTTCGGTTGCATCAGTGATACATACGGTGAAGATCCCACCGGGTACCACTTGCGATGTCCTTTGTGACGGATCAATGGCCCAAAGGAATGAAACTGGAGTCTATGAACCCGACACGGTGTATCTGTCGAGTATCGGGTTGGACTCAGTGGATACATTAGTGGCTAATGCAGCTTGGACTGTAATACCCATGACTAACCGAAGTGGTTCAGTGGTCTACTTGAAGCGAGGCGACAGTGTGGGTAGGATGAGTTCGGTTGAACACGTCGCCGAGGCTAGGTTCAATAAACCACTAAACCCCGTTAGTAAGCATCCATTAGATGAAGAATTCCAAAAGCTGATTGACCAATCAGATTTACAGAATACGGAGGATAAGGATTGCCTAGCGAAACTCCTACAAAAGTACGAGAGTGCTTTTGGTAGGGAAGGAGGACCGGTGGGCAGATCTGACAAGGTGTTGCACACCATAGATGTGGGCAACGAGAAACCTTTTAAAATCCCGTATCGCAGACTTCCTCTCAAGAAGAAGTTAATTTGCGAACAGGAAATACAAAAACAGTTGGACCTAGGGGTCATCGTGCCGAGCTCGAGTCCCTGGTCCAGTCCTGTTTGTATGACCACTAAGAAAGACGGTACAATCCGCTTTTGTGTCGACTACCGAAAACTGAACGGTATAACAAAGAAGAACTCATATCCTTTACCAAGGATAGATGAGACATTAGATAGCTTGGGTGGGAACCAATGGTTCTGTACCTTGGACTTACAATCCGGGTATTGGCAGATACCGATGCACCTTGATGACATGGAGAAAACAGCGTTCTCCAGTCACATGGGGCTATTCGAGTATAATGTCTTACCCTTCGGATTGTGTAACGCCCCCGCTACATTCGAGGCCATGATGGAATCCTTGTTGAGTGATCTTTTGTGGAAGAAATGTTTGGTCTACTTGGACGACGTCGTCGTATTCGGCAAGTCGTTTAGGGAATGCCATGCAAATCTGCAATTGGTACTCAACCGGATACTATCAAACGGTCTAAAACTCAAACCCAAGAAATGTAACCTGTTTAAGAAAACAATTACATACTTGGGAAGGATCATCACCCCCAACGGAGTGAGCGCAGATCCGGAGAAATTAGAAGCTGTAGAGAATTGGGAAAGACCCACGAGTGCTAAGGAGGTGAGATCATTTCTAGGATTTTGTTCCTACTACCGTGATTTCATACCGAATTATTCTCGTGTCAGCTTTCCTATGCAGTGCTTAGCTCACTGGACCCCGGGTAGGGCACGGGACCCATTTCCATGGACCAGCGAGCAAGAAGAATCTTTTAATAAGATAAAAGATTTGTTTAGAAACACACCCGTGTTGAAATATCCCACTCCCGAGGGACATTTCATCTTAGACACAGATGCGAGCAATGATGCAATAGGGGCGGCTCTCTCTCAGGTCCAGGAGGGAGTCGAAGTCCCAATAGCATTCGCTAGCAACACGCTAAGCAAGACCCAGCGTAATTATTGTACCACCAAGCGGGAACTCCTCGCGGTAGTGGTGTATACGAAGAAGGTTAAGCATTTTCTCTGGGGAAGTGACTTCACTTTAAGAACCGATCATTCGTCTCTTAGGTGGCTCCTTGAAGCCGAGGGGATGATTGGACGATGGTTAGCTCATCTATCCGAGTTTGGATTAGAGCATAAACAAATAGAGCACCGACCCGGTGCTAAACATATCAATGCGGATGCCTTGTCGAGGCGACCTATCCGAAGGTGCCAAAATGCCACTTGTGAAGACTGCGGGGCCCACAATGCTGTGGTAGCCGGGTTGGTATTTAATTATACCACCCCCCGTACCCCCTGGGAGGAGGCTGTATGTAGCTACCTCGATTGGTCCCCGGAGACCATCAAGAAGTTCCAACAGTCGGATCCCACCACCGCGCGCATAATGGAATACCTACGGTCAGGTATTAAACCGGCAAGGCCGCTAGTATCCCTAGAAGATAGGGAAGCGAGGCGATTGCTAGCCTAATGGACCGAGCTAGAGATCCGAGACAGCATACTATGCAGGTGGAAGACAACTCCCACCAACGGTAGGCTGTTGCAAATAGTGATCCCCGCCCCGATGAGGAGGGATATCATATATTATTGCCATGGTCACCAAACGAGCGGCCATTTCGGTAAGAAGAGGTCAATAGAGCGCCTACAAAGGCGTTACTACTGGCCTGGAATGAGAGGCGACCTGCTCCGGTGGATCGCCACTTGCCCGGATTGTTGTAAAAACAAGCCGGGACCTGGCCGGGGAAAGCAACCCTTATCCCAGGAATTGTTTGGTGTCAGGTTCGCTCGAGTGGTGATAGACATCATCAGCGGGATCAAGACGATGCCCCGGGACAATACTTGCATGATGGTCGTAACCGACTATTACACCAAGTACACCCGGGTGTTCCCTCTTCCTAATCACAAAGCCGCCACATGCGTGGAAGCGTTTGTGAAAGGCTGGGTGCTGCATTTGGGTGTTCCCCTTATGATGCACAGCGACCAAGGAAGAGAGTTCGAGTCAGAGCTGTGGCAGGAAATGTGCCATTACCTAGCCATTTGCAAGACCCGAACAAACCCATACCGACCACAGTCGGATGGGCAGGTAGAGCGGTTCAACAGAACCCTGATACAAGTACTAAAGCCCCTGGTCAATACCCACCAGGACGACAATCAAAAATGGATGTGGAAGAATGCAGCCGAGGGGTTCAAAGAACGGACTCCCCGCTGCTTCGCGGACTGTGCTTACGACACAGTCCACTACATGTGTCTGGGCGCCGTCAATAAGGACGGTGATAGCGACGACGAGGAGTGGATGAAGTCCGGCCCGTCGGATACGCCAGTGGGTAAATTCTACCTCATTTGGATTGACCAGCTCAAATCCAAATTGGGGTCGATTTACAGCTATGAGGCCCGGACGAAAGTCCAATGGGCGATGACCCAATGGGGGCCATCCGGCAACCGCCGGAGGTGCCCATTCGAATCGTGCCAGCTGGCTCTCACGGGAGAGAAGGTGTTTGAGACAAAGCCCCGCTTCGCTCGACACATAGTGGAGCACCACATGCACCACAAGCCCCTGATGATGTGTGTGCTCGGAGACCGTCCGAGCAAACTATGTGACAGCTCGTTCTCCACTAACCGGCGTCGGGACATGGCTCTGCATCTGCAGAAAGCCCATGGCACCGGCCTGGAAAAGACGAGGAAACGGGCCCTCAAGTGCTTCAACGAGCTCCTGGCTAACTGGGCCTCGTTGAGTGTCAAAGACATCAAGGAGCAGGCATTCGAGACCGGATTCTGCTCGTGGAAGAGTGGCAACCTGTTGGCCTTCTTCCAGACCAACTTCTCCTCCACCAAGTTCGGGATGCCCAGCGAGGTGCACCTGAAGGTGAAGAAGTGGAGGGGAGATGACAAGCGGGAGAAAATCAAAGCCCGCTCGAAGGGTCCTAACGGAGGCACAGCCACGGCTACCGGTGCTTCCAAAAGGACCCGTGCAGACCGGTCCGTAAGCCCTTTGGGTAATAAGGACCAGCCTAGGCCAGCCAACCCAGCTGATCGTCGCGAGTCGGGACAACAGGTCTCGGCTCTAGATATGCCTAGCAACCAGGCCCGTAAGGCGGTTAGCCAGGCGGCCACTCCGGCCACCTCAACACCACCTGCACCCGCGGGGCAAACCCCGGGCGAAGCCTCTGGCAGCCATGATGGGGGCGAGCTCTTCGCTCCCCCATCCGGGTACACATCTTGGTGGGCTGGTGAGGGATCCTCCGGCAAGCACCCCACGTACAGTGAGTACGCGGCGAAGTTCCCTTCCATGGGACCAGCGGGACCCGAATCTCAGGTCCTAACCCCCTTGGGCCGGTCTAAACCCCGGGGTAGAGGCCGTGGTGGAATGGAGTCCACCCGAGCTCCACCGGGCGGTGGCCGAGGCCGAGGAGATGTTACAGTTGAGGGCCTGTCTGTCCCTCCAGCAGGCGCTCCGCCTGCCACTGTGGAGGCCGCCGCGCCCCCACCAGTTATAGTTCCACCAACGGCCCCTCGGGTGCCCGTTATGGAACTTATATCAGGTACTCTGTCAGGTCTTCAGGATCCGAACACGTTTGTTGACCACCGCGATGTCCAAATGGCCAAGATCCAGAATGACCTGATGGCGGAATGGCAGGCATTGCATCGCCAGAAGTCAGTCGACTACTGGCGTGTAATGACTGAAGCCACCTTCAACCTGGTCTACGAGGTCCAGAAGAGGGGGGAGGAGAAAATTCAGGTGCAGGAAAGGAAGAATGTCGAGGAGGCAATCCAATCCTGCCGGCGCCAGCAGTTGGAAGCTGAAAAGCTTAAAGAGTTCCACCACGCTGAGAACGCCGGGTACATCCGTAGGTACAAGGAGGCTGACCTCAAGTTCTTCCTCGCGTTCGGGAAGCACCTGGACGAGTGGGACGGCTCTGCGTCTTCCCTGTCCTTCGCTCCGGCTGCTCCACCTGTTCCGGCTGCTCCACCCATTCTGGCTGCTCCACCCACTCCGGCTGCTCTACCTGCACCCGAGGCAGTGGACAGTCCGTCCGCGGTGATGAGCGCGCTGAGCTTGGGGAGCGACACGCCCAGCGAGACCTCCACGCTGCTCTCTGTGAGCAGTTGCAGCAGCTCGGCTCCGGCTGCCTCAGCGGAGTCGGCTGAGAAGATGGACACGGATCCGGAAGATCTTTAAGTGTCCATCTGATGGTGTTTTATAGTACCCGAGGGTAAAGGCATTTATCATGCCAGAGGTACTTATCCTTACACTGGACTCGCCGATCTGGGACCGAACCTGCAGTGAAGATGGACGCTAACCCGAAACACAAAGAGGATTACTACACCTAACCGGGGCTCCATCTTCCCACCTTCATCAGGGCACACCATAACAGCAACGTGGCTTGCCACCACATATATGTCGCCGGGTGGAGCTGCAGAAACCAGTCGTTCCAGATTCGCCGGAAGTCCGGTATTTTGTAAAGGCGATCCTGCTACCCTGGTAGGACGTCTATTATTATCAGTATTAATATTTTGTGTAAAGCTATTTTTATATAATATTTATATTCTTGTAATCAAACCAAACAAAATTTTTCTCGGGTTATTTACCCCACCTCGGGTCGGTTAGTTGCTACTGTAAAATATTGTTAATACCATTTCACTACATATCTACAACTTTTTATCGTGTCTCTAATACTATAATAACACTGTAACATTGTTACCATCTACTACCCTAGGTCGATGGTGCATAAGGCACCACTTCTTAATTGTTATTATTAGTTACTTCGGGTTATATGCGACGATGCCTCATCATGTACATATTATTTATAATGCCCCTTAATGTTCTATATTCTATACGAACACTTATGTATAGACTTACCTATGTATGTATAACTTATTATTGTATAAAGTCAACAATAGGTATTTATTAAATACACCCAACCCTAGGTATAGTCTAGTGGGGGTGGTGTAGGGGCCGGCATCGTTGTATATATATATTAGTGCCGTTCATCCGAGAGACGTGTTCGTGTGGTGCTTGTTCCTTCTATGCCAGCTAGGTGTCGCTTTGCGATACCCCGTTGGTACAAGAGGGGGCAGCACCATGCCTCGCGTCCAGCTTCTACTAAGAAGCCGGGCAAGCGGCAGAAGGGGACTGGACATGGTCCAGTCAAGACGCTCAGTTATAATCCATTGAAACTTGAATAAAGTCCTACCCGAGAGGTAGGGGTATCCGGGGCTTTGCCCAACCCGAACTACTCGTGTTGTGTTGGTATCTCTAGGGATAAGCGAGCCAACGAGCCACCCAACATATAAGTCAATAGAAACCAATACACTAAGAAACAACAATAATAAAAAAGAAAACAATAAAAAAACACACACACACACACACACAAAAAACCCTAACAAACCCAAAAATGAAATGTTTTTTTTTCTATTTTTTTTTACTTGACATAAAAACACGTTTTTCTGCCAAGTGGAAAGACCTAAGCACAATTTATGAAAGTTGACCAGACGCTCAGCTGTGAGCATCCTGGTCAGTATGTATACAGTGGTTTCACTTCTCTCCCCTCCCCCCCCCCCCACACACACATGTCCCTCCTCCATGTGACCTATGAGAAGTGTGGTATAAGTTACAGGATACAGCCTAATACATATCATGTATATTGTACAGGCACACATACAGGTCTTACTCTATATATACACACTATAGGCATACATACACGTCTTACCCTATATATACCACATCCACAAGGGGAGCAGACATTGTGAGCAGCACATCTCTATAGGTGGCTGCAGAAGAGCAGCTCTACAAGGTAAGGTTTTGGAAATGCTCTAAATGTGGTTCTCTCTATTTACAAGTATTTCACATGAAATAAGTTGGTGGGGGGTGCTCTTTGTATATTGGCTATACACATATGTACAGCTGCCAAGGCTAGTTTCTGAGTAAAGTAAGGGTGTACTTTTTGACCAAAATTGCTCTGGCTAGGGTCTATCTTTCACATAAATTGCGCTATAAATAGTGATAGTCATCATTCAGCAAAATGTCCTCATTTCCGTAAAATGATGCCATCTAAAAAACTGGGACAACGTTCAAGAAAATAATATGAACAAACTTGATAATCATATTTTTAAACAGGTTCCTTAAGACTAGGTATTCATATCAAATAGGCTTTGTTCCAAATCTATTATGTTTGTGGCCTACACTGTGAAAAGGTAATGTAGATATACAGCAACTTCTACTATAATCATACAGAAACTTTTGCTGTAAGAGTACCAACTTTGTTGCTGCGAATACACAGTTGCAGCATGTTCTGGTGAGAATTTATGGCAGGCAGCTCACCCTGGAGGTGACTGAACTAATCACAGGTTAATAATAGTTACTGCTCACTGCTACACTAACCCATCAATTATACAACCTTGGGGTTTAGTCTGGGGGTTTAGTCTACACGATATCTCTTTTGCCCGTCAAACTTTCACGATTGTAAAGTGAAATGGTCTCTACCGATTCTAGCAAATAAAGTGAAATAGACTTGCTTAAGTCTTTGGTTATGTTATAATGATTATGATAAATTGTCAGAAAAAAGTATTGCCTGTTGGAGGGGACTGCCGCCAGTCAAAAAGTGCGACAGGAGAAGGAGGAAGTACGACGTGACTTATGGATCAATTTGACACACAGAATATAGACCTTGGACTGTGTGTACATACTACCTTAAGATGTAGCTCACACAATGCGTCCATTATCATCGTTTATGATGTCATTCTCCAAAAATGGGGGGCATTTTTTCAAAAGAGTTGAAATGGGAACGGCATTTTGCATTTTAGTTGGGGGGGGGGTCTGTTTTCTCAAGTGCTTGAGCTGCATTTATGACCCCCCCAGGGGCTGTGTACAATTGATGTCATGCAGAAGGGGGGTGGGGGGGGGGGGGGGGTTAGGCCCGGCACGACTTGGTTATTATATCCACCTCAGCTAAGGGTCTACAGAATCAGCTAGACAATTTGTTTCAATACTGCAGAAAATGGCGTTTAATGGTTAGAATCAGTCTGTTATACTTGACTGATTCGGATATTAAATACAGGGGGAACCACACAGGCCTCCAGTCACCCTGGGTCAACTAGGTCACCTGGAGCTTAATTCAAAACATCCTGGGATCCCAACCCCAGCGATCTTAGTGTAGGCACATATCATAAGACCTGGCTGGTCTACCCTATGTAATGCAGTGGTTGCAGGCCTGTCTAGAATAGCTAGTCCTGGGATCACTTCACTATTCCATTTCCACCACTAAGATCACTGTGATCTTAGTGAAAGAAATGCATAGTGGTTTCACCTGAGTACAAGAGCACTTACAGGGAACACTCCTGATCGAAAGAGTGAATAGCCTGCTGCATACATAAAGAGGGGAGGGAGGACGTTTCCTGAGTGTCCTTGAGGGCACTTAGGGCTACTCATGCGTTAAGTGCACTGTAAGGTAATTGTTCCCTTCTCTCTCTTTGTCCTGGGGGAGGGCACAATGGTTCTAATAGGCAAGTATAAATCATACATTCATGGGAACAACTCTTGAATACTGTACGGGGGTCAACTGCACCCTGTGCTCTTTTGTTAGCCCATATGGGGACGGGTAACGATGGTATAAGCACTCTTGTGAAGAAGAGTGACTCCACAGCTATTCCTTTATTTTGGGACTTTTACCCCTGTGCCTAGTCAGTTCTTCTTGGAATAGTGTAGGAGGGCTGAGGCTAAGATCGATGCAATCTTAGTGCTGGCTAGGATATGTGAACCCAGTCAACTCTTAAGATCGCTTAATAGGATAAGGCTGATTTATTCCTAAGATCGCTGGGGTCGTGATCCCAGGATGTTTTGAATTAAGCTCCAGGTGTGCAGTCAATCACTCACATGTAGCAGGCGGGCAGGCATAGCTGGCAGTTCAATGAAGTGGTTTGTCCTCTGGATTTTCTGTATTTTGTGCACAATGGTGCAGTGTACAAACCCCAGTTGTGGACATAGTTATCATGGGAACATCAGCAGGTGCCCACAGTGTAATGAGCCGACCCCTTACTACAGGAAGAACTCTCAGGGTGACTTTGTGGTTTTCTATAAGGAACCCCACATCACTGAAACCAACATGGCTGACCTAGGTGGCAGTGACCAAGCCACTGGAGGCACACAACAACAGGTGAAGGCTCCCTTGGAGGATGACATAGCAGCCAGAAAGGAATCCATTCATAGGCAGATTACACTGGCAGAGGAGAAACAATCACTGCTTAAAAGGAAGCAGGATATGGTAGATCTGGAAGCCAGATTAGCGGCCATCAACTTAGAAAATGATAACATTATTAAGAAGTTGCAGGAGGCCGCCATTGAGAGAGCGTGGAGGGCCGCGGCAGCTAGGGATGCCCGCCAACAGAGCAGGAACGCCTGGTCTCTCAGTGGTAGGCAGCAGCAGCACACAGGGTCTACAGAATCAGCTAGACAATTTGTTTCATCACTGCAGAAAATGGCATTTAAATGTAAATATGAATAAGTTAAATATTATGATATTTAATCACAAAAAGAAGGATGTTATTAATACCTTTAACTATGGTGAAATGCAACTAATAAGAGTACAAAATTATAAGTACTTAGGGTTTACTCTAACAACTAATCATAAAGACATCTTCTTTGATGCATATGATCAGCTTTATGACAAGGGCAGAAAGGCTGCCTACCAATCTTACTCATGTTGCTATCAACATATTGGAAAGCCAGACCCTAGGATGGTACTCAAGTTATTTGACAGCCAGATAAGACCCTGCCTTGACTAAGGCTATGAGATATGGGGCCTCACTAAGGGAAATAAGGTGGGGAAACTAGAGTCCATACACCTAAGGTACTTAACATCTATGCTAAGTGTTAGACAGCAGACAACAACAGCTGCAGTATACGCAGATACAGGGAGGGTACCTCTAAAAGTACAATGGGAAATTTGAGCGCTCAGGTACTGGGAAAGAATTGTAAATCTCCAGGAGTCACACATATTACGTAAATGTTATATGAAACTAAGTTTGCTTGAAGCTGGTGGTCAGATTAATTGGTGTAGTAAAAGACTTATTGAACTGACTGAGTGAGCGATATACCCAACTCTGGGTTAACCAGGCAACTTGTGATGACCCTAAAACTTTATCTGCTGTGACTGAACTGATAAATAGGAAATATATAGAACAAACAATGAATGAAATACCATCAACAAAATGTTCAAAACTGAGTTTAAACTTGAAAGTTATCTATTCTGTATCCCTAACCAAGCTTACCATACTGCATTAGCTCAGTTCAGACTCAGCTCTCATAACCTGGGAATAGAAACAGGAAGGCATTGTAAGCCTCCAAAACCTGTGTGTGAACGGATTTGTCAATATTGTTCTAGTGGCCATGTTGATGATGAAATACATTTTCTCATCCAATGTGACTTTCATAGTGTACCAAGACAATTGTTAGACAATGTTATGAATGACAAAAATCAAAACTATCAAAAATTGGATGATGTAGAGAAATTCACTTCTGCTATGAATGACACTGATACCGATGTCATCAAAGCTCTTGCCAAGTTTATATATAATGCATTTAGACAGAGACAGCAACTGTAATTGGTAGATGATGTATAAGCTGTGTCTTCTAAGTATGCACACTGGCTGTGTATGATATCTATGTAGCATTATTGTAACAAAGAGTGGGTATGTATGCCAGGTGTATATAGAGAATGAATTATTATTATTATTATTATTATTATTATTATTATTATTATTATTATTATTATTATTATTATTATTATTATTATTATTATTATTATTACAAAAATGGTCCGAAAAAGCATGACGTCAATTGTGCACAGCCCCCTAACAGTGCACCCTGGTATTGACTGGCACGTATTCAGATCTGGTGCTATGATGTGTGTTGTACTTCCGGTTCCAGATGTGCTCCCGCTGGTACCTGGTGCTGCTGGTTACTGTCATCACAGCTGTATCAGGTACGTAGCTAATCCTGAATACCGTATTGGCCTGTATAAGCGCCGGGCCTTTGAATGAGCGTCTATTGTGTATGAGTACCAATCCCAGGTAGTAAACCAGACAATGCTTTTTGGATTACTACAATGTCTGGGAAAGCCTAGACATCTGGGTATAACTTGGAGAACATATAATAATGAAATGTAATGTGATTAAAAAAAAATCAATAATAAGACATCCCATAATCGGTTATTCAAATTCGAAATAGCCTGAAATAGATAGAGTAAGGCTCTATTTCTATTTTGTAAGGCTCTCCCAATGTAAATCATGAAGTCATCTATGATACCCAGCCAAATTGGTTCGGAGGGCCCATTTTTATGAAAAAAGTAAAATTCTACTTCTTATTCCATCCTTGTTTCTCGTTTCACTCAATTATGTAGGGGCCACTCCAGATGTTGCATTCCAAAGATAATTAATGTTAACATCTTACATACAATATATCACAGGGGTCCATCTCTCAGCTCGCTGCCCATCTATTGTGTCCTCTGCCCATCGTCAGATAGAAGAAGAGGACGTAGAGGAAGATGGCGTCTACCAACCTGGGGACCTCGTATACTTCAATTGTACACATGGGTATCAGCTTAACAGTCACTCAGAAATTGAGTGCCATGAGGACGGACAGTGGGACCCACTACCCCAGTGTGTGGGTCAGTAACACTAGCCTGATTGGTGATTCCTGAACAAGTCAAAACCTTATCAAAGATGTTTGAAATAGAGTGCTACAATGTTTGTTTTGTGGAATTTCAACAGCTATGCCGTTATGTTAATGCCGAAAAAGCAACTACATAGGACATTAGTTTCATAGATCATTAAATGAATACAATACTCCAATAAATTCTAGGGTGGGTGCACTCTAACAACTTCTATTGCTATGCTACTGGCTTCAGTCCCTTCCACTTTATTTCAGGACCACAGATAGGGTAAGGGAAATGTGTAGTGGATGGGGGGTATTCACTCATTAATGATATCACATCGCTCGGACCACAATTTTCTAACAATATATCATGAATGTTATGAATAACATAATTAAAGACATGAAAATTTACAGAAATACAATGCCGGATGCCTCAGGTGGCCCATCTGCAGGTGCTTAACAGCAGCCAGGTGACATGGTCTCTCGGTGAGTGGGTGCGCTTGTCTTGTGAACCGGGGTACAATCTGAACCCATACAGCTCGTCTAATCTACAGTGTGTGGGTACAGAAGAAGGAACACCTGACGGATGGGACCGGTCACTGCCTGGATGCAAAAGTAAGAATCATATGCACACTTGCACAATGATTTAGACTCTTCATAGGGAGGCAATTTGATTTCGTGTTGCTATTCAATTCTTCTAGCAATAATTGTGAAAAATGTCTATCATTTCTCAACATGTGTAGAGCAAAAACATACAAAAGTGAAAATATCTTCCTGCAGTAATTGAAAAAAAATCCAATCATTTCTACACAATTGAGGTGAAACCTTTCAAAAATGAAAATATCACAGGAGTTGCATGGCTTTCAGATGACATGATTTTAATTGATTCATACTTTATTTCACATTCGCATATAGCGTAACTCATTACAAGCTAGCATACGCCATGCACTTTACAGCACTTTTACATAAAACTGACGAGTTTTAAGTAGAGATCATGTAAAACTGATGTAAATTGCATGGTGTGTGCTAACTTGGCTATGTGATGCAAGTTCTGGATACCTCTCAGATTACATATTGGTTTTTGCTGTGAAGATCTTTTCTGATAGTACAAACCCTTTTCAGTTTAACCCTTCTGGGTGGCCCCTTTCTTTAATTTGGGGGGAGATAATCCAGATAAGGTTAATGTGATGTCACTGCTGTGCCCAAGGGTTCCTTTAGGTGACATTTTCACTCCTACCATTCAGGTGTCCATTGCCCACCCATTGTAAGCTCAGACATTGACAACGGGTACGTGACAGCGTCAGGCTCCGGTTCCACTACTGGCTGGTTCTCGGTCGGTGACAATGTGACAGTTACATGTAGCGATGGGTACCAGCTCAGGGGTCCTAGTACCAGGACCTGCCGCCAGGAGGGTACCTGGAGCGGAGCTCTCCAGACATGTGATGCTGAAGGTAGGAAAAAAACCCCTCCATTTTCACTGGTGTTAAGGCTGTCTCAATATCTTACAATATATTTGTACAGCTTAATGGCTGTGTAGAAGATTCTTGAAGAGTAAAACAACTGAGGATTATTGAATTCTGCTGATTGCGTACAAATATTTTAAAAGATCCACTAAGTTAATTAGGGAAAGTAATTTTGATATACATTATGATTTTAAAACTATTTGATTTGTAGATGGGGTACTAGAGATGGTGACTTTGTTGGGTTTTGATTATGGTATTAGTTAATACTTGGGTAAATCAATGTTGGACGGCATATCTGAATAAAACCAAATCTTTGCAAATGCTCTAAATGTGGTTTGTTTTATTCAAAAGTATTTCATAAGAAATAGGTTGGCAGGGGGAGAAATACAAATCTTCCATGCATGGGGGCAGGCAAACCATCATTTGAATATTATAATATCTTGAAAAAGTCCTGATCTCACATTTATAAGTATATACAGATTGTCCAATTGGTGCGGCCATTGCTCCCAGAGAGGCCCGCCGTGAATAGTTGGCTGATAATCAATCCCACTAAGTTGGCATAATATTCATTGTAGATACCCACTGTGGAGACCCCGGCCAGCCGGTAGGAGGTAAGAAGTATGGCACATCATACAATGAAGGCGACACAGTGAGCTTCCAGTGCAGTGCTGGGAGACAGATGATTGGTAGTAGAGTGAGGACCTGTCTTAGTCTGGGTCTATGGTCAGGACAGGAGGTGCAGTGTGTGGGTGAGTTATCTTTACTCTATAGGTACTCTTTATTGGACCATTGTATTATTTACTTGGAATACAGATCCACCACTGGAATTTTTGGTAATTTTGAGAGTAATAACTGCTGAACATTGTTGTGGATGTATTCCGCAGGTAAAGATGAATATATGGGGAAGGAGGAACTGACCGAGTCATTTGGTACATTGGTACGCCAGCTGTCAGCAGTGACAGCAAGCAGTAAGGACACCAAGAACCTGCTATTGCAGTATGAGGTAACAAATTTATAATTCAACATAAAATCTTTCCAGGCACTGGCTAGAACCGGTGGATATTAAGCCCATTTTGGTAAATTTATCTGGAAATAGAATATCACTATTAGTATTAGCTCTTCAAGTACATCTCTCTTTGACCATCACTTATTTCTCTCTTTGACTTTCACCATTTTCTCTTTTGACCTGTACAGGTCTACATCTCACTTTGACCTTTACCTATATTTTGCTTGGGCTTTACCTACATCTCTCTTTGACCTTCACCTACTTCTCACTTTGACCGTTACCATGCATCTCTCTTTTACCTCTCTCTCTCTCTCTCTCTCTCTCTCTCTCTCTCTCTCTCTCTCTCTCTCTGAGCCTCAACTACATATCTCTTTGACCTTCATCCTCGTTTCTCATTGACCTTCACCTTCTTCTCTTTTTGACCTTCAGCTGCATCTCTATTTGACCCTCAGCAACATCCCTCTTTGACCTTTACATACATATCTCTTTGACCTTAACCTACTTATTATTTTGACCCCTAACTATCTTTAATTGACATTCATTTACATCTCTTTCTAACAGAACAAACCAGTGGAGCTAAGTGGCCTCAATATGACACATGTGAACCACAATTCACGATCTCTCACCAAACTGAAAAGTGACCATGGACTTGATGTGTTCTTCGCTATTGATACCTCCAAGAGCATTCCCCATGAACAGAGGCAATTTGCCGTTGAGATAATTATTGGTGTTATGAGAGAGGTAAGACCTGAGAAAAGCATGCAAGGTTTTGGGAGAGGCCCATAAACAAGGAACCAAAATAGGAAATCAATTTTTATGAAATAAGAAATGGGAATTTAATATCTGATTTAGAAACACTCTGCAATTCGATGCTGTTGAAATATTAAGCTTTAAAATGTCTGTGAGCTCCACCTATTCAGGAAAATGTGCTTAATTTGCCTAGATCAAAATTTGATAGATCGGAAAATACTGAAGTAATTCTCTATCAATGTTAGGGGAGGTTTATGAGTCGCAGTTAAGAGAACTTTAAATATTCTCAGGAGGGTGATTCATAAAAATTCAACATGTATCTGATTGACCATGTAACTTTTTTTTCAGTATGGATTTTGGATTCTAAAAGGTTTATGTTCACTGAATAATTCTGAGCACAATTAAGGTTCACTGAACATGAATCCGAATACATGGTGAGGGTAATTATAGATGGTATAAATTTTACATCTTCAGTAAAATGTTAAATAAAAAGTGTGTAACTGTGACCATGAAATTCATATTTATACTGTAACTGAACACCATGGGAAAGAGGGGAATCCCTTGCTGTACCATATTCTATAGTCGAACGCGCCAGCTATGATGTCATAATTACAAATGGATATTGGGAAACCCCCACCTCTCATGACTGGTCAACCATGAAGTATGCCCTCATTGGGATTCCCCAGTGCTGCTGGTCACTTTGTGTGTGTATCAGAAAGTGTGGTAACCAGCTGTCATGATGTCTTTATACAGACTGGGAACCCCAGCCTACATATGTGGTCTTCCATGGTCAAGTGACTATTGGTAAGGGTCCATGTGTGTATGACGTACCATTAGTGATAACTGGAATAGCACTAATAAGAGCTTGATATTCTTACTCTCTATATACCACTAGTCATATGATATTTCTCATATGACAACTTGATCATGCACAATTACTAGTATGACATGTGCAGTCAGCTGTATAGCAACCCAATAATGTTATAGTTTTGTCACTCTGTGAGCAGGTTTTGGTCAGATGATCCCATCAGAAGTAGGGGATACTGTGTAATTTGGTGGTGTAATATATGTAAAGTGGACAATACATGGTCCAGAGGGTTGAGTCATTTATTTCCAGGTGGGGAGGGGGGGGGTGTGGGCTGCTAGATCTAGGGTGGGGGTCATTTGAAATAGGAATTTCTTGGTGGGGGGCATTTGCATTTTGGAGTGGGCCATTTTGCAAAATTGAATCTCAGTAGGGGGGGGTCACAATAACTTTCACCATATTGGTGGGGGTGGAAAAAAAGTTGCCGACCTTTGGATATGGATTCCAGTGCTCTTCCTACTCATCTAACTTGGCTGCTGTGGTGGCTGTAGTTGAAATGGTAGAGAGATAGCTGAGAGAGATGCATCTCCGTAGTGGTTCGACTTTTCAGTTAGGTTAAGAAATAACAAAAAGAAAATAAGTTCTGGGTAAGCAACCAAGTTTATGAAATACCATCCAGCCTCTACAGGCTACATCCTCATGGCATTTGGTTACCCTTATGGTAACAACCTTAAGCAGAAAACAGACATAGCGCGTTTCCTGATGCATCGGCGCAGGCGTCGATGCGTGAAATAACCCCAAGTAGGGCACTTCTGACGCCCTTCCACATACTTTGGCATGGTAACTGCCCTCCGCGTGGACGTGATGCACTAGATCTGTTTTCCGCTTTAGGCTGTAACCTAAAACCAAAGAAAACCGCCCTTATATAATGGACAAGCCTGCAAAACTCAGGTGACATGTGACACACGAGTGGTGGGCACCCTTGTGTAATTGATATGAACCCGAAGGGAGGTGCTGCCACCTGCCATCGAGATCCCTCCATAACACCCTGAGACCTTGGTCTGAGTCCCATGGGTGATGAATGTAATGAGTGTTATATATAATTTCATACCCCTACACTTATAAACAGTGCAAAACCTTAAAAAAATTATATATATAATGAAAAGAGGGTTCTGGACTAGGCCCACAGGAATCCCATCTCTGGCCCTTGCGGGCATGCTGGCTGGGAGGTATTTCTGCATGTCAACTCAATATTCATCAGATTCGTAGTATCAAGATGGTAGAGAATATTCAAATAAATATTTTTGAAATATTTTGACAACATTTTGGAAAATGCAACATCAAAGGGGTTTGGTGTATAACACAAACACTAGGTGGCACTATCACATGTGATAATTTAAGGGCATTCTAGAAAAAACTTGTGAGGAAACTTTGGGCAATGTCCGACTATATATTTTGACAATATTTTACCTAAATGAATGTTCTTATAAAAGGACTTAATAAAAATGTGATTTCTTTTTTAAGAGGACACATGCTCTTCATTTTGGTGTAAAATCAGTTTTTTTGCACTTTTGATGCCCCCTAGTAGCTAACATTATGCTTAATTCCTTTAGTGCTTTGTTTTCCCACATTTTTAAGAACATTATTAGCTAAAGCAGACTTCTCAATTTTACCCTACCCGTTATACCCTATGAGTATGTTCTACTGTGCTTCAAGGAATGGAGTGGATAAAAGGCCCCCAAAGTCTATATAGATAAGACCCTTGTACCCCTTTAATCAACGAAAGTATCACTCTTTAAACACTGTAAATTTTAAACATGATTTTGTGAACATGTAAAGATTTTACCTTTCTATTATGGGAAATAAATGCTTAAATCCAATTCTGTATATATCAAAATGAATGAAAAAAAACACACACTTTTAATATAGAGTTATGCCCAATTATGAATTATTGATAAAAAAAAGATTTTCACTAAGGATGAGCTTAAGACCCCTCCATAAATGGTGCACAGAATTAAAAATTATATATGTTCAATTGGCCATGAACATGGATTTTTCAACCCTGTTAGGAATGTAATTTACATGTTGATGCCTTTTAGAGTTGGTCAATAACTGAACTCAACATATATTTGGACCATGTAAATTAAAACATGTTACCCATATTTATTTAAAAAAAAAAAAGACCCTTACAGAATTGTAATCTACATACTGAGCACATTTTACATACTTTCAAATTCATATTGAATTATTATGAATCACCCTCCTGGTTTTATTTCAGAAATACTTCAAACTTACCCAAAATATACAATATTATACAAGATGAAGTAAAAATAAAAAAAAGAAAGAAATAGAATGAGGGCTGTGTCTAGTTTTATTTCAACATGATTCTTGTCCAATGCATGACCACTAAGGACAAGATGCTTCAAAGCTCTATCAAGTCCCTAAAGGGTTAACTGGTGCTTGTTGATACCTCCACTGCAAATCAAACTGTCATTAAAGCATTAAGCTATTGGACTTTTCCAGTTGAACATTTCACCCAATAAGGGGACCCAGGTTGGTTTGGTGGCCTTCAATAACACAGCCTGGTATCGGAAGGTGCCACAGGAAATTAGGAACATCCCGGAACTGCGGGGTGCACTCACTGAAATACTTGACCAAGCAACCGGAGGCAAGAAACCTTTTGTTTATTATTTGCATATCCATTGAATCATAACCTTGATTGTATATTATCTTATGTAGTCCAGAGAAGAATGGGCTTTTGCAGGATAAGCATGTACTACAGAATGTTGGTCATTTGAAACGAACAGATGTTGTATAGTTCAGTAAAATTCTGGATATAAGCCGTGGCTCACGGCAAATCTCAGACCTTTTGATCAGCGCTAAATAAGTGTGGGTGGATTTGCCTGGTGCATTGCTTGCAGACCTTTTGGATTCTTGGCAGATTATCATTGGAAAGATGTTTTCAAATCACAAAAGAAGCCCATATAGAATCATGTAACCAATGTTTTCATAAAGTTTGACAGTTGTCTGTTTATCAGACATTGTAAAATATAAAGCCTTCATTGCTTAACATACACGTATATACATTAATTTCAGTAACTTACCTGTTTATAATATGTACAATATTTCCCCACAGGTGGCACTGCCATCAGCAAAGCTCTGCAGAAGATAAAGACTGACCTGATACCACAAGCCGCTCAAGCACGAAAAACAGGAACAGGCCAAAATAATGCCATTAAGGCTGTTCCCCGTGCTGTTGTTCTCTTCTCAGATGGTAGGCAAGATAACGTTTTTGGTTTATAAAGCTGTTAAAAATGCCATCAAAACAATAGCAGTTCTTTGGCAACGATGGGACATATAGCTTTCCCGGTTATTCTTATGGATATCCGTCATAATTTTCAGAGATTATATGGTTTTCTTTTTGGACTTCAGTGTAAACGAAACAATGCTTCACTGAATCAAAAATATGGGGATGCATTGCGCAACAGGGATGCTTCGTACATTCAAGAGTCAGCTTTTAGACTGAATTGAGTAAAAGAGCAGAAGTAACAACATCATTATGAATCATTATACTGAATTCCCCGCCTAAATATTTGCAGGTAATGCCAACATGGGTGGAAACCCAGTACACGAAGTCGAAGAAATAAAGAAGACCCATGTTCAAACAAGTCTAAATGCTAAAATCGAGTTCTACTGTGTTGGACTTGGGGAAGTTAATGTGCCGCTGCTGAAGTCGATCGCGACAACAGAAACCCCTGAGCACCTGCTTATAACCCAGGGAGGTGCCAATCCAGGGCTTAGTGTACGCCAGAGTGTACAGAGTCTACTTAACAACAAAGTGGGTAGGTAGCCTATGTAAAACTTAAAATACCGTATAAGCCGCACCCTGACTTTAGGAGAATGCTACAAGCTGCACCAGGGGCCTTTTTCTATATACTCAAAGCCGCACCCTGACTTTAGGAGAATGCTACAAGCTGCACCAGGGGCCTTTTTCTATATACTCAAAACCCCTCGTATAAGCCGCACCCTGAGCTTGAAATGATCTATAAGCCATCGCTTATACACTGGGTTTTACAATAACAGGGTAGGTTAATCTAAAGACGTCCACATACTATGAGACGTCCACCCAACATAAGCGCCATTAATATGGGGTTTGCTGCTGGATCAACATTACCAGCTTGTTGACTTAATGTTCATAAACAATTTAACAAAGTTCATTCACATAACAAAGTCATGTTTACAGTCATTTTGTGGGTATGTGGACGCCTTTAGGTTAAACTACTCTACAGTATTACATCGATAGTGCACTTGGCCTCTGTCGCGCGATTGAGCCATACATTTCCTATATAGATTTCTGTGACAGAGGCCGAGTGGACTATGTGTGTTACTTCACATATAAGGCACAGCTTATGTGTAGGATGGACCCTGGTTCCTCTTATAGAATTGCAGCCAACGTTAGGGGTGCGCTTCATGAGTGATATTATAAAGCGGGTATTCCACTGCAGTCGGTCAGCCCTATTTTCACTAATCCAACCAATTTTTTCTATACTATAATCAAAAATAATTGGATTAGCAAAATTTTGGCCGACCAAAGGCAGTGGAATACCCGCTTAATACAATCTATATTAGTAAACTGGTCCAAAATGAACCCCAGGTGTGGCCTATAGAATCACCAGTTTGTGTGCCTGACAGCGCGACGTGCTTTATATATGGTGTTTTATGGTAATTGGCGTGGTCAACTACATTTTTCATGTTTCTGGCTACTTTGCAGACCTTTCCACTTTCATGGAATAATCGGCTTGTTTAACAACATTTCCTCATGTTCAAGTTCAGACCCTTTGATATAGATGACTTCTTTGTAGACTTTTATTTTTTTATTTTTTTTTTATAAAGATGGCTTATTTGCAGACCCTTTGATACAGATGATTTCTTTGCATACATTTTTATTCATGTAGATGGCTTCTTATTAGACCTTTCAATACCTAGGTTTTTTTTTTGCAGACCTTTTTAGTTTGATGGAACTGGTTTTTATTTCTGATATAGTTGGCTTGTTTGCAGGCCTTTTCAATTTCATGGAATAATTGGCTTGCTGAACCACATTTTTCATATTACTGACTTCTTTGCAGACATTTCAATATAGATGATTTCTTTGCAGATCTTTTGATATACATGGCTTCTTTTCACAGACTTTTCATCATGTGGGAAGGTCGGTCGTAAACTGTATACACCAGGGGTACCAGGGGTACCAGGGGAGGACAGGTATGCAAAAGCAGGAGCCTGGCCATGGATGGGAGGCATGTTCATTAATGTAAGTGATTGTACATATTGACACATTGTCAGCTTTAGGCACAAGTGCAGGGAAAGGGATTATATCGTCGCCTCAATGCAACAAGGTTGTAACTGACATTTTGACAAAATTAAGTTTTCTTCTGTTTTAACATCTATCCTTATCTATCTTCTATAAAAGTATTGATGCTCTGTGTATGATATATGTGTCCATAGGTATCAAAACATTAGGGCTACATCAGCTGTGTGCTTTAGTAATTTAACAATTCTTTTGCCTCTCCTGCAAAACTTGAAGTATGCAGCTCCAACCTTGTTGCATTGAGGCGACGATATTATGTGCAAACTGGGTTGAACAATACCGGTGTTGGTGTTCCCTTCGTTGATAGGAATCATTCGATCCACTTAGAACTGCTTGGGTACATTCTCTCAGTATTCTTTGTTTACATTTTCCTTGTTTTTGTTTACTTTTGGCAACAGAGAATTTCCAGTATCGCATGAAACACCGATGTCGGTGTCATGCTAGTGGAGCTGTGACTAAGGTTGATGATCTTTAAAATTGTTCTGAGTGGGCACAGAACATTGAATCCACGTTGACAACTGGTTGATATGTATTGATAGAGTTGAGCAATCTGTCTTCAACACTTTTTCAATGATTTCATTTCAATTTTGTCAACCATTTCAACATTAGATCAACAATTGGCATATTGAAACATTGATTTTGTCACCATCATGTCAGTTTCAATGTTGATGTTAACTGAGTATCACCTTACAACTGTGGACATTGACACAATATTGAAACAACATATAGAAATACAAACATTTACTGTTGATACTCAAAAATTGCAAATGTTGTTTCAATGCTGAATCAACGTCAGTGTGCCCACTGGTTGTAGCCAAGAGACACATGGATACTTTATGGAAGCCTGGGGACCTGGAGTGTATCACTCCTAGGGAGAGCCATTTAAATGCATTTTACCTATGTATATAGATCTTATCCCATATCATGCATGTTTCCTACATGTTTTCCAGAGTTTTATCTAGGTGAGAGGTAAAACTTGTCATTCTGTTCCAGGACCAGTTCCGCTGTGGAGTGAGTTTGTTGGAGGATGGCAGTGACGGGTCTCGCTGGGCGCTCACTGCGGCACATTGCTTCCAAGGCGAATACAATCAACCTACTCTCAAAGTCAAATTTGGTAAGAAAGCTTTTTGACATCACTCATATTTGATTGGTTAGTTACAGCTTTCTCATATTATATAGGTTGTTTACAGCTTTCACATTTGATAAGTTGTGAAGTGCTTTCTCATATTCACTCTGAGCCTGAATTGTAAATGGACAACACATAGCAGTGTAATACATAAAGTAGAACCCCAATCAAGTCAATAGGATTGTACTCACATGAACTACTGGTGTAGACCAGGATTACACTGTAATACGCTGTGAAACTGCTGTGCTAGGATCACATGTCAGCATGTGATTGACAACTTTTGACATCATAACCAATTTTGCTATTGTTAGGACATCTCGAGCTAACTATTATCATTTGGTAATTTGTACTGAAATTCCATTTTTGTGTCTTCTTTAATCCTTGTCATTTTTACTTCAGATAGTTTTTCACCAACTTTTAGATAACATGATATTGATTTGTAACCTTGGTATTCCTATTTTAGTAATAGGGCCAATCCATAAATCATGTCACACCGGAGGGGGTGGGGTGGGGTGGGTGGGGGGTGTCCATGGCTCCTACACATTTCTGTAGTAAAAGCATGACGAAGGGGTGGGGATGGGGGTGTCCAAAAAAGGCCTAAAAAGCATGACATAATTTGTGGATCAGCCCATATGCAATGTACTGTATGCATTATACAGGCAGTGTGTACAGTGCTCTAGAGGACCCAGAGAATGTTGAAGCAGCGAGCGTGTTAATTCCTGCTGACGCAGTGTATCACCATCAGGAATTTAACAGTGCAGCCCTTGTGAATGACATAGCACTTATCCGGCTCAAGGAAACTGTCAAGTACCGCATGGACATCCGCCCTGTGTGTCTACCTCCACAACAATCTGACAGTGAGCACATAGATTTAAATCTTTATGAAGAGTTTTTACATTTTCTTTTTACCTTTCAGGATATTCAGTGAATCTATCTATCATCTTTTTTGTCTTGGAGAATAAAGATACAAATATCTACTCAAGTTTTCACAGAGAAATTTGTTTTCTGGGCTTTAAGCTTCTCTCTATTGAAATTGACTTGAGTTCAACTCAAACCAGTGCTAGGGAAACCAATCAATCAATATCCCTGGTAGTCTATCATAATAATTTAATGAGGCCTTTATAGTAATCAAATGATAGAAATAGGTTCAAATTCTACCACATCAAAGCATATATGGCAAACCATATTCCTCAAAGCTACTATTACTTAGTGCCTTAGTTCAACTTGCGAAAGACTAGTGTCTGTATTATATTGACTTTAACTCTTACTGCAACATGTAAATAAAATGGTGACCCAATAAACAGGGTTAATATCTACTTTGAAAATGAATATCATGTTATGGGTGTTTCAGATCTGTACAAAGCCAACAACCGTGCGGTGATGACGGGGTGGGGAAAATGGAACAAAACAACACATTTCCACTCTCCTGAACTGAAGCAGTTTACCATCAAACTGTTCTCCCTGCCAGAGTGCCATGCCAAGAACACTGGGGTGGATATTGTGGACGGCAAGAGCTTCTGTGGAGGTAGACAACTGCTCGTACATATTTTGCACAAAACTTGATGAAAATATCAGTGCTTGCACTGATTGGATTTTTCATGCCCATGGCCTATTGTGGGCATAGAATATTAAACCAACGTTGACAATGTTGATAAATGTTGATTTTTAGAATTATACAAGACTTACTTGTCTCCTAAGTTGAAGTAGAGTTATAGCTATTCTGAGGGAACACACTGGGTTTTAGGGAATAGATGATGTTGATTCAAAATTCTGTGTAGACTGGGAGATGGTTAAAAAAAAGAAAGAAAATCAATTATAGGGACTCTTAAGGGATTTTCCTTGGTTCATTTTGACATTGTACGTTTTACAGGAGGTATAAAGGACCACAATGGTGAGGAGATGGATGCGTGTCACTTGGACAGTGGAGGACCCCTGGTCCACAATCCACAGGGCACAGACCGCTGGACACAGATAGGTAATAGTTACTCTTTATGAAGGGGTGTAAATAAATGCCGCATTTTGATGCTACCAGTGTCATAGGGACATGAGCCACATGCTCATCAAGATTATACTCTGATTATGATAATTTCCCTGTGATTTGCCATCATAATGTGTGACAGGATCTGCAAAAAGGGCCCTTAGTGCAGGGTGCATTAAGGTGCCTATTCCCAGTACTTATGTATTATAATTATGTTTTTAAGGTAGAGCACATACATATTCATGGTCAGTTGACCCTACATTTTATAAGCTATTCTGAATCTATCCTAACCTGACACCCTCCTGACTGTCAGGATGTGATATCCACTACTAGTCTGTTAGTGGTAGACGTGAAACTATACATTGGAAATCAGTGACCCTTATCCCCTAATCTAAAGTGCTGGTTCCATAGGAGTAAATCGGTCGGATGAGCACTAATCCGACCGATTTTTTTCTATACTTTTGATATATTATAAATCGTCGGATTAGGACTATTCCGACTGATTTTATGCCTGTGGAACCAGCGCTTTAGAGCAGCTCACACGCCTGCTCCCCAAACTTGATACTTTGTATGTGGGACTGCAAGATGTGTAAAAATAATCTCCATCAAGGATTCTCCCCTTGCAAGTGTCATTTTGTTTGAGCGCAGGGCCTCATAGTGTAAACCCATTAGCTAGGGCATTCATCTTTGCTGTGTTGTGTTAGATTAAGTATACAGCCAACATAACAACTGAAATTTGTCTTTTGATCAGGTATTGTGTCATTTGGTGTCAAACATGAATCGTGTCGTAATCCAGGAACAGCGGGTGGATACGTCAAGGTGTCCTCCTATACAGATTGGATCAAGGAGACAATAAGAAATAACACATTACAGACTACATAGATTGGGTCATGGGGAAGAAGGCTTCTATTTCTGACAAAGAGCACATTACAGACTGCACATTTTGGATCATGGAGAAGATGGCCTCTGTTTCTGACAAATAGTAGAGTATAGACTGTATACTTGGGATCATGGAGAAGATGGTTTCTGCTTCTACCATGTAATAGATTACACTGTATACATTGGTATTATCCATCATGTAAGGGACTCATAACACAGATATTTCATCAATATTAGCAGGTGTAATGGTACAAAAAGATCTGTACTACAGATTTTAGAAGTAAGCCAATCGTCGATGGATCATGCTATTTGATATGCCTCTAAAAAAGGGCACATAAACAAATGGACGTAAATCGGTCTACAATAAGTTGGTGCCTCATGGCTAGATAATTCTCTGAACAGATTAGATTTTGGTGAGAGATTTCTGTTTCAAGTATCCGGCCGATTCAAGAACCAACCTATTTTTAACTGAAACAAAGGTAGCCCATATAACGAGAATTGACTGTAGTATTTTGATAGAATATGTGTTTAACACTAGAACATTTGTTTTTCATTTGAAGGGAATGTCTCTACGTCAATGCCCACAGTCACTTTTTTTATTCCTTATAAAAGAAATTCTCACAAAGAAAGCAATTTGATGATACTTAAATAGGCAGTACATAAATGGAGGTGTTCATATGTTTGATAATCTTAGAAGACCAAAAACTATATCCAAAACATTATTTCAGTCAATCATATCTTGTCACACTGTTAGACTGCGCCAAGGGTTTTGCAGTAGATTGCTTCTAATTGTGGAAAACACTAGTAGTTACTGCCAGTACAAATCCAATCACTCGATGTGGGTTTGGGCGTACCCATTACAGTGGTCTTTACAGCCCATTTACAATTCGGACTGAGAGTGCATCACTGCTTTTGTTTTATAATCGAGAGATAATTGAAGTATTTTCTTGATGTGTATGTAACAATCTACTTGAAGAATGACATTTTGAATAAACATGCTTTGTCTAAATGTTTCTTCTCTGTATTGTGTTCCATAATTGTTGCCTGCTTATATAATTGTCATCATGATGAACCAATGCAGTGCCATTGCTCTGGACCTGCATTGTGACAATTTAGGGCCGCATCATTTATTGCAAGGTGAAGGGGGGGCGGGCTTGTTAGATATGATGGGGGGATGCATTTAAAAAAAAAGATCTCCATGGTGGGGAAGGGGAGGCAAAACCCAATAAAACTTCACACTGCATGGCAGGGTAAAAACCAAAATATAGTTAATTCAAGTGGACATCATGGCGCATCATTCCACATGTGTATCTGGATTTTTTTTTCTTGGGGGGGGGGGGAGTTATTTTGCACAATCAGTTCTTAATTAGGGGGGGGTCGTGATTACTGAGAAAAAAATTTGCCCTTCGGTCAAACTTCAACAGCCCCCCCCCCTCACCCCAGCTGGCAATAAATTACGACAATTTAGGGCCGCATCATTTATTGCAAGGTGAAGGGGGGCGGGCTTGTTAGATATGATGGGGGGATGCATTTAAAAAAAAAGATCTCCATGGTGGGGAAGGGGAGGCAAAACCCAATAAAACTTCACACTGCATGGCAGGGTAAAAACCAAAATATAGTTAATTCAAGTGGACATCATGGCGCATCATTCCACATGTGTATCTGGATTTTTTTTTCTTGGGGGGGGGGGAGTTATTTTGCACAATCAGTTCTTAATTAGGGGGGGGGGGTCGTGATTACTGAGAAAAAAATTTGCCCTTTGGTCAAACTTCAACAGCCCCCCCCCCCTCACCCCAGCTGGCAATAAATTACTCAGCACTTAGGCTAAAGGCTAATATGTTAGACCATGATGCCCCTCACCCCCCCCCCCACACCACCATGCCACAGCCCCCTCGGTCCCCTAGCCCTTGCACAGAGCATCTTTACTGCTTGTCTGCACACTGACCATCGTTGTGCAATCAATCCTGCAAGGGCTGCCCCTGTTACATTAGGATGTATAGTCAAATATTGTAAAACATATCCTTGAAATTACCTATTTCAATATAAAGGTCCCCAATAAGGATGTGACAAGTAGAGATTTCCCCCAGGGAGGGATGAAGTCATTCTGCCTGTGACACTTTTTATAAATGAGTCTAGTTGATAGTGGGGGCTATTCATCTACCAACTTGAGTTACAGCCTTACAGATGTAAACACAGAGAGAGGGAGACAACTTCATAACCTGATAAATAAAGCCATACAGTCAGTTATCAAGTAAGTGAGTTACAGGTATACCTTGGTAGGGATATGTGAGTGAGGACTGGATAGATGTTAAGGGTAGGGGTGAAGACTGAACTACATGTATCACTAGAAGAATGATGGTGAAGACTGGCCATGGACGGTCATAAATGGTATGTGGATACTCCCTAAAAGTTTAAAATTGGAAGTACATGTCATGATAACCATAAAACCTCACATATAATACACAATTTTCAGAGGGGGAGGGGGGGGGCAACATTTTTAAATTGTCTGCTGTTTGGGGCATATGGGTAAGACTGTTGTGTGGGGGGTTAATATTGGGAGTTGTTTTGGCACCGGTTTTTTGTGACTAGGATGGCTTTCTGATTCTTTAATCGAGAACATTTAGCCCATGAGGGATGATTCTGCATAAACGATGCATCCATCTTCTTTCCTCTTCATTCCTTTCTAGCTTACCCTCCTTTGAAGTAGCAGGGTTTTTGATGAAGCTTAAGATTGATATTATGGGACCATCTTCCCAACATTCTTCAGGTAGTCTGGTATTGTCTGGGCAAGATCTGAAGTGTCTGGCTAATATTGGGAGTTGAGCTCTTTTATTTTCTTTATTTTTGCAGATCATAAACCATGCTGATCTTCATGACTAATTACAACAATGGAAAGACCTTCAAACTGAGATACATGTCTCCTTAATTATAAACTATGTTTTAAATGTAAATAATCACAAGCATGTTGACACATGGACTGAGATATTCATGAATTTTACGAAGACAAACTGGTATAAATTAACATACATTTGAAAAATAAAATCTACATAATAAAATGGAAGTATCCAGAATCTCTCAATAAGATAAATACACATGTCTGGGCCTATCGTAAATCACTGTGTATAAGCGGCAGCTTATAGTTATACTCAATTATAGATCAGTTTCATGCATCAGGTGTGGCTTATTGGATCAACCTTCAACAGACATGTTGCAGCTTGTATCCGGATTTGATATTTTAGAGTATCGCATATAAGCCATTCCCCTACTTTTGGAAGAATCTACAAGCCACAGATGGGTCTTGAAAATTGCTGTTTTCGGACTGTTTTTGGAAAGTGGCTGCCATTTTGAATTTTGAAATGTGTAATGATACAGACATCGAAGGCCATCTGTGGGTACATAGCACTCTTGCACTAGGATATATTACATTACAAATATGCTCACATCTGCAAATTCTAAGCAAAAATGGTAGCTATGCATTTTTGGTTTTGTAATTTTGGGAGTTAAAGTTGACTGATATTCGGCAGATTTTGATTCAGCATACCCAAATTAGCCTTACTCTCAAAACAATTCTACTCTAAAATGCCTTACACTCATTCCTGAAACTGTCTTCCTGCATTTCTGTGTGAAGTTTAGTCTAGGAAGGAAAGAAAACCCTATTTTATCCAGTGACATGACTGATTTTCTATTTTCTATCCATAGATGTTAACAACTTTGCATGTCCATATGAATCTCTTATATGCTGCCAGAGTGTACCTAATGTGAGAGCTTCACCTGATTCTCCTTAACATTGTTCAGTCAGAAAAACACAATCCGGTATCTGAAAAGGTACATGGCTGGTAAGACGGGGGCACGTTACAGCTCTATTTATACATGACAAAAAGGTAACTTTGATATCTATCGATAAAATGATTCCAATTAATTTGATAGTCCTGCTCCATGTTCATACATAAGAATGCAGTCCACATTAGCATATAATAAAATGAAATAAAATGCAATGATTTGTCTGTGTCTTTCTCTTACAGTTCACAAGCCTATGGTGGTGTTTTCCAAGATGACAAGACACTACAAGCCTCTATCCTTTTGTCACATACGTCTTTATACAGTCTATACAAAAGGTTTTCCCTCTCGCAGGCAAATTGTTTAAGCAGATTTTATTATTCTGTAGACCCGGAGAGTACAGCCACACATTTGGTTGACAGCCTAGCATTGTCTAAGGCCCAACAGCGATTGGCCCATGGGTTTTTGTATTGACTGATTTGAATGAAAAATGACTTTTACCCCAACCAAGTTTAAAGCTGAAAGTTCCAAGGTGCATTGTAGACAGGTGAAACATATGGTTTCATATATTTTGCCAATGTTTAGAGCACTTTAACAATGACATAATACACCCACTTTGGGGTAAATTTCTAGTTTCTGAAGGTATGCTGCAAAATTTTGCACACTGCTTAGTGTGTACCTAGTATAATGTCGTGGACATGTCTCTTTAGTGTGTAATTGATATACTCCAATACACCAATCCTTTGTCTGTAATGTAACATTATGTTTACAGTAGTCAATGCAAATGGTAAAAGCATCCCAAAAAGTTTCATTTAAGAATGTGCACGTATTAACGCTAGATAAACAGTGGTCTGGTTCAGCTCCTCTAAAATATTGAATGTTGTCTACAGAAACATCTTTTAGTAATTTTCCACACAGTATACAACCATAAACTATGTAATTTTTTTAACTTTTTACTTTTTTCACACAGAATACATGAATAAAAGAACACAACCTTTTACACAGTATACATCCTTATACTATGCAATTTTTACTTTTACTTTCCTTTTCCCCTTTTTTCCCTTTTCTACATTTTCACTTTTTTTTTTACTTTTACACAGGATACAAGATAGAACACAACCTTTACCTTAATTTTACTAAAACTTTTACAAAAAACGCTTATACACCACACCGACTTGCTTGACCTCTGAATCACTTTTTGAAGTGGTAAATCTGACATTGTAAATGCTTTTGCATTGTTTTCTGAAGTTGTCATCATAGGTTTCCATGTAAGAAGAGTTTTTTTTCTATTTTCAGACACAAAAAGTAAATTATGTTATTTTTTCATTGCGCATGCTACACTATAGTTTCTATGCATTAAGATGATACACTATAAAGCTTTGATGATTGTGTGACACATGAGGACCAGTTGTTGAACTGGTGCATAATATACGACACTACAATTTGACACGAGAGGAGCTGTTGACCAGATTTAAACCAAAAAAAAGCTGTTGACTACTGACCCTTTTTTCACTGGTAGAAACTCTTGTAGTCCTGTTCCAGAAGTGGCCCCACACATTTTTGAAGAGTTTTCAGCACTTGAGGCATGACTGTGTGACCACACTGTGAGCAGCAGGTGGGAAGGTTCATGCCAGAATCAACAGAAGGACCGAGTGGCAATGTGGATATTACATGCACCCTTGTAAAGGTTTACCAGAACCGAAACAGGGAATGAAGGAGGCACATCGTCCAAATCACTGTCCAATTCCTCTATGAGGTAGGGAACGGATGTCGCTCCCTGGCAGGCTTGGAGTAAAATATTGCGGTACTGCTTTATGAGAGCTGGACATTTGCTGATGAATTGTTTGACCTGGGGAGGTGAAAGGTTAATACACCTTTCAAAGGGTTCACCTATGTAGGAGAGAATGGTCAGACCTTTCACATAGGATTTCATTTACACCTCTGTGCGTGTGTGTTTTCGTCACCTTCGGGGTAGAAAAAATTGGATAGGATTGGATTGGATGGTGGTGTTTCTGGTGCTGGTGCTGCTGGTGCTGGTGCTAGTTTTCTTTGCTTTTTTCTTTTTTTTCATCGGTTCAAAACTGGTCCCTGACCCTGTTCCTAACCCTGACCCTTTCTTCTTACTGGTGGAAGAAGTTTTCTCATCAGTCAAAAGAGGGGGTGAAGCAAGACCTGCCACCAAAGCCACTGGCTTCTTTTTCTCCTCCTCCTCCTTTTCCTCCTCCTTCTCCTTTTTCTCCTCGTCCTTCTTCTTCTCCTTTTACTCCTCCGTTTTCTCCTCCTCCACCTCCTCCTCGTTGGTCAATGTGTGTGTGTTGCCAACGGTGTCTCCAGGTGATGATGGTGACGATGACGAAGACGCTGCCCGCGGCGGCGCTGTTGTCACAACTCCAGTTAGGTCTGTGAGGCTATAGTGTACTTGAAGCGCTGAAGGAACTCGCATACATTGTCAAAATTAGACTTGGCATTTTCCCCACTGTCCCATTTAATGTGCAAGTCATGCGTTGAGCTTTCCACCTTTGGAGTTTTATCCCAAGTTCGTGGCGAGTAAGAGGTTGATGATGCTCCCTCGGTGCGCAAATCGTCCACTGTTATATTATAACAACATGCAGAGAAAAATCCCTCTGTGAAAGAGAGCTGTGGTTTAAGGGGTGGTACCCTTTTACCTCTCGTTTTCACTTTGCTTGACATAACTGTGGAGATGACGGTGGTGGTAGGTGTGGATGCAGCGGCAGCAGTAGCGCTAAAAGCGCTCGTGTGATGGACAGTGAGCCACTCACCACTCCTTATGAACCAAGGTTACTTTTCCCCCTCTCTCTCTCCCTCCCTCCAGCAGCAGCCTAATGAGCCTGTAAATGCAAACCTGTTAGACTGACCACCAAGTTGCCACCGTGTGCAGTGCATGCATCAACTTTTTCCCCCCTGCCCCTTTTCCACAGTGGGATTATTACCCACGCCCACCCTCTGTCAAACTGACCATCGAGTTGCCACTGTGACCATTGATGGTACAAGGTTCACTCACATTAGACAAGAGCTGCTCAGCTAATCATGACTCCTGCTTCACTACCTCTGAGCTTTTCCACTTCTCACAAAAGAGAAACGGAGGTTTTTATTTCAGACATAAGGGTGGTGTAGAACAAGGTAAGCTGTTTCAACTGTTGTGGTATTGTCCTGAACATCATCCTTCAGGCACCTTCATTCCCCCCAATTTGACTTTTAGAGAGTGTTTCCTTCAGAGCAACACTACACCTTTGATAAAAAACCCCAGTAAATACTCCTTTTGTCCATCCATAAAAAAATTGATTACAAAAAGTAAAAATTGGCAGGTAGCAGGGATTGGGCTCACTCATAATGTTGTAATGCACATTATGAGACATCATGCCATACCCTGCATGTCCTCAATTTCTTTCATTTTTTTATCAAGGTAGAAAACTTTGTTTCTAAAAGAAAGTCCAAAGGGTGGAAATTCAATTTTTATTGATCCCACTTTGGTAGCAGCATTGTTTTTATTTCAGGCGGACAAAATTACATCATCCCCCTTGTCCCAAACAGAATTGTTTACGAAAGAGTGTTCAGAACTGGCCACTCCTCACTAGGCTGTTGTCATATAGTGAGGGTGGTAACTTAAATATCTGTTGAAGGTTGCAAAGTTGTCACAGCTTATCCTGTTAACTATTTTACCCCTTACTGAAGAAAAAAAGACCAAAAAAATTTTCCACAGGTTAAATTTACATTTTATTTTGCTAACCGTTTTTTTGAAGAAAAAATCTCTTTGTTACTGAAATGGTGTTTTACATGGCACACATTGCCAGCTGTCATCCAGGATCAAGACAAGTGTGGATTTCATCCTTACCTCTAGTCCCACCATTACCTCACAACAACAACCACTGCACATGTGTCCGTGCTTGTAATAAATGTTTCTTTTGCTTTTATGTTTGAGCTAACATAAAGGGTAGTAAAAGCAGGCATGCACCTAAGCAGGCGTGATACAGCATCATTTCAGACCATCTGTGCTACATGCTCTAGGAGATCAAAAGACAGGTGCACACCCAATGGTATCTGTGTTCCAGGATCAAAGCCAGATTTTATTCCCCATACTTTTTAGTCCTACTCAATCATAACATTTCTTCCACCACAACCTCTTTGCAATGTTAAGTCTATGGTGCACACTGTATATTTTGCCGCTATGTTACCTCTATGCGGACCCTTCCATGTATGTCAACTTTACGGTGTCGACTCTGTACTGCATGCTATGGTTATGGTAAGGTATCAAAATGTTTACCATCAATATGTGGAAAACTAGTAGTTAGTTTTCACCCTGTTTGCATAATGCACCACTGGCATGGCATTGACACCTTTTCCACCAGGAACAATAAAGAAAACAGAGAGAGAGAGAGAGAGAGAGAGAGAAAGAGAGAGAGAGAGGATGAATTTTCTTTACTAAACTACAAGCATTAAAAAGTGATGGGTTTTACCACCTGCTTCCCGTCTCACTCATTATTGACCTTATCCCACCATACCATCACACCGTTAAGCTCCCATATCATCATGTTCAAATAAGCAGTTTTACACCCTGTTTACATATTACACGCTGTCCACCCCACCTGTGCTACATGCTTCTTAATCAAAAAAGCGGCAGCAGCAGCGGCAGCAGCAGCGGCAGCAGCAGCAGCGAAAGCAGCAGCAGCAGCTGCACCACCACCACCACCACCACCCACTTCACTGAAGATACTAGTGGGTTAACAGCTAGCCAGGGACCCACTGTGTCTGAAAATGGTCAGGACATAATCCCTTCTGGCCAAAGATCAAGCAGCCAGACAAACCAGGCATTATTGGAAGCAGGCATGCTTCTGCACCAATTGTTAAAGGATCCTATTAACTCTGCAGCACTAGGTGAGCAGCTGTCCACTGGTGACTTGTTCATGTAACCCCAGAGGGCTGTCTGTAGCCCTGTGCCCCACTTGTTTTGCTGCCAGTAAATCCAAGTTATGTGTCCTTAGGGAGTGTTCATCTTTTAACAACAGGGTCTTGACAACTATTGTAAACACACCTTTTCCAAGAATGATTACTCAGGGTATCATGAAATTTTGCATTTCTATCAATATTTATGTGTGGTTTTGTGGATTTTCTTCAATCAATATGTTTTCCTACATGTGAAGAGCGCACACCTTTGTATTGCATTCAAACCATTAATTTACATATAGCTTGCTACCAGGGAACTAATATAACGTAATACGAGTGGTAATAAAAATATATGAATAGTATATGGTAAATATACTAATGATACCTAGTAATAAATGATCTAATCACAGACACGTGAGTTTGGTGGGTTACTGACCTTGGGGCTATCAGCACCATAAAATGCATAATATAATAACAATAGTATAAGTAATAACAATAGTAATAACAATAGTACTAACAATAGTAAAAATTTAAAAATCAAGGAAACACCCAGCATTGTGTTACCTGTACAGGTGAGATTGCCAACTGATGGTTAATTCAAAGTCCCCCCTTATATACTGGAGGACTGTTTACCATGACATCATACTATGACATCATAGATATCACTACGAGCTGCAAGTAGTCCCTAACCGTCCGCGGCTAATATAATAAATATACACGAGTGTATATAGTTCCATAAGTTAGCTTGCTACCAGGGAAGAAATATAATGGTATTACGAATGGTAATAAAACTATTTGAATAGTATATGGTGAATATACTAATGATACCTAGTAATAAATGATCTAATCACAGACACGTGAGTTTGGTGGGTCACTGACCTTGGGGCTATCAGCACCATACATGCCAAAAACACACAAAAACACACCAAACACATGTAAACACACACCAATCAGCATTGCAAATGAGATTGGCATAACCTGTCCAAACGTAATAATTCATCTATGTGATTATGAATATAACCATACACAGCACTGGATTTCCAATTAACCTTTCTCTTAATATCCTCTATACTGAGGCCAGAATCCTTTAATAAAGTGGCACCACCATGCCTAAGTGAATGGGTAGAAAACACAACCTTTTATATTAGACTGTAAGGCTAGAAGTTTTAACCTAGAGTTGACATACTGATATTCCATACCATTAATTTTAGACTTAATCAAGAGATCATTTTTAAATCTACCCTTACACAAACGCTGTAAGCCCCTATATGGGCACAGCAGGGAGTCGTCATTCCTAACCAAGAATACATGGAAAGAATCTTTACCAAGTTGGTCAGTTTTAGAAGTTCTAACCTGTAGGCTAACATATTCACTCTCAAATTTAACATCACCTACCCTCAAAGAGTGAGGGGATCTAACCACATGGCCTACCCTGAGTACACCTCTAAAACATGTTAATATAGCCAACCAAAATTTCATATCTGCTCTGTTAGATAGGTCTAGATTCGACCTTATTTCCTGAGGAGTCAAAGGATGAACTTCTTTTGACGGATTAGTATCGAATCTTTCAATACCATCCTCTTTTTTTTAAGCATAAAATTACCACTGTAATCAACAAAACCATTTAATTTTTGTTGGTACCAAACTGCAGACATGTAATTTTTCACAGATGATGGCTTCATATACTCAGACAAATACACTGCATATATTGAACCCTGGGATGGAGAACAAGGAAAAAGTCGTAATTTAAATGTTTTACAAAATTTTCTATACCTTCTAAGTTGTTGTTTCCTCGTTCTCCTAGTATTCTCTGATACACCCTGGTCCAAAGGAAACCTTTTTCTTTTTTGTAACTTCACCCACTCTGGAATCAAAACAGCACATATTATTGTCTCACAGAGTGGCGATACATTTACTAGGCATACCCTTATAAGCAGGTCTTGACAACTGGTCAGCCAGAACATTGTCCTATGACCTAATATAAGTAGCATAAACTTCTACATTGTTAAAGAAGCACAACCAAAAGATTTCCCTCAACCATTCCATGCAAAGTTTGTTTTTTGACCTACCCGTGTTAATCATGGCCAGTACTTGCATATTATTTTGTATACAATGGATTCTCTTATTTATTAAGACTAGATATCCAACGTTTTAACCCCATCATAACAGGGTACAATTCATACACATTGATATTTTTATGGTGGTTACACAGATTGTCAAGTATTGGAGGGACAGTAAAGTGGTCTACACCAAGATTCAATTTATCAAATGATGTCCAGTCTCCATACAGAAAATCATCACCCATCCAGGCCCCAAAGCCCTTAATAGAAGAATCTGAGTACATAGGGGTATTAACCAAGTCATTTAGGATTAAACTTTTACAGTTAAAGGTATCACAAAAATCCAACCACCAATACATATCATGCCTGGTGCATTCAGAGACTCTGATATAACCCCTAGGTCTAGCGCGATCACACAAGTCAAAAATTCTTCTGCTAAACGTTCTACCACCTTTTACCACCTGAGAGCAAAAAGACATGAGACCTCCGATCCTCTCAAGGTTCTTCTTTGAGATGAACTTCTTATTAACATTGTCTAATAAGATACCCTTCATTTTGTCTACCTTGTCCTTAGGTAGGGATAATTCTAGGTCAACAGAATTAATCAAAATACCTAGAAATTTGCACTCCTGTGCCGGCTCGGTTACCTTCTCCTTAGAGGTTATAAAACCCATGTATTCCATACACTCTATTAATAAATTTCTCTGACTGAGACACTCCTCATATGAGTCTGCGATGATTATAAAATCGTCCAAATAATTAACAATCTTCTTTACACCATAGAACTTTGCTACCTCTACAATAAAGTCAGAAATTCTGTTAAATATATAAGGAGCGCATTTTAGACCAAAAGTTAATCTGTTGCTAACATAGTACTCCTCACCATGTCCAAAATCCCATCTGAAACCCTGCATAGTTGTATGGGGACCATATACATTTATAGACCTATAAGCTGACTTCAAATCAACCACACTCATATAATCGTTCCTATCCAATTGAGCAGTCACCGTGCTAATATTATTATAGGAAAAGTTTGAACTATTAGTATCCATAAAGTTATTAATAGAGATTCTCTCGGGCATACTACAGTCAGTTATGGGTCTTAACTTGCCATTTGATTTCTCCAATCGACCAAGAGAATGGATACACTGAGGTTTACTATCAGTTTTTGAGACAAGACCCGCCTCCACCTCATCCAATAATATACCACAAAATTCATTGTAAAATTTTCCTTCAAGAATAGACTTATAATTCCTACAGCCATAAGTAGTTTTACAATCTGAATCTACAATCTCGAAACCTTTGACGAAACCGCGCCATAGAAAATCAGCCTCAGTACCACTAATATCAATGAGACCCTTTTGTTGAAGGAAAGAAGCCACTCTACATGGTAAAATTTGAGCTCTCTCCCCCCAATGTAATGAACACACATACATACACCTTTTATACAACTGTCATACACCCTGATGCTAGGTAAACCTTTGACATTAACAATAAATAGTGGTTCATCTTCGCCCTGTACTGGGCCCTCATATGTATCACACATATTATTTGGGTCAATATAACTATTAACCTCCTCTATCTTCCACGGAAAATTAATTTCTTGGAATACCTCTTGTTTTGACACGGGCTCCTGTACTGGAGCTTGTGGAGGCAAGTTGACATCTACCACACCTACCATAACTGGATCGGGCACCAAACACATATAACTGCCAACTATAGGACATCGACCACCTACAATTTCCTAATCATTTCTGGATTTTTGGCAGTCAGTCTTACCATGTCCAGAAGCACTACATCCGCTGCAGATATGCCTATATTTGCAAGGATCTCTCAAACAACCTTCTGCTTCTGTCGGAGTTATCAATAACCCCAAATGCCTCTATACCATCCTTGTTTGCTCTAGTCCTAACCGACTTATCCTAAGCTACCAGAGCTGCTACCATGTACACTTTAGTCCCTGCTTTCACTATTAGAACCTGTAAATGTTTTAACATACCCTCCACATCGTTATTCTCTAGAAATCCAGTAAAAAATTTAGATTGACCAATACCAATTTCTCTACTGTGTCAATTTTGTCTCGCTATTTTACATAGATTTCTTGGAATGCACCACATTTGGTACCTATGTGTAGCTTAGAGGATGTGGAATCTAGTGACGACCCTCTTGAGGATGTCTGTGGCCCGTGACGAGCGGAAAACGACGACTTTGACATCCGGTGACGAACACGGCGTGTGCTTTCCTCCCACCTCGATCCATTACTAAGGACGCTAGGGGACCGCTGACGCCTCTCCTTGGAAACGCGGCTGCGCCCTTGGTGATATGACGTCATTGGTCGTTGGTAAACATTCGCACGTGTATGCCCCGCCCCCTCGGCTGAGTTCATCTCGTCTCTTCTGTCCCCTCTCGTAGCGACCACCTCTTGTAAAAGGCATTTAATACTACGTAACTCACCCTCCAGCAAATTAATCCTCTCCGTCTGGTCAACGAGCTGCTCGTCTTCTAACCCATTAGCGTGGTTGGGTGGTGCAGACACCTTGTCTACACAAGACGAATCCAACTCATTAGAAAATCCTAAGTTGGCCGATTCTACCGCTTTTCCAGCCGATTTAGCCGATCTCTTAGAAGCAGTAGCTGATTTAACACCTCTAGTTGATTTTCTGCCCATCTTGATCAATAAATCAAATATTAATCAAGAAAATCAATTTAAAAATCAAGGAAACACCCAGCGTGGTGTTACCTGTACAGGTGAGATTGCCAACTGACGGATGATTCAAAGTTCCCCCTTATATACTGGAGGACTGTTTACCATGACGTCATACTATGACATCATAGATATCACTACGAGCTGCAAGTAGTCCCTAACCGTCCGCGGCTAATTATATAAATATGCATGAGTGTATATAATTCCATATATATAGAGAGAGATTTACCATTAAATACCACTTTATAGTACCATAATGTATTTGGTGCCATTAGAAAGCCTGTCTTGTGCTGAGTACGGCACTTTTTGAATGATCCTAATCTGACAATTAGGGAACCCTGGGTAGCCTTTTGAACATATATAGAGGTTTAGAGCGCACTTTCTTAAATCTGGGCACGATAGGGTTAAGATTTAACATCAAGATATGCGAGGTGCAGGCTGATTAATTTAACTCAAAAGCTGCTATAATTGATCATTCTCCTCATTGTATCTTGCATCGGTCTCATGAAATCAGTTGTAGGAAGATGAATTTTGATCTTGGCAGTTTCCAGAATATTCAACAACTACTAATATCTTTGGATGGCATTAGCGACTGTTTTTAAAAATATTTGGCCTATCTCAATCTAGATATAAAAAAAGATTTGCATTCATCCCAATCTAGATATAAAAATAGATTGGCAGATCCTCTTTATGGTAGTTATGACACAGGTGCCTCATAAAATAGCATTACAATGGCTAAGGTTAGGGGTGCCAGTAATACATTCATCTATGCCAGTAATGGTCAACTAATTAAATATTGCAGTCAATTCTCTCATATACCCCATGGGTAATGTGTAAAAGACCTTCCTTTGTCAACATGTAAAAAGAAATTTGAAAAAAAATATTCATTGTAAAGCCACCCAGGATGAAATGCCCTTAAGGTGCTACGGCTACTCTAGCTTCATAATAAAACTGGCTATAAAGCATATATTGTTATATATATATCGAGTTATGAAGCTTTCCCTCATCTTTTACTTAAGTTTTCTATAGATCTGTCCTCAACATTTCAGACATTCCACCATTGTTCAACAGAGACTTCTGACATAAAGTTCAGTATAGATATTTTAAAATTGGTCCATCAAACTTTGTTGAAAATCTTGGTATTTTGGATAACTCTGGCATGAAAGTGTCTTCTCTCAGCTAACAAAAGTAACATTATGTATAGAATCTGTAGAAGTTAATGCAGGTGTTTCAGGTAAAGGCGATACTGTCAAGTTTTATAAATTCTTAGTAAAATATCATTTGGTACATAGATTTTCTTTTTCAAAAATTGCTTTTCAGTGTAAACACACCTTTTCCAAGAATGATTACCCAGAATGATAAGTTATTTTATCCTGATCATCTACTACATATGCAAACCCTTGCCTCTCTAGTAATTCTCAGAGGCTGAGAAATTAAATGTGTATGTTGGTCATTTTGGGATCACTAGCATATAGTGTGGATGCTTTCTGAAAGTATTATTTTTTTCAGGGTCCTGAAGAACTGGTTCCACTAATGCTCGTTGGGTAATTCTTTGCTAATTCAACAATTTGCTAATTCAAGCAAATGTATAGAAAAGTATCCTTTGCCCATTGCACTGTGACCAAGCACATAAGGTGAACTTCCTGGCTATTTTTATGGGGTTAGACACTTACCTGTTCAGCCATGTAAATTTCAGGGGTAAATGGGCGAAAACAGGGGAAAATTACACTTTTTGAATGACAACCCAACTTTGAACAGCTCTGTATACCTTAATAATTGGAGTATTAACAAAAGAAAAAAGTGCCCTCCGAAAGTAATCTGATCTCATCAGAAGTAACATATATAACAAATTTCTATCCTGTAATGATGTTCATAGCAAAAGACGCTAAAAAATGTTTTTGTTCCATTCACATTCCATAGACAACAAAATGTTACAGGGTGGAAGGAAATTGATAAAGGCACTAATTATGCCTCTAACCATGTATAATATGTGCAGGTTTGTTGTGTTTTACACTTTCTTGTCATGAAAAATTGATTTTGTGGAATCTCCCCCTTATGACCCCTTTAAGAAAATCATGCTGTATGAAATTATCCCAGCAATGCCAGCTTGGCAACATTTAGATACATAATCAGGGTGGTCTCACTGTTAAGAATCACCAAGTACCCACTATGTGTCCTTTCTGTACATAAAAATATCTGAAATAGGGTAAATTCAGGTAAAGTGGGACACCAGGTAAGGTGGGACAACTAAGGTTGTGACCTTCCAAACCAAATTTTTCTCTCTACTAGGAGTACTACTTCTTTATCTTAAAGAAATACAGGTTTTATCCCTCTGTTCTGCATGTTTTGTCCCCTAATTGAAAAGTAATTATGCTTTCAAAGTGTTATCATCATCCTGATACCTGCACTTTCTTTGAAAAAATCTGCCGATACATAAAAAATAGTCAAATAAATTGCTAGTGATGACATTTAGGGTAATGTAGTACCATTGCAAACTTTATGCATTTGTTGGATGCACATATTAGTTCTCTAAATCCTGATATATTTTCAGCAGTCACCTTTTAGGATTAAGCATTGTGAGACCTAAGGTATAAGTGTCCCACTTAACCTGAAGGTGTTTGGTTAAGTGGGACAGGCAGATCGAAGTTAAGTTGGACATTGCATTGCACCAATACCCACTGGGTACTAATGCCTAATACTTCATTATTTTCATTAATCAGGGGGGGAAACAACAACAATAATCAATATGCATTGAAAATACCCATTTCTGTCAAGAAAATTCTGAATCTGCATGGCTTAATAGGATCTATACATGGGTATTCAATGGTTCCACAGGTTGCGCTTGCTTGACCACAGGGTTACAGGGTAATCATTATGCAAATGCACTGATCACCAATATAGATAAAATAGTTATAAGATGTTCTGCACACTTGATAACTTGTATTTAAACATGATTACAATATATAAATATCAAGCTGCACTTTATTCAGATAGCTTTCAGCTATTACTATCTTTTCAGCTTAAGAAAATTTAAATGATCTGTCATTTTTAGAAGTTTCTTAACTAATAGCATTTCAGAACTATCAAGAATCTAATTAATACTCTTTCACACTGAATCTTCATTTTAGAACCCGATTGCATATACAAATGGCTTTTATCAATGCAAATAGAGTCATTTGATACCAGAAAATTCCAAAATATCAAAGAAACTTCCACCCATGAAATTAAAGATAGCTTCATGAATGTAGTTTTAGGGTGCATGTATTGGGCCTACAACACAGCCTCGATGCACTATGTTTTGGTCCCGGGACAGTTGGGGGAAGAGGTTGATGCTGATTCTCTGAATTAGATGGGCTGCTGTCTTTCGTCATCCTTAAGGGAATCTTCTTGTGTAATAGATACCACATATCATAACAGATCTTCCCCATCTCACGACCCCAGTTATTCTAGGACTCATTGTATTGTAGACACTTAAGTTGTAATGGGAGCACTAGCCAAATCCCTCGCATTTAGAACGTCAATGTCACAGCAATACCCATTATATGCATTCAAAAAGAAAGTCTTATGCCATTTGTTTTTAGTAATATGGAGGGGTCACTAGCCTTTTCTTCATGAAAATATTCATTCCCACTGCCTGCCATTCCCAAGCACACCATGTCAGTTGTGCACACCATGTCAGTTGTGCGCCAAATCCTACCTCAGCCCCCTCCCATGCTACATTTTGGCCCATTGTATGCCTGATGTTTCATCCATTCTATCTGGTCCCATGGATATCCTGTTATGGATTTCTTTTTTCTTCTTAATTCACTACTCCAATACTTCAAAATTAAGTTTTTTCTCTTTGAAATGTAACAATTGTGATATGGATCCTGATTTGTTGTAGTGGAGTGAATGGTTCCCATAAGTTGTCCCACTTTAATTGTATCAAGTGTCCCACTTTACCAAACACACAATAAAATTTGGAGACTTTATTTTGAGGACGCGCACCCTTAAACAAGTTTCAGCCCTTGGATATTTTGATATATTTCTTGGTTTATCGTTTTTGTCAATGTAGAGGAGGTAATTCTGAACAAATTTGATGAATTTAATTTTCAAAAAAGTTCATCCTACATTCCTTGAATGGTACTCAAAGTCTGGCTAGGGCTTAAGTGTCCCACTTTGCCTGAATCAACCCTTTTTTTAAAGTTGTTTATTGGGATAATTACATTTACAGAGTAAGTGCAATTGAACCTGGTGCCCATGCATTGTGGTAATTATACCAAGCCCCCTTCACATTTCAATTCTGATTATGACAATCTAAGTATACAAATCAATCAGTTATGGCCTCGTATTTGCAATAAACATCAACAGTATGTCATTGATACCGTATCAAAAAATTTCAATAAATGTATTTGCGATCAGTTAATGATGAGATGAGATGAGGATGAAATCTAATTTTATAGACACACAAATTATCACATGAAACAGTCTGGGTAGTCTTTCTTAATAGAATTTTTAAACTCAGATAGGGTCTCTATAATTGTATATTTTGCTTTTAGTTGATTCCACCTGGCACAGGCTCTATATAAGGCGCTTCGAATAACAATAGGTCTAAGACTATGTGGTAATAACAATCTTTTTCCCTGTTGAAAACGAGTGGGTATATTTCTATTGTCGACCATATTTTCACATTTTGACAGGTAGAAGGCATAGAATAAAAGATGTTGATCTCTGCTATCAGCAAGTTCCATACATTTACTTGCATTTTTAATTTGCTCTGTTGTCATGGTTGGATTTTCCTCCAATTTAACTTTATAAACTACCCTTAATGCCCAATTTTGTAGTAATTGTAGTTCTTTTGTTTCCCCTCGATAATCCCTATCCCACACAAAATCACAATAATCAAAAGTTGGTAACACCATAGACTTGTAAATGTCCAGAGCAGTGGAATTATCAACAAATTTTCTGACTCTAGCAAGTTGGAAGATTTTATGCCTTGTGTTCTGTGTACATTTTGTTCTATGATTTATGAATTTATGTTCCGGGTCAAGGTCTATACCCAAGTACGTGAAACTATATACTCTCTCTAATACAGAATTGTTTAGCATAAATATACTATTTTCGTTTTGTGTACCATTATATAACATCCATTTGGTTTTCTTCTCATTTACAGTAAGTGAATTATGTAGACACCAATTATACACTGCTTTTATGGCATTTTCCATCTCCTGTGGAGTATTTACGGTTATAACTGCATCGTCGGCATATAAAGTGGTTTCAAAGGGCCCAACAGTTGGGAGGGAGTTAATATAGACAGAGAAAAGCACAGGACCTAGGACTGATCCCTCCGGGACTCCATATTTCAAATGTTTAGAGGTGGACAGCACATCATTAGCTATGGTATTTTGTGTCTGTTATTAAGATAATTATCAAAAAATTTGCAAGTAGGAAAATCTAGACCTAAAGTGGACATTTTTTCCAGTAATTTAGAGTGTGAGACAGTATCAAAAGCTTTTTTGTAGTCTAAATATAGACAATATGAAGGTTTGTTTAATATAATGTTATTAATTATTGTGGATAGATGTTCAGTTATAGCAGTCTGAGTGGAGTGTCCAGCCCTGTATCCATGCTGTGTTGGGCATAGTAAATTACAGTTTTTTATATAAGACTGGAGTCTACTACATACAATTTTTTCCAAGATTTTCCCTGGTATTTGTAGTAAACTTATAGGCCTAAGGTCATTTACATCAAGAGAGTTTGCCTTTTTATGTAGGGGGATCACTGTCCCAGCTTTCCATACGGTTGGAAACACTGAAGCGCGTAGGCATTAGTTGTATAATACCAATATTACATCCGCAATGGCAAAAAAGGCATCTTTAATTATATATGATTTACAATTCTTTATAGCAGATGGTTTCTTAATGTTAATACCTTTTATCATCTTAATCACATCGATGTAAGAGATATCATACATAAGGTTAGTGTTCAAAATTGGTTGTCCATATGGTACATTGGCCGCTGGCACCCCCTCACCAGGTGGTAGAGCTTTTGCTAAGACTTCTCCTATATTTACAAAAAAGCTGTTTATATATTCTGCACATGCATCAGGGGGGACAATTAAATTAGTAGTCCGATTCCTCAGTTTAATAAGGGTACTACTGGTTTTATGTGGCAAAAGCTTATGCATAGCATCCCAAAATTTAGCTGGATCTGTTTTTCTAAACCTTAATAATAGCTCAATTTCATGTTTTTGGCTGTAGAAAAGACCGCGCATATACAATCTTCTTCTTTAATTTGACTTTTTCACATTTTAAAGTCATGTATATGGGGGTATGATCTGAGATATGTACGTCTACCAAACCAGAGAAGGCAATATTATGTACATTTGTATAAATATGATCCAATATGGTCCCTGATACAGGTCTGGTGATACCATTAATGACTTGGAACAGTTTATTACCGGTACAGAATTCATTCACAGTAGCATCTTCTACATCCTTTTTACATAATAGATTAATATTGAAGTCCCCCATTAATATAAGCTTTCTATTTTTAGTTACACTTTTCAAGAGGGAGGTTAGTTTATTATATATTGCACCTTTATCTTTACTATCAGGTGGTTGATAGCATACAAAAATCTTATATTTTATGACATTTATTTGAACGTCTACACATAGTATTTCAAAATCATCTTCTATGAAGGAGCAAGTAAGATCAGGGTTAGCAATATAGTGATCCTTTAGATACAGCATAAGGCCCCCCGCGTTTTTATCTCTGCTTGGATACCTGTCTAATCTTACATATTGATATCCAGGGATGTGTAAGTCAGCATCCAGTACAGAAGGTTTTAACCATGATTCTACAATACCAGTGATATCTGAATATGAAATTAGCCTAAAAGTATTTGTCCTTTTACCATATATAGAGCGAGTATTTGTGCAAAATACCTTTAGACCCTTTTGTGGCTTAATATTATCTAATACTACCATTTTGATAGTGACTTACAATATTCTATGTTCGATATGAATGATATGAGTGATAAGAATGATAGGTGACCACAGTAAAGGCATATTCAGACTGTTTGACTGTCATTGAAAGGGGGTCTGGAGCGTGGACAGGTTTTAAAAAGTATATACAATATTAAGTGCATTGCTTTAATGGTTATGAGAACGTAAAAGGCAAATAGATAATAACAAGATTATAATCACATGTTAATATATGGGTAGACTAGTGAGTATCAGCTGGGTGTTACATAACCCTAGGCTAGAGATCAGTGGGTCAACTCGACATTGTACATTTCAATGCTAAACCAAGCGCGTCCAATGACCCAGAGACGCTGTAGGTTATGTATAGAATACAGTTATCTTTGGACGTGGCCACGCAGGAAACTGGTTCAGCTGAGTACTTATATAATTTTAGAGAGACCAAGCGCGTCCATTGACCTAGACCAAAGTGTTTACATTTGTAGTGGACTACATAGATTTTTTTGTTGTTAGCAGGGTATTAAAGCTCAAATTTAGTCATCTACTCGTAGACAAGACAGTCCCCTCTTCAAATACAAATTGAAAAACCATATAATCAATCAGAGATACATACACTTAGGCCTGTATCAGCTTAATGCTTTTGGGAACAATTGGTATGTCATGTCTAATCAAAAATATTTGTACTATTTTTTATTAGGGCTGAAAGCAGTGAGCATACGTTGTAGCTTGTTTGATCCCTGACTTTTTTCAATTTTTTCTTTATCAGAATGTTTCTTGAATTTGTCTTGCTGTCTGGAACTTGACCTTCTATTGGTCGACATGATGGGATTCTGTACAGTGGCTGAGTATGTGGTTGTAGTAGTTGCTCTTGGAGGAGGAGAGCCATGAGCAGCCTGTAGTTCATTCATAGTTATAATTTGTTTGGTGGTAGCTGGAGTGGTTCTGTCGCTTATGGTTGTTGTAGGTGCTGGAATGATCGTAGTTGCTTGTACTGGAGGAGGATGGGTATTTGTCGTCTTTGTAGCAGTAGTCAGGGCAACCGTTGTGTGGGCAGCTGTAATATAGGCAGCAGTCGTAGCATGTGCTGTGGTCACTGGAGCTGTAGCAACTTGTTGTACATTGACTGCATTGGGGTTGGTTTCATCTATTACTTCTTTGGCTAGGTCTGGATATTTCTCACGTAGGATTCGCCTAACCTCCATAAGGATTACACCCCCTCTGTTCTTACCAGAGTATGATCCATCTTTCAATAATTTCGAGTTTATTGATGTATCAGTCCCCCAGTGGGGGGAAGCAACACACTCTAGTAGTTTTCTATGACCTGTACCTAGCAATATCTTAAGAAGATTTTTGTCCTGTTCATACTTTAGGATGTTCAAGGCCTGAGGTTCATCTTCATCAATATTGCGCCATCCCTCACATTCAAATTTTGCAATTTTCTTTGCATCTAGAGGTGATTCACAGTCCATGATTTTTTGAGCTTTCACATGTTTTCCTGCAAATTAAGCTTTAGCATAGGCAAAGCCTTGCTCCACACTGCGAAATGTTAATCCATTTGTTTCAATTTTGCACTCATAAAAATTTGACAGTGGGGCCAACTCTCCTTGATATGCCACATAGCTGTCTGTGACCACTGTCTTCGCATTTGCAAGCTGTAGCTCTGGGGGTAGGTCTTTTAGCGCCTTATGTGGATAATATTTTCCATTTACCAGCAGGCCTCTTCCTCTTGGTTTAACGTCTATTCCCACCTCCTGTCCCAGATAGGCTATGGATCTAACATCCGATTTTTGCTTTTTTATAGCTGGGTTCGAGTCATCTGACAAAAAAACCAGTGGTTTCTTGTGTTTCAACTCTCCTTTTCTTGACAATATATAGTCTCTAACACATGCCTTTGTCATGACAATGACCATGGTTCGAATAGTTTTATTTGGTGGGCCCTGGCAGAAAGCATAATCTATATCATAATAGTCAAGATATGGATCGATACCCAATAGCAAATGGTATGCAACATCCTTGGTGCGCTCCCCTTCTTGGTAAGTCCATCAACCACTATATTTCTCCTTCTCAAATTATTGTCTAATACTGAGATTTGCTCCTTGTTGTCCTCAATGGTATTTCTATTTACCCTAGTAGCACGTTGTACTTCAGCCATCTCAATTTTTAGACTTTTAATTCACTTTCTAGTGTATCATTCTTGTTTTTAAGTTGGACAATTTCATCGTAGTTCCATCTGATATTCTCACCTGCTGTAATGGCTTCCTCCTTGTACAGACTCAATGCCTCACCTGTTTTTTCTTGTAGAGCTACTATTGGAGAATCTTTTTTGCCCAGGTTTAATGTTTTTAGATCCCTAATAGCTTCTATGAGTTGTGTGTTGTCGCTGTCATGGTCATGTTTCTCCGCCATTGTGGTGGTGTAGTAGGTTGTCGCGCTGTTGACCCAGGTGAGTGCAGGTAAGCCCGAGCTATGGCGACCCCTAATATCGTTCACTCGATGACAGTTTCAATGTAGAAAAACACCTAAAATAGGGTTAAAAATAGGTTTTTCCACATAAAAAACCTTATCAGGCTTGGCACTAGACATTCAATGAGCCTCCCTGAAGATTTGGTGAAGTTGCTGCACTGTTATCCTGCCAAAATCCTGCAAACTAGTCACACGCTCTCGAGGTAGACTCACTCACAGACGGCCATTACAGTCTCCCTACACCCCTTGTCAACAGCAAACCATCACAAATTGTTCACATTCTTATCAGGCACCACAGGGTGTTGACATAAACCATCACAAAGTGTCCATGCGGACACATTTTAGCATGTGGACAAAATGTAATTTGTGGACACTTTGTGTATATATCTTGTGGATTAGATGAATTTTGTAGACAATTTGTGACCATACACTGTGGACAGAATGTGTTGAGTGGATACTTTGCGATCAAAACTTGTGGTCAAAATGTGTTTTGTGGACCATTTGGGATGATAGATTGTGGACAATTCGTTATTTGTGGACACTTTGTTCAAGTTGAATGTGGACAGTGTGTTTTTTGTGGATACTCTGTGGTAGAATATTGTGGACTAAAAGTGGTTTTGGACAATTTGTGATGAAAGTATTTGAACAGAATGTGTTTTGTGAACACTTTGTGATGATAGGTTGTGGACAGAGTATTTTGTGGATACATTGTCATTTTTGGGTGTGGACAAATTGTATCTTATAGACACTCTGTGAAAATAGTCTGTGGACAGTACATTTTTTTTTGACACCTTGCGGCGCTGGGCCGTTGTGGATGTATTGTGAAAAAATGTGATGTGGACAATATGTGTCACGTGGCTAAAGTGAAACATAACACCCCCTTTTCAATTTCATGCATTGCAATAGATGATAATCACCCTGTGAAGTGATCTATTTAACTCATACTTCAGTAAGATATTGAAAATGAATGTGGCATGATGCTCTACAATGGAGTACTAAACAATGCGATGTTGGGGGTTGACGAAAAAAGATTTGACCCCTCCTGAAGGGGTGGCGGAAAAAAATTTCAGGGGTCCAAACTAAAACTCACCAACTCCCCCTTGTGGTTAAAAAATGAACACTCCCTTAGGTGGACATGGGTGGACACGTCCTTGGCACAACTGTCCAGCATAGTTTAACGGAGGTTTCAGCCAACTTAAAAGACTACTGTTGAGGTTTAAGCATTCATTAACCATGGATCAACAAGAGCTAACACCTCTTTCTGTCGCATATGTATTAAAATGAAATACAAGGGATTAAAAACCTATGTTGTGTTGTGTTGTGTCAATTACACCTTTCATTTCTTGATGGCAAAAAGGAAAGTAGCATGTTCGATGGTGTACAATACAACTCATTTGCATAAAAGGCCATGCCCCCTTGACCTAATTGGGGGAACAGGACTATAGATAACTACAGGATGCAGCCAATCAGGGGCCTCCATTTGGTCACGTGACCTGAACCCCCATGGTGCATGCCCATATATGGTCATGTGACCTTGAGCTTGACCTAATTAGTGGTGTGCATGCTCCAATTGGTCACGTGACCTGGTGGTTAGTTCCTTTTTTTTTTAAATAGGCCCACCCCCTTTGGCCACGTGACTGTGGTGAGCTCCTTATTTGGAAAATAGTCCACACCCCCTTAGCCAATTAGAGGCCTTCATTTGTGACCAACATGTGATTTAACTACGTGGTTTTTTTTTGGGTGTTAAAAAAAAAATGGGGAAAAACCCTTTAGGTGGGGGGAGGGGAGGGGGGCCCTTGGGGTGGGGGGCCCCTTGGGTAGGGTGGGGTGGGGGGGCCTCGGGGTGGGGAGGGGCCCCTTTAAAATAGGGGGGGAAAAAATTAATTTATTTTTTAAGGAAAGGTAACAGCTTCCCCCCCCCAAAAAAAGTAAATAAACCCACCCTGATAATAACATTCATCCTGAGAAAAGTACTAGGTAACTGATGAGGGGATAATGTATATTTAACTATTTGTCTACTTGTCTAAATGACACTTGAATAAATGTGTTGAAATAGAGACCATTTGTTGGCGTAGAACATCTGATATGGTTCACAAGTTTGGTTTCGGTCAATACAGAAAAGATAGCAAGGTTAAATTCTTATTTGATAACTTGAAAAACACAAATATAGAACTCTATAGACCTAGAAAAGGCGCGGGTTTGGTTACAAGGGACGCATTGGTTAGTTCATGGGTCACACACCAGGTGGCGACACTGCACTAGCGCTGTGCCATTATGGCGAAAGCTTATATCAATTTATTCTTTATAAGCTCGAGTAATTGCTCAGAAGTGCTCCCACCTTTGGATTTGGGTAGTGTATGGTTATTGTTGTTTGGATATCTTCGATATAGAACTCATCTTTCCAAACGGCAAAATCCTTTACCTCATGGTGGTGATGATGGGTGGAAGGTGGGTAATTTATCAAGATCACGTCTCAAATTCAGAATTTTGAATCAATTTTGTGTTTGGTTTGCCGTTGTAAATAGAAAGATTCGTTTTTATTTCCAGTATTACGCAAATCACCTTCATCATCATTAATGCCGGTGACCAAAATGGCTTCTAAGGTAGGTGCAACAATTAAGGGCGTCACCAAATGGATGGTTACCATGGTGATGACTGTGACGGACGTCAGTTTCGATACAACGATACATATTCAAGATGGCGCTGAGCTGATGCGACGGGCGGGAAAAGTCCAACCAGGTGCTGTGGCTGGCGTTCTTTGGATAAGTAACGGTGCATAACGTGTTAACTGAACTTATCTACTGTTGTCACTTGATGATATCGTAAGTGGGTTACAGGCTGATATGTTATTGAGACTTGGGGTGTAAGTGGGGTCCTGAGGGGGGCAAAAGGTTCTGTCGGGGGATGGTACAGTGGGATGGGAAAAGGGGATGGTACTGTGGGATGAGAAAAGGGGCATCCCCACATCAGTGTCATCACCGACCTATCCGGTGCTATGTCCAACGCAGGACCAAGGACGATCATCACACAAATCTTGGGATTTATGTCAAAAAAGAAGGAAAACTCACCATTAAATGTGTCAGTACCACTCTGCAGCCAGTGTGGGATCAAAAAGGAGGTATTTATCCTTTGGTGGTTTGAGAAGAAAGACGCGTTTCCTTGGGATCATTTTGGGATCATTATTGAGCGTCAAAATGGCGGACGAAAGGTGAGGTCAATAACCAGTCATGGTTAACGTTCTTAAGCATCTCCTTCAGCTTAGTCAAAAAAAAAAAGTTTTTGTGCTTCTATCAGGATCAGTGTACTGTGAAGATTGATGAGCTATGTGGGCGCTGACGAAATCTCACCTCATCTAGGTCTAGACATAGCTCAGGTGTATGGTCACATGATGCATGTACACGCACACACACGTGAGCACACAGCAAAGGACACCTATGATTGGTGACAACAAGTGTAACCATGGTGAAAACTCAAGGTGATATCTGAGAAGTGTGTTATTGAGTCTGTGGACAATATTGAATATCTATCATGGATAACTAATGCAGTATTCTTTAGGGTGAGTAAATCCTTAATCAGTGCTAATACTTTTTGATTATGTATAGGGTTTTAAAACGGTGAAAATTTTCTAGACTTAAGACGGTGGGGTTGTTGCTATGGTCTCACCAGAAACATTAACCGGTGGGTTTCCAAAATGACACTACAGTGGTAGGTTAATGGGAACTCGACAACTGTTTTAGACCAGCTTTAAGCTCCATGCCAGGTCATATCGTAACAGTGTTCTTGTTGGTATGGTTTGATGAGCTCAACATTTTAAGATTACCTGTAGGAAATCAAACATTTCAAAAACAGTACAAGAAGGTGATAGAGATGTAAAAACCCCACAAAGCAGAAAATTGCTGACTTTTGTAAAGTGACAAACACAAGACGTATGTTTCAAGTAGAGGTAAAGTAGGAAAATCCATGATCCACAGTGATTCCTTTTTTAAAAAAAAAATGTCGGGGAAATAACATAGGAAGGGGTAGACTACAACTTATAAAATTACCAGCTTCACACATATCCATGTTCGTGTGGCTCATCTCAATGTAATGTGAGTAGGAGTATGGCGAACCATTAAAAAGAGCTAGATTTTTTCAAAAAAAATTAACTATTTCCATAGTTATTTAGCTTTTTTTTTGTGATTTTATTCACTATAGAAATATGTCAAAATTGAGTAGGATCAATGGAGCTATAACATAGCTGACTGGCAGATAGACTATGAAAATAAACCTCTCTAGAAGTGGGGTCTTCCAGGGTTGAAAAAATTACAGCATGGTGACGTTTTTTACAGTTTCAGTCAAACTCCTTGGCCAAGGTCCTTCCTCTTCAATTTTAGTTTAGATTTACTGACTTTTCACTTCTAAATGATTAATGCTCAGCTTATTAATGTCTCAAGGCACTCAGTGAGAATATTTATGAATTTTATACCCTTGTTCCATTATCACTGACTTTAGACACATTACCGGACTCTGATACTTTGCAAATACCACCACACAATATAATTCACCTTTGATTTTCTACAACTTCTACTTATAGCACAGAGATTGTCTATATACTTACATGTAGGGTAAACCCCATCTATGTAACTGACAATAAGTTTATTAGTTAATTCCCTTTTCTAGCCCAGTACTTGTTACTGAACACCCAGGGGTTGTGATGATAGTGGTCTATGGGTGGTGACAGGGGAGTCTCACTACTATATACACAAACCTTGGGTTTCCCACCCTTGAACATACAGTAAAGTGTACCACATATCTAAATAAGTTATACCAGTGATAGTATAGATAGTTAGTATTAAGATAGTGTTTACAGATCTGTCTATTATTCACTGAGTTATGAGGACATTAGCTAAGGAAGGTATGGGTAGTATGAGTACCGGACACTTTGGCCCTTATTTATGACCCCACTCGCGTTGCTACTAATTCTGTACATGAGATGGCTTTGTTACACACATCACAGTACCATGGATTTTATCATGAGTCACCCATTGTAGTTTAGATCATGATCAATGTTTATATGAAGGAAGTGACAATACTTTGCACTTTTTCTCTTCCTTTACATTGTATAAATCTTACCTGCTTCACTTACAGTCACTGCATTGTGTGTCGCTATTTATGAGTGCATATGTATTGTACCACCATTACTCTCCCTTACCAACTTGGTAAAGTTCACTGTCAGGGAGCTCTAGCTTCACAACTTTTTCTTCAAGGTTCTGTTTATGTAGTGTTCTATGTAATATTAGTTTTGTTTGCTCTTATAAGATGATTTTTTTACCAAGTAACTGTGGAAGTACCTGATACATTGAACAATAGGAATAGACTGACTGGTGTGCCTGCTTGTGAGTAGCCAGGTAATGTTAAATCGGGATACTGGGTACTAAAGTGTGTGTTCCAGTAATTTTATCTACAGTTGTGGAGGAGAATTGTTCAATACCGGTACTCACAGATTGAGACGCTCATAAATTTACAAAAAAAGTGATTTAGACGCCCTACTGGACTCACTAAACTCCCTACTGGAAGGTAAGCTCCCTCTAAATTTAATCCCCATGAGACAATACAATTAGACCTCAATAATCTATCAAGATGCACTACATAATACCCACAAGGGAGCCATGATACCAAGTGTACCCATAGATTATTACTACAAGAGGACAGTGCATGTGCACATGTACCCATACCCATCAAACTGGAAAAAGCATTTACTCTATTTATAGAACAGAGAAATTCCCGATTTGCTTTGATACAAGCAATGTCTACTCCACAGGGCAGAGATGTCAGTTGGGTATGGGCTCAACTTCTGAAAATTTTTGGGTGATAGCAAAGCACCCATTCCCCCCAATGTACTATGCTAAAAGCACCATCTCGTCTTCATTTCAACCTGTTCCCCTCACTCAAAACTATCAAGACCATCTCTAGAGTGGATGTTCATAGATAGTTTTAAAAATGCATCAGAATTTCAGCCAATCAGCAGCTAGCTTAGATTCATGTCTTCTGAAATGAGATTTCAGAGATCCTCTGACCTCTGAAAGGTAGTTTGTCTAGAAAAGGCTAGAGGGCAGCACGAGGCATGCTTAATTCCACCTACTGAGGTCTAAACTAGGCTCAACCTCATGATCCCTAGAAGTAGAAAGGAAAATGTTATTAGGGTATCTAGGTATAATTTAATTCTTTCCATCCAAAGTATGATCACAAGATGGAATAAGACTCTGAGATGTCTAATTTTAGTGAAGTTTAAACCTCTGAAAATAGACGGACCTCTGAAGCTCTGACATCTCTGACAGGGTATACACTTGTACAGTCTCTAGCAACTTACATAACCATGTCCAGATTCAATGAAATATCATAATAGAATTTTCCATTCTTGTTGCAAATAAAATGATGCACAAATGGAACTGTTTCTATTAACACATTGGAAGCTGTAATCCAGTAACCAAGACATCAATATCTATTCAAACATTTATGGTAAAACTATTAAAACGACAAAAAAATGTAACTGACATACCTCTAATTTTGGGCAATAATGAGCTACTTTTTAAACCCAGGGTTCTTCACACATAGGAAACACACAGGCTGGCTGCCCGTGTGCCTTTGCCTGCCGCCCGTGTGCTCTAGCTAAAAATGGTCTGCCCGTGTGCTTTCAGCTCTCTGCAGGCTTTCTGTGTTTTTTTTGAATTTTGCAAATCGACCAATTAGACCAGAAGTTACTATAAATTTAAAACAAAATACACTAAAACTCATAAAATTTCATAATTTTGCATTGAAATTTTGAAAATTAGACATAGTCTCAAATCTGCATAGACCCTGACAGCATTTCAATTTCAACATCACACTGCATGTGACTAGCCAGACAAAACTGACCTGTGTGCTTTTTCATCCTGTGGAACCCTGCAACCGCCATTTCTTCCAAGCATAATTTGCAGTTTTGCTCCATATAAATGAATGGGAGCAAGAACACATTTACCTTTGGAAATGAAGGATTTATTGTGATAGACATTGTCCATCACACATAGGTATGACAGGAAGGTAAATGACTGCAACTTGCTACCTACCTGCTGTAAGATACAAAAGAGTGCACAACCCACCTACCTCAGACCACTCGGCCGCAACTTACCGAACCTGTGTCACCGGGGCGCTAGTAGTTCTCCGAGTACCCTACAGGGGGGAATACTGGTATTTTCTCTGTTACCCCTGCTAGTAATACTACTGCTGCTACTACTTCTTCTTCTGCAGTCTAATTCTACTACTGCTGCTGCTGCCGGTGCTGCTACCACTACTACTACTACTGCTGCTGCTACTACTACTACTACTACTGCTGCTGCTGCTGCTACTACTACAATGTTGTACCTGTAACTCCTATTCCACTACTGGTATTGCAGTTGCTACTACACCTGTTGCTGCTACTGCTGCTGCTGCTATGCTACTTCTACTGCTGTTATTGTTACTGCTGCTGCTGCTACTGCTGCTGCTGCTGATGCTGCTGCTGCTCTTACTACTAGCTACTACTGTCGCTGCTGTTATACTTACTGCTGCTACTGCTGCTACTGCTGCTCCACATGCACATGCTCCTGGTGCACATGCACATGCTTGTGCTACCGCTGCACTTGGTCCTACCACTGCACTTGGTCCTACCACTGCACATGCTTTTGCTGCCCTGCTGCCACTAAAGCTGTCAAAGGAGACAGCGGACGTAATGTGCCCTTCCAGGAAAAAAAATACCATAGGGTGCATGTCTACCTTTGTATGTACCTACCTTTGTACATGTCTGCCTCTCTAACTACAAACGTGCATGTGTGGTAAGCAGATTAAGTGTAACAAATCAGTTAATAAGTTAATCCCCCTTTCTGCTCCTCCTCTTGTCGCCAACCTAGGGTGTAGGTTACCTTCTATGTCTGTTGTGATTGGGAAAAATTAAACTCAGATCTTTTCTTTTAAATCCTCATGCAGTGCACAGTGGGTGATTATGGGATCAAATCCTTTAAGTCTTTTATCTTTTCCCTCTGGGACCAACCACACTTAATGAACTAAGGAATCCATAACTACATCAAACAGGAGGTGAAAATCAAAACAGACAGATACCCTACCTAGCAAAGGTCACTGAAAAAAATTATAATAATAGGATTAAATCTCTTAAGTCTTTGATCAATTTAAAACCACAGTTAAGAGGTTTATCTTGGACAGGTACATAAGGGAGAGTAAAATTTTGTTCCCTCAAACTTCCTTTGCCACCTTCATCATGGAAACACAGAGCGCTCTACAGACAATGTTTTCTGGAGAGAAACCAATGTCTTCGCAGACAGATTGATAGGAGTATATCAATTTCTCAATCAGAAAACCTGGACACTCATAAAAAATGGTAGTATTTCTTTTATTTAACACCATCACCACTCTCATCCTTTTAATTTTTTATCTAAAAAAAAAATTAGGGTAAAATAAAATAAGATGTAATTTTTTTTTTTTATGAAAATTCTCATTTACATAATAAACCACCCCTAGTTGGTCATGCACCCCTTGATACCTTTATCCAAGTCTCTTTTTTTAACACATTTATTCAAGTGTCATTTCATGGGTAGACAAATAGTTCAATATACACTACTCCCTCATCAGTTACCTAGTGATTTTCTTAGGATGAATGTTATTATGAGTACAAATAACAAATTTCAACATTTTTACTTTGTTCGAAGTTATATTATAGAATTTCTACTGGAAAGGTCTTGCTTTTGTCAGCCAATACATGTCTATAATCCATATTGAAAAGATATGTTATCAGTTCTTTCACATTCAGGGTATTGACAACATCAAATATGGGACACATCCTTGTAAATTCATTCCAAATATCACCGACAAGCATCCTGGAAAATACCCACTCTCCATACATAGAAATTAGTTCTTCCTTGTCGGAGTAGCAACCATGATATTTAACCTCCGACTTATGGTTTTTACATCCGTAACATTCATCTTTTACTGTCCTATTAAACTTCCTGTGTAGTTAATAAGTGTCGACCATTCATAACCTAGCTGTTGGTCGTTCCACAATTGTAGTAACCATTGATGCTTTAGCTCTCTCCCTCTTGGCTATCATTAAGGCCTCCGAACAGTTTGACATCTTGAGAAGGTATTGAGGTGTTATGTAGTTGTTTATGCATACTCTATACAGATGCATTGTGTCCGCCTTTTTGGATATATTTTTACCCCTCGACCTTTATAAATGAAAAAAAAATGAAAACATGAATATTTGAAAAAAATGTAATGATACAAATTATTTTTGTCATTATTAAACATACATAAAATCTCATAACTCTAACTAATAGAAATACTTTACCACACATGTGACCTTTCCTCTACGGGTTCAAGGTTATAAAATATGGTTATACTGGTAAACAAGTTAAATACTTACTGAAAAGAACCTATATCCGTTTGAAAAGCTTTAACCTCGCAAATAGGCATCCTAGAATACATTGTTGATGATGAAGTTGTCAACGAACTGTTACAAGCCGATGTTGTAATGAACACTGAATCCAGAGAAGTTCTTTGATCCTTGTTTATTGCATGATGACAGAGTGTACATATAGGTGGTAACAATGATACACTTGCCAGCGTGCAGGCTCTGCCCCTAAGCTCCTAGCTCAATCTGTCGTAGGTCCTAGATACTAGGGAGGTTGTACGAGGGATAATGTAAGTAGAAAAGATGAGCTTAGAATAGATGAAGACTGGGGGCTGCTCACCGGTCTTATATACCTAGGTGAGCAGCTCACAGGGTGATGAAATGTACCGGTAGGATCAGATCAGATCTGGTTCGGTCTGGTCAGATCTGACGCGTCGCCATCCCTGGTAATGATTCTATTTATAAGTGGACCAATCAGGATGAGGGGAGATTGTGGAATTTCCCTGCATCCTAGAAATGTGTCCACAGGTATGTCGGTATGTTGTGATACTCCCAGTGAGTCAGTGCCCAGAAATAGGATGGGTCCGGCTCTCACAACATCCTGGTATGGGTGATGTAAGAGCAGCTCACTGTACACACTGGGGGGGAATGAGCTGTGAGCTTGGGAGCAGGTCCTGAGCGTGTGTGGTGAAGTATTTGATAAATGTGTAAAATAATGAATAATACCCAGAATGGTCCATTGACAAAGTGTACAAGACGCAAAATAAAGAAGTTGTGTCCTTTAGACTAGAGCGACAGATATGAGTTATGAGATTTTATGTATGTATATATTATATACCCTTTATACTTTGCATTCTCACCTTACACTCAGAGTTTGACACGCTTTTCACAGCTAACACTTGAAAGAAAATTTATTTTATCTCCCCTTAGCATGTTGCACACACAATGTGTGAATGGTTGCTGCGAACACAATATATGAATGAATAAGTACAAATAAAAAGTAAAAGAAAAAAACTACAGGTGGCGCCACCCACTTATTACGTTACTTTAACGTTCTACTTGCGTCAAGTAAAACCCACCACAAAAGGGTAGGGTGGGCTTGCCTTAAAAAATACATTTTTTCCCCCTATTTTTAAGGGGCACCTCCCCACCCCAAGGCCCCCCAACCCACCCTACCCTAAGGGGCCCCCATACCCAAGGGCCCCCCTCCCCTCCCCCCCACCCCAAGGGTTTTTCCCCGCGTAGTTAAATCAATTGTTGTTTACAAACAAAAAGGTTACGTGGTTAACCAACCCCCATTTACCTCTAATTGGCTAAGGGGGTGTGGACTATTTTCCAAATAAGGAAGTCACCACCAGGTCACATGACCAAATGGACCATGCACACCACTAATTAGGTCAAGCTCAAGGTCACATGACCATATATGGGCATGTACCACGGGGGTTCAGGTCACATGACCAAATGAAGGCCTCTGATTGGCTGCATCCTGTAGTTAGCTATAGTCCTGTTCCCCTAATTAGGTCAAGGGGGCATGGCCTATTATGCAAATGAGGGGTCACATGACTGGGGTAATCCCCTAATTAGGTCAAGCTCAAAGTCACATGACCATATATGGGCATGCACACCCCTAACTAGGTCAAGGTCGAGGTCACATGACCATATATGTGTATGCACCATGGGGGGGGCCCAGGTCACGTGACCAAATAGAGGCCTCTGCTTGGCTGTATCCCCAGTGAGTAATATCCTGTACTTAGCTATAGTCCCGTTCCCATACATACTATACTACTCCAATAATATCAACTAGGTGTCAGGTGATTACGAGACGGTTGCTCTGACAACCACCTCTCAGCCAATCAGAGCTTGAGAAACGAGGTCACATGACCATATATGGTCATGAGAGTGGCTTCCGATGAAATGCTGGCTTCTGATTGGTTGAGAGGTCAATGTCAAAAGGTCACTTCCGGTTCGTAAGTAGGTCAAATGAATTTCATTAGCTGTAGCTATGTGCTGAGTTTACCCCCATATACTACTGATGTAGTATTTTCAATTCTCTAAGTTGAGAATGGAGGAGCGAATGTATACATGTCTTGACATCGGAATACGAACACTTGATAACATTTTGGATATTTTTGATTATATGTATGTCTTTTGAGATCCTTTGATTAGAAAATACCCACTTGGCAAAAACTTTTTTCAACATTTACAAACAGTTTGGGTAAAAAACGTTTGTTACAAACATTACTTCTACATTAGAAAAAAGAACAGTCGTTAAAAACTTTAATCATAATAAAAACGTTTTTAACATTCATGTGTTCAACATCTTTTAAAAGAGAGGAAAAAGACTATGTTACATATGCAACATGTTCTTATTCTCCTGATATTCAATTCTGGGATTCTAACCAGTGGCGGATCTAGGATCTGGAAAAGGAGGGGGCGCAGCCCAAAAGGAGGGGGTGCACCTTCTATTTTTGAGCAAATTCTGGGGTCCAAAATATGTAAATAAACTCTTTAGTACTGGGAAAGGGGGGGGGGTGCGCATGCCCCTGCACCCCCTGTAAATCCGCCACTGCTAACTAAATGTATGCACATCAAGCACATTCTCATAGAACTGTAGCTCGCTATGTTGGTGACTTTTCTATGACCTGATTGAAGCTATGTAGATCAAACACACCTTAACTGCACAGGATGTATCAAGTAGAGCTCCTCCTCATGACTCAGTTTTGGAATGTAATATATAATGATTAGACTTGAACGAATGCCTTTCAGGGGATGATATAGGCATGACGCGGACGGAGTGCCTATATGCCCATGAAAGGCATGAGTTCAAGTCTGATCATTACATATTGCATATATAACATGGTTTCCACCATTAATTCTAAGTATTTACCTTTAAAATTGATAGAATCCATTGTTTTCTTTTGCGAGTAGACGAGACGGCCCTCCACCATCTTGGTTTCATGTTAACGTATGGTTAAGCTGGCGACCTGCTGCAACTCTCATTCTCGTACCGCGAATACGTTGAGACAGAGCTGTGCCAGTCTATAGCCTAATCCATTTTGTACACACCAGGTGGTGGCACCTGTAGTGTTGACAGAATGGCGAACACGCACAGCCAGTCACTCGCTTCAAAAGTTTACTATTTTTTTATGTTAAATTCAGCCTTAATATCAAGCAATCTACCTGACAGGGAGTTAGAATAAGGTTTCAACTATGTTATGTCCAAAGCATGTCGTCACATTTCGTACATAAGCTTCAAAAATGGAGGATTTTCTTTTGTGTCAACTCATTGTCAAGGTATGTTCGGTCCGCTGTCAATTTGGATTCTTATATCCCGAGATATCAGAACTTATATTATGCATTTTCGGAACTGAAATCAGTGTCTAAACTCGATAACCATGTTACATGCATTTATAAAGAACACCTTTGAATACCTACCACAGACACCTAAAACTGTAAACTCCTAGCAGGGGACTGGCTGTGGTATAGTGTTCAGCTACCACTCAGGGTTTCTATATTTAAACCTCTATTGAATAAGGAGTGTAACAGCTAGTGTGCCAACTAGCTGTTTATTTAATGAGTGGACTTGTGATAAGGGATCTACACCCCCCCCCCCCTTCAAGAAAAGTACTCAACATTGCAACCTAGGTTTGTAGGTAGAGCCAATAGACATGTCATGTAGATCTCAAGTGTTCCCCAATAAGCCAGGGGTTATGTATGTGAGGGGACAGGGCTCCGACTAGCAGGATTGTTGTTCACACAGATATAGGCCTAGGTGCTCCCTTTTGGCTCAGGCAGTTCACTATAGTTATATAGAACTCTGTAGAGCAGCTTGTTCAATATCGCAACATGCTCTGGTGAGCTGTATGATTCTGGACCACTAAATTTGATATGGTGACATTGCATTTCTTAAAATTGACATGTGCCAATTTAGTGATATGAGGAAAAAGAAGTGACATGACATGGGGGATTTATCAAATTTGACATGGAATAATATGATAGGGTATTAGAGTTAAAATGGGGCATGGGGACATGGGGAGCTTCCCATTTTTTAGGGCCCCATCAGTGCCAGGCAGACCTACAGCTGTAAATGACTACATGATATATTAGGCCTAGTCTTATTGAAATAACATACATCGAACTCAACTATATATACTTGTAGTAAGGCATTTGAAGGTGTAAATAGCTCTTGCCATATTGCATGGCTTTACTATAAACTAAAGTCCTAATGTCAGGTAGATCGAACACACCACAGCATTATACAGGTATAGCTCTTTAATATTTTTCTTACTTGGCAATGACCTGACGAAAGTTATATATAGGTCGAACGCAAAAATACAGTAAACCATGCACAGGTAAGTGTACCTATGTCAATGATTTAGCTATAACCTGACTGGGGTTGATATAGGTCGAACACATCCTTAAGGTAAATGTATAATTTGGTATTTACACCAAGTAGTAGTAGCAGTGGAGTTGTGCACACATGGGTATGCACTGACACTTGGCCCACTTTATATTGCCATGGCCTAGTGTGTGTATAAAACACGGTGATTTAACACAGTAGAATATATTAGGCCTATATACAGGATAGAAGTTGTATCCTACATGGACACATGGATACACCTACATGGATGTACCTACTGCATCTCCATATAGTATAGTAGTATAGCTACCGGATCTCCTCTAATATTGACAGCTTGTACTAGACTATGCAGTCAATTACTATTCTTGGTCCTCTAACTGAAAGCTGGTTATCGCGTCTCATTAAAATCGCATATCATATACCCCTAGCCAGGGTTCATCTGCTGTCTTTCACACTTCGGCCAATTTACGTGGAAGAACGCCACTTTTAAGGGCGATTCTGTACAATAAATGTTATCAATCAATCAATCAATCAATCAAAGTGGATACCTGGATATCAATACAGGAAGCTGTTTCATAATGGATTAACTCACAGCTCTCAGCGGATGATCGTAGGTAATGACCCATTACTGGTCACTGATATATGTGGTAGATATACACTGAGTTGGTCACTGTATTCAATATATTCACCACAGGATCTTGGCTACACTGCTCAACGAGATGTATATCTCACCTATGCCACACTTGTCACCCACTCAAACCATTCACAATCAGGGAAATTGGACAGGGTGTACATATAAATGCCCCAGTACCACTTATAGACTTACAACAGCTGAATATTCGATATGCTAGCCGTGCCTTTTCATTGTCTTTCCACCATATAGGCGTCAGTTACAGATGTAGATTTCACCTATATAGGCCTCTGTGGGCAAACAAACCAAAGCACTGAAGTAACCTTTAGGCATTATGACTCATTTACCTGAAAACTATACACAAATCTCTAGGTCCTATTCTACATGTTGAATCATGTAATTCACTTATCAATATGGTACAGAGAATGTATAGGGTCATATCATATAGTCATTTAACAATTCCTTTTGTAATACATTCTAATATTTTGAGAAGATTCTACCCATGGTGCATCTACCTAAGCACATGTTAGCAGTGTTTGCCCGCAGCTAACCAGCCTGTGACGTCACAAGGGTCTAACTGTAATTCGCGCTAGGCTATATGGGGAATTTGTGTCATCAATTATACAGCACTTACTAGGACTTAAACCGTGTAGGTAATGGTGATCACAAATGTAGGCCAATTAGAGGAATGGCATGGGGCTAGTTTCAATATTCCTAATGACAAAATCTATAGGCTATTGTGCTATGACTACACTACCAAATCCTATGTGAATGATTACAGTAAGACCAATCAACCTCTGAGAGCAGCATGTGAGAAAGCCAAATTGTCATTGATTTTTTAGATCGCCAGCTGTATTGAAACAAGCCCCTGTGATATTCAACTTCTTTTTAAAACAACCTGCAAGGGGTTATTTTGATATAGCTGATGATACGAGAAATTGATTGACATTTCTGCTCTCATACTGGAGAGTGGTTTCTCCCTACGACTATCCTAGATGACGTCATGCACATAGGATTCGCTAGGGCAGTCGTAGCAGTTGAAGCACTGGTTTAGTCTGGCATGAAAGAGTCATGGAGGCTTTCACGACAATTTAAAACCTATGTTGTCAACTATATTGAAATCCTGTATGTGTTAATTTGTGTAAATAAAGCTACAGCATTGAATGTTGCAGGCAGTGTGGCAGCAAGCACGCCAAAACATGGAGAACACCAACCTCAGTCAGTTTGAGCAGTTCTGTGGAGGCCAGTTCTGGGTGAGTAGAAATCCCCCCACTTGGCATAAAACGTTTATTTTCCTACCACTACAATGAAAACCATTGAGGTCAGAAACTCGTCAGTAGTGACGACTTTAGGGCTTCAGGTTGACGATACCTAAAACTACTACCTTAGGTCGTCATAGGGTCATAGGTGACGACTTTAGGTCGTCACTCATGGCCTAAATTCGTCCCTTTGGCAACACATTTTCACCATAACATCATCCTATAGGTGCATATTGTATCTCTGATATACTTTTTCATTATTGAAAATTTTGTTGGAACCCGCCCCCCCCCTCATTCAATCTTTGTACGCATCATTACATGAGATTGGCCAAAGCACTCTCCCAAGTACACACACATTTATACATATACATATATATATATATATATATATATATATATATATATATATATATATATATATATATATATAGTACTGTGCTGCAAGCGAAGGCCGCGAGAAGTGTTGAAAAAGTTGTGATTTTAATTTTCAAAGTGATATTGAACACCCAAGATGGGCCTTATGTATGTTTAAATTACTCTAGATAGGTAGTACAACCTCTTTACTCATTATGTGTGTGATGCCAATGGTATATGATAGTGTATAGGTGAGCTGTGGCCATTCTTTGATAGGTTAGCAAATGGGGTAGGTTAATGACCGGTAGGAGGATTTTGAGGTGGTTAAAGTTCTATTGTTATAGTGCCAGCCTATCATCTTGTATGGTGTTTCTATTATTTGTATTCAATCATAGACATGTTTGGCTTATGAGAAAATACTATTTGGTGTATATAAAGATGCATTTTAGCACCCCATGGCATGCATGCTTTGCAAGAAGTGTAGAAATTTTGTGATTTTTAATTTTCCCTCTTCTGGATCAAATACTCACTAATAGACCTAAGAGAGTGGTCAGAATGACGAGTTTAGATTGTCATAAAGGCATGACGACCCTCTGATGACCCTAAAGTCGTCATATATGACGACTTTCCAATAGCGGCGGGTTTCCAGTGTAATCTTAGTGGTAGCAGTGGAAAATGAATAGTTAAGAGTCTGTTCCAAAATGCAATAAATCCATTCCAGATTTTCAGCATATATACCCATTTTTGTCGTGTTCCCCTGAAGTTGATTTTAGTGCTATCATGATAAAATCTGTACTAAACAAAATCTGCACAGCAGAAAAATATATTTATTCAAAGAGAATAGTTTTTGTATTACATCCAAGTATTTCTAATATGTAGACTTTTGAAAATGTTGACGTCTTTTTTTTTTCAAAATGGCGTTTATTGTGTTTTGGAACCAAACTCTTCTTGAGATATTACTTTTTCTGGGTGAGTTATCATGGGCTAAATGGATAGTGGACTATGACCAGGTCTTATGAATTAAACAAGATTGGCAAACACTACAATTGTGGGGAGGGGAGGGGGTGATTTTAGGCCATTTTTAATTAACCTTCTGATCCGGCAGGACAAGGCCTACTCCTTTTATTCAGAATGGGATGGATTGCCTTGGACACTGCTACGTGACACTGGGGGTCAAAACTAAAAATGGGATATTCAAATACTAATTGCGATACATCATTCTACATGTGTATCCAGGCATTCATTTTGCCCAATCATTTCTCGGTGGGGTCATTGTGACAATTCTATCATATTGGTGGGCGTCGGAAAGAAATAATTTGCCAGTCTGAAAAAAATCCACTAGCCCCCTCCTCCCTTAGCAGGCAATAAATGACTTAGCCCTAAATAGGACAAAGCTACTTCAATCTACATAGACTCATCAGACACATTTTCATGGTTAGGCCCCCTAATTGGTCATACCTCGATGTAATGGTCCTAATCAGCTAAAGTACACTATCATTGTCATGTGAGTAGAATAATCATCTACTTCAGGAATTATCAGTACAATGTGGTTATTTGCCAATCAATATAAACCACTTGAGCCTATGTCAAGGTGTCAATGTGCTATCAGTCTTATCAATGTTATCAGTGAACTTTTGTATAAAACCAGCTAAAACTCCAGTGCTGTGACAGTCAGCAAAGCACAGCATGGACAGAACCAACCTAAGTAAGTTTGACCAATTCTGTGGAGGCCAGTTGTGGGTGAGTAGAAGTCTATAAATCATTATATTATATTACCACAGGGTAAGCCGCCCCTGACTTGACCACTAGGCATGTAGGGGTACCTTAAGTCGCCCACCCACCCATCATTGGTTATATCCAGTCTATGACTAATGCTTGGGACAGGTACAGATTTCACCTATGGTAGTTGATAAGGTACAATCATGTTACCTGAAAAATGTTAGATAAGGGTGGTTGACAAAAGGTACCAACTTGCCTAGTGGTCGATTCAGGGGCACTTTACCCTATCATTGCATCAGTCAGTAAATTGCAGGGTGGGGTATCAATGGTTCATAACCCTTTCCCCCTGGGGCAATTGCAAGCAATAGTTTCAAATGATTACATAATTACCATAGCAATACCCGTCTGCTGGTTCCTCAATATATCAATACATCATATCAATATCAAGCCCTCAAAGTCTCTAATGCAGGAGTGCATCGTGCCCCTTGACTGCCATACTGCTTTATTCTAAGCCATAACCAAGCTATGTAGAGAGGTCATTTATTTTTAAAGTGAGGTTTAAAGTGAGGCCCTTCCAATCAATTGATAAAGGCTGTACATAAGGCCACTAAATAAACACCCCCCCCCAAAAAAAAAAAAGAAAAAAGTATCAGTGATAGAAAACGGGTTGATGAATAGGCCATATATGATACATGACTAAGTCAGGGCTATTTTCCCTCAAACAAATGCAGTCCTAGTCCCCATGTTATTGTTTATTGTTATCGAACATTGTTAATGTTCATCTATTTTGTCTATTACAGGACACTGCCCTGACATCGTTCTCAGAGAGTTCCATGTTTCGATTACAGTCAGTCTCTTTGGGAAGCTAACTGCCAGCAGGGATAAAACCTTCTGAACATATTGAATAGTGAAAACTGACATATATATTCTCCTCATTGCTGTAATTGTCTCCATTTTTACCACTTTATTTTTGTCTCTTACAGAACACTTCCCTGACATGGGACACAGACCAGCCAGAGTTAACCCCATGTTTCCTGCAGTCTGTATTGGTGTGGGTGGGACCGGCCTGGTTATGGCTCATTCTGCCTCTATACAGCATCTACCTGTCCAGGTGTCCAGGACCACAGACACCCTCCAGCGCTCTACACACAGCCAAACTGGTAATTGATTATCTATTCTAATGATTTACCCTCTGGAAGTAGGTCAAGGTCAAATTTCATTTTGATTTTCCTTCTCCATGTTTTTTTTCTATTTTCTCACTTTATTTTTGGAAAATGCCAATATTCAGGCATTTGGAAGCACCATCATTTTCTGGTCAAGATGGCACCCTTGAACATCGCGGCATCTTTCGAGAGCTCGTTGCTGACTAGCCCCTAGGCTAAATGTCTGACTATAATCAAATCTGTGTCAGATGTTCCACATTTAGTTATAACTTTCAATAAAAAAATAATTACTCCCGATTCATTTGTTCCAGGTTCTGTGTTTATTGCTGGTTGTGATATCAGCTGTAAAAGTCATTTCTGCTACGGTCGACCATATCAACAACGATATTCAGCTACCACTCGTCCTAATCGTATCTCCCAGCATAACCACAGTTACACTGGTAAGTACCCCAATTATCACCCATAGTAACCACCTGTGACTGGTTCTCATCATGTCCCCCTCTCTAAATATACACAGTTCACCTGTGCTAGGTATCTTGCCGGGGTAGCTTGGTCAGTTGAAGATGGCAGGTGAGAGATTGTATCTCAGTGGTAGAGTATCAGGCTCTAGGTCTTGGGTCCATGGTTAGAGTCCCAGAAAGTCCAAACTTCATTTTCACTGTCCACTATATTGGTGGACTTTCTAAGCATCCTACTGCAATCACCGAAGCTTCAAGACATGGAAATTCTGTGATCGTACCGCAATCCATAGATTGATGGCTTGGGAACCGGGCAGTAAAATACAGATGACACTTTTTGCATCCAGTATGGATATTGGTACATCTACTAGGAAGTTTGGAGTTTCCTAACACAGCTTTTGAAGGGATAAAACAATGCATTTCTGTGAGGTTCCCCTGCTATATCAATGACAGTAAATGCTACATCATATCTTTTTTCTGACAGATATTGGTGTGCATCCTTGTACATGTAGAGCGGAAACAGGGTCTGATAACATCCGGTGTGCTCTTCGTCTACTGGCTGCTGACGCTGCTGTCTAGTATGCCCATGTTCTACACACTGATACTATACAAAGTCAGGGATGTGAGTTTGCTTTATTTTACTTTGACAGCCTCACACACCTTTGTTTTTCGCCTTTTCAACAATTGTGCTGTCAAGTCTCTTCTCTGTAAAAATGAGACCATCTTGTCATTGCCTATACAATTGTGTTCTATGCACATCAGGACTCACATTAAGTTCAAGTGCCCTTGAAATTATATATTTCAATGTAGCCCTACTGCTACCGCCCCCATGCATAATGCATATTCAAATACTGCTTTCTGTGCTTTAGATTGATTCTCTAGCATGGCGAACTTCAACATGGGTACTGTTCAAAGATCGATTACAAATTTTCTAACCCAGCGGAAAAATTGGTCAAAGGGTGGTCACTTGACTTGCTAAGATGGGTAGGTCTTAGCATGCTCGACTCCCCTCAACACCCCCTTATTACGATGCTCATTCGAGACGGTATTTATTTGAGACACCAATGCCTAAACTATCCAATACCATGGACTTGTGCTACATCTGATAATTTATAAAAAAGAGAGTGAAATTAATTTTTGTTATTGCAGGATGAGATAGAAGACCTCACTCAGTTTATTATATTCTTCATCATGTATGCACTCTCCCTGGTGGAGTTGGTCCTTTTCTGTTTTGCTGAGAACAGTCACTTAAATGACAAGGTATGTACATTTATGATGAATCAGATTCATTGAATTACTAAAAATTGCCATAATTATATTATTGATTAAAGAGGGTAACTATTTTCAAAATTTATATATGGGTTCTTCATAGATGCACAACATATATAAGACCCTCTTTACGGCCAGACCAAATACATTATTCTTTTCAAAGAATTTGAAATTTCTTTTAAAGGTTTGTCCAGAAGGCAAGTCATCCTTCCTGTCTAGAGTGACCTATTCCTGGCTCAACAGGTAAACTGTGATACATAATTATTTACATTGAGCAGCTCTTATTCGAACATGATTAGTAAATCTAACCACTTAAATTACTGCATACTCATTGAGCAGAGTAAAATCCATACTTGCATATCCAACTTTTCTTTTGTCAATTTCAAATAGATTTGACCGACAAGATGGTTATCATGTGAAAGAATACCTTTCTTCTATTATTCTATTCCTTACCTTAAAGATATACGACCCCTTTTTCTCTAAATATCCTTTGAGGTGTGTTATACCGGAAATTTTGTCCTGACCTCCACACTGATTGTGCAGTGTGGATCGCTTAGCTGGACGAAAGGGTATCCAAAGTGCCTTACATGTGCAATGCCATAAAAAGTCATAAAACATTGTTTTTAGTTTAGTGATGGCTGGCTACAAGAAGGGGCTGGAGGAGGAGGACATCTGGACACTAAGTCTCCGTGATCGCTCGTCTCATGTTGGACCTGCACTGGAGGCGGCTTGGAACCGTGAACTAACACGGTGCAACTGGTGAGTGAACCGTGACCTAATATAACCCACTGTACCTGGTGAGTGAACTGTTAACTAATATAACCCACTGTACCTGGTGAGAGTGAAGTGAACTGTGAAATAATATAAGTATACCATAACTCACTGTAATTGGTGAGTGAACTATGAACTATCCTGGTGTAACTGGTGAGTGAACTGTGAACTAACCCGGTGTAACTGGTGAGTGAACAATGAATTAACCCGGTGTAACTGGTGAGCAAACTGTGAACTAACTCAGTGTAACTGGTGAGTGAACTGTGAACTAACCCGGTGTAACTGGTGAGTGAACTGTGAACTAACCTGGTGTAACTGGTGAGTGAACTGTGAACTAACTCAGTGTAACTGGTGAGTGGACTGTGAACTAACTCAGTGTAACTGGTGAGTGAACTGTGAACTAACCTGGTGTAACCTGTGAGTGAACTGTGAGCTAACTCAGTGTAACTGGTGAGTGAACTGTAAACTAACTCAGTGTAACTGATGAGTGAACTGTGAACTAACTCAGTGTAACTGGTGAGTGAACTGTGAACTAACCTGGTGTAACCTGTGAGTGAACTGTGAGCTAACTCAGTGTAACTGGTGAGTGAACTGTGAACTAACTCAGTGTAACTGGTGAGTGAACTGTGAACTAACTCAGTGTAACTGGTGAGTGAACTGTGAACTAACTCAGTGTAACTGGTGAGTGAACTGTGAACTAACTCAGTGTAACTGGTGAGTGAACTGTGAACTAACTCGGTGTAACTGGTGAGTGAACTGTGAACTAACTCGGTGTAACTGGTGAGTGAACTGTGAACTAACTCGGTGTAACTGGTGAGTGAACTGTGAACTAACCTGGTGTAACTGGTGAGTGAACTGTGAACTAACTCGGTGTAACTGGTGAGTGAACTGTGAACTAACCTGGTGTAACTGGTGAGTGAACTGTGAACTAACTCAGTGTAACTGGTGAGTGAACTGTGAACTAACTCAGTGTAACTGGTGAGTGAACTGTGAACTAACTCAGTGTAACTGGTGAGTGAACTGTGAACTAACTCAGTATAACTGGTAAGTGAACTGTGAACTAACTCGGTGTAACTGGTGAGTGAACTGTGAACTAACCTGGTGTAACTGGTGAGTGAACTGTGAACTAACTCAGTGTAACTGGTGAGTGAACTGTGAACTAACTCGGTGTAACTGGTGAGTGAACTGTGAACTAACTCAGTGTAACTGGTGAGTGAACTGTGAACTTACCTGCTATAACTGACCAGTGGTTATTAACACCTCTAGGGTCTGATAGTACATTAGTACATCATGATACTTCAAAAAGGTGCTGGTGTGCCCCTCGTTATTATCTCACCAGGGATAAATTCATGCATCCTGAGTATGATAAACCGGTCCGACTGAAAGTTTTTCCAATTCTCTCGGACGCGCCCAAAGAGTAGTTCAAAAAACATTAATTGGGTGTCAATCATCCTCACTCTGAACTTTTCTCCTCCACCAACAAACTTGAAACACTTCTTGTCATGCCCGAATTAAGTTAATTCTTGAACTTCATAGCCTGGGCTTAGGGGCACTTATGAGATACGGAATTGTTACACATTATAAAAGGAGCCTACATTTATTACACGAAGTGTTTTATTTGCCTAAGCTAATACCTCTGATGATGACCACCTTTTTCATTACAAAATGGCAATGCTCTAGCCTAACATACATACATTAGGTGTAAGGTTGTTGGTAATGAAATTGCAATTTTTCTCTACAACTTGAATAACTACAAGGCAAATGTTTCTATCTCTGTCTGTAGCTGGTGAGTGAATCGTAAACTAACCTACTGTAACTGGTGAGTGAAGTGTGAAGTGAGTGAACTGTAAAATATTACCTGCTGTAGCTGGTGAATGGGAATAAAGCCTCTAAGAACGGCTAATGCAGAATTGATTGATGCACCTATGAAGGGCTGGTGGTTCTGCCTACCAGCACCTCCTGTTGATCCCCTGGAAGTGTTTGACCCTGTTCGAGGGTGCCAACCCTGCACGATGCATGAATGTTGCCATGGTGAGAAACCAGGGCTATAAATGTCAACATTCTCCCAGGTGCAAGGGTCTTAAAGCCTTCAGTGTATTCAAAATACGCTAATTGTTGAGTGGTGAAATTCAAAGAATCTTCTTATAAGGTATAACTGCATATGTAAAAAATTATTGGAAACGCATCATAAAACCATAAGGCAATCCATTAGCCCTAAGACTACCCTATTAAAGCTCACACCAACCGTACTCACTCTGGTCTTTGCTCTTCCACCTCCCAACTTTACACACTTCCCTCCAACCCTACACTAAGTTCTGGAAATTCATAGCCTGGGTTTAGGGAGCACAGTGATAAAGGGCAAAATACTTTCTCCAAAGCAGATAGAAACTTCATGAAACTGATTGTAATTGTTGGTCTCTATGTCTTAAGTTCACACATGAAAAGGATTGAGATTTACCATGATAAAGGCATTGATTTGAGGTACAGAAATCACATTACTTCATCAAAGTAGGCTACATTCAACACAGAAAGTGTTTTTTTTTTTGCCTAAGCAAATACTTTTGATGCTAAGCAATAACCACATTATATAATAATATGTTTGATTTGATTCAATATGGGCACATGTATAAGGTAGTTGGTGATAAAATTGCAATTTTTCTCCACAACTTAAATTATTGTACAGTAACTGTTTCTATCTTCAGGACTAAGCGGTGCAAAGAGAGGTATAGACAGCCATCAGGCACAACTCAAACACACCAAAGTCCAAACTTCGATGCTGATGATGAGCGCACCCCTCTGATATCTAGCAGTAAGGATTATGTGGCTGCAGGTACAGATGTTACTATCAAAGATGGCGACCAGAAACATGCTCCATCTTTGTTCCGTGCATTGATGCGAGTGTTTGGTTTGACGCTGTTGGAGGCACATTTGTGTAAACTGGTGTGTGATGTACTCACCTTCATTGGCCCCACACTACAAAGGTAAGAGGGGGGAAAGTATTACATATTGCCTTTAACCCCTTAAGGGTCTTATATGCATGGTTGGGCCCTGTATGGAGGGTCCCCATCTCACATATCAACTTTAAGAAACACTCATGTCACATGTCACCTAAATCTACTACTAAACTACCATGTACTTGGTTTTCCCCTCATGCCGGGCCCTCGTGTCACTAATAGCCATGTAACGTGTCGGTTATAGGAAATACCAGTGTTACCATGTCAAATATAGTGGCTCAGACCCACCATGGTCTTTCCCCGATGGTAAGGGGAAATCCCTGAAAAAAAAAAGAGATGAATTTATGAATAAACCGACTTATCAAAGACACATCACTGTTATAAACCTGTACAAATAATTGAACACCAAATCCCATCCTTTCCTACGCCCCCAGGTTACTGATCGGGTTCACAGAGGACCAGTCACAGCCCGTATGGCGCGGGTTCCTGTACGCGGGTATCTTCTTCCTCGTGCCGATGATGACATCGGTCTTCTTTCAGATGCTGTTCCACATTGGCCTTACTCTGGGTATGCGGATGAAATCAGCTGTTATCTACCTTGTCTACAAAAAGGTGTGTAGATTTTTGTAAAGGTTCATAAGAATTGTGCCAAAATGACTGTCTCTTCAAGAGATTGCACTAGCCCAAAGCAACAGTGGCAACAGCAAATATACCTCTAGACAAAGGTGCTTGGATTCTCTGAATATTGCTCTTTTGCCCCGTCACTTTCTTTTGGATGATTCATGAGACATTGGTGAATTTTTATCAGTTTGAGACTGGGCTAACTTAGCTTTTTACAGGAAAAGGCGAACTTAATCCCCATGAAAAGGGTCCCACAAATGTAATTTTACTCCTTGCAAACCCCGAATTCAGGAGCCTGCTGAGCATCCTGCAAAGCTATACAAGGACTATCTATGGCCACACCTAATTCAGCCTAATATTCACCAATAAATTAATGAAATTCCATTATCTAACAGTCCTTAGTGCTTAGCAATGAGGCACGCAAGAAGACCACGGTGGGTGAAATCGTTAACTTAATGTCGGTGGATGCGCAGCGCCTTCAGGATGTGACTGGGTACCTGTGGATGGTGTGGTCCTCCCCACTACAAATCTCCATAGCTATCTGGCTGTTGTGGGGCCTCCTGGGACCCTCTGTGTTAGCTGGACTTGCTGTAATGATACTTCTGATACCCTGTAATGTACTCATAGCTGCCAGACAACAGAAACTACAGGTATGTACTGAACTTAGTGAGTGATCATCTTTTAACAACAGGGAGGGTGGGGGGGGAGTGGCTGGTGGGTTTGTGGGGGGGGGGTCAGAATTTTTTCGACCCCTTGACCGGGGGAGTGGTTAAAAAATTGTCAACCCCTCTGAGGGGGGGTTGAAATAATTTCACCTGTTTTCAGTAAAAAAAAAAAAGTCCGCACTTTACTATTGGTTAAAAGGGCACGGTCGCAGGCGATTTTCACCTCCTTTGGGGAGTCAAAAATATTTGACCCTCAAGAGGGGGGGGGGGTCAAAATTTCTTTTTCACACATCTGCATACAAACCCACTGCCTTATCCTAATAAGCATAAAATATGTTAAACAACACAGTGTCAAAAGGTGTGCACGCAAGCCCCTTTGCAGGGTTACCAAACACTTACACTGTCCCATTTTCTAGCAGCTTGGGATAGCTTGCTGCCCCAACTGTAGGTAGGTAAACGTGGTTGTTTGTCATTCATCCTCAATTACTACCAATGCATACATTTATAAAATTTATTATTAGTTAAGTTATGGCTGGCAAGACTCAAAAAGGGCTAATCCTACGATTGCCAGTCTGAATAAAGAATTCAAACAAATCACTTTGGTACCAAGATACCTAGTGCATTGATTAGGGAATAGGATATGGGGCATGGCCCTGGTCGTTCCCTACCCTGCTAGCACAACTCATCCAAATGATGTCTTTTTTACGTAAATAAGATGAGTTTTCACGTAAGAATGACGTAAATTGCACGAGTAGTGCTAGCTGGGTAGACTGCCTCAAATTAGAAACCTCAAAGGGCATCTTATGCCCCGATAGATGCCTAAAGTGGGTCTAACACACCTGTGTTCAGTGGCGGATTTAGAGGGGGGGGGGCACGGGGGCGCGCGCCCCCAACCCCCTTTTCCCAGTACTTAAGAGTTTTTCTACACATTTTGGACCCCAAAATTTGCCCGAAAATAGGGGGTGTGGCCCCTCCTTTTGGGCCGCTCCTTTTCCAAATCCTGGATCCGCCACTGTGTGTTTAACTTGTCCTGCAGGTGCTACAGATGGAGTGTAAAGATGAACGTATCAAACTGATGGATGAGGTCCTGGGTGCTATCAAGGTGAGCACTATATATGCAGCCACACAGAAAGGGATACTTTTATATCCACTTGGCAGAATATTTAGGGAGTCTTCACTATTTATCGACACAAGGGGGCTGGTGGGTTCTCTCGGGGATGCACAAAATCTTTTTATGCCCCCACCCTCAACAGCAGTCAAAATGTTTCGCGCCCCTCTTTGATCTAAAGTAGCACACTCGCATTTTTGTTACAAAGAGGGTAAATTTTATTATTATTTTACAGCCCCCCCCTTCAAGAGGAGCCAAACGTTTTTGCACCCCTTCTAACCCCCCCTTCCTCTACCCCCCCCCTTCGTTGATAAATAATGACCACTCCCTTCCTCTAGAAAATGTAATAGATGTGCTTCCTATGTGCAAGTGTGTTTATCTTTTGGATTTTGAAAAATATTGAAAAAAAAGGATAAAACTGAAAATGTCTGTTTTATTCTTGCTATTACACTAGGCACAGAGAAGGGGAGCACCTATTCCGCATTGCCTGTCACAAAGACTTCTTTAAGCAACAATTCATGTTCATATAGGATAGATGATAAGTAGGGGCAATGGTTCACATTTTGGCCTCTTTAGATCCATGATTGAAAGGACATTGAACCCTCTGGGGCTAATCAATATCTACCCCTTAGGAATCTAGGCATCTAAATTTAGATTAATTATTACTTTAAGGCCAGTTGCTTTTATTACAGCCATTCCCCGACTTAAAAACACAACTGATATCTGGTACTAGTTTCTTAATCTTTTACCTTTGATTTCTTCAATACGAAGAGTTATCTAAAATCTATTGACTTGAATGTTGATCTATCATTATGCTACTAATTGCTACAGGTTCTGAAGTTATATGCGTGGGAGATGGCATTTGGAGACAAGGTGACAGCTATACGGGACAGGGAACTTGTTCGGCTACAGTCCTTCGCCTCTCTTGCAGGCATTGGCAGTTTTTCATGGACTCTTGCCACATTCATGGTAACCAATAAACATTTGTTAAAATCTTTTATTTGGTTTGTATAGGTTTTTTTCTCACCAATACTCCCTTACAAGCCATCCCACTGAACAGCACTCAAGCAACAGGGTGAAAATTGGGAGGTGACCACTTCTCAAGAACCCTTTTTTCAGGAATTTAACACATCACCTTCTACAAGAAGAGACACAAGTTATTTACTTTACAGTGACTGGAGATGTGCTCAGATGAATTTTGAGATCACTAAAAGTTTCTTGAATATTTATATAAGATGTTTTGGCACATCCTCATTTCCAGAAGATAATCACATTCTCAATTATTGTAGTGTTCACAAGTTGGGAGGTGCTAAGAAACATTCACCTGAAAATGTACCCCTGTTGTTATATAAAAAGAAAACTTCCTAAATTATTGCACTTGGGCTTAGAGCAAGTATAGATTTCCTTCTGGAGAAAGACAATTATAACTCAACAAATCATTTCAAATAATTATGTGAGATAAATCCTAAATCCAAAGCTTTATATTGTACAGGTGATGCTGTCTACGTTTACAGCTTACGTTTTATCGGGGAACAAACTAGAGGCGGATACGGCGTTTGTGGCGCTGTCTCTGTTTAACATCCTCTACTTCCCAATCAACCTACTACCCCTGATGATCTCCTATATGGTCACTGTGAGTCCTCTGTCAAACCTTGATTATTAATAGACTTGCTATGTAATAAAGATACAGTGCCAGCAAATGGTAGTTAGCCCTAGCAAGAGGTGGGAACTGTAGCTCATCTACTTTGATTATGATATGAATACATCCCTGTGCAGTTAGTCCTTTTTGCTAACTAAAGGACCATGCATGCACCGTCACTGTAAACGAACATGAACACAGGAGCATTATTTCCACTATTTAGAACTGTACGAGCTTTTCTTAAGAATTGAACTAAACTAAAATATGATTGCTTAAATATAGAAGAATGTGCAGAGCAATATCTAAATTAGATAAGTTTTAATCAAATTTCAAATGGTAGTGTGCTACTCTGTTTGTACAGGCAACAGTGTCTATAAAGAGACTGGGGAAGTATCTGAGGCTGGATGAAATGGACCCTGACTGTGTGACACACCACCATAGAGAAGGTACCATAATACCTCATGTATAAGGAGCATGCCACGTATAAAGGCCGAGTCATTAATTGCTAGGTGAGGGGTTGTTAGATATAGGGCGGGGGGGGGGCGCATTTTAAAAAAGAGCTCCTTGGTGGGATTTTCACACTGGGAGGGTCAAAACTAAATATGGGTAATTCATGTACTCATGGTGACTTGTCATTCCACATTCCCATCCAATTTTTTAAACCATCTTTTATTTATTTATTTTTATTTATTTATTTATTTATTTATTTTTCTTTATTTCTTTTTTGGGGGGGTCATTTTGCAAAATCGATTCTTAGTTGGGGGTGGAGATAATTTTTTTCATATTGGAGGGGGTATCAGAGAAAAAATTGCTGTTATGCGAAAATCCCACAAGCCCCCCTCCCCCAACCTGCGATAAATGGCTCGGCCCTAGTGCACATACCTGATGTATAAGGTACACCTGAAAATGTCATGCAATAGAACTGTTTGGGTCAGACTTTCATGACAATAGTTATTTTAATTTGATGGATTTTTTTGCCCTCATATGCATGTACATTTCCCTTCAGTAAATGGACACCCCTTAATTGGTTTTCCTATGTAAATATGTATATATATTGATCATTAGGATAATAATGCTCTTCTTATGTGATATACAGATTCACCAATTGTCATAAACAACGCCTCTTTTAAGTGGGGGACATTGAATCCAATCACAACACTACAAGAGTAAGTTATTTCTAAATCTATATATCTAATAACTCACATACTTAGATTTTGTAACAGATAGAGCTTTCTGAATATTATCAATAAGCACTATTATCATATACCATTTTATTATTCCATAAATTCTAACATATTTTGTATTAATCAAAGAATATCTATGAAATTAATACATAGGTTGGTTTCTAAGAGCTATAAGAGCGCTCAAACTTTGTATAAGAGCGTTCATGCCCCACTGCACACCAAACCAAGTCAGTTAGACAGAGTTTATGACATCAAAGGCTCCGACCTAATGGTTCACTGCACAATATAATAAAAATGAGGGTCTCAGTGTGCGACCTCATGGTTCAGTGCACAAACTAATAACTTGTAAGTGAATGCAAACGGCCGTTAGGGGTGCCTGGGCACCACAGACGCCGTCATGAGTGTCTGAGCACTCTAAGGACTGAACAATGGGTTACATAAGCACGACGCCATAACCGTCCGGTCGCTCTAGCGTCGCTCCTGAGCAAGCTAGGTCAAATATCAAAGCATTTATGGAAAGCCCATAATTAGACGATCAGAATGAGCCCAAGATCAAGGCGGAACTCCCATTATTAAGGAAGTTACGCCATGGAGACTGAACGGAGCTCTGAGTGCACTACAGACAAACCGGCGCGAGTTACGTGCCTATCCAGTGGGCAGTTTAAACTTGGCATATTCAACTCCGCGCATGCGCAAAATGGCGGTTGTAGCTGCGTAAACGACCGAGATATGAGGGTCTGAAATTACAGAACTGACCAAGACAATGGGGGACACAGCGGCGCCCATGGGGGTCCTTTGTGGACCCAGTGACACATGAAAGCCTCCCCTCAAACAATTGCAGAGTTAGGCAGATGCTACTGGCCCCAGTCAGTCTGGAGGTGCTTTTCCAAGATTTGCTACAAATAGCCTGTCTGCACCTCCAAGAGGACAGAACACCAAGAACCGCTCTAGAGGTAACATCTCCAGTCATCTCCTGCTACCTGCTATACCACTGCACTATGGTGAAACTATGCTAGACAGGCATTGGTTTCCATCATTAGTGGCCAGGGGGTATCTTCCTCAAGACTTCCACCAGAGGGTAAAGTTATTCATTATTACATTATTCCTCTAAGCAGCAGGTCAGGAGCTAGGTGTGGGAACCCACCTAGAACTATGCTGGACATTGTATTATTATTACCTCACAGGTGGAGTGGAACAGAACATTATACTTTATAACTTACTGTATATTTACTGTATGTACAAATTACCTACATACTAACTACTGTATGATTGATATTTCTTACATGTTGCCTAAAGCTGAATAAACCAGTGACAACTGGAAATAACACTATTTTATGAGAGCTTAATGTATTTACACTATATACCACTAGTCTTATGATATTTCTCATATGACAACTTGATCATGCGCAATAACTAGTATGACAAAGTGGTGGAGAACATCCTACTAAGATCCCAAATTACCCAATGCTCTCTAAAATTTAAGCTGGCAACATTACTGAAAACAATCATACACACAGTAAACCCCACTCCACCCACCCAGTGACCTTGACACCATGCCCACCAAGGTCACCAGTGAGATCTCCCACACGTCAGTGAGGTCTCCCACACGTCAGTGAGGTCTCCCAAACATGAGTGAGGTCTCCCACACGTCAGTGAGATCTCCCACACATCAGTGAGGTCTCCCAAACGTCAGTGAGGTCTCCCACACGTCAGTGAGGTCTCCCAAACGTCAGTGAGGTCTCCCACACGTCAGTGAGATCTCCCACACATCAGTGAGGTCTCCCAAATGTCAGTGAGGTCTCCCACACGTCAGTGAGGTCTCCCACACGTCAGTGAGGTCTCCCACACATCAGTGAGGTCTCCCACACATCAGTGAGGTCTCCCACACATCAGTGAGATCTCCCACACATCAGTGAGATCTCCCACATATCAGTAAGATCTCCCACACATCAACGAGATCTCCCACATACCAGTGAGATCTCCCACATACCAGTGAGATCTCCCACACATCAATGAGATCTCCCACACATCAATGAGATCTCCCACACATCAGTGAGATCTCCCACACATCAGTGAGATCCCCCACACATCAATGAGATCTCCCACACATCAGTGAGATCCCCCACACATCAATGAGATCTCCCACACATCAAGGAGATCTCCCACACATCAGTGAGATCTCCCACACATCAATGAGATCTCCCACACATCAATGAGATCTCACACACATCAATGAGATCTCTCACACAACAGTAAGATCTCCCACATATCAGTGAGATCTCCCACACATCAATGACATCTCCCACACGATCAGTGAGATCTCCCACATATCAGTGAGATCTCCCACACATCAATGAGATCTCCCACACGATCAGTGAGATCTCCCACATGTCAGTGAGGTCTCCCACACGTCAGTGAGGTCTCCCACACGTCAGTGAGGTCTCCCACACGTCAGTGAGGTCTCCCAAACGTCAGTGCGGTCTCCCAAATGTCAGTGAGGTCTCCCACATGTCAGTGAGGTCTCCCACACGTCAGTGAGGTCTCCCACACGTCAGTGAGGTCTCCCACACGTCAGTGAGGTCTCCCAAACATCAGTGAGATCTCCCAAAATGTCAGTGAGGTCTCCCACACGTCAGTGAGGTCTCCCACACGTCAGTGAGGTCTCCCACACGTCAGTGAGGTCTCCCACACATCAGTGAGGTCTCCCAAACATCAGTGAGGTCTCCCCAATGACATTCTCAGTTTGATCCCCAGCATGTCAGTGATACCTACAACACACCAGTGATCCCACACCTTCCACCATGGCCGACACTGAAGAAGGTCCTCAACCCAATCAGGCAGCTGAAAGGATATGGGCCTACGAAAAGACCATCCAAGATGCAGTTACTGCCCTAGAAGCAAACAAAGCCCAACATGATGCTCATGCCCTTGCCTCAAAGGAAAGGGAGAGGATCCTCAGTCAACAATTAGATGACCATCGGAAGGCCCTAGAACAGGCACAACAACAGATATCAGATCTCATGAGGATGGTATCATCCCAGACCTCACAGCCTCCCACACCCACAACCACACCTGTCGTCACACCATCTGCCTCTGGATCCAAGGAGGATGTCATGATCTCCATGATGTCCAACATGACCAGGATCCTAGACAGACAACAACACGATGACAGGAAGATCAGGCGACACGAGGTAACCAAACCCAAAACTTTTTCTCACCCATCACCACTCATGTCAACAGCACTATTTATTGATCAGAAATTCCCAGAGTATCTGAAGGACAGGTACAAATTAACAGACAGTGACACCATGGTAACATATTTACCCAAGTACCTTGAAGGACAAGCATTGGCTTGGTTTGAAACCTTCAAGGAAAGTGCCACACCTGATAAGATGACATGGTCCAATGTAGTACATGAACTAAAAGAGTATTTTGCTACTCAAGACAATATTATCTCCAGGACTGCACTCCGTGCACAAGAGATAGATGAACCTGTATCTGATTATGCAATGTATCTCAGAAAAGCGTGTAATGCCCAATGCCTAAAGGACGACACCTTATTTAAAACATTCATCCAAGGCATGAGGCCCTGGATCTCTGTAGCTCTTGAAAACAAGAAAATAGACTCTTTTAACCAAGCCCTAGACCTAGCCTTAGAGGTTGAGACCCAAGAAAGATCTAGGAAAACAAGGGATGCAGAGTCTAACCCACAGCCTACTAAGAAAAAGGTCCAGGAAATCACCACTAGTTCAAATGAAGATGTTAACCTAATGTCTAGTGCCCATGTAAGGCAACAGGAAGCTAAGGCTATATCAAAAGACCCTACCGGTAGATATAGAGGAAATAACTATGACCCCAACTACCAATCCAATAGAGGTAGAGGTAGGGGGGGCAACAGCAACAACCGGGGGGGTCACAACAGTAGGAAAGACAACAGCTCTTCCAACTCCAACAATGGTGACTCTTCATACAGTGATAGGAGAGACAGAACCCCAAGTAATGGCAGATCCTATAATAATCAGGGATCCAACAGTAGGAGCCATAGTCCACATAGGAACTACAACTCTGGATCCTACAACAACAATGGTTCCTACAACAACAGCCAGGGTTCAAACAACTCTGGGTCCTATAATCAAGGATCCAACAGTAGGAGCCACAGTCCACATAGGAACTACAACAGTGGATCCTACAACAACAACGGTGCCTACAACAATCAGGGATCCAACAACTCCGGATCCTACAGCAACCAGGGTTCTAATAACTCTGGACAATACAGCAACTCTGGTCATTATAACCAGGGTTTCAACCCACATCAGGAGGATCACAAACCTAACACAAGAGGCTACCAGGGGAACCAACACAGTAACCCCCAAACAATACCTCAAGTGATGGATCAACTCTCCAAGCTCCTGGTCGCAAGCATCGCAACCACCCCACAGAACCAGGAAAACTAGGATGTCACAGTGCCGATGGGCCAGTGCACTGTGACACCCCAAATACAAACAATCAATCAGGATTAACAAAGATCCAACCAGAGACAATTGCTAGTGCCAATATACCATCTAACAGACAGAGACGTCCATCAGTGATACACATCACCCCACCAGATTCATCATCAAAAGATACAGGTGAGAGTACCAAGCTTTCTATTGTACTTCTTCAAAATGGCTGTATCAATGCAAATCTATATGATGTTTCAGATGTACAATGTTTGGTTGATACAGGTGCTACTATCACCTGTGTCAGACAATCATTCCTCATGGACCTCCAAAAGAGATTCCATATCCAACTGAGGAAATCTAAAATCAACATCCACTTGGCAGATGGATCGGTGTGTCATGTTAGACATTCAGCTATGCTGAACTTTAGAATCCAAGGTGTCAGATTTCAATACCAATTCGCTGTAATACCCAACCTCACACAGCCCGTGGTACTCGGCACAGATTTCTTAAGCACTACAAAATCTCAAATTGAATTTAATGTTGATCCTGAACAAATTCTCAAACCCATTAGGGCAGTGAGGGATTTTACCATCCCTCCATTCTCTGAACTTGCAGTATTGGGTAAAGTCACATCTACTCAATCACTGCAAGGCAAAACTGGAGTAGTAGATAACCTCCAAAGAAATAACAATGCCCCATATCTAGTTCAAAGGGCAGCAGTAACCCCCAGGGAAAATAACAAACATCCCCTAGTGTTACTCAACACCAGCAGGCGCCCACATAAAATCAAAAAGGGTGCCATCATAGCTCTATTTCAGGAAGTCAAGGAATCTGATTTAGAAAAACCTCAACAGGTGTCAGACACTACCACACACACTGATCAATCCATCTCAGCCATACGGCCTGAGGATGTAACTCAATTCAGTGACACAGACTCAGACTGTGAGTCCACATATGCTGACCCTGAACCCAACTCAATCAGACTCTCTGAAATAGCTGCTATACATAGTGAGGCACATGACCTCGAGCCAGAATTGGAAGAGAATGTTCCACCAAAATCTGTGCTCACATCCAAAGATCAGCATGATAGATTAGAATCACTGCTGACCAAGTATGATGATATATTTGTAGGAAAAGATGGAGACATTGGTGCCACACACCTGTATACACACTCAATACATGTAAAACCTGAGGCAGTACCATGTCATTTCCTACCATATAGACAAACACCAGAAAAACAGGCCGCAATAGGGGAAGAGTGTGAAAGGCTAGTACAACAGGGCATTCTGAGAGAATGTGCTGAGGGCCCCTGGGCTTCCAGATCCTTTTTAGTACAAAAATCATCGGGAGGCCATAGGCTCGTCACAGATTTTCGTTATTTGAACCAGAACACGATAAATCAAGCCTTATCTACACCCCGGGCCGATGACACTCTAGACATGATAGGGTCACTCAGACCAAGAGTATTCAGTAAGCTAGATGCCCAACAGGGATTTTTTCAAATTCCTATAAGACAGGAGGACCAGCATAAAACCGCATTCATAGCAAATGACAAAAAATATGTCTACGAAAGGATGCCGATGGGTTTAGCGACCGCACCTGCGGGATTTTGCCATCTAGTCACATTAATTCTGAACAAACTCAAATACAAATGTGCCCTACCATACCTAGATGACATATTGGTATTATCACCATCAATCGAACAACACTTCCATGACCTGGAAGATGTGTTCAACAGCCTAAGAGTTGGCAAACTCAAACTGAAGAAATCAAAATGTGAATACTTCATAGACAGAATAGACTTCTTGGGAATGAGAGTCACACCCAAGGGACTGCAACCATCTCCCACAAAGGTGGAATCAATCAAAACCTTCCCAACACCAAAATCAGTCAAAAATGTCAGATCCTTCACAGGCCTATGCCAATACTTCAAAAAGTTTATCAAAGGTTATGCCCAAATTGCTAGACCATTGTATGATCTACAGACACATCTCAAAGCATTTGTCTGGACAGAAGAGGCAGATAATGCTTTCAAAACACTAAAGCATGCCCTCTGTACCAATGCTCTTCTCAGATATCCAAACTATGAGAAAGAGTTCAGTTTGGCAACTGATGCTTCCAACGTAAGTTTAGGAGCTGTACTCTCACAGAGAGATAATGAAGGAGTGCTCAGACCAGTAGCCTTTGCAGGTAGAACCCTCTCCAAACATGAGAGAAATTACAATACCACAGAGAGAGAACTACTGGGAGTAGTGTACGGAGTATTACACTTCAGACACTATCTAGAGACTAGACACTTCCAATTATACACAGACCATGCAGCCCTAATCCCACTATTAACCAATACAGGACTCACACATAGATGGGCCAGATGGGCTCTAGACATACAGCAATTTTCATTCACCATCCAACATGTGAAAGGTGATGATAACATACCTCCAGATGCTATGTCTAGAAGAGAATCCCCAGACTCTGGACCCATGACTAACCCTCCACCCCCACCAAGGAGAGTTAGAGCAGCCAGTAGAACCAAGTTTGCAAAAGTAACAAAGAAAGTACCATTCAAAAGGGATGATCCACCCAACACCATTGAAAGGCCAGAGACACCCATTAGGGGTATCTTGAAGCAATCTACACACTATGTGTTTTGCCACTGTGAGAGAGAATACTCACAACTCTTTCCAGATAATGACTTCGAGCCTATTGAATTCTCATCACTCAATCAGATGGTGAAGGCAACTCCTAAGGAGCCACCTTTCACCCCACCTGACTCAGAAGATGAAGATTCAGAAGACACAATATATGCTATTACTCAAGCAACTTCCAAATCAGTCAGATTCTTTGAACCAATGCAGGGAGAGGAAACATCAAACCATTTGTGTCCTATGACCACACGCTCAAAGACTAGAGAAATGATTCAGGAGGGCACACCAAAACCCCCCACACAATCACAAACTATTCTAAACGAGAAAAAGGTCACAGGAAACAAACCTACCAAAACCCCACCTGCCAGGAAAAATGTCGCAAAAGACACTGCATCAACTAAGTCAAAGAACTCTGAGACAAAGAAGATTGACAAAAAGCAAATTGTGCCTTTAAAGAAAAAGGTTGCCACTCCCACCAAGGCGAGAATAGGCCCTCCAAAGGAGCCTACACACCAAAACAAGAGTGACACACCCCAACAAAAGGCACAAGATAGGCCAATAGTCGATGAAAAAGAAAAAGAAAGAGACAGAATAAAACAACATGTGCTAGATATAAATCAATTACTGGATCAGATTCCCGACACATCCATCTCAGGTACAAACCTTGGCTTGGAACAAAGGAAGGACAAGGAACTATTGCCCCTCATACAATATCTTGAGGATGGGACCTTGCCTGCACCAAAAGCACAAGGAAATAGAATCATCAACCAAGGCCAGACATACACCTTGGTAAATGGTACATTAGTCCATATATGCCCAATAAATTGGAGAAAAACCAATACTGTACCACTTCAAATTGTTATACCACAGCAATGGGTAACAAGTACACTACAGTATTTCCATGACTCACCTACCGGTGGCCATCTTGGTTCAAGTAGGATGCTGTCAGCACTCCGACCTAGGGTATATTGGAAGTCTATGCTAGCAGACACAACAAAATATGTTTCCACCTGCCACACATGCCTCACAGCAAAAAGGCAAGTACACTCACACAAAACACCAATGACAGTGAGAGAGTACATGGCTTCACCAATGAAGTTCCTAAACCTCGATGCGGTGGGACCACTTCCCACAACTGCCAGGGGAAACAAACATATACAAGTCTGCATAGATTATGCTACCAGATATGCAACAGCTTGGGCTACTACTGACTTAAGAGCTGAAACAACAGCAGCAGAGTTCTACAAGAATATAATTTGTCATCATGGAACACCAGCCACTCTTCAAACAGACAATGGAACATGTTATACAGGTGCAAAGTTCACAAAGTTAACTAAACACCTCAAGATCAAACATAAATTCTCCTCACCATACAGGCCACAATCAAATGGGCTTGTAGAGAGAGTCAATGCTAGCATAGGCACAGCGCTCAGAGCATTTTGCTCAAAGCACCAAAACAATTGGGACTCATTTATTGAACCCATAACCTTTGCACTAAACAACACTGAATCCCAAACCACAGGATTCACCCCTTTCTTCCTACTCCATGGAAGAAACCCAGCCACCCCAATGGACTTAGGGCTGGGAATACAGGAAGACATATCCACCGTAGCAGACCATGTAGCTAACATGATAACAAATCAAGATACCTCTAGGAGGAAAGCTATAGAAAGGGTCGCCAAGCTACAAAAGGAAAGAAAGGATAGATATGATAAGAAACTTACACCACAGGAAATCAAGGTCACCGACATGGTGTACCTAAACATACCAAGAATCCTGACCAACACAGAGTGTAAGAAACTCCAACCCCTTTTTATGGGACCATATGTTGTAGTAGATAGACCTAGTTTGACAAGTGCCAAACTCAAAAACTTGGACACCAATCTATTGGTGGCCAGACCAGTGCATATAGACAGACTGAAAAAGGTTGTGGCTGTCAGAAACAATGAATTTGCACACAGGCTTATTCCACATGAGGCCAAATACTACAACAAAATTGTAAGGAACAAAAACGATATCACCCTTACAAGAGAAACCACAGGCATAGGCCCTATCAAGCCTAGACCTGCACACCACATACTAAGAAAAACATCTAGGTGTGGTGCAGTTTCAAGAAATTAGAAACAGATTGAGATACCAAAAGAACATAAGATTTTCAAAATGTATTACAAATTCTCTTCATCCACACATAAGACATGTGTCACTGATAATGAATTACTTATATGTATATAAAGCCAATCAAATTTGTAAATATATCAGTAGGTTATTGCCTCTGAATGGTCAAAGACTGGGACCCTCCAAGTAAAGCAGACATGAAGTCTAAGAAGAGTAAGGGTAACACAATGGAGTGTCTAAAGCCTAATCCCCACATGAAAGAGCGCGCTATGCCAACACAGCAGTCTATAGAGATCAATTGACCTTATAAGCTACCCTCAGACAACTGTCTAGACGGTCATTAATGGCTGTCCTGGATGACAGGAGGAGCTAATTACCAGTACACAGATTATACAATAGAGCCCCACAGTTGCAGACACTGGAGATTAGGTGCACTGACTCCAGAGAAACAGTACCATGCCCACAATGGATGTGGGTAGGGTAGGCTACATAAGAAGCACTGTGGACCATAGCCCACCATCAGTCTTCATCCAGCTGCAGTCTGGAACTCAAGTCTACAGGACCCCACTTGGGAATTAGCCAGCCCACTTCTCCATTAGGAGAGACTGCACTAGGATAAAGAACACACCTACTTCACCTTTAACCTGACCTCACCATTTACTGGTCAATCTCTATAGACTCACCGGACATATTGCCAAGACAGCTCAATCTTGCAAAGGTACAGTTTGAACCACTTCATTTAAAGTGTTACACCATACACTTAGACTTTACCAGCACCAAATCACTACAAATTTGACAAGACTTTAAAAACAGCAAACTTGCTTTACACAAGCACCATGGGGAGACTGAGAGTTTCACCCATACTGCTAACTATGCTGTTATTATATACTATAGAACCACTTACTGCAGGTTATACACCTGTGGTGAGACAAAACATAGGAGTAGTATTCAAACCTAGCCCTCAACCATTGGTCAATGGACATACAACCACAACACTGTTGTTAGCTATCCCCTACAAGATACCTCGGGCACCCGTTACCCAAGGATCCATAAGGGATAGAATACTCCAATTGACCACTCCTACTCTACAAGATCATACCTCTGGTCAAATTATCCAACAAGCCAAAGAGCTTGACACCTTGCTGGAAATTGCAGACAAGGAGATAAATGAAACATTAGCCTCCATCAAATTGTTCCTATCCAACCCCATAAACACATTGGACAAGGCCAAAAGAGAGGCCATACTGGGTTTTCTAGCACCCCTGTTTTGCGGTGTGCTAGGTCTAGCCACAGTGGAAGATGTGAACCAAGTAATGGGACAGCTCAAGAACATAGATGAAATACTAAGAAAATTTGCTAAACAAGATCAGGAAGCAGCTAGTCTCATTGAAAAGATCACAGACAGACAAGATAAGTTTGTTAAAGCATACATCCAAGATAAGAAGGTACTGGACAGCACAATCAACACCATAGGTGACACCGTCAACCTGTGGGCCTCTAACATGTCCAGGTCACTTGACTCATATTCAAGGCACGAGAAAACTCAAAGGGAAAAAATGCAAGTATTAAATGATGCATTAATTATCATAGCAGCAAGAATGAATACAGTTCAATCACTGCAAAGGACAAATGCAGCCCTGAGGATGCTATCATCAGGAATCCTAACCCCTGATATAGTACCACCCTCAGACCTTGCTAGATACTTAATTGACATTAATAACAAACTTAGGATTACACACCCTGGAGCACAAGTCGCAATTAATGACTTAGATTTCTATTATTCACAGAAGCTGACCTCATACACTTACTCAGCTCACCATATATATATTCATCTGGACATTATAATTCAATCTACCACCTCGACCTTCAAACTGTACCAAATGATTACATCACCCATGCCTATAGTCACACAGGAGACCCCCACCAGAGGAGTCACCAAGTTGCAAACCACAACCGAGTTTCTAGCAGTATCGTACGACGAATCATTATTCATCGAATTGGACTCAGCAGATATGCAGGCATGTGAAGGTACTACAGTAAAGGTATGCAGAGATGTAAATGGTAGAATTTATAAACACAGGCCTACATGCCCTGTAGCCATTTTTACTAACCAGGCTCAACAGATTAAGGAACATTGCAAGTTTACAGTTTCACCACTGCAAGCACCTACCACCCATGCTATTTCCATTTCTGAAGATGAGTATCTGGTCACTACTAATGAACCCCATTACTTTATCAACTGCCATGGTAAAACGTCTGAAACTCGAAAAGCACAGTCCTACTCAATCATAGGTGTACCCTGTGGGTGCACAACCAGTGTAGGAGAAATTTCTCTTCCAAACACAAGGTTGCCCTGTAACTCAACCTTATCATTTCATTACATTCTCAAGACAATTAATTTACCATTCATGGCAGCACTTAACCAAATTTCTGAAACCAAACCAGATGAAACAGAGAATCTTCCAAATTTCCCAGTAGTAAACCTTTCTAGAACCTTAGAAAAACTACAGGAAAATCCAATCATGGATGATACTACTCAACTAAATTTAGAGCCCTTTGCCAAAACATTATTGAAAGATGCCTCCAACCTTGATAAGGCAATGGAAACACGCTACGTAGAATCACACCTACGTCGAGTCACAGAGCATCCAATCTTCCAAAGCTTAGGACTCATCCTAGGGATATCAGCTCACATTTTTATAGTATACATACTACTCAAACTGTACAGACTAGGAGGAACTGTAGCCTACCTGCCTACAGCCAAAGCATTCAGACCAGTCACCGAGCTGCCCCTACACAAATTGCTCCCAGATAAGAATCCTACCAAACTAACCCCTACAGAGGAAACCCACACCCCTTTCCTCACAATTCAGGAAACCCACACCCTGATAATTGCTATATTATTCACCCTGACCATCTACTCAGCCTACAGAATAATGAAGTACCTTAAGAAATTTGCACAGACACACTGTGGCAAGAAAAATGTGGCCAAGCGCACAAATCCCACAATATATTTTAAAATATATTGTGGAGACTCCAACTTCACGCTACCCCTGAGGCCAATACCACATGAATTTGATGAGATTAAATCAGCAGCTGCCCCGACCTATAAGGATATAGTGGTTAAAACCTTCCCACTACCTAAGGCTATATTTACCTGGAATGGACCAGCAGTTATAACAACACAGAGAGGAGAATTTGCTTATCACCTCCCTCAGGTGATACACCTACCTTGGCGCACTAGGTTCAGTACCATACCAGCCCTTAAAAACAAAGGACTGTACTACTCCATGCTTCTCCAGAATGATTGTGGCACCAGCCCGGTGACCATGACAGCACTGGAAAATACAACAGATATAATTATTGACGAACACCAGGAGGAGACCGCAAGGTCAAACATGCAGACTATTGCTAATTTTCTAAACCACCAGCCCTCCCCGGTGACTGTGGAAACAGCCTAGGCTGCCCACAGCCTAGACTGCCCCCAGTCCACCACCAGGAGATACTGAGATGACACATCTCACACATGACACACACCTCCACTGTCAATGAAATTATCAAAGTATTGAAAAATTGATTTAGGAAAAAAAATATACACAGCCACTTGTTGATGTATAATATGAAAATCTATGGTATTCTCACAAAATCGATGATTAATGCGCGCATACACGCGCAAATTGCAAAATTGCAAATTGTAAATTGTACAAATCTAACATTAATATACATGAATGCAGGTAGATAACTAAGACAGTTCTTGTACCCACTAGCACTTGTATACTATACCAAGGTTTACTTAAGGTAACACACTTTAGGTATCCAAGAAAATTGTTGGAAAAATGAATGAAAAAAAAATTTTGTTGAGAAAAATTGTTTACATGAAAAATGTTTACTTAAGATACTCACCAAATAATCTCTTTCAGGGACACATACTCAAAAAGGCTAGGGAAAAGTCAATTAAGCAGCGGCCCACTGCCGAAATTGCCAATTAATACACCCATATAGCAAAATCAAAGAGTAACTCAGAGACAAACAAGCCTACTGTACATGAAGTACTTTGTTTTTCCGGTCCTCGGAAAAATTTGTCTCAAATCCCAAAAATTGTAGAGTGTAAACCAGATTGTACGCTTGTACCCAATTTGCACACTAAAATTGTATGTTTGCAAGCCAGATTGTACGCTTGTACCCAATTTGCACACAAAATTGCATGTTTGCACACCAGATTGTACGCTTCTACCCAATTTGCACACTAAAATTGTATGTTTGCAAACCAGATTGTACGCTTGTACCCAATTTGCACACTAAAATTGTATGTTTGCACACTAGATTGTAAGTTTGTATCCAATTTACACACTTGAATTGTATGTTGCACATTATACTGTATGTCTGTACCCAATTCATACACTGAAGTCAGATTTTTTAGAAATCAACATTTCTATGTGTATCCAAGCTGTTCGCAAAATTATGTATGTACATACAGAAATCACCAATTGAACGCAAAATTATATATTGGCATACTAGAAATTGCCAAATGTACGCGAAATTATATATTTGCATACTAAAATTGCCAAATGTACGCGAAATTATATATTTGCATACTAAAATTGCCAAATATACGTGAAAATTATATATTTGCATACTGAAATTGCGAAATGTACGCGAAAATTATATATTTGCATACTAAAATTGCCAAATGTACGCAAAAAATTATATATTTGCATACTAAAATTGTCAATTGACACAATTTCACGCGAAATTGTAAATTTGCACACTAAATTGTCATTTATGTCCAATTTGCACGCTAAATTGAACATTGAATGCCAAAATTGCACACTATTTGCCAAATTGTATGTTGTACATAAAAATGGAAAATTGTACCCAAAATTGATGTTACATAAGCAAATAAGCTCAGGTATGGTAAGATATAGAAACTTGGAAATGTACTTATACCCAGGAGAAAATTGTTTATACTGACAAAGCTCTACCACAAAAATTGCATTTGAAGCACTCCCCATTACTTCAAATCCTCTTACAAACAGTATATAACTCCAAAATAAGGTAAAAATTGTATAAATTGTACATTCCCTCGGCGAAATGACGGAGTTTCGCATTCTCTCGGGGGAGAGGGAGTATTCTATCATATACCATTTTATTATTCCATAAATTCTAACATATTTTGTATTAATCAAAGAATATCTATGAAATTAATACATAGGTTGGTTTCTAAGAGCTATAAGAGCGCTCAAACTTTGTATAAGAGCGTTCATGCCCCACTGCACACCAAACCAAGTCAGTTAGACAGAGTTTATGACATCAAAGGCTCCGACCTAATGGTTCACTGCACAATATAATAAAAATGAGGGTCTCAGTGTGCGACCTCATGGTTCAGTGCACAAACTAATAACTTGTAAGTGAATGCAAACGGCCGTTAGAGGTGCCTAGGCACCACAGACGCCGTCATGAGTGTCTGAGCACTCTAAGGACTGAACAATGGGTTACATAAGCACGACGCCATAACCGTCCGGTCGCTCTAGCGTCGCTCCTGAGCAAGCTAGGTCAAATATCAAAGCATTTATGGAAAGCCCATAATTAGACGGTCAGAATGAGCCCAAGATCAAGGCGGAACTCCCATTATGAAGGAAGTTACGCCATGGAGACTGAACGGAGCTCCGAGTGCACTACAGACGAACCGGCGTGAGTTACGCGCCTATCCAGTGGGCAGTTTAAACTTGGCATATTCAACTCCGCGCATGCGCAAAATGGCGGTTGTAGCTGCGTAAACGACCGAGATATGAGGGTCTGAAGTTACAGAACCGACCAAGACAATGGGGGACACAGCGGCGCCCATGGGGGTCCTTTGTGGACCCAGTGACACATGAAAGCCTCCCCTCAAACAATTGCAGAGTTAGGCAGATGCTACTGGCCCCAGTCAGTCTGGAGGTGCTTTTCCAAGATTTGCTACAAATAGCCTGTCTGCACCTCCAAGAGGACAGAACACCAAGAACCGCTCTAGAGGTAACATCTCCAGTCATCTCCTGCTACCTGCTATACCACTGCACTATGGTGAAACTATGCTAGACAGGCATTGGTTTCTATCATTAGTGGCCAGGGGGTATCTTCCTCAAGACTTCCACCAGAGGGTAAAGTTATTCATTATTACATTATTCCTCTAAGCAGCAGGTCAGGAGCTAGGTGTGGGAACCCACCTAGAACTATGCTGGACATTGTATTATTATTACCTCACAGGTGGAGTGGAACAGAACATTATACTTTATAACTTACTGTATATTTAATGTATGTACAAATTACCTACATACTAACTACTGTATGATTGATATTTCTTACATGTTGCCTAAAGCTGAATAAACCAGTGACAACTGGAAATAACACTATTTTATGAGAGCTTAATGTATTTTCACTATATACCACTAGTCTTATGATATTTCTCATATGACAACTTGATCATGCACAATAACTAGTATGACACTATCATACCCACAAATGTATGATCACCAAGGGGCCAATGCTAAGATTTTCCTTGGCCTTATCCTACCCTATTCAGAATCTGATGTTAACCCGTAATTAAAGTTCTATTTTACTATTTCTTAGAATAGCAATATATCCTTGTTCCTTACTACATTGATAATAATTCAACTTCTTTATAATGAATGCTAAAATAATTGACAAGGTTATCCTTAACTCCTTTATTCCTACACAGCATCTCCCTATCGGTGAACGCTGGCTCGCTTGTTGCAGTGGTCGGGCAGGTTGGATCAGGAAAGTCGTCTATCATCTCTGCAGTACTTGGTGATATGGATAAACAACATGGAAATATCAACCTATCAGTATGCATACATTGATTTGTAATGAATTTGACCCTCACATTCGAAATAGAGTCATCAACCATTACTTACTCACTAAGTATGTGCAAAATACTATCTCAGCAAATTTTTTCTCTTTATGAATGATCAATTTGTCCAATGCCCATGTCACTAAAGTATTGAATTTCATTTTTATTTTCAAAATCTTTTTTTCTGGATCCTATAAAAAGGAGGCAAACAGCACCTGTTTTATGATAAATCCAGACTTTGGTTTGTCAATAGTCTGGTTCATAATAATGATAATGATATGCAAATTAAGAATATACCCCCCCCAAAAAAAAAGAAATATAGCCAAATACAGTAAATCCAGTTAAAATAAGGAAACATAGGCAGAAAAATTTAGAATATTATTCAAGATATGAAATGAAATGCCCATGTTATCCTGCCAATTTTGATGGAAATGATGACTAACATTATTGATGTCTCTCTGAATAATATTTAATCTTTGGAGTATCTGTGTTGGTGCCACTGTTCTAGAAGTTATGGCTTGGAATATCTAAAGGAAGTAATGCTGTAGTTTGATCACAAATAATAGTCCTGGAATTGAAAGGAATAAACCAATCCTCTATCTCCTATAAGACATTATGTTACTAGATATATTCTCACACATGTTTACAATCTCTTTCTGTTTTATTCGCCCAGGGTAGTGTAGCATATGTTGCACAGCAGGCATGGATTCAGAATGCGACACTAAAAGACAACATCCTATTCGGGAAGCCGTATGACAAGGACAAATATGACAAGGTCATTGAGGCATGTGCGCTTAAACCTGACCTGGACATACTGCCAGGGGGAGACCAGACAGAGATAGGGGAAAAGGTAATATCAGTTCTTTGGAGAGCAAATTCCTGCCTGATTTTCATTTTTGGGCTGACATTTTTGTACGCCCAATTAAGAACCAATGGTACAAAAGGCCACTATTGTGCCAACAAAAACGCTGAAAACTATTGGTTTTGGTGGAATCAACGCTATAGATTAGAATTTGTTAGGTTCACCATTTCAGGTTAAAGTGAGTATATATTTTCACAGAATGATCTTCATTACACTCACTATTCAAAGGAAGCAGACAGGAATAATATTTTCACGACTTGAAATGCAAAAAAAAGCAACATTGCTTTTGTATACATGTACTAACAAATATTTAAAAACCACACTTTATATTCGCCTTACACAGACTATGTGTGACATCTTTCCCGCGGTATAGGCCACAGTACTCATATTTATCAATGTGCAAGTTGGCCTATGTGTGAGTGAGTGAGTGAGTGAGTAATAGAGGTTTAACGCCATTTCGACAACTAAGGTCATATTCATGGCGAGAACTACATTACACAATTTCACAGAGGAATGTGTCAGTGCCCGCACATATGTGCACCACACACATCCTGAGGGTATAGGAAAGAGGAGAAATAGACCCTTTTAAGTGGGCTAGGGAGGCCCGCCTATGTGTGAAACTTTGATATTGACACAATAAAATGAAGCAATACCAATAATGCTCACAGCATTCTACTGCTCCTGGGAGCGCTAGCAGGAGCCACTTGACATCTGGTCTACATGAATTCACTACTAGTGGTACCTTATTCATGTCTTAGATACTATTCTCATTGTCATTAAAGGTACATTCCCCCCTAAATCGACCCAAAATCAAGTTATGAAATAAACCCATCCAGGCTTCCATTACCAATTTACCCTTTATCTTAAGAAAGCCATACTTCGATGAAATTCGAATGAAATATTGAAAAGTGGACTGTGGTCATCCTTTTGGTAGCCTGTTTGTTTTGATTGGGTCACAATGCACCCCTTGCTGGTTTTGATAAGTGAGAGCCTGCAGAAATGAATGTGTGCATGCTACATGTATATTGTTGTAGTTATATGTTAAAAAGGATATTACAGAATCTAGATTTCTACTTCATACTTAGAGGTACATGTTCTATTGAGACGTGATGAAATTGAAAAATCACCCATGCTGAGGTGGGAATGTATCTTTAACTTAAGCATAATCATAAATTTTACTAAAAGAACATTCAATCAACAGCAATCCTTCTTTGCACATTTGGCAGGGCATCAACTTATCAGGAGGTCAGAAGCAGCGAGTGTCGTTGGCACGTGGGGTGTACAATGATGCAGATATCTACCTACTGGACGACCCCCTGTCTGCTGTCGATGCACATGTTGGGAAACACATCTTTGATAAGGTTATAGGAGACAAGGGGCTGCTGAAGAATAAGGTGAGGAAATTCATTGGGTATAGATTTATTCAGTGTAATATATATTCATGATAAACTGATGATAAAACTACTATCAGTTTGTATATTAATATGTAATAGGAGTTATAGATTTACATACAACTTTTTACAGTTATAAACTACTATGATTAACTGATAAGAAAGCTATTAAAGATCGAGAAAGGTAACTATTGGTGGCAACAATTCTTTTCAGTATTTTTAATATGAAACATTACATGATTTATCAGGTTATGATGAATATCTCAACAAATAATAATCATACATAGGGTACATGAGGAATTACTTCTGCATCTTTAATGGTAAAAGAAAATACCCGAGAAAATAGTAATTTACTCTTCGTCAACACATACTAATTTCATACATCCTCCTATCTTGACCACATTACTGTAGTCTCTTTTGGCTTACCTTTAGACGCGGGTGTTAGTGACGCATGGCCTACACTGGTTACCGCATGTACATGAGGTAGTCGTGTTGGTAAAGGGGCGAGTGACAGAGACCGGAACCTATGACCATCTTCTAGAGCAGGACGGCTCCTTTGCACAGCTTCTCAGAACCCACCTCCTTAACCCAGATGAGGAAGATGAAGAAAGCGACCCGGACGGTTCGTGCTTTCTAATAGATATAGGCAATGGATATTGTCTTTATGTGCAAACTTTATTATCTTCAGAATAGAATTATATCAGTGTTTACGGAGCCTATTAAATATCTATCACAACTAAAGTATGCTTTTTTTCTCCTCCTATACTCCTCTTCTCTCTTGGAAAAAAGATTATATATTGTATAAGCTATGGATGAATATTTACCCAGGACCTAGCTTGTTGCTAATCCAGAAAAAAATGATAACATGATGTGTAATTTTTCCTTGTGTATGTAATGCTGTAATCATGTTTACAGTGAAAGCTGCCCGGGCGGAACTCCTTCAGAGGTTAGAAAGTCTCGGTGAGCACCCTCTGACAGAAGGGTCTGGTATGGAGAGTGATGTAGAGGACAGTCAGCATCGCAAGTCAGTACATAGTCACACATATATAGATCTCTTTACTTGATTTTTTTCTCATTAGCAGGGAGGGCATCATTTTTTTACCCCTTTTCCGGGGGGGGGGTGGCAAAATCTTTCCTGGCCGTCTGAGGGGGATCCCAGGGCAAAATAATTTTGACCCTTGTGACCTTGTTATAAGGGGCAAATCTTTTCTTCACATGGGCCCGGGAAAATTCCACAAACCCTTTGGAATTTAGGTGTTATGAAATAGTAGGGCAGTGCTGCACCTGCTTGTTGAAACAAAAAATTGAATCATGATATGATAACATGCCCGCAAACTGAGGTTTGCGGGCATGTTTCAGTTATTGTTGATCTAAAGTATGCCATAACATTAATTCACTAGTTACAGCAAATGCCCATAGTTTTTCTTGTGTTGGTTGTTACCTATTTAAATACACACAACTTTCATCTCAATTATAAAATGAAATTGCCTTAATTTCACAGACGGAGGAAGACATTGGAGAAGCAGCCATCGCATGATGTGAAACCTGATGACCTGACCGGAATAAATGCAGCCCCTGTGGCTGCTGGTACCCAGTTAGTGACCACAGAGCGATCAGAGGTGGGGCGTGTAGAGTGGGCGGTGTTCCTGACATACGCAAAGGCATTGGGACTAGGCAGCACTGCCACACTGTTAATCTCATACCTCATGTACCAGGTTAGGATAGAAAGCATTTATTGTGCCATTCTTTATAGATCAGGAGTCATACATGTAATCCCATTTTGCAAAACCACATTTATAATTTTGAGAAAAAAGTTAACAAACGACAGCTCCAAATACCTTCTGAATGTTCAAACATGTTCAGAATGAAACTTTTCTTGAAACATTAAAAAGAAAATTGTCGTGTTGTAGAAGTTGTAAACACAAAAGTAGCTTTCACTTTTGGCATTATACTCATATTTTTTCTCTTCCAAAATGAGATGCGAAGTAGGTAGAAATAGCTGAAGAATTTGATTTTGACTTAACATATTAGATCAAGATTCTCAGCTTATGCTTACCATAAAATGTTCTTTAAGCTACTTCACTTATTTGTATACCCAGTGATCCAATACACTATCCATCCCAAAACTTAGATGCAGTTCCTACTATATATTTAAAAGCTTGATCTCTGGATCGATCTAATTAACCAGGCAGCTTCAGTAGCAGCTAACCTATGGCTGACCAGCTGGACGAGCGATACCACGCCAGTTAACAGTACCGACTACCAAGCGACAAGAGACTTCTACCTTGGCATCTATGGGGGACTGGGTGGTCTGCAAGGTTAGTGTCACTTTAAAATCCACTCCTTCTTATTACATTGTTGCCCATTACTGATATTCAAGTACTACATATGTTAGAATTTACCTGATTCCCTCCAAAAGGGGAAAACATGATGAGACATGTGGGTGAATATAAAATTATAGATTTAGTTCAAGAGTACTCTCAATTAATCAAACCTTTGGTGACCTGAAGTTTGGACCAGAATTGAAAAAATACTGAATTTGAAAAGGTGTAATGGAGTACACTTTTTCATTATCTATATTAATATACAAATGGTATTCAGGTAATTTTACAACAACAAAGATTAGAGCAAAAATGTATAAACTTTGAATGAAAGAAGCAAGTGTAGAACATGAAGCTATCAATTTAAGAATGCTTTTTCAGTGTTTTCCTTTCAAGTTTCAGCATTAGCTTAAAAGAAACATAGCACTAACCTAATATACCATTGTGCTACCTCTTCCTACAGCTGTGTCTATACTCCTCTATGCGTTGGTACTGGCATTCAGTATGGTTAAGGCATCTCGAGTTCTGCATCGCGGTATGTTGTACAACGTGCTGCGTTCTCCCATGTCCTTCTTCGACACTACCCCAAGTGGCAGAATACTCAATCGCTTCACTCGAGATGTTGAGACTGTTGACAACATACTACCTGAGGTAATGGCTCATAGACATAGACATAGATAACTTACATCCTTTACTGTTTTGATGAATATACTCTTGCAGAGGACCATTCTAAAATATTAGATAAAGGGTCTAAATCCACCTTTTTCAATATCTCTATAATTTGGGATGTTGTGTAGCTCAGGATTCCTTTATCTTCTAAATTTAACATAGAGCAGCAAATAGGAGAGGAAAAATTGGAGAGGAAAGCAGCATTGCTCCAGGCGACATAATATGTTATTTAGAATCTGAGGTAATGTATTAAGGGTCACTGAAAATCTATGTATAAATTCATCAACAATCATGACATTCCAAATTCAGAGCACATTCACTGTTTCTGTCTGCATTGCACTACATGCGATTAGATGAGAAATAGTGCAAGCCCATACTAGATGCTCTCAATGATTTATATCTAAACAATTTTTATTTCTTTTCCCCTTGTTTTAGTTGATTCGGAGCTGGATGAATACCTTCTTCATTGTATTAAGTAGTGTTGTGGTGATCGCATACAGCACTCCTATCTTCCTGGCTGTCATTGTACCACTCGGCATCATCTATTACTTCATTCAGGTAAAATTAAAATTCATTTAACACATCCTCAAGTGTTGATACATAGTATTGTTGGTACAGTTGTTACTCTAGATGTTGAATTTAGTTGTTTCTTAATTGACAGCTCATGCACAAGTGTCATGTTCCTAACATTTATCTTTCTATGTAGGATACGACTGAAAACTCCACTGCTTCATTCTTACTCTCTGACATACTACAACTAATCCCTATCGAAATATTGCATTTCCAAAGAATGCCTACAAAAGAAATAACAAGAAATGCCGTTGTGACCGCGTAAAAAAATGCCTCCCGCTGTTATTTTGTATTGTGAGACCTCATCACATGGGGCAAATGAAATCATCATAGCGCACTCCCGTACCGCTTCGCGGTACCGCCGCTACGCGGCGTGGGAGGCGCTAAAAAACTGTACCACATGCCTATTCTTTTGATTTATTCTTTGCATTGAATGTTTAGAAAACTTTAACTCTGCCTATCCTTTCCCACCTACTTCAGACAGAATGAACATGTAACAATAAATTTCCACAGTTCCTTCAAGCCTCAGTTTATATATTATATCTTACAAATGCCCAAAGGAAAGTACCAAATCAATGATATCAGTTGATGAATTATATGTGTTGTTTTTTTTGCAGCGATTCTACATCCCAACATCAAGACAGTTGAAGCGGCTTGAGTCGACGACTCGGTCACCAGTGTACAGTCACTTCAGTGAGACGGTGACTGGGGTGAGCACCATTAAGGCCTACAGAGTGGAGCAGGAATTTCTGCACAAGTCCAACTCACTGGTGGACCACAACCTGGTATTCTACTTTGGCAGCATGTCCTCTAACAGGTGACTGTATGGCTATTGAATGAACCTTAGAATCATGGTACTTTCTATAGTTTCCTTTAGGTGAATATCTGGATACAGATTATTATGAATGTCCTCTACTGTAAAGCTTATTGGCCATTTCAGCTCAGACAGTATTGTTTATGTGATGTTACATCCTCCAAATGTTGCTTATGCCTTGATTTGTTAAGTGTTCCACCACACCAATAAGGCTCTTATAATTGAAGAATTTGGATTTGTGAGATAATATTATAATATGTGACCTGAGAAAAGGGACCTTGTTCCCCCTGAAATGTCCCTTTTTGCAGATCCTGTCACATATATTTGTTATGTTACAGATGGCTTGGTTTCCGGTTAGACTTTGTGAGTGCGTGCATTGTGCTGGCAGCAGCTCTGTTTGCAGTACTCGGGAGGGACACCCTGACTGGGGGTGTAGTAGGCCTCTCAATCTCATATGCGCTGCAGGTAAAGACTAAATTTTTACTCGTATCCTCAGCACCGGTGAATTGCTTTTTGGTGCTCCATTTATTCATCATGAAAACAAATGTTCACAGAAAATTAACTCCCCATCTCATATGCGCTCCAGGTAAACACTAAATTTTTGCTCGTATAAAAGTAAAAGCCTAAGATATTACTTTTTGAACCAGACATTTCTAATTGCAAAGAAATTGCATGACCTCAGCACTGGTGAATTGCTTTTTGGTGCTCCATTTATTCATCATGAAAACAAATGTTCACAGAAAATTAACTTCCAATTAAAGTAATGCATGATCCTTAAATTGTTGAGATCTCTGTCGGATGTCTAATATCATTGGCTATCCTTCATCAATCACACATGCACCAAGGGGGTTAAAGTCAAATCAAATGAATACTGATGAATAAGGGGTTCTGGAGGGTGTGGAGCCATTTGCATATATACACATTGTGTACGCATTAGTTTACCTGGAGACTATTTTGATGATATTGGTTGGCTGCCTCTGACTTATGATGATATATTACAGTGTACATCAGAGTTAAACTGGATGGTGCGAGTGACGAGTGACCTCGAGACCAACATCGTCTCTGTTGAGCGGATAAAGGAGTACACAGAGACACCTAGTGAGGTAAAACCACACTAAATACATATTTGATACATGTAGTCAGAATTCACCGAGGATATCTAGATTACTTTTTTTAGTATTTTGTTGGAGATCTACTCTATTCTTTAATGATGTGGGTGGATCAAACTGACAGCCTAGCTGTCAAACTGATCCCAAAAAGTCCAAGCCACTTTTGGCCTGGGACCACTTGGCTCCACAGCCACTTTATTTGTCACAGAGAGATGCCTGATGAGTCCCTACAGCATGCAGCTGCTCACCTTTATTCAACAAATCAGTTTTGTTGACAGTTACTGAGGTAACCATGTTACTTTGGTGAACATGACAACACTCCATGGAGATTTGTCAACAGCAGCTGTTGCCTGGCAACAGTGTTCTGAATGACGTTATAGCCCTAGGGCCAAACCGTCATTCAGAGTCGTTGCATCATGAGAGTAAGGGGTGTCCATCCTAGCCCTTGTCAAAAACGTTGGAAATCTTGATCACTGTCTATTTATAATTTAAATTTCGAAGAGTTTGAATGAGAAGCTTATCACCTTCGCTGTTTAGTTGGTCAATAAGTAAATAATAAAGACTGCCCATGAAAGGGATTTCTTTCACCGTTACTAGACTTGCTTATTTAAATTAGTTTTCTCTACAGGCAGCTATTGACATAGAGGAGACCAAACCAGATGCAGGATGGCCAGCAGAAGGGGAAGTGACCTTTAGGAAGTACTCAACAAGGTATAGAGATGACCTTGACCTTGTCCTGGATGGAGTTAACTTCACTGTGTCAGCTGGGGAGAAGGTGAGTGGACGAATTCCCATTTTGTAATACCATGAGACTGTGTGTGTACACTGTATGTAAGGTGCATGAAAAGTTCTTTAGTGAGTGAGTGAGTAATAGATGTTTAACGCCATTTCGACAGCTAAGGTCATATTCATGGCGAGAACTACATTACACTATTTCACAGGGGAATGTGTCAGTGCCCGCACATATGTACACCACACACATCCCGAGGGGATAGGAAAGAGGAGAAATAGACCCTTTTAAGTGGGCTAGGGAAGCCCGAAAAAAAAAAAAGAAGAAAAGTTCTTTAAGCCACACACATGGTCTGAAAATTAAAATTAAGATTATCATATGATATCATACTGATAAAAGCCTGTGTATACATAGGCTCCCGTGTCAAGTTCAGACATTTCAGCTTGGATTTGTCTGTGAGCTGTGGCTTATATAATACACAAAGTTTTAAGGTAAAGATGAGTCCAAACAAATAGATTCTGTGCAGATCATTTGTTGGAAATTGGTCTCTTCTACCCAAAGTCTGATTGAAAACCTTCATTGAAATTGTCTGAATAATTGGGCACACATTGTCATTAAGCCATCCTTGATCTCTTTGATCTTGACCTTACAGGTTGGGATAGTAGGGCGTACAGGAGCGGGTAAGTCGTCCTTGACCTTGGCTTTATTCCGTATCCTGGAGCCCAGTTCAGGCACCATCCTGCTGGACGGAGTGGACAGTTGTCGGCTTGGGCTACATCAGCTACGCTCCCGTATAACCATCCTTCCACAGGTAATGTACCAAAAGGACATTCTCCTATACTGATGTTTTCCTTGGGTACACTGTGTTACACTTCTTTTCCACCTTGTCCCCTCACAAGGATGATTTTATTGGATAGATGGGTGAATTTCGTTTGTGTACATTATTAAGTCTTGAAAGTTGGAGAACTACTGCTTCAAAAAACTAACCTAATCAAGATAAGAGTTGACAGAAATTTGATTTTTCTTTCTTAAATATTAATGTATAGGTTTTATGAGTTGTGTTCCTTTAGATCTCTTTAGTTATAGTCCTTTTTGTTTTGAATCAATTCATCAATGTAGGCATGGGGAAGCGATATGGTTATCTCTATATCATTTGGATCTGGGATTTATTCTAGCCCCATATCACCTGACCCATTGAGGAATGCAGGAGCCAAACCTCCCAGATTTTTAATCGGGGTGAAAGATGATGCAATAGTATGGAATTAGAATATGACTAAATTACTCCTGGGTCCTTTGACATTTTGAAAACAAGGAATCTATAGCATCCTTACTTCTTTTTCAAATAGCCCCCATAGATTTTTTCAATTATCTGAACTTGTACTCAAAAACTTTTGCCATTTTCTTAATTAGGTGAAGTATATATTCCATCGCCTATTTCCACGCTTCAGTTTGATATGTATACAGAGTTGTTTTTGATTTACTATAATTATACTGGTATGTTGTTACTTCAGGACCCGGTGTTGTTCTCCGGTACCCTGAGGTTCAACATCAACCCGCTGGACACCTACGATGACCTGGCTATCTGGGAGGCTATACGCCGGGCAAACCTGGTCACCTTTGTACAATCTATGCCTAATGCCCTCAGTTATGAGTGTGGGGAAGGTGGGAGGAACCTCAGGTAAGGCTGTATTTGCTTTCTATACCCAGGCACCTTTTGTACAATTTATATAATGGGCTTTCATATCCTATCTTCTTTCCTATCCCCTCTATTTCTCTTGCACACATGCATGGACACTGACAGATTATATGCTAAGAGATGCTTAATGTAATTCTCTTGCCATGAATATGACCAAATAGCTTTTGTATTTGTGATAAACAACCATCACTCACTCACTTACTTTCTCTCCATTTGAGAGCTATTAGCAAGGAACAGTGGAGTAAATCTGAGTTTCTGTTTAATGACCTTCAGGCCATGAGAGCTCAATGCACATTAATGCACTGAGTGCAATTCAAATATTTGATATATTACAAACATCTTATCCCATTGCCCATTCAGTGTAGGACAGCGACAGTTGGTGTGTTTGGCGCGGGCGCTCTTACACAAGACTCGGGTTCTCATCCTGGATGAGGCGACGGCAGCTGTAGACCTGGAGACAGACGAGCTGATACAAGGAACCATACGCCGGGAGTTTAAGGAATGCACCGTTATAAGTATAGCACATCGCCTCAACACCATCATGGACTATGACAGGTTAGACAATATTACATCATAATGTACTGTTATAAGTAAAGCACATCGCCTCAACACTATCATGGACTATGACAGGTTGGACAATATTACATAATAATGTACTGTTATAAGTATAGCACATCGCCTCAACACTATCATGGACTATGACAGGTTAGACAATATTACATCATAATGTACTGTTATAAGTAAAGCACATCGCCTCAACACTATCATGGACTATGACAGGTTGGACAATATTACATAATAATGTACTGTTATAAGTATAGCACATCGCCTCAACACTATCATGGACTATGACAGGTTAGACAATATTACATCATAATTAATGTACTGTTATAAGTAGAGCACATCGCCTGAACACCATCATGGACTATGACAGATAAAACAATATAACATCATAATGTAATGTTATAAGTATAGCACATCGCCTCAACACTATCATGGACTATGACAGATAAAGCAATACATAGTGCAAATAGAAGATTGCAGTATTGTGCTAACAAGGTGCCGCTTATTACAAAATGCAAGTACAGTAATTTGCTGCATATTTGATATAGAATCTCAGCCTAGAACCATATAGTGGTGTATCCTAAATATGAAATGACAGTAGTAAAATGTTTGGCCCAAGGTGCACCTTATATGTCTGGTAGGGTGTGTCTTTTGATCAGAGAGGTGGTAATGCATGAATACAGCAACTAGTCAGCACAGACATAGCAGAAACGAATAAAATTATTTCTGGGGGGGGGGGCAATGGATTACCAAACTGTCATTATTTAAAGGATCAAATAATTAAATCATGGTCCTCTCAAACTGCCATTGAGGAGTATTTGGGTGCCAAACATAATTCTATTTACATTTTTTCTCTTGAACTAATTCATATATGAATCTATTTGCAGGATCATGGTGCTTGACAAGGGTCAGGTGGCTGAATATGACCCGCCCCAGACTCTACTGAAGGATGAAACCAGCAGGTTCTACAGCATGGCTAGGGAAGCTGGTCTAGTATAATAATAATTAGGTTTTCTGTACAGGTAATGCTAGGTATTTGCAAGTTCTATGGTAATGGGTACGTGCTGGTGTAGTATAGTGGTAGGCCAGATTTTGTTTGTGGGCAATGCCAGGTAAAATGCAGTTATCTATTGCATGTCAATATACAGAAGGAGACGTATGCTAAGACATGAATCACCAAGGAAAAATCAATTTGAACAGGATTTGAAAAATGAAAAATATTTGACTGTGTCACTTTAACGGATGTTCACGGGGTACTTGTAAGACGCCTGTGCACATTTATAGATCTAGATCTCATTGATATTGACACCATGACAACAATGTATGGGAATTCCTTTTTTTTTTTATTCAAGTTTAACGACTAAAAACTAACCCGCTCGTCCATCCAAGTCAGAGCAAATATTATATACAATAAACAGCTTTGAAAGCTGTACAAGACTCTGCAATCAAACAGTCCCTCAATCATAGAGAGAATCACAAAGACGAATATTATTCATTATATCATTGAGCAATTTCATTTGAGAGAAATCCACCTATAAAAACTCAGATCACCAATTGATAAATATTCCACTTAAATGTTCTTGCCTAACCAGTATTTGTTGACCCAGGCACTCAGTATTTTTCTATTATTGCTTAAAATTAATGTATTGCTTTCATGACGTATATAGATATAACTGCATGGATGTTGTGGCCTGGTTTCAAAATAAAGAATATTTTTGTACATCCAGAAGAAGTTCCTTCCATTTATTTTCAAGCCAAAACATTTAAAATTCTTTGTAAGTCATTTTGATTGGAAATGAAAATATCAACAATGTTTATTTACAAGTTGTAAATACTTACATTATAAAGGCTTAGAAACAAGTACAATCTAGTGTGTTTAACTGGAATATAGATATCACAGTTCTTAATGAGTGAAAACACTATGAAGGTTTTGATAATCAGTCTATGTTTGCATAATACCCAGTTAGTCACTATAATGGCTAGATTCATTGATAAGTAAAGAACCTGATGCATTGAAAGAGTGATCATGCCCTCATTTGGTTTGAACAGGAAATATGTATCACATTTTCTATTGAGCTTGTATTTCAGCTTCAAGATGACATTAGCTGTCTAAATGTAATTCCCTATAATGCTTCATCATAGAGGAAACTGAGCAAATATGATGACATTTGGTGATAAATAGGTACCGTACCTAAACTGATAATAACAAAAAACTTATCTAGAGCTAGAAGATTGCATGAAGATATTGATTTTACAATCCTTGGATTATAAATGCCTTGGCACAGATGACTCAGCACATTTGCCCTTTAAATAACCATCTGTAAATGCTTCACTGCTTTCCACTCTAGTCCTTGGTAGGGGCCCACCAAATTCAAAGCACACAACCAACCTTACTTATCTACCATGGAAGACTTTTTCATGCTGGAATGACAGCATTATCACAGTGCGGCTTTACCAATGGTGCTGGTGTTATCAAATGTTTTGGCTATTTCTTGTCCTTTTTCATGAAAGGGTCAGTTTTTTTGAATGGTGGCCAGGGGTTGGCACGCTCACGCCACATGGAGAGGAACACTGCCAGGACAAATACAATGATCCCTGTACCGATACCAACAATGAACCGGATCATGTCATCTGCAAGATAGATAATAATTTTGAGTGTGAAAAATTGAGCTTAAAGACATAAGAAGTGAAATAAGGTTGGAATAGTTATAACAAATATCAATATTGGTTATTTAATATGAAATAATGTCATGTTATCATCTAAGAGGGGGAAGAGAAACCAAAAATGTATTGGTGATGAGCGTGGTAAAATTAGGCAATTCTACCATGATCTACAGGGGCGTAGGAAAAGGGGGGGCCAGGGGGGCCTGGGCCCTCCCAATCATGAAGGAGGTGGGGCCTGAGTATGTCTGGGCCCCCCAATATTTTCCAAGAACTCATGAACACAATGGAAAAGAAGCTAAAACTTAACATCTCAAATTAGATTATTGTGGTGATGTCATAGGGAGAATGGGGGTCTGAGCCTAAAGTCAGATCCAAAATTTACCAAAAATCACTTTTCTATATGAATTCTAAATACACATATATAGACGCCATCACGCATCAGCCTACAATTCAAGGTAGTCACGATGGTGCTCTCAACGGGCCCCCCCAATGAAGATTTGCTTCCTACGCCTCTGATCTACAACCTGAAATAGTGTGTGGGATGGATTTAACAGGTAAGTTAGACCTCTTACTTAAACAGTTTATAAAAGAAAGTCCCTAATTGAACAGCGCATGAGGGTTCCTACTTACACAGCTCATGCTATTTGATCATAACCCCGTTTACTTACTTATGCGAGTGGCCATACAGTTGCTCTCGTCACATCCCCATGTGTTGCAGCCGCAGTCATTAAAACCGTCACACACCCAGGACTGCTCTATGCACTCCTTATTTGGACATAGCCACAGGTAGCTGTGGCAGGCTGCAAGTCAGAAAGTGTACATTTTATTATACTAAAGGACTGATTAGTAAATGGATTTGGGGGAGAAATAATTGATGAAATGTGTTGGACATTTAGGGTCTAGACTTGGTGGTTTCCATTGCCTTCCAATGAAATTAAAAAGCCTTAAATTCATCAGAAGTGATAAAGAGGGCTGCAAATTTCCTCCTGTTTCTTGCTAGCTTATTACAGACATTCATTAAAATTGTGGATAATAACGATTACATATGAAAAATTAATTGTGCACTTACTTCTAAATGGTGCTTTGGTGAATGATGAGTTCTCGGCATCTAAGGGAAAAAGAAGAAAAATTGATTAGATATAAAGGTATAAATTTCCTCATTTATTAATACACAATATTTAAACAAAATAATGCTGATGCAAATTCCTCATGTTGTTCGTATTTCACTGCCATTATCCTACTTTAAAGGGAAGTCATATCTCAGAAGGTTTGTTATACATCACAAAGGGTTCTGCAAAAGCACTGACCAGGAGGCCGTTTCACTGCATTTAATCATCAAACACGAACGTCCGTCTTTGCAACACGGAGGTATGTCTTTGCAAAGACTGACGTCCGTGTTTCGGTTTTAGGGTCTGTATTTTGAATACGGAGGGGGTAGGGGGCAGTAGGTATTCATATATGGACCCTAAAACCAAAACATGGACATCCGTCTTTTCATAGACGCACCTCCGTGTTGAAAAGACAGACGTCCATGTTTGATGATTAAATGTGGTGAAACGGCCTCCAGTATGATTCTAGTATATGAAAAGCTAATTGGATTAAAATTATTTTTTATGATCCTTTCAATTAAGTAAAGAAATGAAATGCCATCAATGTTTCAAAGCATATCCTCCAATGTTTAGTATCAAAGATATGATAGTAATCATGATTTAGGTTATTGAATAATAATTCCATTTATTGCTAATGGTAGTATCTAGAGTCATAAATGATTTGTGCAAATTATAGAGTTATCAATTGTGAAAGTAAACATGATAATGTCACACAATATTTTGTTATTATTTACCAAGAAGTCTGATATTTTTGCTTGAAAATAAAAGATTATTGGTGCATATCTAATACAATTATAATTGTAGCAGAGAAGAAAATCAAAGTGTTGTTCAAAATGATTGCTTCTAATAAGGTTAATATACCATCTTTATAGAAATGTAATTAAATCTTTTTTCTTTCTGATTTCACACTAAGCATCAGACTTACCATTTGATGTTCCTAATGATTTTATAAATTTAAGATGATCAATAAGTTATTGTAGAAGAGGTCTTATTATTATATACTAAAATATCAGATTTGTGCATCTTGCCTTAGTTGAACACTTTTTTTATTACCAATAGTCATAATTCTGTGTCATTCTTTAAGTGAAAAACATGGTTTTAGGTTAATAAAGCCAATGAAAACTAATAATTCAGAAAGTGTTCACTTCTTCTCCTGAACTACACAGAATTAGTAAAAGAATGCACCTATATCCATCATTATAATTTTGCACAACTCTTGCATACTGAAGGCAGAAATAGGCCTATGATAACCTTTCTTCTCTATACCTTGGCAAGCAACCATTAATAAACATGGATAAATCAGCAGGCACAAAAGGCAAATCATACTAACAGAAGTACTCTATATCATAGTATATATACAAACACTTTTCCAATATTTAATAATCCCCACAAACTCTAAATGAGGGAGTTTCTTTTATAATGTCCTGTAGCTACAGGCAGTGTGATCACCCTGTGCTGTATGGTCCACTTTGCACCCAAACAGGTGCCACCGCCCCCATAGTCTATATTTAGAGCAGTGGGGACAAAATATCTGTCACTTTTTCAACTTTGAATAGCTCTCAAGCATTCCCTATTGAAGATATCATCATTCTGATTTTTACATTCCATTAGTACATGTCTTTTCTATTAGATCCAATATTTTGAGAATATGTGAGACTATTATTTGGGGTTTCCATGTAACACCCTATCTATAGTAGAAAATTACAAAAGTAATTTTTTAGCCATATGGCATAGGATTCTAGGTAAAAGTGTAAAGTCTAAGGAGCAAGTGGGAACAATTTGACAATATTTTATAACATTTCTGTCTAAAAGCAGTATTGAAAGTTATCAGAATTTTTTTTATACTTTCTTAGAAAAAAACTTACATCAATATCTTTCTTGTGAAAATAATTTTTTACAAATGGTCCACAAATAATTTTAAGGTTTTGGACCTTTGAAATAAAAATGAGCAAAATCTCATATTTGGAGCATTACATCCATGGTAAAATGTCAACATTATATCATAAAAAGGTTTCTGGCTATCCTCTTGAGTATTCTGAGCATTTATGATCACTTCCAAAATTTTGTTTAGAACATTTAAAGGTTGGAGATAGCCATAGGAGAAAGTCAGAAAAATCTAAATTAGATCTAGATGCAAATATGCACAAAATTTCAAAGTGTCATGAAATGCCCACACTGTCATACTGCGCCAAGCTGTTTACATGACATTGCTTTTATTTTTAGAAAAAAGTATGACCTGCTGTTAGTACAAATCATATGACTCTACAGTTAATTTCCCCGTACACAGTACAGGGCAATGTGCTGAGAATACAGTTTTCATCAAAATGACTTGAATTTTTCTGTGAATGTTGGGCACTAATATAATTACATGCCTAACAAAAATGGTGCAATTCTGAGAAATGTAACCTGTGCAGTGGGTTGATTTTCAACAAGTAGCAACAAACCTTAAGCTAATTAAGGTGGCTGGCGGGGATAGAGTCAAAGTAATTAGATATTTGCCATATTCTCACCAAAGTCTCAAAATGACATGTACTTTTCATATGTGCAAAAATAATAGGGAGGTCCCATGCATTTTTTTTGAGATAGAGAAGATTCAACCCTATATAGGATCATATAGTGATTTGTCACATAAACCCTTGGATTCATATCCTAAAGTAATTAGATTTTGTTATAACTTCTTCAGCACTTAGATATTATGCATATCTTTGCAGTAGATGCAATATTGAAATATGGTCCCAGGCATATTTCTAATATTTTTGATGATTGAAATAATAAATGTAAGGATATGGTTAGAATAGTCACATCTAGAGTATATTGTCAATGGACCATTCTGGGTATTATTATTATTTTTCGTATTTACTAATTTCTTCGCCATATAAAACCCAAGCTCTGCTCACGATCCATACTCAACAATCTCCTGCATTCCTCAATAGGAACCAGGATCCTTTAGTCATCACAAACACATTTCCTCCATGAGGCTCTGTGACATAATGTAGACGGATGTAATAACATTCCAATCATATCTACACCCACACAGCCCCGCTGGAGGATGTGGGATCCACCTGTGGTGCCATATTTGGAATGAGAGAATATTTCACAATCTTCTCTCAATCCTCATCAACATGATTAACGCACAGGTGGCAATCTCTCCCTATGACACGTGTCCCTAGTTCATTGAGCCACGTGTATAGAATATTTCACAACGCTGCGAGCTGCTCAAGTCCTTCATATAAAAGGCAGCTTGAGCAGCTCCCAATCATCTCTCCCAACTTACACCTTACACCTATACCTAGAACCTATGACAGGTTGAGCTATAGGATCGGAGGCAGAGCTTAGATCTTGGCGAGTGTTATCATTGTTACCACCTTTATGAAACACTCATGTCAGCTTTGCAATAAAAGGATCAACTGAACTTCCCTGGATTCCGTGTACATTCACTTCACCACATGTAACCGTCCGTTGACAATATAGTCTTTTTCTAGTGGTTATAGGCAACAGTCCCCATGGCTCATGTGTAATGTCTATGCCTTGCTCACAGAAGATCCTGGGTTCAAATCCATGCCAAGTCTGCCTTTATTTTGCATATATTGTCTATCTATAAAGCCAATGTAACACAGAGACCCCTGGTGTCCAAGTGATGAACTAACAATACCCGCCAGCCACCTTAACCCACAGTTGTGTAGCGTCACTCGGTTTAACCACTGCTCAGTGGCCAATCCAACGTGTTTCACACCTTGGACCGGCCTATTGAGACACTGGTTATACCTCATAACCCTACGTAACTGCAGAGTAACTAATATATATACACAGGGCTTTGCATACAACAATACGAAATGTGTAAAAAATTGTATTGTAACAGATAAAATGATTTGCATCTATGATGACCTCTCTGTCACAAATGAGGGAGATGGGAGGCGCTGCCAGCAGCATTCTAAGGGGGGGGGGGGGTCGATGGGTTTGTGCACGGATGCGCGAAAAAAGTTTTGACCTCTCCCTCTCAAGGGTCAAATATTTGAAAAATTCTGACCCCCACCCTCAAACCCACCAGCACCCCCCCCCCCGTTGTAAAATTAACTATTTACAAAATGCACTCTCAATGAACTTGCAATGAAGGCTGCACTTCATGCAAAATGTACCTGATCTGACAGGGTGCCTATAAACAGCTATTCCTTGATACATTCAAGATTTTGATAATCTTGGGCTGTCAAGTTCCATATGGCCCTGCTGCACTCACCTTTCAAGGGCCGTGCATGTAGGAGTGCATCATGCCCATTCGTTAGCATAATGCACCAATGAAGTGCAGGTGAGACTGCTCGCTAGCACTTCATTGGAGCATCATGCTGACCCTGTGGGATGTATCAAACCTGTAGGGTCAGCATGACGTGTGAATGTAGCTCTGGCAAGTTACCTGCCGATGCTACAATCATGCATCATGCCGACAGATGGGCACGATTTACTAATGCATATATCAAACTTTAAATTTGAATGGTTAATGATGTGAATTGTAAGACATCATCATAGCAAATGAACATAAATACCTGAGGCGACAGGCTATCCTTAAGGATTTGATACATTAATAAAAAAGTCGCCATATTTTATATGAATATGACCAAAATATTTTTTCATAAATTATTACATACATTAATATTTATAAACTTACTGGAGGTGATTTCCCAGGAGGTGTTGAAGCCGGTTAATGCTGTCTTTTCGTTTGTCCGGAACTGAAGCCACAACCAGCGGTTTGGTGACTCTATGGTGATATTGGTGGTAACGGAACACCCGCTGTACAGCAGTACCGCTGTAGCACTACCAGCACGCACCTAGACAATAACAGGGTCAGTTATTGCTGCAACTTGGTCAAAAAAGAAAATACCCTGTTCTATATTCAAGGGCTGCTAATGCATCATTCCAGCATGATGCACGAATGAAGTGCTCGAGTTATTACTGCATCATGCCGACCATCCAGGACTGTATCAGCACATTAAGGTCGGCATGATGCATCAATGTTTCACGTATGTATGCATCATGACGACCAATGGGTGTAGCACTATATTAATGCATTAGCTGCCCCTACAGGGTTAGACTATTTTAAAAAATTTGGAAATTCAAAATTTATTATTATTCTAACATTAAAAAGTTAATAAAACAAACACTTGACTATTAACCTATGTTATCAAAAGAAACTGTAGGACAAATTCAAAAAGAATTTACAAAAAAAAAACATTTCTTGGAATAAACCAAGGTCAAAGTGTTATCTAAAAAACAATTCTTTATTTCATGTTTGGAGTGGTGATATACGGAGGGCCAATAGGCTTAGTTATAACCTAGGACGTCTGTATCTCACAGCTCCTAACCCTTGCCCATATCTCATGGCAGCAGCCCAAATGGTCATACCATATGTAATAATCATCTTTTTACATAATTTTTGAAAGAATTTTCAACATTTCTGACTTAGATTACGTGAAGTAAATACAAAGGTTCACTGGTCATGGGTCCAGACTGACTATGGGTTATCTAACTCGACTTTGCCTCGTGAGATAACCCTCAGTCCTACATACCCAATATTCGTGAGCCTTTGTCTATTTACCTCCATAGTGTCCAGACATTGTCCAGTTGCGGAGGCCTCAGCGCTCAGTTCATGTACCGTAAGGCGCACCGTCCTACCAGAGGGACCCTGGATGAGCCAGATACAGTTTGTCTTGTGGGTGTAGGCAGATGGGTAGTTAGGGGACAGTATCACTCCACGGTCTGAGGGGTTGGTTGTATCAATAAGGCCACCACAACCTGCAAGACAGAAATAATGTATGTATTTATAAGTACCACTCAGTTTATAAAGTTTATAACATGAAATAATCTATGAATAATAATAAAACGGCAGCCCATGCACTGCTGCATGCTAGAAGTGACCTTGAGTGCATTATAGGAGTGTATAGTGCACAGCTGAACAGGCTCATGGCCTGTCCATCATTCCTGTCGGATATCTGAGGTTTTAAATTAGACTTTTTTTCATTTAGTCAGTGTGATGCAAGGAATGGACTTGTTTCACAAAGAAAATAGACAACTCCTTCTTCACATCTTGACTGCGTCTTGTCCTATAATGCACTCAGATGCATAAGTGCATTATAGAACAGCAGTCTTGATGTGAAGAAGGTTGTTGTCTACTCTCTAAATAAAAGAACAGTTTTAATTTAAAAAAAAAAGAGATAGAAACAGCAACTCAGTTTATAGCTGGGTAATGATCTACAAGAGAATGAAAGATCTAGAGCAGTTTATAACTTGAAAAAGAAAGAGCTTATGATTTAAATTGGATTGAATTGTGCAGGGCCAAATATCTAGAGTTAGCTTTTTTCGAGAAGAAAAGAAAAGTGAACTTACTACTGTATATATTTATAACTTAGATATATTTGAAAATCCCTAATAGTGGTCTGATAAACAAGCTGTAAGAATTTACCTATAGCCCAAGGACCCTGAATGACAGCCTGCCATTTGGTCGAGCAGTCTGACAATTCTTGCAGGCACCGCAACAATTTCGCTGGCTATAGCCTGTGTCTGGCATGTTTTTTTTTACATTGTGCAAATGGGTAAACTATAATGGTTGACACTTACAAGCTAGCATTCTAATCTCATTTCATTACCCATTGCCACCCAGTCCCCCAGCCTCCTGTTCTATACAATGATCTGCCTTATTGCATGCCTTTGTCACAGAGAGGTCATATTGTATCGGTGGTGTATGGAAGACCTGTAATGAATTCTGCTTAACTCTTGGCCTGCTCAATGGATAAAGCCATGAATGGCATATAGACACCAACAGTGGACATGTCCGTCTATGGCCATGTTTGCTAAACAGTGGGATCTAACTTAAAGCAAAGCCCATAGGATGTTGGACACCCCGGTTCTAATGATGTTCAAACGGCTATTTATTATTGTCTGTCTAAAGGTTCTTCAGATTTAAAAAGACTGTAAAAAGGTTGGTATAGATCACTTCGTTGCCTGTGTGGAAAGGAATTAATCCTGTAGAAGCTGAAATTTTTAACTCCTCACAGTCTTGATACGACAAAGTATACAATAAGGAAATGCAATGTAATAGTTGTCAAAAGAACTTTACAACAACCAAAACTGTATTTCAACTAGTAATCTCTAGGGGCTGTACATATATATTGAACGATAATTAGATAGTGATTCTTATAATTCCCGTGGGGTGTTCCTCTAGAGGAAACTGTTTTAATGTCATATGGTATGTTTAACCATCGCACACGTAAGAACTTTCTTTAAGGAGGGAACTGCATTTAATGGAAAATGGCATATTAAGACACCACACTAGTAGCTAAGTTCGTGTAAGAGGAAAATTGTATATACAAACATTGCACAAGTACTTAATTCTTTTAGGGGAAACTAAATGGATGCATACATGTCGTTAAAACATCCTGTGAGTACTGTGAGTAACAGAGTACCATGAGACTTACCGTATGCTAGGTGTACAGCAGAAAGTATCAGGGTCACCAGCCTCCACACTGCAATACAGCAAAATACAATGTCATGTGAGTAATGTAGAAGAATCAGAGGATCTAATTTCTATAGGGGAGGGGTGGTGTGTGGGGGGTGGGGTGAAAAAAACCTTCAGCCCCCTTTGAAGGGGGTTCACCCCTTTTTAGCCAGCATGTTACTATAGAACAAAAGGGGGGGGGGGATAGAGGTGAAGAAAACATGTTGGCACGCGTGTGTGAAAATCCGCCATGCCCCCCCAACCCCAGTTAAAACATTACCACTCCCATACTCATCAGCACTGTATTAGCAGATTGGTGGGTCCTGGCAGTAAATGGACAGAGTTTGAAGGCTAATCTCTTTGGTAGATCAGACTGTGGTATTATTACAGGTCACTGTTACATAACTGTGAGGGTAAAGTATTTCTTTGGGCTAACGCAGTCTGTGAATAAATGAGATTAGCTCTTAAAGTCATATACTGATTAACCCACTAATGAAGGAACGCCCCAACAAGGGATGCCAAAGTCCTCACTTAAATGCCAAGCGCCCCCAACCTCAATCAACTGGGCAAATTGGTAAATCGAAACTTGTGTCTAGTCTTATTGATTCCCAAAAAGCAGTTGATGCCGTAACGACCATGCTGGCTGACTTTAATAGCTGTAGAATTTCCTTCTACTGGATGTTCCATGCATAATAGAGGAAATGTCAGTGATAGTTTAGTATTTGTACAGTTCTTACTTGCTTATTTGTTATATCATATACATAAAGTGCATATATATCTGTTTGTGTCCCTCAGGGATCCATAATTGCACCTGTCAGAAATGGCTCAGGCTTTTCATCGGGCAGGCATTTCAGTTGACCACCAGTGGTGGTGTTATTTGATTTCATGTGTGTGCCCAGTAAACATTATGAGGTGCTTTCTGTCCACAAATCACAGATTGAATGCAGATCGCTTTCTGTCTGGGCATAACATAGGGGTAACGGTAACCACGATTGCCAGGTGAGAACACCCAAGATAAACAACATGAGGAAAGAGCTAGTCGGATGGAGGAAAACAGAATAAATATGGAGAAAAAGAGAAGTGAATAGAACAAGTAGAAGAGCACAATCTAGAGGATCATACTAGCGAGGGAATGGCAAAATGAAAAAGAGTTAAGGAAATAAGAAAAATAGGGGAAAAACAGTATCCGGAGTAACCAGAACTAACTATAGTTCTGGTTACTCCGGAAAAAAAGGGATTGAAACAGAAAAAGTAGCACAAAAATAGTACAAGGGAATTCAAGTTCAAAAAGTGAAAATCATGAACAATTAGAAAAGCTAATGAGAGGCGAGAGAAGGCTTGTGATATTAATGGGACGACAAGTACATGAGAAACATTAAGTAGAAGCCAAGAAGCAAGGTAAACAAAAGAAGAAGGAACAAAAGGAAAATGGAACCAGAAAACCAATAAATCTGTAATTAATCCCCACTAAATAAGTGTGGTGTAAAACCCTACCCCATGGCTTACACCCAATAACCCTGTAGACAGGCATACATCATGTTAGATTAGTACTATTACGCTACCTACCCCTGAACATCAACCCTTTAAGGGCCGCTGATGCATCAATGCATCATGCCCATTGGTAGTCATGATGCATGAATGACGCCTTGGCCAAATACTCGCCAGGGTTTCATTTATGATATGTGCAGGCATGCATCCCCTCCTATTTGCCTGAAGCTAAGTGTTTCGCTTCTATCTGTATACATTTGGATTTCGATTTGGATTTTATTCAACAAGCTACGTGATTTTCATCACGAAATTTCAAACATAACATATATGCACAATAGACTAGAAATTTGACAAACAAGTTCCAAGTTGTGTCGTATCAAATTCGAAATAAAGAACTATTTACAGTTTATAAAAGCAGAAGATTTAAGCCTTATTTAGTCAGTGAGAGAAAATCATACTCAGGTGAGGACTCAGGTATAGTCATTAAAGGCGTGTAACCGTAAGAAATTCCAACACTTTAGGTGTGGGCACCGATACACTATACCTGAAACCCTAGGTACATTACTAATGTACCTAGGGCGTAGACCACACTAGACCCAATCAGCAATGGAGCATTGGGCCATGCTTGTCTATGCTTTGCCCAATATAAGCCGACATTGGCCCAATATAAGCTGACATTGGCCCAATATAAGCCGACATTGGCCCAATGTATCCTTGCTACCTGGAGAGGTTTGTGTGGTCTCATAGAATGATTTAGTGTGTATAAACGCAGGGGCGCTCATTGATTCCAAGTACCTCCTGGAGCTAATCAAAGACCAGTGCTCGTTCTTGAGTTAAATTATGATGTATTCAAATATTTGAATACCAGTGCGTATACAGGCTGATATGGCATGGCCAGATATTGCCAAAATGAGGGGTTTGACCCCTCCCTTTCATTACAAGAGAAGCACATCCCTGCTCCATTTTTCAAAATCTTGATCACAAGAATAATGCATTGCAATTCAAATAGCCTCCAGGAGCAGAGGCAACTCTAAGCACCTGGAATATAGGGGAGGGTTCTCTACACACAACACTGGCAAAGTGTGCACTTATCTACGGAGCCCCTAATAGGACATACCAAAAATAATTTTTTCCCCCAAAAAATATTCTTGCGGGTGCACAAATAATTCTTGCGGGTGCACAAACATTCTTGCGGGTGCACAAATAGTTCTTGCGGGTGCACAAACATTCTTGCGGGTGCACAAATAATTCTTGCGGGTGCACAAACATTCTTGCGGGTGCACAAATAATTCTTGCGGGTGCACAAACATTCTTGCAGGTACACAGATTATTCTTGCGGGTGCACAAACATTCTTGCGGGTACACAGATTATTCTTGCAGGTGCACAAACGTTCTTGTGGGTACACAGATTATTCTTGCGGGTGCACAAACATTCTTGCGGGTGCACAAACATTCCTGCGGGTACACAAATTATTCTTGCGATTGCACAAATCATTCTTGCGGGTACACAAAAAAACTTGCTGGTGCAGAAATAAATCTTGGGGGTACACAAATAGTACTTTCAGGTACACAAATAGTTCTTGCAGGTGCACAAACATTATTGCAGGTACAGAAATGTTTTTGTAGGGGGCAGTTTTTTTTTGTGGCCGCAAGAATATTTCTTGTGTGTGAAAGAAACATGATTTGTGCACCTGCAAGAATCTTTGTCCACCGGCAAGAATGTTTTGTGTATTCACAAGAATGTTTGCTTACCAGCAATAATTATTTTTGCACCCAAAAGAATTATTTGTGCATCCGCAAGAATGTTTGTGCATCCGCAAGAATTATTTGTGCATTCGCAAGAATGTTTGTGCATCTGCAAGAATATTTGTGTACCCGCAAGAATTATTTGTGCATCCGCAAGAATATTTGTGTACCCGCAAGAATTATTTGTGCATCCACAAGAATATTTTTTTCTGGGGAAAATTTTTTTTTGGTATGTCCTATTGGGGGCTCCGTACTTATCCCCTTTGTAAGGTGTAAATAATCAAATATTTAGAACGAGTAGAGATCTTTGTTTTGTTTATAATCTGCACCCAGATTAAGATTTTCTTCACAGCAGAGGATGCTATTACTCAAATAAAAGAGGAAGCTACCAGTGGCTTTAAATCCCCTGGACTTTAGGGGCGGTGACTCATTACAGTAAAATGGGGTCTGTCAGATCCTAAGGATATGGGGGTGCTATTTGGCAGTTGGCAGGTAGGCCCTACCTCAATAGAGTAATTAAGTACCCCCCCCCTCCCCCACCAACCGATCGCAATGACAAGTGATTCTGAACCTAGAGGCATCAGGCTTCCCAAGCCCACTTAAAAGGGTCTCCTCTTTCCTATCCCCCGGGAATTGTGCAGTGCACATATGAGTGGGCACTGACACATTCCTCTGTAAACATGTGTAATGTAGTTCTCACCATGAATACGACCTTAGCTATCAAAATGTCATTAAACATCTCTTATACTCCACCTGGCTCTGCATCACATTGTTCTTACTGTAGGTTTATTTCCTCGTTCTACAGTTGGGGGGCCAGCAGGAGGTTTTATGAATTAGGTCAGTTCTGGCAGGAGGTCTTGTGAATTGGATCAGATGTGGGAGAAGGTTTTGTGAAATAGGCCAAGTGTGCAGGAGGTTTTATGAATTAAGTCAATTTTGAACAGCAAATGAAATTCTTGGGAAAATGCTGTCCCATATGGGATTCGTACCCATGCACCAGACAGTGCTGGGATCCAGAGTCCCATGTGCTAACCATAACACCATGAGTCCTCAGCTGACACTGTAGGTGTTAGAATATCTACTGAATGGTAAAATGCTACTACTATTACTGAGTAATCAATTATAGACAAACAAAGTAATTTCACTATGAAAGTTTGACTGGTCAATGTAGTGTAGTGGTTAAGGCCTGGGACTAGAAATCTAGACCACACAGGTTCAAATCCCTGGTGTGATTTTTATTCTCAGTTGGCCACTGTCATTTTTGCAATAAATTTTATCCTTTTTTTTTTATCTTGTAGGTGTATGTTAAAAACATTTTCCCCGTGCAGTCTTGAACCCACATTCAGTTATTCAAAGTACGACATGTGAATTATTATACTATTGAGATCAGTGGTGATTGTAGCCTGGAACACCATATATTAATCATAGCTTTGTATCACAGCCAATGTAGAACATTCAAATCCTCTTCTAGGCCTCTACAGTTTATGTCAAAATATGCTTATATTAATGGTTTTTACTGTTATATAAACTTCTATGGATGGCATATAAGTAAGAAAACCTCCTTGGAGCAGGATGATCTGCCACAAAAGGAGAGGCCAAGCCGAGGAGGTTTTGTGGCAAACCGTTCAGCTCCATGGAGGTTTTCCATTACTTACTCACTCACTCCTAGAGGCATGATGAAGCCCTTACAGAGCTAACATATCCATACACAAACAGACCTACACCTGGGGGACCAGTCGATCAGTGCTAGTTACTCAGACTACTGTACGGACACTCTTAATTCCCAAACAAACCAGCGGTACAAACACTCACCCTTTGTGGCGCTAAGAGGTATACCGGCCACCCCGACTGGGCCAGTGTTAATGTAAGACAAGGTCTACATGCTACCCTCACATGCAGGAGAACTACATTGACTTGCACCTTTAACTCTGTATAGACCACTGATGCAGCAGTTCATGATGCCCATTGGTTGTCATGATGCACCAATGAAGTGCTGGTGAGCGGTCTCCCCAGCACTTCATCAGAGCATCATGCCAAAGCTACAGTGTTGCTACATATACTCCCGGATGGTCGACATGATGCTCCAATGAAGTGCTGGCGAGCAGTCTCACCAGCACTCATAGATGCATTATAATGACCAATGGGCCCTTCAAGGGTTAAATGATAGAACAATTATAATTAACATTTGCTCTACTCTGGACCACAGGGAGAAGCTTGATCCAATGCAATTAAAAAAAAAAAAAGAAGAATCTCATCAATAAACTGATTTGCCTTCAAATGACGGCCATTATCCTAAGTGCTAGTGCACAGGGATCACCTGTGACTAGAGCTCTTTACAAGGGTATTTGGTCCTGGCTTGGTAACCTTGACCTTTGGGGTCTATTATATTAATTGTTGATTGTTGATTGAGGAAAAGGGGTACACTTTGCAGTCTATTTTTTAGGAGGCTTCCTGGGGCTATATTTGTAATAGTCACTTTTGATAAGGGTATCTTTGGCTTTACCCCTTGGAAAGGGTTGGCAGATTCATGTTTTTTTTTCACCCGTGATTAAGGTAACAAATCAAGGGACATGTTCGCACATGGAAACTATAGGGCGTGCCCCCAGGGATATATAATCAACCTATTCAATCCCTTTCATTTGCCTATCTCCCATATAAGTGATGCAAATACGAAATGAAGGTTTCTGACCAGCTGCTATATTGGGCTTTAGTTTGATTTAGGTCTGTACATTATTTTACCGTGCCCCTTGTACAATGTTTGGCCAATTTGCTCTAAAGATTATGTCAGTTGAGGAGTAGATATACTTAGGTTATACAAGAAGTTTTTCCCTCTCGCAGGCCATTCAGTCCTGCAGATTTTATTATTCCGGACTAATTTTGGCATGACCGAATACTTTAAGATTATCATTATGAAGAAATAATGGAATGACAAGAATTAACTCACTGCTTTAAGCAATTAACTCTGAACCTATGCAGATAGTAGTAATGCCTTTTGTTTTAAACCTTAATAATGGTCCGATCTGCAAGCCGTGAAGACCAAAATGTAGCCAATGGTACCAAGATTACAGCCAGACATTCGGTCCCACAGTCTGGCAATTTCTGCAGGCCCAGCAGCAGTTTTGCCAGCAAAAGCCGGTCTCCTGCGTGTTTTCAAATATATGGACTGCATGTATACCACAATATGTTTTTAACCAATTGGCATAGCAGTATACAGGGGTGTGGCGTACAGCGTATTGTACACAACACCTCTGAGCATACACACTTCAATGGTTTAGATATAGGACACTCGTGTGCTTTGTCTTTAATCAATCAGCATAAAGAGTTACCATAATACCTCGCGTATAAGGCGCACATCGCGTATAAGGCGCACCCAGACTTTTGTAGATGTTAGAGAAAATAATTAAGATATCATAACTCAATGGATTTTCGAAATTCAAAGATCTATGGCCATCTCATGGCTTCCCCTATCCTTTCCTGACACTGTGTATGTTCATAGGAATATTGGTAACATTTTTGTGAAAAACTTTCCCTAAAATATTCTGCTTCTATAAGGCACACCAGAGGTCCATCCTCGTGTATGAGGCGTGTCTTATACGCGAGGTATTACGGTAGTACCAAGGCAAGGAACAGAGACACTACATTTAATCTTGATATGTAAGTCAAAACAGGTGCAAGTTAAACACAGGTACAAGAGACAGGTAAAATACATGTTAAAGATAGTAGTAAGCACTCCCCTACCCTTTATAACATGGAGTATACATTGATTACCTATACCATATGATAAGCCCCAACAGTCCAATCAGGCGGAACACTGTGAGGGTTGCACAGCTCTCTAAGCACTACAGGGCTGTTGATGCAGGAGTGCATCATGTTCATTAGTTGGCATGATGCACCAAAGCAGTCTCCACAGTACTTCAATGGTGCATCATGATGACCCTGCAGGGTCAGCATAATGGATGAGTGAGTAGCCTTGGTGAGTAGCTTGCCAGGTCTGCATTTATGCATCATGACTTCATGCATCATGCCAACAGTGACCCCTGACTTAGGTGCATTCCTGAAGGCAAACGATCAACATAATGCAGTAATAGCGTGTTTCTCACTAACACTTCATTAACTGTACCGCCCTGTTCAAACACCCCTGTGGTCTTTGATATGGCGGCTGTGATTCCCTATATAGTGCTTATACAAGACAGGTGGTTATTCAGAATCTAGTTTGAGTTCTTAAGATATTTCATGACCCTGTGCCCCTGGTGTTTATATTCAAGACCAGCGCTCATTCAAATCCCCAGTGCTTAAGCACAACAAAACGGCAAGAATCCTGACAGTGAACGAGTGCAGACTTGTACATATATATATATATATATATATATATATATATATATATTCTTTTTGAAACATTTAAACTTTATTAGCCACAAACTATACAATCATAAGTTTGGTTCTATCGGTGCATTTATCGATACATACTTTGTTTCAATATATTATCTTAAACATAAACCAATTCTGTATGCAACTATCATATAAATTTCATAACATTGGCTAACTAGTTTATGGAGGGACGATCAGTGAACTGTTGTTACGGCCCCCCCATATAAAGATAAGTGTTCGTCATGAGTATTCCATCCTTTTGACAAGTACATTATAGAAAGAAGGAGTCAGTACAATCATGAACATTTAAGCCATTCATATACCCGGTACCCTGTTTAACAAAAAAATACTTAAAAACCCCATAGATATTAAACCCACAGTCTACTCCTTTACAATATCAGTAATGTTGCGTGGTTCAGCCAACTTTTTCAATAGTATCGAGCATTTTTTGCTTCATTTTTTCCTTAAAGACATCATATTCAACAATGTTTCTCACGTCAGGTGATAGGGCATTCCACAACTGTCCACACCTTACTTCAGGACTCATCTCATATGCTTTACAATTTATTTTCTGATACTTCAGGATGGGAGCTGATGAGAACCTCGTTACCCTTTGCTTATCAGAGAGGTAATCATTATGTAATGATCTTTTGAATGCATGACATTTAATATGAAAATTTCTTCTTTGTTCCAACATTGGTAATTCAGCTCTCGCATGTACCAAATTTGTTGCCGTTAAGATGTGAAAATTAAAACAGGTTTTTAGACACTTGTTTTGCATACGTTGGAGTTCTTCTAAGAGAGGGCCTTTTGCACCTACATATAAAATGTCACAATAATCTATCACAGGAAGTATATGTGCTTTGTACATTTTTAGCCTGGCTGTCAGGGTCATGCACTTTCTAGTTTTGTGCATTAATAGAGACTTATACCGTAAGCTGTTTATGAGATTTGACACATGCTTATTAAAATTCAACTGCTGGTCTAAAGTGACTCCTAGATACTTGTAAGATATAACCGACATTAATTCCTTACCATTCAATTTAATTCTTGGCTTTTGTAGCTTTTTTAGTTTGATAGCGGAGGCAAATAACATAATTTTTGTCTTGGATTCATTCATAGTTAATTTGTTAGACGATGTCCATTTATAAATATAACACAGTGACGCTCTTTTGTTGAAATGAACTTTTAATGTGTGATCATAAATACAGACTTCTCGTTGTGTGTGTGATTGATTAGAAAGGGTTACCAGGATCTTGTCAGGTGAGGGCCAGGACTACCACAGTACAGGCTACAGGACTGGAGTCAGCATGGCAGGGTCAGGCAGCATAGTCTAGCAGCAGGGCTCCCATCCCTCAGGCAGTCGTGCCTCTGCTGGTGTGGTGCAGTCTCTGGTGGTCTGAGCAAGTCTCAGTGCAGGTCTGTCTGTGCCTCCTGCCTGCCAGCCCTTAAATACCAGTCCCAATCAGGCTATCTCCAGATAACCTCGTTTACCCTTGTCCTGAACCGGCCCTGTCCTGTCACTACCTGGTCACCTCATCACCTGACTTCACCTCGTCACCTGATGGTCTCCACAATGGGATCTTATCAGTTGTTTGTGAACTCAATAATCTAATTTCTTGGAATTATCAGTCCAATGTCTCCTGTCCTCTATGATTAGGTCCTAAGAGTTCAAGATCCAGTTCACCTCCATGTCCATGATATAGTTCATATATGTGGATATTAGAATAATTGAGGTATGGATATAATCACTTCTAATTGCTCACAATTAGAGGGGTAACTACTTTGTTACACTCGTCCCCCCCTTAAAAAGAAAGATATATATATATTCTTAATATGATATATATATTTTCATTTCTCAACATAAAATGTCTGCTCAGGTTCCTCAGAACCACACCAGATATATATACATATAAGCAACGTCCAGGCTGAGATACAGGATATATGCCTTCATCTTCTCAGTCATTTAGTTCACTTTGAACCATGTTAAATACACAAAGTTCATTCTGAAGAGACGTCTCCCTTCACCTCCTGCCTGGGTGGCGCCGATGCCAGGTCCAGCATCGGATACATCTTTCGTACAAAGTCCTCTCCACGGACTTCAACCGGTGGTGCAGGGTCCTTCTCCCTAGGAGCGTTACTCACGCCCCCCGTCCTTGGCAACACCTCCGTGGGGCCCACCTCCCGTCTGTAGCTGCTAGTGTAGACCAGCATCGGCTGGGCAGACTCATCATCTGGGTCCCCGTCTGCACCCCTCGCTCGGGCTGCAACTGCTCGATTCTCCAACAGAGCAAGTGACCTGTCTTTCCTATCTCCACCTGTTACAATGGCCATGCAGCTTCTACGATATCTATATACTAAGCAAACTGAAATTATTGTCCCTATCAACATTCCTATCAGTATTGGTCCCAGAGACCAAGATGGAAGTACAGGCAGCATGCCACTTCCATCTTGTTCCTTTATCTTCTTCATTTCATTGATAAGATGCCCCATTGGAATTTCTTTCATGTACTTTAATTTAGAAGGCAATTTGGTCTCAGCAATCTTCGGGAACTGGGTTGTGATTGGGTCCCATATCTTGATTCTAGAGGTATTATGTAACACCAATAATTGACGGTGTGGGTCAGTTACCTCATATTGACTTTCTTTATGATAATAGGGTAAGAGTGTTAAGAAATTATTGGTAGCTGAACAACCCACTTCTAATTTTAATATCCCCAAGGGTGGATTAACATACTGCGTATCAGTGCTTGATTGTGAGCGTTGGCAGACGATCGTAAATTGCTGTCGCCTTTGGGACGCGATTATCCAGAGGCCATCAAACAAGTAAATAGCGGTTGGCAAGCTAATATCCGTCTTGACTAATGTTGTACAGTCTCTTTTAACATTATCACTATTGCGCATAAATAGAGCAATGACACACGCGTTACTCAGATTAATTGGGTAAACTGGATTTCGGATATTGCAAAAGGAGGTTAGTGGTGAGGTACAAGCCTCAGTTTCGCGTTGACCCAGTATCATATACTTGGTCCTTTCAGCATTTATAGCTAGTGCCGATGATTCTAAATCATAATAAGCCATCAAAGTTGATGGTTTCTTGGCTGGGAAGGGTACATTGAATATTCGATATATCTCAAACTCCCCATCAAAGTCCAGTAGTGGTACGGAAATAATGACTAAAATCTTGTCATTGTCTAGTACCGTACTGCAAGAGAGAAATCGATAAAAATCCCATAATTGCCTATTGGGATCAGCTGGCAGCTTAAGGTAATGCGGTAGTCTCGAATTTACATCTAATAACAGTGCCCTTAAATTAGAGGGTGTTATTGTACTTGGTGACAAATGTCCAAGTGACAGCATATTGAGCTGTAACTCTAAATGTTCCAAATATCCTTTTGCTTTTTGGGTGGCCTGTTGTAATTCGGCTACAATCAGGTCCAACTGTAAATAGATCTGGATAAATTGATCCAATTCGGTCAAACGAGTTTCTAAAGCCTGAGTTATGTTTTCCAATTTCCTGTCTATTTCTCCCACACTCACCAGTAGATCATTGAGCACATGCCTATTCTGGGATATCTGTACCCTTGACACGTTAAGGATGGATATGCTTTCTTCAACCACATGTGATATTTGTCGTTGATTCTGCTGAAGTTGGTTTACATTTAACTTTATCTTTTCCAAATCTTCATCTGAGACGGTTCCAAAAATTAGAGATAAGGCTTTTCCCACTATAGGCAGAAGAGAGCGTTTCGATCTACGCAAGCTTCTGTAATCAGCAAAGGTGCTGGCTAAATATGTCCTAGTAACTTTTAAATCTTCAATCTCCCTTCTAAGACCAGTGAAGGAGTTCAGGAACCCCTGTCTCCTGGGCTCCTCATATCTTTCCACAATTCTATTTGCCGCAATAGCAGCGTCCTCTACATCTATTGTAATCTTCTCTAAAAACCGTTCATAAGGTGCCAAGTCCAACACAAATGTCACCAGCCACTTCGAGCGGGTGGTGGTTATTTGGCTAACCTTACTGAACACCACATTATCATGTGTAATGAGCATATCTGCTTGGCCAATTGCAATGGTCAGAGCTATGAGAAAGCACAGGCACTGCATGGTGCCCTGTGAAAATAAACCAACATGAATTAATGATCATGTTAAATAAGAAACCTTTTTGACAACAGACTATACAACCGCTAGCTAACTAAGATATAACTACACAACAGACAACTAACCAAGATACAAATTAATACTATTCCTGATCCTAACCTAATCCTAGAGATAATAGTAGAATATGTGGTTACACAAATTTACACATTCCTTTCAGCATCTCCTTACACAGGGAAGTGTACTCTTCCATTCTTTTCCCTTTAGCCACTCTCTCATGAATGGTATTCACATCCATGTTCTTTTCGTCATAAGTGGTGTCACTACCACTGTCTTCAATCTCATTCTTACCCTCCTCCCTTCTCTCTCGCTCTCTCATTCTTCTAGCTAACTCCATCAGAGGAATATCATCCTCATCAGATGATGTTTCCCTTTCCTGGCGCTTTCTTTTGGCCAGTCTTGCTAGGGGAACATTATCTTCACTCATACTCTCTCCCTCTGACTCAGACTCGTCCCCTGAGTCAGACTCCTCGGGAGGAACAGCGTATGCAGGCCTCCTCAAGGTCCTGCCATTTTCATCAATGGGAATTTCCCATTCCATGCATGCTTTCCTCAGATGCTCAGCGTGAGCCTTGGTGGTTGTCCCTGTCAATTGGTCTCTAATGATGAATGTGACTGGGGTTTTCTTCTCAACTATGCGATGATAGGCCTTCCACTTGTCATGTAATTTGTTCCTGTGCTGATTGACTTTGTAATAGACTGGATCACCTACTTCAAAGTTGACCTCTTTAGCATTCTTATTTGCATATTGGACTTGCCTTTTCTTAGCTCTCTTTAGATTCCGATGCACTAGCCTAAACATTCTATGCTGATTTTCAAGTGTGACCTGATGCTGCTCTTCCCCCATATATTTCCTCCTTGACTGTAACAAATTATCTATAGGGAGAACGACATCCCGATTGTACAATAGGAAGAAGGGTGAAAATCCAGTCGCACTACTGACATTAAACCTCAGGGCAGCTAGTGCTTGGTTCAGCACAAGATCCCAGGAGGTAGAATCTCCTTTGACCATCTTGGCAATGATGTCATGCAGTGTTCGATGACACCTTTCAACTTTTGAATTTCCCTGAGGGTGATAATAGGAGGTCTTCACATGATGTATGTTCAGTTGTTGTAACACTTCCCTAACTACTTTGTTTTCATTCTCGGTCCCATTGTCTGTCACTAACTCTAGCATGCACCCAAACCTAGGGAAGATCTCTTCCAGTAAAAGGTATGCGATGGTATCAGCTGTTTTGTCAGCCACTGGAAATGCCTCCACCCAACCACTATACCAATCTATGAAACTTACTATGTACTTGTTGCCTGCGAGCGTCTGTGGGTAGGGTCCCGAGAGATCCAGTCCTACCTTAGCAAAAGGATAGGGGGGTGCGTCAGTCTCCTGAATAGGTGGCCTCACCTTTGTCAAGTTCCTCGTCTGGCAGGGTATACACTCTGAGACACGGTTATATACCTCTTGATATAGGTTGGGCCAGTAATATCGTCTCTTGATGGTATGGAAGGTCTTATCGATCCCCATATGTCCATTCTTGTCATGATATTGATCCATGACCTGCTTTCTGAGATGACTGGGCACATACAGGCGGACAATGGGTTCTCCATCAAGGTCGGTCACATAATGGAGGGTGCCATCTGGTTTTATCAGGAAACTGCCCTTTGTCTTCTGGCCTGCTTTGATTTTCTGTATCAAGTCGGTTATCTCGGCATCCTTTGATTGTTCTGTCACCACATCGAGCCCAAGTCCTATTTCATTATCCGTGTCATCAACGCCCTGTCCTTCATCTTTACCAGGAGGTTGATAAGCGGCGTAATCTTTTGGTTCAAACTGGTTGGAGTTGATAGCATCGATCTCGAAAGCTCTATCATCAATATCACCATGGTCGTCATCTTCTTCAGGTTGATTGCTATCAGGAGAACGAGATAACAGGTCTGCACAAGTGTTCTCTGTACCTGGTATGTATTCTATGGTACAATTGTACCCAGCTATCTTCAAGGCCCATCCCTGGATTTTCTTGTTCTGCATTGGGGATTCTAGTAGATATTTCAAAGGTTTATGATCTGTTTTGATACAGAATTGTGCATCATGGAGATAATGATCTAACTTCTCCAGAGCATAGTGTATAGCAAAAGCCTCCTTCTCCACCGTTGACCACTTCCGTTCAGATGGCCCTAGCCTGTGTGACAGGAAGTACAATGGTTTCTCTGTGGGCACCTTGTGTCCCAGGCTGGGCTCTTCTTGGTCCACTTCCTGTGTCAAACAAGCCCCCACACATGTGTCACTGGCATCTGTGTACAACACATAGGATTTCCTAGGGTCAGGGTATGCCAGTAGTGGGACCACTGTCAAGCTGTCCTTTAGAAAGTCAAAGGCTTTCTGACAGGCCTCTGTCCATTGGAATCTGGCATACTTCTTGGTCAATGCGATCAGCGGTTCTGCTATCTGACTAAAATTAGGAATGAAACGCCGGTAGAAGGAGCACATGCCTATAAAGCTCCTAATTTCCCTAACTGATTGAGGGGTCTTAAGGCATTTGATGGCTTTGACCTTTTCTTCATCTGGCTTTATGCCTTGTTGATTAATAATGAAGCCAAGATAATTTGTTTCTTGGCGCATGAACTGACACTTCTTCAGCTTAAGTTTCAGCCCATGATCCCTCAGCCTATTGAATACTCGTTGTATGTGACCCAGATGTTCTTCCAGAGTGGCAGAATGAATCAAAATATCATCCAGGTAAGCCATGGCATGATCTTCTTCACCTTGAAGGACTATCGCCATGAGTTCCTGAAATATCCCTGGGGCATTGCATAGGCCAAAAGGCATTTTGTTAAACTCAAACAGACCCTTGTGGCATGCAAATGCTGTTTTCTCTTTGTCCTCAGGATTCATCAGCACCTGCCAATATCCTGACTTCAAGTCAAGTGAGGTAAAGTATTTAGCTTTCCCTAACTGTGCCAATATGTCATCAATCAAGGGGAGGGGGTAAGAGGATGGCTTAGTTATCTTATTAAGCCGGCGAAAGTCAACACAAAACCTCTTTGACCCGTCCTTCTTTTTGACCACCACAACTGGGAAAGACCAGGCAGATTGGGACCTACGTATGACCCCTGCAGCTAGCATGTCATCGACCGCCTTGCCCACAATCTCGCGCTTTGCTAATGGGACCCGATAAGGTCTCATTCTGATTGGTGGGTGGTCCCCACTGTCAATCGACATCTTTACCACGTCAGTGTGCCCTAGATCTAGATCTGATTGGGCAAACAGGTCACCATTATCTTGCACAAGTGACCTCACAATGTCCTGATACTCTGGTGGACAGGTCAAGTCTTCCATGTCCACCTCTTTGGTAACAGGTTGATCAACACTACTCACCTCAGAGATGTTCTTCACCTCCTTATCCTCAATAGGTGATATCTTTGCGATTACACAACCTTTACGTAATCTGAATGATTTGTCAGTATTGTTGACTACTAACAATGGTACTGACTTTTCACAAACTCTAACTATGCTGTTGGAAACCATTAGCCCTGGCTCTGCACTGATATACCCTTCAGTTAGACCAGACAGCTCTTGTTCTTCTCCCCCACCATCATACTTGACCTTCCCTCTGAAAGTCATGCCCATCTGGGGCGGGATGGTAGTTGTTTGTGCAACTCTTACAAGTGAAGATATATGAATATCCTGAGTGAGTGGAATATATGTCTTGCCCACACGCATCGACCCAAGATCAAAGTACAGTCGTACTCCATTGGTAATCAACCAATCATTACCCAGTATGATTCTTCTATTCAGCCCTGACACCACATAGAACTTGTGTGTCATAGATGTTCCCCCCATCTTAAAATCTAAAGTGACCAGACCCTTCACATCAAGTGCGTTCCCCCCTGCTGATTGTAAATGTGCTTTCCTATTCTGGAGTTCTATTCCCTTACTCTTCTTTAATTCTGTATATAAAGACTCATTTATTAGTGATACCTCTGCCCCAGTGTCCACTAATGCCCGCCATTTCTGTCTTCCTATTGTAATTAATGCTGAATTAGGATTACCCGCTAGATTGATTGTGTGGGTCGGTCTTAATCCTCCTTGCTCGGTGGCGGCACGGTCCGAGCAAGGATCTACCAGTTTTCCTGCTGGAGTACTTCATGATTTTCTTCTTTGCGCTTCATGGCCACCGGTGGCTGCCCAGCCTTCCTACGCGGGCAGTCCCGCCGGAAGTGGCCTGCTTCCATGCAGTGCCAGCACTTCCTCGGGGCGGAATCTTCCCTCGAAACCATATTTACCTCTTTCCGGCGGCTACGGCACGCGTTTGCCTTGTGGCCAACCTTACCACATTTGTGGCAGGTGCCCCGGAAGCGGAGGTGGTCAACCTCCATAGGTTCATCGTGCCTATGGGCAGCGGCGGCGGGGCCAGACGAACGGCCCGTCCGGAGGGCAATCTTGGCCCTCATTGTCTGCTCACTCCTGGCTGCTTTGACTGCATCAAGCAGGGTGTCAGGTTCAGCGCGCATTACCTTTACTTTGAGATAGTCTTGGTTTAAACCATCTACGAAAAACCCAATCAATTGGTTTTGGACTGCATCCAGACCCCCCTGTTGGCCCTTGAATGCCTCTGTGGCAGTGCACAACAAACGTTCCGCGTACATTTGGACACTCTCATTATCTTTTTGTTTTAACCTCCTCAACAGTGCAAATGAGAATAGAGGGTCTTTTACTTCCCCAAACCTATCTTCCAGTTCCTGCTTTAACTGAGCCCATGTGGCATTGGGATGATCTCCCATGTATCTATGAATAAATTCACTTACGGCCCCCTGTGCCGTCTGATAGGCAACTAGCTTTTTACGATCATCATTCAAACCGCTCAGCACCGCCGTTTTTTCAATTTGGGTTACCCACTCCTTAAATTTCTTAGGGTCCCCCTCAAATTTTGGGATCCCACTGACAACCCCCTGTTCCCTAAATGCTGCAGACAGTTCGTTAATCTGGGTTGCCAAATGGTTAAACACAGCTGCTACTACCTCCTCGGCCATTTTATAACAAGAGAGACAAGGTTTAAACAGAATCACTCACTCACCCCTTTCTCTTACAGCTGGTCAGCCCTTGCTCGTGGTCAGCTCGTGGTCAGACTACCTCCTAGTCTTGGTCTTCACTGATGCACTCCTCTTCTGTCCTGGCCCTGCAAGAATCCTGGTCACCGGCACCAATAAGAGGTCACTTATATAACACAGTGACGCTCTTTTGTTGAAATGAACTTTTAATGTGTGATCATAAATACAGACTTCTCGTTGTGTGTGTGATTGATTAGAAAGGGTTACCAGGATCTTGTCAGGTGAGGGCCAGGACTACCACAGTACAGGCTACAGGACTGGAGTCAGCATGGCAGGGTCAGGCAGCATAGTCTAGCAGCAGGGCTCCCATCCCTCAGGCAGTCGTGCCTCTGCTGGTGTGGTGCAGTCTCTGGTGGTCTGAGCAAGTCTCAGTGCAGGTCTGTCTGTGCCTCCTGCCTGCCAGCCCTTAAATACCAGTCCCAATCAGGCTATCTCCAGATAACCTCGTTTACCCTTGTCCTGAACCGGCCCTGTCCTGTCACTACCTGGTCACCTCATCACCTGACTTCACCTCGTCACCTGATGGTCTCCACAATGGGATCTTATCAGTTGTTTGTGAACTCAATAATCTAATTTCTTGGAATTATCAGTCCAATGTCTCCTGTCCTCTATGATTAGGTCCTAAGAGTTCAAGATCCAGTTCACCTCCATGTCCATGATATAGTTCATATATGTGGATATTAGAATAATTGAGGTATGGATATAATCACTTCTAATTGCTCACAATTAGAGGGGTAACTACTTTGTTACATAAAACTTGTCAAGCGCTGCGGTTAACTGAGTAGATAGAACATCAATTGATTTACCAGATACAAACAGTACTGAATCGTCAGCAAATAACAGAGTTTCATGTACATCAGTAGAACTAATACAATCATTTATATATAAAAGAAAAAATAAAGGGCCCAAAATTGAGCCTTGTGGGACCCCACATGACAAACCTGCCTTAGTTGATCTACAATGGTTGGCAATTGAACATTGCTGGCGTCTTGAGAGATAATTTTCTATTAATGTGAGATTTCTATTACGAATACCATAATTTTCTAATTTATTAAGTAATATTGTGTAGTTAACAGAATCAAATGCTTTCTTTATATCAATAAAAGCTGCCAAAGTAATATTGCCAGAATTTCTATTGCTTAGCACATGATTCACAAATTTAGAAATAGTGTCTAGGGTCGATTTATTTTTTTGATATCCTCCTTGATTTTTTGCCAATAAATTATAATTTTCAATGTGCTTCGATATTGCAGTATGGATTAGTCTTTCCAGGATCTTGCCAGGTACCGGTAACACACTGATAGGGCGATAATTCGATACATTAGATGGATCCCCCCCCCTTAGGTAGGGGAGTTACTGTGGCTATCTTCCAGCAATCAGGTATAATACAAGTTGTGGTACACAGATTTATGATCTTAATAAATTTATCAGGCTTGTGGAGCATGGCTGATTTGAAAATATGTGTAGGTAAGTATTCAATAGCGGATGATTTAGAAGTGTCTATGTCCCTAATACATGCAATTATATCATCATCTGTAAAGTCAAGCTGAGGCATATCAATAGTGCAGTGCTTACCTGCAAAAACAAAGTCTCTCGTATGAGCTTCTGCTAATTTAGGACCAATTTGTGCAAAAAAATTATTAACATACTCTGCAGTACTATCCATAATAATTGAATTACTGTCTGAGTCCACCAAGTTGATTGTCTTGGTTGAATTCTTACTACCCGGTACTACCTCTTTAATTGACGACCAGAACCGTTTTGAGTCTCCAATATGTAAATCAGTTAGATTGCAATAATAAGCATTACGAGCATTTTCTATTTCCATATTAACAATATTCCTTAAAGCCCTAGCTCTATGCCATGTGATAATACTGTTAGCTGTCCTAGCTTCCCGTAACAATGAATTTTTATCATTTATTCTCTCAATAAGATAATTTGTTATCCATGGTTTGGGTTTGTCTAAGACCTTAAACTGCTGTACAGGACATTGAACATCCAAGAGTCGCTTAAGAATGTTCTCCAAGGTATTCCAGCATTCTGTAGAATCTTGACAATTATCAAAATAAGTCCAGTCTACATTATCAAGGTCCTGCAAGTATTTTTTCTTATCAAAATTTTTATAAGACCTACCCAAGAAGGACCTGTATTTATTTTTAACATAGACGCGACGCTTAGTAAAATGTATAGGAAGGTAGTCACTCAAATGTATATCAACCGGTCCAGATGCTATCACATTGTTACAATTTGTAAAAATTAAATCTATACAGGTATTTGTGCCAGATGTGGTAGTCACATCATTTACGAGTTGGGTTAAATGAAATTGATCCATGGTCTCATACAGAATTCTCTTTTCCGGGGAATTCACTAGTATATTTACATTAAAGTCACCAATTAGAAACAAATCATATAAATCAATGTTATCAATTTGTAAAAGTAGAGCCTTAAATATGTTACAAAACTCTTGTAAAGACCCACTTGGAGGTCTGTAAATGTTACAAATAATAGTTTTTTTAGCATGACCTTTAATTGAAGTAAGCCATTGTATCTCAATATCATCAGTACACCTATTTAGGTGCTTGAATACATCAGTGGAACAAGGCACCTGTTCATGCACATGAGCGCATAAACCACTCCCTCTAAAGATTGATACACGATCTTGTCTAAATAAATTATATCTGGGGAATGAGTACAAATTACTATTATCTGTGTCGTTTAACCATGTTTCTGAAAAAAGAATAATATCAATATCATTGCAACTTAATTCTTCAGTTAAACTGGTAAACTTTTTTCGTACACTCCTGGCATTTAAGTGAACAGTAGTAAAGCCCTTTTTGAACAATTTCTTATTCACACCAAATACGTCGTAACATTTATACGTCCCATTATCTTTGGTGCAGAACCACATCGATTTTTTTTGTAGACACTTATATAACTCAGACAAAAATATAAAACAAAAAATAAAAATAAAACCCCCCTATAGTTTACCATACGGCTCTTGTGGCCTGGTAAGCTGTGTTCGACCATTGATTGGCAGATTTGGGCCGTAGGTTAACCAGGAAAACACAGAAATAAAGTTACATTGTAAGTTCATCATTCAACGTTAAATACATAGGTAAATACATAAATACATAGGTCAAAGCTCCAAAGTCTTTTTTAAATTTCTGAATCAAGTCATATTCCATAATCAGATCATGGTGTCTCGGTGGGCAACTAGGTGGCTCCACCTCCTCTCGCTGTTTGGTCATCTATGCATGGGTGCTAGAGTTGGGACTGGTGGATCATCATCATCTTCATCGTTGACATTACTTTGGTCGTCAGTACCATCGTCAGCTCGTTGATTTTCACCCTCACCATCGTCATCATCATCCTTTTGGAGCAGTTCATTTCTGACTCTCATTAAAGTGTAGCCATGTAGGTTCTGTCCCTTCAGCTTACCCCTAGTACAGTCAGTATTCTGGCCTAGATGTAGACAAGCACCCCATATAGGGTGGAAGCTAGCCTCGTACATTTCTTGTCCTTCAAACGACTTGAGATAAGTGTTCATAGGTTTTTGGGCGAATTTGGCCTTTAATATCCGATACATTTCATCCTCTGCTCTCTTGGCCCACTCTGGTGTCTGTTTGACTTTTTTCCCTTCTGCCATTATGAGAAATGGATCTCCCATCTTCATGATACGTTCTAATGCCTGGGCATCCTTGCAGTGATATGCCTTTTTGGCTTGGAAAGCCTGCTCAGCGCAACAGTACTCGACATCTTCTAGTTTGAAGGTATGAAGATATAGATTTGACAGGCGGTTATGTGGAGACCTATACATCACCCCATCCGGCGTCTTGGCAGTAGTAGCCTTTTCCATTGCCAGATCTTCATAGGGTAAGGCATGTATCATGTTATACCCATAGGACTTGCCTTCCAGAATCAGTGAACGTTGTCTCAGTTGAACACGATACCCACACGCCTTGGCATGAAAATACATACAGCGTAGATCATTAAATCTCTTGAATTCTTTGTCATTTAACTCGTCCCCGATCGATACTTTCTTGTATTCTTCTTTTCCCTTTAAGTTTTTTAGCCTTTTCATCATTTTCGCTTTGGTATCGGAACGTTTAAATACCAACCTGACCGGCTTTGTTGTTATTCTCTGGGCGCCGCCATCTTGTATTGAGGCATCGTCGCGCGTTACATATTCGATACTCGAAATATCAAATTCTGCTTTAATGTCTCTAAACAGTTTGCCCATCTTTTCAAGCAGATTTTCTCCTTCCTGATATTTTAAACCTTGAATTATAGTAACTTTCTTTTTTTCTAAGGCCTCAATCTTATCTAGCTTGTTCGAGTGGTCTGTCAATATCCTCGTCTGCGCTGCATGATATATATATCATGCAGTGGTAAAAGTGCTAATGCTATAATCAATAAGTGCCTAGAGTAGTGGGTATATAGCCTGTATGTACCTTGTAATATAGCTGCTGTTGAGGCTATCGGGATCAGTATTATGTAGGTTGTTTATACATGTTTATATATCTATATCTACACACCATAAGTACAAACATCCACAAGGTATTGCGTTCAAGGACAAAGGGCCGTACTATGTGTAAATCATAATATGGAGTGAGTGGTATAATGAAGGTTTAAAGAAAAAAAAACATTACCCTTTTTCATGATAGCGTATTTTGCAGGTCTTTCCATCAAATAAAAAGTCTGTCAAAATTATTGAAATATCTGTCACCATAGAGGAAAGCAGCAGGTTTTTTTTTTCTAGCGCATCTGATGAGGTCACAATTGCCAAAATGCAACAGATTCTGCATTGTTTGTACCTGGAATGTGCTACAAAATATGTTATATTTACAATAGTAAAAAATACAGGACATTGATACTACACAGGAATCTTCTGTTAGGTCATATTTTGATATCTGTCAAGAGAAATATCAACACATTCCAGAGGCAAAGCTGCAAAGAACATCTGGTTGTACCATTACAATGCTGTGTAAGCTCAAATGGGATGCATTTCAGCAAACATGACATCATCAGCTGCACCAAGTAAATCTGCTGCTCTCCTCTATTGTGACACCTATTTTAATAATAATGCCAGAATCTTTTTATTTGATGGAAATGGCATCAGAATACGCTATCATGAAAATAGGGTAGGTTTTTATTACTCTTGATATTTTTTTGGAGTTGCAAGCTGCGTGAGCGGCCGGGACCGTAGCAACCGTAGCAACTCCATAATGTTTTCGGTTTTCTCCCTGTCACCTATGACGTCATTGGTGACGTCATGCTGCCCCAGTGACGTCACCCGCAGTGGCTAGCGATGGAGTAGCCACTTCTATCCGTGGTCCTTGCCACATTTTTCTTGTTGCACGTTTTGTGAGAAGACACTTTAGCATTGTTCTATATATCCTTGACATCAACACTGATTAGGCGCACCACCAACTTTTGCCAATACTCAGATATGCACCCAGGCTAGCGAAAATTCATCACAGGGCCATATTGCTGTGTTTGCCGATTGCTCAATGGCGTTGAGGAGATCTACCAATTTCCAAATAAATGGCTAACAATTGCTGGATGACCTAAGTAGTGAATCCACTAAAATATGGATGTTTTCTGTTCAGTTTTGGTAGATGATTCCCAAACTGTGTAATTATTTTGTCTAAAGAAACTCAAGATATGACATGTGTCAATTACGATACGACCATGTAAAACCTAGCTCTATAGGCTCTAATGAAGGGAGGGTCACTCCATTTGATAATATAGCACCACAGGCTGTCAAACTTATTAGTTCCTGATCAAACCAGAGTAAAGTAAACTTACCATGCACTCTAGTTGTATGCATTAAATTTTATTACCCTTGACATGTTTTGTGACTGAGTCCAACCCCTGGGGCCCCCCCATGGGATATGACGTCAGTGGTGAGTACTTCCTTTTAGAAGGCGTGGAATCCCTAAGGCCATAACAGCTTTATAAAACGCTACTACCACGATACAAATGCCTACATATTGATTTTAGCTCTTTCGGGTCAGCACCGTATACCCCAAGTCCCCATGTCCATTTCCCCCCCCCCCCATAATAAGGTAACCTAGGATCGGAGAGAAATTAATTGACACCGCATTGGTGCATCGTGATGACCTTTAGTCTTTTTGCGTTGACATGATGCATTAACCAATTACTCCCAATTGCATCATCAGACCAATGGTGTAAAGGTCATGAATTAAGCAGCATGCTGCATTCAAAGGGTTAAAATCTCTGGTCAGCACTGAGGGGTCAGATTTTAACCTTTCTATCAGATTAGGCCTAATCAGATTGCATTCCCATTGCCTAGGGCCTATATTGCTGAATATATCAGTCTAAAGTACTCTCAATATTTCTCTCCCTAATAATAGGCTTAAAATCATGCTATTTTCATTATAGGGGAACGCACGTAGTCTTTCGATTAGCAAAAATAAGTTTGGCAAACATTCAGAGGGTCTTTGTGCGTCTTGGTGGTTCAATGGACAGTCAACTTTTAATCTTGTTCAGTTGAGGGGATTTCTCTGAAGTACTCAACATGACTTCACCTAGGCAATAAGACTGAACGTAAAAGGAATAGATTAGGTTTTTGTTTGAGGTAATTTGCTTGTCACAAGCATGTCAACCCTTCAAAGGATGGATGCCCATTGGTCGCCATGATGCATGAACGCTCTGTTAAGTAACTCTCTCAAAAAACCATCATTGGAGGATCGTATCCCACCTTAGGGATTCTTCCTCATCTTAAGGTAGTGGTCATTTTTAACAACAGGAGGTGGTGGATTTGGAGGAGGGGCAAAAAATGTTCATCTCCTCTTAATGAACAAGCCGGAAACATTTTGATGTGCACATGCGAAAATCCACCACCCCTCCGCTGTTGTTAAAAAATAACCACTCTCTAATCTTCACAAATCAGAAAAGAGGTATCATGTTATATCTTTTTTTTCTATAGAGAATGAATGCATCGTTATTCTTATATTTGAATGCCATAAAAGACCCCTTTCAATACTTTTGTATTGGGAAATGTTGTAGATAGGAACATTGACTGCAGGAACCAATTTAATGTATAACGAAAACCTCTGGTATCCATATGTTTCAGAATTGAATGTGTCACGTCCATGTTTCAATGCAATATGTCCACTAGTCAGAGCTACAGTATTTAACTACAGGTAGTTTTACAATGTGTGTTTTAGTAGTCAGGTTTGACATGGTCTATTCTGAACACACTGTGAGTTTGATCAGGGCCTGATCTTAGGTGATCTCCGCCTTCTCTACTCTGTGGTTCGCAGAGGCACTGGGAAACCTTTTATATAATACCATGAAAATTAAGCATGCATACATATTTAACAAGCTCATAATAGTAATAGCTGACACTTTCGTTGTTACGCCCCGATAGCCCCCCTGAAGCCTTTCAAAGTCGACAAAGCACTGTTGGATAATAGTAATTGGTCATCATGCCCAAATGCAATGCTTGCGAGTCTTCGCTGGTGCATCATGCCATGGTGGAGTCCCGGTTACTTTCCATGGATGCATTCATGCATCATGGCGACCAATGGGCATGATGCATTACAAGATATTCCTCGGCGAGTTCAGGGATGGTTAGTCCCTTTTGGCATATGGCATGAGATCTAAATAAAGATGTAAATTGACCAAAGTCATTCACTTGTAAACATTCACTTAGCCAAATCACTAAAGCTAAACAGCTGTAATCAAACAAGAGAATCACTTTTCAAAACAAAATTGCCTCCCTGGCAACAAGACTGCTCCTCCCTTGGAGTAGATCAGCCAGGTTTACAATTAAATAAATGTGTTTGATCATTAATTGTTTGGGAACTGACAATCAATTTCACAATGTGATTGATTAGTTCTAGGAGCCAAATCATAATCACAATTATGGCCATGAGGAATACGATATACAAAACAAGGTTCTTAGTTAAAGGGCCGAAAAGTCTAAGCCCCAGTCACTAGGCACTCCTAACTACTAACATATGAACCGTGATGATGTGTCGGTCACACAGAAAATTAGTTTTTCACCTGATTAGCTCAGCCCAGGTAGAACTATGGGATCATATCAAAAACGTTGGACGACTTGGGAGTTCATGTATTTACATGGGTCAGGTATAGTAGATTAAAAAGGGCCTATGGACCTTTAACATCTCAGTGCTTTAGCACTTTGCTGTGAGAAATAATCAACAGATCTATTTCTCTACACAGCATTTAACCAGGGGAATAGATTGACTAACCATGAGTAAAAACCTTGGCTTTACAAGGCTGCCATTGATAAACTAGAATTCCCATATTTCTTGCCCATTGCAGAGGCGTAGGAAGCAAATCTTCATTGGGGGGGGCCCGGCGAGGGCACCGTCGCGACCACCTTGAATTGTTGGCTGATGCGTGATGGCGTCTATATAATGCGTATATAGAATTCATATAGAAAAGTAATTTTGGTAAATTTTGGATCTGACTTTAGACTCAGACCCCCATTTTCCCTATGACATCACCATAATAATCTAATTTGAGATGTAAAGTTTTAGCTTCTTTTCCTTTGTGTTTATGAGTTCTTGGAAAATATTGGGGGGGGGGCCCAGACATACTCAGGCCCCACCTCCTTCATGATTGGGGGGGGGGGGCCAGGCCCCCCTGGCCCCCCCCTTTTCCTACGCCCCTGCATTGAAAGATAATGGAAAGTAAATTTATATAAGCAACAGGTCATACTAGAACCAAGGACTATCGTGTTGCTTATAGTGCCTTCCTGTGCACAGGGACAAGGAGAGAAGGAAGGACAAGAGTCTTATGGCAAAGCCAGGCAATGATGGACTAGATTTGATTATCTCTCTCCCTCCCCTCTCTCTCTCTCTCTCTCTCTCTCTCTCTCTCTCTCTCTCTCTCCCCACTCCATCTCTCTATCCTCTCCACATCCCATTCTCTGCTCAACTCCCTGCCCACATAAAGGCATTTTTCAGTAGGGCCAGACTTTTCTCTCTTTGGCAGTGTGGATAATACGTGGCTAATCCCCAGCTTGTGTTCCTGTAAGACAGTAATGGGTTTCACAGAAGGGAATCACAAAGTCACATCGGAACTACAACACCCCTTGCACTTGGGAGTGGTCATTGTCTATCAACAGGGAATGCAAACAAAAACAACTTGTGGTTTCCCCTCTTGAGAGTTGTGAAATAGCTTGCCACACCCATAAAACACAGCCCCAGTGAACACAGGTCCATATGCGTATGAACATAGTCTGTAGCAACTATACATAGATGTTCTATGTAGAACCTTACAAGGTCATTATGGTGAACCTACATTTATGCTCTAGATTGATATGGGCATTTCTCCTATGATAAGAGGTTGTTTTTTTTGTGTTTTTTTTTTGGTAATGTAGTATTTACTACTATGCCAGATATTCATACTATGCACACTTACATATCATTACACTATACTTATCTTATTTTTCAAAATACCATATACTAAGTTGAATTCTCCAGGCACAGTACTAGATCATTTCCTCATGATAATTTTCTTTTGCCTCCCTCTATCTCTGTTTCTATGTTGATGTCACTGTGCTAACAGCAATATATATACATATTTATGTAGATTTTCCGGCACTGATCGAGCCAAACCTGAGTGTACTGGAGTCTCTTTGAGCTGCAGGTATTATACTTCAGGATGTAAAATATCACACTATGACAAAATACTAAACTCCCTCCACTTTTTCAATCTCCCTTCACCCCTCATCCCCTACCCCCCCCCTCCCCTTCCCCAAGACCACTGAGTGGTTTCACCAATACTATAATGTGAGTGCCTGGAGTCTTGAACTTTTCTGATTTTTCTGATCTATCATGCGTGAATACGATTGTTAGAAGCTATTTTCTCTGCTTTATGGTCCACTGAAGAGAATATTATTACTCACTGCCATACCAATTGTCAACATAGGAGGCTGAAATGTGGGCCCAGATGGCAGAACGGCCACACCGAGTTCTGGTATTTAACTTTAGACCCAATAAAACCTTTTTTAAAAAAAGGATGTTAAGTCCTGAATATTTCCAGGACGTTTAGAACAATTCATGTGCAGCACTGGCAACTTACTTGCCAGAGCTTAATTTATACATTGTGCGGACCGGGTTGATACTCTCCTGGAGGAACAGCATGATACGCTCCCCCATTAGCAGCCCCAAAGGGTTATGGTTGATGCACAATGGCAGCACACAGCTGGTTAATACACCCTCTTAGAACAAGCATGGTAGATTGATGCAATCTTGGCGAGTTACTCACAAGCACTGCATTGAAATGGCACCATAACAAAATATCATGAATCTTTGTTGCAGTATTAAATGACAAATTAACATGATGTGTTCATGTACTGTTTGTGCTAAAAGAGTAACACCATTAGGGCTGCTAGTGTAGGAGTGCACCATGTCCATTGGTCTTCATGATGCACCAGCACTAAATAGGTGCATCATGCCGACCCTGCATGAGTGTATCAACCCTGTAGCACCACTCTGGCAAGTAACATTTATGCATCAGGATGAGGGGCCATCCATAAATGACACCATGCCAATTGACTATTTTGACCCCTCCCTTCCTCATTATGTGTGTGTGTGTATTTGTGTGTTGTTGTTTTTTTTAGCTTTTTTGTCCCCCCAATTTTGCAATGTCAAAGTATATGGAAAATTAATCCCGCCATGCTGGGCCTGACCCCCCCCCCCCAACAGCATGACGTTATTTGTGGATGTCCCCTGACCGATAGCCATGAAAAGTATGAATGAATTGATGCACTCTCAGCCCTCAAAGGGTTATAAAGCTGATCACTCCACCAGGCCCTTCAGATACCACAACATGGTTCCCTGTACCCCAATCCCCACTCCACATACCTCTCCAACACCAGCAATGAGATCAATAAATTCCTTGGCTACACCCTACAATGGGCTACTGTCAGCATTTTGTGTAGTGTAATTAGATGTGAGATTCCAATAGATTTAGAGGCTACCTGAGCCTTCTGTTTACAGATCAGGCCTACCCCCATAATGCAACATGACACATATCAGTATTAAAACCGTCTCCAATATATTTTCCACCTTCCAGAAAAACATTTTAGAAATGTGTATACAATATGCCCGTGTACAAGGCTCCTTAAAGTTGCTTCTGAAAATTTTTATTTTCTTAATCCTACTTAAATTTGTTTAACAGACTCGGGGTTCACCCCAAAAGCGAGTTCTGGAACTGCTGTCAATTTTGCTAATCCGATAGTTTCTTTTTTTTGTTTATGCAGCAAATATATAGAAAACAATCATCAGATATTCACCAGCCCTTCAAGATATCACCCTTAACTCAGAATACACCTCATACATGAGGTATGCTTCAGGGAGTGATCATGTACCGGTCACATAGGAAATTAGTTTTTCACCTGATTAGATCTGCCCAGGTAATACTACGCTAGGATAATATCAGTGAGGTTGGACAATTTGGTTCACCCCCCCCCCCCCATTCTCAAGAGGGATCACAAATCTTGCACCCCCTCAAACCCACCACTCCAGCCCCCTGTTGATAAATAATGACCACTTTTTATCAATTTTGTGTGGAACTTTGAAAACTCCTTATGCCCCCTTCGAGGACGGTCAACATATTTTTGCATCCCCCCACACAGAAGCCGCCTCCCCCCTGCTCAGGAGGGATAAAAAATTGTAAACCGCCCTCCCCACTCCTTTATAAATAATGACCACTCCCTGAGGAGTAATAGGGTAGCTTTAGATGATGCACTGTGATAACCTTGTGAGTAGTGCAGGTGGGCCTTACCTAGGGGTGGCAGGATCCTGCAGCTTCTTGTATGGCACATTGTGGTCTAATCTCCTCCTGTGGTGAGGCTTCTCCTAATCTCTCACTCTGTGTGGTGTAAGAGGTTCCAGACCTACCCTTAGACCAGGGTAGCAGAGGGTGGTCTAGGCCTATCCTGGTCTCTCTATGTAGGATATCAGAGGGTGTCTAGGCCTATCCTGATCTCTATGTATCTAAGTTAGCATGGGTGTCTAAGCCTGTACTGCTCTCTCTATTAATGATAGCAGGTGCGTCAAGGCCTATCCTGATCTCTTTATGTGGGACAGCAGGGGATATCCGGGCGTCTTCTGATCTCTCTATGTAGAATAACAGGGGTGTCCAGGTCCCTTCTGATCTCTCTATTTAGGATAGCAGGGAGTGTCTAGGCCTATCCTAATCTCTAAATGTAAAACAACAGGTTTTTTTTAGGCCTATCCTGATTTTCATATAACGATTAGTAGGCTTACGTTGATCCTTGTATGGCCAGGTATAGAGCTCTGTATGATATACTATATATAGCAGACTAAGTCTTGTAGTCTGACCTCAGATTGGCTGCTGTTCCTAATGCTCAGTACTCCCCATATATATGTACAGGTACTTCTCTTTGTAATGGTATTCAGGATTCAAGCCTCTCTCAATATATGTATACACAACGTTGTTCACTGTAAAGTCCCATTTAAGCGCTCGTTTTAAGTAAGCATCAGACTTGTACCAGCGCTGCGAGTTGATAAATATCCTAACTGCTCGAATGCTTATTTACAGTGAAAAGACATATAGTACCAATATCACTGACAGTCTTTGATACTATATCCACACATGCACACAACTCCTGCTTCCATTGTTGCATACTGTCTAAATGTATAGACTAAGTTGGAGTTAGCTGGAACCACCACATGGCTGTCAGTAGTGCTGGGAGTGGTGGCAGCAGCTCCTATGGCATTAAAAGTCTGCTACTGTTACTTCTCCTGTTCCTGTGTGCTACCCCCATGTAGGGTAAGCCCCGACCCACTCCTGCAGCTCCTGCAGTCTTACTCCAGTCCACTGCCTTATTACAACTGTAGTCCAGGCCCACCTGATAGTGGCAGTGTTGGGGGTATAACCAGCCTTATGGCCCCCTGTTCCTGCTCTGCTGGTACTGCTGCTACACACCTATATGTTTATGTTTGTATATATGTATGTACAAGTGGAGGCCATTTCTTAAAACAGTACGACTGCTCACCTTCGGGTTGTTGTAGTGGGGATCCTTAATTTACTGACATTACAGTGCAATAGTACTGGAGGCCATTTCTTAACATACTACGACTGGTCGTACCAAAATCACCATAGGAAAAGCACAGGGATTTGCAGTCATAGGGCAGGGTTCGATTTCAGTACCTTAAGAAATAGCCTGCTGGTCATGCAGTGCCTGCCCCAGTGTGACTGCCCTACTAAATACTATATGATATCATACAGAGCAGTCATAGAGCACTATCTTCTATTGCTGACACTCAGTTTTGGAGTTTCAAATCATAGTGACCGTGTGCTGTCGTAGTGCCTTAAGAAATGGCCTCCTGTTACTCAGCCATATATACAGACTAACTACCTGCTTCATTTGGTAAGACCACACCTCCAGGGTGTTGCAGAACACCTGGAAAGTGCACTAAAATAGAAAATTTGGCAAAACAAAGAAAAGAGAGAGAATATAAGATAGACCCCACGTTTAAGCCATAGCTTAGAGACTATTTCAGACCCAAGGTATGGCTAAGAGTCACCTTGCAGTCAGTTGAGGCTTAGAGGAACTCGTCGCTCGAACATAAAGCACAGACATGATATGAGGTGCACCTGGACTTCATTCTATAAGCTACAGCGAGGTATATATAAGCATAATATAAAAGAATAGTGGGCCTCCCAAGCAACACCCCTGGGCCTGCCAATGCAAATTTGCTTCCTTTGCCTCTGGTATACCCCATGCCTTAAACCCATGGTATTACATCTTATATGTGAGATATCATAGCAAATTTCATTCTTTTGGCAACACCCTCATATGACAATGTTACTACAATTACTTAGGTAGTAGGGATGTGGTACCATGGGGTGTGGGCAGTAGTTTTGCAGAAGCACCATCAGTATAGTACAATCTAAAAGAAATTATATGGCTCATCCCCCACTTGGCCCTTATCCTCCCTTTTAAAAAGTCGCCCACAGGATTACATTGTGGCTGCTTATTCTACCAGCACAGGAATGGGCTTTCAGTGTGGCAGCACTGAAACTGTAATCTAGAAAAGAAATTGAGTTGACATTGGCATTCCCAATGTCAACCCTATGGGACTTAGTAGCCTATTCCTTTAGAATAAGGGGTGTTCACCTAGTCCTGCTAATGTATAGATTTCCAGTGTAAACCCTATTAGAAGCTTGTACCTGTGGTAGAATAAAGAGTGCCAGTGCTATCCCTATGTGTGTGTGTACCTACAAATGTAATATAATTATAATGAATAGACTTGAACGAATGCCTTTCAGGGGATGATAGAGGCACGGTACGACACAGAGTGCCTCTATCAAGCCCCTGAAAGGCATTCGTTCAAGTCTATTCATCACACATTGCATTTATATATATAAAAGATCAGCAACAACATAAAATCAAAATGTAACATCAATTATCATACTCATCAAATATCTAAGAAATAAACTGGTATTAACATAAAACTGACTGTGTCTTTATGTATATATGTATATATCATGGTCTAGTCCATTCACTACACACCAGATGGCGCCACAGGGTTACAATGCCTCTATCTCACTAGTTCGGGCACCCAAGATCGTTACGAAACTCGATAACCATGATATAAGGTGTGATAAAGCAGTGAGGTGTAGAGTTGATGGTGTTTAAACAGTGGGTGGTAAGGAATAGCTCCATGGGCAGCTGCCAACTAAGCACACCTGAAACAGGTACAACTCTGCCAACCTTCTGCTATATATAGCCTCTACAGTGCAACACATTTTAACAAAACTACAAAAAGTTTTTTATTACTTTGAAAATCACCTGGAGGTAATTTCTTAAGGCAGTACGACTGGACACAGTCATTACGATTTGAAATCCCAAAATTTAGTGCCAGTAATCGTAGCTAGTACCCTACGACTACTCTCGATGATCAGTGCTTATGTTGTTTTTACATATATCATTTCGTAGGGCAGTCCTAGTATTGCAGACACTAAAAGACCAATACCATTGGGCTGTGATGTCACTGAATGAAGGTAAGCAGTCGTACCTTTTTTGAGAAATGGCCTCCTGATCAAGGAGGAAATGAAAAAAAAAGAACTGAACAAATTGGAACAGCTCTGTAGACTGTTATTATTCATTAGATATGCCTAATACTGCAATCAGCAGGTCATGATAATGATATTGTTGAAATACCTTAATACTCTACTCTTTTCAAATCAACCATTGAAATGGGCCAGACGAAAAGGACAAGTGGGGTTTTAAAAGTGACTAACTCTGCTTATTAGTATTACACTTGGTCGATTTCTATTGACCGGTTAGACGTTAAAGAGTTATGAAGACATTTATATCAATCTTGTGTATTGTAATATGTAGCAGCTCTGGATCGTGTTTCAATAGTTTCCACGACAGGTTCAGCCAGCTACGACTGGAGATGGGTCAGATCTTAGCAGGTGATCTTAGGATTTTGGCCTTGGTGACTAAATAGCTGGCTACATTACTGGGTGATCGTACTGCCTGCTGGCTAAATAGCCACCACAGCAGTGACTCAATAGGGGATCCTGGTATGACAACCCTGCATGTGAATAATTAGTGGGTAACCTTAGCTGCTGCCCTCTGCACTACTTTGCTCAAATATACCCAATCTGTGCTCTTTACACTACTACCTAAAACCCTGTGGCCAGCGCCTTTGGCTCTGGGATTGCAGTTTTTTTTCCCTAAAGAATAAAATATCATTTGGAAAAGTGTGGTGTTTCACCTAAGAATTGAGCATTACGTCCACACATGGGCCAACTATGTAGTTACTAGTATGCAGTGGTGTAGATAGAGCACTAGGCCTTACAAAGCTGTCATGCCTGTCATGCACCTCAGCCCTACTATTAAGAAAGAATAACAGAGCATTTCTGATACAATTAGGTCATTAGATATAGATCTATCATATGTGATTTGAAAGGGAATTATCTAGAACAATTATACATCATTTGGCCTGGGGGTCTTGGTTGTCTTCCTAAAACCACCTAAAACTGGCCCACCAGGCCCCTATTCAAGGCCCGGCCCCTATTGATTTGACAGCCCTCCTACCCCAGCTCCTATTCAGGGGAGGCTGCTATTCAAGGCCCGGCTCCTATATGAGACATTACGGTAGTTACTGCAGCCCTATGCTCATTTGAACACAGGAGTGCATACTAGACCATAAAGGAGGTATGACTGGTCACTATGTAGCCAATAGTGGCCCCTACGACTGGGTGCTATGACTTCATAGTGGTGTGTATTGAGCCAGTAATTGAATAAATAGCAGCTCTACTGGAGCTCACTATGTAGTCACTGGTATGGAGTCATTTCTTACACCTCCCACTACGATTTGAGGGTGTCCAGTCATGGAAACTATTGAAACACGATCCTGAGGGACACGCCCAATGTCTCAGTCAATCCTCTAGTTGGTGACTCTAGAGTCAGTATTGATCGTATTGTACAAGCTTCTGTACCATCTCCTGGTTGCTATAGATTGTAGGGGAGGTTTCCTTATAAAGGTATACGGAGGTGGCATCACACACACACACACATTAGACATTAGGGAGTGGTCATTATTTATCAACAGGGGGTTCAAGGATGTTGAGGAGGGGCATTAAAAAAACCTGTTAACCCTCCTGGGGGCGTAAAATCTTCGGACCCCTCTTAGGGGAGGGGGCTAAAAGATTTAGCCTGCTGCGTGCTACTACAGGCCAAGATGGGTGCAAAATTTTCCTTAGCTCCATCCTCGAGGGGGGTGGGGGGTGGAAAGAATGTTTATGCGTCTGTGCGAAAACCCACCACACCCTGTTGATAAATATATATGACCACTTCCTTTAAAAAGATCAATATAGTCCAAAAGGTGTTTTCATTGCTAACTACAAATGGTTTAATAATTGCAACTTGAAATCATAATATTTTTGTTGCTCTAAGAGGTTGCGTCTATTTAGAGGACCATAACATTACGCCTTTAGTCAACTATTTCAACAAACTAGTGTCTATAGACGAAAACTCATCGGACATTATCCTTTGCCAGCAAAATCGCTGCCGGGCCAGTGGAAATTGCAAGACTGTCAAACAAAATGTCCCAAGGTCCCACTTGGGCTACACCTGGTTTTTATGGCTTGTAAAGCACACATGTGATTTCCACGAGCCTCATTTTGAGGCCCAACTAGGTCATGACGTCATGACTTCACACGCAGCGATGGTGGGCGCCCGTTGGCAGTGATAGTGGAATTCAAAAGATTTTGATGAATAGTGAACCAAATAATCATACTCCAAGCTCTAAAAGAACTAGAAACAATTAAAGGGCTAAGGATGCTGTACCTACGCAATCCGTCAGTGACTGATGGCCATCAGTTGGCTGTGAATGAGCGGTTTTGTTGTATATACAAAGATAAAATCATGTGCCACGAGCTCGCACCACTGATTACATTTCGACCTTAATGCTATGGGATTCTGTAATCAGTGGTGTGAGTCAGAGGCACGTGATGTCTGTTCACAGAGGACGCGCACCATTGTTAAGGTTTTTACAGCCTTAAACAAATGGCATTACTGTTTGTTTAGGTTTAAAGAGTTGAGTGATTAAAAAAGTGAGTTAATTTTTTTTTTTTCCATTATTTCCTTCCTGATGATAATAATCTTGAGCTTTTCGGTCCTCAATACCACTTTTCATATAGACTGAGTGTTGACAGGATTTCCAGCAAATCAACAGCTGTTGTACAGAGGCGCTGTTGAAGTACCATTCCATGCCAGTAGGATTCGTTGTTAGCGTCGAATTTTACTGGGCAATCACTGCATGAATACATGACGCTTCAGTAAAATTAGTATTTGTGGGGATTTTTGGGCTTTTGGTAGCTAACAGAATAGTAACCTCCTGCAGAAGGTGCCCGATGATTTAAAGCACCACAATATATAATTCTTGCAATGTTACAAATCAATTAATGTCACAGCATTTTGTTGTATCCGAACAGCATCTGAGACCAGACATTTCAGAGACCGTCACTGTCAGTACAGGTTGCAGTACACCAATTGACGGGAGGTGGCAGCAGGAGACACTTTGTAGCTCCGCACTGAAGGTTATTGGTCTAAAATAGGACAGTGGGTAGGCAAACCAGGTATCAAATTAATCCTTAGGGTGTCTATTAATCGATTTGAGTGTTATTTAGGCTAATATTTGATGGTAGGTTGAGGGGGTGCACTCTATTTAATTAGAGAAGTTATTGAAATCATTCACTGCAAAACCCCCAAATATGGGTATGTCTGCACTCTATGGCCGATATCAGAAAAGTGAATTCCATTGTACCACATGTCATGGCTCTAAATTAATGGGAAAAATGTGTGCCTACAAGAAAATAACAGTGGTTAAGCCCAGAAATGCGCACAAATATTTTATTTTCGCCGATATGCTATATAAGCCAACAGTGAGAAAATAATTAGTGTCTTGCAGCCTACAGGTTAAATGCATGCTAAACATGAACCAAAGGCTATCAATTTTATCAGGAATTGGTTATTCATGAAAAATCAACCCTAATTTTGTCCTTATAAGCAGGGAAACTGTCAAAAATGGAGGAAAATGTGGGTTTTAAGGTTGCGGAGTGAGCTGGAATTTCACTATTTCTCAGCTCCAATCACCTGTATGCCTCCCAGTGTGGGTTTAGAAGTGTGGACATTGAAATAATCAAGATTTTTTTTTATAAAAATCACCATAACCATTCTGTATATGTCCTATTTTGACCCACAGGTGCTTGGGTATTGGAGCTATGGGGCTTAATTGTGGGCTTATGCAGCTTCCGAGGATTCTGAGCCACCTCGGTATTGAACCTCATTAGAGTCCATAAAACCCTTAAAAATGCTCAAATATGCATGAAATTTTGACCAGATTTCGTTAACAGTATTGGGAGATGGAATATGGACAGTAAAGTGCATTCTGAGCAAGGTAAGGTCTCTGAAAAATCAGTTTTTGACCAAAAATCAAGATTTTTGATAGATTTTTATTATTTTCCTCTGCTACATTAGCATAATTTTCAGAGAAATAAACACTGAAAACCCAAAACTGGCATTTGTACCATGCAGAATAACTCTTTGGCAATAAGCATACCAATTCTCAGGTCATTGTGCTCATCGGTCCCTTTGTGGTAAGGAAACATTTGCGGGAGGGGTGAAAATGAGGAAAAATCAAGGGTATTCTCGGTAAGCCGAGGCATTAAGACACCCCCTGTGGAGAAGCTCAAATGTATTTCTGAGGGACTTTTTGTACTGGGTTGGGAATAAGGACATGTGAAAGACATATTTCCCAGGTTATTATAAAATACAGCTTCCTTTAAGGTATCGTTCCACTATTGATGATGATGTCACTTCCGGTAATACACCGAAGTGTACGCATTTAGGACTTGGAGGGCTGTGATTGGTCTATATTAGAGTTCAAAATCATTGCAAACTTTTAAATAAAGCATAGATAAAATGTTTAACCTGTTGTGATTCAGAATATATGGAGTACAAGGGACAGCTCCTTTGTCTAGGATCCCAAAATATTTATTTTAAAAAAGTTTGGGAATTATCACTAATTGTGTGCAGAATAGGCCAAAATGGGGATGGGTTCAAACATATGGTCGTACAGAAAAACTGGGTTGGTGAACGACGTCTGGATCTGGCACCCAGAGAGGGGAAAATATGCCTCTTCATGATTTTGAGTGATTTGAAGTGTTTGAAAGGTGAAATTCCACTTTTACGGGTGCATGAGTTATATTAAATTATAGTGCAGAATGTTTTGGTGGTCCGATACCTACAGGTCAACCAGGGACATGGCCCAGTGCACAAGGCCGCTGGTGAGGCGCTCTGCCGATGGGACGTCAAATAATCCCGGTGCGGTCAATGCTACTACGACAGTGCCACCTGGACCACAAATTATGTACTACATAGACAGACATGACTTTGTATGCAGTGGTTTCGACAGACCATACCAGAGTGCAGCATTGCCTATGGCAGAACATTATCAGGGGCGGATCCAATGGTGGGGGGGGGGGGTCTAGGAGGCCGGTGTCACCAGCATTGAATTAAACATGCACTCACTCAATAGACCACCCCTTGTGGATCGGCCCATATGTATTACGTATATCATGCGAGGATCATCAGAGGATCAAAGTACTGCTGTAATTACTCATGATCAAGGACGCACAGTATGACAGATTTTAATGGCGCATTTGCCGTGAACGTTTTGGGCTTCCCTAGCCCACTGGAAATGGTCTACATCTCTTCTTTTATGTCCCCTCGTTGTGTGTGGTGCACATTCGCTCGTGAAATTGTGTAATGCAGTTTTCTCACCATGGATATATGACATTAGCTGTCGATATTGCGTAAAACATGTGTCACTCACTCACCCACTTACTCCATTTTTCCTCACAACCCTTCTATCAAAGCTGCTATTGGGGTTAGTTTGGTGAGGAAAAATGGAAGTTCCTGGTGTCCTCTGCCTGTTGTGAATTAAGTGATATTTTACAGAAAAAACAAAAACAATTACACAGCCTTTAGCTACACAATATTTACGGCCATCTATAGCTATAAGATAAGTGTATTTTTAGAGAGAATAGAAAAGAAATATCACTCAGTCTGTTCTGCAGTATTGGTATGGTAAAGCTGCCTAATTTGGACCGGCTCCTAAATTTGACCTACCTTTTTGCTCCTAGAGGCAATAATAGAAACTAGATTCCAATGCTGCCAATTTTTGGCAATACCACCAAGTTCGCAATAACTCGCAAAAACATCAGTTTGAGGTAATTCTTTCGACATTTTCAGAGAAAAAATACTTTAAGAACTTTGGGTCTTATTTGCGTAACTACTTATTTAAAACCTCCTGGTTGCTAGGCAGTTTTTTTTTTTATCAAAAATCCATTCCGATTTTAAAGACGCTCTGAATCGAAGATCTAACTCTGCCGATGTTAACACTGTGGCTGATGTAGCCGATTCAGAGCTCCTTTAAGATATCATCTTTTGTACAAAAGTGAAATATATGTGGTTAAAAATCACTGTTTTAGAAAACAGACAATGAGACTATGAAGTCTCCTCAATTGGTTTACCTTGAGTTTCTGTACAACCAGAGGATCTGTGTAAGGAACCAATATATGCATTACTACAGTTAGAGGCTGACCATCCAACCACTATCTGTATAAAAATAACATTATCTGTATCAAATCCAGTGTGTCAAACAGCTGATATCAGCATTATATGTATTAGATTCCCCCTAACTTTAAGTGTATCAACATTGCTTATGTGACAGGTTTCTACAGATAGTGTACATTGTACAGATAATAGTTGGATGGTGAGTCTCTATGTGAAGTACTTCAGTAAGTGGCCGTTTACAAAGATAATGGTTGTACAGTTCCCATATTTGGACTATTAGGTCATATTCAGGTTTCTAAATTGGATCACTAGGCCTACACTGTCCGCCCCATCACGTAGATATACAGTAGACTGCCTTTTATTCTCCAATACATGTGTAGTTGTTAGTTATGAACCTATATCCTAGAAGGGCATTCTGGTGTCCGTACAGGTGGTTGTACTGCGTAATTACAGGGGTATTTATAGCCCATTTACAATTGCAGCTGAGAGTGTAGTTTCCTAAATAACAAAGTATAATCTATTTCTTATTCCAGTACAGAGCAAATTCGTATGATATTGATTTAAATGGCAAGAGAATATGTAATACCATACACTAAAAGTTCCCTAGTTTGATATATTTGTCAGTATATAAAAAGGAAAATGTAATTAAAGGAAATAGAGAACAATGATATAACTATATCCTCACAATGTTTACATCTTACATTAAAATTCGTAGAAATAATTACTTGGCAAGAAAAAGTCATTGGGTGGTCTTGGAAATTGTTTCCCTCTGTTATCGATTACAAAGCATGATGTCAACAACGATTTTTATGAAGTAGATTCAGCATTCATGGTGTTGACCAACGGACATCATAATTATTGTTTTTATGTGTGAAGTGCAGTCATCCATGGCCAGTTCTAAGGCACTTCATTGGTGCATCATGACGACCCACCAATTTCCAAACTGGTGCGGGGAGAAGGTTAGATAAGCATTAATACCAGTATCTATCCGCACGTTTCTACACCGGTAAACCACATATATGTAGGGGTAGGGTCCTGGAGACTCTCAGGTTCGTGACAGGCCCCATATTATACCTGGTCTGGCCACATTCTGCACCCGTCCTTACTTGTTATGATATCATTACCGTGAGTCTCAACATATTTTTTTGACGGTTTTTAGCCCCCAAGTGCAGAGCGTTGAGAGGTTTTATAGATGACGGACATTATCCTTTGCCAGCAAAATCGCTGCCGGGCCAGTGGAAATTGCAAGACTGTCAAACAAAATGTCCCAAGGTCCCACTTGGGCTACACCTGGTTTTTATGGCTTGTAAAGCACACATGTGATTTCCACGATCCTCATTTTGAGGCCCAACTAGGTCATGACGTCATGACTTCACACGCAGCGATGGTGGGCGCCCATTGGCAGTGATAGTGGAATTCAAAAGATTTTGATGAATAGTGAACCAAATAATCATACTCCAAGCTCTAAAAGAACTAGAAACAATTAAAGGGCTAAGGATGCTGTACCTACGCAATCTGTCAGTGACTGCAATGTTAAAGAGGAGGGGAAACCGTTTCTGCGAAGCGACGGCGCGTCCCGTTCCCGTTTGCTGATGTAAACATGCCGCCCATGCGGTAATGGCCATTGCCGTCTACCAAATAATTGGTTCGTGACAGGCCCCATATTATACCTGGTCTGGCCACATTCTGCACCCCTCCTTACTTGTTATGATATCATTACCGTTAGTCTCAACATTTTTTTCTGACGGTTTTTAGCCCCCAAGTGCAGAGCGTTGAGAGGCAGGTTTTATAGATGATGAATATCCAAACCGAACAAAAAGGTACCTGTAAATGGGAGAAGAAAAGGTTGGCCGGTTAGAGTTAAGCTGGTAAAGTATGGAGAAGTTTGGAAATTTGGAATTGTGGGTGTTAAGCTTAGTGTGATGAAAGCCGCGAAGTATAAAGTATTTAATTTGGAATAATGAGACCATATGGGACTTTAATGTGTAGCCGACATGGCTGGCCTTTGAAAACCCAGTCAGCAGCACTTGGGGAGTCTCAACATAAACAAGGTGTGGCTTATATACACTGTAAAAAATAACTGTTGAATTTACAAGGGATCCTTGTAAAACTGAATAGCGAACCACCATAATAAGATAAAAGGGGGCCGGTGTAGTTTTTACAAGAAACTCCAGGTGGCAGTGTGGTGGTACAAGGAATCTTTTTGAAAATAACGACATCTCTGTGAAAAGTAATAAGGGTTCTTTAGCAACTTTGGGATGAAAGATTATTCGTTATTTCAATGACAATTTTTTTCAGTGTACGTGATGATGGACTCAGAGTGCACCTTGGCCCAAAGTTAGTCATTAGGCCTTAAAAGGTGTTGTGTTCATGTAACGATACCTACCCTACTTTCCTTGGCTCTATCCTAAGCTTTCATGGGCCTTTTGGGAAGAAATAAGATTTCTTGGCACTTTAAAATAGAGACAGGGAAGCTTTTTTGTTTTGTGTTTTTACGATCCTGCATATCAAATTTGTGGCGTGTAGGCACCAAAATTTAGAGCGAGCCTCAATAGGTTTCTCCTAATTTTTTTCACAAAACCCTGTTATCTGTACATATTTTCTTAGGCGTCATCTATCAACTGCAGGGAGGGGTAGGGGGTTGTGTGGATGTGCGAGCATTTCTTGCACATCTTCAAGGGCAGTCAAAGTATTTTGTGCCCGTCCTCCCCATAGAAAATATTCATGCCCCTCTTTGATCTATAGTAGCATATGTGAATTTTTTTTTCTTCTATCCATATAAGGGGTCAAATATATATGTATATATATATATATATATATATATATATATATATATATATATATATATATATATGTATATACACACAAACCTTTTACAGTGCATTAATACATTATTCGGTTGGTAACAGTGGGTAAATATCTAAATTCACCTTCTCCAAGAGAGAGTGAGTGAGTGAGTAATAGATGTTTAACGCCATTTCGACAGCTAAGGTCATATTCATGGCGAGAACTACATTACACAATTTCACAAAGGAATGTGTCAGTCCCCACACATATGTGCACCACACACATCCGAGGGGATAGGAAAGGGGAGAAATAGACCCTTTTAAGTGGGCTAGGGAAGCCCGTCTCCAAGAGAGAGAGAGAGAGAGAGAGAGAGAGAGAGAGAGAGAGAGAGAGAGAGAGAGGGGGGACTTTCCTGTGGGGATTTACCCCCTACCCCCCCCATGTCTGTCTTGGTGGAAATTTGATGTTACAGTGTGCCAGTACAGGGGGATATCATTTTGGAGAGGTGTAGGGCTGCCATGTGACCACATTCCATGGGGGCAAATTATAAGGAAAAGAAAACTGTTTATGTGGAAGAAAGCCCATAATGGTGAAATAGTCGTAATTAATAACATTAGAACTAGACGGGACCAAAAAATGAAATTTGATAAGAGAAGAGCCCGCACCACCTTCTATCAGAAATCACCCTATTATAGGGGAGTTGAACTATGGGATCTGTTAGATGCTGAGATCCAGCGACTGCCAACGTAGCGGCGATTTAATACTGCGATTAAAAGACTAATTACTATCATATAATCATATTACCATTGTATGTCCATTGTAAGAATAATTCTGTTTGGTATATGGACAGTATCATATGAAGGCTACACCATTTATTCACTAAAATATTGATTAAACTGCCTTAGTAATTCTTTTTTTTTACTAGTTACTCGGCACTAAAGTCGACCGTCTTATGTCTCAATACAACCTTTGAACTGTTAACCGTGACTGGTTGCAGAAAAACGTTCTCAATGGACGAGTATGCTTAATAAAAAAAATCAATCAATTTATTATAGGAGGAACGCAAACATCTGCAATGAGGTAATTTCCCTTAAAAGGGAGACTATGGTTTTTTCCCTGAATGAGACATCCCAATACGATATACGTTATATGGGGGTGGGTATATACACCCATCTCGTCTAGTTATATACATACACGCACACAGGCCAGCACTCTGTCCGCTGACATATCAATAAGGCATATCATGACTTTCCTATCGAATGAGTACATCTATGAGCTAACGGTGTAGAACCGTTTCTTGATACAGAAAAAGACACATACACAATGTCTGTGTTGAAGATATCCATTTGCTTCAGCACCTATTTGATTACTGCTGGCATCTGTGCACATGCACTGGAACACAGCCCACATTTTCCAGGTAAGTGCCCCTCAGCAGTTATTTGATAAATACCTTCAAATCTCATAAAAATATATAGTACAGAAATATTTATATTTAGGATACAAACTGACAGGCCGAGATTGTTGCCGATATTCCTAATCAGAAGAGTTCCCACCATGTTTCTATCACAGCCAACATTGTACAGAATATCTCAGTGATTTGTAATGATGACAAAAGGGTAGTCGGGGGGCCTTCTTACCAGTAATATATAAGCAAATGTCCACGACCAGTGAATAATTTTACAGCGTATTCACCAAGGTGGGGCTGCCCGTATTCAATGAAGCCGTAACGTCCGGTACTTTTATCAGAATTATTTCAGAATTATTTCAGAATTATTTCAAATAAGCTGCTCTCACATGGAGACAAATGCTGACAGACACACAATTTTTTCACCAATGTAGGGGACAATAGGGCCCTCCATATGGGTAATAACAAAGATTTTGAAGCTTCATTTTTTCCATGTTTTATAACTGATTTAGATTTAGGTACCGGACGTTACAAATTACAGATTTTCACTTTGAAAGACACATCATGAAAAATTCTCACTCAGTAACATGTCCAAACCTCATGGAAATGATACCTATGATCATATACAATACTAAAAATAATTTTGGGATACTCCAGATGTTATTTATTCAATACAGGACACTTGTAAAAAAGACAAAAAATATAAAAAGTAGAAATTGGGTCGTTTTTTTCACTTCAGCAGGCTATAAGTCTTAGAGTTTTTGATGAATGACCACAAATTTACATTTTCTGATAGCCCTAAGTGTCCTCTATCAAATGAGTCTATGTAAGACAACATTGGTTCACAACTTATTTCTCCAGAGCCAAAAAAGTCTAAAATGACCTCAAAACACAAAATCTACTGCTTTCTGCCGACCTGACCCACTGTATAGAGGATCAATGGAAGCAAATTTCAAAACTCATCCCTGTTTCAGGCAAAGGGCAGGGTGGCATCCCCCATGTCTGACAACCGTGAAAACCGTTTACAAGACCTCCCAGATGTCAGGGTATGTCTTATATATGGTAAATTGGATCTAGAGTAGGGGGGAGGGGGGCAGGTTAAACCACAGGGCACTTGAGCCATCAGCTCTCATTTTTATTCCCTTTGGAGGTTTACACCAGGAAGTCTACCACATGTCCCTCTTCTATATACAATCCAAAGCACCAATATTTCCTTTATTCTAGATGATAAGGAAAATGTTACACAACTTTGAAGGATTTGGAACCCCAGAAGTAACTTTTTGGCAGCATGAAACTTTCATTGCTCACTTATCCCTATCCATGGTGAATTCTATCTGTGGAGAAGTCAAAGTATAGATATCAACCGTTGTATGGACATGTATTTCACATTTGAGCATGGAGTGGAGCAATAAAAACCTTTCCCAATATGTTTTCCAAGGGGCACATTAAGGCACTAATTCCTGGGGCAGGTTAAACCTACGCTCGTCCCCGCAGGTATTTGAGGGCATGATACCCGCTGGCCATGTCTGATGACATTCTCCCCAGATCATGGGGAGAATTAGTCTTGAACTCCACTAGATGGGATGATTGACTCGTAACTACCTAGACATGGCCTGCCTCTATGATGTCCCCAACATAGAGGCAGGTCGGCAGCCAAGGTTAAATGGTTACGTCTTTCGAGGAGAAGTGCTAACGCGGCGCCATTTTCGCTTGTAAAATATGAGCATTAGACTTTCGCATATTCACCACCGGAACCAGGTACACACTTCCGATCATACCGTTTCTCCCCAAAAGGGTTCACCAGGTTAAACCATCCTATGTGGTGCCATCTGGTGTGCTAGCATGCTCAAGCAGGTTAAACCAATAAAAGAACCATGCAACAGAGGGCATGACTGTGCCATTGGTCACTGTAGAAGGGAAACTAAAGGAGGAAGCTGTGTAAGCCTGTTTTCATAATCAGTTGCAGCAACAATCAGCTGCAGCTGTCCAAAAATCAATGTATCAACATGACAATAAAAGCAGCTACAAAAATCAAAGGGTCTATTATCTCCCTCCTTCCCCTCAAACCATGCACTGTATGAGGAGGGCCTATATCGTCGCCTCCATGCAACAAGGTTGTATCTGAATATTTCAAAATTTGAGAGGCAAAAGAAGTGTTGCCATTACTTTAGCACACAGTTGACTCAACCGTATTCACTGGGGCCTCTAAGTCTACACATTATATCATAGACAGAGCTCCAAAACCTTCATAGAAGGTAGATAAGGGTCAATACATGCTAAAATAGAAGATAATTCAATTTTGCCATAATGTCAGTTACAACCTTGTTGTACTGAGGAGACGATATGATATCTATATGTATAGTGTAATGGATGACCCACTTATACCTGAGGGAAGCCAGACACCATCTTTATTTTCACATAGTTGCACACCTCAAGGTGTGGGTCAATCTACCCCACCCATTAGGCATTCTGAACCACCTAAAGATTTCTTTTTCAGAAATTCATGAAAAATTGTAAACATCAGCTATAAGCCTAACTGATATCTTATGAAGCTTAGTTATGCCCAATGAGACAACTAAATGGGGTAATTTCAAAGGTCATGTGTCTTTATTAGAGAAATAAAACTGCATAAGCGATTTAACGTCCCCCCCTTTCCTATGATAATATAATGGAATGAACTATCAGCTACTGAGAGAAGAACGGGGCACGTGCCCCCAGGCCTCAATGTATAGATCTATATTACTAATTTGTATTCAAAGCAGATGTTACGCCACAGCAGATTATTCCGAATTTTTTACGTCGGGGCTGGTTGGTATACAAAAAGACAGACTAAATGATACAGTAATCTTAAAAAAGCCCTAGGGCTTCATTTCCAGTTAGATCAGCACTTCCACCTGCCCGCTTCATGATTTTAAATCAGCTTCGTTTGGACCAAATGACATCTAATAATGGTAAATATTTGCCATCTGTCACCATCGGGTCTGATTTTTTTCAGGGCCAATGGTGCCAGATGGTTGCCGATGGCTGCCAAAGTAAAAATAGTGTAAGGGTTTGTGGCCTTACGGACCTGGGGGGTTCGGGTCTTACGGTTCGAAAAGAAAGAGTGAGACAGTATTCCAAGTGTATGCCAACGGTTAGTTTTATTTCTTATTGTACACTCACGGCTGCCGGATGATGTCAAAGAGGCAGCTAATATTAAGAAATAATGGTTTACATGGTGTGGAGGCCAGAAGGGCCTCTGACGTAGCGGCTGAGCCCTGGGCTTTATATACGGACCCAGGTGTTCGTCGTCAGATGTCCCCACAGACCCGGATCAGTGCTGCTACCTATCCGGAACCTGAGGAACGTCCGACGACTCGACTCACCCGCCACGTCAGACCGTACCCAACTCCTATGGTTTAATAACGTGTACCTCTACACCACTCCCCCAGACATTTAGGAGGGTGTTATAGTTATAATAATATTACTAGGATAACATTTCTATATGTCTAAACCTTTAGTAATAGAGGTACAACCATAGGTATAACATTAACACCAAATTGAGTATGAATCGAATGTCATATATATATTCGATAGTGAATGTAGTTACAAATAACGATTAGGATGTTGAAATATTATACGAATTACTTGAATAAGTGACAGTTGTGTGAAACGGAACTGTTAGATAGATTACTATACCATATAATATCATATTATATCTACGGTATAATTAATAAGACAAGTAATATGAATCGTATACATGTGATCATGACAGTTATATGTAACGGAACTGTCGATAATAAATAAATCACATAATAACATCCGTATGTGTGTTTGTAGTTATTAACACCACATTTAAATATATAGTCTTGAAGAAGACTGTTATAGTAACTTCACTATATAATGACATGTCGTATATTATTAACATACGAATCCGTTAAGGATTCCGTGAGTAGTACGAATAGGACCATTTATACCATACACTTGAAAAGAAAAGAAAAAAATCACGGTGTAGTAATGAATATAATAATAATATATTATCACCGTGTACCTAATAACCTTTATAGCACCAGATCAATATACTTATTATACAATTTGTCTCGCAGGACAATAATGTGTGTTTTCTGGTGAAGTTTAACGGATCTTATAATATGAATACCAATAATAATCAGAGATCCGTATCAAGAAATGTCTATGTACCGGTATCATAATATGTATCTAGTGGATATGCACATACATATAATATTATAGAAAAATAGAAATATGACATTATATACAATATACAGAAATTATAGATGCTGCTGGAGTCTTCTGCTGTAATCCTCCGGGTACTAGTAGGTAGGTGTGGTCAGCTAACCACGGGATGGACGTGCTAAAGTTTATGGTTTCCATATATAGAGTGAACACGGTAGATGAATTTGGGGCAGCTACCCACAATCCTCTAGTAGTGCTAAAGTTTATAAGTAAATCCGAATGGCGTAGAATGTAGAATAATAGTCCGGATGTGTCAACTATGTAGAAAACGTAATCCTTTTTTAAGTTTAGTTGACATAAGTAGAAAATAGTCCAGTATAGGTTGATCCGGAAGTAATAGTAGTAGTTGGTATAAGTCCATTCGGGAGTATAGATGAGTTGTAGAGGTAAATCATAAAGTCCATCCTAGTAAGTGGTTAGCACGGGTAACAGCAGGAGTCTGGAACTGGTATCCGGATACATCTCACAGCAGCAAGTCTACTATTGGATTGTTCATGGAAGAAGTTATAAATCCGAATAGACTATTCAGGGTGCAATAAGGGTTATACAGCCTGAATTATACAATAGACTGGTCATAAGAGGAACCCGGAACACATACTATAGGTGTTCATACACTAGTGAAGAAAACATTCGCAGACCTACAGGGTTCCGCAAAGACTATATCTGGTTATTTGGTGATGGAGAAAAAAAATTATGGGAGAAATAACCCGTAGCATGCTTAAGCGGATTTCTTAGCATGCTTCTTCTTAAGAAGAGCTAGAGCCGACTCAGGAGTGCCGTCCCACTCGTCCAAGTCGACTCCGAACACCCTCATGAACTTAGTGTTCAGGTTGGTGTTCCGAGTAATCTCCTCTTTTACACGTTTCTCCAGCACGTGTACATCCATAGCTGCCTTTTCTTGGGCAGCTGCGGCAGCCTCCTCCTGGGCCTTCACATCGTCCCGGATGAGGGTCTCGAGGCGCTGCTTTTCAGCATCCGCGACCTCCTTCATACACAACAGGGTGTCGTTTAGGAGACCCTGATGGAACTCGGTCGCTTTTTCGCGAACACACTTCTCCCAGTGGGTGTAGATGGCCTTCTGGACATCTGCCTCCCCTTGGCGAGATTTCTCAAACCAAACCTCCGCATTACCGGTTTTAATGGTAATAGCGTCCTTTGGTTTCGCAGGTGCAGCGACAGCCTTGGGAGGAGTCGATGCGGCCTGTGGACCACTTCCGGGTTTAGGGCTTCCGGACACACCTGCCGTTGGTACACAGTAGGCAGGTGGTGCGTTCTGTTTCAATCCCATTTGCAGGTACATGTTCAACTGCTCCTGGGTAAAGGTAACTGGTGGGGCGGCTGGAGCGGATGCAGATCCGGCGGCAGCAGATGCGGTGGTCTTCTTTGGCATAAGGCGACCATCCTTTCCTACCACCAAGGTCTGGCTCTCAGGTCCAGGTCCCTGGTTTAAGGACGGAAAGTTTCGAGAACTAACTTTCCCAGGCTTAGATACGGCTCCAGCGTATCCGGCAGGTTCGGGCTTCTTAAACACCGGAGTGCCCTGAGCCTGCTCTGCGGGGTGCCTAGCCAGAGGGGACCTGGAACGGTCCTCTGCTCTGACTTTCGGTTTAGTGTTGCCCTGACCATTACCGTTGCTGCCACGGTTCTGATCTCTCCTGCTCCTTTCACGAGCTCTCTTTGCATCCTTTCCGGATTCCTCGCATTTCTGCCAGAGAGACTCGTGCATGTCCAGTTTACCCTTTCCAGGAGTCAGGACTATCTTTGCTCGGAGTTTCGAATCCTTGGTCTTCGGAACTTCGCAGAGGACTTGGTCCCCTGGTCGGATCTTAGACCAAGCATCCTCGCTCAGACTGTCGAACTCCTTCATGAGTTCCTGATGAAGCTCCATGATGCGCTTCCGTGCCCCGTCCAAACCTTCTGCGTGGCATTTCTTCTGGTGTCTAGCCAGATCACTACGTCGGTTGTATTGCACCTTCGTAGTACACTTCTTGCCCTTCTTACCATAACTCGGATCACAAATGTAAACCGGGTGATGGTGGAAGTGGGCCTCTACCAGATGCCGTTGAAACCGGGCTGGAGTACTCCAGGTCCGGATCGTGACATCACTCGCATCCTGGCAGATAGAGAAGGGACAGGACTTTTGGTCGTCACCGTACCACTTCTCTAAAGCCCAACGCAGCTTCCTCCTCTGGGTATAAGTGTAATACCCTTCGGTGTGGTTTAGCATAAGCCACATCTTTCGATAGGCTTTGCTCGGATTGGGGTCCTCGTCCGAAAGACGCATCCAATCTTCATCGTCTGACTCATTATTTTTGTTGACTGAGTCCGGGCAGGCATAGAGGGTAGAGCCGTCCTTCTTTACTCCGTACGCACAGTCGGAGAAGCACTTCGGAATCCGGGATTTGAATCCGGACTTGGCATTAGCCCAGCGTTCGGCCTCGGTTTGAGTTGATGGAGTGGCCTTCTCATCATACTCAACCGAGGACTCCTCGTCAGACGATTCAACCTCCATGGCAGAACTACCAGTGGCTGAAGTGCTGGGTTTCGGCTCGGCTCTAGCAGAATCCGGGAGATTCTTAAGCTTCCGAGCAGCGGACCTTCGGTTCTTGCTGACCTTCCAGTCTTCCTCCGGTTCCTGGGTTCCGGATGCGCTGGAGGTCGAGGCTTCTACCTGTGTGGTAGTACTGCCGGTGGCTGGTGTAGCACTGGCTGAACTCCTGGTGGCAAGTTTCAGGTCGGGGATAGGAGGTGCGGGTACTTCCGCGGCCCTCTTAGCCTCTTCCTGAGCCTCCCGTTCGGCAGTCATTCGGCGGACGAGAACCGTCCGAAGGGCTGCACCTCGGTCCAAACCGATTAGTGAACTGTTCTGGACGTCCACTAATTCTTGCTCGGTTAAATACCTTCATCCCACTGCTCGAAGTTAGCAGCGGCCTCCCGATACTCCTTTGTGGTCCGGTACTGGGGCCGGGTAGCACAAGGGCGTGGGTAAGTCTGCCCCTCGGAATCCGAGACGCAGCCTACCCAGTTAATGTTCGTAGCCTTGACGTTCCACAGGGACTTGTCAGGCTTCGGGTACGCTCCGAGCTCGAAGGCTTGGTTGGCTTCATACACTGTCTCGCGGAAGTCAGCGTCTACCATAAGTCCCCGTTGGAACCACGGCCAGTCTCGAAGCTACTCGGGAGGCGTCCTGGTCAGCTGGTCGGGAACCATAACGCCCTCGATAGCTATCCTAACCTTCGGGTCCAACCTGACTGGTGTCCCGTCTGCATAGGTCACTTGTGCCTGCAGTTCCGGGTGGACATACAGGTAGCGACCATCGTACTCTACTGGGAACGGGTCAGCCACTGCTGGCTTCCACTGGTCCTTCGAGCCGTCGACTTGTGTGGTCTCGGACTCTGTCGCTGCGGGTTCGGCACTCGCAGTCGCTCCGGATCCCTCTGGTGGGAGTGGAGATAACATCTTCTCTGGCTCATTTAGTGAAAATGAAGCCAGTTTCTCCTCGAACGAGCGTCCATCATCTCGCTCTCTTCCTGTGTAACAGGCGACAAAGCTTCCGGAAAAGATTCTGCGGACGGAGTCAGCTTATCCGGGTCACCGGATAACTTTGCTGCAGCTACGGATTCCTCAGCCATGACTGGGGAATCGCCCACGGGAGTAAACTACTCCTTTTTCCGGCTTTTACGGCGCCGGGGCCGACACAAGCGGAGTCTGTCTACCAGGAGACAGACTCTGGAGGAGCAGCGAAGAGTTTGCTAGCCGGTAAAATCCAAGAAGGGAGCGAGCTCGACCGTCTTGGACGTTACCGAAAAACAATATGGCGACAGGCCAGCATTCGTGACGTCATTTCCCCGTTCGCGCGGGGTCACGAGAGGTCAGCCGAGACTGGACACTGTGACGTCATGCGGAAACGCACGTGCTACAAGCGGTACATCAACAAACTGATTGTTTTTAGGTAATTATCGCTCACACCGATGACTCGTCTGGGGATTTAAGTGGAGATTATGGAAAGCTTAAGCAAATCCACCGGATTATCCGTCCACTACCCATTGGTACATCATGCGGCGGCGACAAATAAGCCTTTCGGGTCAGTTGTCATCCGTTCCTCTAAATGTAAACATTACACTCGTTGTGTATACAGGTTAGGTCACTGCAGTCCTCTGGGCAATTCGGGGGCTGCGGCGAACGTATCTCCCCTTCTCGGATAGTTCTTTATCGGACCTGACAGTCTGAAGAGCTTTCTCTAGATGCTTCTTAGCCTTAGAAACACCTTTCCTCTTCTTTTTGTCTTCACCTGCCGAGACTTTTTTAACTCCCCCACGCTTAATCGGTGTTGGCGTGGGTGTCACTGATTCAGAACACTTTTTAGGTCTACCACGACCACGCTTCACTGTAGTGTTCTTTACCTGGTCTATTATGCGATTCTGGTTCAGGATCTTTCCGGAACCTTCACCATACATTTCTGTGGAGGTCTCCCTCCCAGACCATTTCCTTAATCTAGCCACATTGGACTTATAAAGTCGACCAAGGTCAGATTTGATAATTACGGTACAATCACTGATAACTTGTGTTATGGTGAAGGGACCATCCCAATTAGACGCTAATTTTATGTGTCTAAGTGGTTCATGTAATCTGAGGACTCTGTCTCCGGATTGGAATTTCCGATGCTTTAGATCGGTATCGTATCCTACTTTCTGCCATTTGGCACTTTTCTCCAAATCAATTCGGACAGACTCATATGCTTTTTTAAATCTGTCTCTCAAACATTCCACAAAAACTACATGGCAGGGTAGTTCAGGGTCCATCCCTACGACCCCAAAAACTAGGTCAGCAGGCATTATCAAATCCTCTCCGAATACTAAAAGGTTCGGAGTACAATTTGTACTTGAATGTACCGTACTGTTATAAGCATGTGTCACGAAATGACATTGCTCATCCCAGTCATCCATATGTTCATTAACGAGTGACTTTAGAACTTGGATGAGGGTTCTATTGAACCTTTCTACCAATCCGTCGCTCTGTGGCCTATACGGGTTGGTTCTAGTCTTGCAAATAGCTAAGTATTCGCACATACCCTGCCAGAGATTTGATTCAAACTCTCTGCCTTGGTCACTGTGTAACATTAATGGTACCCCGAAACTTAGTACCCAACCTTTTACAAAGGCTTTGGCACAAGTAATTGCTTTGTGGTCCGGTAGTGGAAATACTTTAGTGTATTTCGTATAATAATCACACACTACCATCATACAGGTATTATCATTAGCGGTTGTATTAAATCCACTAATAATATCTACCCCGATTCTTGCGAATCTAACTCCGAAAAGTTCTTGGGATAGGGGAAGTTTGCCCATCCCGGGTCCGGGTTTGTTTTTACAACAATCCGGACAGGTGATTACCCATCTTTGTAAGTCCCGTGTCATGCCAGGCCAATAGTATTTCTTGGAAAGTCGTGCTAACGATCGTTTCCTTCCGAAATGACCACTGGTCCGATGTCCATGACAGAAGTACATAATGTCATGCCTCATAGCATGTGGTATCACCACTTGCATGATTCTCTCACCATTATTACATGGCTTCCAACGGTATAACACGCCTTTCCGGACTTCAAGCTCGGTCCATTGAGCAAGAAACCTTCTCATTTCTCGATTTTCCAGAGAGACCTCTGGTCTACCTGGACGTATACCCTTTGGTACCAATTGCAGTAGCTGCGCAGTTATCGAGTCAGCTTCCTGGAAATGTCGTATGTGATCCATAGACCAATCCAGTATACTGGCAACTAGGGGTACGAATGGTCTTCGAATCCCTGCTAACACTGCCCTATGAGCTCCACAATCAGTACAATCCGGATTATCACATTTCCGAATTGGTATTCGAGACAAAGCATCAGCATTTAAATGCTTAACTCCGGGTCTATGCTGAATCTGTTGATGTTCAAGCCCATATTCGGATAAATGGGCTAGCCATCGGCCTAACATTCCTTCAGCATCACGGAAGTTCAGTAGCCACCTTAAAGCGGAGTGATCCGTACGTAAAGTAAAGTTCGTTCCCCATAGAAAATGTTTGAACTTCTTGGTATATACGACTACTGCTAACAACTCTCTTTTGGTTGTGCAGTAATTGCGCTGAGTTTTGCTCAGTGTGTTGCTGGCAAAGGCAATCGGTACTTCTCTCCCATTTTGGACATGCGAGAGAGCTGCACCAATGCTATCATTACTAGCATCAGTATCCAGTATGAAATGATCCGTTTCATTCGGATATTGCAATACAGGAGTACTCGTGAACAGGTCTTTTAGCTTTTGAAAAGCGGTTTCCTGTTCATGCGTCCAAGGAAATTTTTCCTTGGTACTTCCTGGAGTCCAGTTAGCTATTGCTTGTAATGGATAACTGACTCTAGAATAATTCGGAATAAATTCCCTGTAATAGGAACAGAATCCTAAAAAGGACCTCACTTCTTTGGGTGTTTTAGGTCTATTCCAATTCGTAACTGATTCGATTTTTTCCGGATCAGCCTTTATCCCTTCATCACTAATGATGCGGCCTAAATAATTTATGGACTTTCTAAACATGTGGCATTTCTTAGGTTTCAATTTGAGACCATTAGAAATAATACGTTCTAGTAGCATTTTTAGGTTATTAGAACACTCTTCGAATGTTTTTCCGAGAACTATGACATCGTCAAGATATACAAGACATCTTTTCCACAATAAATCACTTAGAATTGTTTCCATCATTGCTTCAAATGTTGCAGGTGCATTGCACAATCCAAACGGCATTACGTTATATTGGAATAGTCCAATATGACTCGAAAATGCAGTTTTCTCCATATCTGAAGGGTTCATTCCCACTTGCCAATAACCTGATTGCAAGTCTAGGGTACAAAACCAACTGTTCCCTCCTAAGGAGTCAATGGTTTCGTCTATTCTCGGTAATGGATACGAATTCTTTTTCGTTATTCCATTCAACTTCCTGTAGTCTATGCAAAAGCGGATAGTACCGTCTTTCTTTGTTACCATACACACAGGACTACTCCATGGACTATTGGAAGGAACTATTACATCCTGTTCTAACATCTTGTTTATCTCATCTTCAGCTACTCTCTTTTTCGCTATAGGTAACCGTCTATACGGTATCTTAAAGGGTGCAGCATCTCCAGTATCTATTTTATGTAATACCTTATTTGTCGTTCCTAGCTTTTCACCAGGTTTGGCAAAGGCATTATTATACTGACAGAGCATACCATAGAACTCTTTCCGGTGTTCCGGATCTTCTAATGAAGTTTCTTCATACAACTTAAGTAAGTCTTCCGAAATTTCATCATCTCCTGTTACCTTTTGTAAGCTTAGCTTACTATCCGTTACAGTTTCCGAAAGGGTCACGTTTCCAAAAACTTGTCCCTTTTTCAGGTAGATAGTAGTGTTTCCAGTATTGGAGACAGGTACTACCGACCAGGATGCATTCGCTACTATCGTGTCTACAGAATTTAATCCGATACTTGACAAAGTAACTACATCCGGTTCTATCACTGCAGGTTTATTACGCATTGCAGGATCACTTCTTACAAGCACATCACAGGCTACTCCCGGGGGGATTCGCACAGTGTGTGCCACACTAGCCATACTGCTCACTTGTCTCAGTACACATCTAACCTTTACGGGATACGGGTATCTCACACTCAACACTCCTGTTTGAGGTTCCAACACAGCACCATACAGGGATGCGAAGTCCAACCAAGTATCCCCTCATCTGCTATATCCGCAACGGTGGCGCTCATGACATAGTCATGTATACCATCCAACTGTAGTTTCACACAAGTTCTACCATACGTTTGCAAGGTACTGCCGTCGGCCGTCTGAGCACTTCCTCCCAATTTGAGAGTATCATGTTCATCCGGTATAAGATCGTAGAACCCCCTGGAGATACAAGAGTGGCTAGCTCCCGTATCCACAAGGAATTCGGCAGATCTTCCGTTAACAGTAAGGCAAACATACCACCGCCTTCCGTTTAGAACAGAGGGCATGTCCGTGACGATCGGAACGTCATTTTTCACACCAGGAGTCGATCCACATCCTTTCAGGAATTCCAGACAAGGATGACCCGGGGGCAGGTGGGCACCACAGACCTTGGCTAATTCATAGCCGCCTGCCTCGTTACTGATATTGGGTTTCCCCTGTGCTCCCGTGGCACCTGTTATATCAGCTTCCCTAACCTTCCGGGTGTCTACAACCACCTCGGTGTTAGGCGATCTTGTTACTACATGTGAACTATCATCACGGATGGTGATATCATGGCAAGATTTGTCACTGGGATCCCCTTCTTTGCCCCTCGAGAGATCCATTTCTAGTTTTCCTCTGTACTTATCCCAGAGACACCCTCCTGTTTACGCGGGACAGGCTTCTCAGCCATACATTCGGGAGCAAAATGCCCCAGTTTCTGGCATCTGAAACATCTCCTTTGAGATTTGTCAACTCTTGGTCTCTTTAGAGCTTCTGTTAATCCGGCTATTAACGTTTCCATCATATTAGTCGGAGCAACAGTGGCTGCTACGGTTGGTTTCGCCGTAGAGACTACACTGCCCGGTTGAGTTGATCTGGAAGCTGTTTTACCAGCGACAGATCCTCCTCTCCCTCTCGAATGAACCTTCCTATACCGCTTTTGTCGGTAATACTTTCCAGCTATCTGGACTGAACCAATATATTCTCCGTTTTCATCGGAGATATAGTCATACTCCTCATCAGCTTCATTCGATTCAACTGGAGCTAACTGGGAAGTATCATATACCGGAGCAGGTGTACCTCCGTATTGGAATGGAGCTGCTCTTACTGGACTAGGTCCAAGACCTACCAATCGTTTCTTCATGTCATGTCCATCAATTGCTATGAACAGGTCACTGAAGGAAGTGTCATCTTTCCAAGAATCCCAGACCACTTGCTTGTGATCCGGATCCCGCAATCCACTGTAGAATTGTATAAACAATTCTTGTAGATAGCAATCATCGTCATGAGCCCAATTTGGACGTGCTTTTGAAAGCAAGTCCTGCAGCTCCAAACCAAAGACTTTGTGTGATTCCTTAGGTTTTTGTGTTCTCTTCTTGAAACTTACCCACGGATCTTCTCTAACGATTGATCCAAATAGGTATGCGGCACATTCTACCAATTGGTCATAGGTACCGTATAATCCGTAAGCTGCTCTCCATTGGTTGAGAGCTACTTTTCCGCCTTTATTTAACCAACAGATCAAATATGGCAGAGCTTCTTCTTTTGTCCAGCCACTACAATTGACTTCGTCGACAAAAGCTTGATACCTGTCCTTCCATGGATCATTAGAATCATATGGAGGGGGTATCCGTGCCTGCCTACGTGCCGGATTATTACATCCGCGTAGTCTATCTGCTTCTCGCATGCTCCAGTTCATGACTTCCATGCCGTCTGCTCCCTTTCGGTAGCAGTCAATGCCAAGGTTTTGGATACATTGGCTCCTATCAAAGATGGTTTGCATCCCTGCAGGCATAGAAGTTCTCCTATTTGGCTTCCTGCCATCTCCTCCTGATCCTGATCCTCCGGATCCGGATCCTTCTGGGCCGCCTGGAGGATTTCCTCCTGGTGGACCATTATTATTATAGCTCCCGGATAAACCGCCAGAGCATCCACCACTGTAACCGGCGTTTCCAGAAGACGCATATCGAGGGTAAGAAATATTTTGATTCCATCCCTGGTTATAGCTATTACCATTTTGGTAATTACCACTTCCTGATGGATTATAATTATTTCTATATCCATAGAAAGATGTTCTTGGTTGATACGTACCGCCATTAGCATTGTTTTGTGGCGGGTTTGGTCTTAGGAAACATCCATCAGTAGGACCATTACCAGAACCCGGAGGTGGATTCGGTAATCTTGGCCCTGCTGGTGTCCTGTGGCCAGGTTGGGGGAAATATGAAGGTGGTGTCAACATATGCCTCATTGGTCCGGGTGCTCTTGGTTGTGCCACGGGTGTATTGTTATTAGTCCCAGTAGCACCATCGTGAGTCGCTTTAATTTTGTGACTCAAATCTGGTATGGGTGGTGCCGGACCTATCGTATCCAGCATCGGGGTTGCTGATTTAGGTGCGGTTCCATTTACTGCGGTATTATCCGGTTTCTTATAGATTCCGGATACTACATTCTTGTCAGCCCCATCATCAACGAATGGGCTGTATCTAATTGGGGTTGCATCTTTGGATGTCTTTCCCAACATTGTAGATACCACAGCTGGATCTATATTGCCTATAGTTAACTGGGCGGCTTCTACATATTTATCTAGAGTTATTGCAGTAGTCTGCAATTCCTGAAGCTCATTTGTGAGTTTCTGTCTATCCTCCTCCAATTGTTTATTGTAAGCTATAATGCCTACTCGGATGGTTTCATTGTCTTCAGCTTGTTTACTACACTGAAGTTTCAATTTATCCAACTCGTCCTGATAATGGCGAATTTCGGATTCGAATTTTGCCTTATCAAGGTTTAATTGGTCGTTCGTATCTATGTATGTTTGGATACGAATGTGCCTATTATCATATTCCTTGTTGAATGATTCTCTCATGGAATGAAGTTTTAATTCTTCATTCTCGAGTTCCTTCATGTACTCACTCCTTCTGGCTTCGAATTCCTTTCGCATACCAGTTAGGTCTTCTTCCAACTGAAGTTTTTCATGGAATACTTCGTCTTTAGCTTTGACCAAGGTATTTAGGTTCTCGTTCAAAGTTACATAAGTTTCATTCAACAACAGGACATCCGGTCGTTTGAATTCCTCACCTTCCGGTACCGCATAGGTTAAGTCGCCATCTATAGCGCTGTAATCTAATATTGGTAATTCGGGCCTGGGTAATCTATAAGGTAGTTCTCCGAATGTCACCCTTTTTGGCATTGGTGCCGGATGTTCTGGGTTAGTACTACCACCAACTTCGAACATCGAATTACTTAACTCGTCAACAAGTGATTGTTGGCCTATTAAGTTACTCTGTCTCTGTATAGACTGTTCGCGTCATACAGAGTCTGGCAGATTCTCCTCACTATCATTATAGTGGGGTCCGGGATCTCTCCAAGATGCAGATTCCGCATCTTGCGAGTTCGAATGGGTTTGGAGCATTAATGATCCATTTCCATTCTCTTGGGCAATCGATTGCCCTGCTGGGTTAGCTTCCCTGAGGGTGTCTAACCCATGTACCAGCCGTTCGGACGTTATAACGTCCGGGCTATACACCAGAATTAACTGGTCACGGCACCAGTGTAAGGGTTTGTGGCCTTACGGACCTGGGGGGTTCGGGTCTTACGGTTCGAAAAGAAAGAGTAAGACAGTATTCCAAGTGTATGCCAACGGTTAGTTTTATTTCTTATTGTACACTCACGGCTGCCGGATGATGTCAAAGAGGCAGCTAATATTAAGAAATAATGGTTTACATGGTGTGGAGGCCAGAAGGGCCTCTGACGTAGCGGCTGAGCCCTGGGCTTTATATACGGACCCAGGTGTTCGTCGTCAGATGTCCCCACAGACCCGGATCAGTGCTGCCACCTATCCGGAACCTGAGGAACGTCCGACGACTCGACTCACCCGCCACGTCAGACGGTACCCAACTCCTATGGTTTAATAACGTGTACCTCTACACCAGTGAACCTCCTCCCTTTATATGATTCGTGAATGATTCTCACACAATAATGCATGATTCCTGATATGATCAATGCAAAATCAGGGCAAAACTAGGTATAGTGGAGGACCCACTTAAGGTGTCTATGTTTTACTCACACACTGCTGTTTGAAGCATCATTGAAGCATCTATCAGTAATGCAATTGTGGTACACTGTCAGCCCACCGCACCAGTTTTACAGTGGATAGCTTATTATTCGAGACTACAGGGGGAGTTAGGGAGTGATCATTTTTTAACAACAGGGGGGGGGCGGTGGGTTTGAGGGGGGGGTCAGAATTTTTTCAACCCCTTGACCGGGGGGGTCAGAATTTTTTCAATACCTCTGATGGGGGGGGGTCAAAATAATTTCACCTGTTTTCAGTGGAAAACCCCGCGCGTTACTATAGGCTAAAAGGGGACGTTTGCACGCGATTTTTGTCCCTTATGGGGGGGTCGAAAAAATTTTACGCCCTTGAGAGGGGGGGGGTCGAAATTTTTTTGTGCGTCCACGCGCAAACCCACCACCCCCCCCCCTGTTGTTAAAAAATGATCACTCCCTTAGTAAAAACCCATTGACTTGATTGGGGTTCTAGTGTATGTGCTACAGTGGCATGTTCTGCACATGCCTATTTACAATTCGGGCTGAGAGTGTAGGCCATGTGAAAGTCAATTTTTTCTACCACTCCTTCCTATATAAAAAAAAGAAAAGGATCCAGCCCCTGATGGTGAAAAATTTAGCATTCTCTAACACTGTGTTTCTGTTTCGTTAATAAGGAAAGCATTTCCCTGAGAATGGGGGATCTGATGATGGGACCGAGGCAGGCTCCCCTGCCCCAACTTTCTCTGTCTATAGGCACCATGTATCCGAGAAGGACGGGTCTGTTACAGTTCGATGCCCACCACATGGTGGATCTTACAAAAGGAGAGGATGGACATGGGGTGGAAACCCAATCAATGCAGCTGCCACAAATATCTACCTGCAGAAAAGTGGAGATAAAGAGACAAAAGAAGAGGGCTTTCGATCTGGCATGTCACTGAATAAGAAAGATTGGAGCCTCACCATAAGAAATCTACGCGTAGAGTACACTGGCCAGATTTACTGTTGGGTTTATATGATGAACCACCATCTGGTAGCATACACACATCTTGCCGTTTACAGTGAGTATTTTTTTGTCTTATTCTATGTACGCCTATATATTTGGGGATAGACATGACTTTTCCAGTCACTGGCCACCTGGGCTAGTAACTTAAGAAATATCATGCCTATACAAGTATTTAGTTTGACTTTTGCAACTTTTGTCGGCCGTCCCAGGCCGCCAGGAATGTAATTAAACTGTTGGGTCTCATCTGGAGGTTAATTCAAAAGGTCCTGGGATTTCTACCCCTGCGATCTTAGTGTAGGCATATATCAAGAGACCTAGCTAGTCTACCCTATCTAATGCAGTGATTGCAGGCCAGTCAGGCACAGCAAGTCCTGAGATCCCTTCACTATTCCTTTTCCAGCGATAAGATCACTGCAATCTTAGTCAAATAATTGCATAGTGGTTTCACCTGAGTACAAGAGCACTCACAGGGAACACTCCTGCTCCAAAGAGTGAATGTCCCTGCTGTATACATATAGAGGGGAGGGAGGAAGTTTGCTGAGCGTCCTTTAGGGCTCTTCAGGATACTCAGGCATAAAGTGCAAGTCAACTGCACCCTATACTCTATAAGTAGCTCATATAGGGGAATGGTGTAGAAGGGCTGAGATCACTGCGATCTTAGTGCTGGCTGTGAAAAGACAAGACAGTCTAATCTTAAGATCGCTTAATTGGATAAGGCAGAATAATTCCTAAGATCACTGAGGTAGTGATCCCAGGACCTTTTGAATTAACCTCCTGGTCGAGTCTTCCCAAATCAACCTGATGTGGGTGCTGATATGAACATTCACAGGGTTTTGTTGTAATCATACAGCTTAAGTCGCCAACCACTCCTGAGTGACCTCTCTAAGATAACAGTCAGACAGATTATTTTCATTTTATTCTACCATATACCATAATGGCCCCAGGCAATCTGACTAATTATTAGGGGTAATCCCAAACAAATTGCAAACAGAGGTTTTTCTTCACAATGCATTTCCCCCTAGAATCAAATACTAAAGGTCCTCAGCAATCCTCACTGGCAAACTATGCCTAATTTGTGTTTTGCCTAGCAACCATATTAGTAACATAAATTAGGAAATCATTGGTTAAAAATATGGCTAGGCAACATGCTAATTAGTCAAAGTGTGCCAGGGAGGATTGCTGAGAACTTTTAAAATGTGATCCTAGGGACCTTATAAAAATGCATTTTGAGGAGAAACCTTGGTTTTCAATTTGTTTGAAGTTAAAGGTTATTTTGCCTGAACTATATCAATTTCAACATCTCTGTACACCCAGCCCTTACTTGAGACAGGCATTTGCTTGAATTTGAACACTGTTTTTAGTGATTTAGATTGTTTCCAATGCTGCTGTGGCCCTGGTGTTTATACAAAATGGGTGCTTATGTGAGTCCCCAGTACTTAAACATTATCATTGTGGTAACAAATAAATCATCAATGTATACATGTATATTCCAGATCGGTGGTTTGATGTTCCATACGCCACTAATCTCACAGTACAATGTCCAACGCATACTTTGGATTACACCTATAGAGAATGGTACACCGGGATATGGTCAACCAGCAATCTCATCTTCAACCGTACCTCAAATGCCCTCGTCCCAGGCGAGCAAGCAGGCACTGGCAAAAGACTGAAACCCCACTTTAAAGGCCTTACCATTGTCAGGGTAACGCAGGATGATTACCTACTAACCTGCTGCACGATATCACAACCTGATACTAGTGTTGGAGTCATCTTCAATGCTATTCACAGTAAGATACTAGATTCCTTATTCAGTGCATGTATATATGAAGTTAAATTTTCTTTTTATTTGGTCCTCACAGATAAATAAAGAGTGGTTTGCCAGACCAAAGATTTCTAACGCTAGCTAGGGCTTCCCTAACCCACTTAAAAGGGTCTAAATCTTCTCTTTCCTATCCACTTGGATGTGTGTGGTGCACATATGCGTGGACACCGACACATTCCTCTGTGAAATTGTGTAATGTAGTTCTGGAGCGCATTGCTCCTATGGTAAAAAGAGCTGTCAGTAGGTACCCTCTTTTCAAAAGAAGTCACGCTCTGCTTCACCATTCAACTTGCACTCACCACATTAGTCTAAAAAGTCGCCTGCCTTGTTAAAAACAGAGAGAGCTGCACTATCAGGTACCTCATGTCACACACTCTATAGTATATTATACTGACTGACTTCTCCCAACTAGGTACCTACTCAAATCCCCCTTTTTTAGCACCATACTTGAATGACCACTTGTGAGCAACAAAAGGGACAAGTTATAGCTACATGAAAAGAAAGGACTGGAAACGAGGGCATTTTTAGCCAGCTCTTCCTTTTACTATAGGAGCAACACCCTCCAGGCATGGATATAACCTTGGCTGTCGAAATGGCATTAAACACCTATTACTCACTCACTCTTACACTAGCTTAGAAAGAGCATTCCAAACTACATAAACTATACATGTAGTGAAATCTAGGAGCGTATATGAAAAGGCAGCATACACATTGATATTAGCAAAGGTTTAATCATGAAGCTGACCATCAACTTGAATGGTAAAAGCTTGAGCAGTCTGGTAACACTTATACAGTATAAGAATTGAGATGTTTGCAAGATGAATCGAGGTGATCCTCCCAGATTCACAAACAACACCAAACATTCTATCGATTTGAGTGTAAAGGAGACTGAAGATACACGTCTGAAGCCATCCTAGGGATGCTGCTAAGTGTTTTTATTCAACTGTGAATGTCTATGGCAAAAATGCCAACTAGGGGTCTCTGTTTTTGCCGCACTTGTTGTCTTTGGTTTGCATACTTACAACACATTCATTCTAGTCAGTCTAGGTAGGACACCAGAAGGCATTTCTCAAGATGGTATGACCAGACCCCCTCAAATCGTAGTGGCTGGCATCTAGTGGTCACTAGTAATTGCAAGGGAGGGTGTTGCTCCTATAGTAAAAGGAAGAGCTGGCTAAAAATGCCCTCATTTCCAGGCTTTTCTTTTCATGTAGCTATAACTTGTCCTTTTTGTTGCTCACAAGTGGTCTTTCAAGTATGGTGCTAAAAAAGGGGGATTTGAGTAGGTACCTAGTTGGGAGAAGGCAGTCAGTATAATAAACTATAGAGCGTGTGATATGACTATAGGTACCTGGTAGTGCAGCTCTCTCTATTTTAAACAAGGCAGGTGACATTTCAGACTAATGTGGTGAGTGCAAGTTGAATGGTGAAGCAGTGCACAACTTGTTTAGAAAAGAGGGCACATACTCACAGCTCTTTTTACAATAGGAGCAACACCCTCCTGGTATGACTGCCGTACCAAACCCTATGTAATAACTGTAAGTGCTGAATATATACAGAACAGTCATAGTGCATAGCCATCTACTCTAATTTTGATGGATTTCAATTGCTTTGGCTATGCACAGTCATATTATGTTGAGAAATGCCCTCCAGTACACGGAAAGTGTAGGTTAGCTAGGGTAGATAGAAATGAGTACATTTTTATAAGTTGGCTACTCTGTCAGATGGGCTGTGCCTTTCAGCCCTTCTGGTTTTTGGCAGAGTTGGGCTTTTGCCCTTCAGGTCTGTATCAAGCTGCTGCTTTAAGTAGCGGTCATTGCCGAGGACAGGGTTATACCAGAGGCTGTATGCAATATATAAGAGGTGTGAAATCCATTGTTCTCTGTGCCCACAGGAGGGTGTTGCTTCTATTGTAAAAAGAGCTGTGAGTATGTGCCCTCTTTTCTAAACGAGTCGTGCACTGCTTCACAAAAGTACTTGCACTCACCACATCAGTCTGAAAAGTCACCTGCCTTGTTTAAAACAGAGAGAGCTGCACTATCAGGTACCTACTCATGTCACACACTCTATAGTATATTATACTGACTGACTTCTCCCAACTAGGTACCTACTCAAATCCCCCTTTTTTAGCACCATACCTGAATGACAACTTGTGAGCAACAAAAGGGATAAGTTATAGCTACATGAAAAGAAAGGACTGGAAATTTTTAGGCAGCTCTTCATTCTACTATCGGAGCAACACCCTCCTGTGGTATAAGGCCCTTTAAAAAATAGCTTTGTCATTCAGGCAGAGATCAGTGGGAAGTGTGCCTAACTCCATGGCTACCCTATAATTAGACCCTCACTGGCACGAAGGCAAGGCCTCCCCAGAGGAAACTTTACAACTCTCTGGTGTTCTTTTCCTGGGGATTGGGGAAAGTTTTTTCCTTTTTTTAGATTTATTAAAGATAAGCGAATAAAGGAGTTCTTTCCTCCTCACACCCACATTTGGAGCCTCTTTGTATCTATGTATGAGTGGCACGTGCAGTTATGAAGGCTTCTGGGGGACTGCTCAATACAGCACGACTACACATGTATCCACTACAATTTGAAACCCTAAAAGTTAGAGTGGGTTAGTGTACCTAATGCACCATGACTGCTCTTGAGGGTGTTGCTCGTATGCTAAAAAGAGCTGAGAGAGGGTGCCCTGCTTTTCCATTCAACTTCCACTTACCATAAAAGTCTAAAAAGGCACATGCCTTGCTTAAAAATAGTGTGTGCTGCAACATGAGATACCAACTTTTGTCGCCCACTCTTTCAAGTGCTCTTGTGTTGACCACTTGTGTGCAACACACAAAAAAGTTAGGACTAAAAAATAGAGATTGCTGCAAGTGAGGCACTTCTTAGGAAAAACTACCTTTTCCCATAGAAGCAACACCCTCCTGAATTTAGAAAAGGAGTGGTTGCAGGCCAAAAGGACGGGGCGCCTCTCCCCATTTTTGAGGATTTTTTGGGCACAAAATAATCTTTAACAACTCTTAGCGACACACAAAAAGGAGGGGGCGCACACCCCCACGGCCCGCTCTAAATCTGCCACTGCAATCATGAGGCCTTCAGTGCAGATTATTTTAAAAAAAAACGTTGATTACTTGTAGATCAATGTTGATCAATTATTCATCAATGTTCATGCAACGCTGAATTGACTTAAATGCTTGTTAAATAGTAATTGAAGGCAATCACTATATAGATATGGCAATGTGAACAATTTGTCCTTATAAATTTCAGAGGTCCCAGAAATGGAGGCTGAGGAGAAAAAATCCGTAACCCTGCCATGTGACGAAGTGGAGAAACGGACCCGCCAAATCACTGAGCAGTATTTCGGGAGGACATGGCAACGAGTGAATGGAGATGTCCTCTACCACCAGTACTTGTTCAAGGGTGTCTTCCATGAATATCAACCCGCAGCCCGAAAGGACATGTCAATCAACAATGCAACATTTGCCTTAACCATTACAAGCGCTCAGTTGGAGGACAACACAATGTTTCAACACAATGTTTGTCTGTACATTTTCAAACAGTACCATGTCATATGTGGAGAGTGTGAAGCTCAACATTACCCGTACGTCTGTGTACATGTTCTACATTAATTCATCAAGACATTGGTTAGATAGTTACATCAACTGTTAAAATTAAATAGCAGACAATGAATGCATAAACTTAATCACAACTAAGTTCAACGTTCAGGATGCTTCAATAAGCCTACTCCTTATGATGCTACCTCTAAAACAGACCCTTCCTGTGTCTGTCTTCTATTGGTTCCAATTACAAAATGCACCCTACCTACTCTCTGTCTGAGACTCTTCCAACTTATCGACCGGAACCCTTCCCCGTGTCAATATCTACAATCCTCTATACATATAAGAAGTTTCATTGTCTCTCATTGTTCGTACTTACAGATCAAAACATTTCTATATCGCCTTCTGCACCGACTGCCCCTGACACCCCATCGGTTGTTATCGGCGGAGCAGCAGGTGGATTCACTCTTGTCGTCATTGCCGCTGTAATTTGTGTCAGTGTGTGCGGTAGGAGAAAGAAGACCAAAGAAGAGAGATCACCTGGTAAGTATATCCTAATGGCTCAGTTCTGGTCTCCGCATTAATGCACCATAATTGACACCATAAGCGTTATGAATTTCGAAATAATCCCAATTTTAAATAGACTGAAAAACACACCCTTTTATTTAAAAAGTGGTAGGCCTACTTTAGATCACAAGACTACCTTTTTGAAAAATGTGACATTTTGACTAGGACACCTTTGGAACTAAAAGATACTTACATCTCAGGTCTTTATTCTGCTCCCCTTGGACCCTACCTACTGCCTGTCCATGTTCTTAAATTCCAAGGACAGTCCTAAAATGAAACAAAATCAAATTTTCCTTTTTTTCCCTGTATTGCTGATGGTGTTCAGACTTGAGCCAGAGTGTAGGGACTAGGGGCCAGGTTAACCGCTATTGTCTCATACAAGTGCCGGTGTCAAATAGGCTATGTTTTGTACCTGAGGAATTTCAGCAATTGCCTAAAACCTATTTCACACTTTGCATGATCACGACATAGAAACCTACTTGAATGGAGTAACAGTGGATGTATTTTGTAATTCTTATTATAGATCAAAACAGTACCAGTAGTGGTTTTGACGATCCTGAGATCTACGGCAGTTATTGGTTAGGCCCAGTGCCTGAGCAGAGAACTGTACACGGTATGTTAATACATAATATAGATCAATACGGCAAGAAAGGGTGATCTTTTCAGAGAAGTTGTTGATAAAGTTTTTGGACTTTTCTTTAGGAAATCTATTAAGAAACTTTCCTTGAAAGGCCTGCCATATGAGTTTAAGGGCTTAGGGAGTTGGCTGTTACAGCCTGTACATCTGGAGCTTAATTCAAAACATCCTGGGATCCCAACCCCAGCGATCTTAGTGTAGGCACATATCATAAGACCTGGCTGGTCTACCCTATGTAATGCAGTGGTTGCAGGCCTGTCCTGGAGCTTAATTCAAAAGATCCTGGGATCCCAACCTCAGCGATCTTAGTGTAGGCACATATCATAAGACCTGGCTGCTCTACCCTATGTAATGCAGTGGTTGCAGGCCTGTCCAGAATAGCTAGTCCTGGGATCACTTCACTATTCCATTTCCACCACTAAGATCACTGCAATCTTAGTGAAAGAAATGCATAGTGGTTTCACCAGGGTACAAGAGCACTTACAGGGAACACTCCTAATTGAAAGAGTGAATAGCCTGCTGCATACATAAAGAGGGGAGGGAGGACGTTTGCTGAGTGTCCTTGAGGGCTCTTAGGGCTACTCATGTGTCAAGTGCACTGTAAGGTAATTCTTCCCTTCTCTCTCTTTGTCCTGAGGGGAGGGCACAATGCTTCTAATAGGCAAGCATAAATCATACATTCATGGGAACAACTCTTGAATACTGTATGGGGGTCAACTGCACCCTGTGCTCTTTTGTTAGCCCATATGGGGACGGGGAACGATGGTATAAGCACTCTTGTGAAGAAGAGTGACTCCACAGCTATTCCTTTATTTTGAGACTCTTACCCCTGTGCCTAGTCAGTACTTCTTGGAATAGTGTAGGAGGGCTGAGGCTAAGATCGATGCGATCTTAGTGCTGGCTAGGATATGTGAATCCAGTCAACTCTTAAGATCGCTTAATAGGATAAGGCTGATTTATTCCTAAGATCGCTGGGGTCGTGATCCCAGGATGTTTTGAATTAAGCTCCTGATTTAATACGTTAATATGTATGTATGCAGGTGGAGGTGATGGAAATGGATTCGGTAACTATGATAATACAAGTTTCAATCATCCTTCACCACCGGTTCAACCACCACTGGATGAGGACTATCTACAACCCATTAGTCGTAAGTGATATAAGCTCTCTGATCACATTTCGTTTAGCCACTTCGAATATTACAATTTTTCAAAAAAATAAAATAAATATAAACGTTTTAGGAACGGCAATTTCTTTTCTGCCATTTCTAAGTTTAAAATATTTTTTACTTGGCTCAACAATATTTGCAGGTAATTTTCTCTTGAGAAGTTGAATCCAAATCGGATGGGCTCTATCACAAATCCATAAAATAAGCAGATGTTGTGTCAAAAATAGGATTAAGCTTTTCCTCTGCGTCTACCACTTGCTTTAAAAAAACCTAATATTTTAGTATCCTTAGGGAATTTTCAAACTTGGTACTGCGTACATGGGTGTGGCATAAAAACTTTTCACTCTTGATGGGGGGAGAGAGATGTAAATAATTTACCTTCTTTTTAGTAAAAAACACCTGCGAGCTACTATAGATCAAAGAAGGGTGCAAAAATTGTCCGTGCCTCTGGCGTGGGGGGGGGGGGGCACACAAAATGTTGACTGCCGTCAAGGGGGGGGGGTGTCAATAATTAGAGTTTGAGTTTTGAGTTTGAAAACATGTTTATTGGCCAATAAGTTTCACGACATAATGGAGCTCTTCTTACAAACCAGCGATAGAGAAAATACAAAAACACCATATTAATACATCTTTAGGCTAAGGGTCAGTAATTGAAGACACAAGTGGGTTTCCATGAATCTCAAAGAAGCATTGTCTTGTCATCTTTCATATAACTCTAATATATCTCAAATATCCTACAGGATCATAGTAACTGCACAATTTGTTTCTTGAAATTATCTCTAACTTCTATACATTGTATATCAGCTGTTAACGTATCCCAAGGTACCATACCTCTGTACTGTGGACTATTCCTATACAACTCACAAATGGGCCTACTAATCTTCAGCGTTATTTTATTATTTCCAGGCAATACTCTGATTTGGACAACTAAGTTTTCATGATCCTTCACATATGAATGTATTATATATAGCAACATTCTTTGTCTCCTAGTATGTAACGGTACAACATTGCAGTTATGTAAGAGTTCTGGCACATGTAAATCTTGTGGGTCTCTTATTCGCATACACATACGAAGACAGTTATTTTGAACTACTTCAAGGTGGTCCACTAACGTCACAGGTCCACTCTCTAATATAAAATTACAATATTCAAAAGTTGGCAAAATCATATGTTTATATTATTTTCAAAGCAGTATCTTTGTCTATGTACTGTATAATATTACCCAGTTGTGCTAATTTTGCATTGCCCATTGCTTTAACTTTCTTACAATGCGCTTTAAAGTTAAGCTCACTATCTACTATCAAACCCAGGTAGTTAAACTGAGGCATATTCACTAGAGATCTGGAAAGCTCAGTATTTTTCACTGTAACCCATACATGTAGGCGGTGGAGGTGTGGGGTGGTAGCTACAGCAGGGTAACCACAACAGATGTCTACAGGCTATATAGGGCCTTCTACCAAGTTTGTCAAATTTCGCTAAAATGTGTTTATTTTGGTTAGGGTAAGTCAGTTTGACAATGTTATGGTGAGAAAGGGGAAGGTAATCAATAAAATAAATAAGAAATCACTGAAAATCGTAGTAGCGGAGTTTCGGCCTTGGAGAGGTTTATGAGAAATATTCTGGTGTCAATCCGAAAGCCTGATACTTCTCTCTTGGGGGTGCCAGGTAACCAAAATTATGGGTTTCAGGGTCAGAATGACCTAAATTTTACATTCTCAGCTGTTTCCATCTACTTCTATCGTGCTCAGTGCTCTATGGGAGGCCTTTTCATGCATCGGGGGAAAACATAATTTTTCTCTCCCCGAGCTATGCAGCCAATGAATGTCTACTGACACTTAATAAAAAGTCCTTGTATTCACCATATCTGGCTTTTTCTTTCGTCCTCACATGGGGGAGCTTGAATAATGTGTAAATAGGGCCATCTTAGCCATTACACATGGAGTTAAGATGCATTTTGTTGAATTTATTCCTTTATAACATTATATTTCTGAGGGTTTTTCATACATTTTAGCCAGATATTTCTGTGAATTATACCACCTAGAGAGAGAATAACACTCAGCACCTCAGGTGGTGCCCCTTGGCTATCAGCATGTCAAAATTCTTGGCCCTGTAAACATTTTTTCTAAGGGAAAGGACCATACCTCCATGTCAATGCTAGAAATCGATGAAATCTACGGAGAGCGCACAGACCGATACCCGCTCTGGGAATTGATTCTCAGAGAGATTTGAGGGGCCTGAGGGGCATAAAAGTAAAAGATTCTGGATAAGACATTACTGGGCCAGTGAATATAAGCTTTCCAAGCTATTTTATTGACCACCAAGATTCCAACCCAGGCCTTTAGGTTGCAGAACACCAATTGACGGGAGGTGGCAGCAGGAGACACTTTGTAGGTCCGCACTGAAGGGTGTTGTACAATGATTATTGGTCTAAAATCTGACAGTGGGTAGGCAAACCAGGCATCAAATTAATCCTTAGGATGTATATTAATCGATTTGAGTGTTATTTAGGCTGATATTTGAGGGTAAGTTGAGGGGGGTGCACTCTTTTCAATTACAGAATTTGGGGGTGCCAGGTAACCAAAAAATTAGTGTCCTGCAGCCGGTAGCAACCATGTGACAGGAGGTAAGTAGAGTAGTAGCAACACCTGCCACACAGTGGAGGTGCTGCTGAAGGGGGTTTACCGCCTGCTTACAAATACTTATATCATACTGGTATTATATATATATATATATATATATATATATATATATATATACACCATATATATATATATATATATATATATATATATATATATACAGGTGACGCAATGGGACGTTCAGATGGATTCCGTGGAAGAAATCTTCATTTAGGTTCATATCTGCACCCACCTCAGGATCTAAACTATGTAATACCAGTTAATCGTAAGTAGTATATAAGCACTGTTATATATTCTATTTTTCCTACTACCGTAAAACCCCGCGTATGAGCCATGGTTTATGCACCATTTCAGACCCTCGTTGCGGCTTATAGCACATTCAGAATCTCAGGGTGCGGCTTAAAGATGTGGGGTTTTATGGTTTTGTCAGCCACTTGGTATTTGTAAAACATTGTGTATTTGAGAACGTTTGGAAAAAAAGTTTGGGTGATGTGCATCAAAACTATGTATTTAAGGTGGTTCGCTACCATTGAAATTGAGCCTATTGCACATATATGTTTTCTTTCATCAGAATGAGATCATTTTTGGTAGGCATATACATATATATGCCCTAAGTGTCTAGAGAAATTTTCAGGGGATTTTGATCAAAACTGTTTATTTTATGACAACTTTAAGTTTTGGCAATTTACATCTGAATTATTTTTTTCATTCTCTGACATTCTCTTGGACCTTATAATTATACCCCTCATATTATGTAGACAATGCTTTAATCATGATATACTGCTCACAATGATTGAGGGCATATAATGAACCAATGTTTTGCCAAGGATTTATATATTTTACCCATCATGCAGTGCTTTGGATTTTAGTTAATGTTTCAAATATTTGTATTTCAGATGACCAAAAGTATAAAACTGTGCGCAAGACCCCATATAAAATTACTCCCATTTAAAAGCAAATTATTTGAAGAATATTTCAGAAAATTTTAGGAAGAATCTGATGTCTAGAAATGGATGATTTAATCGTTTTTCTTATAAAATATTAGGAAATTTATCCTCCTTTTTGCCAAAATGTGAAATTTACCCATTATCCCTTGTAATTGGAGAGAAAAGAAAGATTCTTGATAAATTAGGATATTAGAACTTTCACCATGTGAGTTTTCATATTTCTGTGTTTGATAGTTGTTGCAGAAGAAAAACAGAGAGGGCGTTTATTAGGGACAGAGTAAAGATCAATGTGTAAACTTGCCATGGGGCAGCCATTATTTCACTGCAGACTGTCAGGCGAATTTTCGCTATTAAATCGGATTATTTCTAATATTGCAAAACTATAGAAAAAAGTCAGAGTAGCAAAAAGTCGCCTGACTGATGGCATTGGAATACTTTTAAGAAGGTATGGTTTGAAAGCTATTTGCAATTTCGATACTAGTAGGTCTACCATGCGATTATATTCAACATTAGGCCTACTATGGTGTCGACTAAGATCACTTTAAGCCATGAGACCATAGATAAATAGAATGAAAATACTTTTCACGATGATCAATTATGATACATGGCACCCCACAGAACAGGACTCGAGTTGGGAATGTTCACAACTTGGACAAGAGAATGTGATTATCTTTGGAAATATGGACATGTCGGAACACCTTATACTTGAGAAAATAAAACATGTCCAGTTCCTGGGGATATCCTGAGTATTTCCCGAGAAATTCCTGAGCCATTCTCAAGATCTAGATCGAGAACTAGAGAACTTTCCCGAGTATAAGATGTTATGGATTGTCCAAATCTCCAGGGAAATTATTCTTGCTGTATTTATAAGTCGGGACTCGAGAAATTCCTGAATAATTCTTTGTTGGAAGCAAGTTAACTTGGAGGGGTTGGGTGGGGAAAAACCCAAAACTGTGTAATTTCTGTGTTTCACACCGAAAGCATCACATCTTGAACATTTTAGGGGGTTTGGGGAAATGCCCCCGGGAGAAGTTTCTAAAATATAGATATCATTTGATGCTTCTCAACTTAAATCGATGACTAAACTTGTTGAGTTCACTTTATAAGTGTATACATACTGATGCTCAAATATAGGGGGGGAGCAAAAATACCCCCCCTCCCATAATAAAAAAAACGTATTTTCAACGTTTGCAAACGTTTTATAAGATAAAAGACGTTTGTAAGAAATGTTTTTCTTGTGTTAAAACATTTTAAACATGTTTTTCAATGACGAAAAAACGTTTACAAAAACATTTTAAGTTACTCATTTTACATCACCCCTTTTTATCAAAAATGTTATTTCGTACATGCTTTGTTAAAAAAGTTTGGCAAACTTAGGAACCTTATAGAAACATTTTTAAACGTTAAAAAAACACGTTTTTATGCCAGGTAGGTGGTCACACACACGCATTAATTACTGGTGTACTGTCTATTGAATTGTGAAAAAATAACTTGCCTAAAATTTGATGTTGCCCAAATGGCTGATTTATGAAAAACTACACTACACAGTAGTTCATAACATAGTCACCCACATAATACACATGATACAATTAATAAATTCTATCACCCATATCCATTATCCAGGCTGACACACCGATTGAGAAGTGGTGCAAGCACAGGGACATCCCAAAGTCTACACCAAAGAAGTTGAAGCGCCACGACATAGCCACTGTCCAACACCTGTAGAGCTTGTCCCAGGAAGATATGGATGAAATTGGACTCACTGTTGGAGAGAACAGAAGAATTGGAACTTCCTTAGAGGAGGATTTAAGTGCAACCTGGTATTAAGTCTGGTATACAATTCAATAGCAAGAATTAACCACCTGGAAATTTTTTGAATATTAAGTATTGATTTGTACATTTCTCATATTATGATAATATGATAAGTCTCAAATAATGACCAAGGTGTTAGATTCGATAATCGCCCACATGCTTAAATAGGCCACCACAGTATAAGCTGTGTCATGTACAGCAGGATTTAAGGATCGTTATTTACTTTAATAGATAATGTATTTTATTAGGTGAGCTTTTGGCAATTGATATAATACATAATATTCAGACGGGAGACGTTTTGTGCCCTCTTGATACCATTATTCTAGATAAAGCGTTGTTGTAAGAAACGTCAATACTATATTGTCTACCTGAAAAAAGAATAATCTATTTATTAATCAATTTGAAATGTTGCCATTAACCAGAATATAATGTACCACCTTCTATGTGTTCAGTGTCAGAATAAAATGTACTATTTGTACTTGTTTCTTGTCCATGAATTATAGATCTCAAAGTCGGTAAAGGGGGTGGGGAGGGATATGTGGTTTACAGGAAGTAGACCTATATATAACCAATATAAAAGGGAAGGCCACTCTATTTTCTTAATGACCTCTTTTCCTAGACTTTATACCAGATAAAATGATTCTGAGATAATTGATCACACTCCTTCGATCCACCCCCTCAGGACGGGCCTTGATCAGGGCGGATCGACGACAATGTATAGGATAGAAACTTTCATGGGGTTCCTTCAGGATTATAGACAATCGATGCAGGAGGGAGTCTGTAGCCTGTTGGAACCCCGTAAAAGTTTCTATCCAACTTAGAACATGATACATTTATTGTCCAAGTTTATACAGCATATAAATGACCTTTAATCTCATTGGTGAGTTCAAACTATCATGCTCTAGGTATCGTTTAGTCCTGTCTGTTTGAATGAGTAAGTCATAGATGTTTAACTTCATTTCAACAGCTAAGGTCATATTCATGGCGAGAACAGAGGAATGTGTCAGTGCCAGCGCATAGTCTGTTTATCTGGACCTATACCATTGCATGTACCTGTATGCAACATATAAAATAGTTGAGTCGTTAAAATGCTTGTTGTGGTATAAACACTGAAAGTTCCTATGCGATATCTCTTTTTATTCTAGACACCTTGCTCATACCATTTAAACTATAGTTCCTATATATATTTCCTATGTGAGATTTCAGATACATATATTTCAGATATATATATATATATATATATATATATATATATATATATATATATATATATATATATCCTTCAAACTTCCGGGTACCACCCCCATGCTGATACAAACCTGTATCTATGCCCATTGTCTGTTTTTAAAGATATCACCATGTCCTAAAAAGGGAAGTTTCATATTTCCCTAGACAGAGAACAGGAAACAGAAACTGATTCTATATTTAGGCTTATTTAGCCGAGTTGAATCAGGAGCCTGGTGAACCACAGTAGTTAGTGAGAAGAAATCTAAGAGTATTGGCTACAGTCATGTTGTAAGTCGTTGGAAAGAAAAAATCACATTGATATTTTATTTGCGTCCTAATATTAGTATCAATGTGATTCAATGGGGAAAAAGTTATGATTTTCATTTTGAAAAAAGTGAAATATTGGTGCGGGCCTGTAGGATTCTGTAGCTACAGGCCCGGGTGGGCTCTGACTGAAATATTTAGTGCCTACCCCTGCTTACACTATACAGCCTAGAATCAAAGTGCAGGTGGAGCGATCACACTTAAAAGCTCTTCCTAATCCATTTCCGCCCACTTCCAGTCAAATTAAGAATTTTCAATTTTGGTGGAATTGTGGGGAAAAACATCAGCAATCTACCCTAGAAAAGTTGTGAATTTCTTTCAAACCCGCTCAAATCCGATCAAAATCGGTCCCATTTTTCTCAATCGGCTTTGGTGGAACATCTGCTTTTGGGTATTCCACTGCCTGTTGTTTGGCCAAAATTAATCCAATTAGTTTTTATTAAACAAAAGTACAGAAAAAAATCAGTTGGATTAGTAAACTCACCTGACCGACAGCAGGGGAATACCCGCTTTAGTTTTCATTTTCTAAGAACATGGGGAGCATAGGGGTCTAATCGCATGAGTTTACAAGTCGAGTACAACATAACATGGATAAAGCAGCCGGAACCATGGGACACAAGTCTAGCACTTTTGTACAGTGTCGCCAAAGTGATCATTACATGACTTAGACAAGAGGATGTCGAGTTCTGCAATAAACCACCGAGTTGGACCACTGGATGTGTCTTTAGCTATACTGTGTTAGCCCTTCAGGGGCCGCTGATGCAGGAGTGCATCATGCCCATTGGTCGTCATGATACACCAATGAAGTGCTGGCAAGACTGCTCGCCAGCACTTCATTTGTGCATCATGACGACCAATGAGCACGATGCATTAATGCATCAGCGGCCCTTGAAAAGTTAAGTCAGCAGTCGGGCGAATCAGCCAAAAAGTCTGGTGATGGAGTGTAAATTTTGGTTATGTTCTATATTAATCTATAGGGCCGTCCTTAAAAAGTTGGGGGGGGGGTGCATTCCCACATCCCCAACGGCCTCGCCCCCACTGTTAAAATTAGGCCTATAAGAAATCTCTTCCTGTGGCTTATTTCAATATCAATAGTGACCTCTATTATAACGACTCCTTTATCAAATCTTATCAGATTTTGGGGGATCATTGACGACAGCAGGCATCCCAGTAAGAGCACCCCAGTAACATTACCTGGACGTCAGTGATTTCTCAGATCGTCAGTTTGAGTTTGAAAAGGTTTATTGGCCAACAAAACATATAACAGCGCAATGGAGAATATCTGTTAACTTAGCCAGGCAAATATGCCAATAATTATGACTTACAGTAAATGGTATGAACGGAAAATCATGGTAACAAAATGGTTTCCATGAACCTGTCTAGCACTTACATTAAAAGGCTATTACTCAATATATATCTAGTATAACTCAATCACACATATCAGAAATACATATCTTGAAGTTATCTTTGTAAACTAAACACTGTCTTTCTGCACTCAATAAAATACAAAGTATGTTTCCCCTATATAGAGGGTTTTTTTCTGTGTATATTTCCAACTGCCCACATTATAACTCATAGTTTCAACTTATTGTTGTCTCTCAACGCTCGTGATTCTAAAATAAGATCCAGAGAATATAACGTGTCACAAAGAGGGAAGTTTCTTTTTTTCCTAGACAGAGAACAGGTTCCTGTGGTATATGTCAATATCTGAGTATCATTTTGTGGCTTATAATGAAAATCCCCCCATGCTATATAAAACTTTGTACTAGAAAGTGATCCTGTATTCAAACATGTAATTATACCCACCTACATCCACCGGGACTAGTACACGGGAAAATGTTGTCAGGCAGATCATGTTGTTTTTGAGATAAAAGTAAAAGAAAAGCGTTTATCAGAAATGAATTTTGGCGTAGGGAAAAAGGAAAAAGTCACTGCTACAATTTTGTCAGTTAGGTCATGTTCCTTTTAAGATGAAAATAAAAAAAAAATATTTAGCGGAAATGAATATGGGGGTAGGGAAAAAGGAAAAAGGTTGACATAAAAGGTGCCAAATACTCTGTATAGGGATTATGAATGTCGGGGCATGGAAAGAAAAGGGGGAAAAATAGCATACAAGGTGCCAAATACTCTGTATAGTGGGAGGGGGGGGGTTAAAGTGTGCGTAACCATAATTATGCATGTACTCCATGCAATAAGTGTGAGTTAACAGGCCATCTGTTTAATTTGCTGTATTAAGGGGATGATGAGGATTCAATTTGACTTTTCATTGTATTTCAGATGGATTATGCTTTTTGTTCTCGGTGTGTTGTGGGGGTGGACTGTTCCACGTCATACAAATGCTTTTGTAGTGAGAGCTTCATGTTTTGTATACAGCAGAGTCTTGTTTCAGGAAACTTTTGTCTTGTTTCAGGGAACTTTACATTCATGCTGATGACACCTCTTGTTAACCCTTTAAATGCCAATAATGCATTAACACATCTTTAACGCCTTTAAAGGGTTAACAAGAGTCACCATGCCGACCCTCCAGGACTGTATCTTGGCTGGTCCCGCTGCCCTACCTATCGGATAAGGGCAGGTAGCTACCAGCCGACCTTGTACCGTCACAGAATATCATTATCATAAATTATGATTTGCATATCACTCTCCAAGCCTTGGCATTTATGCATTATGTCGTCATGATGCACAAATGAAGTGCTGGCTAGACTCCTCGCCAGCATAGGGCGTAAGGAAAAGGGGGGAGGGGGCTGGACCCCCAACCCAATATTGGGAAGTTTCTCTCTCTCTCTTGTATCCAGTTGCCATTTGTTCTTTTCCCTGTACTTCATACTTTTTGAGTCGGTTAGTTACGTGATTTCCAAGGATCTGGGTTTCACTGCTGATACATACCGCCCTGTTTTGCAATGAATGTATGTACAAGTGATAGTGTGACACAAGGGAGGTTGAGATCTGAACGTGTACGCCTACTTGTACGGGTAACCTGTAGACTAGACGTTTTGGACGTGTGGAGGGTGCTCTAGACATACGTGTAGGGAGATTGTTTATATAAAATAATTACATAAATGTGTAATTGTAAAAGTTCTGCCAAACTAACAAATAGATATGTGACTACCTGCTATATGTATACATTGGCCAAAATCTCATTATATCCCAAGGTAATTATCTTTTGTTTATAGCACTCTTGCTCATTAAGTTGTTACAACATACCTCAGGTTATAATAGTCATTTTGGTGCCCCCACCCTTATGACATGCACAGGGATTCCCTCTACCCTCAGTATAAACATTGGCACATGGAAATGTGTATCAAAGTGATAACTGTCCATAAAGCAATGGCAACTCCATTTGTAGCTGTAGTATGTTTCATATATATCTGAGAAAGATTTACCAGTATGCTGCCATGGTTTTCCTCTCTGTGTGCAGCCGTGAGTCAAGTGGTCAGTGCTGGGGGTGAGTGCTGAGATGACAGGTGGGCCAGGTGCACTCCTACAGTCCTCTACACCCTGGCCATGTGCTTTGAGGACTGCAGCAATGTTTTTACAGAGGAGAGGAGGGGTTTCGGTGAATTCAATCATTTATCTATATTACTTTGTTAAATGGGTACATGGAGCCTCAGGGTACCATTTATTAAGTAAAATAATGAAATTGCCACCATTTGTGGGGACTATATCCTTCAATATTTGTCACATTGTAGAGATCCAGCTATTACAGGGGAGGGGAGGGGGTTGGACTAGCAGACCCTGATATATGTATACCCACATAATATCACTACACATCTGTTTGGAGATTGCTCATGCCCTTGCTTTGTAGTCTATCAGTTATTAGCACTGCCGCACCATCATATAAAATATCTCCATAGTCAAAATAGGGTAGCATCTTAGATTTATATATTTGCATAGATTGTTTTCTGCTCAAATATTTCCTAACTCTAGCTAAATGTATTATCCTGTAACCAATTTTCACCTTTAGGTCCTTAATGTGTAAATTATACTTTAGTTCGCCATCTAGTATCATTCCCAGGTATTTAAAAGATGTCACTAGCTCTAGTTGCTGGTTGTCCATAATGATTATGGTATCTGGGTTGATCTTTTGAGGGCAAAGTTGGTTCCAAAGTACATAATTTTAGTTTTCTTAATATTGACAGTTATGTGATTTAATTTGGTCCAAAGTACTATTCTGTTTATATGTCTTTAGAGTGACAGTGCAGCAGTATCTGCTATTTTATGTGAAGCATATAATAAAAAAAAAGTTATTACTGCGTCGTCGGCATATAAACTAACGTTACATTTGAGATTATCATTTATATCATTTATGTATGCCAAGAACAACAATGGACCCAGAATAGAGCCCTGTGGGACCCCGCACTTTACTTCTGCTTGCGTTGATGTATATATGGTTGTTTACATATGTAGACTGTGATTTCTCAGTTAAGTATGAAGTCAACCAAAGTAACACTTTAGGATTTAGTCCAGTGTCCTTTAGTTTGAAAAGGAGAATATTATGGTTTACAGTATCAAACGCTTTTGTTATGTCAATAAAGCTTGCTATTGTTTTCTCAATGTCTTGGAAGATATCATCTGTAAATTTTGCTAATGTTTGTGATTTTTCCTCAAGCCGCCTTGTGCTTCGTTTCCTTTCTATTATTTTGCTTGGAATTGGTAATAGTGCTACAGGTATATAATTACTGGGGTTACTTTAGTTACCAGACTTTGGGATGGGAATGACTGTGGCTTTCTTCCATTTTTTGGGGAAAATATTTTCCACAAAAGAGAGGCTTATTAGGTATGTGAGTTGCAGTATTAGGGCCAAAAATGCATCCTTTAAGATTTTGGCTGATAAGTTTGGGACTGATGAGGCCTTGTTTACATTTACCTTCTTGCATATTTCTAGCACCTCAGCTTCATTTGTCATAATTTCTCCCATGGTGGATGGTGGTAGTGGGTTTCTGACAAAATCCAGCTCTATTGGCTCTTCAAAATTGTCAGCCAGGTTTGGACCAATTGTGACAAAGAAAGTGTTTAGAAGCTCAACAGTGTCTTCATGTGGGACAATTTCGCCAGTGGTAGGGGAAACCAAATTAATAGATTTCTTATGGGATTTGCTTGGAAATAGAAATTCCATTTTTTCCCAGAACCTATACCTGTCCTCATTTTCTCGATCTTGTATAAAATATGCCTTGGCATCCCGGACTGAATTTTTGGTTCCATTTTGTAAGTTACTAGCTGCTTTTTCATCCGATTCCAATCTAGTTCTTCTTGCTTTAGCTCAGGCTCTTTTCTTGTCAGTTAGCTGTTCAATAATGCCCAGGGATATCCAGGGCAGCTTGTTTCTCTCTGATTTTCATAACCTTAATGGGGCAGGTTTTATTTAACTCAGTGTGCATAATGGCACATATAGTATCCCAGCATACAATTGGGTCCCTGTTATAATAGAAATTATTCCAGTCAAATTCCCTGAGAGCATGTTGGAAATCTTTTTTGACATAAAACCTGTATGACCTACCAACAAATTCCGTAATACAATACTTCTCTTTTGCTTTCTTCAATATGATAAGAATTGGTTGGTGATCACTTACGTTGTCATCTAGGACCTGTGCTGTCTTAACAATCTGTGAATTAGTCAGTACTAAGTCTAACCTATTGTCCTCCCGAGTACTTTCCTCAATAAATTGTCTCATATCAGTTTCTTGTTCAAATTAGAGTAATGCTTCACCTTCAGGTTCACCAAGCTCATTGTAATTTATATTATAATCTCCAATGAGGACAAATTCAATTGTATCATCAAGCCCAATATCATCAAGCGTTTTGTTCAACAACTCAAAGAATTTGGGTATATTCCCATTCGGTGGCCTATACATGCTGGCAATGATTATATCTTTCCTATAGTCAACAACCAATTTAAGCCATATGCATTCAATATCCTTACATGATTTATTATAGTTTGACAAGGAAGTACTATCAACAGTAATTTCACCAGACACATAAATACAAACTCCTCCAGCAGTTTTATCGATGCATTTTCATCATCTGCCCAGGCTCTATCAACCCTGTAGAGGGAGTACCCCTTTATGTTAACCTCAGCATCAGATCCAGACTTATCAAACCATGACTCTGATACATCCAGACTTATCAAACCATGACTCTGATACATCCAGACTTATCAAACCATGACTCTGATACATCCAGAATTATCAAACCATGACTCTGATACTGTATAAACCTTGGGCTTACATTCAATGACATGTTCCCTGAAAGGGTCAAAATATTCCGTGCTCTTAATACTGCGTGTATTTAAATGCATAATACTCATACCTCTCCCATATATGGCTGTAATGACATTATCTATGTTAGACATGTAGAACAGTATCCCCTATAAGATGGCTCCATGATTGCAGTACTAAAATCACAGTTTCTCAAAAATAGTTCCATTTTAAAATAATGTGTGTTCAAGCTAGTCATTTGAATGAATGGATCCATGGTCCTTATAATTGATGTACGTTATGGTTTAAAAGTGGATATTTTTCTCAGGTTTATGACCATTTAAAGTTGGAAGTAAATGAAGACAAAGTAAAAATGCATTGTAGAAACGACTATGTCAACATTCACAGCATGTTTTATTCACAACTGTCAAACTTGCATATCATATGGGTTGCTATTAATATGTAGCATGTTGTTTCACAACTACAGTATTGACAACTGGAAACAGAATTCAAATATATTGTGGAGAACAGCAATGTCCCCTCAGACAGCGTATTTTATTCACAGCTGTCAAACATATGTATCGTGTGGTTTGCCATTTACATGTAGCATGTTATTTCACAACTACGGTATTGACAATTGCAACTTCTTAAATCTCCTCTTTCCTATCGCCTTGGATGTGTGTGGAGCACATATGTGTGGGCACCAACACATTCCTCTGTGAAATTATATAATGTAGTTCTCGCAATGAATATGACCTTATAGCTGTCGAAATGGTGACAATGTCTGATACTCACTCACTAATTAATTTCACATAGACGGTAGAGCCCTGAATGGTGTTTCCCAACCTCAGTCGGTACACTTATCAGTTTGTCAATTCTGTTCATAGATTTCCATGCCATGTCTGCTGTCATAAGTTAAATAGTAGCAGGTCAGGAACGAGTCATTTATTACAAGTAACGGGGGGGGGGGCTTTGGAGGGGAGGGGTGCAAAATCAGTCTCAAAATTCTTTTTCTTTTTTTTTTGGACTTGCTCATTGCATTAATGAACTGCTATGTTCATTTAATTAATGCTATAGAGCAGACCAAGTTCTATTGATTTTTCAAAGGAAAGTCACAAATGAAACAGTACAATATCTTTATGGATCTTGACAAATGTCAATATGAACACAATCAGGAGATGGAAAAACAGGGACTGGCAATATTCACTCAATAGGTTATTAACATAGAAAGTACAGACAAACAAATTAAAAGCAAAAAGAGATAAATAGTAAATGATATGTCATACATAGAGATTTGTGTCTCTACACATTATTTCAGTACATCATGATTACAGCTAAATACACCTTGTCTTGAGTTCAGATAAGTGATAATTAGAGTTGGTGGTATATGCTGTTATATGCATATGGGAACATCAGAAATATCAATATGGATGTAAACATGAAAAAGGAAATGAATGTGAGTATGAATATGAATATGAAGCGGCACGATTTCCACACCTGCTTCTCATTGTCAATTATAACCCAATTTCAGGTTCAACCTTATATTTTCTATCTTCATCACACCCTCTTTGAATTTTACCTTTGTCGTAGCTTTCTGAATCTCCTCAGGTAGAGTATTCCAGAGAGCCACCCCTCTGTACCATGGTGATCTTTTTTAGTGTCTAGTAATAACCCTAGGTAGTTCAAAAACAATCTTCTTTTGAGACCTTGTATTATAAGATTGTGGTCTATTTAACAGTCTTTGATTTCTTATACATTAAGCATAATAATAGCATGTCAACTCTTTTCTCTAACACTGGAACTTCACAGATTTCATGCAATTCCTTCACACTATACCGTCTAATATTGCATTTCAGACAAACTCTAAGAGCTCTATTTTGCAGTCGTTGTAATGCCGCAAGACCATCCTCATGACAACTAGTACTTATAAATGAACAATATTCTATAATTGGTCTGATTGTACAACAGTATATCTTTACACTTTGCTCTTGTGTTAAAAATTTTCTTAACTTAGCAAACCTAAATAGTTTATTGCATACATTTCTTTTAATAATTTTAATCTGTTTATCAAAACTAAGTTTACTGTCAATATGTAAAGAATGTGACAGTTTGCACAGTGTTGCCATTGAAGTCTATAGTAGAATACGGACATCTTTTTAATTTATGAGCACTACAAAACCACATAAATTTTGTTTTAGTTGGATTTACTGTTAGTCTGTTTTCGATAACCCAAACGCTTAAAGTTAATTACACCTTTATTCAAATTCTCATTAACCAAGTCTACATCTTTGTTAGAACTATAAATCACAATGTCATCAGCATACAGTTTAATCTTGCATTTTTTAAGACCTTAACCACATCATCAATATATAGGACAAACAACAGGGGACCTAAAACTGATCCTTGAGGCACACCGTATTCAATATCTTGGTTTGAGGACAATTTTTTACCATAGCTAGTTCGTTGTTTTCTATTTTCCAGGTAACTTTTAAACCATAGAAAATTAGATTTACTCAAACCAAGTTTACTGAGTTTAATTAGCAATTTTGAATGTAATACATGCTTTAGTGAAGTCTATAAATAGAGCCCCTGTTATCAGACCATTGTTTCTACATTCATGAAGCTCATTAACAAAGTCAAAAGTGGCATCACCAGTACCAGATGGCGTGTGGGGAATCGTGATCACTTTTAAAACATTGGGCGATGGGGGGCATGAAAAAATGCTGTCTTGCGAAAACCCACTGAAACACCTCCCTGTTGAATTTAGCAAATCATTCTACACAAGAACGCACTTTCAAGCCTTTTGCTCATCAAAACAAAAATGAGAGTGTCTCAGCTCTTGGACTATATGGGTTAATTGTAATGCTACATGTTTCATTGTTCTAATGCATCCACCAATAATGACTATGGACTGCATTACTTCTATTGACATAACAATGAGAGCATCTCATGCAGAAATCAATGTAAAGTGGACCCCATTACTGAAGCAAATATGAAGTTATATGAATGATTGCCTGACTTATTTACCTGCAGAATGCTCAAATGAGATGTTAACCCTTCAAGGGCCGCTGATACATCAATGCATCATGCCCATTGGTCGTCATGATGCACGAATGAAGTGCTGGCGTGACTGCTTGCCAGCACCTGATTGGAGCATCATGTTGACCCTCCGGGAGGTTATGTATAGGGTTGGCATGATGCTCCAATGAAGTGCTGGCGAGCAGTCTCGCCAGTACTTCATTGTTGCATCATGAGGACCAATGGGCATGATGCATTAATGCATCAGTCGCCCTTAAAGGGTTAAGCAATTGCTTTCTACACCAATCCTGGTGTTGCGCATGGACTTTGCAAGAACAGCAGCAGCTTTGTTCACAGACTTCATACCATTACTTACGACAAGAACAATTTAACCGGAATTCCTCTCTTTTCTTCCCAGGTGAGACTCACTGCTATTGATTCATATGACCATATATAGCCATGCTGCTAGCAATACAATGTCATGTGATGTTAGTGAAGGGAGAGGGGACTTCTAAGACCCATAGTCCAATTTGCCACTACAGTGCGAATGAGTATATAAAGCCTATATAAAATCTGGTGAAAGAGACCTAGTGGACTATGGGTATTAGATGTTCAGTCACCTATCCTATGAGTGGTTTAATCAGTTGCTGCAGAGCCGAGGGGTTGTTGGAAATGCATTCCCTAACACTTTCAGAGGTCAAACCTATAGATTATTGTGAAAATTACCAAACTTCATGCACCTCACTTCCACACTTTTTCAGGTGCTCTGACACTGCTGCCCAGAGGTATGGCGAAACAAGACAACAAGATTCAGCCTGATCAAGCTTCCATATTCAGCGCTTATAAAACGGATATAAAAGACCTGAAGCATGAGATTGATGGACTCAATGCAAAACTTGATATGCTGATTGATGCTCAAATTATCCAGGATTCAATGGTTCCGGTTCCTCTGTCCACGAAGTGCAGCAATACAGGTATTAATGCCATAACGTGGCATAGTCCCACGGTCCAGACTCAAAAATTCAACCTTCTCAGAAATGAACCTGAATGCATATATCCTTTGATGCCAACTCTAATTAAGGGCTGTTTCCACAGTGTTGGTCTGGTCCATTATTTGCTAATCTGATGGATTTTTATATAGAACATGTATGGGAAAAATAATCGGATTGGCAGAAAATGGAACCGACTGATGCAGTGGAACCAGCCCTTTACTCTCATTCTGCATAATGTTACTTATGATTGAAGATATTCATCTGATTCATACCCAGTTTGCCATTTTTGAAGTGCAGGCTATTCAACCTGTTGGGAATACAGTCTAAAATGCCTGTGACTTGGTCCATGGCACCCGCATTCTAGGCATTTATGAGCTACAGGTAGCATTATTTGGATTGCCTTTAAACACTGAATCTAACTGTATAACACTGTTTGGAACACATATGATTAGAATGAGGAATGAAAATCAGACCATGACACTTTTTGATCACAGCTAGATGTATAAACTTCCCTCTCTCTCTCTCTCTCTCTCTCTCTCTCTCTCTCTCTCTCTCTCTCTCTCTCTCTCTCTCTCTCCATGTCTCTCTGTTACAACTTAATTTGTAAGTGTATTCATTTATATATAAATGAGATGAGATAAAGAATATGCCTTGAAATTCATCAAAGAAAGTTCTCTATTTTTCAGACCACATATTGCACAGAAAGTTAGCCCAACCAGAGGAGAATAGGGAAAGAAAGCCTTTACATGATGTAAAACTGATAGGTCCATTGAGGCATTTCCTCAGTCAGGCATCAATGCATGGCTTGGGCAGAATATCTGGAAGCAAACACTGGTTGTACAAAATGATCTGGATCCTGGCTACACTTACATCATTGGGATTCCTGGCTTTCCATACATCTTCTTTGATTACAGATTACTACAGAAGGCCCATAAAAACAACATATAATGTTAAATATGAGGATCTGGCTTTCCCAGATGTCACTGTATGCAGTCATAGATACTTGGACACAGATGTCCTGTATAGCCTATTGAGGCAATACAAGCATATTCCTGACGCAGCCAACCCTAAAGTGCTTGCCAATGCAAAGAATGTTGAACGAGCTAGACCAGATGTGGAAATGAAAATAATCAGTTCTCAGATAGATTATGCTGATACCTTTCATTACTATGCAAGTGTTTTGGGTAGATGGATAGAGCGAGTGTTCGAACGAGGTGTCTTTTGGAATACGCTCAATCTAACAGTAGCAGAAATAAGGTCTATAAGTGTGCCTGATGAAGATATGCTGAGTAGTTGCCAGTGGGGCAAACAGAAATGTGGGCCTGAGATGACTATGGAGGTGACAGACCCATTTTTCCTGAGATGCCTCACATTAAGAGCCCCTGAAAATATGACCATACAAAGCGGGGTCCAAAATGGCCTATCGATAATATCATTAGTTGGATCAAGTATGCTCCCATGGTCCAACTTGACACAGTATTTTCAGTGGTTGCCATTTCTAACTGAAGGAGATCATCCCCTTACTGGAGGTGAGGGTCTACATGTGGTGGTTCATGAGAGGAATTCTCGACCCTTGCCAACATCAGAGGGAATCACTGTTCCACCCGGTCACATTGGTTTACTTGGCATCTCTGTGCATAAGCAAAAGCGGTTAGGTCAACCATTTCATGATTGTAACAGGTTTGATCCATATAGCGATAACCCAGATGAAACATACCGCATACCAGTCTGCCTAGAAAGGTTTATTCAGAAACATACAGTTGAAATATGTAACTGCACAAATCCATATCTACTTAATAATTCTCCCGACACCCTGACCTGTGCACATCTTAATCCCATGCCACCAAATTGCCAAGGGCCCGCACCACCGTATAAATGTATCCAACCGATGAACCACATGACAGAAAATATGGACTGCACAGACCGAGTAAAATCTCAAGTCTTGTCAAGTAAAGATATAATGCGCAGCTGCGGATGCCATCAGCCGTGTCAGCAATACTCGTATGATATTGGATATAGTCTCGGGTCCTGGCCATCAGGGATGGATGCACATGGTGTTCTTGCTTCAGGACTTTGGAATAGGATACAACAAACGATGACCTCACCCAATAGTTCCAACATAAAAAGGGAAATGTATATGAATAGCTTCAACAGTGAAAACTGGTTTGATACCATGAAGGATTTTGCTAAAATTAATGTGTACTTTATTGATGGTTCTGTTCAGGAGACTGTGGAAGGGGAGGATTATGCCCTGATAAACCTAGTATCAGACATTGGTGGCTCACTTGGACTTTGGGTCGGCATGTCAGTATTAAGTCTCTTGGAGGTGGTCCAGCTTTTATATGACCTTTGTCTGACATTGCTTAAGAGAGACAAGATTAGGGAGTTACGTAAGTTACATGGTCTGAAAATGAGGTTGGGTAGGTCCAAAAGTATTTAGAACTTTTTGTAATTAGACTTTGAAATAACCCAGATATCAGCTCATAGTTTTCTGCAACACTTCTCGGGTTGATTCTGTGATTTACAGATGATCGAAATGGTTCAGAAATCACCAAAATTATACATCTATCTCAATATTAAAGAAAGGAGTGGTCAGCCATATTTAGCACATATTATATAAATGTAATAGTATAGTAGATAGGGCCAAGGTCCAAAATCATTCCTATATTGGTAGTTCATTTATTCATATTTGTATCTGTGAGGCAGTTTTCCTTCTGAGAAGATCCTTTTTTCACAGATTTACACAATCCCTCTGATGTAATACCATATAGCATGTCTTGTCAATGATACTTTGTTAAGGATTTGGAGAAACGATCCTATTTTCAATGACTATAGAGGCCATCATAGTCAAATAAATCATTGCTACAACCAAGTATAATTTCTTCTTTTGTAGAATTTTTATTAAGGTTACCTAGCATTGTATATAAAAAATATACAGCCAGGGCACCAGACTACGGGGAAAACTCCACTCTGCCGTCTGGGCCTATGTGGACCTTTGTCAGGTCTCTACTGCTTATTAGTTGCTGGACAATCTGTCAATGGATTGCATGGATTGTAGGCCTACATGACTGCTTGAAGGCCCATAGAGAAAAAAACAGGAAGACAGACTTCTGTGGTCTTTTTCACTGGTGGTGGGCTATCGTTACTAACGATAGGAACAAATGAAGATATGCTGAGGATAGGTTCATGGATATCTTCAAAATTGTATTTCTATATGAGCTGTCTTCACTAGTCATGGATTTAGATCCAGAAGATAACTCACTTGTCATCAATTTTGCCACATGTCATCTTTAAATAAGCATATCTTCAGGCTATCATTTCCCCTTTCCTCTATTCTGCTTCATGTTATCCTCTACAGAAACTGGGGGGTCACTCACCACTTGCATACCAAGGTGACCCTGTCTTCTTACTATAAATGGGTGTACATGGTTTTTTTTTCAATGACATCATAAGTTACTTTTAGGATTGCCTGACGACAGGTCTGAAGACAGGTCTTCAGGCAACCTTAAAAGACTGATAAGCTTGTCCCTTCATATCAACTGTTATTAGTGCATGACTTTAAGACACAAAGTTATGTTTAGAGTAGTCAGGCTATACATGCTGGAGGCTATTTCTTAACATGCTACAACTGCCCCACTTCAAATCATAAAGGGAATTGCTGCATAAGTGCTAATCATACTGAGCAATCAAAGGGTGTATTCTGGTGCTTCCTAACCCGAAAGATATGACCAAATACCCTAGACTCTGGGTAACAGGTTGTGTATTTATGATTAAAGCAAGAAGCTAAAACTTTGCATCTCAAATTAGATTGATAAAGTAATGGGATAGGGAGAAGAAGGACCTGGGCCTCAAATCAGATATAAATTCATCAAAATCCACTTTTCTATACAAATTTTATATGGGTATGTATTGGCGCTATTGCACTTGAGCCAACAATTCTAGGTGGTTGAGGTGGGGCCCCTGCTGCCCCCCCCCCCCAAGAAGATTTGCTTCCTACACCTCTGCACCCGTTGAGTGCCATTAAAACGGCCCCCATAGAGCCCTGTAGTAGTACAACATAGGTCTACCTGGGAGGAAGGGAACTGAAAGACATGGTGTATGATTGTAAATCCGCGCCTTATGACATTGGTGTGAGTTAAACTGATGCCTTTGGGGCATAGGTAACATGTTAAGCTACATCTGAATCTTACCCCCCCCCCATTCTCTATTACTGTTAGAAGAGCAAATATTTTTTACATTACAATGCTACTAAAAATGCAATGAGTGGCTGAGATTAGCATGAAAAACTTATTTTCTTGTATGGGAGTAGGTAGGTAGGTTTAAAAGTCTTTTACCTTTAAAAAGGATGATACATATTAGGCTGTATTTTGAGTAGTTTAGAACAGATTTAGAGTTATAAGGGGGTATATCTAAGCCGCAAAAAGTGATTTTTTGGATGTCTGGGCTAAGTTAATAAATACAATGGATAGGAATAACAAAATGGACCAGTAATGCTATTGAGTAATGTATTAGCCTTCATACACTTTAGGAAGTTCGAAGTTATTATGCATACTAAAGGTGTAATGACCATAAAAGTACATAATCTAAACCATTCACCTGCAATGTGGTAGAGCCCTGTATATGGTGGGGTTGGTGCACTGCTAGTGGGTGTACAGAATGATCACTTTCTACCTGCAGTTTGCATGGGAAACAATTTACAGAAGATGCCTGACCTTCCCTCACATTTCTCTCAATATTGCAAAAACTAGAAAAGATAGTGACATGGGGTTTGCTGTATTGTCTATCAAAAATATTAACCTTGCTATTGATGGGTCTTAGTGTCATGTATGATGATTATTTCAATTAGGGGGTAAAGGTATAGGTAGACATCAGAGAGAAGAAGGGACAAACAGCACATCTTTCATTTTATTCCATTTACGTCCCTGCTATCTACCACCACTCCTCCCCTCTTATCACAACAGTTGACCCCAGAAATTGACCCTCTATTCACTTAATCAATGAATTTGCTGTAAAACTCTCCATAGCATTCTGTATTATGATTAAAATTACTTGTCAGAATATGTGCACAAGAGACAAATACTCACTGCCCTCCCTAATGGTGCATTTGTAGACTTTTCTAGAGCTGACCCCATCCTCCCAATAGACTGGTCTTTAAAGATATCTTCACCCTTGGTGAAAAAGACTACTGATGTTCTGCATTACAATTTCTAAAGTATGCGAATAATACTAAGTCCTTGGAAAAAACTGGTATTTTGGCCATAGTTTCCCTAATAATGGACACAGACACACACAAATGCTACCAAAATGTGGCTTACCACATGGGCTAGACACCCTGATTCATAAATATCTTTTAATACAAATACCTCTTGTCATCCATAAAAATGGGATTTCCTTTATCAGTGTTTACATTTATAAGCCAAAGTGAGTTAGACATAAGAAAAATGTTTGACACAAGAACAACTTCCATATGTATCAAGGTCTTTATCTGTCATGTCAGGATACAGTCCTTTAGCCTACAATACAGATATGATGAATTATATATGAATTTTAATCAATATTCATTAGAAAATGTATGCTGCTTTTTGTGTGGTTAGATATGTTCAGGTAAGGATTACCTGCTTCCCATTTTCTTCAAAGTTCCCTTATTTTGAAAATGGGAGAACACATAGTTGGTATCCACAAATCATGATCACCCAAAAGGATTCCTTGTAAATATGGAGGGAAAACATAATTTACCTATATGACATATTGCACTGAAATGTTATAGTAAATTCAATAGAAGAATAGCTAAGGTCTGGGTTCTCTTAAGGAATAAAGTTGTCAGATATGGGGTTACGAGATGATTGACATTTTCTACTCTCAGCACTGAGAAACTGGATAACTGGCATGTGTTAGCAGTAGGTAATGCATGCCCATGACATCACAACACAGAAATAAAATGGTGGTGGTTTGTTTGCATTATGAAGGGGCAAGTTGACATGATAGAACTTACTATTCTCATCATGTTTTTGCAAAATAATCGATAGTCTAGCTGACATAGTGATATAAACGGAATGATACATGGATAATCCAGAACTTGGGCTGGTTATCCATTCATTACATATACCCTTTTCATATGTATAATAACATATTAACATACATAGATAATTTATGAGAATATGCTAAAGTTTTATTTATAAACATCATAATTTCTCTAGCAATATCAAAGCAAAGTAAAATCTAGGAAATGTATCCTAAGGTTCCCCATCTGAAACCCTCAACTTACCCTATGCCAGACGGTGCCAGGAGGTTACCTCACTGGAAACCCCCCCCCCCCCGAATTCTCCCACCCGGAAATTTACCCCTGTGAAAATTCCCCCCAAGAAAGATTTCCCCCAAGGAAATCCTCCCAACAGTCATTTCTGACTGTATCTGTATTACATATAAGTGATGGGGGGAAATTTCCAGGGGGGGAATTTCCCCTTACCTAGCAGGCACTCCAAGAGTGTCTTCCACCATTACCACCCACAGTCTCCCAGACCTTAGATACTGGCCAGGTACCTGTGGCACCCTCAGATGAGTTGAATATGGACCCTGCCTGGAATATGCCATTACTGGTCCTGGAGGAGATAAGTCTAGAGTTAAGTAAATCACATCCTATTGAGGTAAAAGTAATGTCTGCACTGCATCTGGAGTTAAAAACCATGCAGTCATAGCTTAAGTTCAGTATATTGTACATTGTTTTAAAGCAGTTGGTGATAGGTGTGGAAAGTTGTAGTGGTGGACACATAGGCTGTATTTTGAGTTTCTACACACTCGCCACTTTGAGCATTGACAGCCGGCACAGTGACCATTGTGTGTAAACAACATGGCGCATTCAACAGAGAGGGCCGAGGCCATTCAAACAGTAAAGGACCTCATGGCTAGGAAGTCAGGTAGGACGGGGAGTGGAAATCCTGAGACTTTTTCTAGTCAAAGATTGGGAGTTGCACTGAATTATTTGTTAGAGGAACAAGGCCAAATAACTAGATCTCTTACATTTGCTACTGATGAGTTGACAATCACCAAAGACACAAACACTCAACTTGACAGTGAAGTAAACAGGCTGAATGAGGAACTGGAGGAATGTAAGCGTCAAATTAGAGTGCAGGCCCAAAGACAGCAGGGCACAAATTAACATTCTTGATAATACATCCAAAAGGAAAAAAAATCTGATCACAGGCAATTCCTAAAGGTACTAATAAATGAAAGAATAGAGGAGGGCATGTTTTAATGGAAGTGAGGAGTACACTGAGTACACAAAATATCCTGAAATAGCTGATCCTATTGCCAGCCCCAAACCCCAAACTCCGCTTCCTACTACTACTACCCCTGCCACACCCACATCAGCGAGTCCTACCGTCTCCAAGGATACAGCAGTCTCTGTGGGTTCCTCTCCCTTACCTACCACAACAGCAGTGAGCCTATCTTCTCCTGTACACAGGCCTGATGGTGGGGCTCCCCCAGGTGATAGGGGTACCCTACCAGTAACTACATCTGTCGCAACTACACTAGTGATGGCAACCACAGCAGCAACAACAGTACCATCCTCAACAACACTTATCACCATAGCTCAACTGCAGGCTGCACAAGAAGATGCTAGGGCAAAAACCTCTGGTACTTTTACCACATTGGCGTTACCATCTACACCTATAGTATCAGCCACACCTACTAGACCAGCAAGAAACAACAAAGAAAAGAAGAAAAATGAGAATCTTATGAAGCTAATCGGTAATCTTGCTGCTAACAGACAGTAATATTCTTCTCCCCACTCAGTTGAAACGACTTAGGATAAAAACACTTAAGTATCAGTTTGACAGTGAACTTATTCCCCAAGTTGTCTATACTAATACTACAGGCAGGCCTACAGTCCCCCCAAAGGCACAACCCATGAAATATACATAAATAGTGTTATGTAACTACTTTGAACTGCTTGACAGGACCGTTGTTAAGTAAGGGGCAACCGGCCTACGCCTAAAGTGAAGTACTAATTGGTTACGGTTATTATACACTTATACTACCCTGAGGTCACTGGGTCTTGTAGTCTAGGTTAGACAGAACAGCTGACTGTATAGTCTTATTGTTGAATATAAGTATGGCTTAAGAAGGCCTGTATTTTTTCTTTATTTACTAAACATTTCTATACTGTACATATGTTGGTTTTTAGATTATCATGTCATTATAATATGAGGTGTGTTTTTGAGATCTCTGTGGAGCATGTTGCAGTCTGGCCATATCCAAATGAAATTAGGAGTATCATTTCAGCACTCAACTTGTCATTTAATTTTCACCTTACTAACATTATTTAACAAAATTGGGCATTTTAGCCATGAGAAACAAATAAAAACAAATAAAAACGGTCTGCTTCTCATCTGTATGAACGCCAGGTCATTATATTATAAAAGAACAAATGCCTTTAGGTTGGTATCAACAGCAGACATTGCTGGCATTATTGAGACTTGGGGCAACCCGACAACCAAAGATGCTGATTTGTATATACCAGGATATCAATTTGTAAGGTTGACAGATACCCCAATCATGACAAAAAGGCAGGTGGATTGCTTTTGTACCTAAAGAATACATACACAGTGGTAGTCGATGAGGATGCTTGTATAATTGACCAGAAATATGAAATTTTATGGACCGTCTGATGCAGGAAATGATATGATATAGAATGTCATATACACTAGATTAACCAGTATGAATGAAAACATTTAAAAAAATAGGAAGATAATTATGATGGGCGACTTTAACATAAATCTACTGGATGACAATGATATTGAAGTTTCTGGGCATCATGAATTTTGTATTAACAATGATGTTACACAATATATCAAGTGTCCCACCCATCCACAATGAGGAACATTATTAGATCATATATATACCAATGTCCAGAATGTCTCTGAATGTAATATCATATTGTATCATCTATCTGATCATTCACCTATTTATATGTTGTTAAAATGCCATAGAACAAAGATAAAGAAGAAACAGGTTATGGCCAGGTCATACAGGCAATATGTGACCCATCCTTACAAAATGGTTCGGAAGTCGCACATGCAAAATGTTTAGTTATTGGCATATTCATTTGCAGCTCATCAAGAACTTTCATTTGGTATATAACACTTGCATATTTGAACCAGGTGGTCCTCTCTAGATCTTCTGTAGGAAAATTTAGTCGGATCGATTAAAAAATGATTTAACTGAGATAATTGACATATTAAACATTTAATAATCTATGAATCCTATATAATTCCTATGTAATTCTATATAACCATTAAAATTAGATCTATGTCTTTTGGGCATTTGGGACCTAAATTCAATCTAGTAAGCAAGGATTCTGAAAGATATCTACCCATATGTAAGAAAAATGCTAAAATATCAATTTTGAAAAATCTGATATTTTTGACACTATACCACTTGAAAGGGCCATATCTAGGCTTCTAAATGTGCGACTTCAGTACCACTTTGTTAGAATTGGTCACATATGGTTTCATTACATATAAGAATCTTTTATGTCAATATGATTGGACAGATATTGTAGTAATTCAAGACCCAAATAAGAAGTGGAGAGCTATCCTAAAAGTAATGCAAAATGCTCTTAGTATGATGTGTCCAATAAAAAGGCTATGTGCACCGATATTTACCCCTGAATGGCTTACAAAAGATATAATTGAAGCGATAAATGTTAGGGACACTCTGTATAAAAAAGCAAAAAGGTCAATGGAGATGGATGACTGGAACATTGCAAATTATCATAGAAATAATGTTGAAGGGCTCATTATTCAATAGTAGGAAACAGAAGATTGAGGAACTATTAGAGTTCAGGAAATCAGATCCTGTAAAGTTCTGGTCAGCAATTAGGAAGTTACTACCTAACAAAATGGGTGCCACCTTTATTAAACTTAAAAATAGATTTACTGGATTTAATATACCACACAATGAATGTGCTGAATACATCAATACAGGGTACTCGCTTACTTGCTCCTATTAGCTATAACGATTTAATGAAGCTGATAAGATCAATACAAAATGGAAAACTGTCTGCCATTAAGGATATGAAATCTTTTATCATTAAAGATGCATTTTCATCTATTCCTGATGTGATACACCGTTTATATAATAGCAAGCTGTACCTTCCCACAAGATTTGAAAATTTGAACTATTGTTCCTCTTCCAAAGAAAGCTAATAGCAATGATGTAAATGATTTGAGGCCTATAAGCCTTCTGCCTAGACCAGGTAAGATCTTAGAGAAGATTGCCTGTGATAGGCTGAAGGCTTATATAGAATATAATGAACTTTTGTGCCCTACACAGCATAGTTATAGGAAAGGCCACTCCACAATGATAGCAATATGTGAACATTTATGTGATATTTTGGAGAACATTATCAATGACAAACCTACAATTAGCTTATATTTGGATTATAAAAAAGCTTTCGATACTGTTTCACATTCAAAATTATTTGAAGGATTACGAGTGTTTGGACTAAAATTTTTGAATTCTTACTTAACCAATAGATTTCAAAACACTATAGCTAATGATACACTGTCATCAACCAAGCAAATAACATATGGGGTTCCCCAAGGATCTGGCGTGGGTCCCATCCTTTTTTCCATTTATATTAATTCCCTTCCTACAGTTTGTAATAGGGCACATATTACATTGTATGCTGATGATGCTGTCATTTCAGTAACAGGCCCTGATGATATGGATGAATCTATTCTTGCTATTTCACAATGGTGTATTGACAATGTTTTAAATGTGAATGAGGAAAAACCAAATGGATGATTTTTAACTATGTTAAGAAAATTAATCCTATGTTTTATATGAATGGTTATTTACTAGAACAAGTTGACACATTCCCATATCTGGGACTAGTACTAGACCCTAAATTAAATTTCTGTGAACATAGGAAAATCACTACAGGTAAGATCAGAGAGACACTCATACAACTAGCTCGTGTCAGGCATCATGTGGATAAGGATACTGCACTAACTATATATAGGAGTATGGTCCTACCCATTTTTGAATATGTGGATTTCATATGGGATAGAGGGAGAAAAGGGGACAATAGGGAGCTACAACTGAAACAAAATAAGGGCTTAGGTACTGTTTTTAAAGTTAAATTAGAGAATCACCCAATATATAATACACAACAACTGCATGAAATTAGTGGGTGTAAGGAACTACATATTAGAAGGGACATGCATCTGTTAACTTATGCACATTATTTGTATAAAAGTGGCCTATACACTGATAATAGAAATGTCCATACAAGGTTTCCTGATGGAAACAGGCTGCTGGTACCACAATCTATCGTAACACAGAGTGCCTTTTTTAGAGCTATTACTGTGTGGAATAGATTGAAACCAGAGTTTACTTTGATTGAGGATTTAAACGTTTTTAAGTATAGAATTAAAACAAAGTACAAAGATATTTTTATACAGGGCTTAACCCAAATAGTCATCTGAAATAATCAATCCATCTCATCCTCTTCTCATTATATCACCTTTTAAAGGTAGTCTTATATATCATAATAGTTGAAATGTCAAGATGTAATGCTGATTAATCACAATGTGGTGTCGCCATATCCGGAAAATCAAGTTAAAAGCTAAAATAAATATGTAAGGGGGGCTAGCGGAAGGACTGCAACATGCAGAAGCTAGCATGAATTAATACATATACTTGTATACTGTATTAAGGACCCAATAAAACACCTTAAAAAAAGAAGTTGATCACTACACTGTCATACAGGCTATCATGATTTGCATATTACTCTCCCAGTATGGGGAATCCCTCAAACCATGGTAAAGCAGAGTGAGAACATGCAGCAAAACATTTTAGTACCTATATCTATAAATGTCATAAGTTCATGTTGTTGTTGTAATTTATTTATTTATCCTGGTTCGATTTTACTCCATAGTTGGAGTGTCTTGCTTCTCGCCACCGTGGTGCTAATGGGCATCAGGTCCATTGCCGGATGTGCTCTCCATTAGACTTAAAGCTTGATCTTTATAGCTACATAGGCATTAGAAATGCCTCTATGCCACAGGTTGTGACAGGGTTTTAGTCAGTCCCATTTATAATGGATTAGTTGATTTGGACCTGAGCCTTACGATAAGAAGTAAGAGAAATTTGAGAGAAAAGTCTGTAGGAATGTTAAGAGAAAGAAATGGGGAGAAAAGGGGAATTTATTTTCAATACTTAAATGCAGCATGACTCAAGCTCTAGAATAGTATATCAGTGATATGTTCAACATACAATGTCCATGTACATAGTCACATAGAATTCATGAATTCCTGTTTTCAGCCTTATCCCCACATTATTTGGGACTGGTACACTCTATTGTATAGGATCTAGTACTTTGGGGTTTATTTATGATGAAGTGAGTGGTACTTCTGCATGTGTCTCTTCCTGACCTAGCATGTTTGTTCTGTTCACTTCTATATATTCAAAGAAACACTGATCATGAAAGCAGCAGAGTGACAGTAGCAGTGAATCAGGAACACCTTCCTAGCCCTCTATTAAGTTGATCTAGGCTAATCACTTCTAATGTGCTGTTGGGATCCATTATCTGTAAGATAAACATACTTCTAGAAAATGTGCATCAATTAGCATCTCAGGAGAACTAAGGCTGCTTTATATGTTGCCATGCATCCCTATGCATAAAGAGTTCCTCTTTGCAATGATGTCTAATAGGTTGTTGTGCTTTTGGAATATTTTCTGAAGATTTGTTTCACTGACTAGTGCATGTAGCCCGAGTACCCCCCAGAGGTGGGGGGGGCACTTACACTTTGAGGGTCAGTAGCTACTGCTTCCCTACTGCCCAGGTTATCTCAGACAGCAGGGGTTTGACTGCCCTGTGTTTTGATAATAACACATAGTACTTTCCCATTTCTACTGCCCAAGTATTTCCTTAGCTCTTCCCATTCCCTGTGCCCAGTTATTTTCTTAGCTCTTCACACCTTAGTGCCACAACAGCTGAGGTCCTAAATAGATTAAGCCACATGCTTTTATGATACAGTTAGCTGACCGCACTCCTTTTCAGCCCAGCTGAATGCTCCTGAGCGCCAGGCCGCTGTCATCATCAGAACCCCACCTCATACCCCTGGGCCAAGTACACAAGAAGGTTGTTCTTAAAGAAATGTGAAGCAGCATTGCTTCTTAGGCAAGCTTTAGCATAGCTAACATTGTCATGAGGTGCTTTGACAAAAGATAGCCTTTGCAATACAATATGAGGGAAGTGGATAGAGGCACATAACTGAAATATTTTACCAAATGGAATATACAATGCTCTAAAGAATATTAATGAACAAGCATATATAAAGTTTATCATATCTGTGTTGTAAAGTGTTGAACCATATCCAAGTATCATAATCAACACCTTGATGCCTTTGGAGGTCATTCTTATAATTCTTATGTTACAAATCATATTATATAGGCTGCTAATTCGCTATAGACCATGGCAGAGAATTCAATTTTCCGTGAATATTGAAAGGTATGTTTTGAATAACTCTGATATAAGCAGGGTGTCTAGCTCATATGATAAGCCACATTTTGGTACCATTTGTGTGTCTCTATGTCAATTATTAGGGAAACTGTGACCAAAACACCAGTTTCTCCAAGGATTTAGTATTATTCGCACACTTTATGTAAGAGCTATTTATCAAAAGTAATTTCTTTCTAGCAAGGAATATGTTAGGGTATTTTCTCGTAATGGTTATGAATGGCTAAACCTGTTTGCTTAGGTTTTATGCATTGAGAAAGTGGAATATTATAAAATATTTCTTAAAAATCCATGAATATTCAAATTATGCAAATGAGATAACCATCAAAACAGGACTTGGGGATGACAAGCTTGCTCTGGGTCTCATTGTGATGCTGGTCCCATCTCTCTAATCCAATTATTGAGGAAATCATGAGCAAAAAAAACGGTGACGCTGCCAGTAACAACTAAGCTCAGAATCAGAAAAATGAAGATTCTGAAGCTAAGCTGCCATCCCCAGATGTGATTTAATGTCCTGAGACATGCACCTACCATAAATGCATGGTCTAGTTTAGTCCCTTAGAGATGATACCAAAAAACTTATGGGCTCATGGGCTAACCATGATACTTTATTCCCTTGCTGTAGAAAGGCACTGCTGATAACTAATCAGCACTGTATCTTACCAATCCTCCAGTTGACACTTGTGCAGGGAGTAGGTCGTCTTGTACATCACAATGCAGCCTTTATCACCCAGCAAATTGTTGTGACTCCTCGTCAACCTGTGTGAAGTGGCTCACACATGTCACTAGATGGAACACGACGTCGCTATAGCACAAGATCACCAGGAATAGCAATGGTGGTGATCACATGGCCTCACCTCAGATGGCGAGGATGGTGATCACTCAGACTCACCAGGGATGGCGACGCGGGTGATCACTCACCTCGCTAGATGAAACACGCACCTCGTCATAGCACATGTTCACCAGGGATGGCGAGGATCGTGATCACTCATCCTCACCAGGGATGGCGACATGAGTGATCACTCATCCTCACCAGGGATGGCGACATGAGTGATCACTCACTTCGCTAGATGAGACGCACACCTCGTCATAATGCACATTCACCACGGATGGCAAGGATTGTGATCAGTCACCTCGCTAGATAAAACGCGTACCTCGTGATAGCACAGGTTCACCACAGATGGTGAGGATCTTGATCACCCACACTCACCAGGGATGGCGACACGAGTGATCACTCACCTCGCTAGATGAAACACACACCATGCCATAGCGCATGTTCACCACGGCTGGCGAGGATCGTGATGACTCACACTCACCAGGGATGGCAAGGCGGTTGATCACTCACCTCGCTAGATGAAATGCGCACCACATCATAGCGCAGGTTCACCATGGATGGCGAGAGTGGTGATCACTCAGACTCACCACTGATGGCGACGCTGGTGATCACTCACCTTGTTAGATGAAAAGCTCATGATCATCGACATTGGTAATCATGCAGCCTCACATCTGCCAGATCAAAGTATGTTTTGCCAGAGAAGGTATTGCCATATGTATCTTCCCTCTAACCACAGACAAGGTGTTCATGTTGATATTTCCCTATGTATTTTTCCTGTAACCAGAGAAAAGGTGTTTATGGATAGTTGCTTTCATTTTAGAGATACCTCTATCTAAATTCAATTGATATTCTCTCTATATAATCTTGTTTGATTCAACTCTGAAGTATTACATGGAAATCAGTGTGAAACAAAGCACATTTGATACGTATGGGACTTATACTTCATGCCCACACTTCCTAGATAGGCTACATGTGGAACAGTGCTGCTGTCTCAACACCTTTGGCAATGGTGGTGATAAGTTGCCACTGTGAGTGAGAGTGAGTGACAGATGATGCAATCCTCAGAGAGCATTGACTTGGAGTGACACAAATTCACACATTGAGTGAGACAAAGGCTGGCAATGGTGGTGATAAGTTGCCATTCTTAGTGAGAGTGAGTGACAGATGATGCAATCCTTAGAGAGCATTGACATGGAGTGACACAAGTTCACGCATTGAGTGAGACCAATGTTGGCAATGGTAGTGATAAGTCGCCATTATGTGTGAGAGTTGATGCCAGTGGCACGGGAGTGGTACATAATCACACAGTGAGTCAGATCCATGTTGGCGATGCTTGTGATAAGCCGCCATTCTGAGTGAGAGTTGACAGGCAGTGGCACATACTCACGAGTGAGTTAGATCCATGTTGGCGATGGTGGTGATAAGTCACCATGCTTTGTGAGGGATGACAAGGGGTGGCACATACTCACGCAGTGAGTGAGATCATGTTGGTGACTGTTGTGATAAATTGCCTTGCCATGTGAGACTGACACACAGTGGCGAAAGATGACGCAGTGAGTTATCACTCAGAAAGGAGTCACCATTGATGACCAATCATGGCGACAGATAACGACAATTTGCTGGGCATGATTATTACAATATACATATGGCATTGTGTTTAGATTAGTCTTAGAAAGGTTGTGAAGAAGTGAAGATTTGTCATTCTTTTGAACTAACTGTTATGAACTTGATTGCTTTTTGTTACTCCTTGGTGTTGGTCTATGTATTAAATTTCAATTCTCTGATCCCGATGATGTGCCTTTTTCAACAGTACAAATGTAGTTTATAAGTGTTTTATTTGGTTACATGATTACACACAAGATAGGTGCGTGCACCTTCCTGGTATTGACATGTTGCCTTCCCTCCACTGGGACCCCTATAATTGTATGCAGCACATAGGGTAGATTTACCTAATGATGTCCACATACCTTGAGACGTCCATCGCACAAATTTGCAATGATAAATAGATTTATTCCTGCATCAACATTTTGAATTCATTAAAGAGTATAAAATTCACCAGTTGGAAATGTTGATTCAGTAGCAAACCCAATGTTACAGCTATTTTTTGGAGTGGATGTCTAAAGGTATATGGACATCTTAACCTACCCTAGTCTAAAAAGAAATAATGAAACCACAAATGGAAATAACTGATATCGTGGCTAAAACATTATCTACTGAAATAGAGAAAACATAGGTCTGCTCTTTCCAATCTTTTTTGGGGGTCAGGAGCAAGTTGACTCTGCCGCAAGTTATTTTTTGGTATATATCATAAGCTTTGCCAATATCGGGAAGTGTGCACTCAAAACAATGTTTTTTTTTTACATTCTTAATGTTTTTATTTTATACGGTTAAATTTCTTTAAATACATAGAAATATTTTTAAGCTCTGAAATGTATAGCATGAATAAGCACCGATTTTGCCGATTATCCCTTAAAATATATAAATGCCAGCATGCTCTTTCACAGCATTACAGTGTGTTGGTTTATTCAGTACTAAAACCCGGGCTCCACTAGGCAGCACGGGGCGGCAGCGTTACATGTGGCACATTTTTTCCTTTGATCTATTTGTTTTTGTTTACATAATGCATCAATTTCGTGTGAATGTCGCACTAATATCGAGTCAAAATGGCACCATTGATACACCTTTGTCACCTAGAACAATGGATTTTGGTGTTTCGCATGCATGGGCGTGGAAAGCAGGGGGGACATGTCCCCCCACTTTTGGCCAACTCCTCCAAAGGTCAAAACTAAAAGGTAACGCTGTCGCCCGGTGTCACCTAGTGGAGCCCTGACATATGGGAATGATCATTTTTCAAGAAAGGGGGGGGGGGAGGTGGGCGGCTGGTGGGTTTTAGGGGGAGGGGTCAGAATATTTAGACCCCTTGACCGTGGGTTAAGAATTTTTAAAAGAAGGGGGGGGGGTCAAAAGAATTTCAACTGTTTTCAGTGAAAAAGCCAGCGCATAAATTTTTACCCTCGAGGGGGTCTAAGTTTTTTTTCACGCATCTGTGCACAAACCCACCAACCCCTTTGTTGTTAAAAAATGGTCCCTCCCTAAGCATGGACCTTGATATAAGACCCATGCTAGTAACTACCAGCCGGTGCATCCCCCCGAACGTTTGCCAGTTTGGCTATCTTGTAGTCGTGGATACTGATTGGCGGATACTTGTTGGACCCGTCGAGGCACTTGATGCTCACTTCATTCAGAGGCATTGCAAAGAAAGCGATTGACCGCCGGGTACGCTGAACCTCAAAGTCTTCTTCTGGTATTACCACACGATGCTTCTGTAAGGAAATTGTTTTGCCGTGTTAACAAGTTAAACAGGATATCGGACATATGATGTTAAATTCTTTTTTTTTCAAGATACTGGAAAAATAAATGAAACACTATCATATCCCTCTCTTCTATCCCTGGGCTGTACTAGCCCGTCCTAAAAGGGCCTTAATCCCCATATCATATGTCTCTGCAGATGACCTTGAAGTTACAAGCCATGCGTGAAGTTGTCAGCATGGGTACAGCTTGGTAAAACAAGTTAGATTTGAAAGGATTTGCCTTGTTCGTTCATTTTATGCTGCTCATGACCATATTCTTTCATTGAAGCATTACATAAAATAAAGAAAGACTAATCAAAGAGAGATGAATAGACAGGAGGCTAATGCGTGAGGAAACATTTAGTTCGGAGCAAATCGAGTGGAGCTCTGTATTTATTTCATGTTGTAAAAAACACCCTAAAAATCCATTAATAAAGGATTTGTGGCTGTTTTGATGTCTTCCCATACAATCCTATAATGAGTCTCGTTCTGAACATGTAATAAAAGACAGTGGATGTTAGTTATAACACACCGTGGAGATCAGTTTATCAGCCGTCCACCTCTGCAGCATGTCCCCCAAGATTACCACTATAGAGTCCGCTATGGGAGTTGCCGGGATGTACTCTCCTGCTCGGGTCATCACCTTGAACATCAAAATTTAATATTTAGGGAGTTAATTTAGTACTTACAAAGAAAGATACTTGACTCTTGGAGCGAAATAAGAAAAGATATATTTTTTAAATATGGGCCATCAAAGGGGTAGCTTTCGACATGCGATCTCAGGTACCAATACTTCAGTGAGTCAGACTCCCCCAGTCATGAAGCTCCAATGAAGTGCCGGCGAGCAGTCTCGCATCATGACGATCATTGAGCATGATGCATTGATGCATCATCGGCCCTTAAAGGGTTAAGGTCAATAGCTTGGCCAATATAGAACAACATCCAACCATTTTGGGTGATTTTCATTTTAGCTGCCTGGAAGTCATCTCAACAAGTCTCAAGTCATAGAAATTAGAAGAATAAACAAAGATTAACAAATGAAAGGTACTGTAAATTCCCTCGTATAAACCACACCCTGGTATGAGTCGCACCCATCTTTGGAATGAGCCTTTTATAAAGCCACACCTGAGTTTTGACATCTGGGGATATAGTACATCTTATAGGGTCAAATGCCATACCATCTGCACCCCTTTCTTTGGGTGATCCTATGGTTTGGGTTCTGGTACTAGTCGCAGCTTATACAAGAGTATTTACGGTACAGTGATGCATGCATACAGCTCTAGCCAGTCTACTCATTAGGGAGTGATCATTTTTTTATAACTGGAGGTGGGGGGGGGGATTGGTGGGTTTGTGCGCTGATGCGCAAAAAATATTTGGAGGTCTTGAGGGTCAGTTTTTTTGACACCCCCCATAGGAAAGAAAAAAGCATGTGTGAGTGCGCCCTTTGCGCAGGCTTTTTCACTGAAAACAGGTGAATTTGTTTTGACCCCCCCCCCCTCAAGGGATCAAAGTAGTTCTCAAAACCCACCAGCTCCCCCCCCCCGTAGTTCAAAAACGATCACTCCCTAATGAGTAGACTTGCTAGAGCTGTATTCAAATATTACTTACCTGTAGACCTCCGACAGCGTCCTGGTACACTAAGCTGATGGAGCCCCAGTCAGAGTGCTCCCCACACCGCATGGTGCCCGCCTTCTGTGCTGTAGAATATAAAGAGCAGCGTTTGCAAATGTTTGGAAAATATTTGGGTTAAAACGTTTATGAAAAGAACATTTCTTTTATATTGGAAAAACATGTTTTGTTTGCTAAAGAAACTTTTGAACATAATTAACAAAGTTTTTAATATTCATTTTTTTCCCAACTTTTTTTAAAGGTTTGAAGAAGGTACGTTTTCAAGACGTCTTTCTTTCTTTTTTTTTTATCTAGAATGAAGAGATTTTGTAAGAATGTTAAAAAAAAAGAGAGTTTTATTTTAGTAATTTTTTTGTTCTGCATTTAAAACGACTGTTTGGAGAAATGTATAGGGAGCTTTGACCCGACTCCCCCTGCTTCATGACGTGATTAAATTTATCGACGGCCCCTATATATTGCTGTAGCTAAGAACCACTTACCGATTTCGTCAGGCACTGGAGGGTAGCAGCACGCACGTATGGTTGTCAGATTGGGCTGAGAAGACATATCATGAACCTTTAGGAAGTACTCAGGGTCCTGCAAACATTATTAGTGAGATTTTATATCACCTAAAAACGTTTTCTTTTCTTACATTAAAAATATCCTATATGCTCCTGAGATTGGAGGATTTAAATGATTGTGTTTGTTTTGACTCCAATGACGCATTTGATTCTGCCTACTGCATCTTGAAGGGTGATGATTGTATAATGGATAATTATGTTTACTTGTGGGTAATGCCCCTATTTTGAACAGTCGAAACCCATCCCTCCCCATTTGATAGAACCAAACTTAGTGCTTTCATGTCGTTTCACCGCCCCTGTGTGCACTTAAAAACAAATACAAAAATGACATAATTAAAAAATATTACTTCTGTAAGGTTCTCTTTCATAAAATCCTTTGATGATTTAAAACATTTTATTCGATGTAAGAATCTTTAAACGTTTTTCTGTTTGCTGTTATTTTGCTTCTTTTTTTTATTTTTAGAAACGTCATTTTCACCTTAACCCTTCTTTCTCCAATTTGCCAAAATTAATTGTTTTCAATGTGAATTACCATTTAAACATTTTACTGTGCTGAGGGAAATGTGCAAAAATGGGAAATTTCCTACCTCTAGTTTGAGTCCAATTCCTAGTAGTTTTAGCATGAGTAGACAGAGACGCTCCATACTGTGGTACATGGTTAGCACCGCATCCTTAAAACCTGGAGTCTCCTTCTCAGGCCAAAGCTTGAAACACAAAAGCTATTAGAATATAGAAATTCTTGTGAACACAGTCTTAAGTTTTCTTTTTATTAGGAATAAAATAACTAGTTTCAAGAAAATCGATCTTAAAGCTAGCAATGAAATATTGTTTAAGATGATTTTTTTTCCACACTGCATTTTGGCCCTCCTGGGAAACTATATCTAAGGTCAGTTATTTTCAAATGTGAAAGAAGCTACCCTACAGATTAAGATACTATTCAATGTGGCAAGGGAAACTTTGGCATGTTGGGGCAAATTTGAGGGTGGATATCTCAAGGTATGTGGACGTCTTGAGGTCAATCTACACTATATGCAGAAGGTGCTTACATACATGAGGGAAACCAGTAACATACCTTATTCAGAGTAGGGCAGATATTGTAAACCTGTTTGTAGTCTGGCTCACTGTCACTCTTCTCATTGATTCTGAAATATAAAGTCACATACACATTTGCAAACTGGTAGGCATAATTACTCCGAGGTGTGCTTGGAAATGTTGAGGGTTTGCTTGAAAAATGATCCTGAAAATTATAAGAATACATGTAGGTCATGCAATTGGTAAGAAATGATGTTTGTAAGCACATCAGTGCTTAAACATGAGATTGAGATGCAAATTTCCTTTTAAAACAACTAAAATGTTTATAGTATAAGCATTAAAAAAATTATTTGGTTAGCACATCTAATCCCAAAGTCTCGGATTGGCCCAGACTGCACATATCACAGTCTGGGAGAGAGTCTATAAATTTACTGCAATGTTATCATTTTGGGATGGTGTTGGTGGTTGTGGTCTGGTGGTAGGTAGGGCGGTCATACAAGCTGACTACTCCTTTTTACTTAGTGAATTGTGTCTATATTATAGACCTCTGGCTGAAATTGAGTATCAAACCTAACTTGTGTAGTTTAATATGAATTATCCCTAAGAGCTATGACATTAAGCCATAGGGGTACCTATATGCTATATTAAGCAGTACCTTGCTTGCTGTCGTCACATATTTGTAATAGCCGTTTTTAGTTTGATTACCCCGTATAATAGGGTGGGTAGAGAGTGTAGCGAACAGCAAACCACCCTTATGGCTTAATGCCATAGCTCTTAGGAATAATTCATATTAAACTGGGTTAGGTTTAATATTTAATTATTTTACAGCTCTAGCGGCATTTAAACCAGAGTTATCTCTTTTGTCTCATTCGGTAATCTAACTTATTGTTGGGTCTTTATCCCTCAAATTGCCTTTAACCCTCAAATCAGCACTGATTTGAGGGATAAAGGCATCCACGGGTTTTTTACCCTCAAATATGGCATTAAAGCACAAATGTCTTTATCCCTCAAATGTCTTTATCCCTCAAAGCCTACATAGTGGTGTTAGGTAATAAAGCAGACCTGAAGATTGACTTGTCTTTATCCCTCAAAAACCTAGATACGGTGGCATTAAATCACAAACTTGGATAGTCAGCCGGTCTCTACCCCTCAAAACCTATATAATGGTCTTGACCAGTCTTTATCCCTCAAAGCCTATACAGTGGGTTCATGTGGGTCATCACTATTAGGCATTCTCCTTTGTTATAACAGAGCTTAATTGAGATCTCTGTCAAAGGTCTCAATAAAGAATACAGATGTTAATAATGGTCCTAACTAAGTGATGCCCAGTGATGCCCACTCATGCTCGATCATTGCCCAGTCATGCTAACTTGTGAATGCAGTTTCCATCCTTGTAGTATGCAGTTATACACACACACACACACAAACACACACATACTATGCGTTTTATGTATGTTATGGGAACGCACGAGTGGATTTACGGGTTAATAATGCACGACCCCGAAGGGGGAGTGGATTATTAACCCGTAAATCCACTCGTGCGTTCCCATAACATACATTAAGGCATTTATCTCATAGATTCCTCCATTTTGTATTAATTTCTTACCTTATAACCCAAGAATTAATCCAGGAGAAGACATTTTGTAAGTGCATACGATCCACTCGGTTTGCCAAGCAGTCGTGGCCATGTTGTTGTTCTGCCCGACATACCTCCACCTTTACACACATTTTTCGGGTATAATCCAAGCATGTCAAGTCCTGTACTTCTAGCACCCCCAAATATACGATCTCTAGATGGTGTTCGCCTACATTTTGTATCCATTTTCTTATAAATAAATAAGAATCCATTGATTTTCCATACCGATCAAACGCATACGGCCCGGTACACGGACATTTCGTCTTGTTGACGAAGTGGGTAGGTGCCCGGATGTCAAAACTAGGTCAGCCATGCGTCGAACAAGGAATGGCTGGACGGGGTGGGTCCCGACTCGTATCGATGTGGAAAATCAATGGATTCTTATTTATTTCGAACAAAATGGAGAAATTAGGCATGGCATGTTCATCTAGGATATCTAAGGATGATTCTCTGTTAATAACTCCACCTGGCACCATTAAAATCTATACTAACGAGGTGTGTAAACTTCAGGTATGTCGGAAAATTTTTTTCAAATACTCCATGGCCATTGGATTCTAGCACTGGTTGGCTTGGTATGGTGGACAGCGAGCTCGCCTCCTGCCCCAGCGGCCGGGGATCGATTCCCCGTTGAACCTAAACGGTTTTAACAGGAAATGTATGGAGGAGTTGACTTTGTATATTCCCCCAATTTATTAACATGTCCGGATTGAAACCAGCAGCTTCTTGAAGACGAAGAAAAGGTCTCAGAGTGCGTTATGGCTGGATAATGCACGGGGGTTATGAGCAAAAAAGCACTGTCCAAGCCAAAATCGTGAGATAAATAAATATATATATATATATATATATATATATATATTGTGGCGGAGACGGAGGGGCCGTTGGCGGAGCCGAAACCATCCTGGTGTGGGGGCGGCGAGGCCAGCGGTCCTGAAGTAACGCGGTTACGTCGGCAATAGTAGTCGGCGGAGGAGATCCTCCGACGCTGGCCTGCCGTAAAGCGGGCCGGGGTCGGAGTATCTGCCTATGTATAAATAAGGGAGTTGTTACTCCGATTAGTTAGTTCCGAGTTGCAGACAGAGAGGAGCAGAACTCTAAAAGGCTTATCTCCGGATTAATATATACGATATAAGACTTAGATGGTGTGGCGAGGACTGCCAGGAAATAAAAGACACTGAAGTCAAGCTGTCGGAGTTGTGTAATTCTTTATTAACCATAGAGTCGGAAAACGCTACATTGGTGACAGCGGTGTTTGAAGACCCACGAGAGAAAGAAGATGGCGGAGGCTTCAGAAACGATAAACTTACCTGTGGAGAAGAGGGATACGGAGGAGATTAAGCGGGAAAAAGGGGTTTTGCTGGAAGTGGTGGACGAGGAAGTGACGCTACGGCAGAGAGGGGCGGTGAGGCCGGAAGAGATGAATCCGGAGAGACAAGCAGAACCCGCCGATAGAGCATCCCGGGAGGAGGTAACGGACACGGGGAATGAGGAACCACGCGTTAAAGAAAAGGAGCCCTACCTGTGGCCATGGGAGAGGGAGGAGAAACCGGCGGCCTGGAGGTTGAGGCACCCTAAAGGAAAACTGGGTGATGCAAATGCCTGGCTGGGGTTCAACCCGGGAAGGGACGATGGCGGAAAGGTGCTTTGGTGGCCGGAGGAGCAGGCGGAGATGAATAACCCAAGGAAGGGGAGCAAGCGGGCACCGGCCGAGGTTCGCCCCGAAACCGGGAGACGTGCGGAGGAGGCGGATAAGGACAAAGTAGGGGAAGGTGGAGATCTCCGGCAGGGTAGAGGAGTTATGGGTCGTCCGGAGGACGGCTGGAGAGGAGGTGCCGATGGGGAGAAGGAGGCAAAGGGTAAGCCAGTGGTGAAACCCGCTAAATATGATGGCACCACAGACCTATCTGACTACCTCAACCACTTCGACCTGTGCGTCAAAGTAAACGGATGGAAGCCAGAGGAGGCGGGTATGTTCCTAGGTCTGAGTCTGTCGGGGGCAGCCCGGAGATTGTTGACGGGAAGGAAACCAGCCACGCCGGAGGGGTATGAGGAGTTAAGAAGGGCACTCGTGGAAAGGTTTGAGCCTACTAATCAGGAAGAGATCTACAAAGCGTTCCTCCGCACTAGGGTCCGGCGAAAGGGGGAGGGACTGCAAGAGTTACAGGAAGAACTGAAAAAGTACACTAAGTTAGCATATCCGGAGGCAGACGCCCGGACGACAGACACCTTAGCGCTCGATAGATTCCTATTGTGCCTCGACAATCCACTCAGGCAGTGGGTGTATCAGTCAACACCGAAAGATTTACAATCCGCAGTAATGACGGCGGTGGGAGCGGAGGCGTACTTACAAGTGGAGCAGGAGAATATCCACAAAGTGCGGGCGGCGGATGCGTCAGTAAATGAACACCTCAAGTCCAACAAGGAGGAAATGAGCAAAATGGCGGAGTTGATGGAGCGGTTAGTTCAAAGGCTGGATGATCCGGCGGTGTTGGGGAGGAAGAAAAAGCCAAGCAGTGGTGCTTGCTTCGGATGCGGACAGGAAGGCCATTTCAAGCGAGAATGCCCAAATATCAAGGCCAAGGAGGCATCCAGGCCGGTGAGCGAACAGGCTAGTCCGGCGGCGGGAAACTAGAATCGACCTATACTAAAGGCCAAGTACAGGTCGAGGGAAGTGGGCCTATCAATGTGATACAGGGCCGCCGAGAGAGGGGCGGAGGAGGATTGATAGTAGAGGGTCGGCTGGCAGGGGCCCCCATCCAATTGCTGGTGGACACTGGTGCGTCGCTTAATCTGGTCTCCGAAGGATGGTGGAGCAGGTGGGGCGGACGGGGACGCCTGGGGGAAACGGCGGAGAAGATCTACTCCGTCGACGGGCGGCCTATGGACATAAAAGGGGAAGTGTACACAGAGCTGGAAATCGGGAGGCGCACTATCAATGTGCGTTTCGTAGTCAGCGACACCGGGACGGAGGGAATCCTGGGGGCGGAGTTCCTCCGCACCAACAAACTAATGGTCGACGTAGCAAAAGGGCGCCTAGTGTGGACAGAGGAGGATTCTGTGTGCCGAATCGTCAGCACCCGAGCGGCGGTGCTGGGATCCGGACAGGAGGCCATGCTAGAGGGAACTCTAGCCGGACCCTGGCAACAGGGGGACGACGGGATGATTGAAGGGATGGCCGGACACAAGGGTGAACCGAGCTTCCTGGTGGGGCGGGGGCTGGTATGCCCCGAGGGGAGGGCAACTTGGGTCAGGGTGCTCAATCCCGGTCCTGAGCCAGTGGTGATATATAGAGACATGACTCTAGGGGCCATTCAACGAGTGGAGTGCAGAGGCGGAGGCGAGACAGTGGCCGGAGAGGGATGGTGCCGGATGGTGGAGAGAGGTGAGCCGGAGGAGCTAAAGCGTTTGGTGGACGGGTTAGTGAGCGGGACGGAGGCTCACCGTAGAAAGGAGCTTGCACGGCTTATAAGGAAACACCTGGGGGCATTTCAGAGGCATAAGGGCGACAAAGGGCACACTCAATTGGCCAAGCATAGGATTGATACGGGGGTACATCCACCTATCAAACAACCGCCGAGGCGATTGGCACCCCATAGACGAGAGGCGGTAGAAGAGGAGGTGGAGAAGATGTTGGAAGCCGGAGTGATTGAGCCATCCACTAGCCCGTGGGCTTCTCCGGTGGTCCTAGTAAGAAAAAAAGATGGTACCACTCGCTTCTGCGTGGACTACCGGAGGCTCAACGCCGCCACCGTGAAGGATGCTTATCCCCTGCCTAGAGTGGAAGATTGTCTCGATACCATGGCGGGGGCCGCGTGGTTTTCGTCAGTGGATCTGGCCAGCGGCTACTGGCAGTTGGATATAGAGGAGGGGGATAAAGAGAAAACAGCATTCACGACACACCGGGGGCTGTTCCAATTCCGGAGAATGCCCTTCGGTTTGTGCAATGCGCCAGGCACCTTCGAGAGGGTGATGGAAGTGGCCATGAGGGGACTACAGTGGAAAACTTGTTTGGTCTATCTAGACGACATAGTCGTATTCTCCGCCACCTTCGAGGAGCATCTTGGCCGGCTTGGGGAGGTACTTCAAAGGCTGGAGGATGCTGGGCTTAAGATCAAGCCCTCCAAATGCCAGTTGGCTCGCCGCAGAGTGTTATTCCTGGGCCACCAAGTGAGTGAGGCGGGGGTAGAGACGGATCCGGAAAAGATAGAGGCGGTGCAGTCGTGGCCCACTCCGACCACGGTGACGGAGGTCCGGAGTTTTCTGGGGCTAGCCGGCTACTACAGGACCTTCGTTCCTGAGTTCTCTACGAGGGCTAAGCCACTGAGCGCGCTGGCCGAGAAAGGGAGGACGTTCCGGTGGTCGGAGGAATGCGAGGCCTCATTCCAAGACCTAAAAAAGAGACTAACCGAGGCCCCTATCCTGGCTTTCCCCCAGGCGGAGGGACAGCTTACCTTAGACACCGACGCCAGTGACACAGGCCTCGGAGTGGTACTGTCCCAGGAGCAGACGGGGGTAGAGAGGGTCCTAGCCTATGGCAGGCGCACTCTCAGCAGGCCGGAGCGTAACTATTGCGTTACAAGGAGGGAGCTGCTGGCTATAGTCTTTGGCCTCAGGAAATTCAAGCATTACCTAATAGGGAGGAGGGTGGTAGTCCAAACAGATCATGCCTCCCTGCGGTGGCTGTTGGAGTTCAAGGAGCCGGAGGGCCAGCTGGCTTGATGGCTGCAGATTATAAGTACTTACGACATAGTGGTGCAGCATAGGCCGGGAAAACTACATGGGAATGCGGATGGGCTGTCCAGGAAGCCCTGCAAGCAATGTGGGCGAGAGGATGAGGAGGAGCTACTGCATTGCCGGGTTTTCACAAGGTCTCAACGCCAGGAAATGGTTCGGGGGGCGCCTCCGGCGGCGGGGGACTCCACTCCGCCGGCAGGGAGAGAGTGGGGCACACTCCAAGCGGAGGACGCTGTGCTGACTCGGGTCAGAGCATGGGTGAACGGGGAGGCGACCACCACAGAGGAGGAAAGAAGGACCTGGGGCTATGAGCTGAGAGCCTGGCATGCCCAATTGGGGCGCATGAGTATAGAAAAAGGGATACTGGGCCGGTGGTGGGAAGGTGCGGCGGGGGAACGATGCTTCCAAATTGCTGTACCCACCCTGAGCAGGAATGATGTGCTCAGGGAGGTCCACGGAGAACGCTTGGCGGGGCATCTGGGCCGCAATAAAACCATCCGGCGCCTCCAGACAGGTTACTACTGGCCTGACTTCAGGAGGGAGGTGACCCTGTGGTGCGCCAGCTGTGAACCCTGTCTCCGGAGGAAGGCGGCTCCACCTCCGCACCGGGCACCAATGGGACATGTGGGTGCCGGACTACCCCTACAGAGGATAGCTCTAGACGTGATGGGTCCATTGCCCTTGTCCTCCGCCGGGAACCAATATATTTTAGTGGCGGCGGACTACTTCACTAAATGGACGGAAGCGTACGCTTTACCCAACCAGGAGGCACCCACGGTGGCCAGGGCTGTGGTGGAGGAGTTCATCTGTAGATTTGGAGCCCCGGCGGAGGTGCACACAGATCAGGGCAAGAACTTCCAGTCGGGACTATTCAGGGAAATGGTGGCCTTACTGGAAGTCAGGCAGACCAGAACCTGTTCCTTTAGGCCCCAAAGCGATGGGATGGTGGAGCGGGCCAACCGAACAATTGAAATGCTGCTGGCGACTGTGGTGGCGGAGGACCAACGGGACTGGGACCGGCGGCTGCCATTTGTAATGGCGGCGTATCGCTCCTCCGCACACGCCTCCACGGGATTGTCCCCCAATCTTCTGATGTTGGGGCGGGAAACGGTCATCCCCCTGGATTTGGTTTACCCGCTGGAGCCCAATGTAGGGGGAGGAGTCGGTTATGTGGCCAAATTACAAACCACCATGGCAAAAGCATACTCCGTCGCTAGGGAGGCCCTTGGAAGGTCCCTCTGCAGGCAACAGAGGAACTATGATGCAAGAGCCTCGGCAGGCGAATTCGCTGTTGGGGGCAGGGTCTTCTACTACCACCCTCTCCGGAAGAGGGGACTGACACCTAAACTCCAGAGTTATTGGACAGGCCCATGGGAGATAGTGGGGCGCTTAGGGGAGGCGGTGTATAAAATTAAAAAGGGTAAAACTACCAGGGTAGTCCATTACGACGCCCTAAAACTGGCCCCGGCGCGGGCCACGGCGGAGGATGTTCCCATGGAGGATGAAACAAGGGAGGCCGAGCCCCTATCTTCGGACAATTCAGACGAGGAGGAAGGAGGATCCGGAGGGGGCACCATCCGGCTGGTTCAGGTGACCCCGGGGACTGGAGCTGACCGGGAGGCGAAACTGCTGACCTGCAAAGAGAAAAAGAGACATCAAATAACTGAAACCTGTAAGGGAGGGGCAGCGGATAATGGAAATCGGAAAGAAGGTCTGCGGAGGAGTGCACCGAAGCCTGCCGGAACCAGCGCAGCCCGGGCCGTCAGACTGGCGCCTCAACTGGATACTTACCTTGGGGCGGAGTGGAGGAGCTGCAAAAGCAAGATGAGTCAAGAAGGCCGCGACTGGTGCGATGTATGGCTGGAAAATGAAAAAAGGTTGAAGGAAGAAGCCGAAATGTCACATTGGAGGGGGGTAGAACCAGAGGAGGACCCTCCCTACGAGAAATGGTCCCTCCCCGAGATGGGCGAGTCGGATGAAGAGGGGGTGAGTGATGAGAGTGAGTTGGCCCACAGAAGGCGGAACCATGGCCAAAACGAGGAAATCAGGGCAGAAAGGTTAAGGAGGGCGGCGGATCCTGGCCGGAGGAGAATCAGGGAGAAGCATAGGGAAAGATGGTTTATTTACGAAATGATCGAGGAAGCCATCTACAACAACCATGAAAACGAAGAGAGGGAAGCCAGGAGGGTTGGACGCTGCAGAACAGCCATGACGAAGGGGAGGTCGGGAGGCCAGGCTCCAAATTCCTCGACGGCGGGCGGTGAGGCCGGCCGGCCGGCGGCCGGAGCGCCGCCTAGCGGAGCAGGGCCGGAGAGGCGGGAGTCACTAAGCAACCCTCATAACAGGTTCTCCCCAATAAAAGGCGGGGGAAGGACCGTTAACGGTCAGTCTACAATGCAGGCCGGAGATGACACGCGGTTGGTGGTTCTAAGAGGGACAAGGTCCGAGGGTGAATCGAGTCGGGGTAGAAATGCTGGTGGAGGGTCAAAGAAAGTGTCTTCCACAGTGTCCAGCCACTCCTGGGAGGGCTCCACACGCTCAAGACACAGGGAGAGTCGGCGGAGGAGGAGGGAGAGAGAAAGATCTTCCGGCCACTCCTCCTCTAGCCGCTCCACTAGTGGCCACAGAAGGGACGGAGTGTCTGCCCGGACGGAGGCAGCCAGACATGGGAGGAGGGACTCGGAGAGCCGGAGTCGGAGTGGGAGCTATCGTAGGCGGAGGTCCTCGGCTGACCGCGGATCACGTTCCCACGGCTCACAGCAGGCACGTGAGAGCGGAGGCGCCAATGGCGACAACGGTGTCCGGAGTAAGGCTATGATGCAATCGGGGGTTTCCCACGGCGTGGTGACGGAGGGTGGCCTGACCCAGGGGACGGTGATTGGAGGAGTAGGAAGAGGGGGCGTGACCACCGGGGGGAATATAAGGGAGCGCTATCCGCCTCTCCCTTCAATTCCTGTTAGCCTATGGACAACGCCACAACTAGTAATGCCTGTCTTCAAAAACAGAGACCAGAAGCCGGTCCCCACGGAGTGGGTGGACGGGGTGGAGCTGCCGAAGTATCGGTGCGAGATCTGCCGGAAAAGGGGGGACTCCAAGCAGTGGTACTTCATGAGATCCGATGGGATGAACCGCCATCTCCGCACTCACGACGAGATGCAAGAGGGCTACCAGTGCCCTAAGTGTGAGTACATGGTAGCCAAGATCCGGGTGGATGATCTCCGGCGACACATCACGCGTATCCACCCAGAGCTGGAGGACTGGCAGCCGCCGGAGGAGTGCAGGATGCTACCGGTGGGCCGGGCAACGGAGGCGGGAGGATCCTCGGCGGACAGTAGCCTCGTGGCTGCCCCAGCTAGCCCGGAGGAAGCTGTCAGGCTCACCACCACAAAGAGGAAGAGGGGGAGTGCGGTGGCCAAGAAAAAGAAACCGGTAAACGCCGCCTCCAAGCCCGGGGTCCCCCCGCCGCAGCAGGGCACCTCGGCGGGTGGAGGGGGTGCGGGGGACAGCCCCAGCGGATCTACATTCAGCGGCATGGCGTCGCCGGGAATAACGTTGGAGGAGGAGACGGAGGCTGCTGTCGCCTCCAAATACTTGGAGCAATTGCTGGGATTCCGCGTGGAGGGGACCAGCACACCCCAGAGCTGTCTCTCCGTCAGGTCCACCCGGAGTATGTCAGGGAAGGGGGTCAAGAGGGCCTTCGAGCCGGAGGGGGGGGAGGAATCGGCAGAAAAGAGGAAGAGACAATCCCCACGGGGTAAGGAGCGGCAGGCGGAGGAGGAAGCGGGACCCTCCACCCCGCCACTGGCCACGGGGATACCCGACCTGACACCTCTACTGAGCGGGGGGGAGGTGGAAATAGACGAGGAAATGGCGGGGAAACTGAAGTTCGTCATAGGATTACTGGTAGAGAGATATGGACAGGCGGGGGAGACCCCCACCAAGACTCTGTTACGAATGCAACAGGAGGTGCCTCTAGGGGAAGTCAATGTGAGAGCCCTGGAGGCGGAGTACGAGGAAACCAAGAAAGACACTCCGACCTCCCGAACCTCCATAAAGTCGGCTGCCTACGAGGACATCTCCGCCACGAGTGGGGAGGACGGAGAGAGCTTGGGACTAGGGGGAAATGGGCTGGACTCTAGCCCCGAGAAGCAGCCCCCTTACGAACTAGTTAACAAGCCCAAACCCACCCTCTCCGGTGCCAGTCCCGAGACATTGCCCTCCTATGAGGATATGAGTAAACCTTCCCCTAGCAAACCGAAACCCATCCTGAAGACAGTTACAATCGTGACGCCTGAGCCGCCGGAGAAGGGTGAGGCGGGGAAGGTGGAAGGGGAGGATGAAACCAGCGAGGAGTCGGAGGAGGTGGCCATCCCGGCATACGTCCAATCCTGCCCTAAACTGAAAGCCCAGTTCCTGGCCGTACTCAGCGATGCCAAGGAGGAGGAGCGAAAGAAGAAAAGAGAAATTAAACGGAAAGAGAGAGAGGAGGCGGAGAGGAAGGCCAGAGAGGCTGAGGAGCGCCGGAAGGCGGAAGAGGAACAGCGGAGAAAGGAGGAGGAGGAGAGGAAGGCCAAAGAGGCGGAGAAAGAAAGACTGAGGAAAGAGATGGAAACTAAAAGTAAAAGCCCTAAAGGAAAAGGGGCGGGAAAGTCTACGAGGAAGTTCAGCCTGGAGGGAGTGTTAAAAGAGGCGGAGGAGGAGGCCATACAGAACCGATCCATGGATGAGGGTACCGCTCAATTAATGAGTAAATTTCAATCGTGTTCCGTAGGGACACCGGTGAAGGAGAAAGGACAGGCGGAGAAGAAGGTACCGAAGACCCCCCTCGTAGAGCCGGGGACCTTATTTGCTCTACCCAAGTTGGATAGGTACCCCCGATCCGTGACTGTGGGGTTGGATGGGTTAGTCCTTTGCTCGCCCAAGGGGGAACTCTTGCTGCAAGTAGAAGTGGGGGAGGAGAGTGGACGGGCGGAGACTATGGTGATGGTGCCGGAGGGGGTCGAGACGGTGGTCGGAGGGCCTGGGGATCCGGAGCCCCTACCCAACACTGAGACAGACCGAGTGATTGTAATAACCGGATTACCTATAGGAGATATGGGGGAAGGGGGAATAGCCAGCACTGAGGGGTTGGCGGGGGTAGAGGAGGTGCACCGCCTGCTGCTAGATCAACAAGGAGATAAAGCGGGTGACAATAGGGACGAGGAGGCGGAGGAGGATGGGGCTATGCCATGGCATTCGGATTTTACCGGGCCGGAGGCCCTCAAGGAACACTCTAGACGACTGGGGCAGCCTCGGACCCTAGGACCTGAGATGAGGGTTATACCCGGGGGACTGCAATCTTCCTCCATTCACACTCTCCCCAATGGGGATATTGAACTGGTCCATGTTACCCGGACCCGTTATGGCCGTGATCAGAAGGGATGCTGCAGCCGCTGCGGACAGCGGTGGCCAAAGACGTCGGCGGCGCGGACGACCAAGGCTGGAACCAATGAGGGCGGCGACAAGACAGCCTGAGGCGAACGGGCGGAGAATGTCTGCCGGATCCAGACGAAATGACGTCGTATTATTGTGTAAAAGTTGTTGTTATGGTTATACTCCGCATAGGGGACGGCGGATTCGGTTTACTTAGTAGTTAATGCCGCCTACAGAGGAGGTTTAAGTAGGATTTACTGTGTGTATGTTATGTGTAGCTATTTACTTAAACGCCCAGGGGCCATGGCGTGGCAGGATTATTCAAAATTGGAAACCCATCTGCAGGAGGGTAATATCACACTCTTTCTCCCGGTAAGGCTATAGATTAGTTGGGGAGAGTGTGGCGGAGACGGAGGGGCCGTTGGCGGAGCCGAAACCATCCTGGTGTGGGGGCGGCGAGGCCAGCGGTCCTGAAGTAACGCGGTTACGTCGGCAATAGTAGTCGGCGGAGGAGATCCTCCGATGCTGGCCTGCCGTAAAGCGGGCCGGGGTCGGAGTATCTGCCTATATATAAATAAGGGAGTTGTTACTCCGATTAGTTAGTTCCGAGTTGCAGACAGAGAGGAGCAGAACTCTAAAAGGCTTATCTCCGGATTAATATATACGATATAAGACTTAGATGGTGTGGCGAGGACTGCCAGGAAATAAAAGACACTGAAGTGAAGCTGTCGGAGTTGTGTAATTCTTTATTAACCATAGAGTCGGAAAACGCTACAATATATATATATATATATATAACTTTTTAATAAGCCAGGATATAGGGCTATCAATAAAATATAATGTTATTAAGAAATACTGAGTTTGTAGATTCTTGATCCAGGCCCCCCCTGACCAGTAAAACTTGGAATGACCCATATATATATATATATATATATATATATATATATATATATATATATATATATATATATATATATACTGCACTCTACAAAAGTAATTCAAAACACCACCATTAAACTACTTTTTCAGTGACAGTTAACCCTTCGGGGGTCATAGACTATAATGCAGAGGTAGGAGTTGACCATATACGTTCTATAAAGTGCACTGGTGTTGAAAATTAATTTTTAGATGCTAAAAGTGCACCCCCTAAGGTTCTTGAAGGTGTCATGCAGCTTGCTGTGGGCTAACAGGTATTGGTAGCCCTGTATTTTGTTGTCCTTTGCCAAGTGTGAGGCTGGTCCCTGTAACCATGGAGAGGCGCCTTCTTGGTTGGTAGACCACCCTTCCCCTGGGGTCATCTGGTACAGGTGAGTCTGGCGCATATCTTGTTTTTCCTGTTCTGGTGTAGTGGGCTTCATGCTGCCCCATGTGGAGGTACCTGGTCCCGCCACTGTGTTCCTCAGGAGGAACCTCCTCATGTTGTTCAGTCTCCAGGAGGGCTATGCTATAAGGGTCAGGGAGTTTGACCGCCATTTCCTTGGGAGTCTGTGTCATTGTGTCTAGGCTCTCTAGGGCAGGGGTGAGGCACCTGGCGGCGAATTGTAGTGATCATTGCATGGACCTTTATGACGAGTCCCTGTTTGTTGTCTGTTGCTTGTATTTGGGGTTTATTGCCCCCAGCTCGTGCAGCACTTCCTGGTTTATCCTTGTCTTGTGTAGGTTTTCCAGGTTGTTGGGTCTGGGGTATTTTTCATACAGTGCTGCGGTTGCAGCTTTGTTGAGTGTGGCTTCGTAGATTCTGTCTGTCAGTGTTTTTACATACTGGCATACAGGGGCCCAGGGTTGTCCATGGGTTCATCTTTTGGTATGGGTACTGCTGCCAGGAGTGATTCAGTGATTACACCTATTCCAGGGCGTTGGCCTCACCGTGCATCTCATTCTGTCAGAGGGGCGTGCTCATCGGGGCCTGTGCTGCCACCTGGCTATTCCTAGGTTGCTGATGTCTTAGATGGCAGTCTTTACACCTCCTGGTGGTGGTTGACCTGGGCAGGTGGAGCTCTGGTGTCACACCTGGTGGGCATTGGTGCTACACTGGTTCCCTGTGTGTGAGCTGTGTAACCTAGGGTGTGGTTGTAGTACAAGTTGGCTTCTGGTGATATGGAGTGTACATGGGCCGCCTTACTGCTCCCTCTAGTAGGTTGCTGTATTGGGGGGGGGGCGGGAAGTCTGTGTAACTGTGGTCAAAGGTCTGGTCCATGTAAGCATGGAGAGGCGCTGTAGTATCCCGAAAGTCGGACCATCCCAGAAGTCGGCCGGAATTTTCAAATAATTAATATGAACTTTTACCGTTTCATAATTCTAAGGCGTAGGGACAGTATCATTAGGGTTGTTGTCCTTTCAAGTTCTATAAGACGAGAGGGATGTTATTATGGTTTTTTATGTTTTCAAAACATTATTTATTTTCATTGATTTTTGTGGCCCATGAGTGATAATAGGCTTAAAACATGGATTGTGCATGCGCAGCCAACTTCTGGGATGCGCCAACTTCTGGGATACGACAGCGCCCATGGGTAGTGGCCGTGGAAGGTTGGCCTTCTTGGTTGGTAGGGGACCCTTCCCCTGGAGGGTGTTGCTCCTATGGTAAAAGGAAGAACTGGCTAAAAATGCCCTTGTTTCCAGTCCTTTCTCTTCATGTAGCTATAACTTGTCCCTTTTGTTGCTCACAAGTGTTCATTCAAGTACGGTGCTAAAAAAGGGAGATTTGAGTACGTACCTAGTTGGGAGAAGTCAATCAGTATAATATACTATAGAGTGTGTGACATGAGTAGGTACCTGATAGTGCAGCTCTCTCTGTTTTAAACAAGGCAGGTGACTTTTTAGACTAATGTGGTGAGTGCAGGTTGAATGGTGAAGCAGAGCGTGACTTCTTTTGAAAAGAGGGTACCTACTGACAGCTCTTTTTACCATAGGAGCTACATGCTCCTTGACCTGCGTCTCTACTCATGCATCACAATCAACTGGAAGCATTAACACTGTACCCTGGTTGGCTCTACTGCATTAAGAAATGATTCAGGATCCAGGATCATTTTTGATATGTGGTTACAGTGATTTATAATAAGCAATGGTCCGGTCCCACTGTAGTCCTTGTGGCTAAATTGGGAACTAGAAGATCGAGGCTGATCCTAACCAGCTTATAGCTGGTATCAACAGGCGAGATTAGATCAATTTAGGGAGTGGTCATTATTTATCAACAGGGTGGTGGTGGGTTTTCTCATGGACGCGCAAAGATTTTTTACACCCCCCTCGACGGCAGTCAAAATTCTTTGCCACAGTAGGACATACATAGTTATAGAAAACTCATTCCTTTAGAGTAGAGGACAGTATAACCTTTCACAGTAACTGAAGTATCTTGTTTCAATATAAATTTGTTTAAAATCAAGCACTAGATGCAGTAACAGCTACCAAGTTCCTTTTTCTGTTTTTAAATGGCCTTTTTTATTGTTGTTGTTGGTTTTGTTCTTTTCCTCTTGCTTTTGTAATTTAGGTCAGTTTGATACAGGATGTTACCCCTATACTTATTACCTACTGTATATTAATCTAGTATACAGGTGGTGTGGTACTACTGTAATACCTCGCATATAAGATGCGTCTTATATGCGAGGGGAGAACCCTGGTGCACCTTAGAAGCGGTAAATTAATAGTTTGGGGAGGGTTCCCTTTAAAATGTCCTCCATGTACCTATATCTGCAGAGTGGTAAAAGGGGTAGGGGAAATTCAGAGATGGACACAGGTCTTTGCATATTGAAAATCCATTGACGAGAACAGGAGTCATTTTTGAATTTTCCTCTGTTCTCTGGTCTGGGTGCACTTTATTTGCAGGGTGCACCTTATATATATGCCAGGTATTACGATTTTATGCCTATCAGTCAACATGACACCATTGCCAGTACAAGAAAAATGTTTGACTTGCCAATGTTACTTTTTTTTGCATCATGCCAACCTAGAAGGATTGATGCGCTCCCACAGGGTCAGCATGATGCACAGGTGAAGCTCTAGTAAGCTTATTAGTCATTGCTGCATAATGATGATAATCTAGGAATAGAGATCTGGAGGCATCATGTAGCCCTTGAGCGGTGAAAGATTACTGTGACAGGTAACAGGTACTTTAGGGTGCAAGGACACTTAGGGTGCAGACATGTGGGGTGCAAAGACACTTAGGTAGCAGACACTTAGGGTGCACAAAAAGGACAGGTAGGGTGCAGGGTAAAAATACCAAGACACTTAGGGTGCAGTCGGTCTATAGCCCATCTGTCTGTAGGGAGTCCCCTCTGAACAGACATCACATGCCTCTAGCTCGCACCACTGATTTTATCTCTATGTGTATAAGGCTATGGGGAATAAAATCAGTGGTAGGGCTAGAGGCTGATGATTTCATCTTTGTATACATAACAAAACTGCCGACTGACGGCGTAGGGACAGTATCCTTAGCCCTTTAATTGTTTCTAGTTCTATTAGAGCTTGGAGTATGATTATTTGGTTCACTATTAATCCCAAATCTTTTTAATTCCACTATCACTGCCGACGGGAGGCTGACTCCCGGCCGCCAGCCTCTGGGGGGGGGGGGGGACGGGCAGACACTCTGAGGGGGGCAGAATAGTTCACAGTTTACAAATCTAGACCAGTTTGTTTTGCACCCTAAATGTCCTGCCATTGCACCCTATGTGTCCTTGCACCCTACATGTCCTGTGGTTTGCACCCTACATGTCTTAGCACCCTAAGTGTCCACCTGCATGCAGCCTAAGTGTCTGCAGCCTAAGTGTCTCTGCTACCTAAGGTACTAGTATTCCTGTGACATGCCCCAATTAGGATACACTTGGCAACAGCCCAGGCTAAGTAGTTTAATCGGTTATTATCATCGAAGACTCTGTAATTAAATCCTTCAGCTTTTTAAAGTGGATTAATGGGCATGTACTAATGCATCTTAGAGGCGTAGGAAGCAAATCTTCATTGGGGGGGGGCCTAGTGGGGGCCCCACCTTGAATTGTCGGCTCAAGCGCAATAGCGCCTATACATACCTATATAGAATTTGTATAGAAAATCTTTGATGAATTTCAGATCTGATTTTCCCTATCCCATTACTATATTAATCCAATTTGAGGTGCAAAGTTTTAGCTTCTTGTTCAATTTGTTATGAATTCTTGGCAGATTTTGGGGGGGGGGCATACTCAGGCCCCACCTCCTTTTTGATTGGGGGGCCAGGCCCCCCTGCCCCCCCCCCTTTTTCTACGCCTCTGCATCAGCAGCCCTTAAAGGATTAAGCACACACCTGGGACATGTTTATATCACTGCAACAGTGATCGTTGTGGTGGTGTACGTGGAGGTTTATTGACTCTTTTTGTAAGCTTCATGTCCTCAGTCTTTTGAGACTCTGGAGGGTGTTGCTCCTATTGTAAAAAGAGCTGTGAGTATGTGCCCTCTTTTCTAAACAAGTCATGCACTGCTTCACCATTCAACTTGAACCCACGCACTTTAGTTTGAAAAGTCACCGGCCTTGTTTAAAACAGAGAGAGCTGCACTATCAGGTACCTACTCATGTCACACACTCTATAGTATATTATACTGACTGACTTCTCCCAACTAGGTACCTACTCAAATCCCCCCCTTTTTTTAGCACCATACTTGAATGACCACTTGTGAGCAACAAAAGGGGCAAGTTATAGCTACATGAAAAGAAAGGACTGGAAATGAGGGCATTTTAGCCAGCTCTTCCTTTTACTATAGAACCAACACCCTCCAGAAGTTCATGTCCTGAGGCCTTTTGTACCAGTCCAGGTATTCCCAATTGGTTGCAGCTAAAAATGTTGCGCATTAAATGGCATGAATATGACTCATAATGTATAAAGGATGGGATCTTTTGCAATGCACTATGCAATTGTTTTGGTACCATCACGTTGTGGTAAGGCTGGAATAGTAAATGATCCACAGGATCTGGGCTACCGCAACTATAAGACTTACAGTAGACTGACTAGGTCTTATAAGATGTGCCTATGCTACCATCGCAGGGGTAGCTGTGGCAGGATCTTTTGAATTAACCTCCAGAACTAATATCACAACCCAGGTAGCAAGGATACATTGGGCTAATGTCGGCTTATATTGGGCCAATATCGGCTTGTATTGAGCAAAGCATGAATAAGCATGGCCCAATGCTCCATTGCTGATTGGTAAGACAACGTTCCTGTGAAAGTTCCTTTATTCAAACATATTCCTATTCTCGGGAAGACATAACGATTACCTTCTTTGGACTTTATACCAGGATGGTATTTCTCAATAGTGTCATTTAGCATTGTTGAGAAATGCCCTGCAGCTCTATCAGGCAATGTCGGGCCAGAAAATGAACCATTATTCAGACATAAAAATGTTGTTAACTAAAAAAGAGAAACGTTGTCTTACTTTGCCACATCTCAGGGTAAGAATTCACTAAGACAATATGATTACTTTTATCATTTTTCATAACTGTTTGTCTGAACTAGGAAACTTGTTTTTTTTTTCTATTTGTCGTTGTTCATATTGTTGTTTGGTCTTAACACTACCTATATAGTGAGTCACATCAGGCCAGAAAAGTGGACAGATATGACTGTATAGATAAAGAATGTCTTTAACTATAAGAGAGACACTTTTTTTATATTTTGTCTTAGTCAAAACTAAGAGACAGTGGGAAACAATATTAAATATTGTTTTTAAAGCTAACTAGTGCCTCCGGCACTAGAGGCGGGGGGGGGGGGGCAAAAATGAGTGTTCTGTGAGGTAGTAGGGCAAGAATTCAAAGGCCCAAACCAGCGCTGCAATATCTGCCAAGCTTGTGGCGCAATCTGTGGCCATATCTATGAGGAAATGTGGCTTTGACCTTTGACCTAGATATCTATAGAAATATGGTGTCAAGCACCCTGCGAGAGTATGTGTATAAATTACTTTTTTTTAATATTTTCTTTTAGTAGGGGCAAGTTGCCTTATTTGGACCCCCTAAGAACTTTTTCGTGTCCAGTGATTACATCTATGAATTTGAATGTAACATTTATACACTTTGTGATGGTACCTTATAGCTTTATGGTGATAGCATAAAAAACTAGGAATTTGAATTTCTCTGGTCAGGGTGTGCAATTAAAAATCAAAGCCTAATGGTCAAATTTAGGCACCTGGTTGCCTACATTGGACCAGTTGGTATCCTAATTTGGACCAATATGCACTATTGTTTTGTATTTCCTTATACTTTAATTATATTGAAAAATATATAAAACTAGGGAACTTTTGATATATGATATCAGATGTCCTTTTTGTATTTCCATCAATATCATGTGAATTTGCTCCGTACTTGAGTAAGAAAAAGGTTACACGTTGATTAGAAAACTAGGCCTAGGCCCCACTGGGTGGTCCAATTTAGGCAACTAAATTGGATCCAATATTACAACTATGGTCCAATTTAGGCAACTCAAGCTGGTCCAATTTAGGCAACTTTTCATCTTTCTCATTGATAGTTTGTTTTCTAAAACATGATTTTGAACAAAAAAATGTTGCCTAACAACCAGGAGGGCTTAAGTAAGCAGTGACGCAAATAAGATCAAGAGCTCCAAAAACCATTTTTCATGAAAAATGTGCATAAAATTACAGAAATATTACATTTTTGGAAGTTATTAGGAACTTTAGTGATATTGACTAAAAATGGCAAGATTGGAACCTATTCCTGTTACTCAATTTACTGCCACTGGGGGAAATAAGGGTGGTCCAATTTAGGAGCCGGTCCAAAATAGGCAACCTTCCCCTACACCATTTCCTCTGAAAGCTGGTTGGATGATTATAAGGAGAAGGCTACCTGGGATCCCAATAATATATCTTAAATTGAAACCGAAGAAAAAAATGGAGTTAACTTTGAAAAAGATACAATAGCCTCTTTTGACTTATCTGGTACTGGCATGTACTAGGCCTAACTCTATACTAATACCTGCAGTAGACCTACCAGCAACGAAGAAACCTCGATTTTAAAATGGGGTAAACATTTGTTCCCTCTTGGGGTAAATAATTGTCCATGTTTCAATCGAAACATATCCAAGATACAGTCTGATATTCAGTGTTCTGTTTCAACTGTCATCATTTTTATGTCTTTTAAGGTAAGCCATCATTCCCTCTTAAGGGTAAATAACCATCAATGTTGAAAATCAAACATATATCCAAGACCTAGTGGGGGCCCCCATTCAACGGGGGCCCTTAATGGGGGCCCCAATGTCGCATGTCATTTTAACAATTTGTCACTAGTGTACTAACATTTTCCTGAGAATTACTGCAATACCTCATAAGGTGCACCCTGACTTGAACTAAATGCTATATGGTGCATCTAATTGTTGTGTTTGTGTAGTTTGACACCAGGTATGCTAAAAATTAGGTTAATGTCTTAATTAAGGCTTATACCTTTGGCAATATAGAACACCAGTCAGCTATTTTGGGTGACTTTTTTATTTTAGCTGCCTTCAAGTCACCCCAACAAGTCACAAGCCATGGAAGAATAAAACAAGATTGACACAATAAATGTAAAAGGATGCATGAATACAGCTTAGGTTTACTCACATTGTGAAGAACCTAGGAGAGAACTTATATCATGATACAACATGGACCATAGAACTATAGCTTGCCAGTCCTGCATTCAATGAATCAGGTCATTAACATGCCATTGAGATGCATGTTCTTATGATGTCTGTGCTTGATTAGACCCCTCCCCCCTACCTTTTAAAATATTGAAGTATATTCTCAGTGGATCTCTGCAAATCATAACTAGGATAACCCATTTCACATTCAAATATTCTTTTAGATGTATGGGGTAAAACCTCATGCTGTTGGTGGCCTACACAATTTAGGCCTACTCTACAGCTATTTGGAGGGGCCACTCAAACTGTATTCAGTTATGGTTCAAATGCAGAGAAAGTGCACAAATGAGGGACACACAGTACAGTTTAACAAAAGTCAAAATAACATAACAAAACCTTATTATATTGATGATGTAACATCATGGCTCTATGAAAACCCTTGGTGGACTGGCTTTCTCCAAAAACTGTAGTTTTTATTCATGGTTGATTAAAGGTGGGCAATTTTCTTGAGGCGTCCAGGACAGTAACACTAGAAATTGATTAATATATGTTATAATACACCCCAGCACCTCCATATTCTATCTGCAAGTGTATACAGTACCATATTTTTCTTTACACTTTCCTACACCGGTTTTTGATCATGAAAACATGTCTTAATTCGATACCTCCACATCTTCACTCCATCAGGCCAATATGTGTCCTAGATGTTGGTGGGGCGTCCAAGACATTAATGAGGCATCTGAGACAGAAACTCAGTCCACAACTGATATTTTCTCCATAAATCAGAAAATAGTTGGCCTGTCACAAAGATATTTTTGTCAACTTAGCAACCTTATAGAAGCTTTTGATGGAAGGTATTAAAGATATTGTATATATATCATTTATGCATTTATTGGAACCTTTTAGTTATTGTCTTGGAAGCCTCACTGAGAATTTTGAACTTTGTGACCGGCTTAGTTGAGGAATTTTTGTTTGACAGACCTAAACTAATAATTTTCTGAAAGCTTAGAGTGTTATCTCTTAAATGAGACCAGGAAAGACAAGATTGTTGGAAATGGTGCAAACCACAGACAATGTTAGAGGGGGAAACCTCACTGGTTAACATAGTACTTCCGGTCTCTAGATTCTACCAGCCATGGAGCAAGACGTATGGCTTCAAGAGTTCCCTCATTTCACCTAAAGTTTACAAAGATTAGGTTAGCTATATATATCATTCTATAGCTATATGAAGGTGAGAAACCACTGCTTTCCCCCTGTTTTGTGCACTTTCTCTGAATTTGACCGTTAGAACTCATCAAGACGTAGGTGTATTTCAGGTTTTCTGACAATACCTAGGCCAACACAAGTAGTTTTGTTGTTTTTTTCCTATAAGAAAAGATTTATAAGTCAATTTAGCTATCGCTGTATCTTCCCAGTGACTCGCCATGTCAGTTCAGGGTAATTTATGTTTAAATTGAAGGAAAAGAAATCATTAAAAAGACAAAAAAAAACGAACTACATGGCCTGGACTTCTACACCATGTAACCCGAAACTCTATTATCTTTAAAGAGTTGTAGAAACAATAGAACAACTCACTTCTCCTCAGAGACATCCTGCCAGCCTGTCGGGTCGTTCAGGTCATGATGCCGGTAGTTGTCTTTGGTCTCACGTGGCAGTTGGAAAAACTCCCCAGTCTTCTTGTTAAATGTTCCGATCTATAAAATGTTAATGTTGTACAGGTTGGCTGATCTATGCTAAATAATTAAATGTGATGATATCAATGTTGTACAGGTTGGCTGATCTATGCTAAATAATTAAATGTGAGGACATAAATGTTGTACAGATTGGCTGTTCTATGCTAAATAATTAAATGTGATGATATCAATGTTGTACAGTTTGGCTGATCTATGCTAAATAATTAAATGTGAGGACATCAATGTTGTACAGATTGGCTGTTCTATGCTAAATAATTAAATGTGATGATATCAATGTTGTACAGGTTGGCTGATCTATGCTAAATAATTAAATGTGAGGACATCAATGTTGTACAGGTTGGCTGATCTATGCTAAATTACTAAATGTAATAATGCAAAATTAATAGAATCCACATACCGATTGTTTCGACACAGCGTAATTTACCAAGTAACAAAAGCCAATATCTGAAAAGGCTTTTACGACCTCATCCGCCAGTGTCTTGACAAGAAGGTCATCAGTGTGCAGGTCTTTGTAGGGGTCAAGGTCAATAAGGTCATCAGACAGCTTCAGTGGAGCCAGGTCAATGACAGGGATGACATTCACAGAGTTGGTACCATTGGATGGCATGGTTGGTTGTTCTTCACTTTACCTACATAAGGAGTGATAAAGAATTAGTGACAATTTAACGTGCGCTTTTAGTAAAAGAAGATTTTTCACAAAAACTTGTTTTTCATATTAAGGGATAATGGGTGACAATGCGCTATAAGACTTTGGGTTACCTTATCTGCTCCATTATGATGTACAATCATTATCAGCGCCTTATAGAGGGAGTAGCTGTGGTAGAATACTAATGCACCTAATCAATAATCATAAGTCTGGATTACAAGTTACCTTTTATTGAACATTCCATTTCCAGGTGAAGATACAATCCTTAGTCACATTAACTCCTGTTGTGGTCTATTATAGTTCATCCAAACCCTTAACATGTGTATATATTTCAATTGCATGTCGACTTTATGTCTATGTGTGTGTGTGTGAGACCTCTGCTAGTAATCACTGAGGTTTAAGTTACAGCTTTATCTAACACTCGTAATCCTACATAGTGTTACTGATGATGCAGCTGGTGCACTCTCCTATTGGGATAACTCTGCGAGTATATCGCCCAGTTGCCGACCCTCTAGCTTCATGTGTTATCTTACTCCAATAATAATATATCTCCTCCTTTATCGTCCTTTATGTGTATTCCTCTATCCCTTTACTAGTTCATTATTCTTCAGGTAGGGACCCCTTATGCCCCTGATAGCTTATAATCATACTTTGGCCCAGTTTACTACCTTGGGCCGCTTATGCTGGTAGTTTCATGTATGTTAATATTATCTTATTATTATGTTAATTGTAAGGGGCCTTCTTATTCTCTGACTGTACTACCTTTTGGACAAGCTCTCTGGCTGGTCGGTGTAGGTGGGAGGGTGTATGGTATATCCTGTTTACATGATTCTTCTAACCTTTACCCATCTCTTTTTATCTTGCAGGTGTGGTTCTCCCCAGTCGTCTTCCACCTCTATGTTAACCCTTTATGGACCATGTTAACTCTTTATGGATTGTAGTCTATATTTATGTACATTATTACATTTAACACTCATTATTTACAATAAACGTTTCCAACTACTCTCCTCTTATATTCCTTTGCACAACAATTGAGGCAGTCGTGCTGCATATCAATGTCAAAAGGCACACAGCATTCCTTAATGGATTTATCCCGTGGTTTCCACCATTATACTATAGGATGAATTAAAATATATTATGCATAGACTGACATATAAATATATACAAATTTTTGGACCCGCTCCCAAACCCACCAATCCCCCCCCCCCAATCAGTGGACTTTGAAACAATGGTTGGATAGGTTAGAATAGCCCATTTGTGCTCCACAGTAGAGAAGTCCATTATCTAATACAACAGTAGAACTGCATTAGTGATGATACCGTGTTATATATGTTACCAGATGGACATATTGATATTAAGATAAGGTACAGTCAAAGATGCAGTCTAGAGAAGATAAAGGTCAAAATTCATCCTTATCTATCTCATTCTCTAATCCCAGCCCCTCTTCCCCCTGAGGACCTAGAGATTATCATAGATAAGATTGACTCTTTTACCACATTTGGATGGATAGACAACGGTAAAGCACAGCTGATAGCCTATATCGATTATAGCTGTTTTAAGTTGAGTGGTTCCACTGGGCCCTGTTTCTATACTTTTCAAAAATGAATGGCACCATCCATGCCCACTAATGCAAAGCTAAAAGTGCAGATGGAGCAAAAACTGCTTTCTGTTTCTTAACTTGAGTTCTACTCTCCTGCTCTATTGATGAGAGCTGGCTAGGACAACTTAAGAAACACTAATGCAATGGTGCCATCCACCTCTAGTGCACCTCTCACTGGTATATCCTTAGGGCCTTCCACCTATTCATTTGTGCCTTATATCTTATGTGTAATCAATTGAATTACATGGATCCTGTTTCTATAGTAGGCTGTGGATGGCACCATTTGCATTAGTGTTTCTTAAGTTGCTCTCTCCAAAATAGATTAGTTTGAGTTCTATCTGAGCTCATTTTAGCCAACTGCCTAAACCCAAATAAATAAAGCAAGAAATGCCACTGTTTCTAAACCTAAGAATGTAGCTCAAACTAAGTCCCATCTGCTCCATTGATGAAGGCAAAATTGTTGCTTTTCAAACAATTCTTCCGCCAACCCTTATAGGTGGTCGGCACAACTTTAAATAAGTGAAATACACATGAAAACTTGGATGATTCATTTGAGGATAGATGAGCTGAAATTCAAGGATTTTGATGGCACCATTGCATGAGTGTTTCTAAAGTTGTCCTATCCAGCTCTAGCCAATAGAGCATTAGAACAGAACTCAAGTTTAGAAACAGAAGCATGTTTTTGCTGGGTCTGCACTATTAGCTTTGCATAAGTAAACATGGATGGTGCCATTCAGGTACACAATCAGGGCCATGATGGCAGCAAAGTTGGTTAGAAAACAACAACTTTACTTCCACCAATAGAACAGATGGGACTCAGTTTTAGTTCTAACCAAAAGTTTAGAAACAGTGGCACTTCTTGCTCTATTCATTTGGATCTAGGCCCTTGGCTAACACAGGCTCAGATAGAACTCGAACTGAGCTATTTTGGATAGAGCAACTTTAGAGACACTAATGCAAATGGTGCCATCCAAACCAACTATTGAAACAGGGCCCTGGGTACATACACCCTCCCCCATTCCCAAGGTTGTGAATGGTTTGAGTGGGTGTGAAATGTGGCATAAGTGAGATATTCACCTCACTGTGCAGTGTAGCCAACTAGTATGGTCATGACAGCCTGCTGTGAATATATTGATAGCCACAGCACTGATCCATTGGCCCCCTATCTATATTCTGAAACCCCAAACAGTATACACTCATGAATAATCATCAATTTTATTGTGTCCTTCATTTTCTAAATTCACCTGATTACAAAATTAATGTATTCTATTGTAATAGGGCTGACCCGGGATACATTATCAACCAATCAGATAATCCCCTGTATTCACTGCAGAACTTTTTGGGTACATTATGTAACACCCGGTACCCATCATACTGGTTGTTATCAGTGCTTATCTAGCCAGGCGCCAGATCAAGCGATGGCTGTTCGACTAGGCATCAACACTAAGCCCTATATAATCATGTTTTTCTTCCGTGTCAACCGTTTATTTCTGTCATCAAAATTTGGAAAAATGACATATACCTAGGATTTTTCCTGCATTGCTGGGGTCATTTCAGGCAAATTTGATATTAATTAGCTAACAGGCAGTCCTTCTTTTAACTCACATTTGTAGTTACTAAAAGGCAATTTGATTCGTTATATACATGTAGCAATGGTGTATGTACAAATATATCAATGACAATCAATTCTGCAAATACCTATGTATGAAACAAAGATGAATTCAGCCAAGAAAAAAATGATCCCCAAAACTGCCATAATGATGGTACAGTTCAAGTTAATTCAAAGCTGTCTCAACTTCCACTCTATAAAGTATGGAATGTAAATGTAAAACAAATCTTATAAGATGAAAATGTAAACCACTGTTGAGCCTACCTTCTTGTGTGTACTGTAGCTACTGTTAGCTCTGACTGTGAGCGAGGTCTACTTGTGAATGTGTGTGTTAATGTGTTCATCCTAAAACATGTATACATAGAACATACCATTTATCATTCCATAGGGGAGAAAACCAGTGGCGGATTTAGAGGGGGCACCAAGATGCGCGCCCCCTCCAGCTTTTTGCCAGTACTTAAGAGATTAACTGCATAATTTGGACACCAGAATTGCCCAAAGACAGGGGTGCGCCCCTCCTTTTCAGGTGCGCCCCCCCCCCCTTTTCAAATCCTGGATCCGCCACTGAAAAACTCTGTGTTTGGAAGTGATAATAATATATTATGACAGGTCAAATGGTAGGTTGAAGCAGCTAAGGGGCCTGTGAAAGTACATTAACAAGGCATTGGCACTCAGGCTGTACAAGCAGATGATCTTGCCAATACTAGACTATGGTGACATAGTTTTTTTGAAGTGTTTTATTGGGTCAAAGGAAGAACAATAATAGAATAAAATTGTCCCTCTCCTAGCAACCTTGTATTAAGGTTTTTAAGCTAGGTCCCATTAGAAAGTCAAGCGGTTGTTGCATAATACAATTAAACTGACAGTATATAGTAATGACAACCTCCATTCAGAAGAATATTCCGTTTAGGCCTTTCAGTAACCTAAGTACAAAAGCACAACTTTAAGCAACTCGGGGGGGGGGGGGTGATGAGATGAGATGAGTTATGATTATATATAGTTAAGAAACTATGTCAGTAATATTGAGTTACATAAAGCAATTTGGGTAGTCTGACTTAATGCTAGATTTAAAGGTATAATAATCTTCAATAAGCGTATACTTTGTCTTGAGTTGGTTCCATCTGTCAATGGCTCTATACAGTGCACTGCGGATTACAATGGGTTTCAAGGATCTTATTATTTTCAACCTTTTCCCTTGATGGTATCTTGTAGGAATTAATCTATCATCAACATTATTTGGGTTACAAGCAAGCTTATAGGCGTATAGAATTAAATTAATGTCTCTCCTATCTGCCAGATCACAACAATTACTGGCTAGTTGAATTTCCTTTGTAGTCAATAGAGGGTTTTCTTCAAGCTTCACAAGATATGCCATTCTTAAAGCCCTATTTTGTAGCAATTGTAGTTCTCTATTTTCCCCTCTATTATCCCTATCCCATATAAAACCACAGTATTCGAAACTAGGTCTGATCATAGATTTAAATACATCAACAGCTGCCGTCACATCGAGATATTTTCTAGTCCTACCAAATTGAAACAATTTATTTTTAATATTTCTTAGGCATTGGGCCCTATGTAGTTGTGGATGGTTCTCTTGTTGATGACATTAATAGTCTACAGACGTTGCAAAATCACTGCTTGAGAGCATGTTTACGTATATGGGATCCCAGGGATATATCCAGGGAGGTGCTCCATGATGTATGCAACTGCCCAAAGCTCATACACAGCCTAACGGTATATTTGCTATGCAATATGTATACGTTATCTTGTAATGATGAGAATACTACCCAGCCTCCAAGGATACTTAGAGACAGTAACAAGATACAACTGAAATAGGATAGGCCTTGTAGTGCGCTATACAGAAACAGCCCACTGTACAGGGGTGATCTACTGTGGGCATCTCTTACTGCTGCTAAGCAACGTCCACATGACATGATTAAGTTCAAACACAGGTTGGAATGAATTATATGGTATGGTATTAAATAAATAGTAATTCAATCACAGGACAGGTGATACATCAGTCCTGATCGTGTGCCCGTCTTCTAGGCATGGTGAATACATCAGCCTGATAATGTGGCTCACTATGACTGTTAAGGCTAGTAATTGTTACTAAATTAATGTGACATAATGCTAGTATATGTCATAATTGAGATGAGAATTTTTGATAGTGAGTTTAATAAATGTAATGTGCTTCTGTATGAGTGTATACTTGTAAGAAAGGTAAAAGAGCATAATGTGATAAATGACCCTGATCTGTGTATTAGTCATACCGGTATTGCATGTTTATATCGTTTTGCTTTGAGATTGGTGTATTATATATTTAAGCATTGACCCCAATTAAAATAGGACAATTGTATGTGTGTAGTTTTTGGTCAATAAAAATCTTCAACAACATAAATTGTGTGTATGTGGGGAGGCGGGGGGGGGGGCTGAAATGTAACATATCGCATTATCTCATCTATAAGGGAATGGTCATTATTTATCAAAAGTGCAAAAACCTTTGACCCCTCCTGAGAAGTTGGCGTAAACACTTTTGACTCCTCTTGAGGGAGGTTGTAAAAATTTGACCGGCCTGCCATTATAGATCAAAGAGGGGTGTGAATATTCTCTGTGCCTTTCGAGGGGAGGGGGGAGTAAAAACATGTCCCTGCGAAAACCAACCCACCCCCTGTTGATAAATAGTGGCCAATCCCTAACCCTGGTAAGACCTAAAAGCTCACACTGGCGCACCCAGACTGTGGTACAGTAAATCTAAATACTGCTTGACAAGCATAATAGACAGGGCAAAATCTCTATTCTACTAACCATGACGGTTGCCTGGTAGGTGGTTCCTACTCAGTTTTCTTTTCAAGGGAATCCAAATCTGCTTGGTGTCTTTCTTGATTTTGCATATTAAGGCCCCTATTAAGGCATATTTAATTAGATAGGCAAAATTACCTGATTAAGCCAGAGAATGATGCAACACATGACTACAGTTATTCTAAAATGGCTTTTTTTTTCAAAAGAAATAAGTTCCAGCAATAAGATTTTACCAATTTGAAAATTTTCAGTTCAGCCTAATTAGCATTATTTATGCAAAAGGATTATTAATTAGGCATTTTCACTTTTATTCTTGTAAATTACTGAAAAAATATGAAGATTTGGGAATAAACCAATTAAACTTAGTAGACCCATGCTTGATAACAAGGAGAATCATGTGAAACTTTCATTACAGCACCTCAATCCAATATGGCTGCCATGTTTCTGTATGGCTAATCTTCAATTAACTTTTTAGCTGTTACCAAGGAAACAAGGAATGGTCAAACTGGTGTTAGGTAGTGGTCATTTTTTAACAGTTGGGGGAGGGGGGTTTTCATGCGCACAGGGGAAAAAAAATCCATTCCCCATTATAGGCCTATCCTATAGTCTAGTAGCGTCTAGGCTTTAAATTGCACCACTAAAAAGGGGTGACATTTATTTTGCCCCCCCCCCCAAACTAAGAGGGGTCTGAGCATTTTCCATCCCCCTTTTATTCTAAAGTCAAGTAGCGCACAGGCTTTTTTACTAAAAAGGATGATATTTTTTAACCTCCCCCCATGGGGCTGAAACGTTTTGCCCCCCCCCCTCAAACCCACCACCTCCCCCACTGTTATTTAAACAATAAAAATGTGGCAAACCACAGATAGGATAGTTGCAACTCCTACCGTGGTCCAAGCCGCATTTTTCTTGAGCTCTCAGGCACACCCCCCGCCCCTCCACAACCATATGGGGGTCTAGGTGGAGAGTCCCCACATCAGATGTTTTTATTTCCCCATGTCCAATCCCCAACTCATAAACTATATCTCGTATTTATTGCATGTTAATGTGTGATGAATTTGTAGTATTAAGTATATTTTTTTCTATTTGAAGGTAGTGTAACAATTATGTATGTGGTGAATTATTCACCTATGTCTGTCTATTTAAACCAGATGACCTAGCAGGCCATGAGGTGATTGTCTGTCACGCACCTAGGGGGACATATGTCTATAAGACGTCGCTCTGAACCACTGCCCTATAAATATAGCGTGCTGGCTCATTATATGTTTTGCACTTACATTACATGTTATCTTTGATATGATTGATTATGAAATATTGATTGTTTGCTAGTCCTTTATAGAATTAGGTGTATGTGTCTCTACAATGTTATATGTCTAATCTACACTCTGTGGATTAATGTACTGACTGTAAGGGTAAATTATGACATATCTTAATTATATGCAACTGGGCCATGAGAAGGGACTAAAAATGGTAGCACTTAACTCTCAAAGTTTGAAAGATAAAATAAACAAGTTTCGTTTGTTGAACTTTGACTTTGACTATGTGTCAGTCTCAGAAACCTGGCTTGATGATAGTATTCTAGACTACGAGGTTGACTTAGTAGGGTATGAATTATATCGGCTGGATAGACCAAATGCGAGGAAACGAAGTGGTGGTGTGGGTTGCTATATAAAATCAAAATACACCCAGTTTACTCATGTTGTGGATGAACTTAGTGTAACCAATAAGGACATAGAATGTATATGTTTATGCACTGAGTTCCCCAACCATAAATTCAGATTGATATTTAGTATCTACCGACCCCCTCGTGGCAACGTGCTCCACTGTTATGATACCCTGAACAATTTTCTGAAATCAGCAGTGGCCAAAAATAAGGAGCTATGGCTGATGGGAGACCTAAATGTCGATGCCTCCCATCGTAACAGTTCTAAATTCAAGCACATGCTGGGTTTCTTACATAAGAGGAAATTAAGCTACCTTCAGACTAGACAAACATATTTCCACCCATATGGTAAATCCACACTTGACCATATTTACACAAATTGCACACATGTGGCGACTAATGGCATAATAAATGATATGAATGGAGATCATGCCCCTGTCTTTGAGGTAAAAAAACAAAAAACTGCAAAAGATGCAACATCAGTAGAGGTCACTAGCAGGGAATATTCCAATTATAGTAGTGTGACTATGATGGATTACTGCACTGGCAATGTGGTCCCTGATGTGAGTGTATGTACTCTGGGATGTTCAGACATCTACATGGTACTTCACGATGCATGTGTTGATTATCTAGATTCAAACCACCCTATCCGTACTAGACAGCTGAGTATTAAAAACAAAGCGGGCTTTACACCAAGAGTAAAATATCTTACCGGAAAAAAGCACAGGGCTCTCAGAAAAGCCAGGAAATGTAGGGTTGGTCATCTGAACATTGACCTTAGTGAGGTACGGAGGATTGAAAACGTAATCTCCCAGACATTAACAAAAAATATTAGAGATAAAGTTGTGTCTGAGCTTGAAAAATTTAAAGATGATCCCAATCATTTCTGGTCTAAAATCAACACCTTCTGGAAGGGCCCTAAGAAAAAAGTAATTGTGAAATTGAAATTAAATGATGGATCGTTTGTGGAGGAGAGGAATATTGCTAACTACATTAATGACTACTATGTAGCCATTGGTGCTAGATTGGCAGAGGCCTTTCGCCCAGGAGTTGCTGATATGAATCCAGCTGTCTTCCTACCACAGGCAGACGTTAATTTCAGCCTATCCACAATTGAGTTACCTGAAGCACTAAAACTAGCACGAACCATCAAAATACATAAAGCATCAGGTGTTGAGCATGTTAGGCCAATTGTGATCAGGGATGCTTTAACATCCAGACCCGATGTGCTCAGGGAACTGGTCAATTGTTCTATACAAAGTGGCCTCTTCCCTGAAGTATTAAAAAGGGCATGCGTGATTCCTCTCCCAAAAAATGGTGATTTAACTAGGGTGACTAACTGGAGACCCTTGAGTCAATTAAATTGTGTGTCCAAGCTGGTGGAAAGGGTAGTTCATTTGCAACTAATATACTATCTAGAGGCCAACAACCTGCTTAGTGACAGACAATACGGCTTTAGGGCGGGTAGGTCTACAATGGATGCGGTCTATGGGCTAGTTCAATGTCTGTATGGAATCAGGAACAAGGCTGAATTAGCCTCAGTTGTGTTCCTGGATTTAAGAAAGGCATTCGATACTGTGAACCACACTCTATTACTACTGACACTGGGAAAACTTGGTTGTGATGCTAGGACCCTAGAATGGCTAGAAAGCTACCTAGAGGACCGCACACAAACAACAGTAGCCAATGGGCACACCTCAGACGTCAAGCGGGTGGGTTGTGGCATACCACAGGGCTCTGTGCTCGGCCCGCTCCTTTTTCTTGCCTATATCAATAGTATATCCCTGGTAATCGAAAACTCGGAGTACTATATGTATGCGAATGACCTAGCAATTGTTACTTCTGGGGTGGATCCCATTGAAATTAGTAATAAACAACAAGATGACTTGAATAGAATCGCAAGATGGTGTAATACCTTCAAATTAACTGTCAATGCTGAGAAAACAAAGGTCTTATGGGTGCACTCAGATAGAATTATACCTGACCTCGCTGGCTGTGATGTCAGGCTTGGTGGGGAGGTCCTAGAACGGGTACACACATTCAACTACTTAGGGGTCATGGTGGATAGGTTTCTTGTTTTCTCTGATCACTGCAGGAAGGTTGCCACCAATGCACGAGGCAGGTTGAAGCATCTCAGAAACCTTCGAAAATATATGAATAAAGACCTGGCCCTACGGCTGTACAAACAAATGATCCTGCCCATACTAGACTACGGTGACCTGGTTGTAGATGGATAATGTAAAGGCATTGCAAACAATCCAAAATCACTGCCTGTGTACATGCCTGAAAATCAAAGACCCTAGAGATATTAGCAGGAACAGGCTTCACGAAGTATGTAATTGTCAAAAACTGCTTCACAGGCGTAATGAGCATCTCCTGTGTGCTATGTACCGCCTTTCCTGCAATGATGAAAACGTTGCTCAACCACCGAGGGTACTGAGGGGTAATGATGGGGTCCGTCTTAGGGTGGATATGCCCCACTATGCACTGTTCAGGAGCAGTCCACTGTATAGGGGCAACCTTCTCTGGCAGACCTTGACAGCCCAGCAACAGAAGGCTCGTGACATAAGTAAATTCAAAGATGGTATTAAATGAAAAAATGAATTGACATGTGAAGCGTTGAAATATTGGACCCTATGGAATTAGTCCTGGGTTTTTCATGTAATTTATCTGTATTAACTGGTCTAGGTGGAAGGCTGGTGATTCATCAACCAACCACTAGACCATATGTCATATTATTATTTGAAAGTATTTAAATGAGTGTGGTGATTTCATCCGCTCAACCGGTAAAAGGCAGAAGCACCAAAAGCTGAGTTATTTGGCCATAAGTCTTACCAATTGGCATGAACTGTTGTATATGATTGGATCCAGAAATGTACTGTTATATTTTTTTTTTGTTTATTTTATGGTGTGAATAAGTGTATTTTTCACTAAGAATGTCCATTGAATAATAATCATGGTAATTTTTCATATATTGTTATTAGAAAGACAATTCATTTCACATTGATCATCATGAAAATAGCACTAGTATGTGTGTATCTTTTTGATCAATAAAATTCCTTACTACTACTACTTGTCACTGTCACATGTTGCTTAAAATCGGCATTTGGTCTGTCCATCAGGCAGGCGGCTCATAGTGGCTAGCTTGCACCCCCACCCTCACCCCTCCCTACACAGTACACAGCCAACAGCATACAAATCTGTCCCGAGGGAAAAGGGCGCAGTCCGTGCGCACATGACACGTTACCCTGGCTACTTGCTGGGCATCGTGGTTGCTACTGTCTGCATGGAGGGGTCTGACCCCATCTTTTAGCGGCTTCAAAAGTTCATCATCATCGCCAGTCTCTGCATGCCCAGCCTGTATCTAGCGGGGCGGAGCAGAAAGCATGGGCCTGGCTATAGTGAGGCTGCATCACAAATGGGGCCTGGCCCATACAAGGGGAAATCTACCCCGTACACGTTCTGAGTACACAGTGACAAATTCATGACGCATATCTAGGTAACTTTTCTGATCGACGTCACCAGTGCTGTGTGACGTCAGTGGGGCTCTGTAACGTCACTGGTGACGTAATACACACAATGGCGGTGCCCAGAGACAGAACCGAAAACATAATAGGACTACCACTCTCTTAGGCCTCCCCACAATGGTGTAGGCCTACTTAGGCCTACTGTAGTGTAGGCCCTATGCCTTGGCGTACACTGTAGGCCTAGGTTTAGGCTGACAACTTTGATAATTGCTCCCCCCCTTCCAGTTGGGTATTGCCATATTTTTCTTGGTAGGCCTAGACTTAATATCGAATATGTAGGCCTACATGATCATTCCAGAGGCTCCCTGCCCTATAGAATATGCCTGGGGCATAGACCTACTAGGCCTATGCTGAGATTCTCGTACCCGACCCTAGCCACTGCCCCCGTTGGCCTAATATCAGTGACGTTAATGACCAAAGTGAGCAGCAAACCTGGACGACAAGCCCTTGATATTATAGATCTAGATGATGCCCAGTTTAACCATAGAGAGTGAAATCTATCACGAAGATTGTCCTGTCAGTGGGGACAGGCTTTCTGTTTTCCTTTTCATTTCAAAAAGGAATTTTGATGAAAATGCACCCTAAGTAGCTAGCCACAAATACCAGTAACCTCTCCACCCCCATCCCACCACCACCATCGAAAACCACAAAGGACTACTCTAACCTAAGTGCAGTTAGAAACATCAACAACTATTTGGTACATCGGCAATGTCCTGGTGTCGTTACCTAGCTAGCATGACGTCATGAAAGGGAAAGCGATGGCTCAGTGATGTTGTATCGGTGACATTAATGCCATTGTGACATCACATAGTTCTCACTCTCCCTGCAGAGTCTGTCTGTGTAGACAGAACACAAGACCCATCAAAAGATGAATGGAGAATGTGAAAATGATGCACAAAATGGCGGACTACTGTTATTTGATAGTTGTTTGCAGCAGTCATAGCTGAATGTGTTCAATGAATGGATTAGTTTTAATGCATACAAATGTGTGTGAATGTTGTTCAAAGGTTGAAGTTCACACTGACATAATTTGGCGAGGAAGAAAAATTATTTCTCCTTGGCATGGACGAAATGAAGGTCTGATTCATTTGCTGCAAATTAGAGTACAGATTCTGATGGCTGTATAAGGAAAGGTCTAGGGCCCATTTCCAGCTGCGCTAGGACCATTCCTTAAAAAAGCTGTATCATTGCTTCTATAGTTCACTTACAAACACAAATGAAAATGCTAGGAGTACCATTTTGGGGTCATAGAATTTGATGTGAACATTTTTTATATGCTCTGTGGTAGCCATCTTGGATTTAACTTGATTTTTCTCCCAAAAGCCTGACAGAAATCAAGATTTCCCCTATGAAATCTAATAGGATACAGATAATTTATGATGATTGCATTATTCATGATAGCAGCCATTAGAAATACAGTGCAATCTGACAGTTTGGTGCATTATTTGGGCCAACGGGGGGAAACGCACCTCCAGGGGGGATTTTTAGTACACATAATACCTTTAGATCTTCTCCTCAGGGATGCCATGTTATACTAAATAGCACATAGGACACTACACTTCTCTGCTTATCCTTGCATATCTTGATGTTAAATCTTAAACATCAAAAACTTAATGATCCCTCATTGACATTAAAAAAGACTGTCACATTTTCTTCATTACATCTGGATGTTAGGGGGGTGTTTCTAGACCGTGACTCAAACTCCCAGGTAGCAAACATGGTGTGGCCCAAGTTTGGGCCACAGCGGGCTCCTGATGTAGGCCACACCAGGTTAACACAATGGGCACCAGATAAGTTTTGTCCTCAGCAAAGGGTCTGGGCCTAACCTGGGCTAACCGATTCGGGCACAGATCTGTTTGAAAGTGGGCTAACCGACCTAGGCTCAAATTAAGTTCAAAATGGGGTTCTGATCTGGCCCAAAGTGGGCTGCCCGATTTGACCAAAAATTAATGGTGACTATGATTAGTAGTCTATTCCAGTTGTCCTATGTCTAAAACAAATAAGTTTTGTATTGGTAGTAAAATTCTGCCTGTTACACAGAAGGGCCATCTGGTATGAAACCTACGGAGCCCTGGAAAGGACATCTGTTTTCTACACATTTATTTCTAGATTTCATTTCCGCAAGAAGTGTTTTCATTTCCGCAAGGAGTATTTTTGTTTCTGCAAGAAGAACTTTCGTTTCCGCAAGTAGTATTTTCGTTTCCGCAAGTAGTATTTCCATTTCCGCAAGCTTTATTTTCATTTTCGCAACTTTAATTTTTGTTTTTGCAACTTATACTTTTGTCTCCACAACTTAGCCTAATAGTTTTTCTTTGTGCATAGTCAATCAATTGTGAATTTTAAGTTGTGGAAACAAAAAAATAAGTTGCGTAAACAAAATGTTTACTTGCAGAAACAAAATATAACTTGCGGAAACAAAAATAAAAAGTTGCGGAAACAAAAATAAAATTTGCGGAAACGAAAATAAAACTTGCAGAAACAAACTAGAGGAAAAAAAATGTGTAGAAAACGGATGTCTTTTAGGGGGTCCGTAGAAACCACTTTGTAGTGAGTCTGCCATGGACTAGTGCCTACAGGGGCAGAGGATGTTTTTGGTTTCTCAATTGCCTTTATATATAGTCCTCTTATACCTGGCCAGGTGTGGGACCTGTTTGCCACCACACCACCAATACACCTTGCCAGCCTATTAGTATAAAGAAAGACATGAAGCTGTTATTTCTAGGACTAATCAGTGTTGCCTTGTACATGAAATATATGGATCCCTACTATGAACCTACATGTGTACCAATGGCATAGGGAAAGTGGGACTACCTATCTCCTACAGCAGTGGTGAAGGGAGGGGAGGAGGGTAGGGCTGCCCGATTTGACCAAAAATTAATGGTGACTATGATTAGTAGTCTATTCCAGTTGTCCTATGTCTAAAACAAATAAGTTTTGTATTGGTAGTAAAATTCTGCCTGTTACACAGAAGGGCCATCTGGTATGAAACCTACGGAGCCCTGGAAAGGACATCTGTTTTCTACACATTTATTTCTAGATTTCATTTCCGCAAGAAGTGTTTTCATTTCCGCAAGGAGTATTTTTGTTTCTGCAAGAAGAACTTTCGTTTCCGCAAGTAGTATTTTCGTTTCCGCAAGTAGTATTACCATTTCCGCAAGCTTTATTTTCATTTTCGCAACTTTAATTTTTGTTTTCGCAACTTATACTTTTGTCTCCACAACTTAGCCTAATAGTTTTTCTTTGTGCATAGTCAATCAATTGTGAATTTTAAGTTGTGGAAACAAAAAAATAAGTTGCGTAAACAAAATGTTTACTTGCAGAAACAAAATATAACTTGCGGAAACAAAAATAAAAAGTTGCGGAAACAAAAATAAAATTTGCGGAAACGAAAATAAAACTTGCAGAAACAAACTAGAGAAAAAAAAATGTGTAGAAAACGGATGTCTTTTAGGGGGTCCGTAGAAACCACTTTGTAGTGAGTCTGCCATGGACTAGTGCCTACAGGGGCAGAGGATGTTTTTGGTTTCTCAATTGCCTTTATATATAGTCCTCTTATACCTGGCCAGGTGTGGGACCTGTTTGCCACCACACCACCAATACACCTTGCCAGCCTATTAGTATAAAGAAAGACATGAAGCTGTTATTTCTAGGACTAATCAGTGTTGCCTTGTACATGAAATATATGGATCCCTACTATGAACCTACATGTGTACCAACGGCATAGGGAAAGTGGGACTACCTATCTCCTACAGCAGTGGTGAAGGGAGGGGAGGAGGGCAGGGCAAGGTGAGAGGAGGGCAGGGCAGGGCAGGGAAGGTTGAGGGGAATGGGGAAGAGGTGAAAGAGATAGGGGATGGATAGGGGAGGGCAGAGCAGGGCAGGGAGGACAGGGCAGAGCAGGGCAGGGAGGACAGGGCAGGGTGAGAGGAGGGGAGGGCAGGGCATGGTAGGTTGAGAGGTATTCTGTTTCACTTTCTCTCTCTCTAGTTATATGTAAACATGATGAATAGTATGACTCAAAGTAATCAAATTATTGCCAACCTGGGGTTGACCATTACACAGCGACTTGACACAAGAAACTGTATACCTCAGACATGCCTCCACCTTGGATGGATTAGTGACCCCACCCCCCTCTCTAACTGTGTGCCCAAGGAACATCACTCTTCACAATTAGATGGTTTCACCTTTAGCCCTGCTGCAATTAGTTAATATAGGACCTAAACCCATGGATTTAGCTATGCCAGGCAGATAAATCAAAGGAATGCCTGTTACTAAGCATATAATGACCATTGCATGAGGGGAATAACAGAAATGAATTTCCCAGACTTGAGTTTGTGGGAGTAGTAGGAGGGTAGCAGAAGCTGCCTCAGAAGTGATTTAATGCAGTGTCATTACTAATGGCTACAACTTGCTTTTCCATGTTTTTGCATGTTTATGAATATCTTAGGATTCAGGAAGGTGCTGTTGTACTAATGAAATCATGTCCATATAATGTGAAACTTGCACTTTTTGAAACCCAATTATGGTGTTGTTTGATTGCCATAATGGGTTAATCCCAAGGCCTGCATGTCACTTTCAATATCATATCTTGAGATTCTCCCTGTAGAGTGGGAGCTTTGCAATGAGTGCATGAAGGAGCAGGCTAACATCATTGGGACCTTCCATGATAGCAATTGATGAACCAGAATTATGAAAGGCAAGTAAAATATCAAGTTGCCTTCTTAATTGTTGGGGTATGTTGGCGGCCTGGTCTATAGGTGTGGCATGGCTTGTGGGTAGACTCGGACACTGAGTTACATGGTGGAGTCGAGGTGAAAAATAAATATGATAAATACAATACCTATAATGGTTTATACCATGGGTATCACGTTCTTGAACGATTTTACGGTGCCGGGACTGGATATTGAATTTCGAATAGTACGCGCTAAATGAACCCATGTTGACACTTGGATTGAAACGAGATGACAGCAAGTTGACATCAAAGATTTTAATTTGATATTAAAAAAACTATAGCAGTAAGACCTTAATGCCTATAGAGGATGAAAGTAGACATTATATTCTATCACCTACCTTTAATTCTCCATGATTTGACCTGTATATGTAACAGGATTGAAGATATAAAAATAGAATCAGGCGAAATTTCTCCGTCATGTTGACTGTGTAGGGGCCAGCTCTGGCTGTAAGTCCATGGCGGTAGGCCATCTGCCCCGTTCCGGTTGCACCAGCCCTCAGGGGCTGGTCAGCCGGTATAAGCTGCCCCCCTTGTGTATTATACCGATCCAGATGTAGGTAGAGAATGTCAGACGGGGAAGTAGCTCAGCGGTAGAGCTTCCGCCTGCAGGTTGGAGGGTCCCGGGTTCGACTCCCGGTTTCTCCAGGACATTTTCCGCCGACCTCTACACTGGTGGAGAAACCGAGTTGGTCCTGCCCTGCAAGGGGGGACTACGAGAACTCGGTACCTGGGCTGGTGTGACACGAATGACGATTCAATTTGCTAGTGCTGGGAGGAGACTTGGTGGTTGGGCTCAACTCAGTACTAGTCCCGGGTATCTGGTACCTATAGGGTACTGAACCCTATATTGAATCTGGTAGGGAGGAGTGTAGGGGCCAGCTCTGTCGTAAGGCCAGCAGCCCTGTTTCTGGAGATCCCAGCCCCCAGGGGCTGGCATCCGGTGGTAGCTCCCCCCTATGTGTGTGTCATACCAATCCAGGTGTAGGCGCCTGGAATGGTATAATACAGATACGCTTCGACCCTGGAAGTACTGTGTACTGGTAGGTCAACTGGGAAGTCAGGAGTGCCTCACACTGCTTGATAAAGCCCAACGGATCTGGTTGGGAGGAATGCTTGGTGATGGTTGGCCATGGTTGAAGCTGGTTGGGAGGAGTGTAGGGGCCAGCTCCATGGCGGTAGGCCATCTGCCCCGTTCCGGTTGCACCAGCCCTAAGGGGCTGGTCAGCCAGTATAAGCTGCCCCCCTTGTGTATTATACCGATCCAGATGTAGGTGGAAGGTAGAGAATGTCAGACGGGGAAGTAGCTCAGCGGTAGAGCTTCCGCCTGCAGGTTGGAGGGTCCCGGGTTCGACTCCCGGTTTCTCCAGGACATTTTCCGCCGACCTCTACACAGAGTATGCATCGGAACGGGACTATAGCTAACTACAGGATATTACTCACTGGGGATGCAAGACCTTTCCAGTAGAAATGTTGAAATTTGTAATTTGTACTCATACTAACATTCATCCTAATAAAATCACTAGGTAACTGATGTGGAAGCAGTGTATATTGAACAAATATTTGTCTACCTATGAAATGACACTTGAATAAATGTGTTGAAAAAAGAAACTTGGATAAAGGTATCAAGGGGCACATGACCACCTAGGGGTGGTTTATTACGTAAATGAGAATTTTCATAAATAAAAAAATTACATCTTATTTTATTTTTTTTTAAATAAAAAATTAAAAGGATGAGAGTGGTGATGGTGTTGAATAGTGGAAAAAGTGGCTTTCTAAGCCAGCTTCCAGAAAGACCTATAAGAACAGCTGATATGGTTCACAAGTTTGGTCTCGGTCAATACAGAAAAGACAGCAAGGTTAAATTTGTATCTGATCAACTCAACAAACAAAATACATAGAGCTCTATAGACCTAGACAAGGCGCGGGTTTGGTTACCAGGGACGCTTTGGTTAGTCCATGGGTTACACACCACTAATTAGTTCAAGGTCACATGACCAAATATGGGCATGCACCTAGGGGGGTTCAGGTCACGTGACCAAATGGAGGCCTCTGATTGGCTGCATCCTGTAGTTAGCTAGTCCTGTTCCCCTAATTAGGTCAAGGGGCGTGCCTTATTATGCAAATGAGGGGTCATGTGACTGGGGTAATCCCCTAATTAGGTCAAGGTCAAGGTCACATGACCATATATGGGTGCCTGGGCATGCACACCCCTAATTAGGTCAAGGTCAAGGTCACATGACCATATATTGGTATGCACCATGGGGGGTCCAGGTCATGTGACCAAATAGAGGCCTCTGATTGACTGCATCCCCAGTGAGTAATATCCTGTAGTTAGCTATAGTCCCGTTCCGATACATACTATACTAATAAGTTAGAATCTTAATAAGTGACCAGCAGTGTGGATTGAGACGTGTTATGCCTGAGGGTGTGGCGTAAACCACTCTAGGGTTAAGTCTATGGAAAGTTCTTATTGAAATGAAATAAATATATTTATTGAGAGCCAAACATTAGTGGTTTGTATTTGCTAAAATGTATCAAACACCTGTCCTAGTTACTCTCATGCAAAACATGAACTTTCTGAAAGAACAGTGGCTCGTTAAGCAGGTTTGTTTTACAATAGATTGTTTATGTGAAATATAGTTAGGCCTAGATCTTGTCATAAATGTACATAGATCTAGTCATGAAACGAATGAATTCCCCATGATAAGACTAAAATTCCTACTCATATTTCTTCCCTTTTACCATTATCCATTAAGAAAACACTCAGACAGAAAGTTAGGAATGCAGAATTATTTTACCAAAATTCCTGACTCTATAATGTATGAGACCCCTGTGGCTCAAAGGATGTAATACTTATGTGCTCTCCTCCTTTCTTGTGTTCTGCTAAATATATATCTACATGGAGCAATTTATTAGTACATCATGAAAGGTAATTTTATTTGTGGCAACATTACATCAATAACCCTTAAACCTATGGCACTGAGAAAGGTCAGTAGGAACCTTACTTCTGGCCCTATTGCTAAGAGCAAGGTACTGGCCATAACATAACCATTATGCTGCTGTTATTTTGATAACCTGTACTGATAGCAAAAAGTGTGAAAAACCTCAAAGACAATTGATGAGAACACATACTCATATAGAACCATTGAATATTTTTTCAAAATACAAAATGCTTTTGTCTTAAGAGAATGTCAGGAATCTATGCTGCTGCCCTTTGTCATCCAACTTTCATGGGCATTACAAGACCTATCCCGAAAGTTGAAGGTTAAAGGGGCTAGGGATGCTTGAATATTTTTACTGTTCATTTTCAAGTAATTTTCAGAGTAGCTCTCTACCTGTCTTGCAAGGGGTCGGATGCTAGGTAACAGTGGCTGTTGCTAGGTAACCACTTGTCCTAGCAACATGTTGTCCATGGTCACTTTCATTGTGTTCCTTGGACCCACTTTAGGGGGATAGGTATCATCAAAATCTTTGTATAACCAATATCAGTGTCAGAACAGGTAGATTCATGCATATTTAAGCTCTTAAAAACATCACTAAAATTTGAAGACATGGATGGTGGTATTCATTCGCTGATTTCGTATAGCCTGCACAAGCTTTCACCTTTACTACACCACTTTTCATGATTGTGAGGGTCCCCTATACATGAAAAAACATGTTGTAGCTTTCAGTACTTTTATGAATTAAACTCCTAAAATATGGCTCTTTTTGGGGTCTTGCTGCTCAATTTTCATATCAACAATACAATAAGAACAATGTATATTTATGAGCCTATTTACACCCCAGTATACGTCATTAGTATCACAGAAATGCATAGTAGGGACCTCTTATGGCAAACACCCAAACTAGTAGTAGAGCCTAGGTGATCAGTATGACGACGTGGGGTAGTTATGGCCTGACGACCCTTAACTCGTCATATATGTTTAGGCCACCAATCTGTAGTTGAATTTCTTTTGTTGGATAAGGCCTTCTGTTGTATAATACATTTTGTGACATAAACCTTTTATAGGACAGCAAGTTTGTGGGATAACAGCTTATTTCATTATAGGAGCATTTTGTTGGCTAAGACCCTGACTATCGCTCTTACCCAACAAAAAGTACCTCTTTGTTGGATAAGAGCCAGTTTGTTCTATAGAAGTATCATACACCTTGCTTTCAGTGCGGGTCTCTTTCGTGTATGACTCTAGTGTGCTTCTTACTCAATGTATTATAGGGAGGCGAAGTCACGTCATGTGCGGGCGGATTCTGAGCTAAGCATATTATCGCCCGCAGGCTTGAAGGATAGGGGTATTTTAGGCCTAGCATAACCTTTTTAAGAATGAGAGTTCAGCCTTAAATTTCATTTATGGTGGGCCTCCAGGTCAATTCAAATATTGGTTATTTTAGTTCCAAATCAGAAATCTTTTTACGACATAGTTTATCACGAGACTTAGGCTCCCTATAGGGTTAGTAAAAGGATTGGTAGAAGATGGACAGATGAGTATAGCAATTTAATGCAGATATGTTAGTAACAGTGACCCTGATATAACGTTTCTGAGCTTTTATTTCCAAGGAACATCAACTTATTATTTTTCCAATTGCTCTAGTGCAGGTTCAGATACTACTACTTAGATTAGATTATATGTTCATTAGGGCGAAAGCTTTAGTTATGACCATCAACGAACGATTAAAAAATCACATCTATTGAAAAATATGCAATAGGTAAGGCTTTTATATCACCACACAATAAAAATATTGATAGGCCTACCTAGTGTATACAGAACTTACAAGGTATGAGTTCATGGCAGACTTATAAGGTACACCTGGAATCGTATTTTGATAGCTTTATTACTATTCTATAGTCTATCACACTCAAGGTCACTTCTATCGTGCTCTGCTGCACGATAGAAGTGACCTGGAGTGCATTATAGGAGCAAGGTCACCATAGCTGTAAACCAGTCAAGTATCATTAATTGGTCTAAAAATACCTTGATTGGGTACTTGGTTGGTTGGAATGAAATGTACAATGTTTTAAAAAGACAATAGAGAACTCCTTCTTTTCATCTTGACTGCCTGTTATCCGATAACGCACTCAGATGCATTCATGCATTATAGAACAACAGACAGTCTTGATGTGAAGAAGATCGTTGTCTATTCTCTAAAGAATGCATGCCCTCACATCAGGCAGATCGTATAATGCACAGCAAAAGGTTATAATTATTATTATGAGGTGTTTTGGTACATATACATGTATGCAGTCTTTGTGTAACAATCATAAAGCTCTATCATAGAGTATCATTTTAAAATAATCATATTTATTTCATAGGTCTAATTAAGGACCATATTTGCAACTGTCATAACTTATAGACTCCATTGCTACTAATTCTGAACTGGTCTGACCACTGTAACAATCTTTGTACCATTTTGTGTCATCAAGATACGCTTAGAGAAGACTACACATATGTCAAATACAAACTGAGTGACCTCGATGAGGCTTAGCACAGACATGCCGACCCAGAGTCCCATAGAACCACCAACATCTGAGACCATATTCATCATTGGGTAACCATCAGTTTCAATCGTTTTATGAAGAAAGGCATCAGAAATGTAGACATTTGCTTTAACAAAATCTTTCATAGCATTGTACCTGTTTGCATCAGTGAAATGATTGGTATACAACCGTCTTTTTATATCTGAAATATTCGGCGATGAAAGAATGGACCGTATCTTGGCTTTGAGTTCTCTCACCCAGATACTGTCAGTTTCCATTCCTGATGGCCAAGATCCCAGACTGAACCCAATTTTATATGAATATTCCTTGCAAGGACTGTAACATTCACAATCATTCATGACAGTTTTGCTTGACAGAACCTTGGTCTTAACCTGTGAAGTACAATTCAGTCTGTCAAACACATTTATCAAAGGGGTTAAACATTGAACAGGGGGGCTAGGACCTTCACAATTACGGGATGCAGGTTCAACATATGAGCAGCTTGGTGTACCAGGGGGGATCTCTGAGGGTATGAGTTGGTCAGGACTGGTGCAGCCACAGATTTCTACTATACGTTTCTGTATGCACCTATTCAGACAAACTGGAAGACGGTACACTTCATCTCTGTCTTTTTCGTGATGGTCAAAGTCGGAACAGTTTGCAAAAGGTAATCCTAATCTTTCATACTTATGAGCCGTGATTCCTAGAGACCCGAGATATCCAGGAGGTATGGTAATTCCCTCGGTCATCGGGAGAGGTAAAGAACCTTTCTCATGGACAACTACATGCAAACCATCGATGCCACTAAGAGGACTATTATGCTCTGATAGGGAAGGGATAGGAAATGGTCTATATTCTGCAAATTGACTCCAAGGAATCATACTTGATCCAACAAGAGATATTAACGACAAACCATGTTCGACGCCACTTTGGACAACCATGTCTGGTGGAGCTCTCAGCGTCACACACCTCATGAAATTTGGATCTGCCAGTTCCTTCACTAGTTGAGGTGCACAGTCATCCCCTCCCCATGAGCAAACTGCGATCAATTCATTTTTCGGAACAAATATCGAGGCCATTTGAGTTGCTGTTAGATTAAGTAATGGCCAGATGACTGCCTTTTGGGACATTTGCCTAAACAGAGCCCCATGTGTTTCCGAATATGCTAAAGCTGTATCGAAATATTCTTTTTGCATATCGAGATAGATTTGTTCAACATCTGGCCTTGCTCTTTCAACATTCGTCATTTCTGCCAGTACCTTAGGATGACTAGAGATGTTCAGGTACTGGTTTACAAGGCTGTATAGAATATCTGAATCAAGATATCGGTGATTACATATGGTGACATCTGGAAATGGGAAAGACTCATAATTAACATTTAATGTTGTCATGATTGGATTTGAATGAAATACAACTGTCAGATTGTAGATGTGAACCAGAAGGACAATGAGTGATAAAAGCGTAGTGATCACCCAGAACGCCTTGTATGCATTATGCCTCTTCTCTGCTAAGCGGTTCAGTCCATGCATTGACGCTGTTGATAGGAATGTCTGAAGTGCAGCTCCTAGTCCTTCATTGTTTTTGTCCGCCGATAAATGTTCGCTCTGACCCTGTTTCATGGGATACTTCTCAGGAAACATACCATTGATAGCCATCTTGGATGTAGTCTATCCACCTGAAAATATTAGGCACTTTGTATTAGCATGCCATGTATAGGAGTCTAGACCCATGCCCAGTAGGTCCATCATTTTGAATTTCGCTGGGTCTGCCAAAAGTGCCAAAATTATGTATCACTAAACCTTTGGACAAAATATACTTAACCCATGATTATTGATTAAGTTTGGCATATCAAAACTTAAGGTGTGCATCAGATAGCAGTGGCTTTTGGTAAAACGATTGAGGGATGGGTAGATGTGAGGAAACTTATTGACTACCGTAATGCCCTGAGTATAAGGTCCAATGAGCATGATTATAACATACATCTCCTACTTTTATGTGGCAAATTGGCAAATTAGAAAAGGCACTCTCCTCATGCTAAAGTCCTTGTAGTATTCTGTACCATATGCCCTGGCACTCCCCTAACTTAACAAAATCCTCCCAGGTGCACTGTAGTTAAATCTGACTTGTCAGCCACGCCCTCTATACCAAGTTATGAAATATTTCTAAATGGGCCAGAAAATGATGAACGGTAACATGATAACCATTTAACATACCAAAGCTGCTGCTGACTCCTTGTTCCTGCACAGGATGAAAAGATTCTGTGTAAACCTGATTCAAATCGGGTGATTTAGGAGGTAAAGAGATCTCCAAATTCTTCAAATCTACTCCCGCTGTATCTTGTGAAGTTGTGTCTTCTGTCAAGCTTAACTGTCCTTAGGCACTCTCTTTCTCAGATCCACCAATACTGGTAGAGAGTTTACAAAGTATAAAAACTCAAAAACATGTCTGTCCAATAAAATGGGTATCCCCGTAAACTGTAGGGTGAAACACCGTATTCGTGATGCAGTCAACCAGCTTATTTTCTACAGAGAAGCTCCGGAAAACTTTGCAGCACTAATTTATGTGGCATCTTTGTTGAAATAATAGTGGAAGCTATGTCCAAAAGTTGTCAGGAATCTGCAATTATTTTGATGGTATTTCTTTGACCGTACAAGCGAGCATGTGTCACACATGTCCAGTTTATCGAGTGGTCAAGCATAGCATATATATATACCTTATTGATTCCTCTATCACCATAAGGTAGGTAAAGAGTTTCACAGTCCAATCACATCAGGAGCTTAATTCAAAACATCCTGGGATCACGACCCCAGCGATCTTAATAAATCAGCCTTATCCTATTAAGCGATCTTAAGAGTTGACTGGGTTCACATATCCTAGCCAGCACTAAGATCGCATCGATCTTAGCCTCAGCCCTCCTACACTATTCCAAGAAGAACTGACTAGACACAGAGTCCCAAAATAAAGGAATAGCTGTGGAGTCACTCTTCTTCACAAGAGTGCTTATACCATCGTTCCCCGTCCCCATATGGCTAACAAAAGAGCACAGGGTGCAGTTGACCCCCGTACAGTATTCAAGAGTTGTTCCCATGAATGTATGATTTATGCTTGCCTATTAGAAGCATTGTGCCCTTCCCCTTACCTTACAGTGCACTTAATGCATGAGTAGCCCTAAGAGCCCTCAAGGACACTCAGCAAACGTCCTCCCTCCCCTCTTTATGTATGCAGGAGGGTGTTGCGAAAGGACAGGAATTCAATTCTGTCGGAGATGCTATTCCCAAATGGGAACTGACTACCCCCAAGCAATGACTTCTTCCCTGTTTTGCAGCAAGGTAATAGGTTATAGAATTGATTCTTAAGTTTTCATGAATTGGGGAATGCTTTCCAGTATGACTCACATTAAGAGGATTGATTCTGAGTGTAAGGTAAGAAGTTTGCTCTGAGCAGCAGAACAGCCAGGAACTGGAAGGTGAGTTACATCAGTGAGAATCAGATTCTGATTCTTTTCGCAATAGCCCCCAGCAGGCTATTCACTCTTTCGATCAGGAGTGTTCCCTGTAAGTGCTCTTGTACTCAGGTGAAACCACTATGCATTTCTTTCACTAAGATCACAGTGATCTTAGTGGTGGAAATGGAATAGTGAGGTGATCCCAGGACTAGCTATTCTGGACAGGCCTGCAACCACTGCATTAGATAGGGTAGACCAGTCAGGTCTTATGATATGTGCCTACACTAAGATCGCTGGGGTTGTGATCCCAGGATGTTTTGAATTAAGCTCCAGTCCTTTAACCCTTTAAGGACAGGTAGTGGTCAAATGCATATTGAGCACTGGTCATGATGATGCACCAATAAAGTGCTCGCGAGACTGCTCGTCAGCACTTGATTGATGCACCAATGAAGTGCTCGCGAGACTGCTCGTCAGCACTTCATTGGAGCATCATGCCGACCTATTGCAGTGTATCAACCCGATAGGATCGGCATGATGCTTCAATGCTTCAATGCAGGGATGTATTCATCCATCATTAAGCCCCTGGGTCTCAACTGATCTCCAGTTTAAAAAAAATACATTCGTTGTAGGGTAGATTCACCTCCAGTTGGCCACATACCTGGAGAAGGCCACCCTCCAGGGAGCTTAAAATTCATGAAGATTGAATGTCATTGCTAATTAAATTGATAGTATTGATTTAACTTGTTGGCACTGTTCATTCATTAATATAACACTTTCTAAGCTCCCTGGAGGGGTGGTCGACTCCAGGTATATGGCCGACTTCAGGTGAATCTACCCTACTGGGGTATTGAAAATAATATTAGATGCTTAAACAGAATTCAAACTATAGTATACATTCAAACTATAGTACCCAGGCACTTAAACGGGCCATTATGGCAAAATGGACAATCAATACACTGAAAAAACCACGGGATCCAAAACTCGTCAACAGTGACGACTTTAGGTCATCAGGTTGACAATACCCAAAACTACAACTTCAGGTCGTCAGGGGGTCGTCATAGGTGATGACTTTAGTTCGTCACTGACAACCTAAAGTCGTCACTATGGCTGTCATTTATAGCTATATAGTCTTGTGTAGAAATTTCATACAAATTATGTATTGTATTTTCTTTTACTTTTTCCCAATATTATTTCTTTAGTTATATCTCGTAACCTCATCTACCATTTCAGAGTTTATTGTGGGTATTCCAAACCCACTATCATGGGTTCATTGAAAGGTTATGATGTAGTACATTGTGAGTACACCCATCTACATGTATTATACCTTAGGCACACCCAAATAAGGGGTCATAGTCTAGTAATATCCATAAGAGAGGTGTCATTACCAGAATGGTCCATGTTATTTCTACCCTTCATACTTGGAAATTCCCATCTTTCACAAGAACATTTATATTATACATTTCCCACATTCTCCTTTTCATAATACACTATACAACAAGAGCAATGTAAAAATAAGGATCAATATAACCCCAAGGGACATCATTTGTATCAAGGAAATGCATAGTGGGGGCCTCTTATGGCACATATCCAAAATAAGAGTATATCCAAGGTGGTCAGTATGATGACTTAGGGTATTCATAATGACCTGACGACTCTCTGACGACCCTAAACTTGTCATATATGACGACTTACCAATAGCGGAGGGTTTTCAGTGTATTTTATTGACAATCTCTGTTGATTCTGTCTCAGAGAGTAGCCACTGACCAACCCATTAATCCATTAGTGGTGTATCAGAAATGGTCATTGCTGTGTTTGGTCTGTGGATGGATGGTTGTCATCAAAACAGACCATTAGTAACCACCGGTTGACAATGCTCAATTAACCCTTTAAGGGCCGCTGATGCCGCAGTGCATCATGCCCATTGGTCGTCATGATGCACCAATGAAGTGCCGGTGAGACTACTCGCTAGCATTAATCCATCATGCCCATTGGTCGTCATGATGCACCAATGAAGTGCCGGTGAGACTACTCGCTAGCATTAATCCATCATGCCCATTGGTCGTCATGATGCACCAATGAAGTGCCGGTGAGACTACTCGCTAGCATTAATCCATCATGCCCATTGGTCGTCATGATGCACCAATGAAGTGCCGGTGAGACTACTCGCAAGCATTAATCCATCATGCCCATTGGTCGTCATGATGCACCAATGAAGTGCCGGTGAGACTACTCGCTAGCATTAATCCATCATGCCCATTGGTCGTCATGATGCACCAATGAAGCGAGACTGCTCGCCAGCACTTCATTAGTGCATCATGCTGACCCTACGGAAGTGTATGTATCAACAAATTAGGATCGGCATGATGCTCCAATGGAGTGATAGTGGCCCATAAAGGGTATATCCCTAAATCAACCTTGTTATGGTACTGCAAGTGTTACTTCAGGGAAACCCTACCCACTTTGAAAGGAAAGGGTGTTGATTTAGAAATGCTTGAGAATGTTTGTAAGGTAGTTGGGCATCTTTGTAAAAGACATTCGCCTTCCATCCAAAAATGTTTTGAAACATTTTAAAAACTGTCTGGTGATAGAAAAAACATTAACAAAAATTACATGATTACAAATTTACTTTTGTGACTGCAGAATTTTTTTTTTTTTAATTTCAAGTAATGCAAAATAACCACAGGCCGTATGGCCAATTGCTAGGAATGAGGAACCCGTGGAAACACATAGTTAAGAAGGGTAAGCAGGAGTCTAACGGCATAGTTAGATGCTACCCAGCAAATTGTCGTGAGTCCTCATCACCCTGTGTGAAGTGGCTCACACATGTCGCTAGATGGAACACGACATCATTATAGCACAAGATACCAGGAATAGCAATCGCTATGCCACATGAGTCTAACACACAGTGGCGAAAGATGACGGAATGAGTTATCACTCAAAAAGGAGTCACCTTTGATGACCAATCATTGCGACAGATGACGACAATTTGCTTGGTAGGTATATCTCACAGAGTTACCATTTACCAAGCTGAGGTTATCGCCAGGGCTACATGCATGGATCATGGGCATGATGCAATAATGCATCAGCGGAACTTAAAGGGTTAAACCCTGCAGGGTCATAATGATGCATGAATATATAGCTCTGGCAAGTTACTTGCCAAAATAGATTCCATACATGATGATGAACAGTGAACAATGATGTACTGATGCACTTTTGCCCTTTGAAGTGTTAACGTAATGGCCCGTATAAGCACCCGAGCACTCATAGATTTCAATACCTCTTTACCCCTGGCCCTTATTTGAGACAGGCGCTTATTTGAATCCTGTTTCCAGTGCTTAAGATTGATTTCAGTACCCCTGTACCCCCGGCGCTTATTTGAGATTGGCGCTTATTTGAGACCCCTTTCTATCCCTGTGTTTCCCAAATACAGTGTTATAGTACTGCATATATGCAGTACAGGGAGTTAAAGGGTTAAGCAACTGGTCATTTCTCAAACCCTACAAGTGGCCTACTCTGGGTATAATTTATAGAGCGGCCATAGAGTTTTTATGGTGTTTCCACTACGATTTGGTAAGGGCTCACTCATATAGCATTTAGGAAATGAAGGGCTCTAGACCCCTAAAATCGACATGGCGACATGAGCATTTTTTAGCCTAGTGACATGGGACATTGGCACTTTCTTAAAATCGACATGGGGACATAAGTTTTTCTTAAAATCGACACACTGACATGGACATTTCTTAAAATCGACACAGTGACATGATCATTTCTTAAAATTGACATGGGACATTGGGGACCCCCTATCAAGGGCCCCAAATGACTTTCTGGAGTGCTAAGTTATGCCTACTAAGCCGCTCCAAGATGAGGGTGGGAATGCACTTGAGAACATCATATTCCACATCAATGAACATCCCTTTATCGCCAAAAGCTATCGTTAAAACTTTTAAATATTAAAGTGTCAATGGATGGTTACATGTGGTGAAGTGAATGTACACGGAATCCAGGGAAGTTCATTTGATCCTTTTATTGCATAGCTGACATGAGTGTTTCATAAAGGTGGTAACAATGATAACACTCGCCAATATCTAAGCTCTGCCTCCGATCCTGTAGCTCAACCTGTCGTAGGTTCTAGGTATAGGTGTAAGTTGTAAGTTGGGAGAGATGATTGGGAGCTGCTCAAGCTGCCTTTTATATGAAGGGCTTGAGCAGCTCACAGTATTGTGAAATATTCTATACACGTGGCTCAATGAAATAGAGATACGTGTCATAGGGAGAGATTGCCACCTGTGGGTTAATCATGTTAATGAGGATTGAGAGGAGATTGTGAAATATCCTCTCATTCCAAATATGGCACCACAGGTGGATCCCACATCCTCCAGCGGGGCTGTGTGGGTGTAGATATGATTTGAATGTTATTACATCCGTCTACATTATGTCACAGAGTCTCATGGAGGAAGTGAGTTCGTGATAGTTAATGGATCCTGGTTCCTGTAGGGGAATACAGGAGATTGTTGAGTATGGGTCGTGAGCAGAGGCTAGGTTTTATATGGCGAAGAAATTAGTAAATATGAAAAATAACAATAATACCCAGAATGGTCCATTGACAAATCCCCACATTCCTACTCGTCTCTGCACGAGTGTAAAGGGAGAAAAATAAGTAGAAACGATGAGGCTTTGCCAAGTCCATTGACAATTATGGGTATTATGATGCAAATACCGGGTTTCTGTGAAAACCTGATGGGTTTGACATTATGTGCGGTATATATATAAAAAAAGGGTTCCTTTATGGAAATACAAGAATACAGTTTGTGTGGATCAAGTGACTTAATCTATGTACGCAGGTTATAAATGCATGAATATGTACAATTTGCTTAAAAATATATATGTACCGGTTTGGTATATTAAAAATGTAATGAGCTATGTCCAGATGAGGACTAACTAAGTTTGGTGAATCTTGGTATCGTGGGGTCAATGATCAACACAAGGGTGGTGAGTCTTGGCTCCACGTTACCAAGGTTCATGACTGAAGTTGTGTAAGGTCTGTACATAATTTGGTATAAGGTATAAGACAAGGTTGTATTCAGTGTTACTGTTGACTAGAAAACATGGTAACTTTTACAAAAATATACAAAAATGGGATATATATGGAACTTATTGCTATAGATGACTAATTTGACTAAAACTCATAAATACATGTCATGGCTGAGTTTGAAAAGACAGTGGTGAAGGTGATGAACCTTATAGCGCCTAGAGACGTAAACCAGAAGGCCATTTTGGTTTATGTCTCATAACGTTCATTAAAAGGGGGAATTCTTAAACTAATATATACATTTGGCCTAAGGAAAACAGGCTTTTAAAGAATCCAGTGAAAAGGATTCGACGTGCCGAGAAAAAAAAAATTTACATTCTCAGAGAACAAGTAGTACGTATAGGCATGGGGTGGTTGTTTACAATCGTGTCTCAGTGGCTAGGGACCAAAAGTGGTAGTACAAAAATTGATTCTGTGAAATGTCTATTTGTGTGTTCTGAAATGTCGGGTGTATGCTGTTTGGAGGTAGATTTTGATGTTCTTTGATGTTGAAATTTTTGAACCTGCCCTCAGCTTTACGATGGGTCCTGGATCTGATGGGCCTGAATTTTGAGATGGTAATGTCAGAAAAGTCTAAGTATACTGATGCTAAGTCACCAGCTGTGGCCACATCTGAGCCGTCCTCGGAGGCAGTATCTGTCTCTGTGGTAGGGGTCGGTCGAGCTGGCATGGGCTTCCTCATGGGTCTGGGTATAGGTCTTTGCCTGTTGCCGCTTGGCTTAGGTTTGTCGTCATAAGCACAAGGGCACAGGACCCCATTTGGTTGATGGTAACACGGTATACAAAGTCTGGCAGCGGATACCTGCCCATTGATGTGGCGGCAGTAGTTGTCGTTGTGCCTGTAGGTTGGTGGCATGGGTGTACCAGGCCTACAGGCTGCCGACACATAGGTTCCCCTGGGTGTTAGAGGGGGCTTTCTAACTGGCTCCCTCCACTGGCTGGTGGAGGTTGCTGCTGGGGCTCGGGGTCCGCGGCTGGTGGGGTTGGATTTCGTTTGACCTCTTCCCTCATGTTTCTTCCTTCTGTTGCCCTCTTTGACAATGATTGCCCCGGCCCGTCTGTGCACTTCAGGGCTGGAGGGCCGACGGATGGTGGGGCTGCCAGGTCTCCAGAGGAGGGGTCTGTAGGGAAGAGAGCCGTGAAAACAAACCATTAACAGAGGTGTAAAATCCTGCTTGGGTCAGCTGGTGGCCTTGTCAATACAGGATAACCAATAAGTGCGATAAATTTCTGCTATTTGACACATAATATTGACTTGACAGAGCTCAATTTGATTGTAAGAATGGAATGCGGTAAGTGTAACTAAGCAAGCTTAGTTGGTTCAGTTGTATTACGCTGGGTGGCGGTACCCAGCTGTCACTTCACCGTGCCGAACCTGATTATTCAGATAAAAGTTCTGAAAAATATTTCAAACAGTGGCCTAAAGTTTCATAAACTGGTTAAAAGGTTTTGAGAAAGGTTTGAATTTTGGCATTTTGGCATACAATTCGCCAGTTGAACTCTAAAGATGAGAGTTGCAAATTTTGAATTAAATTTTGAGTTTTGATGCCTATAGCCTTGGCCCTATATAAGATATGGGTGCCGGCTATCTTATCAGTAGTTACACAAGATGGAGATTGTGCAGGGGGTTTTGCACTTTCCAGACGGTCGTGCCCTGCTAATCACCGTCTTCATTAACGAGGATGGGACGTAAGTAATTTTAAACAAGTGGCCGTGTGAATTTTACCTTTGGGATTTTGAATAAGAGAATTTTGTTTGGGAATTTTGGTAACTTAATTTTGGATTTTGTTTCTTGCAGGATTCATCAGGTCACATACCTACTGCTGGCGCCTCAGGTGCCCGCAGTGAATGGTTTCTAGGGAAAGACGTGAGTAATCCTTTTTATCATGATGCTCAGGTTGTTTGCATGTGTTGATGTTGTTGTTTTCAGCCAATGTATCGAGTCAGAAACGATCATGTGACCGAAACCAACCAAAATTGCATATCACAAAAGCCCTTTAAAAATGGCGACGCCCGGTCGCGACTGGCGCGAGAATTTGTGCAGATGCTATGATTGCGTTTATGGGTTGTAAAACGGTGTTGCGTCGTCATTGATAAGGTTTAGTGAGGTGCAAGGTGAAACAGCGGCGGGGTATTGCGATTTGTGGGCATGGTTTTGGATATTAGGTCGGGACGGGGCCCTATGGGGGGGTCCTTGGGGGGGTCTCGGGGGGGAATCTCAGCGGATAGGAGGGGGATCCCCACATCAGCGTTTCAGGGCTATCTGGTCTGCTATGCAACGCTGTTCGGCACCTACCATCCCCACATAAGGGTGGTGGTACCGTCCAGTGTTGGCGCCGGGCCTGTGGGTGCTGGGGATGCTGAGCGTTCTCAACGATCCCCACATCAGCCGAAACTAACGGTTTAAAATATGAAAAAACCTACCATCCATGGGGTTAATGGCCCTCTCAGCCAGTGTAGGGTCGAATAAGTATAGGTCCTTGGGTGGTTGGGTTTCTCTGAAGGTAGCAGTGCCATCTCTGCTGGAGTTGTCCCACTGGTGGAGGCCTTAGGGGCTTCCCGCCTGAGTAGGTCCTTTCTCCGTCTGATCTGAGGATGATTGCGAGGGGAATGCGCCAGAGCAAAGGGCAACTGGGGTACCTCTCCAGCTTCACCGTCCTCAGTCTTCCACCAATGATCATTCCGACATCTGACTTCCAATGCGCATCAAGATGACGGGCTAGGGGAAAGTTAACCTGGGTGGTGCTAGTTTGGGTGCCAAGATGGAGGCTGGCCAAAGGTTCCGTCCATACACCATCAATCCCACTGGAAAAGCATATGTGTGCCCTCCAGAGTGTATCTTCAGCACGAATCTTGGGGTGCCGGGGGCGGGGTCCTGTCTGCCGTAGGGCCAATGCCTAAGACAGCGTCTCCCTGCCGCTCTGATAAATAGCAAGCTGAGGATGATGCCTAGGAAGGCAATCATAGAGTCATACCTTCCTGGCATTTGAATCCAGTCAGGTGTTGTGATCTCCTGGGGTGTGGTCCACCTAGGCCAATTTTGGTTTGTGTTTTTGATCATTTCTTTTAGCTTGTTCCAAGACGCTGCGTCAGCCATCGTTGCTCGACTGTGAATGGTCATTAATTGGCCTAAGTATACTACGCGCATGTGCACGCGACACGTGATCAAGCAGCACAAGATGCCGATGGCTGGCGACAACAGGTGTAACCAAGGGGAAAACTCCAGGTGATATCCTAGATGTATGAGTGAGTTGGTGCTCAGGATGGATGATTTATCATGAATTTTGGTGGCAGCGCCTTTTAAGCTTAAAATGTCTTTGAATAGGGATAGAAATTTTTGGTTGTGAAGGCGCTTCAGGCGCTGAAAATTTGGTAGGTCTAAATGGGTCGGGGTGGTTGCTATGGTTACTCCTGATATGTTGTTTGGCGGGTTACCAAAATGCCACCATAGTGGTAAATTGACGGGCACTTTGGCGATGGGTTCTAAAGTAAAATTTTGGGCGCAGGATAGATTGGAATTAATCATTATCATGCCTCTGTTTTTGAGTGAGCAGAGGCACGGTACTGAAATAATAGAGTAGGCTGCGTTTTTTATTTCGATGAGTTAGAGCATTGCATGATTGAGGGTGAAGTGCCAGTGATCAGCATGTAGGAGCTTTGGGAGATGGGCTTAACAATGTTGGGAATTTGTGCTGTCATGTGGGCCTGGAAGTTGCAGGTGTGATGTACAGCGTCTGGTAGGTCTAAAAATAGTGATGAGCTGCAGGTGGGGTACCTGGGAGATAACATGGGCAGGGGCAGGTTGCATGTAATAAAAACATTTACATCACATAGATCTAAGTCAGAGTGGTCGAGTTCAATGTAGTGTGACTGGGACACAGACATAGCTATGTAATCCGGCAAAGGCTGTACTTTTGTAAACCCAGTAGTGTTTACATTGGTGGTGTCAAAGGGGACTGGAAAGGCTTCCGCCCTATATATGGAGTAGATGTTGTCTCCCAGCCCTATGGGTATAGGTACTGTGATGTAAAGTTTGTTTTGGTCCTGCCAGTGCACATGCACTCTCCTCTTGTAGTAGAAGCCGGTGGGTATATCTAGGATCGAGATACCGTTATGGGCTTCATACAAGGATCTTGATAGATTATTAAGTCCATCTTCCATGATTTTGTGGGGAATTAATTTTGGAGGTAACTCACCTTTCATTAAGGTGGTTAGTGAGTCTAGAAGGGTGTCTAAATCATTTTGCAGATTCATTAGCGCTTCAATTTGAGAGTTAGCTGCGGTGAATAACATCGAATAATAGGTGTCCTGTCTGTTTTGTTGTTCCAAGTTGAATAAGATATTTGATACATTATTACTCAAGAGCTGGAGGTTGGAGTTAAGCAAAGACAGGGCATCATCCGTGTTATTTTGTATGCTAGAGAAAACGCTCAGAGATTGATGATTAAATTCAGAAATGTTCAAAAGAAAATGTGTGGCTAATTCTACCACATGCATTTTAGTAGCCAGGGCTCTTTCTAATTCGGACACTTCAGGTTGCGTGCTCAAGCCAATTGATGCTCTCAAAATATCACCTATGATCTGTCCTGGGGCGCCTCTGGGCATTCTGGTTTGGGGATGCTCCAGAAATTTTATTAACAGGGCTAAGGATTTTTGAGATTTCTGGTAGAGTTTTGCCAAAATTAGGTCTAAAGATTGGGCGGTTTCCAAGATGAAATTTGGGGCGTTTCTGCTGATTAGGGAGGTTAATTTGTCGGGTCGCTGCAAGGTTTGATTAAAAGCGAAAACTAATGGGTAATCCATATATCCTGAGATCATTTTCTGGGGTATTTTAGTGAATAAAACGCCATAGTTCGGCCTGAAAATAGTTTCTCTTTTGGTTACAAAATCCTGTGCTCCTGACTGTTGGGTCTGGGCGCATGTAATTAGGAAGAGTACTGCCAAGGAGGCTGCTATCCTAAAAAAATAGAAATTTGGATAAGCTTATGAGAAATGGTTCATATGAGACTGAGATAGGACTGTGTGGTTAGGGTGGGGCGGGTCTTTAAGGGGTTTGGGTTGGGGGATTGGCTTTGTGTGAGGTATGTTTGTGTTGATTGGGCGGTGGGCATCCTATACATGTGGGGGGGGGGGGGGGTCACTTGGGTGTGTGCAGTGTGATTGTGGCGCTTTGGGGACGTGTTATTTAAAAGGGTTATCAGGTTGCTAGGCTGATGTCTTAACTAGCAAGGATGTCTCTAGCTTAGTCATACAAAAAAAAATTGACATGAGAGAAAAGAAAGAAAGAAAAAGAATTTGGAGGAATTTGATTGATTCTTCACATTGTAATGTGCAGGGGGGGGAAAATGGGTCAATTCAGGGTTGATAGTTTTTGACTATATAAGGGGCGTATTTGGCCATTTCAAACGCTGCCAGCTAGGTCTGAAGATTTGTGGATTGGATTATGACATTGTATCTGCCAATACCTGTTTCATATCTTGGTAGCTCTTTCAATGGCTTCTCTGAGGTAATCAGAGTTCTGGCACATAGAAGTGCAATGTAGCTTGATGTTTCCTCACTGAATCTATCCCATAATGGGACTGTGGGGAAATCTTTGCATAGATCGAATATCATGGCCTTGGTGGCCGTTAATACAATGGGGTCTTGTAGGGTGAGCTCCTTGTGAACTGTTTTGTTGTTTAGGTATACACCTAGGTTTTTGCTGGATATACGTTTGATCATGTCTTTGTGCTCCATGATAGTTATTCTGATCTCGAACAGATCCATGGCCTTACTTTTGATGCCGTTTGGGCCTAAAAGACTGTGGATGGTCCACCCTGAGTTGACTCCATGTCTAATCTCTGGGGCTCTAAGGCTGTGTGAATAAATGGTTTGATAGGTTTGTGGTTAGACTAAGGTAGATAAATGGGCTGGTGGGGTTTTTGTCAAGAGGTTGATAAATAAGGTTGTGAAAGATCAGGCTGCCATACATGGTTTTGAAAAAGGACTGCAAATTCAACTATTGCATATTACAAAGCACTCAGGGCGCACACTACCATTGGCATGTAATGGGTATCTGGGCAACATGATGGTAGATTCCATCATTGTCATGCTAGAATGATTGATGACACTACTAATGGACACATAAGACCAATCCTACCTGGGCTTGTTGCATGGCAGTCCCGACACTTGGGTCCTGTGGTCTCCGGATGCTTGCTCCATAGCGGCTGGATGTGGTGAGTTTGGTGTATTTGATGAGAGTGGTTAAGATGTGGGGTGGGATGAGGCTTATAAGCACTTCATGAGGTTGGCTAATTCCTCAGTACATGTCTCCCGATGAGGTATGTCTCACCCATATATGGCACGAGGCCTAGCTATTGGTTGGTTAGCATATAACCCTTTGGTGATATGCATATTTAAGGGGCACCAAGGCCTTGGTGCGGATGATCATTGGATGATCTGGATATTGTAGTATGAATAGGATGGGAGTAATGGCTGTGGTGCTGAGATTGGTCAGCCTACCAGGGGTGCACTTGTTCCTGTTGTGATAACACAGCAGGGAACCGTGCTGAATTATTTGATTAAGTGTCTCACCAAACATTCCAGTGCTGATGGTAAACAGAGGCATAAACACGGATCAGGATGTCTAGGTGCTGCTCTCCTACAATAGGCGGTCATTTGGTAATACTTTAGGGTATAGAGGAGCCCTGAGCTTGTAACAAACCGGCGCATGCGTGTTCCTAAAATTAGGATCCACGAACCGAGAATACGCTGTGACCTTGGGTAATTTATGTGGCGTGCCAACCTTAATCAATCATTATATGACTGTCTGAGTCTCAAACTCTAGATAAATTTCTTGGCAATGTCCCATCAGTAAAAATAAGCCAGAAAGCTTTTGGGGTTTGTGTAGAAATTTGAACGTTGAAGGTGATTGGTATGGTTTAGATAAATAAATGAAAAAAAAAATAATAATAAATGATGAGGAAAAAAAAAATTGTGGGGAAAAACATCATTGCACGAAATAACACATGACCAAAACTGCCACCGGTTGGGGGCAAAGGTAGAGGTATGTGTGAGTGTGGGGTGGTAAGGTGGGGGGTTGGGGGGGGGGAAAATTGTGTGTTTTCTGAAAGTCTATTTCTTTTTCCTGGAATTTTTCTCTGCCTTCTTTTTTTGGGAAGGGGCAAAGGTGACAAGTCCTTTCTTTGCAGGTCGTCCTCTTTTCTTTTTGACTGCGGGGGATTCTGGTTCACCAATGTGGGTGAAATCTAGATCAGGTGAAGTCATTTTCATGATGATGTATGGTCCACTGTAGGTGGGCTGCAGCTTTTTGCTCGTTTGTTTGACCAACAGGTTAGGTATGTGTAAATACACAAGCTGACCTGTGTTGTAGGTGCATGGGGAAGCAGTGGCATCATATCTGTCTTTCATCTTTTTATGGTGTTTGACCATGCTCTCAGCTGCCTTAAGTTGGATGTCATCTCTTAAACTGAGTAAGGTGGTAACCAATTTTTCCTTGTCTTTGATCTCTTCAGTTTGTTGGACCAACGAGAGGGAGGACTCAGTTGGGAGATGTGTTTGCCTTCCAAATACTAAAAGATTGGGTGAGTATCCTAGCACGCTGCATACAGTGTTATTTATGCTGAATGCTATAGCCTGCAGGAAGGTTGACCAATGTTTCTGTGATTTGGAGACAAAGGCTCTGAGTGAAGATTCTATTGTTTGATGTTGACGCTCACATAGACCTTGTGATTTTGACCAATGTGCACTCCCTGTCACATGTTTGATGCCGAATTTTTCACAAAAAGATGTGAAATATTTGGACACATGCTGTTGTGCGTTATCTGTGTTCAGGACTGATGGGGTCCAAAAAACACAAATAACCCTTTGGAAAAATCCTAGCGCTACTTCGGCGCTGGTGTTATCCTTGGTGGACCAAACAGTGATGTGCCTGGTGGCATGATCTGTGATAACATGAGTAAATGAGGATCCATCCACAGCAGGTGTGAAATGACCGATGGTATCCATGGTAAGGTGAGTGTAGGCTGTTAAAACAGGATCTCTCAGGGTCATTGGGGTTCTCAAGTGTTTTGGTCTTTTCTTTGTTGTGAGACATGTGTGGCAAGTGCCGCAGTAGTCAAAAACATGTTTGAACATGGAACGCCAATAATACCTGGATCTGATTGCTGCATATGTTTTAGTGGGACCAAGGTGTCCTCCTAAGGGCGAGCAGTGTGTGCCCTCAATTAGTGATTCTGCCCACTTTTCTGGCATCACTATTTGTAGTGTAGGCTCTAAGCTGTCTCCATAGGTTGACTTGGTGATCCTGAATAAAACTTCGTCTAAAATCATGAACTGGTCATGGTTTAGCAGTATCTGTTTGCTAAGGCTGGGGTCCTCTGGTAGTTCACCCTTATTGATGTATGACAACATGGAGTTTGAGAAAACATCCTCCTGCTGTGCCTGTATCAGTGTCTCCCTGCATGGGGTTAGGGAGTGATGTTTACATAGCTTGCTTATCGCTCGCTTAGCCATGGGTAGCACTTTGTGTGATAGCTTAGCCCTTCTGGTGTTAGCTAATTTCACTGATACTCTGGGTGACCTGGATTTGGGTGGTCGGCCCCTTGGTTTGGTCTTGGTGTCCTTGACCTTGGGGGGGGGCGGGTCTCTTTACTTCTGGTTGATTTGCTGGACTGAGGGGGTGTGGCCGGGTCTGGTAACTTGGCTTTAGATCGAGTTAAAATGCACAGCTCGGGCTCAATTTGAATGGAGCTGAGTTTTTCTCTCTCAGAGCTACCCTTCTTGGCGATCACACCTTTTGGTTTCTTTGAAGTGCTACCCCAAATCTGTCCTCCTTTTAGTATGGATCTAGGTGGTCCCATGAGAACTGGATTTTTGGGAACTGGGTCATTTGATTTGAAGACTTTGGTCATGGTAATGTCAGAGAATTTGACTGATTTAGGAGGGAGTATTATTTTACCTTGAGACCTGATGGGGATTGGGTCATCAGAGCCGGGCGGGTATTTCCTTCTGGAAAGAAAATCTGCCACAATATTGGCTCTGCCTTGCAGGTATCTGACTTCAAAATCGTAGGACATGACTGTGTCGACCCACCTGGCTAACCTTCCATTGGTTATATTTTCCTTTTTATTAAAAAGGGAAACCAGGGCGGTGTGGTCCGAGTAAACTTTGAAGTGAGTTCCATCCACATAATGGTGGAACTTTTGGACTGCAAAAACTATTCCCAACAGTTCTTTATCAGTTATCCCATACCTAGACTATTGAGGAGTCAAACCTCTCCCTGCAAATTCAATCGGTCTATAGAAACCATAGTCATCTACCTGAGTAATTACAGCTCCTAAGCTGTAGTTGCTCGAGTCAGTAAAAATGACAAAAGGTCTGTTATAGTCCGGAAATTTCAGCACAGCTTCAGTACAGATAGCAGCTTTTATTTTCTCAAAGGCTCTCTGACATTCAGTGGTCCATTTAAAGGTGCTTTTTGTCGCCTCATAAAGGGGCTTCATGACTTGGGCAAAACCTCTGATGAACCTTTTGTAAAACTGCGCCATACCATTGAAACATCTAAGATCATGGATGTTTCTAGGTGGGGGGAAAGTTTTGACAGGTCCTATTTTGTCCGGGGATGGGGACAAACCATGCTGGTCTACATTGAAACCCAAGAATTCCATTTTGGTAGTTCCAAATTCGCATTTTTCTGATTTCAGTTTGATGTTTCCTCTGATAAAAAGTTTCAAAACCTCATCTAGATCTGAAGTGCCTTTCCCACGTGGGGCTGTAAATGGCTACATCGTCCACATATGCTACAGCATTTTTATACTTGCATTTCATGAGGAGTTGTTCCATTACATTCATGAAGGATAGGCCTGATGTTTTGAGTCCCATAGGGAGAACTTTGGCCATGTACTCGTGCCATTGGCAGAGAAAGTGGTAAGTGGCCTAGATTCTTCTGCTAGGGGAATCTGGTGGTAGGCGCTGTATACATCCAATTTGGAAAAATATTTGGCGCCTGTTCTGCCTATCTGCTGCATTAGGTCGTCAGCTCTGGGGAATGAGTAAGAGAAGGTTTTTAAATTCTCATTTACCCATCTGTAGTCAACTACAATCCTCCAGCCAGAGGCTACTGACCTGTCACCTTGTGGTTTTGGCACTAAAAAGGCAGGTGAGTTCCACTCACAGGGTTTGGTACACTCTTCTATTATCCCCTGTTCTAAATGTTTCTTCAGGAGTTCCCTTTGAAAAATTTCTTTGTGAGGGGACATCCTATACGACGGTCTGTTGCAGGGTTTGAAGTCTGGTTTTAATTCCAATTTAACTTCATTTTCTACATTGAGACCTATGGCGCTTTCATTTAGGACAAAGGCTTGCCCATTGGCCTCAACGATGTTTTTGATCTGTTGCCTTTGAATTTCGGAGAGTTTTTCACAGATTTTATACTTCAAGGGTTCATTCCCTTTGGGGAGTTGGTCCATGGGGTCCTCTCCACAATTGATTGGAAATAAGTCCTTTTCTGTTGTTACACTGTTGAGTGAATGGGCGCTATTGAGTGCACCAATGGGTACAGCCTTTTAGATGTTGAAAAGTCTAAATACACTGAGGTTCATGTGTCTTTTTATCTTGATGGGGAAGTCATTTGGGTTAGCTACTGTTACTGGTACTATCTTAAGGTCTGATCTAGGTTTAACTATGGCATGCTTAATAAGTACCGGTAGAGTAGAACCTGAGTTCTCAGTCAATCCAGTTTTTCCCACAATGTTGCTATTCCCTATCACAACTGCATTGAAAGTGGCTTCAGTGTTTGGTGGAATATCAACATTTTTGTTTGCCCTGATGTAGTTGGGCGATGGGGGAGTAGGTCCAAAGGAAATTTTGGCTTTGTATTTGGTCATGAAATTTACTCCTAAAATTAGGGGATGGTTCAGTTCAGGTACTACATGGAATCTGGATCTGAATTCATGGCCACCAATGAGGAATGTTACAGTCATGGAGTGATTTACTTGGATGGGGGTTTTATCAGCCAATAAAACTGTCAGTCGCGCGCATCTTCCATGTCTGAAATTTGGTGTGTTCGCGATTTTGTCAGCCATTTTTTGGCTAATAAAAGAAAGTGAGGTGCCGGAGTCAACAAGAGCTCTATACAAGTGGTTATTTATGTCTACAGAAACTGCACCTTTGGTTAATTCTGTATCAATGTAAATGGCCTTACCTTGCTGCCCATACTGCTCAGATTTGATCCTCAGTCTCAGGATTGAAGTCCTCTGGCTCTGGTCCTCATACTCATCCTCGTCATCACTGGAGTCTGAGTTCTCATTGGTATTCAAGAAATTTGTATAATTCGAACTGGATGATTGAGAGTCTACTGAATTCATTTCTGCATCAGCATCTCAAGAAGTGTCCTTGGATAATTCGATGGTCGTGTTCCGGGTGGGGTCGGGGTCACTAGGTGCTTGAGTGCCTTCCCCTGATCCCTATTCATCTTGTGTGTTATTGGGACTGTCATTGTCGGCCTCAGACTGAGATCCTGAATGGCTTCTTGAGTAGTTCCTGCCTGGGGTTGGATCTCTGGACTTCTTTAATGACTGTTGTACCCAAATGTCTGGGATGGTGAAGTCAGCTGGGACCATGAAGGAGACATTTTTGTTGTTATTTGGCTGTCCAGCAACTGAAGACAAAACTTTTGTTGCTATCAGAGGATCTTGACCTTTGTTCTGATCTGTCTTTTGACCTATCTCTTCCTGGGGACTTATAGTCGGATCTATTTTTGGAATTAGATCTGTAGTCCTTGGGATTGGATCTGTCTGAAGACTTGGACCTTCCTCTGTAACTGTTTTTGAATTTATTTTCATACTGCTTGTTGTAGTTACTACTGGGCAGTCTGTCTTCTTTCTTGTGGTCGCGCTGATATTTATCCTTTCTGGATCTGTTGTTGTCCTTGTTGTAGCCTACTGCACATAACTCTGCTGAGCTGTTCTGAGCAATTTTTATAGCCTCGAGGTTCAATTCTTGATTTATGGCTAATTGTTCAGCTTCCAGCAAGGTCTTGGGAGACTTAGCTACAACAACATTCTTCAGCTCGGGTCTGAGGCCATTTACAAGGTAGTCCACCTGTGAAGCCTCATCCAGGCTGCTGTTGGACAACAACATGGTCATGTCTGCAAGATAGTCCTCAGTGGTTTCATTTGGCTTCTGTTTTCTGGCTCTGTACCCCTTCAGGATGGTACTGAGGTCGGGGTTGCCAAACCTTGTTAAGAAGGCTTCATAAACTGCCTCCTTGTTTTGCATGATTGGCTTGTCCATTATGTTGCTGAAAAACCACTGAGCTGCCTTCCCTTTGAGAAAGGTGTACAGGCAAGTTGCATGTAGGTCCGGCCTTTTGGCATGCACATTCCTTATGAAAAATTTGAATTCAGTCAGAAATTTTGCTGCAGACCTGTAGGGCGTCGGTTTATCAAAGGGTTCAGGCTTGTTAAATGAGCCTAACTGGGCAGATGTGAGCTTGTCGCCGTCCAAACCACTGGGGGAAGGTCTGGGATACTCAGCGCCATGATATCCTCCCTATCAAGCCACTCATCCAATAGTCTGTTGATGTTGAGTGAGAAGTTTGGATTGTCTCCTACCGGGTGTCCAGAGTCGTTATTGGAAACCCTGCCTACACCATTTTCATAGGCTGCTCTCCACCTAGAAACTGCTGATCCGATTCTGTCTCTCCAGTAATCAGCGTCTAGGGAAGCGTCAGAGTCTGTGTCCACAACCACTGGCTCCTCACAAACTGGTGGTTTATGTGAAGTCACACCTGGGTTAGTTTGTGCTGCAGATGCAGCCGCACTAGGTGTGGTGGGTTGTGGGGGAATGATATCCTGGAGGGTAGCTTGAAGCTCTGGTGGTCTATCCTCCAGGTGTGGATCGAGGTACAAGTGGTCCTGCGTATTGTCCACTGGTACTTCAGAGGCTGGGCTAGTTATACCAGAAAGTCTTAGTGGCGGTGAATTTACTTGTGAGTAACCAGGTAAGGTGATGTCTAATCCTGGTGCAGGTAGTGATACTGGCGTACTGGTGTGTGCTCCAGTATTGTGGTCCACTATTGTAGAGGAAAATTGCTCAATACCAGTACTCACAGGTTGTAATACGTGGGCCTGCAGTGCTATAGGTAAAACTGGATCCAATGTCAATGCGTCTGGAGATGAAGTTTCACTATTGCTCATGCCTTTTATATGAAGGGCTTGAGCAGCTCACAGTATTGTGAAATATTCTATACACGTGGCTCAATGAAATAGAGATATGTGTCATAGGGAGAGATTGCCACCTGTGGGTTAATCATGTTAATGAGGATTGAGAGGAGATTGTGAAATATCCTCTCATTCCAAATATGGCACCACAGGTGGATCCCACATCCTCCAGCGGGGCTGTGTGGGTGTAGATATGATTGGAATGTTATTACATCCATCTATATTATGTCACAGAGTCTCATGGAGGAAGTGAGTTCGTGATAATTAATGGATCCTGGTTCCTGTAGGGGAATACAGGAGATTGTTGAGTATGGGCCGTGAGCAGAGCCTAGGTTTTATATGGCGAAGAAATTAGTAAATATGAAAAATAATAATAATACCCAGAATGGTCCATTGACAAAAGGATCCCTTTATTGGCGATAACGCTAAAGGGATGCACAAGGAATATGCCATTGGCTCTTAAGGGATGAGAAGAGGATCATGTGACCCCCCTCTCTCCATATATGGGTAAATAAGGTCATGAGTTCATGATGTCATACACTCAGCAGCAGTTACTCCAGGAGTAATGGCGTCTGCCGGTCGGCCACCAGTAGTGTCCTGTTGCGTCTCAGCTGTTGTTTCTTCGCATATATACTCATGTATGGTTAGTATATAATGGGAGGGCCTCCAAAAATGTGGCAGCGGGGGGGGGGGGCTGCCTCATTATCATCTGATTACAAACCCTGCCATACTACCGATGACTCATCTGTGTCTGTTAAAGTTCTATGAAAGTTCTACTATTTTCAAGAGATCTTTATTTCACTGTAGGAAAAACAATGGAAAAATGCCTCCTGGGACCACATGGTTAAAATATATTTTCTAGATGCAGACGGTTGGGGGGAATATTCTAAAAAACAAAACTGAAATTTAGTTACTTTTAATGACATTTCATTCATATTATGGTAAAAGACTGCATAATCCTATCACAGATTAATGGATAGATATCTCATAAACTTGCCTGGCAGCCCTATATTTTCTTCACCCTATTTGAGAGAAGGTGTAATTTAAATCTTGTGGCGAAGAATTTGGTTACTTTTTACCAATGGGCGAGAGCTGCCACCTTAAGTCCGCTATGCACTGTAGATCCGAGACATATCTTAAGCTTGTGTTATATGGCATGTATAAGACAAATAGAAAGAACTTTAATACAACAATATATGTACTCCAGTCATCTGTGCTTAGAAAAACCTCTCCCTGACAAATTGGACAATGCTGCTGTAGAGACTATTAACGACAGGCAGCCCCTCCCTGCAAGGAAGGACCCGGGCTGCCACCCATGCACGCGATAGCCGCCACATGTGTAGAATATCAGCTCTCTGTTTCCATAGGGGATCATCTTCAATATGTTTTCCCAGAAACCAACTGAATCGTAACCTTGGATCTTCTATCCTAACAGCGCTCAGCACATCCACAATGCCCTTAGCCATCCGACTGTAGTTGCCAGCTTTTACAGTAACCAAACACTCTCCAGGCACATTCAAGAAAGCATCGAGAAAATTGGCAATCATGGTTTCTCCGCCACTCGTTCCGTTGACCTCATCTATTCCACATGCCATTGCTGTCTGAACATAAGTCGTCCAGTATCGTCTTTTGACCTCAGGCCATGTTGTGAAGCTAATGAATTCTTTGGAGAGTATTGTTACATGTTCCTTGATGTAACTGGTTTACCGTGGCCATACATTTTTGACCGTAAATGATCTGTGATTAAAATTAGATGAATCACCTAGTGCTTTAATGGTGTGACAATAAATGAAGGGGTAAGTATTGGATGTATGAGTGTTCACCCTGCTTCTGAATTAGGGTTACAAAAAGGATGTGCTTGTTAGCTGAAAAAAAGTGTATAAATCTGTATTCTAATCTCTGTGCCCAATAAGCTTTTACTTGTATTTCTTCTGACATGTCTTATATAACATCTGAAGGTACTTATCCTTAAAATGTTACGCAATGTTTTGGATATGAAGTACAATATGAAAAATTTAAAAAAGTGCTTTATAGCTCAACGACTGTTACTGCCTATCAAACAGAAATAAATGATGAACATAACACATACATCTAATATCTTACGCAATGTTCTAGATGTAAAGTACAACACAAGCTTAAGTCCTAAATACTAACTTAGCCTCTCAAACAGATATCATAACACTTAAATCTAATTGTATTATAACCAACTGCTGTAGAAATGCACGGATAAAGCCAAAGTGAGTGGCTCTTAACTGCTGCATCGGAAGAGACCAAAAGGGGTGCTATATATCATGCACGATTTGGCCCTTTTATTAGCAAGGTGAACATTAATGGATGCTGCTCATTTCCTCTGCAACGTTTAACACCCAGAGATCTAGCTTCATTTTGGTGGGAGGTGTCTGCAAGGGATAAAACATTATATCAGGTTGGTAAAACATCTAAAAAAGATATCATGATGGAAATTCTATCAATATTAGGGAATCAAACAGGCCTCCTGAAATTTCTAGAGGCATTTATGAGTAATTCTTTAAAAGTTAACTTTTCAAGACCAGTTTTTCATGTAGTTTCTGAAAAACTATCTCATCTGAAAGATGAGTGTTAAGGGGCCAAACACCCCCCTTTTTTAAATTTTCAGCAATATACATTATTTCCACCCTGGAATAGCAATCGCTTCTTTAATATAAAGTGATAATTTAGATGATAAGTATGATTGGGACACGTCATAAATATATGCAATATTGGTTGCAATGGTAACCCGGTAACCATGGAAACCAATAATAATTTCTTTACTTTTCAATACTGATATTTTTTTTTACATAGGATACATATAAAAAACAATCATTCACTACCCTAGGGTTGTTTTAAAGATGTATTGAACTTAGATAATGACCACACTGACATTTCTGCAGTTATTGACAGGTCTGATGCATCTCCTGCATCTCAATTATGAAGAGGCAAAGTACACTTTCACCAAAACCTTTTTACAATTTAATTTGCAAAACCCCTTCTAAGTACAAGGTTCATCTTTCCTTTTTGATCGCTTCAAACATTTATATTCTGACATTGAGAGGGGCCATGCCTGGCATGGCAGTCAATAGTGCAGGGGAAGCCAGCTTTGCTACAGCCACAGTGGAAGTTGCGGCACCTGGTCTTGCACTGGCAAGCACCCAAAATCAAACATGCCTCTGGAATGGCTTCCTTCATCATCAACACAGGTACCAACAAATTGTCTTCCAACTTCATCCCATGTCTGTAGGATAGGGAATGTCGGGTTTGGGGACCAGAGTCTCAGTTTCCAACTGAGACTCTGGTGGTACACATGCATTAGATGTAAATTCAGTGCATGAAGAGCTTCTGTCCTCATGTAATATCCAAACAGGATGACCCTTGCATCATCCACTGATTTTTCATGTGGTACCTTATAGATGTGTCAATCGAACCTCTCTGCTTATTTCAATACATCCTGAGTGAGGTGAGCTAAGCAGACAACATCAAATGCTGTCTGCTTGGAATGCTTAGCAATAAAGGATGTTGAGTCTGACCCTGTCAGTGCATGGATAGCAGAAAGTGATGAATGAGAACCATTGGGCAGGTTCCTGAAACATCATGCACAGGAATGTACTTAGGGTGTTTGCTTGTTCCTGCCTGTGGCCACAGGTTTGTACAACCAATGTGCTGAAAGTATGCAAGGAGGAGGACCAGTATGTCTGTGTCTCTGGCTTGCACTACTATGGTGTCTGAGGAGCAGTGCAGTGCATGTAAAAGTACACATGTGTCTGCCTCCTTATGGTCCCCTCTCAAGTCAGAAGTGTTAAGTGGAATTGTCGTTCTCACCTCTTCTAGATCACTAAATTCCCCACTTATTACAACCCAGTTATGCTCTGCTCTAAAGTAAAAGATAATACCAATGATCATATAAAAATAGAAGTTGCTTATTATAAAGGGTTTACTGCAGCATTAACCTCAGCCATTTTCCTGCTGCTAATGCATGATACCCATTGGATGGCATGATGCATCAATGAAGTGTTTGGAAGTCTCCTCAATAGATTTTCATTAGTGCTTCATCCCAAATAGATGGGGTGTATCCAACCCAGCTGCACATAAGTAACCCACCTGCAAAGGCTTTAAACTTACTTCTCAACAATGCCCCGGTCACAAAATCAGAATTTTACTGAATTACCCTTTTGTCAATTGCATGCATTTAAACCTTTGACTGATCTATAGGATTACAGAGTATATCACTATTATCTAAACGAAATTGTTACCTTGCGCTTTGCCCAAATGGTGAAGTTCCTCTAAGCAGATTTCTGATCTGTGCTGTACAGTGGAAGCTGTACTCAATGGGGTATTACTACAGTCACCTCTGTTTATATGTACCACTAGGTAGTTCTCAATAGGGTGAATCAATGGGGAGGGGGGGTGTATGTCACTTGAAAAAAATAGACTGATTGATGTATATTGATGGGCACATTGATGCAGCTCTGTTATATAGGTCTACAGGTTTCATTTATGTATCATATAAAACTACAATTAATCAACATAATAGGGAATCAATCAATATTGGTGTATCAATGTATCATAGATAAAAAAAAAGATTCAAGTAATGATTGAAGGGAAAATCAAATGTTAAGATGGTTTCCCCCATTAATATCTATTCGCATAAAGGTTTCTGGTCTGTATCATTGGTATTCATGGTAACCATGGCAATCTTAAGGACATCTTAAAATGCCACAGGTAAGCCCTCTCATTTAAGGTATTATATATGACTATATATAATGATAAATGGTGATTGACATCTTTTCTGACAGAAATTTAATTTCAGGGGGGTTTACCCCTCAATACTCATTTCCTGGCTTAACGAGTTTGGTGTTTGGAATCTACACAAAAAAACTTTACCCTTAAACGCCTCTGGAACCATTTAGGAGTGCCTTTTTTTGGAAATTGATTCCCTACTACAATCAACTGCCTTCTATTCAATATACTACTTGTTGTAAGGTTCTGATGAATAAGATTTAATTTAACTCAAAGAAATTAGGAAGAACACTTTGATACCATGATCCTATTATTGGATCATGGATCAAGGTCTCATTTGCTTCATAAGCAGTTTGTATTTCGATGCGAGTATTGTGTCATTTTTCATGTTAATGTATCATACCAACAGTTATCCCTTCAGTTAGTTTGGCATTTTTGCACATTTTTCAACATGCTATTACTGTATTGGCTCACTTAACCAACGGTTTACAAATAATGACCATAGGTAAGTGCTTAATTTAATTAATGAGCCCTAGTGTGCTTAGGTGAGTCACTTAATTGTAACTGCCTACTTTTATAATGAAAGGAAAATTCCAACTGTGTCAGTCTGAAAAATGTTTAGAGCTGAGACTTTGATGGTCGAATTTAGCCATGTTTTACTACAGAAGTTTACTTGGTACAGATATCTGAACGGACCTTCTGGTTTCAAGGTGATAAACCATGTGTATAAGATGCATCTATTAAGGCTATTGTCATGTATAATATCCATCTTATACGTAAGGATTAAGCGCTGGTTCCACAGGCATAAAATCGGTCGGAATAGTCCTAATCCGACGATTTATAATATATCAAAAGTATAGAAAAAAATCGGTCGGATTAGTGCTCATCCGACCGATTTACTCCTATGGAACCAGCACTTTAGGCAGTATGCTATTAAAGAGACTGGACCCACTTAGAGACTATAAGAATATATATTTACGAACACCTCTAAGGGGAAATGTTTGTAAGGATATAATGGTTGTTTGCTCAGGCCGAGCACCTGGAAATCTGATAGTCTTACTATGTTGTTCAATTAGTTTTTCTCTTTGATTACCTACATAACACAACATGACAGCTACATTCTGAATACACTAGTTTGAGACTATGAATGTATGAATTAATAGACATACATCATGACAGCATATTTTGATAGTCTTTGGATCAATGTACACTCAGCCATAGTAATTATGGCTGATGGTGCAGGCATGACTCATCCCCATCAGTTGGCATAGGTTTGAGTGATTCTATCATTGATATCACCAAAATACTATAAAATATTATTGCAAGTCGAGAACGAAGATACTTGTGGCAAACTAACATGCGGTGAGGCTGTTGACCAGCTTCAATAGTATTGAATGCAAACTAGTTTGGGAAATTTATTTGGCATCATCCCTGCCTAATGCAAATTATCAAATTATGTTTCCAAATAGGTATAGCTCAATGCACATTATAACGATGAGTCAATCAAGTTCAACCTCAGGGAGGCATCATCATCGTGATGGTAAACTACACTAACGTGGTGAAGATGCTTGAAAGAGCTATCAGAAGGATATTGGAAACAAATCAATCTTGAAAGCAAAGGTGATGTGAGAAGGATAAGTGCAATAGGACCATAAGGCAGAAGTCCTGTCACACCAATAACATAGTGGTAAATATCCTGCAAAGAGACTTGTATGTGAGAAACAATGCATGGTAGGTGAGAGCTCCTATGTGGCAAAGGCACAGAGTCACTCCCATAGTGACTGAGAGATAAGAACTGTTGTCACTGCCTCTCAATTATTCAGGATACATCTTAAGTTGAATTGTTTTCATCATTTAGTCATTAGCAGAGAAACTCTCAAGCTGTGTGTAAAAGTTCTGAGAGTAAACGTTTATCTATGCTAATAAGTATGGAAGCTGTTAAAGGCCACACCACAAAAAGAAATCAGCAGAGTTTTCTTACTATCCCCACAGATGAAGTTAAAAAAATTATTGCTGTCAAACATGATTATTTCCCCTGTCAATCATCAACTTGAAAAAGGAATTACTGTCAACATGATAAACTGTCAAGTTAGAAAAAATTCTACCAATTGACAGCAGACAAGACAACATGAAAACTTGACAGTTGACGGCAGAATTCTTTTCAAACTTGATAATTGACAGAGGAAAAATCTTTTATCTGCTATCAACATGATATTTCCCTGTCAACTGTCAAGTTGTAAAAGATTCTGCAAAAATCATGTTGACAGCAGACCTTTCTTTCTAACTTGACAGTTAACAGGGGAAAATATGTTGTTTCCATATTGTTGATAAAAAAAATTCATGTTGAATTTTTCCAAGGTTACGCCCTCCACGGCTTCCATAGTAAAGGGTGTTCAGTTGCATATAAATTTACATATATCACGGACCTGCTGCATATTAAAAAGGACTGACGATATTCAAGAGACATTCGATTCAATAGGCTCGATCCTGTGAGTGCTACTACACTGGACAGTATGTGCCTGCTATGTCTTGAGCTTTTTATTCTGTGTGTGTTTGAGGAGTGCTCCAACTGAACTGTAATATCATGATGCATTAATACTTGTGAGTCCTTAAAGGGCTTGAGTGTGTGTGTGTGTATATATATATATATATATATATATATATATATATATATATATATTGTGGCGGAGACGGAGGGGCCGTTGGCGGAGCCGAAACCATCCTGGTGTGGGGGCGGCGAGGCCAGCGGTCCTGAAGTAACGCGGTTACGTCGGCAATAGTAGTCGGCGGAGGAGATCCTCCGACGCTGGCCTGCCGTAAAGCGGGCCGGGGTCGGAGTATCTGCCTATGTATAAATAAGGGAGTTGTTACTCCGATTAGTTAGTTCCGAGTTGCAGACAGAGAGGAGCAGAACTCTAAAAGGCTTATCTCCGGATTAATATATACGATATAAGACTTAGATGGTGTGGCGAGGACTGCCAGGAAATAAAAGACACTGAAGTCAAGCTGTCGGAGTTGTGTAATTCTTTATTAACCATAGAGTCGGAAAACGCTACATTGGTGACAGCGGTGTTTGAAGACCCACGAGAGAAAGAAGATGGCGGAGGCTTCAGAAACGATAAAATTACCTGTGGAGAAGAGGGATACGGAGGAGATTAAGTGGGAAAAAGGGGTTTTGCTGGAAGTGGTGGACGAGGAAGTGACGCTACGGCAGAGAGGGGCGGTGAGGCCGGAAGAGATGAATCCGGAGAGACAAGCAGAACCCGCCGATAGAGCATCCCGGGAGGAGGTAACGGACACGGGGAATGAGGAACCACGCGTTAAAGAAAAGGAGCCCTACCTGTGGCCATGGGAGAGGGAGGAGAAACCGGCGGCCTGGAGGTTGAGGCACCCTAAAGGAAAACTGGGTGATGCAAATGCCTGGCTGGGGTTCAACCCGGGAAGGGACGATGGCGGAAAGGTGCTTTGGTGGCCGGAGGAGCAGGCGGAGATGAATAACCCAAGGAAGGGGAGCAAGCGGGCACCGGCCGAGGTTCGCCCCGAAACCGGGAGACGTGCGGAGGAGGCGGATAAGGACGAAGTAGGGGAAGGTGGAGATCTCCGGCAGGGTAGAGGAGTTATGGGTCGTCCGGAGGACGGCTGGAGAGGAGGTGCCGATGGGGAGAAGGAGGCAAAGGGTAAGCCAGTGGTGAAACCCGCTAAATATGATGGCACCACAGACCTATCTGACTACCTCAACCACTTCGACCTGTGCGTCAAAGTAAACGGATGGAAGCCAGAGGAGGCGGGTATGTTCCTAGGTCTGAGTCTGTCGGGGGCAGCCCGGAGATTGTTGACGGGAAGGAAACCAGCCACGCCGGAGGGGTATGAGGAGTTAAGAAGGGCACTCGTGGAAAGGTTTGAGCCTACTAATCAGGAAGAGATCTACAAAGCGTTCCTCCGCACTAGGGTCCGGCGAAAGGGGGAGGGACTGCAAGAGTTACAGGAAGAACTGAAAAAGTACACTAAGTTAGCATATCCGGAGGCAGACGCCCGGACGACAGACACCTTAGCGCTCGATAGATTCCTATTGTGCCTCGACAATCCACTCAGGCAGTGGGTGTATCAGTCAACACCGAAAGATTTACAATCCGCAGTAATGACGGCGGTGGGAGCGGAGGCGTACTTACAAGTGGAGCAGGAGAATATCCACAAAGTGCGGGCGGCGGATGCGTCAGTAAATGAACACCTCAAGTCCAACAAGGAGGAAATGAGCAAAATGGCGGAGTTGATGGAGCGGTTAGTTCAAAGGCTGGATGATCCGGCGGTGTTGGGGAGGAAGAAAAAGCCAAGCAGTGGTGCTTGCTTCGGATGCGGACAGGAAGGCCATTTCAAGCGAGAATGCCCAAATATCAAGGCCAAGGAGGCATCCAGGCCGGTGAGCGAACAGGCTAGTCCGGCGGCGGGAAACTAGAATCGACCTATACTAAAGGCCAAGTACAGGTCGAGGGAAGTGGGCCTATCAATGTGATACAGGGCCGCCGAGAGAGGGGCGGAGGAGGATTGATGGTAGAGGGTCGGCTGGCAGGGGCCCCCATCCAATTGCTGGTGGACACTGGTGCGTCGCTTAATCTGGTCTCCGAAGGATGGTGGAGCAGGTGGGGCGGACGGGGACGCCTGGGGGAAACGGCGGAGAAGATCTACTCCGTCGACGGGCGGCCTATGGACATAAAAGGGGAAGTGTACACAGAGCTGGAAATCGGGAGGCGCACTATCAATGTGCGTTTCATAGTCAGCGACACCGGGACGGAGGGAATCCTGGGGGCGGAGTTCCTCCGCACCAACAAACTAATGGTCGACGTAGCAAAAGGGCGCCTAGTGTGGACAGAGGAGGATTCTGTGTGCCGAATCGTCAGCACCCGAGCGGCGGTGCTGGGATCCGGACAGGAGGCCATGCTAGAGGGAACTCTAGCCGGACCCTGGCAACAGGGGGACGACGGGATGATTGAAGGGATGGCCGGACACAAGGGTGAACCGAGCTTCCTGGTGGGGCGGGGGCTGGTATGCCCCGAGGGGAGGGCAACTTGGGTCAGGGTGCTCAATCCCGGTCCTGAGCCAGTGGTGATATATAGAGACATGACTCTAGGGGCCATTCAACGAGTGGAGTGCAGAGGCGGAGGCGAGACAGTGGCCGGAGAGGGATGGTGCCGGATGGTGGAGAGAGGTGAGCCGGAGGAGCTAAAGCGTTTGGTGGACGGGTTAGTGAGCGGGACGGAGGCTCACCGTAGAAAGGAGCTTGCACGGCTTATAAGGAAACACCTGGGGGCATTTCAGAGGCATAAGGGCGACAAAGGGCACACTCAATTGGCCAAGCATAGGATTGATACGGGGGTACATCCACCTATCAAACAACCGCCGAGGCGATTGGCACCCCATAGACGAGAGGCGGTAGAAGAGGAGGTGGAGAAGATGTTGGAAGCCGGAGTGATTGAGCCATCCACTAGCCCGTGGGCTTCTCCGGTGGTCCTAGTAAGAAAAAAAGATGGTACCACTCGCTTCTGCGTGGACTACCGGAGGCTCAACGCCGCCACCGTGAAGGATGCTTATCCCCTGCCTAGAGTGGAAGATTGTCTCGATACCATGGCGGGGGCCGCGTGGTTTTCGTCAGTGGATCTGGCCAGCGGCTACTGGCAGTTGGATATAGAGGAGGGGGATAAAGAGAAAACAGCATTCACGACACACCGGGGGCTGTTCCAATTCCGGAGAATGCCCTTCGGTTTGTGCAATGCGCCAGGCACCTTCGAGAGGGTGATGGAAGTGGCCATGAGGGGACTACAGTGGAAAACTTGTTTGGTCTATCTAGACGACATAGTCGTATTCTCCGCCACCTTCGAGGAGCATCTTGGCCGGCTTGGGGAGGTACTTCAAAGGCTGGAGGATGCTGGGCTTAAGATCAAGCCCTCCAAATGCCAGTTGGCTCGCCGCAGAGTGTTATTCCTGGGCCACCAAGTGAGTGAGGCGGGGGTAGAGACGGATCCGGAAAAGATAGAGGCGGTGCAGTCGTGGCCCACTCCGACCACGGTGACGGAGGTCCGGAGTTTTCTGGGGCTAGCCGGCTACTACAGGACCTTCGTTCCTGAGTTCTCTACGAGGGCTAAGCCACTGAGCGCGCTGGCCGAGAAAGGGAGGACGTTCCGGTGGTCGGAGGAATGCGAGGCCTCATTCCAAGACCTAAAAAAGAGACTAACCGAGGCCCCTATCCTGGCTTTCCCCCAGGCGGAGGGACAGCTTACCTTAGACACCGACGCCAGTGACACAGGCCTCGGAGTGGTACTGTCCCAGGAGCAGACGGGGGTAGAGAGGGTCCTAGCCTATGGCAGCCGCACTCTCAGCAGGCCGGAGCGTAACTATTGCGTTACAAGGAGGGAGCTGCTGGCTATAGTCTTTGGCCTCAGGAAATTCAAGCATTACCTAATAGGGAGGAGGGTGGTAGTCCGAACAGATCATGCCTCCCTGCGGTGGCTGTTGGAGTTCAAGGAGCCGGAGGGCCAGCTGGCTCGATGGCTGCAGATTATAAGTACTTACGACATAGTGGTGCAGCATAGGCCGGGAAAACTACATGGGAATGCGGATGGGCTGTCCAGGAAGCCCTGCAAGCAATGTGGGCGAGAGGATGAGGAGGAGCTACTGCATTGCCGGGTTTTCACAAGGTCTTAACGCCAGGAAATGGTTCGGGGGGCGCCTCCGGCGGCGGGGGACTCCACTCCGCCGGCAGGGAGAGAGTGGGGCACACTCCAAGCGGAGGACGCTGTGCTGACTCGGGTCAGAGCATGGGTGAACGGGGAGGCGACCACCACAGAGGAGGAAAGAAGGACCTGGGGCTATGAGCTGAGAGCCTGGCATGCCCAATTGGGGCGCATGAGTATAGAAAAAGGGATACTGGGCCGGTGGTGGGAAGGTGCGGCGGGGGAACGATGCTTCCAAATTGCTGTACCCACCCTGAGCAGGAATGATGTGCTCAGGGAGGTCCACGGAGAACCCTTGGCGGGGCATCTGGGCCGCAATAAAACCATCCGGCGCCTCCAGACAGGTTACTACTGGCCTGACTTCAGGAGGGAGGTGACCCTGTGGTGCGCCAGCTGTGAACCCTGTCTCCGGAGGAAGGCGGCTCCACCTCCGCACCGGGCACCAATGGGACATGTGGGTGCCGGACTACCCCTACAGAGGATAGCTCTAGACGTGATGGGTCCATTGCCCTTGTCCTCCGCCGGGAACCAATATATTTTAGTGGTGGCGGACTACTTCACTAAATGGACGGAAGCGTACGCTTTACCCAACCAGGAGGCACCCACGGTGGCCAGGGCTGTGGTGGAGGAGTTCATCTGTAGATTTGGAGCCCCGGCGGAGGTGCACACAGATCAGGGCAAGAACTTCCAGTCGGGACTATTCAGGGAAATGGTGGCCTTACTGGAAGTCAGGCAGACCAGAACCTGTTCCTTTAGGCCCCAAAGCGATGGGATGGTGGAGCGGGCCAACCGAACAATTGAAATGCTGCTGGCGACTGTGGTGGCGGAGGACCAACGGGACTGGGACCGGCGGCTGCCATTTGTAATGGCGGCGTATCGCTCCTCCGCACACGCCTCCACGGGATTGTCCCCCAATCTTCTGATGTTGGGGCGGGAAACGGTCATCCCCCTGGATTTGGTTTACCCGCTGGAGCCCAATGTAGGGGGAGGAGTCGGTTATGTGGCCGAATTACAAACCACCATGGCAAAAGCATACTCCGTCGCTAGGGAGGCCCTTGGAAGGTCCCTCTGCAGGCAACAGAGGAACTATGATGCAAGAGCCTCGGCAGGCGAATTCGCTGTTGGGGGCAGGGTCTTCTACTACCACCCTCTCCGGAAGAGGGGACTGACACCTAAACTCCAGAGTTATTGGACAGGCCCATGGGAGATAGTGGGGCGCTTAGGGGAGGCGGTGTATAAAATTAAAAAGGGTAAAACTACCAGGGTAGTCCATTACGACGCCCTAAAACTGGCCCCGGCGCGGGCCACGGCGGAGGATGTTCCCATGGAGGATGAAACAAGGGAGGCCGAGCCCCTATCTTCGGACAATTCAGACGAGGAGGAAGGAGGATCCGGAGGGGGCACCATCCGGCTGGTTCAGGTGACCCCGGGGACTGGAGCTGACCGGGAGGCGAAACTGCTGACCTGCAAAGAGAAAAAGAGACATCAAATAACTGAAACCTGTAAGGGAGGGGCAGCGGATAATGGAAATCGGAAAGAAGGTCTGCGGAGGAGTGCACCGAAGCCTGCCGGAACCAGCGCAGCCCGGGCCGTCAGACTGGCGCCTCAACTGGATACTTACCTTGGGGCGGAGTGGAGGAGCTGCAAAAGCAAGATGAGTCAAGAAGGCCGCGACTGGTGCGATGTATGGCTGGAAAATGAAAAAAGGTTGAAGGAAGAAGCCGAAATGTCACATTGGAGGGGGGTAGAACCAGAGGAGGACCCTCCCTACGAGGAATGGTCCCTCCCCGAGATGGGCGAGTCGGATGAAGAGGGGGTGAGTGATGAGAGTGAGTTGGCCCACAGAAGGCGGAACCATGGCCAAAACGAGGAAATCAGGGCAGAAAGGTTAAGGAGGGCGGCGGATCCTGGCCGGAGGAGAATCAGGGAGAAGCATAGGGAAAGATGGTTTATTTACGAAATGATCGAGGAAGCCATCTACAACAACCATGAAAACGAAGAGAGGGAAGCCAGGAGGGTTGGACGCTGCAGAACAGCCATGACGAAGGGGAGGTCGGGAGGCCAGGCTCCAAATTCCTCGACGGCGGGCGGTGAGGCCGGCCGGCCGGCGGCCGGAGCGCCGCCTAGCGGAGCAGGGCCGGAGAGGCGGGAGTCACTAAGCAACCCTCATAACAGGTTCTCCCCAATAAAAGGCGGGGGAAGGACCGTTAACGGTCAGTCTACAATGCAGGCCGGAGATGACACGCGGTTGGTGGTTCTAAGAGGGACAAGGTCCGAGGGTGAATCGAGTCGGGGTAGAAATGCTGGTGGAGGGTCAAAGAAAGTGTCTTCCACAGTGTCCAGCCACTCCCGGGAGGGCTCCACACGCTCAAGACACAGGGAGAGTCGGCGGAGGAGGAGGGAGAGAGAAAGATCTTCCAGCCACTCCTCCTCTAGCCGCTCCACTAGTGGCCACAGAAGGGACGGAGTGTCTGCCCGGACGGAGGCAGCCAGACATGGGAGGAGGGACTCGGAGAGCCGGAGTCGGAGTGGGAGCTATCGTAGGCGGAGGTCCTCGGCTGACCGCGGATCACGTTCCCACGGCTCACAGCAGGCACGTGAGAGCGGAGGCGCCAATGGCGACAACGGTGTCCGGAGTAAGGCTATGATGCAATCGGGGGTTTCCCACGGCGTGGTGACGGAGGGTGGCCTGACCCAGGGGACGGTGATTGGAGGAGTAGGAAGAGGGGGCGTGACCACCGGGGGGAATATAAGGGAGCGCTATCCGCCTCACCCTTCAATTCCTGTTAGCCTATGGACAACGCCACAACTAGTAATGCCTGTCTTCAAAAACAGAGACCAGAAGCCGGTCCCCACGGAGTGGGTGGACGGGGTGGAGCTGCCGAAGTATCGGTGCGAGATCTGCCGGAAAAGGGGGGACTCCAAGCAGTGGTACTTCATGAGATCCGATGGGATGAACCGCCATCTCCACACTCACGACGAGATGCAAGAGGGCTACCAGTGCCCTAAGTGTGAGTACATGGTAGCCAAGATCCGGGTGGATGATCTCCGGCGACACATCACGCGTATCCACCCAGAGCTGGAGGACTGGCAGCCGCCGGAGGAGTGCAGGATGCTACCGGTGGGCCGGGCAACGGAGGCGGGAGGATCCTCGGCGGACAGTAGCCTCGTGGCTGCCCCAGCTAGCCCGGAGGAAGCTGTCAGGCTCACCACCACAAAGAGGAAGAGGGGGAGTGCGGTGGCCAAGAAAAAGAAACCGGTAAACGCCGCCTCCAAGCCCGGGGTCCCCCCGCCGCAGCGGGGCACCTCGGCGGGTGGAGGGGGTGCGGGGGACAGCCCCAGCGGATCTACATTCAGCGGCATGGCGTCGCCGGGAATAACGTTGGAGGAGGAGACGGAGGCTGCTGTCGCCTCCAAATACTTGGAGCAATTGCTGGGATTCCGCGTGGAGGGGACCAGCACACCCCAGAGCTGTCTCTCCGTCAGGTCCACCCGGAGTATGTCAGGAAAGGGGGTCAAGAGGGCCTTCGAGCCGGAGGGGGGGGAGGAATCGGCGGAAAAGAGGAAGAGACAATCCCCACGGGGTAAGGAGCGGCAGGCGGAGGAGGAAGCGGGACCCTCCACCCCGCCACTGGCCACGGGGATACCCGACCTGACACCTCTACTGAGCGGGGGGGAGGTGGAAATAGACGAGGAAATGGCGGGGAAACTGAAGTTCGTCATAGGATTACTGGTAGAGAGATATGGACAGGCGGGGGAGACCCCCACCAAGACTCTGTTACGAATGCAACAGGAGGTGCCTCTAGGGGAAGTCAATGTGAGAGCCCTGGAGGCGGAGTACGAGGAAACCAAGAAAGACACTCCGACCTCCCGAACCTCCATAAAGTCGGCTGCCTACGAGGACATCTCCGCCACGAGTGGGGAGGACGGAGAGAGCTTGGGACTAGGGGGAAATGGGCTGGACTCTAGCCCCGAGAAGCAGCCCCCTTACGAACTAGTTAACAAGCCCAAACCCACCCTCTCCGGTGCCAGTCCCGAGACATTGCCCTCCTATGAGGATATGAGTAAACCTTCCCCTAGCAAACCGAAACCCATCCTGAAGACAGTTACAATCGTGACGCCTGAGCCGCCGGAGAAGGGTGAGGCGGGGGAGGTGGAAGGGGAGGATGAAACCAGCGAGGAGTCGGAGGAGGTGGCCATCCCGGCATACGTCCAATCCTGCCCTAAACTGAAAGCCCAGTTCCTGGCCGTACTCAGCGATGCCAAGGAGGAGGAGCGAAAGAAGAAAAGAGAAATTAAACGGAAAGAGAGAGAGGAGGCGGAGAGGAAGGCCAGAGAGGCTGAGGAGCGCCGGAAGGCGGAAGAGGAACAGCGGAGAAAGGAGGAGGAGGAGAGGAAGGCCAAAGAGGCGGAGAAAGAAAGACTGAGGAAAGAGATGGAAACTAAAAGTAAAAGCCCTAAAGGAAAAGGGGCGGGAAAGTCTACGAGGAAGTTCAGCCTGGAGGGAGTGTTAAAAGAGGCGGAGGAGGAGGCCATACAGAACCGATCCATGGATGAGGGTACCGCCCAATTAATGAGTAAATTTCAATCGTGTTCCGTAGGGACACCGGTGAAGGAGAAAGGACAGGCGGAGAAGAAGGTACCGAAGACCCCCCTCGTAGAGCCGGGGACCTTATTTGCTCTACCCAAGTTGGATAGGTACCCCCGATCCGTGACTGTGGGGTTGGACGGGTTAGTCCTTTGCTCGCCCAAGGGGGAACTCTTGCTGCAAGTAGAAGTGGGGGAGGAGAGTGGACGGGCGGAGACTATGGTGATGGTGCCGGAGGGGGTCGAGACGGTGGTCGGAGGGCCTGGGGATCCGGAGCCCCTACCCAACACTGAGACAGACCGAGTGATTGTAATAACCGGATTACCTATAGGAGATATGGGGGAAGGGGGAATAGCCAGCACTGAGGGGTTGGCGGGGGTAGAGGAGGTGCACCGCCTGCTGCTAGATCAACAAGGAGATAAAGCGGGTGACAATAGGGACGAGGAGGCGGAGGAGGATGGGGCTATGCCATGGCATTCGGATTTTACCGGGCCGGAGGCCCTCAAGGAACACTCTAGACGACTGGGGCAGCCTCGGACCCTAGGACCTGAGATGAGGGTTATACCCGGGGGACTGCAATCTTCCTCCATTCACACTCTCCCCAATGGGGATATTGAACTGGTCCATGTTACCCGGACCCGTTATGGCCGTGATCAGAAGGGATGCTGCAGCCGCTGCGGACAGCGGTGGCCAAAGACGTCGGCGGCGCGGAAGACCAAGGCTGGAACCAATGAGGGCGGCGACAAGACAGCCTGAGGCGAACGGGCGGAGAATGTCTGCCGGATCCAGACGAAATGACGTCGTATTATTGTGTAAAAGTTGTTGTTATGGTTATACTCCGCATAGGGGACGGCGGATTCGGTTTACTTAGTAGTTAATGCCGCCTACAGAGGAGGTTTAAGTAGGATTTACTGTGTGTATGTTATGTGTAGCTATTTACTTAAACGCCCAGGGGCCATGGCGTGGCAGGATTATTCAAAATTGGAAACCCATCTGCAGGAGGGTAATATCACACTCTTTCTCCCGGTAAGGCTATAGATTAGTTGGGGAGAGTGTGGCGGAGACGGAGGGGCCGTTGGCGGAGCCGAAACCATCCTGGTGTGGGGGCGGCGAGGCCAGCGGTCCTGAAGTAACGCGGTTACGTCGGCAATAGTAGTCGGCGGAGGAGATCCTCCGACGCTGGCCTGCCGTAAAGCGGGCCGGGGTCGGAGTATCTGCCTATGTATAAATAAGGGAGTTGTTACTCCGATTAGTTAGTTCCGAGTTGCAGACAGAGAGGAGCAGAACTCTAAAAGGCTTATCTCCGGATTAATATATACGATATAAGACTTAGATGGTGTGGCGAGGACTGCCAGGAAATAAAAGACACTGAAGTCAAGCTGTCGGAGTTGTGTAATTCTTTATTAACCATAGAGTCGGAAAACGCTACAATATATATATATATATATATATATATATATATATATACATGTGTGTGTGTGTGTGTGTGTGTTTCAAGTGACAGGTAATTATATACACCTCAGGACCATTGGTTATCAAAAGTGGTCAATCTTCCTCATTATATATCTTTATAGTGGACGATACATGGGTAATTTGAAGGTTAGTAATGTGAACTGTCTGTTGACCGAGAGTTCACCTTCTTTGAAAAAACATAGACCTACACCTCAAGTAGGCTACCTGTTTCAAGCCTGCTCTATGTTTGTTTGTTTCTATGGTCATCTCATATAAAAACAGGTCAACATTAGGGAATGGAAGGTAGGGAATCTCTATGGATATATTGCAAGTCATTTCTGATCATAATTTGGTATCAACTGCAGTACCAAGCTTAAAGAGTTGCAAAGTAGCTTTCGACAAGTTGAAGGTGAAGAGGTGGACCACTAATCAAAGGAACGTTGAGACTGGTTATACCTGTTTTAACTCCTGTTTTACCGTAATACATTGCATGGAAAGTGATACCATGACCCCATTTTAAAGCAGTCTATAGATGCGTTTTTCTCCTCACAGGCCATTCAGTCCTGCAGATTTTATCATTATTCAGGATCAGATTGATTTTGGCCTGGCAGTCTGGCAATTTCCACTGTACTGGCAGTGATTCTGCTGGCAGAAACTTGTATATGGCTAGTTTTGTACTGACTCATTGTGTGACATATGGTGTTTGCATGGCTATATGAGAAATGATGCAGTTATGAATATAATAATAATATAAAGATGTATATTATAAATAACGATATGAATATAATATCATATTTAATCATGATGATGTAATATGACATAATGTTATGTTATGTAACAATTATGGTTGAAAGAATCTGAGGAATTCCAGACTAAAACCATCATACCCTACAAGGTCTGGTTGTGCCCTTTACTTGGATGCATCTTATAGACTTTGCCAAAGAAACTTATATATTCAAAATTGGCCAGAAATGCAGGATGGTGGCTCTTATCTGATATCGTATACATTAGAGACTGTAAAAGCACCATCAAATGTCCCTAAATAAAGGGGAGGACTGTAGTTTCTCAGTGGGTAGCTGCCAGTTAGGACCACACCCCCTCCACACCTGCTCTCTAGGACATCAAATCACTGCATGACATACAGTTGGTATATGGACTGTTTCACCCGGGCAGATCACTCTTAAACTCACACTTTACCACTTGAAGTCAGCACCCAAAAGGCTGAAAATGTTTAGGACTACACTGGACATGAACCCTTTACTTGAGACTATTCACTGATTATTTACAGTTGACAGCATTCCTCTATCAGTCATTTACATGGGCTGACAGAAAGAAGGTTGGGCTTTCCCCTCATATCAATATTTTTGAGTTTCATCATGAACACATATTGTAATATGGTGCTAAGGTTGCCTAACTTTGGTGACTTGTCAATAATTAACTTACCCGTAATACAACCCAGAACTAACACAGGATGTACCTCTAACATAGCTTGTATCAAACCCATTCATGGCTTCCCCTAAGTATTACCTCATTTTGCCTCATAGATATGATGTGTAACTTATACACTGTGTATGGGACCTACCCTGCAGGGTGTTGCTTCTATAGTAAAAGGAAGAGCTGGCTAAAAATGCCCTCGTTTCCAGTCCTTTCTTTTCATGTAGCTATAACTTGTCCCTTTTGATGCTCACAAGTGGGCTTCAAGTATAGTGCTAAAAAAGGGGGATTTGAGTAGGTACCTAGTCGGGAGAAATCAGTCAGTATAATATACTATATAGTGTGTGACATGAGTAGGTACCTGATAGTGCAGCTCTCTCTGTTTTAAACAAGGCAGGTGACATGTCAGACTAATGTGGTGAGTGCAAGTTGAACGGTGAAGCAGAGTGTGACTTCTTTTGAAAAGAGGGTACCTACTGACAGCTCTTTTTACCATAGGAGCAACCCGCTCCTGCAGTAGTACACCCAGGCATTGGGCAATACCTGAAGTGAGTGGTGAGTGGACCCGGTCTACCTGTGTGCCCAGACACCCAGACACCTGCCACTGGATGACAAAAACCGAACACACCAAAAAGCAGACAAAATGCTCCATAACTTCCTCGTATCACAATGGATTTTTTGTATAATGCAGTTTCTGCATGATATCTTTCCATTGACATGCCTTTTGCATTGATATTTTGATTATTTCTATTTTTGGCCAAACATGTTATATATATATATATATATATATATATATATATATATATATATATATATATATATATATATATAGGATAGAGAGGATGGTTAGTTCTAGTGGCATGAACAATATACTGCTACATGTATCTGGTAAGTGAGAAAGAAAACACTTCCCTCGGGATTTCTGAATAGCATATTGAACAATATGAAGACCATGGTCTAAAAGATTAAGTGGGAGACTTGTACCAGTTAGAGTGAGCCTTAGGGTGACTGTATGAGACTCATTAGTCATTACCCTACTGTATGTATGTGATATAGCTACAAGTGTACAGCTTAATATGATAATATATTCATCGCATAGGTCTCAGTCATGGGACGTAGACACAAGGAGCGTGGGCACGAGAAGCAGATGCACAATGATGGTCCAGATGAGCAGTTCTAAGAGCAGTGGGAACGGGACAGCTGTAGTGAGCAGCTCTGTGAGCAGGTCTAGCAGGATGCTAGTAGGAGGATGCTTATAGTGCTATAGAGACTGTGGAGGCTTACTGTATATGCACTGGTACATCCACCAGTGTCGGATCCAGGACTTTGAAAAGGGGAGGGCATAAGCTTTATTCATCCCCTTATTTTGGCTGAATTCTAGGCTGAAAAGAGTTAAATAAACTACAGGGAGAAAGGAGTGGGCACACATTCCCCATGCCCTGGTCTAAATCCGCCACTGACACCAGGACGTACTACCACTACAAAAAGTAAAAATTTTGCAAGAACCTGGACATATATATTATGGACTCATTACTTGCTAATTGACTTCCCCCAGACTATTTATACATGCATTAGTGGCCATTTATAAATGACACAATTGTAAGATTAGTCCTCTTAGTATTACTCCTTCTCGTTAGTGATCTTGATTCTGGCACTGGTCATTCCATAAACGGTATTTAAAAAATGGAAAAATCAGAATTTGATACATTCAATCTGGTTCTCAGGATGGTTCAGGCCACTGCCTCTGTAGTTCTGAATGGATTGACTGTCCTTTGCGTTGTAAAGTGTCAGAGTCTGTGGAACCCAGCCGGAATGCTAGTAATGAGCCTGGCACTGACTGACGCCCTGCATGGACTCATGGTATATACCCTACCATTACGGACTCAGTACAGGAGTGTATGTACCATCAGTTTAACCACTGAGGTCATCACATTGTACCTGCAGCTCATGATCTTTGTCCTCATTGCACTGGAGAGAAGGAACACGCTTCTGTCTCAGCTGAACCATAGTAAAAAATGGCCGGTAAGAAATGTCGTTTTGGTTCTGATCGGGGGTCTGGCAGTCTTCATTACCTTCAATGTAGGGTATGTTGTCAGTGCACCTAATGTTCCAACACAAGGTGTTTGCACCAATAAAGACACATTTTCTCAACCACATCGGTATGTGGCCTACATCTATTTCGCCGGCGTGACTCTCACAATCATTGCAGTCTATGGCTCTATTGCCAAGATTATGCTTTCAAGCAGTATGCAGGTGGCTTCTAATACATCACATGCTGGACAGCAGCAAGAAACCGCCCTCCGCATCACCAAAATGATGGCTCTTGTTGTTGGTGTCTTTTTTGTGCTTTACATCCCGATGACCATTTCTTTTGCCTTTCTGAATGAATCTCCACCATTTTGGCAATATGTCATCCATCAACTAACTGTTAATGTACTTGATGTGAATTTTTGGATAAATCCGGCGATCTATGCATGGAGAAATAAAAAGTTCAGGGAGGCATTCAAACGGCTTTTCCCATGTTGTGCGAGACTTAATGTTTTAGGACCAGCTGACATCCCTCTTCAGCAAATGAATATTCCAACAGTTGCTGCTGGGGTAAATGGACCATTCCCCTCAACCTCTAGGACCCTAGAACCAAGGCGTGAGTATATTGCCACAGTGGATGACCTGCCAGAAATCCAATGAGGAATCGTTGATGAAATATAAATGATAGAATCTTTTGTTTGTAGAAAGGTGTCTACCTTTATCTGAAAGGACTGTGTAACTGCTACCCACTGTTCGAATCAGTGGGTGTAGCCTGTCTATTGACTGTCTTTAAGATATGTATATTCTACCATAAAAAATAAGAATCCATGACTCAAACTGAACTCTTATTGAAAGATGAACCCATCCCCATATCTACACCTGTTATATAAAAAGAAAATTACATAGGTCGTGGTTGTTATCATGTGCCCATCACTGAAATAATAAATCTAATTGGACATCATTAAGCACTGAACACCTGTATAATCTTAATGATATATATATATATATATGGAACTATATACACTCGTGTATATATATATAATTAACCGCGAACGGTTAGGGACTATTTGCAGCGCGCATTGGTATCTATGATGTCATAGCATGACGTCATGGTCAACACTCCTCCAGTATATAAGAGGGGATTTTCAAGGTAACGGTCAATTGGCTCGTTTTCACCTGTACAGGTAACACCACGCTGGGTGTTTCCTTGATTTTTAAATTTTTAAGCAGTTTTTTCTGGATTATTGCTTGGATATCGGCTCAAGCATGGGGAAAAGAACTACTACAGGTGCAAGGAAGAAAGGTTCGGCGAAAAAATCGGCTAAATCGGCTAAACCGAACCAAGAATCGGCCAATTTAGGATCTTCGAGCAGTTTAACGTCTCTATGTGGGGGTCTGGAGCCCTTACAGCCTAACACGCCACAGGCTAGAGAGAGTGAGATTGCTGACCAGACGAGGCTAGATTTGATGGAAGAAGACCTTTTGGATATAAAGAAAATGCTACGGGACGTTATTGCCAGCCAAGGGGCCCGAAAAGACGAGATGAATCCTTTGAGTGGATCGGACAGCGGGGCGGCGGAAGCACGTGCATCTGTATACAAACAAGATTCGAGAGACGCGAAACCAAGGCGACGGGGGCGTGGTCTACAGCGGGACGTTGACAACGACAGCGTCCATAGCAACCAAGATGGCGGCGAGTGGATCAGGGCAGGACGTAGAGGTCGTCAAACGAGATCTAAATCATCGTATACTGCTCGTCACAGGAGTCCCAGCTCGTCAAGAGGGTCGTCAATGAACTCGTCAATTCACCGCCATCACGCTAAGCAGAAAATTGGTGAGTTTGACCACGAACAATTTGTTAAAAAACGCGATAAGGTAGACAGCATTGAGAAGCTAGTACTGGTCAACATCAAGTTCATTGTAGATTATTATAAGGACGGTGAGGATGTAGAGGGTATGCTTAGACATCTCCAGATGTTGGTTGAAAAATCTGATACAAAGATTTTCACTATAAAAGCCTTGGTAGCATATGATAAGTCCGTTAGGGACAGGGCTAATATTGATGGTTTAGATGCCTTTGCAATGATCGAAAATTCGGATATTCTCCGTCATTTGTCCTACGATGGAACAGTACAAGCCCAGAAGGCTTATGCCACTAAATCAAAAAATTCTGGGAAATTTAAGGTATCTACAAATTCATGTTATGCCTTTAACAGGGCTGAGGGATGCACTAGAGACCCATGCAAATATAGGCATGTATGTAGCTCATGTGCCAAAACAGGCCACAGTAGAGTGGACTGTCAGGTAAATAAGTCTGACTAGGATTGTACAGGTGGCCAGGTTCCTATATATGATAGTGTGTCGATGCCAAAAACGTATATAGTAGGTTTGGTAGATCCTGGTTCGCCTCCACCCGTTGCTCCAGCTCAGGGTGTTGGTGGTGGTAATGCTGGAGTAGTAGAAACTGTCCCCTCTAGTGGTTGCGGGGTGGCAAAATTAGAAATTAAATTTGGAAATGATATTAATATTAAAACCAACTCTGTTGGTTCGGATGTATCATATATTAGCCCAGTACAGGGCGGAGTTAAACCACTGTTTACGGTTGCTATTAATGATTTACCTAGCATCGAAGTGTATGATAGCTGTATAAATGGTGTGTGCAATTGTGTTCATTATATCAATGGAAAAAATTCCCAAATTTTACCTTGCAGAGTGGCCCCATTCTTAACCCAAAAAGGAGTTATTAATATAAATGATAAAGAGGCACTATTCTTATGGCAAGGTTTTGTTGAGGGGTTCAGGATAGTGGATCCTGACTGCAATACTTCTTATGATTGCAGAAATTATAAGTCAATCCTCGAGGGAAAATTCTATAATGAGTACTGTGGTATATTGCTAGATGAACTAGAAGCTGGTCTAGTCTCTAAGAGTGTAAATAAACCCCGTTGTATCCATGCCCTAGGTGGTGTAGAAAAATCAAATGGCAAGTTAAGACCCATAACTGACTGTAGCATGCCTGATAAAATATCCATTAATAATTTTATGGAGACTACTAGCTCGACGTTTTCTTATAATAGTATTAGCACGGTGACTGCTCAATTAAACAGAAACGATTTCATGAGTGTGGTGGATTTAAAGTCAGCTTATAGGTCTATAAATGTGTATGCACCTCACACTACCATGCAAGGTTTCAGGTGGGATTTTGGACATGGTGAGGATTATTATGTAAGCAACAGGTTAACTTTTGGCCTGAAATGTGCCCCGTATATTTTTAATAGAATCTCTGATTTTATTGTGGAGGTGGCAAAATTCTACGGTGTAGAAAGAATTGTAAATTATCTGGACGACTTTATCATAATTGCTGATACTTATGATGAGTGTCTTAGACAGAGGAATTTATTAATGGAGTGTATGGCGTACATGGGTTTTGTAGTATCCATAGAAAAGGTGACCGACCCATCTCAATTTTGTAAATTCTTAGGCATTAACATAGATTCAGTTAAGTTGGAACTGTCTTTGCCTATCGAGAAGGTTGAAAAAATGGAAAGTCTCTTATTAGATAATGTTAATAAGAAATTTATTTCTAAAAAGAACTTGGAGAGGATAGGTGGTCTAATGTCTTTCTGCTCGCAGGTGGTTAAGGGTGGCAGAACTTTTAGTAGGCGAATTTTCGATCTCTGTGCTCGGGCCAGGCCCGGTGGTTATATTAGGGTATCAGCTTGCACTCGCCAAGACTTTGAATGGTGGTTGGAATTTTGTAGAGTTTTTAACTGTAAGAGGTTAATTCTGAATGAAGTTATTGATACACCTATGTACTCTGACTCGTCTATTAAGGGCTTTGGTGCTTGGATGGGGGATGATTATTTATATGGGGACTGGACATCTCATGATAAATTCAACCTAGGCTCAGGTCATTTTTCCCTCCCTCCAATGTTGGATGTTCTAAAAAATCATCATAGAAATATAAATGTATACGAGTTGTATCCAGTCATGGTTGGTTTGAAACGTTGGATTTCTAGTTATAAAAATAAAAGAATACACTGTATTACTGATAATATGCAAGTTCTAGCTATGATTAATACCGGTAGGTCAAAAAACAAGCTTTGTATGGAATGGCTTAGAGAAATTTTTTGGCTTTGTTTCATCAATAATGTGGAGGTGTATGCAACTTATATTAGGTCAGAGGATAATATCCTGGCCGACCATCTTTCTAGACTTGCTTACAATGGTGTTCTGGACAAGTGTATAACTTCTCTCCATGAAAATGAAATGTGCTGCTTTAATTCCAGAGTGGGAGAGATTACTAAACAGAAAAAGGTTACTTTTAGCCCAGAGTGTGTCGGAAAATACGAGGAGAGCAAGGAAACAACAACTTAAAAGGTATAAAAAATTTTGTAAAAAATTTGATTTACAATCTTTTCCTTGTTCCCCCTCTCAAGTTTCCATATATGCGGTTTATTTATCTGATTTCGTGAAGCCATCATCTGTAAAAAATTATTTGTCTGCGGTTTGGTATTTTCAAAAAATTAAGGGCTATCCTGATTATAGTGGTAATTTCATGTTAAAGAAGACCCTTGATGGTATTGACAGGTTTTCTACCTGTTCAACCAGAGTTATTCACCATTATTCTCCAAAAGACATGTTGAGGTTGAGGTCGTTTTTGGACTTAACCAACATGGCAGACTTTAGATTTTGGATGGCAATTTTAACATGCTATAGGGGTGTGTTACGTGTGGGGCATGTGGTCGAGTCTCCACATTCCTTAAAGGTTGGTGATATTAAATTTCATCAGGATTATTTGTCTATGTGTATCAGAACATCTAAGACTGACCAGCTTGGTAAGAATGTATTTAATATCTATTTGTCAAAGAATGTTAATTCTTCACTATGTCCTTATCTAGGTCTGAAAAAGTTGTGCTGTGGTAGGGGTAGCAGGGAGTATCTGTTTAGTTCTAAAGATAAGCCTCTTCAGTACCAGTATATCAACTCCAGGTTGAAGTCGTTATCTTTTCAAGCTGGTATCGAGGGACGTGTCTCTACCCACTCCTTAAGGCACGGTGGTGCTACGTTATTGAAAGATGCTGGACTCAGTATAGAGTCTATCAAAAGGAGGGTTAATTGGAAATCTAATTCCGTTTTTAAGTACTTACATAATTACAAATTTGAATTATTGGAGTTGGATAGGTTGTGTCAATCTCATTTGCAATGTTGATTGATATGTGTTTTCACATGTGTTTGGCGTGTTTTTATGTGTTTTTTGGCATGTATGGTGCTGATAGCTCCAAGGTCAGTAACCCACCAAACTCATGTGTCTGTGATATGATCATTTATATTACTACAGTATCATATGTTATTATTACTGTTATCATCATCACTATCATCGTTATTACCGGTATTATTATTCCCTGGTAGCGAGTTAACTTATGGAACTATATACACTCGTGTATATATATATAATTAACCGCGAACGGTTAGGGACTATTTGCAGCGCGCATTGGTATCTATGATGTCATAGCATGACGTCATGGTCAACACTCCTCCAGTATATAAGAGGGGATTTTCAAGGTAACGGTCAATTGGCTCGTTTTCACCTGTACAGGTAACACCACGCTGGGTGTTTCCTTGATTTTTAAATTTTTACTGCTGTTATTACTATTGTTATTACTATTTATTACTATATTACTGTTATATTATTGTGCATTTTACTGACTATGCTTTGTCAACTAATTGTTATAGTTGTTTTAATAAAGGCATGTATGGTGCTGATAGCTCCAAGGTCAGTAACCCACCAAACTCATGTGTCTGTGATATGATCATTTATATTACTACAGTATCATATGTTATTATTACTGTTATCATCATCACTATCATCGTTATTACCGGTATTATTATTCCCTGGTAGCGAGTTAACTTATATATATATATATATATATATATATATATATATATATATATAGGGCGGATCGACAATGGACATTGAGGATACAGCTGTATTCATGCAGGATGAGTACCAAGAGGGACAGTTTGTCGCCTGCGCATTCCTGCATGAGTCAGACTCCACCAAGGACGCATGGCACATGGGCAAGGTCTTAGCTGTGGACAGTGAGAGTGACATGTATGAGGTCATGTTCCTCATTCATCCGGTGAAAAACCTCACTTGCCACAAGTTCCCAACCAAGCCCAATGTCCAGTTTATATACCATAATACCATCCTTGGCTATGTGAACAAGAAGCGGTATGGGAACTCCACCGTCTGGGGCCACATCCTCCATGATAACACAGTCAAAATGGCCAACATGAAACTAATAAAGCACCGTAAGGAGGAAGACAACAGACTTGCCAATAGTTGCTAAATGGTTCTGTTTGTTTCACACAAGTGTTACATCTCAGTTGCTGGAGTTTAAGCGAGTTTTTAGGGTCAATGGTTAAATGACTGTATATATGTATTATGATCTCATTTACCCTCAGGAAAGAGTATTTAAGGTATATAAGTGTATATTTTTGTACTGTACTGCAAGCGAAGGCCGCGAGAAGTGTTGAAAAAGTTGTGATATTTAATTTTCAAAGTGATATTGAACACCCAAGATGGGCCTTATGTATGTTTAAATGACTCTAGATAGGTAGTACAACCTCTCTTGTGATGGTGTATGTGATAACAATGGCATATGATGGTGTAGAGTTGAGCTGTGGCCATTCTTTGATAGGTTAACGACTGGGGTACGTTAATGATCGGTATGAGCAATTTTGACATTAACAAAGTTAAAATTCGATATTGTCAACCTATGACATGGTATGGTGTTTCTAACATTTCTATTCAATAGTAGAGGTGTGTGGTTTGTCAAAAAATACTATTTGGTGTATATAAAGATACATTTTAGCACTCCATGACATGCCGATGTTGCGAGAAGTGTAGAAATTTTGTGATATTTAATTCTAAAAGTGATATTGGACACCCAAGATGGGCCTTATGCTGGTTTAAATGACTCTAGATAGGTAGTACAATCTCTTTTGTCAATGTGTGTGCAATGCCAATGGTATATGATGGTGTAGAGTTGAGCTGTGGCCATTCTTTGATAGGTTAACGACTGGGGTACGTTAATGATTGGTACGAGCAATTTTGACATTAACAAAGTTAAAATTCGATATTGTCAACCTATGACATGGTATGGTGTTTCTAACATTTCTATTCAATAGTAGAGGTGTGTGGTTTGTCAAAAAATACTATTTGGTGTATATAAAGATACATTTTAGCACTCCATGACATGCCGATGTTGCGAGAAGTGTAGAAATTTTGTGATATTTAATTTTCAAAGTGATATTGAACACCCAAGATGGGCCTTATGCATGTTTAAATTACTCTAGATAGGTAGTACAACCTCTCTTGTGATGGTGTATGTGATAACAATGGCATATGATGGTGTAGAGTTGAGCTGTGGCCATTCTTTGATAGGTTAACGACTGGGGTACGTTAATGATCGGTACGAGCAATTTTGACATGAACAAAGTTAAAATTCGATATTGTCAACCTATGACATGGTATGGTGTTTCTAACATTTCTATTCAATAGTAGAGGTGTGTGGTTTGTCAAAAAATACTATTTGGTGTAAATAAAAAAAATTTTAGCACTCCATGACATGCCGATGTTGCGAGAAGTGTAGAAATTTTGTGATTTTTAATTCTAAAAGTGATATTGGACACCCAAGATGGGCCTTATGCATGTTTAAATGACTCTAGATAGGTATAACAATCTCTTTTGTCAATGTGTGTGCAATGCCAATGGTATATGATGGTGTAGAGTTGAGCTGTGGCCATTCTTTGATAGGTTAAAGACCGGGGTACGTTAATGACGGTACGAGGATTGAGAGATGAACAAAGTAAAAATTGGATATTGTCAACCTATGACATGGTATGGTGTTTCTAACATTTCTATTCAATAGTAGAGGTGTGTGACTTATCAAAAAATACTATTTGGTGTATATAAAGATACATTTTAGCACTCCATGACATGCAGATGTTACGAGAAGTGTAGAAATTTTGTGATTTTTAATTTCCAAAGTGATATTAAACACCCAAGATGGCCCTTATCAATGGTTAAATGACTGTATATATGTATTATGATCTCATTTACCCTCAGGAAAGAGTATTTAAGGTATATAAGAGTATATTTTTGTACTTTGCTGCAAGCGAAGGCCGCGAGAAGTGTTGAAAAAGTTGTGATTTTAATTTTCAAAGTGATATTGAACACCCAAGATGGGCCTTATGTATGTTTAAATGACTCTAGATAGGTAGTACAACCTCTCTTGTGATGGTGTATGTGATAACAATGGCATATGATGGTGTAGAGTTGAGCTGTGGCCATTCTTTGATAGGTTAACGACTGGGGTACGTTAATGATCGGTATGAGCAATTTTGACATTAACAAAGTTAAAATTCTATATTGTCAACCTATGACATGGTATGGTGTTTCTAACATTTCTATTCAATAGTAGAGGTGTGTGGTTTGTCAAAAAATACTATTTGGTGTATATAAAGATACATTTTAGCACTCCATGACATGCCGATGTTGCGAGAAGTGTAGAAATTTTGTGATATTTAATTCTAAAAGTGATATTGGACACCCAAGATGGGCCTTATGCTGGTTTAAATGACTCTAGATAGGTAGTACAATCTCTTTTGTCAATGTGTGTGCAATGCCAATGGTATATGATGGTGTAGAGTTGAGCTGTGGCCATTCTTTGATAGGTTAACGACTGGGGTACGTTAATGATTGGTACGAGCAATTTTGACATTAACAAAGTTAAAATTCGATATTGTCAACCTATGACATGGTATGGTGTTTCTAACATTTCTATTCAATAGTAGAGGTGTGTGGTTTGTCAAAAAATACTATTTGGTGTATATAAAGATACATTTTAGCACTCCATGACATGCCGATGTTGCGAGAAGTGTAGAAATTTTGTGATATTTAATTTTCAAAGTGATATTGAACACCCAAGATGGGCCTTATGCATGTTTAAATTACTCTAGATAGGTAGTACAACCTCTCTTGTGATGGTGTATGTGATAACAATGGCATATGATGGTGTAGAGTTGAGCTGTGGCCATTCTTTGATAGGTTAAAGACCGGGGTACGTTAATGACGGTACGAGGATTGAGAGATGAACAAAGTAAAAATTGGATATTGTCAACCTATGACATGGTATGGTGTTTCTAACATTTCTATTCAATAGTAGAGGTGTGTGACTTATCAAAAAATACTATTTGGTGTATATAAAGATACATTTTAGCACTCCATGACATGCAGATGTTGCGAGAAGTGTAGAAATTTTGTGATTTTTAATTTCCAAAGTGATATTAAACACCCAAGATGGCCCTTATCAATGGTTAAATGACTGTATATATGTATTATGATCTCATTTACCCTCAGGAAAGAGTATTTAAGGTATATAAGAGTATATTTTTGTACTTTGCTGCAAGCGAAGGCCGCGAGAAGTGTTGAAAAAGTTGTGATTTTAATTTTCAAAGTGATATTGAACACCCAAGATGGGCCTTATGTATGTTTAAATGACTCTAGATAGGTAGTACAACCTCTTTACTCATTATGTGTGTGATGCCAATGGTATATGATAGTGTATAGGTGAGCTGTGGCCATTCTTTGATAGATTAGCAAATGGGGTACGTTAATGACCGGTAGGAGGATTTTGAGATGGTTAAAGTTCTATTGTTATAGTGGCAGCCTATCATCTTGTATGGTGTTTCTATTATTTGTATTCAATCATAGACATGTTTGGCTTATGAGAAAATACTATTTGGTGTATATAAAGATGCATTTTAGCACCCCATGGCATGCATGCTTTGCGAGAAGTGTAGAAATTTTGTGATTTTTAATTTTCAAAGTGATATTAAACACCCAAGATGGGCCTTATGCAGGGTTAAATGACTCTAGATAGGTAGTACAACCTCTCTTGTGATGGTGTATGTGATAAAAATGGCATATGATGATGTATAGATGAGCTGTGGCCATTCTGTGAGAGGTTAACAAATAGGGTACGTTAATGATAATATGTGTAATATAATGGCCTCTACGCAAGCACCAAGTATGAAGTATAGGTATGATATATCAGGCCAATTCTTATTATTATGTACAGTAGGTCTACTAGAGACAATGGACAGTTAATATAGTCATTGTATGAAGGATTTTGAATGAGCTAGGCTAAAGTTAAAAAATGGTAAAATAAATTCACAAATTTTCACATTTTCCAATTTATCCACCTATGCGTAACTTCAAGAGTTTTCGGGCCTCACTTTAGCTTTTTGGTATACATAAAGTCATGTATTGTACCAGTCTGGCCACAATATTTGGTGTTTCCAGGCCTCTTATTAGTGGTGTTATTCATGTTTGTTTGATTACGATCATTAACGTACCCCCTTTTTAGAAGGTTTTACGGCATCTGCGATAAAAACTGACCCCCTAGGAGTTGGATCCTTGAATGAAACTTTTTAATAAGCCAAGATATAGGGCTATCAATAAAATATAATGTTATTAAGAAATACTGAGTTTGTAGATTCTTGATCCAGGCCCCCCCTGACCAGTAAAACCTGGAATGACCCATATATATATGCTAAATAATACCTGAGGGTATCCTACACGTAGAAGGATTTAATTGGTACACTAATGAGGCAGACTATAGCTTTACTGTAAATAACTCTTGGATCCTTGTAAAACTGAACAATGAACCACCATGATTGCATTGCAGTGAACTAGTGTAGTTTTTACAAGAACCCCCAGGTGGCAGTACTGTGGTACAAGGATTCCCTGGGGAAATAATGATGGACCTGTATGAAGAAAATGGAAGGAAAACTGCACTTCCCTTAGTATAAAGATCAACCCGAGTCACTTATACTCAATGATGAACTACTGTGCCTTAGAGGATCAGGCTGTGTTGGGCTTGTCCCCTATATGGGATGAATGTAGACCTGTAACTGTCCGATAAAAATGGTCAAAGTATGCACTCACGATTTAACTTATAGGAGTTCATGCTGTGCCTTTTACATGAGGATGAGGTGTGCCTTATAAGGGAGCTTTCATTATTTGTGGCTGTGAGGAGGGTGAGGGAATGAAGGGGGGGCAGATTTCTTTTGGGATATTCTGATGGGGGGACACTTTTTTAACCTATTTCAAAGGGGAGGGCACTTTTTTCAGGGTATTCTCTTCGCTAAATGCCCCCCCCCTCGGCCATAAATAATGAATGTGTGCTAAGCAGGGTACTTTGTTATAATCTCTCCCCTGGAACCCCCTCTCCTCCAGGAAAAAAAGAACCTCCCTCTGATTCTCGACTTCTATCGACTTCTAGCAATTTTTCCTATATTTCAGAAGAAAAATCCTATTTTGAGGGGAACCTTCTCATTTTGAGTTATGAGTGTCTGGATAATCAATATTGACGTTCAAATCAAGGTGCATGTTATAGATATGTTTTTGAACCCAATGATGTGCCTTTAATACATGGGTGTGAATTGCGGGCAGTATCACTGGAATCAGCCATTTAAACTTTTAATGTGTTTAAAATGATTTTAATCTATTTCCACAAATACACCTCTATGTAGGTTACAGAAAAATCAGAACAAAGTTAGTTATATGTATTTTACCTTTTATCTGAAATCCAAGTACAATAAAAGGTAATGAAACATATTAACATAATAGCGAACTTGATAAAACTTAAAGTTGATTGTCAGCAGGTGTCATTGAAACTGAATGAGTTCAATGTAAACTGATGCAGAGTGCATGTAATATGGAGAAATGTCATAATTGCAATGTGTCAGTGACCATATACTTACTGTAACCATCAAATTATCATACAACATTAATCATTAAAGTTCCCTTTTTTAACATTTATTTCATTAAAGGGATGAGTCATTTGCTGGCAGCAGGGGGGGGGTAGGGAGTTATTGCATGCTGACTAAGTTTTTTTCCAACCCCAACACCAATATAAATGTTATCACAGAATGCACCCCCTCCCCCACCCGCAAAAATATAAAATAAAATAAAATCAACAACGAAAACGGGCACTTATTTGGAGTGACGCATTGCAATGAGTACTTAGATTGCCCATAGGTAACCTCTATATGTGACCCCCTACCCCCAAATCTGATGGGGGGGGGGGGTCAATGGGCTCTTTTTTTCAAAAATGCACCAAGACTACCACATGTATTAATCACGTTTTCATATTTAATAGTGCACGCTAATACAGAGCTGAAATACATAACGATAGGTGTGCTAGAACTTGCTATTAGATTAAGTACTAGCTGCCTTGATTATGTGCATGCTTGGTGTTTCATAATTGTTGTAATTGCTCTTTTAACCTCAGGGGTCTCAAATTAGCACAGGTGTCATTTTGAACACTTAAATAAATGATGTGATAAAATCCTATTAGAAATAATGGCTGTGATTATGATGAAGCCACTCGAAATATGAATACAGGGGCGTGTCCATGACATACAGACCCCACAATTATGTATCATTAGTAGTACCAAAATAAACTGTATATAATGGTCTGTTATAGCATTTCAAAATGCCATTTTAGATATCAAATACCCAGGCGCACTCAACATATAAGGCACACCCAGACTTGGTGGGCATGAGAGGTAAAAGGAAATATGACATGACTTATGTTCTAGTCATTAGATTATCAAAATTTGAAGAGCTATGCGCATATCAGACTTACCCCAATCCCCCAAACATGGTCAAATGGACTGGGAAATATTGGGGAGTTTCTTTTTAGCAAAAAACCTCTTCTCCCATTTGTTGAACCTATAAGGCGCACCAGGACCCTATCTTCATGTACAAGGTGCACCTTATATGTACAGTTTTACGGTTGTTATGAATAAGTACAAGTCTCATATTTATAAGTGCTAAGGCAGAACCTATGATTTAGAAAAAATGGGCAATAAAGTTTGAATATGCCACTGCGATGCTTCCTTTCAGATGTCTGGTGTTGCACATATCAGAGAGCCAGTGATACAGTAGAGAAATTCAGAAAATTAAAAGATTTTGATTTTCAAACTATGGGGTTTCTGTGTGCATAGCAATATTACATGACACATCACCATCTTCGGAACTCTTTCCTTTCACCTTTCGTCTTCAAGTTAGATATCTCAAATGCTAGGAGTACTATTTTGGGGTCATGGAATTGAATGTGACCATTTCTGAGACTCTCTTGGGCAGCCATCTTGGATCTAGATCACTTTTCTCTCAAAAACCTGACCAAATCCAGATTTCATCTCTTAAATCTACAAGAATATAAATGATTTTTAATAAATTCATTACTCTTGATTGTAGCCATCAGAAATATGGTGCAATCTGTCAGCTTAGTGTATAATGGTGCAGTTTGGAAGCCATCCTTAATTCCTCAAATCCTGCAGTTCACTTTCTGTATTAGCTTCTAAATTAGATTCTCCCTTTGGAGTGGGACCTTTCGGCTGGGTGCACGAAGGAGCAGACTACCCTCATTGGGGCCTTCCACAGTAACAATCAATATACTAGAATTATGAAAGGCAAGTAAAGTTTTCTTGGAATTTGCTGTAGGCATAGAATACCATGCATATGTGTCCTTATGTATGAGCCGTCACCAAGTCTACATGCTGCTGATGTGTCATGGGATTCCTCCTGAACAAACCAAGTTTGAGTGTTCAAAGGTTGTGGTTTGCCTGATTCTGTCAATTCCTTGGTATTTAGCCTAGTATGTGGCCAGGTAAATAGAAGTACACCTCCTGAATGCATATTATTTATTATGAGTGAATGGCCTTGTATCAATAATTGGAAACATGATGCCATCCATCATGTTTGAATGTGTAGTCTAATATTGTATAACTATCCACCAGAAATTATCAATGCCAAATTGGTCAGAGGCTTAGGTGGTATCCCTCCAAAATCTTAAACATTTTGTGTGAAAAGATCAAAGTTGTGGACTGAGTGTATAATCAGGAAATGAAGGAAGAAAGATAGGTTTAGCGCACGCTAGTTACCTATATACAAATAGGCTATGCAAATCATCCATAACCTAAGTCACAGGATCAAAGGATCAAAAGAAACTTAGCATGCTCAAGCTAAATGTGGCCAGCCAATTCATTCCCTCTTTCTACAATCAGGCGCATTTTGCATAGATTCATTTACAGTTTTCTGTTTGTTAAATGTTTTCTCATATCTGAAATGGTCTAGTTGTCATTCACGTCACAAGTCATCAGATGTGTAGCTGAAAAAGTGTCAATTGATACATTCAGGGAATAATGTGATCAAGCCTAGAAAATAAGAACATTATGTATGGAGACTTTTCTCCATAATGTCTGTCGTACATGTGTTTATTAGTATAAATGTGATCATTATTAAGCAAAGGGTATACAAGACAGGTCAAACAACATTGTCTTTGGTGATGCCATGCTATGATAAAAGAAAAGAAAAGGCAAAAGGGTTGCACATCATCCATGAAGAAACTGGTTGAGGAAGAATTTCTTTTTGTATTTATAAGTAGTTGGTGAGGGCCTGAAATGTATATGTGTCATGGCGGTCTATATGTAAGAAAAATCCATTTGATAGATAAATGAAAGTGTGGAAACTTTAAACAATTTTGGGTGGCATCAGGTTTTACTAAAAGAGGGTGGAGCAGTGTGTTTTTCCATGTGTGGAAACGATTTTGCCCCTCCCTCCTCCTGAGGGTCAAAATTACTTTGCACCCCCTCCCCGGAGGCCCAAAAAACGTGCTCAAACATAATTTGTTACCTATAGAAACATTCGGGCATTTTTGCTGAAAACAGGTAGAATTAATTTGCCTGCCCCTCAGAGGGGTTGCAAAATTTTGCCCACCCCCGGTCAAGAATGTTTCACCCCCATTGTAAAAGATGATAGTTCATATACCTGTCACTGGTCCATGTCCAGTCATGGTGTTTGCTGGCTCTGCTGTTGGCAACTCTGGATATGAAAAAAAGACAATAAGATGTTTCAGGATCTAATAGTAATTAACATTGCACAACAATTGTTTAAATCTATCCAATGTATGTATAGTTTTGGAGGGTGTTAAACATCATAAAACACTCTGCCATCATATCCTGGATTTGCAGAATACTAAAGAATATCTACATGTATACAAAGACTATAGGAAAAACGATTTGTACCATAGTCTCTCACGCATAAGGCACAACCTGCATATAAGGCGCAGTCAGACTTTATGGATCTTGTAGAAAAATTCAAAATAAAATAACTTCTGTTCTTTTCAATGGATATTTGAAACTTTTTGAAACTTCTGAATTTTGGAGACCATAAGCTGATGGGAGGACTCTCCCCTCAACTTTTACTTTATCCTATAGGGCACACCAGGGGCTTATCCTTACTAATAAGGTATGCGTTATATACGAGGTATTGCAGTAAATGCTCTGCTTGTTTACCTTGTTGTGACTACAAGAGCTAGCATTATAAATCAGAGCCAACCCGAACCTTTGAAAATTGAAAAAAAAAAGAGAACTCTTACCTTTCTACTAGAGACTTTTAGACCATGTTACTTGAATTTTTTTTAATTTTTCTCCTTAAACTACAGTATGATTAGGCATAAATCTAGTCCTGTTTTCATGGTTTCTGCTGATTAGTGTTAGACTTTAAAGACAATTAAAGAAAACATTTTGTTGCTGTTCGAGAAATCTGAAAAAAAAGATAAACAATCCAAGACATTGTCTAAAATATACTACAACTTACATTCAGAAGTAAATAAATTGAAACCAAAGTTCACAGAACTCAACATTCTTGTATTTCATGAAAATTAAAAATGAAAAAGCTCAAAGTTAATAACTTACCTGTGTGATTTCCATTTTGACCTTGGCTAGTAACCGCATTGTTACCTAATCAAACACAAATATCTACATTACAGTCAATATAGGTTTACAATTAAAAGTATTTACATTTAGGCAATATCTTGCTTATAGTTAGGACCTCACATATTCATGGTGTCCCTCTTATGGTTGATTTGGATCTGGAGGCCATTTCTTAAGGTACTACGACTACAAACAGCCACTAACATCTGAGACCCCCAGGAATTAGGCAGGTGATTGTATGTACCGCCCTACGACTGCTCTGTATGATTACATAAGGCTTGGTAGAGCAGTCATACTGGTGCAGGCATTAGTACCCATTATCTCACGATTCTGGCCTGTACAGTGCTTTTTTGGTCATAACCCCATTCTGTTATCAGTGTATAATCGTACCCTGAGACGATCTTGGTTAGAACTTGAGCAAGTTAATAAATTGGCGAAGCATACAAAGTCAACTACGCCATAGTTTTCCAGTTAAAACCATTTAGGTTCAACAGGGAATCGATCCCCGGCCGCTGTGGCAGGACTTGAGCACGCTGTCCACTACACCAAGCCGACATACCTGATGCTTACAGACCTCGTTAGCATAGAATCCAATGGAGCCTGGTGGAGTTATTAACAGAGAAACATCCTTAGATATCCTAGATGAACATGCCATGCCTAATTTTGCCATTTTGTTCGAAATAAATAAGAATCCATTGATTTTCCATAGCGATACGGGTCAGCACCTGCCATTGCGGCTTGCTGACCCAGTGATTCAGCCGAAAGTAGGTCAGGTACATCCGGGCACCTCCCCGCTTTGTCAACAAGACGCAATGGCCGTGTACAAAATGGATACAAAATGTATGCGAACACCAACTAGAGATCGTATATTTGGCAGTGCTAGAAGTACAGGACTTGACATGCTTGGATTCTACCCAAAAACTCGTTGGAAAGACGAGGGTATGACTGGTGGAGTAAAAACAATGGCTACGGTGGCTTGGCAAACCGAGCGGATCGCATGCACTTACAAAATGTCTGCTCCTGGATTAAGTCTAGGGTTATCAGGTAAGAAAATAATACATAATGGATGAATAAGTGCGATAAATGCATTAAGGCATTGGTATTCTAGTGGTCCTTTGCACGGACGGTGAAGATAACTTCAGATGATAAAGATAAGTCAATTTTATTTCCAAAGGGAACTGAAGATATCTTTGGAAATTTTAAGAAAATTTTTTTAAAATTTTTTTTTTAAATTATTCAACTATATCCAGACTGTGATTGTTACCATGACAACCAATGGACACAATTATTAATGTATAAGACACAGATATAGAATTTTATATACACTATCTATGAAGAATGTATAATATATTAACACTGTAAATGAGTTCAGAAGTGAATGTATTATATCAAATTAATAATATTATTACCCATAATGCATCTGAAACCATTGTGTAAGCAACGACTCACGATGTACCTTATACATGATTTTATGACATTTGATTAACCCTGACGAAGGCACCTATGCCGAAACTGTTGGTTCAAATTGACTAAATAAACCGTCTTATTTAACAACCTAAGTTGGAATCTAGTTGTGTTGTTTATATATCGTAAATTTTAAGATATCTTGAGAACTGTTATCTCTAACCTATCTTTTCAAGGATATTATTGCAAATGTATGACAAATAATGCCAGCTGCTATAGAAATGAAATTTTGAAGATATCCATGAAGATATCTTCTGTGTCATCTTCATTTCTGCCTATCTTTAGTGAAGATACCTCGCCGCCCGTGCAAAAGACCATAGGACTCGGTGAGGTTAGCTTGAAATATTCACCCTCCCACTCTGCGCTCAGGCGAATATTTCAAGCAAACCTCACCTCATCCTAGAATATCAATACATTAATAGCTTACAAATGCATGATAATGTAATGGCCTTATTTTAAGGCCAGTCACTACGATTTGAAGTACAGCATTCGTAGTGTGTTAAGAATTAGCCTCCTGGTTGAATTAGTGTTAATTTAATGTAAAATGTATGGTCACTTATTAAAGGGCATCCATAATTTTCTTGATTCTTCTGTAAATCCTCGCGTATAATAGGACATGACTTATACACAACTATTACCATTCCTGCATTCTATAGGATTAAGCCTAACTCAGTGTGCACCTTAGATGCGAGAATTGTACACTATAGAGCAGTACTGAAATGACCAAATTTTGACCTAATGTGCATCCTACAGCATTTATTCTAACTCAGGGTGTGTCCTATACACGAGGGGCATTTTATACAGGAGGATTTACAGTATATGTTACACAAGGTAAAACTAAAGACATGCACCCCAGCTGTTGTCATGCCATCGTGCGTATGGGTGTGGACCACTAAAATCAACATGACGACATGGGCTATGTAGGCTTAGTGGCATGGGACATGAACAATTTCTTAGAATTGACATGTTGACATGAACAATTTCTTAAAATCGACATGGTGACATGACCATTTCTCAAAAGGGGGGACATGGCCATTTTTTCGACATGTGACATGGGGGACCCCCCATCCACACCCCCATGCATAGCAGATCATCAGACATGTCATACAAGGGGTTATCTGATGTGTCGATTCATCAGGATACGTGTTATGTTTGTTGTTTTTTTTTTTTTTTCGCTTAAAGCATTACTTACTAAGCAGCACAACCAATACCGCGATGACACCAGCAAGTAGCGCAAGACCAATGACGACTAGCAGGCAGTACCACAGTGGGCATCTCCCTGTACTCTCACCCTTGGACACTTCCACAGGCCTGGTAGCAACATGACCCTCTATGACCTTAGTCTTAATGTCCTGCAGCCTCGGCCAGCATCTATTGATACAAGTTCAATAGCCTGGGGTCAGCTCTATATCCCACTAGAAGTGTATTCTATTTTATTGTTTTATTGCCCTCTTTGATCAAGATAAAAAAATCTTATTGAAGATGGATGTGTATTCACTCTCTAACTGATGTTTGGCCAATACTAAATAGTATAGCCTCTGCTGGGAGAACTAGCTCGCCGTCTGGGCAATGATCTAGTCAGATGAAGGTCTGAAGCCAGCCCATACTCTGTCGGGCTGGAGGGGGCAAGCCTGAATGTCCTGCTGCTTTGTCTGAAGTTTCTCATACGGATGACTGTGCTGCCACTTTGGCTGCCCATCGTATATAACTCATTATTCCACGATTTCTGGGATTCTCAATGCTTTTCCTGGATATTCCCATGCACATACCTGTCGATATTGCACACCATGAAGGCTACAGCATCACTTTTGTAAGGCGTGCAGTTATCCAAGGATAACAGGCACCCAGTGTGGTTATCCATGGTTAACCTGCACACCTTACATGTCCTTACATGTCATATGTTACATGTTAAAACCTACGAAATTTTTCATTGCCAGGGCTGGGGTCGAACCAGCAGTCTCACATCCCAAATCCAACTCCCTATGCATTGTGCCACAGGGACTGGTGAGAAACGATCAGTGTTTGCTTGGTTAGATTGTAGAGGTAGGCGGGACGAGTCCCGGTCCGGGTGCATTTTTTTTCGCCGTGTGCGCTGTCGCTGTCCGCTGCCGGGCGACGAGGTGTATGTACAGATCGTACACAAACACGGTCCGGGCGCATCTTTTATTCGCCATGTGCGCTGTTGCTGTCCGCTGCCGGGCGACGAGGTGTATGTACAGATCGTGTACAAACACTATTTTTTGCCGTGTGCCGCTGCCATAACCGCGAGACACATTCAAAGCAAGCCAAGCTGAGACGGGGGCTTTCGCTGTCCACTGCCGGGCGCCGAGGTGTATGTACTGATTGTGTACACACACTATGGCTGGCTTTGAGTCCCGGGGAAGGAAACAAATTTTTGTTTTCAACTTGAATTTATTGATCTTCTATTGATTATCTATTGGTATCGTGAAATAAAATAAGTAGTCAATGGATAATTCATGACTTGTGTGTGTTAGCAAAGGCTCATTACACTCGGGCTACGCCCTCGTGTAATTATCCTTCACTAACACACACTCATCATGAATTATCCATTGATTGCTCGTTCAATATTCAGTGTCTGTTGGATAGATGTACTTGGCGTTGTTCATTGTTGTTCTGAAATATGAAGAGAATAGCACATGTTTGTTGAAGACGCCTATTGGGAAAAAAGTTATATTTGATGTTTGCAAATGTTTTGGCCAAAAGCAAAAGTTTGTAAAGTACACTTTATTACATTCAAAACAAAATTCGATGTTTTATTAACCTAGTAAAACATTTGCTGGTTACATTTCAAAAGTATCCTCTCTTACCTAGAAATAAGAAAAAAATTATACAACGTTAGAAAACGTTTATGTTAACAACAAAGTGTTGGTGATTCTCAATTCCGCCACAAGGCCACTGTGACCACATGATCCTGGGTCATTTTTTTCACCGTAGAGCCTACAGTGTTAGTGCTTAAAGTTATTGTCATGAATGAGTAATTACGTAAGCCGACAGGCCCTACAATGAGGTTGGTCTGGAGCGTGTTGCTCCTATGGTAAAAAGAGCTGTCAGTAGGTACTCCCTTTTCAAAAGAAGTCACGCTCTGCTTCACCATTCGACTTACACTCACCACATTAGTCTGAAAAGTCACCTGCCTTGTTTAAGACAGAGAGTTGCACTATCAGGTACCTACTCATGTCACACACTCTATAGTATATTATACTGACTGACTTCTCCCCACTAGGTACCTACTCAAATCCCCCTTTTTTAGCACCGTACTTGAATGACCACTTGTGAGCAACAAAAGGGACAAGTTATAGCTACATGAAAAGAAAGGACTGGAAATGAGGGCATTTTTAGCCAGCTCTTCCTTTTACTATAGGAGCAACACCCTCCAGTGTTAACTGTGAGCAATTTAAAGGACAGGCCTATGATAACACACACTTAAATAAGTGTATCTTATGCTGCAAACCACCCCAAACAAGAACATCAAACCACATTCATAGGCTCCTCCATAGACTGGTGGTTATAAGCCCTTAATACCTGCAGTGTTCCAGTGTAGTGTTAGACATGTATGTATCATTGCAAGTGTTACAGTATCACTTACCTACCGCACAGCTATTACGCGTCTTCCCCCTCGGCTTTTGGAATTCCCAAGTGAGCATGTTCCAAAGTTCCTGTGTTTGACATGATAGTAAACATGAATCTACCTCCCATTAGGCCAGAAACTGAGATGTCTATGTTTTAGTCACACCCAGAAAGTCTTGCTTACCCAGACCATTTTCTTCCCTTTTTTCTTTCAAAGACTCGTGTGTGTTAGCAAAGGCTAATAACACTCGGCCTACGGCCTCGTGTCATTATCCTTCACTAACACACACTCGTCATGAGTTATCCATTGGTTACTTGTTCAATATATTCCCCCTTGTCTCTCACTCAAGCCTGTAAATGAAACATACATATCATTATGTCTGCAGTGGGAATTTCACAATAGAAGAGCACTGGAGTGTGCAGAAAAACTGCTGTATGTAGATATAGTTTCCTGCTCATGGCTCAGTGAACAGGAAAAGGTAGTAAACACACCATAATTATTGCTGAATCACACAGATGACCCCGTGCCCATTGGTCGTCATGATGCACCAATGTGATGCTGGTCAGTGTATAGACTTCCTTGGAGCATCATGGTGACCCTCTGGGAGTGTATCAATCTTGTACGGTTGTCATGATACATGAATTCAGCCAGGGTGAGTTACTCATCAGGGCTGCATTCTTGCATCATGATGAATGGGCATGATGCATAAATGCATTAGTGGCCCTTTTAGTGTTCACCCTGTAAGGGCCGCTATTGCAAAAGTGAATCATGCCCATTAGCTATCAAGCATATGTTGCACCATCGTATCGATGTACCAATGTAATGGAACAATTCTCCTTGCCAAAGAAATCCATCATGTCAAGCCTCTGTGGTCAGCAAGACAGTGGCCCTGGCAAGGGCTGCATTCATGCATGATAACACATTAATGCGATCTTGGCCATTAGAAGGTTTTGAGTGTGGCTAATGCATTGACCTTTTAAGGGTCGCTGATGCATTATGCCCATTGGTCATCATGATGCACCAAAGGAATGCTATCGACTCTACTCCCTTGGAACAACCCGACGGGAGTTTGTGCATCAACCCCGTCGGGTTGACATGAGACACTCCTGTATTAATTAACAGCCATTAACATGGTTAATGCATCATGCTAGGCCTTCATCCATGCCTGTGTGGTATGATGCATTAATGCAAACAGGGGCTGATTTCATGCATCATGACAACTGATGGAGATAATGCACAATGCAGGTGTCAAAGGGTTATAGTGTTTTCTTTCCTTAGAGGGTGGGACATTTCCATACTGTATAGTGTCATACTAGAGTTATGTGTATGATCAAGTTGTCATTTGAGAAATATCATATGACTAGTGGCTATAGTGAGTAAGAATATCAAGCTCTTATTATGTATTCCGGTTATCACTTGTTTATTCAAGGTTTATGCTTATGTATCAGTAATACAAATGTTAATACACAGGTAATTCACACACACAGTAAATGTAATATGGGTATAAGTAAGTGTTCCACTCCTATGTGTAATGATAATACATTGTCCAATATAGGTTCTAGGTGGGTTCCCACAACCTAGCTCCTGGCCTGCTGATAATATAAATGTGTAACTTTACCCTCTTGTAGATAGATGGAAGAAGATAGCCTCTGGCCACAAGAGGGGTGTAGTCCTATGTCTGTCTGACATAGTCTAACCCAGCAGAGTGTTCTTGTGGCAGATGCATAGCAGGCTGCAGGAGAGCTGGACTGGAGATGTTGTCACTGAGGTGGTTCTCTGGATACTACTTGAATGGAGGCTGGAGGCTGGGTATAAGTAGCCAACCCATGGCTTCCTCTCCCACACTGGCTGGAGCCAGTGGCAACTGCCACTGCCTTTGTCCATTAGTGCTGAGTTTTTCATGTCCATATGGGGTACATAGGACGCCCCCATGAGCCTACCAGCGCCCCCATTGTCCCACTCAGTATTGCATCTTCAGATGCCCATATCTCAGTTGTTTGTATGTCAAGAGCTTTTTAACTGTGCATGCGCAGAGGGGAAGTTGTCAGTTATTACATGCCAGCTGGATAAGCGTCCAGCTGTAATTAACATGTCTGTGGCGCATCCAAAGCTCAAAACACTCCGGATGGCCTAGCTCTCTTAATAATGGGAGTTAAGCGACAAGATTAAGCCCATGGGGTTTGTCATGGACCGGCGTTTACAGAATATTTGGACTAGAACATCTGTGAGATGGCGTAGCTCTCACCGGAAGTTCACAATGCTGTCACTTCTCCGTCCTTTGTCCCCCATAGCACCTTAGTGGGTGCCTAGAGGTTTATATAATACATAGCTGGTGGTCAGTGGACCGTGAATGCTCATATGGAGTTATATGTATTCATGCCTCATATTATATGCATTAATACAATCATATGTTACAGTTTATGGCATTATTAAAGTGTACATGATAATAGTTTCCATGCTACTGTATTGGCCATTATAAGTGCCAGGGTGCCAATTGATTTCAAACAGTCTATATAGATACCCCTATTCAAGAATAGTGCTTATTCAAGATTTAAATTATAGTGTATTTTAAAATGTTAGTAACCCTCTATCCCTTGTCCTTATTCAAGGCCCGTGCTTAAATTCAGTATCTTGATTATAGGGTATTTTAAGATTTCAGTACCCCAGGCAGTAATTCAAGATGCGTGTTTATACAGGCTGATAGAGAAAGTTCCTAAACATGTTTGTACATGTGACAGAATCAGTGTATCACGCCATCTTTATGGACATTGGAAGAGGGTAGGAGGGTATGGAGTTCATCATCCCTCCCACCTCTTGGGCAAGATTTCTGACTGACCCCCCCCCTTCTCCCTACACAAACATATTGTCTCTGAAGCTGCTTCTGGTTGAAGTGAACTGAATTGACCCCTTTAAAACTGATGATAGTGTACTAATATGTCTTATAAAATGGCTGACAGTGCTCTGCTGCACGATAGAAGTGACCTTGAGTGCATTACAGGAGTACAGTGCATGCCTGAGTAAGGTCATGGTATATATGTAATGGTTCAATGGTTATTCATTGTCTACACATACCTTGATTAGGTGATTGATTGTTTGAATGGCAATATAAAAGTTTTATAAAAACAATAGATAACTCTTTCTTCACATCAAGACTGTCTGTTGTTCTATAATGCATGAATGCATCTCAGATGCATTCGTGCATTATAGAACAACAGACAGTCTCGATGTGAAGAAAATCATTGGCGGATCCAGCATTCACAAAATGAGGGGTGTGACCCAAAGGTACTGGGTACTCTCTATTTTTGAGCAAATTTTGTAAATAAACAGAAAGCAGGGGTGTATGCCCCTTTATTACACCTAGTATATGATAGTCCTATGCTTTAAATATAGGAAGTTCGTATGCATGCACTAGTGGCATATTACGGCCATGTGTTCCCTAGTGGGCATACGGATGTTGGCTGCCATCTGGTGGAGAAAATCAGTTCAATTCTAGTTCATTTCTAGATTGAAATATCAAGCTAAGATTTGGTTGTTTTCAAATTGTTCAGACTATGTCTGATAAGATAAGATTAGAACACCCTCCTGAGGGCATCAAAGGCTTTGAAATTAAAAAAAAAAAAAAATCTACATTTGCCTCTCATTACACATATTTCCTTCTATGGTATTCACTGTGTACATGTTTATGCGGGATTGATCGGGCATGAAGCAACAAGATTGTAAAACATACAGAAGATGGAGACAGAATGCCACTAGGGTCACCACCATAGCTACTGCTCCAAATGTGTAGTATCCATAGTTCATAAACAATGCCCCTTCACCTACGAACATAGCAAATAGACAGAACAGGTACAGCGAATGGCTGTACAGCCCACCGATAGTGATGGTAATGCAGCCAAGGATGCCAAATGATGCTGTGAAAATCCCCGGTATGAAGAATATTGCCGTTTGTAAGGCAACCGGGAAGTTTCCCGAGACTGCAAGTTCCATGATGATCCCCTTCATGGTGAGTATTATGTTGACGATGTAGAGTAAACCTCTGAGCAGTTTCATGTGGATTCCTGTCATGTTTGAGGTGTTTTTGCCATGTTGCATGCCTCTCACCATTTGTTCCCCATCAGGGTTGGAATTTTCTAACATGCAGCATGTTCTAACAGCAGTGATTATAAATAGAAGTGCCATGACAGCATTGAATGCTATCCCCACAAGGGTAATGATGAATAGAACACTGAACCCAATACTCCAGGAGAGGTATAAGAGCACACTCAATGTTATTTCACCTACCACACATGTCACGAAAATACCAAGAGCGATGCCTGAATGTCTCTCTGTTGATGTTGTGTTCTTTCGATTGGCAATTACTCCAACGCATGTTTCTACTAATCCAAAAACCATGGATCCTGCCAAGTATCCAAATTGGGGTTTCTGGGTTTCCTCCATATCCTCCACGCTTCCCTCTGGATTGTCATTCAGTAGTATACTGGATGTGAGAAGTATCATCGCACTTGCAGAATTTATGACGAGGAACACCCCTTTGATGATCTCCATACCGAACAGAAAGTCAAGCCACCCTTGAAAACCCATCTTTGATTGTCAAATATGTATCACTGGTAGTTTCTTAAAATGTCACTTTTAGACTTTTAGTGCCTCTCTACTAAATCTATATACTATAAAGAAAATGTCATTAAAAGTAACAGTGAAATTTTCGTCCCAAAGTTGCCAGAAATCTATTGTTTTTTCCACAGAGATTCCTTGTCCGTTTGTCCACCACCGCACTGCCACCTGGGGCTTCTTGTGAAAACTACAACAGTTATTTTTTGCAGTGCACAAGTTTCTGCTTGCCTATAAGATGCACCTGATGTGTATAAGGTAAGATTAAAGAAGAAAATCAACTCTGTGCTGCTTATATTGTATTTGTACTTGCAGTGTTACGCTTACTCTACCAAATCAAATAGGCATGATTACCTATGAACTACACTTAAGAAAGAAGGTCTGATAACAGCATGCCTCTTCAGTTAGGTTGCCAAGTCACACTGTAAAAGAGAATGTGACGTCTGTTGTTCTTTTTATGGATACATTGTATTCCTTATTGTACCACTGTACTACCATCTGGGGCTTCATTGTAGAAACTACACTGCTTCATTGCAAGACAATAACGGTGGTTCACTGATGTACAAGGATCCCTAGTAGATTCAACAGTAATTCTGTTCGAGTGCAGTTTGTCAGTTGTATTGAAATAAGCCCCAGACTGTAGAAAGGAACAGACACAATAAAGTTGCCAAAATACATATGTTTCTCCAAGCACATACAGTTAACTAAATATTGAGCATTTTCATCAGTGCATCAGACCTTAACTCCTCTTAGTTAATGATGTCCAGGTAAAGGACTCCCCTAGGTAGCATGTGTATGCCTGTGTATGTCTTGTTTCCTCATATGATGTATATCGGTACTCCACTCACTGTGTGTCCATAAGGACCTATATAAATGCTCATGAAGCAACACCTATATGAATGCGCATGAAGGGTCAGATGACTTCCTGCTTAAACCTGCCTTTGGCACAAGGGTTGTACGATTGTTTCCTTTATTTTCACATCCAAGTTGGGTAAAAGATAATCCGGCTCCTTATTAGTGAACCTACAGTAGGTCTTGCTGTGAGCTCTTATCGATAGTGTCCTGGGATATCCTTATTTCCCTTATTTTGAGTACCACTGGTATTATCATATATATGCTACATAGCAAGATATGTATCCATTTGCCTCTTCTCAGGTGTGCATAGTATGTCTTGTGGCGTAGTTGTACCACCACTAACTAGGACGCCTGGAGTGTGTTGCTCCTATGGTAAAAAGAGCTGTCAGTAGGTACCCTCTTTTCAAAAGAGGTCACGCTCTGCTTCACCATTCAACTTGCACTCACCACATAATTCTGAAAGATCACCTGCCTTGTTTAAAACAGAGAGAGCTGCACTACCAGGTACCTACTCATGTCACACACTCTATAGTATATTATACTGACTTACTTCTCCCAACTAGGTACCTACTCAAATCCCCCTTTTTTAGCACCATACCTGAATGACCACTTGTGAGCAACAAAAGGGACAAGTTATAGCTACATGAACAGAAAGGACTGGAAACAAGGGCATTTTTAGCCAGCTCTTCCGTTTACTATAGGAGCAGCACCCTCCTGCTCCACTCTATGCACCTGTAGAGGAGTTTTTTCCCTTCCGCTTCACGTTCAATATAATGTTACAGTAAAACCTCACAAAATAAACATGGTTTATACATTGTGTATGACAGACCGACCCCCATACTCAGTTGATCACACACTGGCCCTAGACCCCTGAAATCGACATGGTGACATGGTCATTTCTAACAATTGACTTTTTGAAATAACCAAACATTTTCTGATATTCAAACCCAATTGAATACCCTGTGTACTTGGGATACACAAGCTGTGGGCACAGTCTGACGCCTTCGATTTGGACACTCCTGCATTTGGTGTAAGTGCTGATCTATATGATCCGTGTATGTGTAAAAGTTTGAAGGTAGTATTTAAATTGTGTTAACACCAGTCCGAGTCCTGACATTTCTGCCAATTATATGCCAATAGCTGTTGTTGTCAGTCCTTCAGATATATAAAAACAGACCAAGCTAGAATCCATGTAATTGTTCTCACTCCTGTCTACAGGGATTGCCATAGCGACTTCAATCCAGGGGGCCGTTGCACAATCAGCGTGAAAACCGGTTTCCTCGTTCTGCTAGTGTCTAAGTGTTGCACAAATGTTTTCTCGCTCTGCCATTTGGTCCGTTTTTGCAGAGCGAGAAAAAAAGTGTTGCACAATCTTTTCCTCGCTGTGCGAAAGTCGCTGTGCTAAAATTTTTGGGTGCACAGCGAGAAAAAAAAGGCAGTTACTCTGGAGTCACCGCCTTTTTGGTTTTTAACATTGGTCCCTATGGGGACAGTCGTTCTGTGATTTGGAATGGAACCAGAGTAACATTTTGCAGGGAAATTTAAAGTGTGACAACTACTCTGTGTCAAAATGGATGTCCCAAGAGACAGTCTGGGAAGAAGAAAGCGAAAGTGCAAGAAAAGAGATACTCCCTTCACTTTATTCTCTGATGAAGAGTTTACAGCAAGGTACAGGCTCAGCAAGGAGGTAGTGAAGGAGCTGTGCCAGGACTACAGGCTACACAGCAAGTTCAAGGGGAGCAAACGTGGGGGAGGCCTCTCCTGCATAGACAGGGTAAGCTGAAATACCTTCTTTTTTTTCATTGTGGTCTGGATGGGGGGGGTCCCCCTTCTGACATGTCGACTCGATGAAATGGTAATGTCACATATCACTTGATGTCACATGTCACCTCTGTCATGGCCCAACATGTCAATTTTAATAATTTTATGTCAATAATTTTTTTAGTCATGTCAGTAAATCCCATGTCACATGTCTGTTTCAAGAAATGAGCATGTCACCAGTAGAATTTTGTAGTCCACACCCATGACTAGATGACCTTTCATCAGGAAGAAAGAAATTTTCTTAATTTATTTATTTATTTCTCCCCTTTTCCTAATACTCTGACATTGATTTCCTTTTTTTTCTTTCAGTTCTGTTTAGTGTTATGGTATTTTGCCACTGGGAGTTTCTTCGTGCTGACTGGGGACTCCCAGAAGGTATCCAAGTCCGTAGTGTGTAATTCAGTGAAAGATGTCGCTCAATACTTCGTCAAGAACCGGCACAAGTATGTGAAGTGGCCCCACTCTTTTGAATTGAAACTGCTTGCGGCCTTGAAGTTATACCGCCACAAAGTCAAGAGGAACCAAAGAGAGGTCGAACAAGAGATACCGTTTGTATTTGGATACGTGGATGGCACCCACATCCCAATCAAGTGCCCCTCCAGAAACGAGAGCGCATACGTCAACAGAAATCAGTATCACTCCATCAACACCACTGTGAGTTTTTCACCTTTTTCTTACCTTCTGTGGAGTCCTCTTGATTTTTGTTTCCTTAATAAAATAAGGTTCATCTTCCTCTTTTTTTGTCCTGCACCTCTAGAATTATTATGAAACATATCATCTGTAACAGAATATGGTTAGATGGAATTTATTTCCCTTTTCCTGATTTTTATTTCTTTCTTGGTGCAGATTGTCTGTGACTATGACAAACGGATATTGTTCATAGACCCTCGCTTCCCAGGATCGGTGCATGATGCCTACTGTCTCGCGGCGAGCCCCGTTGGAGACGAGCTCGACCAGGAGATTTGGGGGGATTTTGTTCTCCTAGGAGACTCGGGGTGAGCTTCCTTTCTTAGTCTTTGTCTCTACTTTTCTTTCACAGCATGCAAAACACTATAACATGTGGTTATCTTCTACTTTTGGCAGATATGGGTTGCGTCGGCACCTCTTCACGCCCTATAAGGACGAGACTTCACCCAAGAAGACCGCATTCAACAAGTGGCATAAGAAGAGCCGGGTTCGAGTCGAGCAGTGCATCGGTATCCTGAAGCAGCGTTGGAGGTGAGTGTAACTCTTTCCCACTCATGAGAAAAAGAAAGGAACTAATAATCTGCGCTTTAACATATTACCTTCCAATATTTTTTTCTGTGTCATCCTTCGTCCCTGTCTAAAGCTCCTTTTTTTCTGTTTTTTTTTTGTCTTTCAGGATCTTGGACTCCTCCGCAGGTTACATGAGGCACGAGCCAAAGAGGTCTTCAGACATCATAACCAGTTGCGCCTGCCTTCACAACGTGGCCATGGATCATGGCATAAGGATTGTAGATGACCCTGCTGATCCCTGGACACCAGTCCGTCTTCCCCTTCCCCAACCAAGACAGCTTTCCCGAGAACAGGAAAAGGAGCGTATCAAGTGCTTCCGGGACGAGTACTGCAACAAATACTTCTGAAAAGTGTGGCACCTTGCATGCTTCAAGTTACAACGAAAGTACTTTGGCTCTTTGTCTGTGATACCTTATAATTAGGATGTGGTACACATGTATGTCACAACGAGAGAGTTTCAGCTTGTCTGAGATATTTACCTTAATGTACATAAAGACGTACCTGGCGGACAGGCCTCACATGAAATATTTTTCTCTGACATTTTTTCCTGTTCCTTTTGTGAAAGAAAACTTGAACACGCGCCGTGAAAGAAAAAAAGTTTTATTTATGTACATATACATAATAACCTGTAAATAAACTGTATTTTTTTCAAACTTGTATAAGATTGTCCATTTCTCTTTATCATATATATCTTTGTCACATTTAATCCATACTTCATAACTGATTTTTGGCTTGCCTTCTCTGAGCTCTTATGGCTTCCCTCTCTGCCTTCCTCCTTTTCTTCTCCTCACACAGCTGCAGGTATTCGCTTCTGGTGCAAACCACAACTTTCTGCCCTTGTTTAGGTCTAACTTTGGGTAGAGCAGTCTTAGACGCGTCTTTCTTCCTCGCTGCTCCTTTCTGTTTGGATAAATCCTCCATTTTCTTCCTTAATACTGCTTCTTCTTTCTCCCTCTTTCTCTCCTCCTTCATCTTTGCCTCATGTTTCCTCCTTCTCTCCTCTTTCTTCTTTCTTTCTTCCTTCCTTCTCTCTTTGTCTTTATCTTTTGTTGGTACTTTAGTGGTCTTCATTTTGGTCTTAGCCTTGGAGAAGTCGGCAGTACCTGGTCTCCACAGATGGTTTTCTGTTATGCCTGACTGTGTCTTTGGTTTGGTAGGGTCCAGCTCCATGGGAATAACTCCTGGAATACCTGAAAACATACAGATGTTTCCTGAGTCTCAAAAGTACGTAATATTTTTTTTTTCTCGCTGTGTTTGAAAAAAACATTAGATGTCTTTTATTCTAAACTCAATAAGAGGTTGAATAAGGTAGGGTACAGTGACTACGGTAGTCCATCCTCACCTCGAACTGCCTCTGGTTTCAGATATTCTTAAGCTTTCTGCTGGGTCTTGGACAAAAGCAACTTCTTTGCAGGTGGTCCGCTTCCTGTCTTTTTGATCTCCCTTCTTAGTGTATTGTACTGTAAGTAAATAGATTAGGATAAAAATTTTGTTATTTTGCTTATTTCTCTTCACTAACTTTATTGTTATGTTGAAAAAGAAAAATTTCACTTCTCTCCTACCTTTTGCTTCATCTTTTGGGTGAAATCAGACGCCTTATCAGAGCACTGTCTGACAGTCTGGTGAGTGTGCGCTTCCGAGTTAACGTACACTGAAAGAATTAAGAAGAAAGTATTAAATTTATAAATTCTTTTTTTATGAAGTAACTTGCCTTGAAAAAAAAGGGGAAGATATAAGATTATTCTATCGAAGTAATAAACTTACATGCCACGTCTCTCCATGCTTGCCGCCTTATGTCCCTCCCTCCTCCTGTGCCGCTGAAGTGGAACTTTATAGCGTCCCGGTTTAAGTTTATTGCATCCATTAGGGCTTCTACTTCTTTCGTCTTCCACCTTTCTCTGGAGACAGGAAGGTCGTTTCGCATAGGGAGATCTTCTGCTTCACTTTCGGAGTCACTGGCGTTGGACTGATGGTCAGCATAAGAAGCTCCTACCAAGGTATCGTTTGCTTGCTTTTCTCGATGTGCATTTTCTGGCTGGTAAAGGACTGTAGAGGCCTCTGAGTCAACCGAGAAATCCTTATGCTTCAGTATCATTTGTGTTCTTTTCTTAGGTCTCTTATCAGGCTGACCCTGCTGTCATAACATGGAATAAAAAAATTATTTATTAGCCTTTGCCAACCGGTGTCACAACGAGAGAAGTAAGGGACAAAGCACAGCGACTATTGGCTAACTTTTAACGTTGTGCTACGTCGTACGTGACCCGCCATTATCCTCTTATCAAATTAACTTTTAGGCCCTTTTTTTATGCTCTGCATGCTCTCCTTTGTGTTCAGGACTTTCTCTGATGTTCAGACTTGAAGTTGGTCAAGCTTTTTTACATACCTTGTGCTTCTTAGGAGGCATATCACCTGTAGATTTGGACATGTTGTTCCATGACGTTCTGTCAATTATGACGTCATAACATGAAATCGAGAGTGCTGCCCCCTACGCACAACGACCTTTTTTCTAAAAAGTCGTTGTGAAGGAGGGCATAGCATTAGAATAGATAAACAAAGCTTTTTATTACATATCATGACCAGAAAGTGACTAGGAAAAGTGGACTTCAATAGTGTGGCCACTGTAGCACCTTATTGCTTTTCAAATGGTTTTGTGGTCGAGGAAAAGCCGATAACTGTTTCAAAGGCATAAAACTCTTAACTACACTGTACCTCATGACTTTTCAGACTACTTAGTGAAGGGGTCATGGTATAAGACATCAGTGACTTATTATGTTAGGAAGTATCTGTTTTTTTAAGCTTAAGTACTAGTAAAGTAAACCAAAGTGGGTGTTCTCTTTTGTTCACCCGAAAGAAATTTTCCCTACATGAAAATATGTCTGTCCACTCTCCAACCGCATCATGCATTACAGAAGGAGTCTCGTTGTGGCCAAATAAAAACATTCCTCTATGTAGGTTGAAGTCATAAAACATACAGCGTCATAGTCAGTTTGTTTCTCTCTTGAAAAATTAGATTTTCTTAATCTGAAACCGTTGTATCATAACAAAGTGGAAAACGAACATGAATACTCTGACTGTGAAAGTCACATGAAAGTAACATTTTCTATTTCTTTTTCGATCCATTCTTTGGGGCCTTCCTTTTTTTCTTAGGCTGTCCTTTGGTAGCCTCTGCTACCCTTTTCCTGGTCGCAGGACCCGGCTTAGGATCAACAGCCAGGTGAAGGGAGTGGAGAGTTTCTGCCGCTGTGATCACCTCTTTGTCAGGTTCAGGCTCTGTTAGTTCCTCTAGAGGCTTCTCCTTCTTCAGTACCCCTTCTATGTTACTGCAGTCGAGCACTACTCCCCCCTGAGATATATCTATGTGGACCCTCTTGATTTTACGCGGAGGAGGGTGTGTTCTGGCACATGTAGAAAGAACCACACATAAACCAAGTCTTCCTTCTGGAACTTCATCGTCTACGTTTATGAGAGAAACCTCGAGGTCTTCTTTAGTCTGAATAGCGCCTTGCTGCAAATGTGGCTGTTCTTTTCCAGCCTCTTTTCGGGTGTCTTGTGCTACCTCTTTCACTGTCTCTTCACCTCCATCTTCTTTAAGTTTTGGACATGGTACTACTTCGCTGTCCTCTCCTGCCTCACAGCTTACACCTTCAGTTTTATCTCCTTCTGCCGCCTCTTTCTGTAAGTCAGTTCCTCTGAGAGTTTGGCCATCTTGACCCCCATCCTCAAGGACATCATTCCCTCCCTGTTCTAGTCCTTCGTTATGAGCCTGCATGTCAGTGCTTCCCTCTTTCATAAGATCACTTCCTCCCTGTGCTTCTATGTTAGAACCTGCATCACCCGCGTCACTATGGGAGTCTTTTCCAGGCTCTGAGAGGTCAGTATGCCCCTGATTGCCTTGCTCAATAAGCTCGTTATGCGGTACATTCAATGGCTGAGTGACCTGATTTTGAGGGTCATCACCTGGCGGAGAAGGAAGTTGAGTCCCTTCCTCTCCCTCCTCTTCATAAAGAACCTCTTGGTAAACAACCTCTCTGTTCACGTTGTTTCCCGCGTCTCCTTGATCGTGCTCTAGAGGCTCGCTTTTAACCACACAACCAGCATACGATCCTCCCTGCTGCTCTTCCTGTTCTTGGGCTGCAGGTTCCCCCGCTAAAACCAAAGTTAGAGGGGAAGCTTGGTTTACGGTGGGACCTGTGACTAGTTCTCCATTGCCATTGACATGAAGGAGGTTTTGGGCCACTGTTGACTGGTCTGCAGAGGGATCAAGCGTCAAAACTGTGAAAAACAAGGCAAAAACTTTTTTAGTGCTTTCTTCAGAACAAGAGTGATACATAACTATACACAGGTGAGAAGAAAAATCTTCCCTTATGTCCCGTAGAGAAAATAAGAGACCTTCGCCCCTTCTTCTTTATGAAACCAGCCAGATTTACCTTACAGCTCAGTTTCTCTGTCTTTACGGTGTTTTCTTTTTTTCTGTTTTTCCAATAACTTACAACTTCCCAATCTTTTTGGACTAACTATATGAAGAAGCACAGATAGGCCTGGAGGTCGTTGCACAAAGAGCGTGCCTTCGTTCTGCTTTTTTCTCTCGTCAGTACGAGATTCACAAAGAGACTTATTGGATAGGACAAGATACATTTAGACTATGAAAAAAAAAAAAAATACTTACCTTTCAAGGCACCTGAAGACGAAGGTTTAACAACAAGTGGAAAAGTAGGAAACTCAGGAACAGGCGGGGTCTGCGTGGTTTCACACATCATCATGACAGGCCTCCTTTGGAGCCCGTCGGTCATGTGAATGACCTTACCGGAAACTGTAGGATATAAAAAGTTGAAACGAATAAAAAAACTTATGCCAACTGTATAAGTCACGCTGTGACGATCTGTCTCGTTGTGCAAACAAATAAATATAAGTATTTTTGTTGGTCAAGAAAAACTTCAGATGAGAGTGAAAATGAAATAAAAAAAGGAAATGCCAGACACCTAGACACTTACTGCTACACATATTTTTTTTCTCGATTTATGACATGTCCACCCAAATAAAGCCTTACCGTTTATAAGTTGAGCCACATTACGGCTGCAAGTTGCCTGAGTGTCAATGATAGACTGCAAGTGACGGCTGGTAGTTTCCTGCGTTTTCACGATGGACTCCCTGTCTGACACTATCCTCTCAAGCACTGTTCCTAGCCTCTCATGCACATCTGTGCATCGACTCAGGAAGGACATCATGTTATCCACGTTGTCCCGTCTGTGTACTTCTATAGTGGTCATAAAAGACTCGATATTGGCTAATCTGATTTCCTGGTTCTTAACCTGATTTGCTATTTCTTCTTCTTTACTCGAGGCATCTGTGGTTTTTGATTCAAAGTCTAATTTCTTTCCTCTGCCCCCAGAGTTTTTCTTTCCAAGAATCCGTGGACTACGCCGTACTTCCTTTTTGACTTCCGACTTTGGAGTAGAAGTGAGGGGGACTTCCTGTTGAATACCGGTCAAGTCCACTATGTCGGTGTCTGTTGACACAACGTCTACTTGCATGTCATCAGATCTGTCGTCTCCTGTGAAATCAACGTCAAAGGCAGCAGCGTTCCTGACTGCCCGAACACCTGGTTTCTTGAAAGGAGCCTTAGCGGTACCTCTTCCAGAGGGAGAAGGAGCAGGTTTAGCCTTCGCTTCCTTTGTATTTGCAGCAACTTTGGCCTTTGTCGCTTTCGGTGTGCCAGTGACCTTGGCCCCACCTGCTGCTGCTGCAGCCTTACCCGGTTTCCTGAAAGGCACCTTGACTGCCGGAGACACAGGTCCTTTCCCTTTTTTAGGCATGGGACACTGAAACTGTGCCAACAGCTCCTTCTCTGAAGGCACAACCAAAACTTTAAGGGGAGACGGAGCAGCACCTTTAGCTTTAACTCTAGACTGCACAGCAGGGGACTTCTTGGCCTGTTGCCTTCGTTTCTTTTCCTCTTCCACGGGATCCGTGTAGTAGACTTTTTCCCCTCCTTGCCCTGAAAAAAAAAAAATTCTATTGTTCAAGGGAAATTGTGGTCCAAGAAAATACACATAGTCAAGAATAGAACAACGTGAGGAATCGCTATCGAAGAGAGAAAGAAGAAGAAAATAGGTCAAAAGAACAAACAATATTAGGTCTGCTGTGTTTTACTATGAATTTTGGGAAAGCGTAGACCCATCCTAAAATTTATGCATGTTTCTTGAAAACATTTATTTATTCAAAGGAAAAAAAATGCCTGTGCTGAAAACACAATATTCAATAAAAGTAAAATTCAGGACGCTCACAATAAGTTAAAGATAGGGCCTAGTTTCATTCTTAAAAGAAATTTCTTTCTGTCTTACCGGCAATTCTCTCGACTCCCTTATACTTCAACAACATCATGTCGGTGAAGGAGCATCCTTCACATGGTTTTCCTTTCTCTATCAGGTATAGATATTCCTCGTTCTGAAAAGCATAAGAAAATAATGAGGACAAGAAAATGAAAATTAAAGGGGAAGGAGGTCAGAAAGATACAGAAGAAAAAAGACATCAATTTAAGTTACACTAACTTATATTTTGAAAGGTGTAGCAAATCACTATCAAGAGTATAATATATTTTTTGTTCGCTCACCTTTGCCTTAAGCTTAGAGAAATAATCATTCACGTGATGCTGCATTTTGTCTAACTCCCGGTTCGCATTCTTGATGCTGTTCACTGTGGCTGCAAGAGATCAAAGGAGACATAGAATATCTGAGAAAAAGAACAGCTCTCTTCATGAAAAACACACAGAAGGCACATAGTTCTGTTTAACTTTGAGGATAAGAGAAAAGATAAAGATTTTTTTCTGTCATAATGTCAAACTTAATAAAAAAAAACTCACCTAGAACTGTGTCCCAACCTTCTCTCCTCAGCTGTGCTCCATTCTTCCCCCTAGCCTTGATATACGGCTTCTGATTGAGGAGGGCAAAGAAGAGCGCTCTATGCTCAGCTTCAGTCCAGTATACGTCTCTGGCCCTCTCTGTCCCCCGGGAAGTTAAGTTCGTTTCAGGCCTGCTGGAGGGACCCGCCTTCGGTTGTTTTGCCTTAGCCTTTTTCACCTTACCCTTTCGAACAGGGCTATCTTCCTCTGAGAGTTCACTAGAATCCTCTAAAATGTATTCCTCTTCTTCCTCTCCTTGCTCTAGTCCTTCTTCCTCCTCGTCTGATCCTTCTGTTAGGGTGTTAGTTTTCAAAATTTCTGGTAACTCGAACGACCTGCTGCCCGCTTGGGTCGCAAGATCGTGCTCCTCTTCCTCATCGTCTTCGTCGCTTGAAGACAAAGCATAACAACGGTCGTACTGAAAAAAGAAGATAAAGAATATTTATTTTCAGGAAAAAAGAAAATTAGGGGGGAGGAGAGGGGGACTTTTTTTCAGGTACTGTTAATTATGAAAAAATGAATCTAAGAATGTCTGAATAACTCGATTTTTTCTCTTCTTTGCCGTAAAATTCGAAGAGAGGGAGAAAAAAAAAAGAAAATGAAAAGAAATAACAAGACAGAGAGAGAGACACGCTCAAAAGACGTTAGAGCGAACCAAATTACCCTATTATCGCCCGACCCGGCAGAGAAAGAAAGCTAACAGAACGACGGAAAAGGAATAACAGTCTAAGAACAGCATGTCATTGTCTTCTTCTGAACAACATCTACCTTATAGAACACTATATTAAAAGAAAACTTACTTCTGAAGCGTAGTGAGACATGATATATCCCTCTGTTTCGTTGATCGAAGCCGGCCTCTTGTTGACATCAGCGCGGGCACCGGAAGTGACGTTCTGCCTAACTGGGTCAAAATACGCGGGTGCCCTGTCGTTTTTTCTCGCTGTGCTAGAGTCTCGCTGCAGCAGCGAGGAAAGCACAGCGAGTCCTGTTTTTTTTGTCTCGCTGTCACAACGACTCTCGTTGTGAAAAGGCAGAACATATTGTGCAACGGTCAGAAATAAGTCTCTTTGTGAATGTCGTACTAACGAGAGAGAAAAGCAGAACGAAGGCACGCTGTTTGTGCAACGACCCCCAGGTGTGTCACTTCCTCGGGGCAGCCAAGAAAGACGCTGCTCTCTGTGCCACCAGGGTCGGTCTAACTATTACAGGTAGGTCTTTGTCATTTATCTTTAAACCATTAATGCATTGATTAATGTATAATGCCCATAGGTTGTCATGATGTATAAATGCAACACTGGTGAGGAATTATAGCATCATGCTGACCCTCCAGGGTTAAAACACTGCTAGGGTCTGCATGCTGCCCAACGCATGATCAACCCTGAATAAATGCAGATATGACAGCATTGATTCAATGGTGAAAATATGAAAGTTGATTTGATAACAATATTTCAATATTAATGTCTAGTATTGATAGGATATTAGAATAGCAACAGTGCAAAAGTATTGAAAACAGGTTCATAATCAATATTATCGATGCACATTAACCAGATGTAAAAGTTGATTCCATGTTTTGCACCTGTTGGGTAAGGACTACATTATTTTGCAATAATACATCATTTATATTTCTCATGAAGATACACAAAAGCGGCTCTTGTTGAGTGCAAAGTCAGAACTGCCAAAGATACTCAGAGGAGGCATGTATGTACTGTTCAAAGTTGACTTTGACTTTTAGTTTAGGAAAAAAGCAGACATATTATAAGAAAAAGCAACAACAAAAACATGGGACCTATGAGTCAGAGGTAAACATGAAAAGCCTGACTAACACATGCATTTACTCAATATATAAGCTATTGAATGTAGTGTAAGTTTAATAATAAACCAGTGATGCAAAAAGCATGTAGCATTTCAAAGCAGTTACCTTGATTTTGCTAAACATAGCTATCTTAGTCTCTTTGTAATGCTTTGTAAACTGATTGTTTTCTTTCCAGCGGCATAATAGAGCTGGTGCCTGAACTTCTGCCCATCATAAAAATCAGTACATTCATGCATCATATCATTAATTTATCTGTAGTATTAAAGACCACAATTGAGTCACTCGCAGAATTTAGGTATACCATATCTGGCCAGTAAAATAAAGCCTCAGGTTTGTTTACAAGGCACACAATGTACATGCAATTCAGGATAGATATGTTTTGCAGGTGATTGGTCTTGGTGATCTCAGGGGAACTGGCAAACAGAAGGGGGGGACAGTTATTATATTCTTTGCCTACTACATGGTGGCGCTACCTGTAGGTATTTCTCTCGCCATTCTCATGCCTCTACAGATCAAAGGCATCTGGATTGGATTCTTAGTGTCAATGATTATCTGGGCTCTGATCTACTTCTTCCTCATAAGCTTTGGACTAAATTGGGACAAGTTTCAAAAGGAGATAAGTCAGATTATTGTTTTTAGAAAGTGCAGATTTATAACATTTTTCAACGATTTAGGTTTCAAAGAATGAAATGTTGAAAAATGGAAAGGCTGAGGCTGCTGTATTTGATCTTTGAATGTTGTACCTAATCTTTAATTCCAGAGGCATTAGAAAGAGTCAGTGCAAAGAAGCAGCAAGATGCATCCCTCATGGAAGATTAGAAAAAACATAGGTTTTCTTGATGTCCATTCAATTTTGATGACATTGTTATCTTAAACATATAATTTACACATATACACAAGTTCTATCTCAAGAATTTTTGTGGGTTTCTCTTTATATGCCCTAGACTCATAAAGAATGTAACATTTAAGGACACATAAACCAATTAAGGTAGTAGTGTTGCACCAAAATCTCAAAATAAAACATAATATTATCTTGAATTCTGTAGCTAAATGGCTATTCAATATGTTCCTGTTAATTCTATGTGAATTAAATTTGGCCTCTGTTTACTAACAAATCCTAATCCTGTCTTCATTCTCATGCCCATGGTAGGACTCATCATCCGTCTAGTGACAGAAACTGGTACTGCCACTGCATTCTCTACCTCAACTCCAGTGTTTTCCAAAACCACAGAATCCACAATCCTTCCTTTTGAGACAAAATGACCATTGTCATAATACCTCGCACATAAGTCGACCTTGGGTTGGTATGATGCTCCAATGAAGAGCTAGCAAGCAGTCTCACCAGCACTTCAATGGTGCATCATGCCAACTAATGGGCATGATGCACTCCTGCATCAGTGGCCCTCAAGGGGTTAAGTGTGGGAAGACAGTATCTCTCTTAAATCAAAGTTCTACAGAAAAAAAAAACTTACTATAAATATGTATGTATATGAAAACTTCATACATGGTGTCTTGGGATACCCTCATTTTGAGAGCCACAGACCTGTACTATTATATAGATCCTACAAAGATAAATACATGTAATGTATATAACATGTATCTGTTTCCAGATATGCAGGTGTTCCTGTATAGTTATAGTATCACTATATAAGTAGGCATTTTTCTCTACGATTTATAAATATATACATGTTAAACACATAATCCATAAATCCTCACAAAATGACCATGGCTCATACATATACACTCTCTACCCCAATTGTAGATGGGCTATAAAGACCACTGTACTTGGTACAGGACAACCCATATCGGGGCATTGGATTTGTACTGACAGCAACTAATACTGTTTTCCAAAAATAGAACCAATCTACTGTGAAACCCTTGCCACAGTCTAACATTGTATGGAGGGTGGCTTGTGGGATATTCTTAAAGCTGGGTGTGTGAAAGTAATAAGATTTGTTATTGTTTGAACCAATCAAGGAGTAATTGCTGAGTCCACTTCTATTTTCTTTTGTTGATATTTCAATTGGCAAGGTTTATAGAAGCTCCTCTATTTTATAACAGTCAAACCTTTATATGGTGTATGGACTAACACAAAGGATGATCAATATCAATAAGGAATTCCTATCTTTCATATATGGTGCATCAAACGTTGCATCTATATAAAACATGGTTGGGCCCTGGATTTCATGCCAATATTATCTACCATAACACCTTGTGTAAAAGTCGCGTCTTATACACAAGGATATAACTGGTGCACCTTATAGAAGTAGAATAAGGGGAAAGATGTTCCCAATATTCCTATGTTCCTGTACAGTGTTAGGAAATGATAGGGGAAACTCTGAGATGGCCATAGATATGCGGGGTATTACGGTAATGCTCAGATCACCAAAATCCTTGTTTTCCCTGTCACTGCTAAGGACCTAATGTGCCTCATGTTGATCAGTGGCCGCGGAGCCATGGGAGATGCATCCGCCAGTTTTTTTCAGGATTCAATATAGATTATCAATATTGTTAATGCATCAGCAGCCCTTTAAGGGCTAATGGGATAACATAACCTCAATCTAAACCCTCTTCCCTTGGAACTTCATAAAACCTCAACGACACTGCAGCAGCTGCCCTAGATCACTTATAACTTCTATTACATGCACATAGGCCAGAGGCTATGTGCATGCTATACACCAGAAGGTAATCTCCTTATTTATGCTGTAATTATCACAGGAACTGGAGTAAGGACAGCTAGCATGCCATGCAATTTATATATGACATTTACCTAAAACTGAAATAAAGCCTCAGGTTTGTTTACAAGGCACACAATGTACATGCAATTCAGGATAGATATGTTTTGCAGGTGATTGGTCTTGGTGATCTCAGGGGAACTGGCAAACAGAAGGGGGGGACAGTTATTATATTCTTTGCCTACTACATGGTGGCGCTACCTGTAGGTATTTCTCTCACCATTCTCATGCCTCTACAGATCAAAGGCATCTGGATTGGATTCTTAGTGTCAATGATTATCTGGGCTCTGATCTACTTCTTCCTCATAAGCTTTGGACTAAATTGGGACAAGTTTCAAAAGAAGATAAGTCAGATTTTTGTTTTTAGAAAGTGCAGATTTATAACATTTTTCAACGATTCAGATTTCAAAGAATGAAATGTTGAAAAATGGAAAGGCTGAGGCTGCTCTTTGAATGTTGTACCTAATCTTTAATTCCACAGGCATTAGAAAGAGTTCAATTTTGATGACATTGTTATCTTAAACATATAATTTACACATATACACAAGTTCTATCTCAAGAATTTTTGTGGGTTTCTCTTTATATGCCCTAGACTCATAAAGAATGTAACATTTAAGGACACATAAACCAATTAAGGTACTAGTGTTGCACCAAAATCTCAAAATAAAACATAATATTATCTTGAATTCTGTAGCTAAATGGCTATTCAATATGTTCCTGTTAATTCTATGTGAATTAAATTTGGCCTCTGTTTACTAACAAATCCTAATCCTGATTTCTATTTATGATATTGAGTATTGTTATTTACAGCTCTCCTTCAAAGTGACTCGAGTCTGAACTTTTCTCAAGTGTCGTTTATATTCCCAAGAGTTTGTACTTCAAAAGTGTTGTGACCATAACTGTCTTCATTCTCATGCCCATGGTAGGACTCATCATCCGTCTAGTGACAGAAACTGGTACTGCCACTGCATTCTCTACCTCAACTCCAGTGTTTTCCAAAACCACAGAATCCACAATCCTTCCTTTTGAGACAAAATGACCATTGTCATAATACCTCGCACATAAGTCGACCTTGGGTTGGCATGATGCTCCAATGAAGAGCTAGCAAGCAGTCTCACCAGCACTTCAATGGTGCATCATGCCAACCAATGGGCATGATGCACTCCTGCATCAGTGGCCCTCAAGGGGTTAAGTGTGGGAAGACAGTATCTCTCTTAAATCAAAGTTCTACAGAAAAAAAAAACTTACTATAAATATGTATGTATATGAAAACTTCATACATGGTGTCTTGGGATACCCTCATTTTGAGAGCCACAGACCTGTACTATTATATAGATCCTACAAAGATAAATACATGTAATGTATATAACATGTATCTGTTTCCAGATATGCAGGTGTTCCTGTATAGTTATAGTACCACTATATAAGTAGGCATTTTTCTCTACGATTTATAAATATATACATGTTAAACACATAATCCATAAATCCTCACAAAATGACCATGGCTCATACATATACACTCTCTACCCCAATTGTAGATGGGCTATAAAGACCACTGTACTTGGTACAGGACAACCCATATCGGGGCATTGGATTTGTACTGACAGCAACTAATACTGTTTTCCAAAAATAGAACCAATCTACTGTGAAACCCTTGCCACAGTCTAACATTGTATGGAGGGTGGCTTGTGGGATATATTTAAAGCTGGGTGTGTGAAAGTAATAAGATTTGTTATTGTTTGAACCAATCAAGGAGTAATTGCTGAGTCCACTTCTATTTTCTTTTGTTGATATTTCAATTGGCAAGGTTTATAGAAGCTCCTCTATTTTATAACAGTCAAACCTTTATATGGTGTATGGACTAACACAAAGGATGATCAATATCAATAAGGAATTCCTATCTTTCATAGATGGTGCATCAAACGTTGCATCTATATAAAACATGGTTGGGCCCTGGATTTCATGCCAATATTATCTACCATAACACCTTGTGTAAAAGTCGCGTCTTATACACAAGGATATAACTGGTGCACCTTATAGAAGTAGAATAAGGGGAAAGATGTTCCCAATATTCCTATGTTCCTGTACAGTGTTAGGAAATGATAGGGGAAACTCTGAGATGGCCATAGATATGCGGGGTATTACGGTAATGCTCAGATCACCAAAATCCTTGTTTTCCCTGTCACTGCTAAGGACCTAATGTGCCTCATGTTGATCAGTGGCCGCGGAGCCATGGGAGATGCATCCGCCAGTTTTTTTTCAGGATTCAATATAGATTATCAATATTGTTAATGCATCAGCAGCCCTTTAATGGCTAATGGGATAACATAACCTCAATCTAAACCCTCTTCCCTTGGAACTTCATAAAACCTCAAGGACACTGCAGCAGCTGCCCTAGATCACTTATAACTTCTATTACATGCACATAGGCCAGAGGCTATGTGCATGTGCTATACACCAGAAGGTAATCTCCTTATTTATGCTGTAATTATCACAGGACCTGGAGTAAGGACAGCTAGCATGCCATGCAATTTATATATGACATGTACCTAAAACTGACAGGTTTTACACAGAGATCATTAATTAACCCATGACACTGTAGGGGCAGTAATTCTCCGGGGATGGTTCTCGGTTAAAAACTGGCCCCTACTGTGTATCATACCAATCTAGGTGTTGTCGGTCAGTAGAAAATGGCAGGTGAGGGCTCGGTGGTAGAATGTTTGAATGTTTGACGGATGTTTGACAGACCCAGCAATACAGAGATGTTGCATAGAAAAGACATATGATGCCTCTGACCCTACATATGATGCCTTTGACCCTACATATGACGCCTCTGACCCAACATATGACACCTCTGATCCTACATATGATGCCTCTGATCCTACATATGACGCATCTGACCCTACATATGATGCCTCTGATCCTACATATGATGCCTTTGATCCTACATATGATGCCTCTGATCCTACATATGATGCCTCTGATCCTACATATGATGCCTCTGATCCTACATAATAATGCCTCCGATCCTACATATGATGCCTCTGATCCTATATATGATACCTCTGATCCTACATATGATGCCTCTGATCCTACATATGATGCCTTTGACCCTACATATGATGCCTCTGATGCTACATATATGATGCCTCTGACCCTATATATGATGCCTCTGACCCTACATATGATGCCTCTGATCCTACATAATGATGCCTCTGATCCTACATATGATGCCTCTGATCCTACACATGACGCCTCTGATCCTACATACAATGCCTTTGACCCTACATATGATGCCTCTGATCCTACATATGATGCCTCTGATCCTACACATGACACCTCTGATCCTACATACAATGCCTTTGACCCTACATATGATGCCTCTGATCCTACATATGACACCTCTGATCCTACATATGATGCCTCTGATCCTACATAATGAGGCCTCTGATCCTACATATGACGCCTCTGATCCTACATATGATGCCTTTGACCCTACATATGACGCATCTGATCCTACATATGATGCCTTTGACCCTACATATGATGCCTCTGATCCTACATATGATGCCTTTGACCCTACATATGATGCCTCTTATCCTATATATGATGCCTCTGATCCTATATATGATGCGTCTGACCCTACATATGATGCCTCTGACCCTACATATAATGCCTCTGATCCTACATATGACGCCTTTGACCCTACATATGATGCCTCTGATCCTACATATGACGCCTTTGACCCTACATATGATGCCTTTGATTCTACATATGATGCCTTTGACCCTACATGATCTAGGGTTGTGTGTATCCCTGTTTTACCATAATTATGATAACAAGTTCATTCTTTTGTTGTCATCAGGGAGGATTATTCCAACAAACAGCATATATTGCCAGCCGCTGTTGCAGCGGATATTTCCTACCGGCTACTTGTGGGAGTTTAAGGGCACTATGTCATTAGGATGGGCACTGGTAAGGGCTTACTTGATATGATGTCTTAGAATTCATTTTCCTTTTGTATTTGTGATGCAACACTGATGCTAAGACAAAAGATGCAAACATGTGTATCAAACAAATAGGGTTGTTACCATTTGAAATGTTCCCTTGTCCTCTTTGTTACCCTGAAAGTGATTCGTTTTATAAGTTTATTCGTTTGATGAATTTCAAATCAAATCAGCATACAATTTTTCAAAATTAAGCCCCATACATGAATCTCTTTTGATTTCTGCACCCCCATGGATATAGCCTTGATACGTTACTCGGCACATCATGATCACCAATGGGCATGATGTATTAATGCACAATTAAAGGTACTTAACAAGTTTACCTGGATAACTTTCAGATGTTGTCCATAATGTGTCAGCTCATGTTCCAGCCTGTCGCAGTCATGTTTGGTGGCCATCTAGAGAAACTAGAACTTGATGCTATAGCTCTGTCAAACACAGTGAGAACATAATATTAAACATAAAATATATAACATTAACCTTTTCTTGGACATACTTTGAAGTAGCATATTTGGTGATTAGTTAAAATGATGTTTCAAAGCATCTCTGTCTCAGGATCGCGCTACTGTCACTGACTTCATGTGGTGACTGGATAAATCTACACAACATGCCCTTCTGTAAATTGCAATTCTTGGAAAGGGAGGCATACAAAGCAGTGAACAGATTCTTATGATCTTCCTATTGGTCACTCTAATAATGGGCACTGTAATCTTGAGCTCTGTAGTTTAAATCCTGAAATTCCAAGGCCTCAATGTAAAGATTAGCTCATGTTTCATACTTCAGATATTATGGTCAGTCATGTGACCTTTATATGTGACCTTTGTGACCTTGGTAACACACAATTTATTACATTGCAGTTGATCAATGTGTTAGGGGCTTCTATGGTACAAGGATTTTCCACGTGTTTGGATACAGTGTTCTGACAGGCTTATGGTAACGGTAACTACAAGCTGCTAGGTAACCACCTTCAGATAGGTAGTATAATGACATTCTTTGATGTCCTCTATAACTTTAGATTCCATTTACACTAGATCTGTTGGGGTTATCTACATTAAGTGTGTGCCCTGACTTTTGCACTGATAACCGATTCAGGTTCTGAGCCTTGGTATATTTTATCAGTTCATTGATCAATGTCGATCACACTGTCAATTCAAGCTTAAGTTCTAGGCTCAGCTGATAATCCTAAACACCTAATTGTTCATCATTTTTAGGCATAATGTATTGGTGAAGTTGCAACACATAATGATTGTTTTAAGCTTTAGTATTTATGAGTGTACATTTTAAGCCTCCTCGTCCTCCAACCTCCAGAAGTCTAAAGAAACCGATGAGTATTCATATATTTCTCTGTGTGTCAGGTTTGATACTTCACATCCTACTGCTGATGCCATGTTATGCCATACACCTTAACATCAAGCCTATCTTACTGGCACTTGGACAACAGGAACATGTAGTCGAATAAGTCTCTTTATGTCAAGGTGAATATCAATGCCCCTTTGACAATGCACTAGAACCTCGTATTGCACCCCTGCGTTGAATGACCAGTGCCAAATCCGCACAATGACGTCATAGGTCCTTCGCGCATGCGCAGCCCTTTTTGAAACGTAAACATCCAAGATGGCGTAGCCTCTACTGCAAGGAGAAGTGAGTTTATTTTGATAGAAAATGAAGAAATATCCACCCAAAACACCTTGACATAATGTAAGGATGAAGTCTGATTAGTTTGACCCTCCTGTCCGCAGGAAGCGCTCGTGAAGAAACGGTAAGCTCAAACTAATTATCATTCACCTTTACCATTGATTTTCCATCCTCAAAAGGTGCAGAGTTTATAAATGCATCATGCCAATTGTTGATGTTGATGCATCATGCCCATTCTACAGGTTTGATACACTCCAGGGTTGTCATGATGCATCAATGATGATGTCCATTGAGACATGATTGTCCAGTGGAGATACAATAGGTTTTTATCTTATAGTTCCAGTATGATGCAGCAATGCAGTTCAGGCAAACAACGAAAACAAAGCATTGTTTCTGTGTGCTAAACTCTGATTGATGATAATTCAATGTATTTAGTTTATATGTGAATCCAAAATACATTGATCCTGCTGTAATCATCAGTCTCACAACTAGTCTTGATAATTTGTGCAAATCAGTTTGTTGAAGATTGCTTCCCCTACTTTTCAGGCTGACATCTCAGTACCTTTTGTACTTTATGCCAGGAATGTTTGTAAGTGAACTGCCTTTCTCATAGCACTGCTAATTCTGTCATTGCCCATGGCTAATTGTCCTTTTTTCTGACCAAAGTCTTTAAATCAAGTATCTTTCATCATTCATTAACTAAAGATTCTCAGATCAGGACCAACAACTGATCATTGACATTATGTATATAAATGTCTTTGAGAAATCTAAAGGAGTGCTGCTTAATTAAAAAGAAAGATTAATGCGGAATATAGTTGTTGACTTGTTGCTCTATATTCTAGTTTATGTTCATGTGGACAGTATTAAAGAAGTTCACAGAATGCAGTGAGTCCGCACATCATCATAAGTCTTATTGGACATGCGGTACATGCTGTTCTGCAATACCTACTGCTCTACCAGTTCAACCTTGGCATTAGCTGAGCATTACATAGATATACATAATTATATCATTGCCTTAAAGCATATCAAGGCTGCGTTGGCATATAAGTTAGATACCTTTAATAAAATCAATATATGGAATCCAATGTCTATTGTCTCTATACACTTACTCACCTTAGTCCAAAAACAAATGGGTAGGAATGTAGTGTTCGGTGAAAAGGGTCTAGTCTCGCAGGGAATCGAACCCCGGTCGCTGACTTTCAAGTGCAGAATGATAACCACTACACCTCGAGACCGCTCCTACCCAGTCCACCTACTAGCAACGTGTCAGTCACTCTGGTGGCCTAGGGACACCGAAACTCGGTTCCCTACACTGCTCCCCCAGATCCAAGCATGGCCAATGGTGCGTCAGGTAGGGAGTCCATGCTTGGAACTCACACACCATCAGACACCCAGGGGACTGAAACACCACTGACACCTATATGTGTCCCCTTGCGACGATTCCCCGCGAGATTACCAGTGTAGTGTTCGGTGAAAAGTGTCTAGTCTCGCGGGGAATCGAACCCCGGTCGCTGACTACACCACGAGACCGCTCCTACCCAGTCCACCTACTAGCTACGTGTCAGTCACTCTGGTGGCCTATGGACACCAAAACTCGGTTTCCTACAAGAGTATGACATACATTAAGATTTCCTCAAAATGTTGCACTCAAATTTCATAGATTCTAACTAACCCTTGGGTCTAAGGGGACATTTGTAACAAATATCTACTGAAGTGTATGGTAAATATGTCTATACTATCTTTTTGAAGGGGGTCATTCATTGCACAAGCCTCAACGTTCTGCTTAATGTTCATCCTAACAATCATCTACACATTGATCTCCAAGGCCTACAAATTGTGCTGGAATGGTGAGCATAGAAATCCCATGAATTAAACACTGAAATGTTGTAAGATTGTCACGGGAAAAGCACAATCCACAGGAACAGTCATGTTAGAGGAGAATACTACTATCTCGATCTATTATGGTGTTACAAGGCATTGAATATGTAGACCTAAGTAGGTGTAGACGCTAATGCTGGCCAAAGGCCTATGCTTTTTCTCAAAATTTCTTGGAGATGCCTAGTTTGACTCATAGAATTTCATTTGACTCATACATATAGCTTATAAATGACTGAAGGCCTGGGTCACCAATGCCCAGACGTTCTTTGTGTCTACCTCTGCATAATATGTGCTCTCAGCCTAATAGTTAATGCCTTTCCTGCAGAGGGTTCACATCTTCAAGTGTCTATGTGCCTAGCAGGTTAAATGGATATGATTCACGGCCCCCCATATGTACCATTATAGGATGGAGTGTGCATTGTCTGTTATCCTGGGGTCCACTGACGGTATTAGGAGTACGTGGTACGCTGTTGGTGTGTCTGGAATGGTGGGCATTTGAGGCAACCATCCTACTGGCCGGGTACTTAGGAGACACCGAGCTAGGAGCTCAATCTGTCGCCTTCAATTTGGACACTCCTGCTTTTGGTGTAAGTGTTGTATATAGTTATACCATTTTTGCCTCAAAGCAGAGATTATATATACAAAGCATATCCCTAGGCGCGAAGGAATACAGCTGAACAATGACAAGCATTTTTGTACTAGAAAATAGTATTTATCTGCCAAAAAAGTGCTAGATCCATGAAGACACATCCATGAAGTTATTTACACAATTTTGAAATAACATTATATACAGCAGTAATGTGTTATGTGGTTATGATATTGAAAAGATAAATCTAGTAGAAGATTAGGTGAGGATATATTTGGTAGTTGTGGATAAGGATTTAAGGATATGGTAGAGGATCACTCCATCTATTTTCCTCCATGTCCAGCTGTCCACAGGGATTGCCATAGCGACTTCAATCAGGATTGGTCAGTTCCTTGGGGCAGGAAGAAAAGATGCTGCATGTTGTGCCGCCAGGGTTGGTCTGACCATCACAGGTAAGGCTTCATTTAAACATTTGTGACATGTACTGGGAATAGGGACCTTTATGCACCCTGCACTAAGGGCCCTTTTCGCAGATCGTGTCACATTTAATGGCAGCTATTGCATCAATTCACCACCCATGTAGCAAGCCCACTCGGGGCCAAATTGGTTTTACCAGGGATAAGGTGGTTCAAAGTGGGCAGCATTCAGTACATGGGTTTTAGGTTCGGCAGATGCTGGGTTTCCAGTCAGGGCCACACAGGGCAGCCCAAATCGGGCAAACTGACTTGAGCCTGTTTGGCTCCCAACGGGTTTTGTCCTCAGCATACGGTCTGGGCCACATTGGGCTGACTGATTTGGGCACTGGTCAGCTTTAAAATGGGCAACCACATTGGGCCCAGGATGGTTTCAAAATGGGCATCCCACGATGGGTGCTTAGCTGCATAAGTCTTCTCAGTCTGGGGTGAGAGTGGGTTTGGATAGGGCAGCCTCATATTCTGGACTGTTCTGAACTCTGTGGTGAGTGTTTCCCCTCCCTCTCCCTTTTTTGTTCGTCCCTCCCCTATCCATCCCCTACTACTTCCAACTCCTCCTCATTCCCCTCAACCTGCCCTACCCTGCCCTCCCCCACCCTGCCCTGCCCTCCCTTGCCCTCCTCTCACCCTGCCCTGCCATCCCCTGCCATCTCCTGCCCTCATCTGCTCTGTCATCTGCCTCCTCATTCCCCTCAACCTGCCCTACCCTTTCCCCCTCACCTTCACTCACCCTGCCCTGCCCTCCTCTCACCCTGCCCTCCCCTGCCCTGCCCTGCCCTCTTCTCACCCTGCCCTGCCCTCCCTTGCCCTCCTCTCACCCTGCCCTGCCCTCCCTTGCCCTCCTCTCACCCTGCCCTGCCATCCCCTGTCATCTCCTGCCCTCATCTGCCCTGTCCTGCTCTCACCCCACCCCACCCTGCCCTGCCCTGCCCTGCTCTCACCCTACCCTGCCCTGGCCTCCTCTCACCCTATCCTCTCACCCTATCCTCTCACCCTGCCCTCCCCCCCTCCTCTCCCTCCACCACTGCTGTAGGATATAGGTAGTCCCACTTTCCCTATATCTTTAATACACAGGTAGGTTCATAGTAGGGATACAGATATTTCATGTAAAATACAACACCGACTAGTCCTGGAAATAACAGCTTCATGTCTTTCTCAATACTAGTAGGCTTGCAAGGTGTATTTGTGGTGTGGGGGTAAACAGGTCCCACACCTGGCCGGGTATAAGGGGACTATATATAGAGGCAATTGAGAAACCAAAAATATCCCCTGCCCCTGTAGGTCAGTCCATGGCAGACTCACTACAAAGTGGTTTCACAGCACTCCAGGCAGAAATCTACTACCCATACAAAACTTATTTCTTTTAGACATAGGACAACTGGAATAGACTACTAAATCAGATATGAAGTAATAATGTGCAGACTTTCTCATAGTTTGGAAATACTTAGCTGTTTCTAGTCAAAAGTGCAAATCAAGGTCATCTGAGTAGTAGTGGAAAGGCAACACCATTTCTATTGCACTGAACTTGGAACAAGAGCAGATATGCAGAGGTACAGTCATTATGAACTTGAAGGCTCTCTTCTCTACTCCTACATAGGGAATTAGTGCGGGAAGATTGAGGCCAGAATGTCACTTTAATGAATTAAAGTGCCTTGTGTTGGCTGAATGAGTTTGATTCAAATGGATGGTTCTGCTCTGCCTTTTCACTCAGGTAGATATTGCATTTACTGCTTTGGTGAGGGGGGATGAGATCAGCTCAAGGACTTGTTGTTCATTGACTTTTGGAAAAAAGAATAAATATTGGATAAATTTGTCAAAAAGAATTTTTAACATGTCACCACTAATTTTTCGTCAAATCGGGCAGCCCACTTTGGGCCACACCAAAAACCCATATTAAACTCACTTTGAGCCCAAATCGCTGAGCCCACTTTCAAACAGATCTGTGCCCTAATCGGTTAGCCCAGTGTGGCCCAGACCCTTTCCTGAGGACAAAACCCATCGGGCGCCCACTGTGTTAACCCAGTGTGGCCCACATCAGGAGCCCACTATGGTCCAGACTTGGGCCACACCATGTTTGCTACCTGGGCATATTGAGACATGAATGCAGCCCTGGAGAGGAACTTGCCAAACCTACATTCACGCATCATGCCTATATTGTTATTTCTGTTGTATATATTGTAGATATCCTGTTTTCAGCTAATCAATTAGGATTACATATTGCCAGTTGATTTCTATTATCTGTGGCAAGAGCCTATAGAACATGTTGAAAGCTCAAATACTGGAGTCATTTACCATTGTTTTATAATTGAATAAGAATTGTTTTGCCTGAAAGGTGCACATGCATTTATGTGGGCGGTTCTCCTGATAAGCGGAAAGTCTAAACTCCCAAAAATGTTCACAGGAGACAGGTAAGTACCTCTGAGGGTACACTTTGACCTTTAAAAAAATACAAACTAAAAGAATGTATCATGGAAAGCCCTAAGGTGTCAATTGGATGAATGCTTTGATTCCTTGACTTATCTTCCTTTCCCAACTTAATCCTGGTGTGGCTCAATGGTCAGATAGTTTTTTTTCAAAAATTAGGAATTTAAAGAAAATTTCATTCTTTGTTATCATACTTTTCAATTTTCGATGCATTAAAAACATGCCCCAAAAAATGTCTTGATAAGATGTTATCTGTCATATTCATGTTATAAATTTCTTATCATTTATCTGTTTTCCATCTAGAGACGTAATTGAACTAGTGTCTGAGCTTCTGTCAACCATAACAGGATACATATTCTGTAATGCCATAGCTGTAAGTTTACATAATGCTGTGCAGAATAGTCTTAACCATTTAACTCTCTGCTAAAAGAGATTAACCATCCCTGAATGCAGTCCTAACAGGTCTACTTACTGGGAATACATTCATGTTATCCCTTAGAATTATCTTACCACTTGGCAAAAATTTCAACATTTTTCAACCAATTTTCAGCCAAATAAAAACTTTCTTGAGTACATGTTTTGACGTTTTTTTAACATTATTGTTTTTTGGCAGACTTGGGAACCAAATAAAAACGTTTTCTTTAACATTACAAAAACGTCTTTCTACCAAGTGAGTTACTATTGTTATACTAGTGACCTGTTTTTTAGTATTGTAATTAAAATCTGTTTGTATCAATTGTATCATTTCCTACCAATCAGGAAGCATTTTGCAAAATCTTGCAATCTACAAACCCAAGAACAAACATTTATAGCGGTTATATGAATATGTTCCTTTGATGGTCACAGGCATGACTTGGCCACTAACACAATTTCCTGGCTGGACAGAGCCCTGAGAGGGAGTTCTAGTGGGTCTGCACAATTGATTTGACCATGTTTTATCATAAAGTTTAAAATAATCAAAAAGATTTAAAGTGGCACGCACATTGATTGGGCCATAATGTCCATGACTTTGTGAAGATCTCAAAATCTGCCCAGCTTAGCTGCTACCACATCTTTAATCCTCTAAGGCCTCAAATATACATGTACATACACTGCAAAAATGGTGTTTAGATCCTAAACACAATTCTAAACATATTCTTGCAACGTTTTTGTAAGCACATTAATTTCCTAAACATGTTTAGCCAAACAATGTGCTTAGCTCAAGTGTTTAGAAATGTAGGTGTTTAGGTTAAAACTTTGTGTTTAGATATCTATGAATTTTTGTGTTTAGGTGTTTATGAATTTTTGTGTTTAGATGATTAAATGATTTGATGGAGAGTTAAAGTTTGCAGACATGTATGCCTTAAAAAAAGAGATATATTTTGTTTGTTTTCTCATTTACTGGGGGGGGGCATCAGCAGGTATTCACTTGTCAAAGTCTCCAAAGATGTCAGCCACAGCTATATATGTGTACATGTATTACACACTGCATTAGAATGAGAGACTTTAAAAAGGTACAACAGCTTGGCAGGAAGGACATTGCCTTATCTATTCCAGAATAACATCAAATAGGTGTCAGGCATGGAGCCTATTGATTATTTTATGCTAATGATGGTGGCATAAGGTGAATCTAGTCAATTTTCTATTGCCCTTTCTTTTCACATGACATTCTATGAAATGAAACCATGATAAACATGGGATTTGGGGACATTTGTCACAGCAATTGATTATAACTATGTGCAGATAGTCCATTCAAAGGTAGTGCTGCTACCTGGTGTGGATTCAACATCCAAGTATCTAAACATATTGATGTTTAAATCTAAACACCTATTTTTCAACTGTTTCAACTCTAAACATCTAAACATGTTTAGCGTAAACATTTATGTAGTTAGAATAAAAGTGTTCATTTCCTAAATGTGTAGTCGATGAGACACCTAACTGACCTATATGTTTAGGTTTTAAACGTGTTTAGACCTAAACATGTTTAAAATCTAAACACCATTTTTTCAGTGTAGGTTCAGTCCTGGTCCATTAACCTGAACCACATCAATAGCCATATATTGATATTTAACAATATACTAACAAGTAATAAAAGGCCACGGGTTTGTGTATAAGGTGCATACTATACATGCCAACTTAGGAGTGATGTATATTTGCAGGTGATTGGTCGTGTTGTCCTCAGGGGAACAGGTAAACAGAAGTGGGGGATGCTTATTATATTCTTTGCCTACTACATGATGGTGCTACCTGTGGATATTCCTCTTACCTCTACAAATCAAAGGCATATGGCTCAGATTCCTAGTGTCGATGATGATCTGTGCTCTCATTTACTTCTTCGTCATAAATTTTGGACTAAACTGGGACAAGCTTGAAAAGGAGGTAAGTAGGATTGCATTATCAGAAATTTAATGGCACTCCTTGAAATTGTCTCAAATATTGATATGAATAAAAGAACATGTAAAGGATAAATCAAACAGCTCCTAACAGTCTAGCTGGTTTTGGTAAAATGTATGAAATACCATACTTTAAAGGTTGGCTAAAACGTAAACACTGGAAAACCAAATTCCAGTGCAAAATGTAGAGAAGCACCACGAAACCTAACCGAGAGGAGTCGATCTGCAGAGGTTGGGTCATTGGGCTATTAGTCTTGTTCAGATACTGTACCAATACGTATACATGTGGTAGATGGCTTTTATCTGGTATTTATCAGATGGCTTTGTTGATTGGTTGGTCTCCCCAGGGGAAGGACATTCAAGCACTACTAGAAAACATTATACTGTAATGGGTTATTTAAACACAAAAGTCTCAAATAAATGTCAGCTTCAAATGATTAATTGTGGTACATTTTCTGTTGAAATAAATAACCATCTAGGCACTTAATGGTGACTTTGTCCCAATCTAATCCAATGGATCCACAGACATTTAGCCCCATAGCATTTCAACCCCTTACATTAAACTCCCTGGATAATAAGCCCCTCGGCATTAGGCAGCATAGATATTTCACACCCTTTTTCTTCTGGACACTCAATACTTCTGCAATATTTTGTAGACTGTCTGAAAGAAACCTTCCACTATTTCTTGCAGACTGTCTACAAAACATTGTGGAGATATAGGAGGAGAAGGACAACTCCCAACCTGAAATTGTCAGCTAGTTGTTATGGACTAACTGTAAGAGAGGAAATGATTGTCCGCAAGATTTTGCAGACTGTCCGCTAAAGATTCCAGACAGTTCATTAAATACTGCCTTCTGTGTGCTAAATCAGTTAGTCAAAACTTCCATTCTGAACACTAGATCTTGTTAAGTGTCTGTCAAAACCTCTAATCCAGGGGGACTTCTGTCCAGGGGGCCTCATGACAGCAGGGCCATATGTAAGGGGGTGAAATGTCCGAGGGCTTTATGAAAGGGGGGCCAAAGACATGTAATCGAAACTGGTCTTTATTTTCAAAGGCATTAGAGAGAGTCAGTGCCGAAAAGCAGCAAGACACAGCATCCAAGGACGATGAGAAAACACGTATGTGTATTTCATCTAAAATCACTCTTTGGTTATTAGTTATTCAGTATAAATTTTGCACGTTTTTCTGTATAAAAGTTTGGTGTTATTTTTCAGTTACTTCTTGCAGACTTACACAGGTTATGGACCATTTGCACTACTGGCTGTTTGCCCTAGGTCATTCGGACTACTCCTGAAACTTCATTCACTTCATATATTTGTGGGTCTATAGCAGACCCTTAACCTACACTCAACTGCTGTAATAATGGAATTTGATTTGAAGAATTGAGAGGGTTTCAAAAGTAGTGCTAATGGTCCAGGTTTAGAGCGAAAGTGTATGTCAGGCAAATTGGCAATAGAGCGTGTGCTCTAAGGATTATGTGATATTCATGTGCATGACTCTTCAGACACTTCTTGAGTCCTGTAGCACAAAGTATGTACATTGTTGCAATTTGGTTAATCAAGTATAAATCGAGAAAAAGGGAAATAATTATGTTAGAGTAGGCCTTCTTAATATGCTAATGGAATTTACGCATTTGATTCCTGAACTCTCCTACAAAAAGAATCAATGTCCATGGGTGGACTTGTCTCAGGTGTCGTTTACATTCCCAAGAGTTTGTACCCCAAACGTGATGTGACCATAGCTTCATTCTCATGCCCATAGTGGGACTTATTGTCTGCCTAGTGACACAAACTGATGCTGCCACGGGATTCCCACACTCAACTCCAGTGTTTTCCAATACAACAGACACCACAACTGTTCTTTTGAGATGGAATGACTGATGTCATTAAGCCTTGCATATGAATCAACCTCACAGCACTAACCTCTCGATTCTTCGTGGCGATAGACTAAATTATTCTCAAAACTACCATAACAGCTGCCGAGATTTTCAGTATTGTTTCTTTACAAACAGAAAATAATGTAAAGCATCAAAAGCCTAATTTGAAGTGTCTTTTGTCTGACTTCTATAATAGTAGATGTATCATAATAAATATTACCCTTAATCTGTAAGTACCTTTATCCTTGATACCGATTGGTTAACATGATGCAGGGCCCCAGCCTTTAATGCTGCATGAATGCACTGTTGGGCTATAAGCATTATTTTATGTGAATAACTTCTTCCCATAGAGATAGCATTGTGGGGCCAATTGCCACACCCCCAGTGGCGTAACATGTGCCAATCCACCACAGCGGCCGATCCGGTACCACAGCCTCGCTCCGGGCACATGTAAACAAAATGGCGGACCGCCGCTCGTATGGGGAACTACGGTAACGGATTTTGCTGATTTTTCCTTATTTAAACCCTCTAAAAACATAAAATAAATAGAGAACTAAACCTCCCCTGGTGTCCTCGGTGGCCGATCCACTCCTCGGGAGACAACTCCCTCGTGGTGGATCGGCCACCTCGTACACCACTGTCGTTTAGTTCTCTCTATTTACATAATGCCTCCTAGAAGTCGTTTCTCAAACCCAGCAATTATACCACCAGCCCCCATTTTCACCAACCTGTCCTATTACAAATGGCCTTTCTTGAGTGTGCAAGGTTGCCCCCGATGTTACGTTTGAGGTGGTTATAGAGAAATATAGGAAATACAGTTGTGCCACATGGGTCAACTGGGTGTTCTGTGTCATCAGAAGTCATGCAGTTGTAGTTAATAGCTAAAAACCTATGCGCTCTCATTATGGATCTATTCCTACATCCATCTGTGTAAACGAACACTATCTGAAGTACACAACATCTGACCATCTGACTACTATCTGTGTAAAAATGAACACTCACTGAAGTACTTATCCTTTCACTATCTGTATGACATTTTTCATCAACTAGTTAAGGCCCAAAAGTAATGTTGATTACTTATTGTGGCAGGAATCTAGTTTGCCTTTAATACTAACATCAGCTTTTTGACAATGAATTTGGTTGAGATAGTGATGTTTTTTTATACAGAGAGTGGTTAGATGGTCAGCCTCTAACTAGAGTACTACAGATTTATAATCATTGCACACAGGATCCAGTAGTGGCCCATGCCTTAAATATCAAAGATAGCTGGTGGATCCATGTTTCTTTAGTTACTCTGCATGAGATAATGAATAAATGTAAAATAAATTGTAAGTGGTTGAAAAGAAGAATTTATTTTGCAAAGGTGAAAAAGTTGAACAGTGTTTGTGTTTATTTTGAAGGGAATATGTATGTTTCTGGAAATTGGTTTCAATGTTCCATAGATCAATGCCAGCTTGCATGGTAACCTGGAATATTATCCAAATATGATCCCAATGTATTGGTTAATCCTCCTACTACCTTTGTACAGTGAAGCAACTCCTGCTACATGGCGTGATGAGCGGACATGGTTCTTTATATCCTTCTGAATAAACACCTTGCTATTGCCATACACTGGTGTCTGGTTCAGAATGACCTGAGCTCCATGTCGACTACAATGGCGACGGTCGTAGGGGCATTGACGGTCTTTAATCAAACCTTGAGCAAAATTATGATTCCAGGGTGCCTTCTTTTCTGTGGCAACAACAACGATATTGCGCCTGTACTTGCGAAAGTTGACAAAATGAACAGCATTGCGAACATAGACTGTATGCCTGTCAAACCCACCCACAGGATCATATGACATGACATGCCAGTTCATGAAACTGTATTTGTCATGTAGAACACCATAAAGGATGGCATGTGTAAATTGATAATGATGCTTTACATTCTTAAACTCCTCACATTTCCTTTCAATTTCCCCAATGACCTGAGTTTTCCACACCACACCAAGATGGTTATCAGCTTTCTGCATGGCATCCCGGACTTGAATCAGCCTTTGAAACCACTTTGCAGATTCACCACGATTTGCCCCAATGAACTGTTCCTCAGCGATCTCAATGTTGGCGGCCTTGACAACAAGAGACATTAGCCCCTTCATGAAGCGGCGGATATTTGGACGGTGGTTGTCAGAATAGTGCATGGCTGCCTTTAGCAGGTTCCTGCTGAAGATCTGGTCATTACTGACGATAGCATCATACAGGTTAAAACCTGCCTGTCTATATTGGAAAGTATATGTGCGAAGAAAATCATTTATACCATCTCTCTTGTTAGGGGCCCTAACAGCACTCATCAGCTTAGCATCCATTAGTCTGATTTGGGACTCAATTTCTCCAAACTTGACCTTCATATCTGCCCATTTGATGATATTCTTGATTTGCGTGAGCTGGTCCTTTATCTGGTCCAAATTCCTGTTGACCTGTGTGAAGCCATTGGTTATTGCATCCAGAATGCGTGTGTCTTCAGGTTCGAATATACCCAGGAATCCTGTGAATAGTTTGAAACCCATTGTCCAAGAGATGGCAAATGGTTGTACTTGATTCATGCCTGGTTGGAAGTCCTCTTGTCTCAAGGCAGCTGTGAACCTGTAGCCAGCAAACATTGCATTCTGCATGCTGTTGCGCTCAGATGGGGTAATCCTGCGGGCCTGTAAGACTGACAGAATGCCCAGGATGAGGACCACCCTCAGCCATCCCACAACCTGCATTTTGATGATAGGTTAACACTCTCTGACCTGAAATGTGGTAAAATTCATATTATCTTAACTACTAAGTGATATCAAAAGTGAGGGGGAGGCTTAAGTGGCAAGGGTTTTTTCTCCACCAAATTACCTATCATCAACATAGAACTAACTGCATCACTCACTACATTACACTGAGGATTTGATCCTTCATTGAGTAGAACAAAAGCTGAGTGATTTTTATTTCTTAAGCCAAAGCTACAGACTTTTGGTGATGTTTACAATCTCTGCCTAATACCCAAGCTATTTATCCTTTCTTTTTTTTTGAAAAATCAAAGATGACTACCCATGAAACATCTCATTTAAAAAAATGAATGAAATCACTCAAAGGGGAAGCAATACTGGTCAGAATAGGATGTTATGAAAATAAAAGAAAGTGTAGTGGTCTTCAAAAAGTGTTTAAGCTCTGCCTGGTTTTGAAAAAAAAAACTGATATAATAAAGTTATCTGAGATTATCAGCAGCAAATGCATTTGTCTTTACCTCCCGGTGCTATCTATGCATTACAAAATCAATGATTATCCTGGTCTTCATGAACAGCTGCAGTGAATACTATTTAGAGCTACAGCTACCATATGTTACTATGAAATGTATTCGCATATTCTACACTCCTGTTGCGCATATTTTGCAAATAAACCACTTTTCTATTATAGCAGAGTTGTTGGATTAGCTAAATTTTGGCATAAGCTGATAAACCATTTACTTTGGCCGCTGATGCAGGAGTGCATCAAGCCCAATGGTCGTCATGATGTACCAATGAAGTGCTGGCTTCATTGGTACATCATATGTAACCCAAAGGGTCGTCATGATGCTCCAATAAAGTGCTGGCGAGCAGTCTCGCCAGCATTTCATTGGTGCATCATGATGACCAATGGGCATGATGCACTCCTGCATCAGCGGCCCTTAAAGGGTTAAGTTCTGAGTGAATATCATAGACCTCTTCATTGCTATGGACTCCGTTTTTTATCGTCTATCAGATTGAATTAGTTTGGACAAGGATATACAACAGGGGCGTGGGAAGCAGTTTCAGAGTGGGTGGGACAAGGGGGGGTTTCTGCAATTTTTGACCTCCCTTTGCTTGACCTCTTAGCTTTGACCTTTTGAGGAGTTGGCCAAAAGTGAGGGGGACATGTCCCCCCTGCCCCCCCTGCTTTCCACGCCCATGTACAAAATGCTATGGTAGATATTATCAGTTTTTCGGGCATAACATAAGGAAAAGTTTGGTGTTTGGCTTGGCTTATATTACCTAATGAGATGGCATCATTATTATCCCATTATTATTTGAAATGGTACTTTGTATTGAGGAATTTAACAACAGTAAGGGGCTGGTGATTTCTTCAATTAATTGTCGTAGTTTTGAAGACAAACATGAAGAGATATACAAGTTATTGAAACGTAGTGATATAATTTGTTTATGTGAAACCTGGCTTAAGCCTGCTTCACCAGAGGGAATTATAAATATACCTGATCGTATTTTGTATAGAAATGATCGAATTGGTAAGAATTGTGGTGGAGTAGGCCTTAGTTGTAGATCTGGTCTATGTCGATATATTAGCATTGTAAATGATTTGACTATTCAATCGATTGATTTTGAAAGTATTGCTATTATGCTATGTCTACCGGGTGAGAAAGAACAGCTCATAGTATCTATTTATAGAATACCAAATACCAATGTACCAAATTTTCTTACTTTTCTAAAGAAGGTAGCTGGATTTGAATATAATGATAATCAAGGGAGACATGAGACTTGGGTATTAGGTGATATTAATCTAAATATGTTTGATGATACTGATGCAAGCTGTGAGAGTTTTAGGTCATTATGTAAAGATTTAGGATGGAAAATTCTGGTACATGAGGTTACTCGTCCCTTTAGTGGTACTTGTATTGACAATGTATTATCAAATTGTGTTAACATTACTGATGCAGGTACGGTAGAAGCATTCATTTCTGATCACATTCCTGTATTTGGCTGTAAGGGCCGTGAGAATTACAAGTATACTAAAACAACTTATTCGGGCCGTGATTATAGGAATTTTAAAGAAAGTAATTTCAAAGATTTCCTGCAATCTTGTGATTGGATATTGTATTATGATAAAAATTTGAGTACTGATGTGCTGTGGGACATGTTCCTAACACCTATTAATCAGTATCTGGATAAATATCATCCCTTTGTTGAGAGATTAGTTAAAAAAACTAGAAAAAGTTGGATAGATGATGAAGTAATGGATCTTGTTTTTGAGAGGGAAGGGTGGTTAAGGTTGTATAAGGTGAATAAAAGTGATGAAGAGAAGCAAGCTATTAAAAATTGCATGAGAAAAATTAGGAAAAAAATAAAAGCTAATCAAATTGGTGGTATTATGCAAGAATTACATGAATGTAGAGGAAATCCTAAGAGTTTTTGGAAATATATTAATAACATGTTTAAGGGTAATGGGTCTGAGATTTATCCAGATATGAAGCACCATGTAGATGGTGTTAAGGTCCCATCCGAAACTGCTTGTGAATATATTAATCAATACTTTTGCAATATTGGAAAAGACTTACATGTGGCTTCTGTTGGTAAAGTACAGTGTGACATGGATAATAATGTGAGTATAGAGGAAATCATTCAGGGTGGAATTTTCTCTGAATCAAATATAAAGATTAATTCCTGGGATATCTATTATACAGTAAAAGAGATTGATAAAAATAAATCATCCGGAATAGAGGGGATCAGAGGTGATATACTACAATGTGCAATAATATGCCTGCTAGATCAATTTACTTTTCTTGTTCAGAGAAGTTTTGATAGTGGTGGTTTTCCTGTCAAATGGGCTTCTGCATTGGTCAAGCCATTACCCAAAGACGGAGATTTATCACAAGTTAAGAATTGGAGGCCTATTTCGCTATTGCCAATGCCCTCAAAAATTAGTGAAAAAATAATGTATTATTATTTAAGTTGTGCCATGAAAGATCACGATAATTTTTCAGATGAGCAATATGGTTACAAGAAAGGTAGTGGTACAGGTGATGCCACCTTTGACTTTGTTAATGATCTATATGAGTATCGAAATGATGGTTTAATAACAGGGGCCCTATTTATTGACTTTACTAAAGCGTTTGACAGTGTAATCCATGTTAGACTTCTGGAAAAAATTAGCAAATTAGGTTTCAGCAAAAATAACTTTCTCTGGTTTAATAGTTATCTAAAAAACCGCAAACAAAGAACTAGTTATGGCAATAATCTCTCTCAAGAATCTGAAATCAAATATGGTGTCCCACAAGGGTCTGTTTTAGGCCCCCTGTTGTTTGTTTTATACATAGATGACGTGATTAAAAAGTTGAACGAGTGCAAAATTATAATGTATGCAGATGACATTGTTTTATATCATGCAGCGAAAACACCCCAAGATGTAATGAGAGTGTTAAATGATGATCTTGAACGCTTTAAGACATGGGTATTTCACAACAGGTTGACTGTTAATCCAAAGAAAACAAAATTTATGTGGTTTTGTAGTGCTCACAAATTGAGAAATTGTCCAGATACAGATATTGTAATAAATGGTACCAGAGTAGAAACTGTAAGTTTTTTCCCCTACCTAGGAGTTACAGTAGACAGTAAGTTAAGTTTTGACAAACAAATTAAGCTTATTAAAAGAAACATTTGTAATAAATTATTTAGATTTGCTAAATTAAGGAAATATCTCACACAAGAAGAAAGCAAAAAAAGATATTGTTGTACCATCCGGCCGATTATTGAATATTGCTCTTCTATAAGTACTAGTTGTAATGAGGAAGGTTTAAACGCATTACAACGTTTACAGAATAGAGCTTTGAGAATTTGCCTTAGATGCAATATTGTTAAATATAGTGTTGATGAGTTACATGTCATCTGTAAAGTGGAAAAATTAGAACAAAGATTTGATATGTTACTTTTAAGTTTGATGTATAAGAAATCCAAGGATCAGATAAATCATGGTCATGCATATAATACAAGATCGCAAAATAAGATACGTTTTAAATTGCCAAGAAGTATATCTCGCCATTATCAAAGATCGCCATGGTACAGGGGTGTAGTCCTCTGGGACCTACTATCTGAGGAGGTTCAGAGGGCTACCACAAAAGTTAAATTTAAGAATGAGGTTAAAAAGTTAAAAAACCTCAGATCAAGGCTAAAGGTTGGATATAACTAAGGAACAAAGGTTGATGGAGATGGTGTAGTCACCGCGCCGCTCCAAATATTATTTATGTGATCAGCATATTTTCATCATTATATAATATTATATCATTGATGATCATTTGATTGTATTTTGTGTTTCTTGTGTCATATTGATATATATCTCAACAAATACTATGTGATTGATTTGACACACTTGCCTGCTTCCTTACTGTTATTGTACATAATGACATATGTCTGATTATGTGGAGTCTATATTTACTTCAACTGTTTGGTATCTGTTTGAAATATAAATAAAATTGGTCGGCTCTATAGCGTTACATAAATGAACCTGACAGTTCATTAACGCAATGAGCTAGTCCAAAAAAAAAAAAAAAGAGCATTAATGTTAATCAATCAGGCATTTTGACTCAGGTTTGGATCTTTCTGGGCATTCCAGAAAGACATAGGTCTATACAAGTAGTTGTCCAGAGTCGCTGTCCTCTAATGAATTAGCTAAAATAGTGATGAGGTCTATTTCAAGACCAGGTCCATTGCCATTACCGTATCTACATAATTCACACCTGTGACTATAGAAAGCTGATTCATGGGTCTAGCTCTCAACACTATTTGGATAAAGCACAACTCTCAAATAAGGCTTAAGTTTTAACTAGTTCTAATGGTGTATCGTTTTATGATAATCATTTATTTATAAGCTCTTCAAAATGGTTGAGTTCAAAGCATACCCTATTCATTTTGTTCGTAAAGTAGTTTCATACCGTTGTAAAGTGTACGTCCAATCATAGAAAAACTATGTACCCTATTGATTTCTTACACCCCATAGCCTCAATGGCAGACTGTGAAGAATACTGAAGTAGCATACTTACCCAGTAGTTCTGCTCTTACGTCCACTTCACTAGTATGGGTTTAGCGGATGTTGCCATGTGCACTGTGTACTTATGTACATAGATCTACGGCCATATAATGTCACATTATCATGTATGGGAGCGAGCCAGGTGATGCTACTGCAACATGGTATCTTATTACACTGATAGGTCTTTGTACAATATGACTATAACACCCCATGTATAAGGCACAGTTTATACATGAATCTTATAGTTAGGGTATAATGCACGGGGCATGGCTGTGGGAGTGCTCTAGACTGTATTGAGACATCGAGGGGCCTTATAGGCAGTTCGGGTGTACTCACCACAATAGACTGAATAGCTTGCTGCATTGTTTAAAAATAGCTTGTACTGCAGAAGAAGGTACCTTACTGTGTGACTCTCTTTTTAGTGTTTTTGCTATCATCTTCACTGAAACTACTTGTATGACTGATATGTGCACTTCTGTGCAACACAAAAAAAAAATGTAAGGACTGACAAGAAAGTGACCGCAGCAGGTGAGGCACTTCTTGGGCAAAACTACCTTTTCCCAGAAGTGCAACACCATCCAGGAGTAACAGGACTCATTCTTCTCTATAGTTTTTCAGAGCACCTGCACCCACTACCTCAGAAATGTTAGCACAACAGCTCCCCATGTGTATATGTGACCTGCACTGGGAAAAGGGTCTTTATTCCCCCTGAAATAAGGTCCCTTTTCGCAGATCCTGTCACATATAAGCTACTGAGACCCATGTAATTATAGATAAATGGCAATCTAGAAATGCCCTGCTATTTGCTAGGTACTTAAAGTGGCATAGCCCGATGGTTGGGGCCAAAAAAAATCAATCTTCTCAAAAATAAACCAGGATACATGTTCACATAGCTCAAAATTCCTATGGTACCTACTTTATTTGCTCTCCAGTAAATGGTCCACAAACACCTAAATATGGTGTTATTACGTCACGTCTCTGCTGTCTCATTTACCACCTTGCCTACCACTGATACGTCCACACTCGACACAGCTACTACCACCGTCATCACTGCTCGCACCACGTTACCTACCTACCTACCTACCTACCTACCTACCTACGAGAATGGTCAAGTACGCACATTTTGTCGATTTATCAAGGAGACTCAACACTTTCGACACAATTATGTGGAATAAACCCCGTCCTTTCACAGAGAAACTCGCCGCCCACGGATTCTTTTACATCGGAGGTAAGGACCTTGTTCAATGCTACCAATGTGGAGTCACTATACACACATGGTTAGAAAGTGACAACATCACCGTGGAGCATTTCAGACATTCTCCTACCTGCCCGTTGGCCTTGGAAGGTATGAATCTAAGTCCGTAGAGCAAAATTTTGCTGACGGAAATGTTGAAGAAATTGAACTCTCTGGACTACGAGTTGCAGCTTTTCAGAATGAAGCGTGGAGGAGTTTTTTTTTTCTTTTTGAACAAGCAACTTCTGTGTTTTCTAATGCTCTAACAGTCTTGGGTTTGACTTGTAATTTCACTACTGTTCTGTAGTATTGTAATTTCTTGCCAAAAGACAGAACTTCATTTCAGGAATGCCCTATTATAAGCTGTAGGGCTGTAAAAAAAAACATGGCCTATCTGTGGTATTTTATGGTAAATCACCTTTACAAAGTTGTTTCTCTCAAGAAAATGGATATTGTTCTTCAACCAGTTTGATCCTCTTGTCTATTTCTAACATTCCAAAAACTGAATTCAGATTACTACTTTGATGCTTTCATACCACAAGTGATTTGATGTATTAACTCTTTGTTTGTATATAACTTGGGTGTAGGCTTTGTGATATTGCCTTCAGATTCTTATAATTATTACCAAAGAGCCTTGTCTGATCAAATCGCAAATTATGTATAATGACAGACGCAAAAGGTAAGATTTATGAGGTAATATTCTGGTGCTCTCAAAACAAATACTTAAGGATAACAGTAGTAAAATTTTATTTAACTGCCATGTACATCTTTATGTATTACAGCAATTAAGTGACCCAACTGAAACAGAGTGATACTGTCCACCTTGTATTAGATGGACCCATAGCTATTCAATCTACAGAGAAAATCAAAACCGTTCCTCACTGAATCACAATAGGACACCAATGAAATGTCCATTTACTTTTCTCTTTAACAATATACAGCATGACTATAGTAGCTTAGCCAATACTCCTTGAATTTTCTCTATGGGCCACCCAAGCCCTTAAGGAAACTATGGGCCCAAACCCTCTCATGGATGTCTCTTTGATATCCTAAGACATTAACCAATCTTTGTTAACAAGATCTAAGAAAAATGATTTAGCAGACCTGAATATCAACTATTTTTACCAGTCTACATTAAATGACTACCTACTACAGTCAGCTCTCACCTTACGACCACCCCTTTAATGCTACCACCCCATCATTGCAGACATTTTTGGAAAGATTAAGGCATTTTTCTCTTTATTTTAATATATTAGACTCCCTCTAATGTGAGCATCCCTCTAATGAGACCACCTCACCCTGCGGACACTATATTTCCAGTCTAAAATGAAGATATCTTTCCTCTAATGTGACCACTTGCATTAGTGTATCATGGTATCATATCTCCCCCATTTCTACAACCAGGGAGAAATGTGTAGAGGCAAGGAGAAAGGGTGCTCCATGCTAGAAGTCAACTTTAAAATTCAGATCACTAGCTTTACAGTGATATATTGCATGAGAAGATAATCCTGTTAGTTTTGGAGGAATGGCTAGCTAAATATGGGTAGGTATGACCATATCATGAATGTCAATAAGCCATAAGTCCCATTGGTCATGAGATACATCTGTACTTAGCATAATTTATGCTAATTAGCTAAATTAGCATAAATTTTCATTCGTTTGCCCATAACTTTTGATGTAGAAGTGGTATTTGCATTCTGGTTTCACCATAGTGGACCTTTTGAAATGTTCCTTCAAATGGGATCATCGATTTTCTTATTTAGAATGAAAATAATATTTCCATGGCAACAGAAATCAACAAAAATGCCTATTTTGGCCCAAAAACATTCTTTGTAATGCCAAATATGGACCCTTTCCCCCAAAAATAGAACGTTTTATCAAAAATCATTGGATTGTCCATAAAAAAGTAGCCTATAGCAGTTTTAGGCATATTTTTCCTATTCTAGCCCATAGTAGTGCCCCCTGGTGACTAAAACAGGTACTAAATCCCGCAGGAACCCCCGTTTCTGCTTGCTGGCTCACAAATACACTCTTTGCTACAGCCAAAACCTGGGGGAGGCAGAAATGTCCTCTCATAGGCCCCTTACATCTCCGCCAATGCTATAGGTGAAGGGGAGGTTTTTGGTAGTTAAAAATGTCCTTTCACAGGCCGTAACACCTCGCCAATGCTACAGGTGACAGGGAGGTTGGGTGGGGGGGGGTAAAAATGTCCTCTCATAGGCCGTAACACCTCTTAGATGCTAAAAAATGGCAATATACACTGTGGGAGGGTCGTTACCAGTTTACACACAAACTGACCTTCTGCCCCATTTATTGCAGCTGTAGATATTTGTGTGTTGCTCATCAGAGACTCCCTCTAGTACGACCACCCCTCCAATGGGACCATTTTCATGAAGTACCAAGGGTGGTCGGAATAGAGGGAGTTGACTATAGCTGACCCTGCATCACATTCTTTTCATATTTTTCTTGAATCTAAGTTTATGTTAAGAAGGTTATAAGCAAGGGAATCCTCAGTACTTCCCTCTCATCCTGGATGACTACCTACCTTTCCCTTGGCCATACCCAGTTGTTCTAGGACCTCAGTAGGTTGTATCATATTACTATAGGAGTGACATGAACATTACTTTAATATAAAAGGGGAAATCATTGCTGCTGGATACCTATAGTTCCTGGCATTAGAATAATGATTATGCTATTATAAGCTAAAGGGGACCTCTGAGTTCACTATAAACCAAAATCTTATACTTAGGAATTAACCCTTTAAGTGCCCCTGGTGCCTTGAGGCTTTACCTAAAATACCTTTAACCCTTTAAGGGCTTAGGGCAGCATCAGCTGGCTGCCCGAGGGCAGCACTACCCCATATTGCATTCATGTATTACAAAATTGTATTATTTTACAAATATAACAGTGTCTCTTCATGAACACAAATATATATCCTGATCATAAAGGTGCAAAATCCCATAGTCATTTGATATTTTCATCCTCCTCAGCTGTTAATTTAGGGTGGCATTTTATGTCCTTTCTGCTGGCCAAGGGCTTAGTCTGGCAGTGAAGTCCCAAATGACCTTTTTGAGGGCCGGCAGTTAAAGGGTTAAGGAACTGCTGCCACAAGGCAGAAAAAACAAATGGCTGTCATGCTCACATCACAGGAAATGGTGCATTGCAACCAACATTAAGGTGTTTTTGTAAACACAAATGTAGCCCTATCACCAAAGTAACCAAAGTAAAAGATTTAGTTGTAATTTTACATTTTATAGTCTTTACATTTTATACTTTTGGAACAACATAATAAGGGTCAAATGACCTTTTACAAGTCCAGCAAATAAAATTTACATCACAACACTGCTCTGATGGCAATATAAGTCACCAAATCAACTTCAACAATATCAGAAACATGTGAATTTGAATCACACTCAAGGCAATTGCACTATATCACTTGTATGAAAGAAGTGATTTTGAGCAGTGTTTGGGTGGCCATCTTGGTAGATAACGGACATCTTGGATTTGCTCATTTCTGATACAAACACACGAGCTGAACCTATCTAAACTAATCAAAAGAAGTAGAGAAGGTATTGATGAGCACTTCGAAAGCTGAAAATGAAAAGACAAAAGACATAATATGGTGGCCATTTTGAAAAATGGCCGCTATCACAGATTTTCAAAAAACAACTTTAAAACTTTCTATTAATACAAGTAGCATTAGGGCCATTTTCCACCACCCGATATGTCCCCTCTGTCGGCCGCTAGACGCTATTTTCGGCCGACAGAGAACATGCCCCACCATTGAATCCTATGGCAGCCCCTCGGCCGAGGTGGTTGTATGGGGCAGCTGTCGGCCGAAAGAGGTACCCTGTCGGATGGTGGAAAACGGCCCTGAGATAGATCTATCTTAGGTATTTGGATTCAGTAGGGAAGATATTTTTGAGGACTTTGGGAGCTGAAGATGAAATAACCAAAGGCATCATATTTACACCCATGCTAAATGTAATTATAGTAGCCTATCTAATACACATTAACACCTCAGAGAAGGGCTCAGAGAGCAATATGAAGTCTAATCAGATGGCCACCATATATATATATATATATATATATATATATATATATATATATATTGACACTAGAATCAAGATGATTGATGAACTACTTCAATTTCTATGAAAGAAATAATGTTTGAAAGGTTAACTTAGTGGCCATCTTGAAAAATGGCCACCATATTGAATTTTTGAAAGTCTAATAACAAAGATAAAAGGCAACCTATAAGGACTTTTCAAGTTCAATTTCATGCTAATATCACCTTTCAAGGTGGCCTATATTACCTTACATCTGCTGAATACTGGAAATTTTAAGCCAAAAATGGCAGCCATTTTGATTTTACACTTTTTGGGATAAAGAGTGAAAATATCAAATGTTATACGGCAGATTTGGATTCAGCATACCCAAATTACACTTAATCAACTCTAAAAACAATTCTACTGAAAAATGCCTTACCAAGTTTGATTTCCTGGAAACTGCCCCTGACTACATGGTTGCTTTGTCAGAAAGGACTTTAAGATTTGATGCTCTACAAAGAGGTATTTGAATACCAAATGGGTCATCTTGTTTGCAACCAAGCATAGACATTTAATAGAAATTTATTGATTGTCATCTATTCCAGAAATAGAAGTATTCGCATAGTTATTATTTTACTCTATCCTGAAGTTTTAAATCAATGGCGAAATGCGACATGAATAACATATTGAGAGCAGACCTCACAAAGCAATTGGGTGCATGCTATTATGTATTTATCTCATCTATTGAAGCTGCACTGTTATTGATTTGCAAAGTTTTATCCTTCTTAGAACATTTCTGTCCAGCAGGCCATGGTGTCTTCAATATTTATCACATGAAAGGGCTTTAGTGACAGCCCAGGAAGAGGTGACATATGGCCGATATGTATGGCATCATAGGAAAAGCAGCCACTACTATTCCATCACTTTAGTGCAGGTTGGAACTGCATTTTTCAAGTTTTGCAGGAGAGGCAAAAGAAATGTCCCAATACTAAAGCACCAAGTTGACAATAGTAATATTACACTGGGCCCTGTAGGCACACATATCATAGACAGAGCTTCATTGTTTCTATAATAGGTAGATGAGGGTGAACAGATATTAAAACACAAAATGCAAATTTGCCAAAATGTCAGTTACAACCTTCTTGCACTACGGTGACTATTTTAAGGTTGTTAATGAAAGAATGCTAAGCGTACAAATATGGGGAGAATATATATGCAAATGTCAACTCACAGTGATTAATTTAGGCTCGTATTCCCAGAGGGAATACCTCTTTGTAGAGCACCTCTGGGAATACGAGCCTAAATTAATCACTGTGAGTTGACATTTGCATTTATGCCATGGCCCACGGGTTTAAATTGCTTTAAATTCAAGAAACACAACCATATTTACTGTTTTCAACGTGTCGAGTCGTCCCGGTTTGTTTTCATCCGCCATGACACCTTGTTCGACGAAGTAGGCAGTGATACGGAGCTAGCCGCTACTTTTAGTTTCGATATGAATGTTCCTTGTGCAGGGCAATAGATTCTTTTTTAACATGGCGCTAACACTAAGATATACCTTAAACAATTCATAACATATTATTTAACTATTTCAATCATTCTTTTTTGCGTAAAACTTCAAATAACCATACCTAAATACGAAACTAGTTAACTCTGTAAAAATTTTAAAATGGCGCCGCAGAATATGCGAGGATCGTATTCCACCCCCCCCCCATTGAATACGGCGTAAGTAGTACTAATCTATAGTGTCATCAATATTCGCCATGGCATAAATGATGATTGATGTAAAGTGACAGTCCAAACATTATTGAAGATTATTGATAAGACCACTGGTAGCGTGTGACCTGAAGCCCCAATACAAACAGCTGAAAAACATAATAGTACACTCAGGCCTAGTTACTGAATTTTGAGTTTTCATGCATACATCACTTTTCAGGAAGACACTCCACAAGATCCCGTGACTTGCTATCCACTAATCCTAGTAAGAGTCCACTAAATAAATGAATTGTGCTCAAACAATGATGATGGAAATTGCAAGACATTTTGGTTCAGAACCCAGAGGACAATCCGTGTAATTGCTATTAATGTAGGCCTATCAACTGATCAATGCATGTGCAATGAAATAATGCTAAGCTTACAAATATGTTAGGTAAATTAAGGATGAATGAGTGTTTAACGGTGTATTGGCACTATGGATAAACCTATAAAATCTGACCAACAGCCTGCTGTTTATCATAATAGGACCCACCTATATGTCACTCAACTCAATGATATGCAGAGAGCAACGGCTAATGATCCCCCTCCCACCAGAAAGCAGACAAACTTTTTGCAGTCAACCCTTTTCTTCTATAGTCATTTGTGGCATTTTCATTAAAATAATATGACATATTTTTGGACTCCTATACACCCTCTTGCCAAGAACATGGAAAACACTCATTTATCCATTAGATTTGCATATTAATCTAGGATACATAAAGGTTATTGGGTTAATAGGGGTTGTCGATTGCCTCAAGATTCCATTTTCCTAAGTAAGAAAAAAACTAATAATCCAGTAGTTGGGATATAAATAACTCTATAATCTTGAAAATGTTATCCTTGTTTAAGTCTGAGAAAAAAGGATCCCATAAAAGAGGTGGAGGTGTCGGTAATATCATTGGGTGGGTGGATATCAAATAGAATATGGTAGTCATTGCAGTATATCCCTTCATCTGCACAATTGTCAGAATTAATTGCAATACCTGCGTATCAATCCATAGATGATGGATAATCTTGAAGTCAAATCGATCTGTGTCAATAAAAATACTGCAAGAGAATTGAAGGTTTTTAATGTTTTTATTCTCATTATGAGCTATGATTATATAATCTATAAAAAGAAAGTGCATAAATACTTAACAGCAGTTAATGTTTTGGATAAACTATCAGCAGAGTAAACGACTTTGGTAAACACATAAGGCTAACTTCTTGGCAAAAAAAAATGTTTTTTTTTTACCTTTGGCAATATCTGCTAACTGTCTGGGGTAAACATGAAAGGTAGCAATAGTGGCAATATATATACATTCGAAAATGATAACATGACTGTTTCCTTGAAAATCTATTCAGTCTGATATTTCAGTCATAATAAATGATTACATCAACAAAATAAGTATATATGTATATAAAGTGAACCTTTCTATTTATTTCATGTTATCTGAGTCAGAAAGCACATTTGAAAAGGTGCCTTGCAATTTTCAATGTGCTGGCTGTGCATAACATTGTGTATTATCAACATATAAACTCTCAGGGAATATAATCAAGACAGAATGATATGTACATATTTACATATATAAGTAAAACATTGTAATAATTATGTGATTTCATTTGGATAGAAGTGAGTAGCCACCATCTATTGGAATTATGGTCCCTGTGATGAAGGAAGCAGCATCTGAACACAGAAACAGGATGGTCTGTGTGATCTCTGCAGGCACCGAGACTCGTCCCAGGGGGATCGCCTTACCTGCTGTCTTAAAGTACTGAAATTAGAGATAGATTTTGAATTAATAGTGGTTTATTAGAGATATCTCTGTCTTGGTATAGATAACGGGAATATATTGGCCATGCTCATTAAACCTGCCCACTTTGAACTCATAAATAAATATGATTAAAGGCTACCTCTGTCAAAAAGTTCCAATGTCAATATGAACAAGGCAGTTGCTATAAAAAGATTGCACATAATCAGAAAATTGTCAATGAACTGAATTCCAGATTCTCGGAGTTAGATACTTTAACAAGCAAGGTTCAGACAGGTCAGGGAAAATAAAGTCGTCAGGGAATTATATGAAATTTTGTCATAAGGGAAAATCTGCGAAAATGTATCACTAGTAAGTTTTTCTTGACCAATAGTTCAGTTTTTATCTATAACCAATAATTAACAGTAGTATTTGATCTTTCTGTTCTGAACAAGAACTTTGGTATGGATTTAAGGTTGAATTTTGATAAACATATTCCCTTTTATTATGATTTGGTCAGGAAAGTTTGATCCAAGATTCTTGTGGGGACCATAAACAAGACCTTTCAGGAAATCTGTTAAACCTACCTTATCGTCTTGTTCTGGTGTTTGCACGGTTCCATTTCTCACTTGGAACCTCGAACGCACTGATGATGGACTGTAAATCATATGAATTTTATGAGTTTAATAATGTATCTCAATCTGTTTATTTTCTTTATACATCAATATTGACACTGAAAACTCCTATCAATTGACTAGCTGATGAATCATTTTTCCATCATGATGACCCTCTGGGAGTTTGTTTATCAACTCCATAGGGTCAGCATGATGCATGAATGTAGCCCTAGCGAGTTACTCACTAGGGCTACATTCATGCATGCATCAGTGGCCCTTAACGGGTTAAAGGAAAAGACCACCCTATTTTCATGACAGTTTCATTTGTATTGAATAAAAAGCCTTTAGTATATTTTGTGTCACATCTGCTGTCATAAGGGTAGGAAGCAGGCTTTTCTGATGTAGTGTATGACGTCATAATTGGGCCAATGCATCACATTAGTGACTACACGTCACTGCTCATCTACAGATAAATGCACACATTATCGTCATAATTAAGGGAGTGGTCATTATTTATCAACAGGGGGGGGGGAGGGTGGGTTTGAGGGGGGCATAAAATTTTCAGACCCCTCCTGAGGGGGGGCTAAAAAAATTTTGACCCCTCTTGAGGGGGGGCAAAAAAAAATTCACCCTCTTTTTAGCAAAAAAGCCAGCGTGCCACTATAGATCAAAGAGGGGCACCAAAACTCTCTGCACCTCTGGCACGGGGGGTGCTAAAAATTTTGACTGCCGTCGAGGGGGGGCGTAAAAAATTTCCGCGCGTCCGCGCGAAAACCCACCACCCCCCTGTTGATAAATAATGACCACTCCCTAAGAACATGATTACTAGAGCCGCCAAGCTTAAACAATGCACGGTTTGGTGCATTTGAACCAATTGTATCGTCATAGACTGCATCAGAAAGGCTTGCTGTCTGCCCTTGTAACAGTGGATGTGACACAAAGTATACGACAGAATTTCTATCCACTACAAAAGCTATCTCAAATGAAATCATCATGAAAATAGGGTGGTCTTTTCTTTTAAGCACCTGGGAACTCATTGATTTAAATACCACTGTACCCCTTGGCCTTATTTCAGACAAATGGTGATTAAAATACATTTTAGTCATTAAGATAGATTTCAGTATTCCTGCACTCCCAGTACTTATTCGATACCCCAGAGGTTAAACTAACCAATATGGTAAACTTTAAGTGACATGACTTCAAACATGTTTAGCATGATTTAATATATCAGAAGAAGCAAGTTATTTAAAGAGACTTACCATATGCCATTAACTCTTATTCCTTTCTTTGCCAAATCTGAAAACAGTAATCATAATTTATAAATAGGTACACTGTAATAGAAATGCTATCCAAATAACAAAGGCCCTCCAGCTACTTTGACTCAAACCTTCTACTGTGATTATCACAGAGCTTCAATGTGCTGTTTTCTGAGGTTAGTTGAAGGAATTACAATTCTTTACTGTATTGAGCTGACTCACCAGCACTTCATTAGGGCATAATGCCAACCAGTAGACATAATGCTCTTAATGTGGTTAAGACTTTCAAAGGTAAATGTGGACATTACCTGCAGCAAACATCTTCGTCATGTGGTTCAGGCCAGCTTTGGCTGTTCCATACGGTATGGCCCCTGCATACTGAAATGGGAAAGTGCATAAATTTATGATACCTATAAAGTGTCAGGAAGTACTGTAAAACCCCGGTCATAAGCCAATTTTTTCTGCCGTTTTTGGTCACAATCGGCTTATAACTTGTTGGCAAAGCCTACCCCCAGCTTATGACCAGGGTTTTATTACTACAGATTACAGAGAAACCTGTCAGAATTTCACCCTAAAATCAGCTTATAGTGTTTTCCCAAAGTGTGCCCCTGACTTATGACAGGGGTTGGCTTATGACCGAGGTTTTATGGTAGTTGTTATTCCTCAATGGAGTGGGGGTGGTGAAATTTTGGATGGATGCACAAAACTACTTTTTACGTTGCCCTTTGAGTGCACTGTAGTTTGTGTCATCATGTATCACACTTTTAAACATAACATGATGCAGGCCTTTCCCCTATAGAAGGGAAAACTTGTTCACACCACCTCATCAAATCGGGTCAAAATCTTTTATGGAGCAGTCAAAGTTTATTTATCCTACATAACTCCCTTCCCCTAAGGTGATGATAAAAAGCCTGTCCCTTGATTCTGAGGTTGGCAATTCACTTGTAGTAAATTATCATCAACAAAGGAATTGTCAACAGCTGTGTATTCGTGATGACATATCACCTTATAATGAAATTTAGAATGAACAAAAATTGGCTAACAATACTTAATCAATATTAAATAACCAATGATCAAGTGATTAAGACTATTTTGGATCAGCATCGGTTTAACTGATATATATTGCCTTGTCTAAAGGGTAGTAGTCTATGTTTGTGCATGTATCTATCTACCGTTGAACTATTAGGGGCCGCTATTGTATCATACCTATTGGTCATCATGATTTACCGATGAAGTGCTGGTGAGTCTGCTTGTCATGATTTACCGATGAAGTGCTGGTGAGTCTGCTTGTCGGCACTTCATTGATGAATCATGCCGACCCTCTAGCAGTGTATTAACCCGATAGTGTAAGTATGATGCATGAATCTAGCTCTGACAAGTTACTCACCTGGGCTGCATTCATCTGTATGATGACTAATACACTAGTTTCATCAACGATAATACACTAGGTGGTGATAGTGTTGACCTGCCCATTTTGGCCCTACTACAGGGGCACTACTGGAGGGGTCATTCTCAAGGAAAACGGGGTGGTGAGACCAGGGTTGCCACCTGTCATTACTGTGGTGGACACTGGAGGAGAGATAATAAACATCAGAGACAGCACCTTATACCCAGGCCTGTGATAACTATTAACACACTCCTCCATGGTGAGATAATCTATATTTAATTAGCTTAATGACCCCATGGAACCTGTCTTGTGGTGTGTTATGACCACCAACACCACCCTGATGCACCCCCTTCTAACCCCTTTTCTCAGCTCTAAAAATTGAAATGTCACTCATATTTATCTAAGTCTAAAATGATTTTGGCTAAAGATAATTCCCTAATATTGCAGGGATAGGAAGATGAACATTTTCTCTCTAAGTACCTGTAATTTCTAAGGTGAGGGGATATTTCTTCCATCAGATAAAGGCTCATCTCTGAGAGGTGTCTCCTCCTCCATAGGGATTGCATAGATTTCTGGGGCTAGGTGAGTGCCATGCCCTCCTAGCTGGCTATCCTACAGGGGCTCCCCCTAGTGGTTGTGACTAGTGAAACTGGCGTATAGGCATGATGTATTAATGGATTAGTGGTCTTTAAGCAGAACTTACCGCAATCAATCCTGCCACGCTGCCCATGTTTACAACGCTCCCTGTAAAAATGTACAATATTAATGTTAGCACATCCAGAAAAACTGATTTTCTAAAATTAAAAAAAAAGCTAAAGGGAAATTTTGTTTGGATTATCGGGGAAGCGAACCCTGGTCCCTGACAGGGGTATTAACCACTTCACTTAGGGGAAATTTAAGTATGGCACACTTCAGGCTGAATCTGGCAAAAGAGTCCTATGGAGGAATATCAAAAATAAATCATAACTTTTAAGCCCTATTGGTTATCAATAGGAATAAAAATCCTAATTTACATTTAGTATGTCATTATGGGCCCCTCAAGATTTGTTGAAATAATTTCATTTTCCTGACCTCTACAATAAAGCCAGCTGAAGACACAACTAAGGATGTTACTCTCTATCATCTAACATAAGAAAGAGGCCCAACATAAGCCTCTTTCAATGGGACACCTCTGTGGTGTAATAAGGGACTGGAGATGTTTTATCAAAAGGGTCATTTTTTTCCCCAGGTAGAATAGGAACTCTTTGAAGTAAAGCACTTTGATATATGTCAACAAAACATGTATTAATTTCAACTGGCCCATGAAGGTGCACCCAAGATTTGTCAAATTCGTGAATTTATGAAATTCAATTTATTTTTGCAAAATTGCCAATGCTATTGTTATCTTCACTGGGTAGTTGTTTGTGCATTGTAACCGTAACGGCACAGATTACGACCGGCCGATAAGGCAGTGATTAAGTTCTCAAGGGTGTAGCACATGACCCATGGTTGTAAAACAACTACCCCCCCAAAAAAAAGAAATCCTATCCTATCCACTACCGACTGCTATTGAAATAACTATTTATGGAATGGCAAAAAAGTCTTTTTCCCAGCATATCAAGTCTTTTTCCCAGCATTTAATCTAAAAGTGTTCGTAAACTCAGTGTGTGTGTCTCATACATAAGTACCTTTAGATGCCTCTAGAAGGGGTAAGCAGGCCTTGGTCATATTGAAGGTGGCCTGTATGTCGGTGAAGTTTTCCTGTAAGGCTGAGTACGTCGCTGACTCCAAATTACCCAGCCTTTTCACTCCCACAATGTTAACCTACAGGACATGAAATATGTTCAACCTTGTTAATTAACCCTTTAATGGCGGGTATTGCTGGAGTGTATCATGAAGTGTTGGTGAGTCTGCTAGTCAGCACTTCATTGGTGCATCATGATGACCCCACGGAAGTGGATCAAGCCTTCAGTGCACAGTTGTATCAATGGACCATTCTGGGTATTATTAATATTTTTCATATTTACTAATTTCTTCGCCATATAAAGCCTAAGCTCTGCTCACGATCCACACTCAACAACCTCCTGTATTCCCCAACAAGAACCAGGATCCATAAGTTATCACAAACCCACTTCCTCCATTAGACTCTGTGACATAAGGTACAAGGATGTAATAACATTCCAACCTTATCTACATCCGCACAGTTCCACTGGAGGAAGTGCGATCCACCTGTGGTGCCATATTTGGAATGAGAGGATATTTCACAATCTCCTCTCAATTCTCATTAACATAATCTACCCACAGGTGGCACTCTCTCTTTATGACATGTGTCACTATTCTATTGAGCCACATGTACAGAACATTTCGCAACACTGTGAGCTGCTCAAGCCCTTAGTATAAAAGGCAGCTTGAGCAGCTCCCAATCGATCTATTCTAAGCTCATCTCTCCTAACTTACACCTTACACCTATACCTAGAACCTACGACAGGTTGAGCTATAGGATCAGAGGCAGAGCTTGGATATTGGCGAGTGTTATCATTGTTACCACCTTTATGAAACACTCATGTCAGCTATGCAATAAAAGGATTAAATGAACTTCTCTGGATTCCGTGTATATTCACTTCACCACTTGTAACCATCCGTTGACAGTTGGCATGATTCATGAATGCAGCCAGAGTGAGTTACTTTAATTTTTGTCATTAGGGAGTGGTCATTTTTAAACATCAGGGGGCTTAGTGTAATTCAACATGCCTGGCAAGAATTACTCCACCCCCCCCCCGTCAGAAAAGCCTGAAATTTTTTCCACCCCTTTTATTCTTTTGCAGCATGCACACTTTTTTGCTTAAAAGGGGTGAAACTTCAGAGTGGTCTGAATTTTTTTTTTTTTGCCGCCCCTTCGCCTGTTAAAATATGACCACTCCCTTTTATACTTAAAATCTGAACTGTCTATATTGCCAATATGATAATGTGAAAGTTCTAATTTGGAAGGCAAAGCGATACCAGCAACAGACCTGTGGCAAACCAAGTGTTGCCCCTCCATGTCAGGGTTCCTATATTTGATAACACAGTTCTAAAGTTTGGTAATAGGGTTTTCTAATTTGATGTCACCCTTTCCTTGTGCAATATCAGAGTTTTTCTAAAATATTCTCACATCGATTTGAAATTGTGATACATATTTTCCCCATTTTTTTTTCATTCTATTGTAATGGTCCGAATCAATGTCTGACTAGTTCGAAGTAAAGACCAGACAAGGGATCTCGGGTTAGTGCAACTCGCACGTATTTATTACGATATATGGTTCACATCTACCTCGAAGTGTACTGCTTAACTGTAGTGTAAGCTCAGGTAAAAATGGTCCGACTCCGTTGACAGCTAGAGCCAGACTAACGCCTTCCCCAGCCCCAGGTAGGAGCTGGGACGAGGCAAACAGTGCTGCCACCACCCCGCAGAGACCAGGGGTCGAGGAGACCTCTAGTGACTACCGGTGATGGGCGCACCGCTCGCGACGCCCTCTCGAGGGAGACGCTCACATTATATCACGATCTACGAGCCCCTACACTACCCCCACCAGAATAAGGAAAGGGGTGTGTAAAAAAAATGTATTTAACATTGTGACAGCTTCGTTATTCTAAAAAATAAGGGCTCGAAGTAATAAATGAGAGTTCGAAGTAGAACGTGATATGTTATTTGTGTGACGTCTTACACCTTACACCTATACCTAGAACCTACGACAGGTTGAGCTATAGGATCAGAGGCAGAGCTTGGATATTGGCGAGTGTTATCATTGTTACCACCTTTATGAAACACTCATGTCAGCTATGAAATAAAAGGATTAAATGAACTTCTCTGGATTCCGTGTATATTCACTTCACCACTTGTAACCATCCGTTGACAGTTGGCATGATTCATGAATGCAGCCAGAGTGAGTTACTTTAATTTTTGTCATTAGGGAGTGGTCATTTTTAAACATCAGGGGGCTTAGTGTAATTCAACATGCCTGGCAAGAATTACTCCACCCCCCCCCCCGTCAGAAAAGCCTGAAATTTTTTCCACCCCTTTTATTCTTTTGCAGCATGCACACTTTTTTGCTTAAAAGGGGTGAAACTTCAGAGTGGTCTGAATTTTTTTTTTTTTGCCGCCCCTTCGCCTGTTGAAATATGACCACTCCCTTTTATACTTAAAATCTGAACTGTCTATATTGCCAATATGATAATGTGAAGGTTCTAATTTGGAAGGCAAAGCAATACCAGCAACAGACCTGTGGCAAACCAAGTGTTGCCCCTCCATGTCAGGGTTCCTATATTTGATAACACAGTTCTAAAGTTTGGTAATAGGGTTTTCTAATTTGATGTCACCCTTTCCTTGTGCAATATCAGAGTTTTTCTAAAATATTCTCACATCGATTTGAAATTGTGATACATATTTTCCCCATTTTATTTTCATTCTATTGTAATGGTCCGAATCGATGTCTTGACTAGTTCGAAGTAAAGACCAGACAAGGGATCTCGGGTTAGTGCAACTGGCACGCATTTATTACGATATATGGTTCACATCTACCTCAAAGTGTACTGCTTAACTGTAGTGTAAGCTCAGGTAAAAATGGTCCGACTCCGTTGACAGCTAGAGCCAGACTAACGCCTTCCCCAGCCCCAGGTAGGAGCTGGGACGAGGCAAACAGTGCTGCCACCACCCCGCAGAGACCAGGGGTCGAGGAGACCTCTAGTGACTACCGGTGATGGGCGCACCGCTCGCGACGCCCTCTCGAGGGAGACGCTCACACTATATCACGATCTACGAGCCCCTACACTACCCCCACCAGAATAAGGAAAGGGGTGTGTAAAAAAAAAGTATTTAACATTGTGACAACTTCGTTATTCTAAAAAATAAGGGCTCTAAGTAATAAACGAGAGTTCGAAGTAGAACGTGATATGTTATTTGTGTGACGTCTTAATAGTAGGAGTCGACCACATATAATTATATTAGGTGAAGTAAACATATTTATACACTATGAAACAAAGTTAAAGAAAAAAATATGGGTCGAGACAAGTTCGGAAGAACATGTTCGAACCCGTACATAGAGTATTTAAATGTATGTTAATAATGACATACTATGTTTGTAATTGTAGTGGTTCGTCTTGTTAAGTGAGATTAAATCATAACGAAGAGAGAGAAAGTTTCCGGGTAGGCAACCGAGCTTTTATTTCATAGCTTATGTTACATACGATCACAGCCTCAGAGGACTACATGCTACTAGGGCATTCGGTTACCCTTTCGGGTAACGACCTGGTTGAGCAGTGGGTAAAACCACTACTGGAGAACATGGGGGTAGAACCAGCCTTATATAGGGGAAAAGCCCGCGAAACTCAGACCGGCCACGTGACGTGTGGCGGACGAGTGGTAGGCCCCCTGGTGTAATGGATACGAACCCAGAGGCAGGTGGTGCCACCTGCCATCCGGACTCCCCCACTACACCCGAAGACCTAGGTCTGAGTCCCACGGGTACATGAACGTAAAGTGTAAATACCATACCCCTACATAATTATATATGGTAATGTGTTACATAACCCGAAAAGAAAAATTTTTACAGTTCATGTATGAACTCTATATAATAGTTTTTTTAGCACAGTTTACAATAATTGTGGATTTTTTTATAATTATATATATATATATATATATATATATATATATATACAGTGATATATATATATATATATATATATATATATATATATACCACTGTTAACCTCGAAGTATGAACACAATTGGTATGTACCTGAGGAATATTATTAATATTTAAGGTAACAGATCTCGTAGGTTTATAGCACCAACTAGTTTGTTTACTAGTGATAAATAGACATATTTTATGAGATCGAACCTAGTGGATGACGTTAGGATCGGAATTTAAGGCAAAACTCATTTTATGGTCGATAGGCACCACTTGTCGTCATTTGACCGTTTTGCCTTCTATGCTTAATAAATCATTCAAATGGAACCTATATGTGTTATTATCATTTATTCTGATAGCCCTTGGTTGGAGCTACATGGGGAACCCTGGTTTTACATGTATCTGAAGTATATTTTGGGAGTCAGGGGCTTAAAACTAGCCAAAAAGGCTCGTTTTTTAACGAGAAAATTAAAAAATCTACATATACAGGCGAAATTTTTTTTTTAAAGCAGGAGGGCAGATGTATATTATTAGGTATGTTTAGAATTATTCAAAGAATTTTTTAAGACCATTTGGCCATGTATAGACTGATTTATTTTGATGCTGCAAGCAAAAAAGTGTTTGGCAAGTTTTTGAGGGGATTCGTGTGACGCCCAAAGATGTTGGTATAACTCTAATATAATTATGCTACATGGACTAATGAAATATGTCAAGTTAATGCATAACTTCTACCTGTATATCCATAAAAGAATTGGGAGCCTTGGTCAAACACAGAGCTGCATAGATGGGTAGAAGCATGCTGGGGTAGTTTTAGGTGGAGATTCGTCTAACGCCCTCCCTGCACATAGTTTTACATGTATGCACATATGACTGATAGAATTTCTATATTTAACTATCTTGATTAACATCCCTAATGACCTATATATGAAAGGTTTAAGACATGTGAAGGGCATTTTCCTACTACTTCCTTGGCCAGAGATATATCTATTATAATGGAAGGGAGATTCGTCTCACGCCCAGGAGATTCGTCTAACGCCCTGTTTTTGTAGGCATTATAACTACCAGGTGTTTCAGATTTAATTAACCTTTTTATGATGCTCAAGTACCTACATATGAAAGGAATAATACCTGTGAATGGCATTTTCCTACTATCACCTAGGCCAGAGATATACCTAAGGTGAGAGGAATAGTGGTTAATTACATAGCATACAACATGACTTTATAGCAGCCCACCAGTGTAGTGGGTCTGCCGCACAATAATAAATGACTTTGGGGTGTGTTTGGGGTTATCCACTGCTTGTCTGCAGATCCAATCGGCGAACGATGGACTTGGCGGTTTCAAGCCGCGTCGCTGTGTGGTGTGCCCTGATCAAGATGGGAAGATGTAGATTCGTCCATTGGGTTTAGTGGGTCTGCATACGTCTGGACATCCTTCGAGGTTGGGGCACAGTTCGGGTGTTCGAGGATCCCATATAGAGGACATGGTCGGCACCTGTAGCTATGTACATCGAGGCTTACAAGTCTGTCTCCATCACCGTCTCACCGGAGTTGGTTTCCGGATCAGAGTCAAGACTTATCAAGTTATGGACCACTGGGGGTTGGGCAGGGGCGGTGGCTGCAATGGTTGCCTCGGGGATAGAGGTTAGAATCTCGGTTGGTCTAGCCGTGGTGGCAGGCGGGGCATTGGTGGTGGCTTCGGGTTCCCTCCCGGGTCCGGTTGGTGGTGCACCTGCGCTGGCAGAAGGTCTCGGGGTGGACACACTCATGAATCCGAAAGACTCGATGACCGCCTCGAGCTGTCTAGCCTCCTGCAGCTTGCCCTGGAGCTTTTCGAACGCACTCTCTGCAGTGCCGTCCCAATCTTTCATGAAGCAGCCGAATACTGCCATGAATCAAACATCCTGGTGGTCGTATTGGCTTCTCAGCTCCTGAAGCTGCGACTCGTATTTCAGCTTCATGGCCTTAGCCTCATTTTCGCGCTGGAGCAAGGCCCGAAGCTGGTCTCTCGCCTGTCCTTGCATGTCCTGTGAGATCTGGGTTATTTCCCGTCGCTGGATCTCATGCAGACATTCGAACACACCTTCAGTCATGCCTCGAAGGTATCCAGTGGTCTGGCTGATGTGCCTCTCTTGCCACGCCTGGAAGACATCGGCCTGTATATCACAGGATTCCTGTGTCCGGTTTTTGATGTAATCATCGGGGTCCTCCAGTTTGAAGTTAGATTTCACCAAATGTAGCAAATTGGTGGTCCTCATGTTTTTTACTGGAGGCGTCGGTACAGGGGTCGTGTGCGTGTCCGAATCACTCTCGTAAGTGGAGCTAGAGGTGGCAGTAGCGCTCGGGGATGGGGTGGCGGTGATGGTTTGTCGAGACGAACCAACTACCGCCCCAATCTCATCAATTGTCAGACCTCGCCCCCTTCCAACCTCGGGGAGAGGTTGACTGGGGTCTTTTAGCACCAATTCTCTTCCTGGTCGCTTCGGGTCCAAAGGTCAGACCTGTCCGCGAGAAGAGGCGGTGGCAGGAGCAGCTGGGGGACCCATAGACTTTGGTTTCCCTGGAGGCAATAAGGTCTGGGATTCGGGGCCTTGTTTCTGGGTGTCGGACAGAGTGGGGAACTCGTCTGGTTCGTCTGACTGTGCCTTAAGTTTGGCGAGTAAGGCATCTTCCTCTGGGGTGCCCTGGTATGCTGGGGTAGACACCGAAACACCCCTCATCCAGTCTGAGTGGGAGAGGGTAGTCCGCCCCTCCCACCAGATCTGGTTGTTACCAGTTGAGGTCCCTGCTACGGGTCAGTAGCCACTCGAGCTCAGGAGCGAGACATGCTCCATGCTCTGCTACGGGTCAGTAGCCACTCGAGCTCAGGGGCGAGACATGCTCCATGCTCGTGAGGTCTCGAGATGCAGCATGCAGGATCAGGCTAGGATCGGGGGATCTCTTCTTGTGGTCGGGGGTTGGGGCTGGAGACTGTGATTCTGACCTCGGTCGCTTGGCATCCCGAGTTCGAGGGTCACCACCAGGGTGTGGTCGGGGTTTCCTATGTCGGTCAACTGCGTCTGGGTCCCTTCTCTGGACTTTGACACGCCAGGGCATTTCTGCCGACATGTCAAATCGATGGGAACGCACGTTCTTGAGGAAGTAGGCGTTCTGCTTCCCCTCGACCGAGTGACAAAGGTGGTCAGTTCTCATAGTGATCGCCAGTCTCTCCCCCGAGGTCATTTGGTCCCACTTCGACATAAGTCGTTCGTGGAGCTTCAGGGCCTTAAGTCGAGCGTCACTGGCTTTGATGCCATGAACTTGAGCCAAGTGCTCAGCCATATGCCCCTGCCTCGTGGTTCTCAGTCCTTGACATTTCTTGTTTTCATTCTTTTCGTTAGAGCACCGATACACCGGAGCGTGGTGCATGTGGTGCTCCACGAGGTGTCTAAAGAATGAGTCTTTGGTTGGCCAGACTCTCTCTGTTTCTGTGTCGTTGACACAGATCTCGAAGGGGCAGGTTGGGTTAGTTGGTGCCCAGTTCGAAGTGGCATACTGCAACTTCGTCCGGTGCTCGAAGCCATAGTAAGACTTGGGAGTCTTTACCGTGTCCCCGAGCGACGCTACCCACACGCGATAAAATTTCGCGGGGCCGGAGTCTTTTTTCAGGATTTTCATCCATTCCTCGTCGTCACTCTCGCAGTCGCGGTTGGTGGACGGAGGAATCGAGTAACTGTCAGAATAATGCTGACAGTCCATGAAACATTTCGGTGTATAATCGGGGAATCCAGAGCGGGCGTTAACCCACTTGTTCAGGCTGGATTCGTCGGGGGCGTCTTTCAACGGTTCCTCCAACGAGTCAATATTTTCGAGCAGCTGCCTGCTCATCTCGGCGACCTGCCGGTCATGGTCCCCGTTCCCTTCCTCCTGAAGCTCTTCCTCCTCGACTGCGGCAGGCATCCGTACTACCCCGGATAACCAAGGTTCGGGGTTGGTTTTCTCTATAGGCTGTTGGTGGGACTACCCCCTTCACTATTCATATCGACAGGAGTTTGGCAGAAGAACATGTAGCATCATGCTTACATGTCAGACAAGCTGTCTGCCACCCACAGGAACCATGAATAGGTTGGTAATACCGGTCGTGGTCGTATTTCGAATCATGGCCGAGGTATCTCAACCTCCAAACATATAACAAGACATGTAGACAGGACTATACACTCGTTGTGATTTCGGAACATTAAGGTCCGGTGGAAGGTGCCAATGTTTTCCCCCTACCTCGGATTCTCCGTTCCGCCGAGACAATTTTATCACGATTAGGTTTTAAATTTGTGTCAGCATCGACCTTCTTGGGTCGTCCTCTCTTCGTTTTTTTTTAGCCGCTATTTTGCAAGGTCGGCCTCTTTTCCTCTTCGGGGCCATCCCCTTCAAATTCCTTGATAGCTCATTAGTTTTCATTAGGATCTCGTCCTTCTGTTCGTTCATCCCGTGCATCCCGTCCCCTCCATTTCCTTAATCTACACACGTTAGACTTGTTCATTTGGCCTGTGGCCAGACTCATAAGCATAACCGTGCTCTCAGATATAATATGGGTGACCACGTGAGGTCCATCCCAGCTCGAGATTAATTTCTTGCACCTTAAAGGTTCATGCATCCTAAACACTCGGTCACCCACGCTAAACTGGCGTGGCTTCAGGTGGGTATCATACCTAATTTTCTGCCAATTCGCGTTCTTTAATAGCTCATTTCGAACTACTTCATAAGCTCTCTTAAATTGATCTCGTACATGGAGCTTCGGGGCTCACCCCTATAACACCATATACGAGATCTGCGGGCATTATAATATCTTCCCCGAATACTAATAGATTGGGGGAGCAGTTTGTTGTAGCATGTACAGTACTATTATAAGCATTTACTACAAAATCACATTGCTCATCCCAGTCGTCTTGGCAAGAACTTACCAAGGGTTTGAGGACTTGTATCAATGTTCGATTGAATCTTTCTACGTGATCATCAGACTGGGGTCTATATGGATTAGTTCGAGTTTTACAAATGGCCAGATAGTGGCACATTTCTTTTTTTTTTTGAATGAACTTTAAACTTTATTCAGCCAGGGCGTCTGCATTGATATGCTTCAAGCCCGGTCTATGTTGAATCTGGCTATGCTCCAACCCAAATTCTGACAAGTGTGCCAGCCAACGGCCAATCATACCTTCGGCGTCCTTAAAATTAAGTAGCCACCTTAGGGATGAGTGGTCAGTTCGGAGAGTAAAGTCGGTACCCCATAGGAAGTGTCGAAACTTTTTGGTATACACCACCACAGCCAGTAACTCACGTTTAGTGGTGCAATAGTTTCATTGTGCCCTATTCAAAGTGTTACTAGCAAAGGTGATTGGTACTTCGACCCTGTCCTGGACCTGCGACAGGGCTGCACCAATGCTATCATTGCTAGTGTATCAGTATGTCATCCGCAGTTGGATATTTCAATACTGGCGTGTTAGCAAACAAATGTTTTATTTGCTCGAAGGCTGCATCTTTTTCATCTCCCCAGGGAAAACGTTCCTTTGCTCGACCTGGGGTCCAATGTGCTAGCATTTGTAAGGGGTAGCTTACTTTAGAATAGCTCGGGAGGAAGTCTCGATAATATGAACAGAACCCGAGGAAGGATCTTACTTCCTTCGCGCTTATGGGCTTCTGCCATTCAGACAATGGTCAGAGTTTTTCAGGGTCCGCTTTTACGCCGTCAGGAGTTATTATGCGACCAAGATATGTAATAGATGATTTAAATAAATTACATTTCTTAGCTTTTAACTTCAGACCATTTGATAATATTCTCTTCAAGACTAAATCGAGGTTGTTAATGCAATCCTCAAAAGTCTTTCCAAATACTATAACATCGTCGAGGTACACCAAACAACTCTTCCAAAGAAGGTCGCTTAGCATTTCCTCCATCATAGCTTCGAAAGTGGCTGGTGCATTACACAGCCCAAAAGGTAAAACATTGTATTGGAATAAACCCATATGGCTCGAGAAAGCTGTTTTCTCCATATCCTTAGAGTCCATCCCAATCTGCCAATACCCGGACTGAAGGTCCAGGGTACAGAAGTATTTGTTTCCTCCTAAGGAGTCTAAGGTCTCATCTATCCTTGGTAAGGGATAGGAGTTCTTTTTTGTTAAGCCATTCAGCTTCCTGTAATCGATGCAAAATCGAATAGACCCATCCTTCTTTGTGGTCATACACACGGGGCTGGACCAGGGACTCGTGCTAGGCACAATAACCCCTTTTTCCAGCTGTTAGAGGATTTGTTTCTCAGCCTCCACTTTCTTTTTAAGTGGTAATCTCCTATAAGGTATTTTAAATGGCTTCAAATCGCCGGTGTCAATCGTGTGCAACACCTTGCTAGTGCGGCCTACCGACCCCCCAGGTTTCCCAAAGGCATCGTGGAAGGTAGCAAGCAAGGCTCGAAGTCTTTCTTTCTCTGAATTTTTCCTCAGGGAAGAATCATCAACTAATTTTCTTAAATCATCTGGTAATCCTCGAGCTGCATCCTCAGGTAAATCAGTTTGAAATTGAGCTTCCGAGACATGTTCTGTCAGGAACATATCACCAATCTTCTCATTTTTCCTCAAGTACACAGGTTTTAGTCCTCTGTTCATGATCGGGACTACCGTCCACGATCTGCTTCCTACCAGAGTGTCAACAGAATCTAGCTGTAAACTAGATAATACTTCAGAATTAGGTTCGAAGACAGCGTTCGAACCTCGAAAAGCATTGTTCAAGGAACATAAAACGTCACAAGTCATTCCAGATGGAATTTTCACAGTCTGTACCACGGTGGCTACCGAGGATACATGTCTCAATATGCATGGGATCTCGCAATTGTACGGTTGCCGGATCTTCAGCATCCCGAACCGGGGGTCCAAAACAGCACCGTACAAGCTTGCGAAATCCAAACCGATTATTCCATCGTCACTTATGTCGGCTATGGTAGGGCTCATTACATACTCGTAGCCCCCCATTCCGATCTGTATGAACATCTTACCAAAAGTCTGCATCTGGCTACCATCGGCCGTGCAAGCATTAACACCAACAGGTAGTGTTTCATGGTTGCCTGACACCAGATTGAAGAATTTCCTCGAGACACACGAATGGCTGGCAGTCCGCCCCTTCAGCAATACCGCCATGTACCATCGTTTCCCCCCCAAAGGTGAGGAGTTCTGCACAAATAGGAGTTGTTCCCGAGAGTCACCGATCTCCCATCTGAAACCCTTCAGGAAGGTTACACGGATGGTTCGGGGGGAGGTGTGCCGCACTCACACGCGTCAACTCTTCAACCCATCCTCCCTCTTCTTCGACGTAGGATTGCTCCCTCTGGTTCCGACCTTCCTCTGTCCTTACCCCATCAAAGTCCCCGGCTCGGACTGGGGTGAGAGGATCCTTCTCACATACCAGTCCCCTGGAGGGTATTGACTCCTGTACTAGCTCGGATTCACCAGTTGTGGCATTTTGGCAGATTTTCGAATCACGGATCACATCCTTTGCCACAAATGCGACCCTCTTTAGTTTTCCTCCTCCTTCTTCTCTTCTACATAATTAAATCGGGATAGCACACACTCATAAGCGTAATGCCTAATTTCTTGACAACGGTAGCAGCGTAGTCTGCTCCAGTCTACTCTCCGTCGTTCTGGTCTAGTATACATAGTCTCAGCAAAAGTTTTCATGAAAACCTCCATCATTTTCTTCATATCTAGAGGTTCAGGTGAAGCAGGGACTCTCGATGGAGGTGGTCTTGGGGGCCGGTTAACAGCCATTTCAGTGGTTCGACTATCTGGGTTGGGTCTTGTTTCCCCTCGAGCTTCATTAGCGCTTCGGTTATATATCCGACGAGGGATATACTTGCGCTTGACGTCTTTCTTTACCTGTACTGCGGAGATACTACCGTCCTCCTCCTCGATCTCGAAGTCATTGTCGGTTGTTTCAGTGTACGTCGGTTGGTGTATTCCCGACATGAAAGCCGTACTAGTATTAGTACTCGCACAAACCTTGGCATTCGAGGTTTTCATCTCTACTTTTCCCGCAATGAGGGTCTTCTTCACGGTCCAGCACTCAATCCCTTCGAAAAGGTCCATCAAAGTTGGATTTCTCCCTTTCCAAGCATCTAAAGCTGCTTGCTGTTGATCTTCATCTCGAAGTCCACTTACAAATTGTGGCAACAAGTCGTTCAGGAAAAATTTGTCGGAAGGATTGGTTCCTGGCCGCGCCCTCTGTAACAGGGATTGCAACTCATACCCGTAGGCTCGAAATGATTCTTGTGGTTTCTGCGTTTATTTCTTGAAGAGCATGAAAGGGTCTTCACTTACCAAATTGTACAGCAAAATGATGGCAATCTCGACTAGCTGTTGGAAAGTATCCCGCTCGAAGTATTCAACGGCTATCCGGCCTGGGCCATGTTTCAGACATCTAATCAGGTGAGGTAAAGCCTCTTCAGGACTCCATGCATTGCACCTCATATCATCAGTGAAATTCGAGAACCATTCTTTCGAGGTTTTTACACCCTCATAAATCTTGGGCAGAATGGCTTGCCGCCTAGCTGCGTTGTTTGTGCGTACCAATTTTTTACATTGGTTGACGCTCCATTCTCGGATGGTCTCCTCACTGTGTGCAGTGTAAGGAGTTTTGGCTGACTGATTCAGCATGTCTTCTAACACACTGCTACGGGATCTGCGCCTCGAAGTTCCTCCAGTGGCGCCTCCAGCCCCTGGAGGGGGTGCAGTCGGACCTCGGGTAGAACTTGATGCAATACCCCCTACCGCACCTTGGTTCCCTGTCCCCAAAGGTTCGGAATCATCTACAGAATTGTCATCATATGATAACTCGAAGTGGCCCTCCTGCCCACCTGCAGTGTTGGGTTCGTTCTCTTTATGTGGTAAGTCAGTGGCGACACTGAATCTTATCCTCCGTTTTTCAGGTTCAGTTTGCCTGGGTTCATGTGTGGGGTCATAGACACCATCGTTCCGAACATGGACGTCGGCATTATCATTTACGAATGGATCGTATCGATCTGGCTTCTTTTAAGCTTCGGCTGGGGTTGATGTCGCTAAAGGTGTAGTTCCTTTTACGAAAGTAGCGTCGGAAGGTATGTCATTATTAGACATTTCTTGGTGGTAAAGTATATCTAGTTGTCTTACTGATACACTCGTGTCCGTGTCGAAAGATTTATCTTCTTCCTCGGGGCATGTTCTGGCAGTTTGATCACTGTCCTCTATTCCCGACACATATGTATCAAGAGCTGTCTTTCGTTTTGTCAGGTTGGCTATTTCGAGGCATAGCTCTTGTTGCTTCAAGAATAGATCTTGATTGCTATCTTTCATGGACTCCATTACGTCCTCGTTTTTCAAGATGCATTGATCTCGGATCTCTAGCAGCTTATTTGCCTCGTATTTATACTGTTCCATTTCGGCTCTTATTTGCTCGGCCTCTTTCTTTAATTCGAGATTCTTGATGGTGGAAGTAGCTTCCTGTTCCTCTAGATCAACTTCCTGTTTTTCATTTTCCCACTCGGCTTTAGCAAGTTCGAGTTTTCTTTGGATGACATATGTCTGTTGTTCAAGGTCGCGATTGGTTTGCTCTTTCAATTCGGTTCTTTCCTTGAGTTTCTTCATGTCGTTCATCATACGTTGTTTATCGGTTTCATACTGGTGACATTGTTTCTCCAGATTCCTCAGTCTCAGAACTTTTTGTTCGGAGTCTTCTAACTTTGGTAAACTTTGGTATAGGCGAACTCTATTCATGGCGTCGAAGCTCAACTTGGCCTGTTCTCGCAAGTATTCTGCTGCTGACTGAGTAATTTTCTTCGAACCTCCTATGTCGAATACCGAGACGTCTACGTCGTCTAAGGATCGACGAGGGTTCGCTGTTCTAGTTTCTGCTCGAGCCGAGGCTGCTCATTGAGCATCTAGAGTCATCATCATAATTGGTGTCGATCTTTCTGTGGAATCGGTACTTAATCTGTATGTATAATTCGCGACTGGAGTGGGCTTTTCTTCAGATTCGAGGTCTCGAACTACCCTCTCCACCTTGGGTCCAATTATAGAGGTATACCCCTTCATTTGAATTTGGTTTAAATCGTCAGCATGAGCAGTGTCATTCGGTTTGGATCCCGAGATACTCAACTTTTTATCTCGAGATCCATCGTGCTCGTGTTCGGCCTCCAGGGCCGCGCTCTAACACCAAGAACTGGTCATGGCACCTGTGTAATGGTTCGAATCAATGTCTCAACTAGTTTGAAGTAAAGACCAGACAAGGGATCTCGGGTTAGTGCAACTGGCACATATTTATTACGGTATATGGTTCACATCTACCTCGAAGTGTACTGCTTAACTGTAGTGTAAGCTCAGGTAAAAATGGTCCGACTCCGTTGGCAGCTAGAGCCAGACTAACGCCTTCCCCGGCCCCAGGTAGGATTTGGGACGAGGCGAACAGTGCTGCCACCACCCCGCAGAGACCAGGGGTCGAGGAGACCTCTAGTGACTACCGGTGATGGGCGCACCGCTCGAGACGCCCTCTCGAGGGAGACGCTCACACTATATCACAATCTACGAGCCCCTACACTATGAACAGGAAAGAAGCCTTTGTGCTCACCTTGTCGTAATTCATCTTCAGTAATCTCCAGATTGGGGAAAACATCTGACATCACAGTCAGTAGGTCTGATATCAAAGTATGTAATTCTAATATCGAAGTTTCTATTGTCGATATTGATCAAGTAAAACATTTTTATCACAAATAAAAAGTTTGTTATCAAATTTGAAATCTTTGATATCACAGCTAAAAACGTTGATATTAGAGTTAAAATCTGTGATATCTCAGTTTTTGATTGTACATAAGATTAGATGAACAAGCAATATTCACTTACCAAATGATTAATCTTTCCAAATTTCGACTTGGCTGCTTGAACAAGCTTATCCACATCTTCTTCACAGGTGGCATCACCAAGCATGGATAAGACCTGAAAATGGAGAGGTATGTTTATTTCATGCTAAATTAAAATTGCCCTATAGGTTTAGTGCTGTAGCTCTGTATTTCACAACCAACCCCATGAGATAAGGGATGGAGGTATACCACACCATTTGTTGATTTCAGGAAATGTCCATGTCATTAAATCTGTAATTCCTCCTGTCCTTGTCTCTGTATTATATGTCGATTTTAAGGGAATCCCATGCCACAATCTTTTCTCTCTCATGGCCATGTACTTGTTACTAGAAGCTTCAAGTTCCTTTTTTGATTTTAAGAAAAGACCTAGTCACCTCATCAATTTTCACAACAGTTTGGACCCATAGATAACCCTCCCCTGTATTTCACAGTCAGATAAAGAATGCTGATATAAGCAGCACCACATTCACCTTATTCTCTGGGTGTCCAATTTTCATAAGTTGTGCATTTATCTCGTCTAAGCGTTCTTTGTGGTTGTCTATCAGAACGAGGGATGCTCCAAATCTGGAAAACAGAAGTGCTGCATCTCCACCCAATGTGCCTCCTGCACCTGGAGAATATATAGAGACACAGGTTCACATGAAATGTTCCAAAATGAGTCTAACTTCACGAGTGAACCTTAGAGCAGTATTTCATGAGGTGAAGCCAAGAGATAATATGACCTCATGATATGCATGAGAACATCGGGATCAATCTTAGGTTGGAAGCTGTGACTGCCGCATCACTCTCTACAGTTAGCCAAATTATCTGTGAATTGTTAGATTGTCAGCTACATATCAATAAGCCTGTGGACTCATAACCCACTCGGCATAAAAACGTGTTTTTTACGTTAAAAAACGTTTTTATTGGTTTTCCGGTTGATTATTTGGTTAATAATTGGTTAAAAAAACGTGTTTTTTTTTTGCCAAGTGGGAATGTATCTCAAACCTATGGTAATGCATTAATGCATCATGCCTATTGGTCATCATGATGCATGAATTCAGCCCAGGTGAGTTACTTACCAGGGCTATATTCTGCATAGTAACAACCCTATAAAGGCAGTATAGTAACTCAGTATGCACTGTAAGGGACCCTGCACCTAATTGGTGCACCATGCCCAACAATGGCCATGATGCTTTCCTGCAATGGCAGCCTTTGAAGGATTAAAGAGTTAGAACCTATCCTACCTGTTATTACCACTACTCTTTCCTTGAAACATGAGTAGATGTTATAGAAGCAGCCGTCTGAGCAAGACATGATGACTTGTAGTGATATTTGTTGCAGTAGTGGTAGAAAAACTAGTAGCCGCAGCAGGTGAAGCAGTGGCAGTCAAAGGAGCAGTAGCAACAGAAGTAGCAAATAAAGCCAAGTCCTGAAATACTGGTTATAGGTGGAAATTGACTGGTCGCTGAATAGGCCGGTTCTATGTAGCAAGATTGCAGCAGACTCCAATGATTCAAATCAAATCTGATCGAAAGGATTTCTGACTAGGTGAGTCGGCTGACTTATTAAACAAGTGAGATATCAAGACCTGCCTGTATGAGTCTGGCATGCTTTATATAGGGCATACTTTATATAGGGGTATTGATACATAGAGGTACATGAGGGTATCAAGAAGAGCAGAAGATGAGGGTGAGGACATAATGATATAACTCAAAAGCATCAGGGTGCATTATCATATGTCTGCCTGCTGGGCACGTGGATATACATGTGCCGTGACGTCAATGTGCCCTTATTTGGATCTAGACATAAAATGTACCAAGTATTGGGGCCCTGGATCATAGGGGCCATGGCTTGAACATAATTCCCAGCTAGCGCACGCCATGCAATTTGAATCACTTTTACTCAAGAACTGATGAGTTTTACGTACACTGCAGGAATGGTGTTTACATCCTAAACAGATTTCTACAACGTTTTTTTTTAAATCATGTTAACTTCCTAAATATGTTTAGCCAAACAATATGCGTAGCTTAAGTGTTTAGATAATTATCTAGGTGTTTAGGTTTAGAAATTTTCTGATGTGTAATTTTATGTTAGAGGTCTAAATGAAATTGAGATTCACAGATGTATGCAGTAGGAAAATACAGGATTATCTTTTTCTTTTTTCATTCACTCTCTCGAGTACACCAGCAGGTATTTACAAGGGCAACGTCTATAAAGAAGTCAGCCATGGGTATATCCATATATGTATACACTGCATTAAAATTAGTTTAAAATCTAAACACCATTTTTGCAGTGTAGAGATCATATAAAAATGATATAAAGTGCACAGCGTGTGTGAGCTGAGAACCATGTAAAGTCTTATATGAAGGATTAGACTCTTGTGCGCCTTATAAGTAGGGGGATTATTTTATCTAAATTTTGCCTGGCACCCCCATAGTATAAGGGGGTTATGACAGCTGTAAGAAGTGTACAGGTTTTTGAATTTTGAAAATCCCTTGATTAGAATAGAAGTTATGTCACTTTTAAATTATTCTATCATACCCACATGTACATAGTGAACAAGTAACCAATGGATAACTCATGACGAGTGTGTGTTAGTGAAGGATAATGACACGAGGCCGTAGGCCGAGTATTATTAGCCTTTGCTAACACACACGAGTCATGAGTTATCCATTGACTACTTATTTTATACCACGAAACCAATAAATAATCAATAGAATACCAATAAATTCAAGTTGAAAACAAAAATTATTCCCCCCTTCCCTGGACTCGAAGCCAGCCATAGTGTGTGTACACAGGTACATACACCTCCTCACCCGGCAGCGGACAGCGACAGCGGCCATCTCGGCTAGCCTTGGCAGCGGCACATGGCGAAAAATAGTGTACATACACCTCGTTGCCCGGCAGTGGACAACGACAGCGCACACGGCAAAAAAAGATGCTTCCCGCGGTTATGTTTGTGTATAATACACCTCCTTGCCCGGCAGCGGACAGCGACAGCACACACGGCTTTGTATCATATCCAGACGTGGTTCGAACCGAGCACTTCTCGTCAGTCCCTGTGGCGCAATGCATAGGGTGTTGGATTAAGAACCTGAGATTGCAGGTTCGACCCCTACCATGGCAAGGAAATAGTCTGTTGGTTTTAACATGTAACATATGACATGGGAGGACATGAGAGGCATGCGGTTATCCTGGATAACCGCACAGGGTGCGGGTTATCCATGGATAACCGCACGCCTTACAAAATTGATGTTACAGCCTATAGGGTGTGCAATATCGACAGATATGTGGATGGGAATAGACACCAAAAAGCACTGTGTAACCCAGAAATCGTGGTATAACGGGGTATATGGGGGCAGGTGGGGGGGGGCAGTTTAGCTGCAAAGTCAACATCTGCAGCTGGTCAGCCTACAATACATTAGGATAATCCTTTAATGCTACCACTAATACAAGGGTGCATCATGCCCATCAGCCATATGACATGCTAGCTGTACACAATTTACCAACCCACCAGGAGGGTACTAAGCCTGTAGGGCTGGCATTGTGCATGAATGCAGCACTGCTAAGTAACTCACCAGGACTGCATTCATGCATCATGAGGCATGAGGCATCCTCCTTTAAATGGTTAAACAAAGCCTGCTGGTCCTTCCGATGGCACCTCAATGGGTACCATAGATTCTCCTTATAAGCTGCACCCTCATATTAGCCACATCCTGGTGTTTGTGGATAAGCTATAGGCCACTCGAGGTCTTGAAAATTGGCAGTTTTGATACTGTTCTATAATAATACCTTCGTATTGACTGCATCCTGATGCACTGTAAAAAATAACTGTTGAATCTACTGTGGCCGTAGATAATTTCACTGGGATAAAGTTTCACGCATTTTGCCAAAATGACATTTTCACTGGTATTTAAATTCGCGGTATTTCCGTTTTTATAGGCTACATTGTACTTTGAATGGTATACATGTAGGTCCATGGGGGAGGGATGCCTAATTGATGGCACTTTCAAGGTAGGAACAGTGAGTAGTTCATGAAAAACTGACACCTAAGGTATAGCTATCAGAACACCCTGCAATACTGCACTATAAAGGTGTTAGTACCCAGTACATGTAGTAGTTCCAGCTTTGTAGCAGCATGTGTGAAAGGGGGGGGGGGGGTGTCAGCATCTACTATTATAGTCTATAGCCTAGATTGTTTTACTAACACTCATTGTGAAGTTCTACATAGGGGTCATATTGGATTAATATTTACTGAGGACATAAATTCACGGATTTCTCATTTCCGCGTAATTCACGAAAATATGTACAGCGCGAAATAAAGTACAACCACAGTATCAGGGATCACAACCCCCCGTGTGATGGGAGCAAAATCCATGTCTATACTGAAGATGTTGGTAGGTGACTTGCCGGTATAGAAATACCGTAAAACTCCGTTCATAAGCCGACCTCAGTCATAAGCCGGAGGTAGACTTTGGGAAAATGCTAAAAGCCGATTTTGGGGCCAAATGTTCACCATTTTCTCTTTAATCTATAGTGATAAACCCCCAGTCATAAGCCTGGGGTAGTCTTTGGTACAAAATTGGAAGCCGATTTTGACCAAAAATAGCAAATACAGATCGGCTTATGAGTTTTATGGTAGCTTGCACTTATCCAGTGGTAATGGTAGTGGGAGTTAAAACATATAAAAACACAAGCAACACATTCGGTGCACAATGGCAGGCTTATAAGGGCGGTGTTATTTTCCTACCACTACCCATAGTGGTAACAGTGGAAAATAAACGGTAGAAGGATTTTTACACATATAGGGGAGGTTAAGGGCATGAATGCAGCCCTAGCGAGTTACTCACCCTTGTCACATTCAAGCACCATGCTGATCCTACAGAGTCAATGCACTCCCACATTTTCTTTTGTCATTCCACAGACATGTGGTAGCGAAGAATAATATGTTGCAACTAGTAGTGGGTTAGACCCTTTTTTTTTATCATGATATTGTCAACGAACTATTACAAGTCGATGTTGTAATGAACACTGAATCCAGAGAAGTTCTTTGATCCTTCTTTATTGCATGATGACAGAGTGTACGTATAGGTGGTAACAATGATACACTCGCCAGCGTGCAGGCTCTGCCCCTAAGCTTATAGCTCGACCTGTCGTAGGTTCTAGATACTAGGGAGGTGGTGTGTAGAATAAAAGAGATATAGAAATAGAATAGATGCCTGGGAGCTGCTCATAGGGTCTTATATACCCCGGTGAGCAGCTCACAGGGTGATGAAATATACCGGTAAGAGCAGGTCAGATCTGGTCAGGTCTGGTTGGATCTGGTCAGATCCAATGCGTCGTCATACCTGGTAATGATTCTAGTTATATGTGAACCAATTAGGGTGAAGGGAGATTGTGGAATTTCCCTGCATCCTAGAAATGCGTCCACAGGTATGTCAGTATGTTGTGATACTTCCAGTGAGTCAGTGCCCAGAAATGGAATGGGTCCGGCTCTCACAACATCCTGGTATGGATGATGTAAGAGTAGCTCACTGTACACACTGGGGGGGGGGTGAGTTGTAAGCTTGTGAGCAGGGCCTGAGCGTGCGTGGCGAAGAATTTAATAAATGTGTAAAATAATGAATAATACCCAGAATAGTCCATTGACAAATCCCCACATTCCTACTCGTCTCTGCACAAGGTTTAAGGGAGGAAAATAATTAATAATAAGGGCTTTGCCAAGTCCATTGACAATTTTTGGGTATTATGCATATAAGATACATGGTACAAAGAGGTGTTCGGTATGAAAATACTGTATAAAAAAATAAGTATACATAGAGGTTCCTTTATGCAACTGTAAAATAAGAGATACAGGTAGCATGCTAATACCTTGTTGGATCAAAGAAGGCTTATAATACTCATTACTACAAGAATAAATAGGTACAAATATTTTTTTCACGTCATGAATACTGTTTCGGTACCTGAGCTTTTTGTGAGCTATATAGTGATACATTGGAGTATAAAAATACATTCTTTCTAAGCTGAGGTATCTGGAGTATTTACGAATATAATGTACAGAAAAAGAAAAAGATTTACACAGTTTGTGGAGTTGGCACCAGGAAGTCAAATCAAGGTTTGGAGTTTCCCAAGATAAATTTGGCTTCAAGCTGCCAAGGGCACATATTCAGCCAGGTATTTTTATTGTAAAAAATTGACCAAGGTGGTATTCGATGCGGCTGTCCATACTGTTGGTAAAAGAAATTGAAAATTGTAGGTAGGGCAGGGTCAAGGTAGTATTGATGTGACTGTTGGCCCTGCTCTATATAGTTTTTGTGCCAAACTTAAGGACTTAAAGGAAAATATGAACTATTTATGCTTCTGACTAAAACTCATAAATACAATACATAATTGAGCTTGAAAAGGTGTATGAATGGGGTTGATCTTGTAGCACCCAAGGTGACATTATAAAGGTCACGTTATAAATATGACTTATAAGATCATAAGAGTTTGCCAATCCTTTGCAGGCATGAAAAAGGTTGACCTTGTTTGCAATAAAGTAGAGTCAGTCTTTATCCAAAAATAATTATCTTGGGTGGTTGTATGGGGGGTCAGGGGAAGGTTGTGTGTTCACAACACTGAAAACCTGGAGGGTATGAAACTCGTCAGTGGTGACAACTTAAAGTCCTCAGGTTGACAATACCTAAAACTACAACTTTAGGTCGTCATGGGGTGGTCATAGGTGACGACTTTAGGTCGTCACTGACGACCTAAAGTCATCAGTTAGGCTGCCCTTAAAAGCCATATCAGAGCAACATTCATCCTTGCATTGTCTTTCAAAATTTCCACATAATTTCCACTTGATTTTTTTCATTATATCATGTCCCCTCATCCCATCAATCAGTAGTATTGGGAACTTTTCCAATCCACTGTCATAGTTCCAGTTTACAGTATGTAGTACTGTATCAGTACACACATGTACATTTACTTTATGTTAGGGATACTCAATGCATTAGGAGTCATAATGAAACACCAGCCATAAAAGAGGTGTGGACCAGGATAATCTATCTTCCTTTCTACAATTCTACTCAAACATTCACATATTTTTACAGGTATATTGTTTATCAAATGGTGGTTATATTCTCCTTTTCATTGTAGATTATGTAACAAATACAATGTATAGATAAGGACATGTACTCCCCAGGGCATGGCCTATGTATTATATAATGCATAGTGGGGACCTCTTATGGCACACACACAGACTAGTAGTAATGCCAAGGTGGTCAATATGACTACTTAGGGTAGTCTTGCAGGTCTGACGACCCTCTGACGACCTTAAACTCGTCATATATGACGACTTTCCAATAGCGGCAGGTTTTCAGTGAAACTCATTACAAAGGTCCAAAGTTCATAGCTGCTGTGGAGATATTGTCACTTGTTTTTCCATGCTCTATAGCATGGAAGCTATTGGGTGGTAGGTTGCTATGCTGTTTGATGTTGGTTTTGCCTCTGGACCTGATGGTACTGGTCCCTCTGCCTGGGGCTTGGCCTCTGGTCCTGAAGGAACAGATGCTGTGTTTGGTGGTAGGCCTGCTGAGAAAATGACAGGAAGAGAAAACAATTCATCAACCTACGGATTGTCTGTCATGGTTTGCAACAGGCCACAGTTAACACAGAAAAGGACGCAAGGTTAATAGCATTCTGTCAACTTATAAACACATAGTACAGAGCTCAATTGATTCATTTGGTTTGGTGCGGGTCCTGTATCCAGGGACGCTTTGGTTAGTTTCTCTAAACTCCACCAGGTGGTAGTAGCGAGCTGGTGCTGTATCATGATGGCGAAAAAGCTTGTAAGTTATGGGAGATAAGGGGCTGTGTACAAATGACGTCATGCAGGAGGGGGGAGGGGGGGGGGGGTCCCACTCCCCATGACCAAGCATGCCAAGGGGGAAGGGGGGTCATGGGCTGCATGACATCATGTCATGAAAAAAAATTGCAAGTTGTTTCAGTTTTGGCAAGAAAAAGATGATTTGTAAAGGTAGGGAAGTTTAATGCATTCATCTTTTATGAAATATATATTACCTATACAGGCATGCTTTCCTCAGACATCCCACTCAATGACTGTCACTGCCATCAGTGTCAGTCCCCTGGGGGGGCACTACATTTTTTTGTTGACACGGGTGTGTGGCTGGAGGTGTTGCAAACCTTACCCTTGCCTAGGGAGATTTTGAAAAAAGTAGACCCTTGCTTAGGGAAAATTTGGAGGGAATGGTAAAAGAAAATTAAAAATTTAAGCATTTTCATGAAGAAAAATGCGCGTTCTCAGCATTTTTTTACTCAAAATATACCCTTGCCTAGGGAGATTTCCCAAAAACAGACCCTTGGCTAGGGAGATTTTGGATTGAAAAAGCACCCTTGCCAGCCGCACACATGTGTATGTCAAACATATGAAGTGCCCCCCCTGGGGTTGGCCAATGCTCTATCCTACCTCCAACGCAGGCCCCATACCACTTTGAAATACCCTTTTAGTTGGACTCATTTAACCAAAGGACCCCATTTATAGGTTGATCCATGCGGGTAAGAAGCACCCTGGCATTGAGAATTCAGTAGAAAGATTTAAATCACCCAACTTCTATTCTATTTGATAAATTTCACAATTCAGATGTGTAGAAATCTGAAAATCTTATGACCCCCTCTACTTCGGACAGATTTCCCTAGTCATCCCTCCTGTTCAACAGTAGTTCACAGAAAAGGCATGACATTTTTTCTGCCCCCTTCCCCACTGTGAGGTGTCAAAATTGTTTTCCTCCCTCCCCCTTCAATCTGCATCCTGCTCCACCTGTTGATGAATCACAAACTCTCCCTTGGAAACAAACAACTTATACTCTTCTTTTTCTGAATGGGACTCTAGGGGTTATGCCTTATATGCTTTACAGTAAAATGATTGCTTTGTAAGTGTTATCTTAGTTATATATGTGTAATCATATTACCACACTTGTAATGTTACACTTGTAATTCAGTGAAGCCGTTGTAACTGTCGGCTAGATCTGATTTCTTCTCTTATTTCCTTTCCTTTACCTCTCATGAGGATGTGAGGTAACAGGACCTTTACCCCCTGGACATTTACCCCCACACATCTACCCCCAAACCATTTACCCCCATGGATATCTACCCCCAAGGTCATCCACCCCCAATGACATCACCCCCACATACCTCTACCCACTCAGACATTTACCAGGGCAAGTGGTAGTCCCAGGGACTTACCTAGTCCTGAGGACTATATCTTAATCCCCAGGACTATCTTCCCAAACTCAAGGGTCGCACACCTTTAGTCCTAGGGACTAGACCTATAGTCCCGGGTACTAAACAAGTACATTCTTTAGTCCTCAGGAATAAACAGGTATTCTGTTAGACTTAAAACCTAGTCCTCAATGCAATTTTATTGACTAATGGACTAGTCCTGAAGTCTACGTAGGTCTACAGCTTAAGCCTGAGTACTAGGTTTTTAGTCACCAGGACTGCATTTCTAGTCCCAAGGAGTACATGAATATGGAGGGGGTAAAATATCCTAGGGGGTAGAAAGGTTAGGGGGTAAAAGTCCAAGGGGGTATATGTCTGAGGGGGTAAATGGCATGTGGATAAAGGTCTGGAGGGAAATGTACAGAGGGTAAATGTCTTGGGGGATAGAAGTCCTAGGTGTTGGAAACAGGTGAGGCCTTTTCCACCATCCCTGGTCCGAAATCATGCTGGACTAATATTGGGTGTGAATTAATAAGGCCTAAAGAAATTATTGTGTTCAGGTAACGGGTCGAAAGAAATGAGGGTAGGTAGGTAGGGATTTTTTTTTTGAGAATTTTTTTGAGGTTGGTGCTTCTAGAACTTTTAATTTTTTTCAACTCATTACCTGAACACAACAATTTTTTTTATGCCTTACCAATTCACATCCATTATTAGCCCAGCACGGTTTCAGACCAGGGATGGTGGAAAAAGCCCCACCTGTTTCCAACACCATTATTAAAGTTAACCCAATATATACATGTCCCTTTGAACCATCTTAATTTGATATACTCTCTTCATGTACTTTTGGCCGGGGGGGGGGGTATCTCTGCATGACGTCATGTTAAGGGGGGGGGGGGTCAAGCATTGTATGACTAAACATGACAAGGGGGGAGGGGGGGGGGTCAAAAATGGCCCAAAAAAGCATGACATCATTTGTACACAGCCCCTAATTAACATGCATTCTTGCGCGATTTGGAGCTTGCAGGGGTCAGAAGACACTCTATCTTAATTAGCTATGTTTTGTGTGTATGGTTGGGCAGAGTGGATTCCTACCATGTGTTATGTAACTGTACCCTATAACCAGTATAAGGCACATGCTGATATCCAGCTCCAGCTAGACAGGATGGCGCCACCCACAACACACTAAGTCGGTATATAGCAGAGCATGGCCCCCAATTGGCACTGAAATACCTCCACTGTGTGAGTCTGCTGCAGTAGAGGTGTGAAACTGTGATAAAGCTGAAACTGGGTAGTGTTAAACTCTCCTTTCTTTGCAAGCTCATCTTGAAGCTATTTACTGGAGGATCTTTACAAACAAGGGCTCATTTTAACAGGCTTGGCTAGACCTTCAAAATCAATATTTTTTGTACAAGAATTAATGCAGGGAATTTTGCCTTTGAGCCCATTGAAGTTCAACCAAAAGTTTAGAACCATTCCCAGCAAATTGTCGTGAGTCCTCGTCAACCTGTGTGAAGTGGCTCACCCATGTCGCTAGATGGAACACGACGTCGTTATAGCACAAGATCACCAGGAATAGCAATTGCTATGCCACGTGAGTCTAACACACAGTGGCGAAAGATGACGGAATGAGTTATCACTCAAAAAGGAGTCACCATTGATGACCAATCATGACGACAGATGACGACAATTTGCTGGGTTTTATGAGAAGATCACTGAGCACCTAAAAATAAATGGTTCCCACCTGTTCTATGGTTAAAAATGATCTAGAAAATGTATAGCTTTTCTTTTTTAAGGGGCTGCGGTATGTTTGACAGACCCTGCAAACTTTTAGGGCGAGATTATTTCTGGACACTTGTCCCAACCTCCCCCATGTTGGGCGCTTACTTTTCAATTAAGACCTAATTGTATGCATTTTATATGGTGATGAATTGATAGCTGTGATGAAAATAAGTAGTTTTGCTTTTTAAATGAAGTTTTTAAGACAATTTAAATGGAAGTTATGATCATTCAAATATCCTGAGTCAAAGACGATATTCTGCAGTGGTTATTTACATTCTTGGGGGTATATCTTACTTTCTGAAAAGAAAATTGCCCAAAATAATCATTTCAGTGATCTAGTCTACCTTGGATTCATCTTGCTTGATCACAAAATTGGATCCAAATTAAACTCTTAACTATGGCAGAATTCTGGGTCTGATTTGGTACCTTTGGCCGGTCATAATTCCACTTTAAATTGGCATAGAGACTTCATTTAAAAAGCAAATCCACTTCTTTTCTCAAGATCTATCCATTGCTCATTAGATAAGTTTAATTGGATAAAGTCCTGAAAAATTAGGTGAGTGCCTATGGCCAATAATTAGATGAAATCATGATCTAGCTATTCTAAGCACACACCAGGTAAGTATCAGTGGCATGTACTGATTTAGGTGAAATAGATTAATTCAGGACCTAGCCAATGTATACAAGAGATGCATCAGTGGTTGTTGTGCAATGCACTAGGTGGCACCCTCTATATATTCCCCTGTTATCGCTGCCATCCGAGGGGCTGCTTTTTTAGCAAGGGTTTCACTAATACAGCTATAAATTGTTTGAGATGTCAATATTTGTTGTATTGATTAACCAAAGGTACCTATTGCTTCCTATTGATGATGTCCATCTAATGGGTATAATAGAAATACTCTGATGTAAATACAAGTAGCTTTCCTAGCTCAGCAATGGGAAAGAAAAGGCAATTTGCCCCTTTCAAGTCTCGTGTTGGGGTTGCTACGTGATAAAAAATTCTGTATATACTGTTTATTGAAGATGTATGGCTTTAGTTAGATGAATTCATCATACCATATCGTCATGAAAAACCGCCCTGGCGCTCATAGATTTAGAGGGATAGTTACCCCCGGCCCTTATACAAAACAGGTGCTTATTCAAGGTCTATAATAGACTATTTTCAGTGCTAAAGAAATATTTCCACTGCCCCTTACCCCCAGCACTTATTCAAGATAAGGCTTACACAGCATCCAGATAACATATCATTTTTATCGAATGTTATTGGAAATGGAATGCGTGAAATTCTTGGAACAAACATGAAAACAAGACATAAATGTTGTTACAAGTTTGTGATATATCGGTTTATTCCTGGTTATGGTTTGTTTGAGACGGCACATATGACTGCACCCCATCCCTGTATTAGGTCAGTATTCTGAGGACCACGGCCTCAGATCAGTCCTAGATATGATCACACGCAGATCATCTGATGTACATATACCGATAATATATATATGAAATTATTGCAGTTTTATTCCTATGCACATGTAGCCTAGTTCTATACATGCTCACCCACCAAGAACATAACATGGGGCAGCCTACCCCATTGCCACTGTCACATGACCATGACTAGCCAATCACAGGTCATGACATTGCTTCTGGTATGACTCGAGATGCGATGCCGGTCAGGGTTTGATCAGGGTGTGGATCTATGTACATTGCTGAGTTGTCATAAGACGTAATGTGTGACTCGGCCTCGCCATGGACAAGCAAAGTGGATGAAGCAAGCAGTAACAGGTCTTTTTTGCACCCAAATCAAATTGTCTTTATTTTGTTGGAAACCACAGGTATAAGTGAAGATTTACATGCATCAACAGAGGTCTTCATTATAACAAGCATTTCTATTCTTACTGTACAGAATATCATAACCTGGGTCAGGTGTGCTAAAGGACTGGTGTAATTGATATAAGCGTCTCGCTTTTTGCATTTTAGGCATTGATCTTGCGAAACAATTTAATATGCGACAATAGATACTAAAGGTGGGTGTAGATCTTGAGCATCTGCTCCACAATTCAATTTTTCACATTATCCAATTTTAACATAATCTATGCAGAAATTTCTCCCTGAAATCAAACAATCTAGTCTTTTTATAACTCATTGCATACACACTCATACAATTTTGTCCTATACACAATTTAACCGGTCAGAGACATAGCAGCCTTATTAACAATAATTACTTGTGGAACTGCCCCTAAACTAACCTAGTATGGAACATCTGTTTGTCACTGGTGTGGTACATACGGAGTGGTGGGTGACTACGTCGAGCGATAGAAACCTGGGTGCATCTGGTGAGTTGCTTAAAGCCTATGGCATCCCAAGGATCTGCAGCCTACAGATAACACATGTACATCAAGGACAGCTGAGGACTACCCCAGCTGCCTCTGCTCCTATGACACACACACACACACACTTTGATATATTATTTTACTTTCTGCATTCTAGGCTTCCTAGGCTTAATGTTTATGTACAAATGATTCCTTGAGGGGGCACCTTGTTGGTGACCCAGACATTTTCTGAAATATATGACATTATTGAATGGATTGCACACATGGTTTTTCCTTACTCATCCTACAGACTTATTAGCTAATCCAGCACTTTCTTTGTGAAGCATTTATTGTAGTAATAGTATCTTTTTGGAACCTTTGTTGGTAGTGCATGCGTCTCCTCAGTCCCTTTAATTCTATGGATATCACTGTATCATAAAAGTCCACACTGACAATATTGAAATGGCTACAATGGGAGTGGACTACAACTGATATGACACCTTATTATCAATGTATAGCCTGTGTTACACAATACCTACTGCAGTGCCCCGATGGCCTACCATGTGAAGAAAGCAGTGCAAGTTATGTGGAGCCAACGACTGTGGGTTATCTGTCCCTGATCATCTATACATAGTATCAGATATTTGATACCATCAGTACATGCTAACACATGAAACAAGCAAATTATCATAGAGCTAGATGTACAATAATAGAGCACCCAGCCATGGGGAGCTTGCACAAAGACTTTGCACCTTTTGCTCTCTCTAATGGTGATGTTACATTTGAATGACTCTAATCCCCATTCTATTAGAACAGTTTTTGTCAATTCGCTTTGCACATTACAGAAAAATAATCGCACACTGTCGCCCTGTATATCCATTTCCCGTGCTTTTCACAGATTTACCTGAATATCTTTACTGGGTTTCAAGACCAAACCTTCAATTTATTGGAACCATTCAGGTTATAACTAAATCATGTAATCTTTGACACTGTTAACTTAATTTGGTTAAAATGGATATCCATCGACCTACGGCAATTCAATGCATTGATGACCATGTTGGGGACCTGAAGCCTCAATCCGTGTCTGCCACCTTATGCCCACAAGGTGGCACAAAGGCACTGGGTGTTACATCCTACAGCACACAAGATGGCAGCACCTGGTCGTCCATATTTTAGTGCCTGGATATATCAATGAGGAGGTAGGTTGCAATCCAATGTTATATATTTGAAATACAGGACTGCATGAACTGAAGTATTGCAGAAGGGCAACCAATTCTAAACTTGAGCTTCTGGCTACTTGGACACACTCTATATAGCTTGTGGTGAGATATGTACTATATATATGTAACATTCCAGCTTCAACATAACAAAGCTGTCATAATAAAAATATATAGGATTAACAGTCAGATGGACACCTGACGTGCTGTCTGGAATTAATTTACACTCCATATATCCTCCTACCAGCACTTTGATTTCAAGAAATTAGAAGCTTCTGCCGTCTCGTTGGACAGTTCGCTTTGGAATGTGCAGAAAGAGAAATGACATGCGTGCAACAGAAACTTGCCCTTTTTTTATGCATCACGGGCATGACGCTATGTATTTCTCATTATTAATCAACTGAAATGGAGGCAGTTGAGGCAATGGATTGTCTCACCATTCAGCCAAGGAAGGTCCTTCTCATGGCAATATAGAATGCTTTACCCTATTTATGAGTACAGAGGCTTTAGAGTACAAGTCCATCTTACTAATTCAAAAAGGATAAAAAAGAAAATCACCAGAATCACTTGACACTAAACCTGAGCTGGAATATTTCACCTACCAAAATTGCAGTCACTTTGCTATACATTTGTCTAACTCCTAGTAGGGAACATCAATAGGAGAGTCTCTAAGTACAAAAGTTGAACACACAGTATGTCCACAAATTACCTACATGAAGATGTCCATGAAATGCAGATTGGAAAAAAAAGAGACAAAAAAAAAATAAAAAATAAAAAATAACAACAATGTCAAAAAGAAACAGGATGTGACAAAATAAGAAAAACGTTCCACAATTTCATGATATGGCAAAGACAAAGACTCCAAATTGCTTATTTGTAGAATATTGAATGGCCAATTACTATAATACAACAACTTCAATCTTCAATCACAATAATTGTCAGGTGACATAATTGGGTTGGTGTTAAGTCTAATTCACATCACAATGGCATCTGACATCATTCACTTCGACACAATCCATAACAAAATGAAAAGTTATATTGAGATGGCTGAAATTACCTTACAAGATAATGAATACATATAAAAAAATGAAGATGTCAGTAAGGGTGTGAGTTAATGTATTGGTTATGGCCTCTAAATCACTAGTGGAACCTGTCTACATGTTTAGGTATTGGGGTTGAGTAGTGGTGTCCTTCTTACACGGCTGTGTACTGGTAATCCGTGCGCTAGGTAAGCAGGCTGATGGTTGAAGCGGCACATTCATAGGTAGGTCAGTGCGAGGCTGTAACGCTCATCAAGTACACAGCCAGCGCCCAAAGTGAAGGTTAGGGCTAGACTCTTCTTTCTAACACATATTTACAGTGGTTGCTCCTTCTGAGTTATCACTCTGCTTTGTACAATTGTTTCACAATGTCACTATCTATACAATAATTTCTTCTCTTCTTCACTTCTTTTTTTTCTACATTAACCATGCATTCTGAAACAAAAGTGGAAAACACCAGAATAAGGACAGGTTACTTTATAAAGAATTAAATCTTGATACTCTCAATTCTGCTTATCATCAACCTACATGTTTTGGATAGAGAAAATTTTACAATACCCTATCAAATGCATTGCAACAGCATTTAAATTAAATTAAATTTCCCATGCAAGAATGAATAATAAAAAAAAAATGTCTGCTCATATTTTTATCTAAAGTTAAAATCAAATGTGGTTTATTCACACTGAATATTAGTAGAAAACTTACTATTTTATAGTAGAGAACCGAACGGGTCATTTGCACCAGGTTGTGGCGGGCGTGGCTGGTTAAACATGGGTTGTTGTGGCTGCATTCCTTGCTGTGGGGCCATGAACATGCCCTGCTGTGCCTGCATACCCTGGAAAGGAAACCACAATCTTGGTACTCGCTGACTTTTCATGGAGAGCATGAGGTCTTCTGGCTTCATGTTCACTTCTTCGCACGACACACGACTTACCACATTATAGGGGATTTAATGAATGTTTCACCAAAATACAGGTTGGGGGTAGGGGAAGGGGGGGGGATAAACTAAATCAAAACACAATAACAAATTACAATTTGAGCAGGGATCTACACTTTGATTCTCAAAGATTCATGAAAATAGAACTGACAGGTAACCCCCTTGTTAGGGTACAGAGATGTAAATGATCACACTAATAGTAAAAAATGTTTAAAGAGAGGCCCTGTTCATGGGCCTTGTATAGGACTGTATGGTTTTTGTCATTATGAAAATCCCTGAGAACAAACCCTTCCATCACTGAGGTAAGAAGGAATACTTACCATAGGCTGCTGTTGGAAGCTCATCTGTTGACCTCCAAACCCGGCTTGTGCTCCCATCATCCCAGCACCCTGCTGCTGTATAAGGCAAATTACATAACATGTATCAGTAACCACAACTTATACATCAATAGTTTTACACATCATAGACCTAGATTATCATACTAAGCTAACCAACTGTAATCTCCCCCGTATAAGTCGCACCTCACGTATAAGACGCACCCTGAGTTGAAGAAAAACCTGTAAGGCTCATCTAAGGGCAAAATTTTGAAGGTTTAGTACTGTTCTATAGTAAAAATACCTCGCCTATAAGACGCACCCAGACTTTGGGATGGCTGTACAAGGTGCTAGGAGCTTCTGATTCACATACGCTCCTAGCACCTTGTACAGCTATACGTCTTATACGCAGGAGATTACGGTAATAATATCTGACCTTCAAAAGCATTCAATCAGATCAGCGGGGCACATACACAGTGTTACATGTACATGTCCTTTACAGTATTTTTAATTCTATGGATGAAACAGGATTTGTCTTGTTATTCAGTCTTAGAAATGGATCGAATGATAAAATCGAATACCCTTGATTGACAAAACATTCTTTGTCAATAGAATGGGTTGTCAGTAAATTGTACAAACGTTGGTGGGGTAGAGGATAGTGCTGATTCTTATGTAGTGTGCTCATCCTATCCAAATGCAAGAAAAACTCTGATATAATGTTTTAGCTGTGGAGCATTCAGTATCAAACCATTTTGTAAAATTTACAATTTTGTTCAAGTGGAGAATTAGTAGGTCAACATTGAGGAAATCTATTACAAATCAATTCAATACATGCACTTATAAAACTTGTTGTAATATCAAAAAGAAACAACACACTATTTTCAGCTTAGTTTGATAGCCTTTGTATCAAATAAAAGTATTCGGCATAACATGTGAAACAGGTGAAGGACAAGAGCAAGATTAGCTGAAGCATCCTTATACGACACATCAGATAAACCTGCTGCCTCCCTCTATACTGACACTTGTTTCACAAACTATTTCAGAATCCTACTGATACTAAGGCTATAAAAATATGAAACTAGGGTATTGTTTTCTTTAAATTGTTACAAAAATACACCAAAATTGAAGCTTCAGATTCAATACACAAGTCAAACCAAGTAGTTCAATGGATTAGCATTAGCGTTAGTAGGTTGGCCAATCACACTGCTGATTTCCACACTAGGATACAGTACTTCAAAATACCCCTGGGTGGGTGTAAGGTACTGAGGCAGTCCAGTAAAGTTAACTAGCAACATATACCCCCTAGTAGGTAATGGAGGGGGCGCTAATAAAAGTGATTATATTTGAGGCTGATTTTCAAGGTCAGAACACATTCTTTTATTACCCTGAGGACTTAATACACCCAATGATGATATATTGTAATATCATGCCCAATATGGTATCACCATGGTTGTGTCACTCCTGTACTGAAAACGCACTGATCAGTGAGTGAGTGAGTAATAGATGTTTAACGCCATTTCGACAGCTAAGGTCATATTCATGGCGAGAACTACATTACACAATTTCACAAGGGAATGTGTCAGTGCCCGCACATATGTGCACCACACACATCCTGAGGGGATAGGAAAGAGGAGATACAGACCCTTTTAAGTGGGCTAGGGAAGCCCGACGCACTGATCAAGCTCACATGAGGTCAAACTAGCTTCAAGAAATGATTACCTCGTGATGGCTTATCTATAACTATTTAAGAAAGGACAGTTTCCCCTGAGGTTCATATACCTCATATTTAAACTATGGTGACATCTTAGAACAAAAGAGAGTCACATTGATTATATCAGGTAACCTGGTAAATGTGTCTCATATACACAAGGTGTGTCAAACTTGTCCATATTTTAAGTTAGATACATCATAACTTAAGGTAAACAGGGTTACATAATAAATACCCGGTGTTTCATGCCAGGTATATATCCACGTAACCCTTTGTTAACCCATGATATATCTAATACATATCTTCTTACAAAAAGCAGGCATCAAGGAAATGAAGATTTCAATTCCATCTAAACTGCGAAGCTAAAATACGACAGCATAAATTGTATTCAATTTCGTTGTCCTACCAATTATTAGTAAAGTGCGCTTCATTGATAGGGAAGTGTTACTACCACCTGACAGGACAGTGTTAATACCTAGATGGGTAAATTAGAGAGAGGGCATTGAGTGGGAAGAGGTTGTTTAGGAAGGTGGTTAAGACCCGGATAGACCCATTGTAATTCTTAAGCCCATTGAGTCGAAAACCGCTTAAATTTACGGTGTAAGTTTGCATTAAGGTATACTATGTACAAGCAGTTTAATGATACTCTGGTTAGGGCTTAATTAGTCATCCGAACAAAATAAGAATTGGGAATGAGGACAAACCCAGGGATTTATGCCGTTGGTCATTGTTGGCCCCATGCCATTCATTGGTGCCATGCCATTCATGGTAGGAGGCATTGGGTACATGGGTGAGCGAGGACCCATCATAGGCTGTGTGGGCACAAAAATAAAACAATGCATCAACTTCAAAAGGCAAAGCTACTACATTCATCTGACACACTAAAATACACAACATCCACTATTGTCCCTCGGGAGGCCAACTTTGGCAGATTCGCCCATAATATAAGCTGCTACCTGATACTCAAATAAGCTACTGTACTTCTACAGGCTTTTCAAATGCCTCTTCTGTAAGGCTGGCTAACAAAAAAGTAAAACTCTGATCTACCCCTGAATGTAATCTAAAAGGATGATGACACCTATTGCCATGCACATGCACAATGCAAAGTGCCAGTATTCAGTGAATGCAAACCCCCATGCTCGAATAAAACCTGTGCGTTAACTCACTGAGGTCATAGGCTGTGCCATGGTGGTCAGACCCGGTGCGGTCTGTACCATGGGTTGAGTCCATGTAGTTCCTCCTGTCAGCTTCTTCTCTCCTTGTGGGCCCCACTGGTGCCCTTGTCTATAAAAAAAGAGTACATCATATATCAAATATTTTCTCCCATACCAGATTACACATCTTTGATTTGGATGGCTTTATTGAGTAGAAGCGTATTACCGTAAATTCTCGTTTAAGCCACATCCCTCATATAAGCCACATCCTGATTTGGGGGAGGCTATAAGCCACATCTGGGGCTTGAAAATAGGCATCAAGTGGGTCTATTCTATAAGCTACACTTTCATTTGGGTTCTGGCATAAGCTGCGGCTTATACAAGAGAATTTACGGTAATAGTGTAGCTGTGGTGCCCAACAGTTTTATAGTTGCTCGAAGGCAAAGATTGGACCAATTGCAGTACCTTGAGACATACCAAAGTTGTCTTGTTTTAAATATGTCATAAATGTACAGCAACACTGATCAATTAACAAAAAGAAGAAGGAAACTAACTTGTGCATCAAATCAGCATGTATAATCACATGCATGCTTTATAAAGGAAAGAGTAAAGTGTCAAATGCTTTTTGGCAATCAAAGAAATGATTGTTGCTTACTTTTTGATTCCTTGCTGACTGTTGATATTGAGGTTGCTAGCCAATGATGACAAGCTCATGTCGAGGTTGCCTTGCACAAGTGGTTGCTGGCTCTGAGCCTGGGTTGTTCCTGCAGGCTGCGCACCCCCAGACCCCATCGGTCTCATCACTTCACCGAATCCATCAAAACCTTCAATCCAAGACAGACCACATGAAGTTGTGCTGCATCTAATGTTGCTGCAGCTTATAAAATGCAGCAACACAAAAGGCACAAAATCCAGTTTTTCACCACAGCCTATCTCTCTTCTTTGCCAGGTTTTCCTTCACCTTGTCTACTTTTGTTTTATAGAAAAAAAAATATTTCATCAATCCCTTTTTCCTGTAATTTTGTCCCTCCCCAATAAAGAACTGAATTTATATCCACAAATATCTTTTACCAATCTCGAATTATGCACAAATAATATAACGCAGTATTATCTGTCAGTACATGAAACAACAAAGGAGGGCAGCCAAGATAAACTGGAGAAGAACTCTGGATTTTCTGGCACAATAAATTTAATAATAGTTACACTATCAATGGGATTCAGGCTCATGAAATAACCCCAAGTGTATGTGATGTTTAACATGGAGGAGATTTCAATGTTATTCACACATAAACAGAGAGCACCTATCATTACCATTTGTTAGTCATAATTGGTCATGACAAGCCCTCCAGTTTTGTTTATGTTATATGTTAGTGTTTCACAGAGAAGTTATGGGCACTGGGCCTGGCTTAACGAACATCACCAGGAGTAAAGGTCAAAGATAGAATATAAAGGAAAATAAGAAGAGGGTGGACAAGGCAAATAAGATAAATGGGTAAAGGGGAAGAGGGTTGGGCAGAGGATTGGAAAGTATGTATCTGACTCGGAACTTGGGTCTTGGGGAAAGGGTACGAGCAGATAGGGAGGGACCTGGGGGAGTCTTGATGCTGTACATTAGAGTCGCGAAGACCCACATGTAAAGACGCCACATGTTGATGATAGGACAATGCACATGGATGATGAAGGGACAAACATGGATGATGTCGCGCCTGGTCAAGGCACTTACGATAATACACTCTCGTTAGGGCTGCGGCTTTATGGTTATTCACTACGGGCACAAGGTACGCTCTAAAACCACTGAAAGAAACAGCATTTTGTGTCAGTTCTTGTTATGAAAATCAAAGACACAGGGAAAGAATAAATACAACACACAACTCTTAAAACACAAATCATCACAATGGTTACTTCTATCAAAGTGAGTATGGAATTGAGTATTATGACCAAAGGAGATCTAAAGAGAAAACATGATGAAATGGTGAGGCTTTAGAAACCAATTTGATTCCATTTTCGCATGAGTCCTACATTTTGTTTTCACAAACTGTACATTACTATTGAATGTCTCTTGTATATAAAATTCAAATAGTGCAGATGATAAAGAAGATGGAAGATGATAAAAGAGATGAATTAAAAGGGAATATGGTGCTCAAACTTTGTTTGTTTCATGCCACATAAACAGTTGTTATCTATTGGGTTAAGTTATGGTAGCGGTAACGGTAACCAAACACTACTAAAACATAAAATACGAACTGGTGAGAAGATCCATGCCTGTACTGCCACCTAAATGGCCCATCATGAAACCTTTTTGGTAGGGAAGAAACAAATAAAACTAGTCTACAGCAGCAAATCTATCCCAATAACAAAACATTGTGAACACCATAACATTTTGGTGTAAGAGAAGAATTACCTAAAAGGATGGGAAGGAATCAACAGAAATGTCATGCACACCAATGGTTATAATTCATTTACAACCAAAGTGTAATCAAATACAGGATACATCATAGTCTGGCTATATGTATCAGAATCATGACAAATAAGCTTCACCACCGATTCAAATAATGTTTTTTTTTTGTTTTTTTTTGTTTTTTTTGTTTTTTTTGTTTGTTTTTTTTTTTGGGGGGGGAGTGAGCTGCTCACACAGGAAGTAGAGGTCAGGGTTCGACCCTGTCCCCATGATGACTCCCCTTTGATGATCCGAATGGACCAATCAGAACAAAGGAGACTACTGTCGTCAACGGCAGGTGGGCTTGGCAATCAGCCATTTGAATCCCAGGTAGTGTCAGGTGCAGCTGCTTTAAGCATTCGTCCTACAGACTGATTCAAATAATGTGCAGGGACCTAAATATGCTACATGGGATGCAATGTCAGAGGTTGCAGCAACAGTAGAATTAAAGTTTGGGTTGATCCAGTCACTCAGTATTGTGATAGTGTATCAATGAAATAGCAGGGAAAATATACTGCTAACTGGTTCAAATAATGGAGAACATGTAAAGTGCTCTGTGCATCTATTACACACCTGCAAGAAATATCAATATTTTCTGAACTATGCATGCATGAATTTTCAATTATCTAGGTACATTAATATGACTCTACAAATGTAACAAGCATAAAATGGTGACAAAGAAGTTAATGAATGCACACAAATGGAAAAATATAAGATGAATACACAACAATGTCAAAATGGGAGCTTGACGCCTACGCGGGTTTGTATGTGTATCTACATATGTCTGTACAAGGACTGGTGTGCTGCTTAATGGAAACCGAGATGTGGGACAATACCACTGTTCATGGTGGTTGTGGTTGGAGGCAGGTGTGACAGGAGGGGTGCTGCCTTGGCATATATGTCCTACATGCTAACTAAATGCACAAATAGGTATATACATATATGTACATAGGGAATAAAGGGCCACATGTGTCTAGCTGTGGCATGGGTATGAACCACTAAAGACTTATGGCTGCTACTCACATAAGCAACAGTAGACAAGGCCATCACAAGAGCAGTAACAATAGAAATAAAACATCATATAGATCACATTTTTCCCAGGTCTCCAGCGGAGACGAAGATATACCTTGTTCCCCACTTGTTGGTGGTTGATTAGTGGAGGCCTGGTGCACTGAAAGGCAATGGGGATCATTAATAGGGGTATGAGTACTATATTAAAAACAGCTGAAACTTGAAATATTTATTATTAATACATTCATTTAAAAAACATGTGAAGTGAATGTGATATTTTCCTTCAACTGAGCCATTTGGCCTCATGCTTTTAAAAGTTTTTCTCTCCTAGTTCCCATTTATTCTGAACAACACCGGGGATGTGCTGATTCTTGTGATAGGAATATTTGCATAGATTGCAGAATTCATCACCCTTGGTATTGGAGTACAGGCTACTTGCATATGACAGTTGTTCACATGAATAGGATAGGTTTGAATAACTGTGCAGTTTATAAAGTTAGGATGAATGCATGCATCTTAATTACTAAACACCTTTAAAGTAAAGAGTCACTTTTACAATTTGTGAGAGACTACGCTTTTGTGAGATTACATTAATTTACGACGACAACCAAGAGTACACGCAGAGCTGATGAAGAAACATAAGTTGTATGTATGTTCTTTAACCTGACACATTTAAATCGGTTACTAGCACTATACGCACCTGGACTCGCCGACATTGGCGGGGTGCCTGACATGGCTATAGGTAGCCAGCCACAGCCGCGTTTAAAACAATGCGAAACCACCATTATAGAAAATAGCTATAAACTCACCACCATAATTCATATTATCTATATCGATTTATGCTCTCATAACATCAACAGATCATAATCACAAAGAACATGATTTTTACACTTTTTACTACAGCTGAAATTGTACAATTTCAAATTGATACAGAAACACTCTTAGATATAGATCATACAAACATCCTGTGCTCATTAAATTCTTTTTCCTATTAGAGAAAACCCCACACACTACATTTCTATGACAGAACCGACCTGGGCTTCCCGAGCGATGCATTCCTCCCCCGATCATGACACCTAGGCACATAACAACCGAGCGATATTGTTAATTCCTGGGGGTTTTCACTATGAGACACTTACAGCCACATTTCTCACTCAACACATACCATTACCGACTAACACTCAACTTGACAATGTACATATGAGATGTTTAAGGTGAGAGAAGGTTTAAAAAACACAAACAGTGGAATTTTAAAGTATATATTAACTAGTGATTACATTTCTATAATTAGAATTAAAAAGGAAAGTATTAATTTAAGTTAGAAGCTTTAGCGACTGAACTTATTTTTCTTTGGTACATTTAGAAATACTATTTAGCAACTGCACTGAGCTACATGTTTTGGCGTAAATTAAAACATGCTTTGTAAAGCATCATTAGAGAGAAAAGGGAACTTTTCTAGTTCATGCATACGAAAGTATAATTATGAATGAAAATATATGGTAGTGTCAGTGTAAACTAACTGATATAAAAAAAAGTCGTCTCTACCTTATGCAGTCAAAATCTTATTTGAATATCGATGAATGAGTTCACGAACACAGACTGTTTACAACTGCAGTAAGAAGCTCTATCAAGTGGTATCTAAAATTTCATATAAATGATGTCATTATAATTTTTCCAACTTTCTTTTCATTTATATTCCAGGTGAATTCATGGCATTTTCTTAACTCTCTGAAATCACACACTACCAAAATCAAACCCTGTTTTAAGCGTATTTGAATGCTAATGGGCGTTAGGCATACCTGAATAAGATAGAGGCGACAGTGGGAAAGAATAAGTGATTTACTTATAGTAAATGACTGCAGTGAACATTTGCGGACGAAACTCTTTCAGAGCATATTAAAAGACCTGGTCATGTGACCCACCTGATGGGCTCACAGCACGCATTGGGATACCGCGTGTGTTGGGGGCTGGTTTAGGCCCAGGCAACTTGAGTCCCTCCAGTCCAGTCAAAATGTCAAGACTATCCAGGCCAGCTTTTAAAAGGTTATGATACAACTACATGTGAGTATTCAAGTTTAAATAAATACATTTCTGAATATTCAAGAATATGTAATTTCCATATCTTAACATCATTAGCAACATACATCTACCATTGCATACTACAAAAACCTGCTTTCCATTATATACACAACTCATCCACCATACAATAATTTTCTCTTGCTGTAATTGTATTTTACACCTTAGTCAGTCTTTAGGGATTCTAGGCAAATTTGAACATTGAGTTTACTCACTTTAATAATCAAGGAAAAACAGGTTTTAGAAGAAATGTTATGAACACCTACTCGGGGCTGGTTTTGGTGGAAGTGGGCGGCGTATAGGGGTGTTAGCGGGAGAGGCGGGAAGACGCACTCCCCCAGGAAGCTGCACCCCCTGGCCGGCCATCATACCAGGAGCCATACCAGGCATCCCGGGCATTACTCCCCCTGGCGGCATCATGCCAGGAGCCCCGGCGGGCGGAGCACCACCAGGGGGCACTGAAGAAGTAGTTAGATCGATGGCAGCTGCCGTGGGAAAAGTTATATTTCATTTACAACCAAACCTACTACATCCATTTTAACTTGGGTTATTACCTTTAGTATTATTCTATAATTGATTAGTACTACTTTGGTTTTAAAAACCCAAGAAGGAGAAGGTTCTAACTACAGAAGATACTGGATATTACTGTTCTGTATCCTACTAATGGAAGTCCTTTCATTGCCATAACTTTGTTAAGAAATGGATGGCCTTTCTTTCATACACTTTGCAAAGAGAATTATCTAATCAGTTCAATTAAAAACACTTTGACCTACAACTGACTTTCAAAGACATCAGCAATTCTAGTGTTATTCAGAGCTTTTGGAAGTATTGTTCTCACAACTTAAAATATCTCACGTACAGAAGCTAGGACTAGTCGGGCGCGCAGTAGAGGACATGGTCGAGGTAGTTAGACCCATATCCAGACCAGCTTTGAAGAAAGTTTTTATAGGTCAGTACCAGGTATCTAGTAATATTTCAATGAACTTATACTATAGTTTTCCCCTCTACAAACAATGAAATACGTCATGCTTTGTATTTACAAAGGGTTCTTTACATTTCATATATGGTGCTTCACAATCTAGGACATTATTTGAAACATTGGTATCTTTGGCTCTTCAGTAGTCTATCCTGGAATAATCTCTACATGTTCTATGAGGGGAAAGCTGAACTATTACATTTTTCATAGCCTACCTTCTGGCATCAATATTGATAGGATTGAAAAGGAAGCTTGGCACACACACAAAATACCACAATTCAAGCAATAGCAAAGTATTCTAGTCATCCCATACTGAATATGTTTGTGAGGCAGATACCTAATACAATATATTTAAAACATTACCTAATGTTTATATTTATGAAATATTATTCATGACTAAACCTAAGTTATCAAGTTAATGAATATTAATTCAGTAAATTACACTATTTTAGGTACCATCTTTAACTTCAATTATTTATATCTAATGCATGTTCACCATAATATTGAGTTCACTATACTTAAGCATACTGCTATATTTACATAATCATAAAATCTGTCTTTTGATGGTTTAGAATAAGAGAGAAGATAATAAATGATTCCTACAGGATCCAAAGAGGTTGGGCGAGACGGTTCCTCCAGCGGAGGTGGAAGTTGGGGGAGCCGAAGTGAGAGTCATATCCAGACCAGCTTGTTTTAAAAATATGATAAATGAAGGGAAAAAAGGGAAAGAAAATGGGAAAAATGTTAAAGCCCTCACAATAAGACGACAGAAGTTCAAACACTTTGATGCTCTTGTTATTCAAGTCTCTTTCGTGAACCTGATATTTCTACAACATTGTAGAGCATATCTTCCTCTGGTATCTTTCTATATCTTCCAGCAGAATTAATTAACAATAATGAATACAGTCTATTTTATAGTAGCATACAAGCCATACAGAGCCCAATACAAATCTTACACATATGTACAAAGAATATCTCACACCTACTCTATGTAACCAGGTGTATATGTATAATGAGAGGGTTATGGTTGTGGATGTATCTTTGTATATATATGTTGTAGAGAAGGCAGTACAAAGGTGACATACAGACAAGAAGCCCGGGGCTGGTGGCGGTAGGGGTAGGTGATGGGGCTCTAGCCCCTGTACTATCCTGGCCCCCGTTGACATCCAGGCCAGCTGGGGATAAAACGGGTGTACATTGTCAACTAACCAGGATGCTGGACGTAAAAGACACTGACGATGACAGAGCAGGCCATTTCCACCTGCCGCCGATAGTTTTTAAATAAAGAAATACCAAGGAAAAGGTCACAACCATCTATGACACATGCCATGGTTGGTGAATGAAAAGACAAGGAAACCTGAGAGAGGAATACATCATCAAATAACTAATAGCAATAATTAATTGTAAAATGATAAAAGTCTTGCAAAACTACAATGATAACTGAGTATACATAGAGAACATATATCATAGAGGGGGTTTTCACTACATGTTTGAAAGTGATTTGGAAGTGAGCTGTCTACAATCAATCTATTTTTGTATGGTCTATGTGGCTATGCATATGTAAAGATCAACCAGTGAGGCAAGGTAATATAAACTGTACATCATCACCCTCATCTACTTGCATTTTGAAATATTCAAAAGAATGCAGAGGTAACAAAGACTCTTTGTGGAGAGTAAAACATACAATGTGATTCCAAGACATGCTAGAACGGTTGAGTCAGCTAAGAGAACCTACTGAGGCCAGGGCTTGCTGCGCGAGCTTGCTGCGGAGCTGCTGGAGTGGGCATGGCTGGCATAGGCATACTCAGGTCCAGCACACCTGTAACACATAAACCAAGGACATTTTGAGTGAAATGAACTGCACATGCTTCCCTCCTCTTTTTCTTACATAACACCCCAGCCCCCCCTTATTTTTCCTTGCAATACTCAATTGGCAAGCGAATTAACTTTCACAATACTCCACTGGAATAGTGTATATATATGTGCCCTAGGGATCTCTTACTTACTTTTTTCTAAATAAAATGTTAAGACCTAATCTGTTCAATTTGCAGTAAAATGTACACAGAGTTTAGGGGAAAGATACTTGGAAAGATCAATTGATTTGAAGGTCATACTCATTTAGATATGGACAGGACAGGATAGACCAAGACTCACCAGGACTGACATCAGCAGTGGCCTGAGTGTTGGCGGCAGGAGCAGGAGCTGTATCAGTCGGGGTGGTTGCAGTAGCAGTCGCATTCATGACGGTGGGAGTGAGGATGTCTGCTGTGGGCATGGCAGCAGGCACAGTAGCCGCTGACACTGGTGCAGTGGGAGTAGTGGCCAGATCGGTGGTGGTCGGATGTCTGCTGTGGGCATGGCAGCAGGCACAGTAGCCGCTGACACTGGTGCAGTGGGAGTAGTGGCCAGATCGGTGGTGGTCGGAGCCTCGGTGGTGGCATCAGTCGGAGCCAGGTCTACGGGTGAGGGGGAGACAGTCACACCTACAACACCCTCACATGGGTCAGACTCACCCCTCTCCTTACACAACCCTCATTCCTTCACTGCATGGTATTCTATTGATAACTTTATACATATACACTTGGCTGAAATATGTTCGGGTAGGACATCTTTGATTGGAGGACTCAAATAATTTACTCTCATTTGAAAAACTCAGGTATGCGAACAATGCCTTTTCTACAGACCTTATTTGCAAAGTCCTTCTTCTACTCTTCACATTATCAATAGCTACTTTCCTACCCATTGTTGTTGCTTGGTATAATTTGCTTTTATGAGTATATTCTATCTATATATATATATTTGATCACAAAAGTCTAGAAGCTTCCTAACTCCTAGGGAAACACGGCTAAACATCAATCTATGCTTACTTGTATTTGCACATTTCTAGGTTCTAAGATCATGTTTGTGTCTCGCATCACACCACATGAATTAATACTCAGCTGTCTATCGCAAAAAGTAGTTCACTATAACACAATATCACATTCACTACCACATGACAGTTGAAAAGGTGTGAGAAAGAGGTGGAACACAAAAGTGGAACGATATAAGAGCATCAAAGCTCCCTTCTTAAAAGCACTGGTGACACTTGGATGTAACAATGTGTGGAACTGAAGAACAAGATACAAAGGGAAAGAAGATATAAATACATAAATATGTAAATCATGTAAATACATATGCATGTGTGCACACAAATTCGACCTAGAAGTAAAATGGAGAAGAGGGAAAAAATCATGAATTTAAAGGAAAGAAGAGTGAATGGGAAAGGGAACAAAGACAAGTGTATACACATAAGGATTATTGGAAGGAAACAACAATATAGTGCTGAGGGTGGGGAACGACAATGACATGTACAAAGTACCTGCTGGAGCCTCAGCAGAGGTGGTAGCAGGAGCCGCAGTTGCCGCCACAGCCTCAGCAGCCGAACCATCGGCAGTATCAGCAGGTGGTGCCTCAGAGGCCGGTGCAGGGGCACCATCGACTGCACCAGGGCCGGGTTCAGCCGCCACAGCAGGTACAGCCTCAGAAGTACTGGTGGGTGTTGTACCACCCTCTGTTGTTGTGACAGTAGCAGCCATCATGTCAACATCACCAGATGCACTGGTGGTGGTAGCCGCCTGACCAGCCTGGTACGGGGTGGCGGCAGGCTCCGGCATAGTGGGCTCTATGACCTGCATGCTGGAGAAGTCACAATCCGCACCAAAGGGATCGAAGCCGTCTGACACCATCGCAGCTAAGGATACAGAGAGAGACATCCACAGGGGTGAGGGAGTTAGCCTTATATTACTGATTATTGGAAGGGATTGGAGGAATGTCTGGCCAAGCATGCTCCTCCTGTCATCCATGTTGTCATGCAGGTCCTGACTAGTAGGGGCCATCATGTGCATGTATGTATATTTGTTTAATCAAGTTAGGGAACTCCTTGGAACAACCTGGCCACTTAAAAAACTCATCAAATTATTTTTTGTTACCTTGTGCCTCTGCTTTTTCACATTCAGTTCAACCACTCACACAGACACACACATATCTAATATCCAAGAAAACCAATTTTCAACTGAGCACATCATTATCATCAACAAGGCATAATCATTGGTAACATCATTGACAACAACATTAACAACAGCAGCTAGTCACAGCATCCAGTAGCGGTTTGTCCCATATCCAATGGCACCCAAGATTATGGCTGAAAGACAAAACTTTCGATGTGTTGTCGGCGTAAGTTTTTTCATTTCTATAAACGCTTCATTTAGGGCTTTTCATTTTTTCAGAGATATGGATGAGCAATGTAGGTAGGATGATGATGGTGATGATGTGAAGGTGTTGGTTGTTTCATATACACAGGACCAAACACACAGTTACAGCATCCAGAACATGGCAATACAGGGCAGGAGCGGGACGAGTATTGAGCACCAAGCCAGAACAGCAAACAGGGTAATGGCCTTTGTCACCTTTCTTGATATTGTTCAGGAGGAAGGGAGATTTTCAGGGCAGACAAGGGGGAGGTGAGATGAAAATGGGTCAAGCAGTTCATTGAAGCAGGCAGGGTGGCTCGATAAACCCTTTTTCCCAAAGTACGAAAAGGACTAGAAGAGCCTATCATTTTAACTAGAAGACCCACTTGGTATTATTACATCTTGCAAACCAAAATAAACAAATATGCTATTAATAAATTTAGTGTTCTGAATTTGGAAATTGTGGGGGTAAAATTGAAATGTCTAAAAATATGTATACATATGTGGAAAAGATGTAGAATCATTGACCCACTTGGATCAGGGAAACATTGAAAATAGATTCCAAAGGAATGAGTTGTCATGCACATGTACATGGGTTTGTGAAATTCCAACAATTAACTGCAGCAAAAAATGTATCAAACTGGCCAAAAGTCATCATAGAACTACAAGGACCTTAGTACAAAGAAGAGTAAAATGCATAGGGCATGGAATGGTGAACTCTTTTGTTTACACTGCTATATATACTTAATTGCTTTTTCTCAAACAGCAAACCTACACTCAACTGAAAATACAAACATTCCATGCTCATCTGCATAATATTACAAGAGGACCTTTTCTGGATGGGACAACAAAAAGAGAACCATAGGTCTCTCAATTTGAATCTTTCTTTACTCAATTTTTGAATTTTATGTTGTTGTTTTCTGGAGAAATTGTGAAGACAGTGGGTCAGTGATAGTGTATATACTACTTACTGTTGCCGGAGGCGCTGATGTTGGAACCGCTCCCTGTGGGGTCAGATAACAAAGGGGACAAGGTGAGGGTGGGTATCAGAGGAGGGACATACATGGCACTTTTACCTGCCCAGGAGAGGAGGGTGGCCACCTTTCTCAGACTTAACACTAGACATTTACCATATAGCCTGGCAAGGGGAGCTATACCAGTTCCGGCAACAGTCAAAGTGAGGTATGGTGGAGAATGCTACTTATGTCTTACTTAAAGACTAATTTGTATTACTCAAAAACTTACTAGACTAAAATCCTATGCTTAAAGTAATAAACTTAAAACCAAACTTAGAATAATAAATGAGGTTAAATGATTTACTGTGCCATTCATTCACATGCCCATTTGGTGGTTTTTAGGCCAAGGCAAGCCTATTAAATCTAATTCTATTTATGTTGTTTAAATTGTGATGAGTGTAATTAATTACAGGAAGTGGAAATTTTTCATTCATGATCATGGCTAAGTAACCCCAATAAGAATATGCATATGTCAAGGATGCATATATGGACAGTAAATGCTAAAAGGCCTGATGTGACTTGTAACAGGGAGAACCGTATCGGCAACTTAGGTTTTCAAGGTGGATGAATTTTGCTGTATGATTATCACAACTCCTCTCCCTCCTGCTCCCAAGATACAGAGATGCCACTCCCTGGCTGACAAAAAACCAGGGAAACTGGATTTTGGACATATTTTCCCAGGAAATCATCATGATTTAGTACAGAAATCTTGACAAAATAAAACCGGGAAATGGCATCTCTTAAATTAGAAAGCGGCATCTGTCCAACTAATTAGACTTACCAGAATATGCAACGATCAATTACAAAAATTCTGGGAGGGAGAAATGTGCAAATCGTTTTTCTAATTAACCTAAATTGTCTTGTAACAAAATTTACTTACTTGAGGTGGAATCAGAAAGAGCCCAACAACTAGACTAGCTTTTCTAGGTTCTTACATTTCACTATTTTTACTTTTACATATCTGATTTTGCTTATTAACCCTCCTCTCCTTGGTCTCATTCTTATATCATCCCAAATTTAACACAAGCAAATTGCTTTTGTGGCATTTTTATTGTCCATCATGACATACCATTTTGGTTTGATAAATTTTACATATGCTTGAGGAAATTGTTATTGCATACTAATTCAGTTATTTTGAGAATACATTTATGCTAAGTTTGCAGATTCATGTAAGAACTGATGTTGTTTACTTGTCGCTGGGGCAATTCAAATTATGGATGACATATGCATACAGATTTGTCATTACTGTCCAAATACACATTTTCTTCCTTCTGCTTAACTTAAATACCAACCTGGAGGTGGCGCCGAAGTGTTGTTAACAATAGCGCCCCCTAGTGAATGAACATGCAATTATATTCAAAATTAACAGAACAGCTAAAAACATAAGGGCAAAGCAATTACAGGATAAGTAAAGCCAATAACATGGATTCCCTTTAAAACATAGGATATATGGCTAATTTCATTATGAAATTTGGATTAAAGTTATAGCTTGATTTGTGTCTTCCTCATCAAAATTATCCATACTATGAAATTTTACAGTAGACATTGACACATTCACCATATATCCCATATTTTACAGTGTAGGGCTGAGGCACAAGCCAAAATCAAATATGAATATGACAAATTCATCATTCAAATAGGAATTCATATATAAGGTAACTTTAAATCAAAATTTATCTTCTATCCATTTGAACCATGACGGAAATTGGTAATCCCAATCTTATAATTAAAAAATTATCACGCAGCAATAGTACAAACCAAACCAAACCTAAATATGATAGAAGAGAGCAATCTTTTAGAACAGCCAAAACCGTACACAGGGAAGAACCGGTTGTGAGTGTGAACATTTTCTCAACCGTGCAATAATTATAAGCATTAACAAGATAATTATGTCTGGTTTGTCGAAAGACCACGAACCATGCATGATGAAAAAGATATATCAAAATTTGCAATATCTTTGGGGTATTCGAAAGCTTTTTCGATATCACCCAATCCATTTTATCTTACAAAACATCTTGTATAAGTACAGGTACTGCACATATAAATAATAAAATCTTGAAAACATAAGGTAAACAAAATAGATTCTAAGGTAAATAAGGCAGTAACAAAAGACTTATAGGATAGAGGAAACTTAAATAATGAAAGAGCTAAAAGCAATCATGAAAACGTAAATTCTATGTAGAGCCCTGCGAATGTACAAGTTTTAATACTTAATACCCTCTCTCTCATTCAATCTCCTTAAAGAAGAGTTTGGCTTAAAGTTGGGCCCTGATACAAGGGAATATAGTATTTATTTACTGTAATTTCTTTCCATTTTCCTTCTTCTCATGGTCCATTTTTAGGTCCAAAGGTTAATAGGCAGGCTACTACTACAGTCACCAAGTGATAGCACATGCAGAAAGACAAGTTGCATACAGCCCTAGCAGAAAACAAAGAGTAGAGGACAGGCAGGCATTCTGTTTCATGTCTTATCCACCGGAATGAGTTTTAGACCTGTCAATTTGTAAAGAGATATGAATGGACTGTACCATGGCTGGGAGTGGAGGGGGAAGGGGAGGAGGAAATTTATGTATAGGTATGGTGGACAATTTGTTGTTTCTGGCTTTCTATTTTCTTTTCTTCTCTTTTTTTTTTTTTTGGAGGAGGGGAGGGGCAGGAATCTCTGAATTAGAAGGGAAGGGGCTGCGAGGGGGAGTCAGATAAATTTGAACCACTAAAAAGAGGCAAAGGGTTAGGGGCAGCTGGATCATTAAAAAAACTGGATGAAGGAGGAGTGGTGTGTGGGGCAAATATGGTAAATAGAAAAAAAAAGATATAGAGACATGGGTTCAGAAATGAAAATATAAATCTGAAGATGCATAATGGGAACAGGCAAATCAAATTTTGCGGCGGAGGAGGCAAATAGTCGGAGGGTTAATTTTGGGCTGAGACTGAGTAGGAGGGTTGCCTGTGTGTGATTGAGTTACCTGTGTTTTGTGGAGAGCTGCTTCCAAACACTGCTGCAAACTGGGCATCAGAGGCAAAGCCTGCGGTAGATGCTGCCGCTGAGACAGGGGCTCCACCTGCATCAAGACACAGGCAGACGGGACCGCCAACTTAGACCACCTCTGGAACCCTTAAAGTGCTGCATGATGCCCTTTTGTCATCATGATTCATGAATGCAGCCAGAGGTGCATTCAAGCATCATGAAAAGAGGGGCATGAACCTGGAGGCATCATGGGGCTCTTAGAGGGTTAAAGGCCTAACATAACAGGGGCGAGGGGAGGGGGCAAACAAGATGGTTTCAGAGGTATTCGATCATCAACCAATCCTAGCGTCTTCAGACATCATGGTCGATGATCATTCCCCACAAAAACGGGTTATCATTGATAGCCCGAGTAGGGGAGGTTCTAGCTCTGGTCCTGCAACCGTACCCATGGTATACAGGCTTGAAGATGTAGGGCCCTCTTCAACTCATTTAAAATTATGTTCATATGTAGAAAAGGAGTCTTTAACAAAGACTTCCATATTGAAAGTGTATCCAGTGCTGCATTGACTTGAATCGAGTACATATAGCATGGGAGCAGAGGGTATGTATCCTGTGTGCCCTGCGAGCATTGGCTACTTTTGGGGCCCTTTTGGTTTTTGTGCTGTTGATGTTACCAGCAGGACAGGGGGCACATCAAAATGAGCACAGACAGAAACACTTAGAAAATTTAGGATATAGAATGGACAGGATACAGACAAACTAGACTACTGGTGTCTTAAATGTAACCATTTTGCGCCCTACTGAATGGAACCAGTCCATGCGCTAGCTCAAATAACATTAGAACTTCAGTCTTTGCCATGTGCCTGCTCTAGTGATAAGGAGCTTAAAATGAGGTTTCATTTCAGGATATTTATTTGAGGAATTATGTCTTACTTTCTTACATGTAATTGCAACTACAGGAGACATGGTGGGAAACAGTAGTGCAAATTTAAGTGGGTTTCAAGAAGGTGTAATAATTAGGCTACTAATTTTTCATTTAACTAAAACCTATTATTGCTACTTACATTTAGAGGTAATTAGCGTAATTTCATACATAATAATACATATGAATACATATATTCTCTAAGGGCTAATGTTATTATAATCATGAATTACTCACCTGCAGCTGGGGCCGGCGTCCCCCAAGGCGAGCCTCCAGTGACGGCCGCAGGTGCTGGACTACCAAAGAGATCTGTGGCTCCTACAGAGACTGCAGGTTGACCAAAAGGATTGGCACCCACCAAACCTAGCAAGTCATCATTGGTTGTTGATGCATTCCCAGTGGTGGCATTATTGCTGCTAGGCGAACCCGCACCCAGCAAATCCAAACCTGAAATTTCAACCGTAATGATGTTTGAAGAAGCAAAAACCATGTTGTACACTTCATTTTCTCTTACATTGTAGGATTACACATAAGCAGTGTAGGGTGACTTCCATTGTATTTGAACTGTTTCAAATTTTCTGAGGTACTCCTTTCAGACTTTGACCTGTGGAAGTGCTAAAACTGCTTCTCTTCCAGAGTCTTAATCGCCTCCCCCTCACATCAAAATATTTTCTACACGGATCTGACTTTTATGGGTATAAGAATTACAATAATTTCTTGAAACTTACCACCAGAGGGTGAAGTCACAGAACCGTTGTTTAGAGAGGAACTGAAAGGATTGTTCTGGTTTACTTGCACCTCCGCTTGTCGCTGGTCCTGGTGATTGAAGACGAATAAAGGTTATGACCACAGAATATGTCAGCAATGGACATGGGTTATCATCGACATCATCGTCACCAGGTGAGCATGTTGGTTAAGACAGTGCAGGCAACAGAGTACAGTGTGTCAAACGCAAATTATGCTAAGCCATTGAAGAAATAAAAATCAAATTGAGACCAACCACAAGGGCTTGTGGGGACACAATGTGGAAAGGAACTGATGGACTGGTCTAATTAATCAATTACTGAACTCACAACAGCAAACTTGGAAAAATATATAACTCTTAACAAAAGATTATTCACACTACACACCAATCTTTCATACTTGCCTGATGTGGGGTGACACCTGACCCAAGTTAGTGCATTACGCTTGAATGTCATGTTCCCTGACGGGTCATGCAAACGAGCAAGCACCGCTGATCATTAACCTTGTTAGTACCAGCACATGCCTCAAGGGGTTCAGGGTGGGATCTCAAGAGGTTCAGGAGGGTGTACCATATCCCAAGGATGTCTCAAAGTCTTCCTGACAAACATTTTGACCAAAGAATCTAGAACTTAATAAGGGCTATTGGGATACAAGGACCGACACCAAGCCAAGGCTGAACCTGATCAATCAGCACCATGGCTAACTGCTACAGGGAACTAAAACCAGATTCATGGGAAAGAAGGTTACACAACCAGACATGCATTGTTCAACAACTCTGCACTTAAAACTTATCACTTAATACCTTTTTTTGCCATTTAAGGGACTTGGCTTCAACCCTGAATCTTACTTGGTAGCTCTGTGATCCTATCTGATCCTATCGTAACACTTTTACATGGTGGAACTGTACAAGTTTAACTACCTTACAACACTTGCATTTTAAATTGGCCTCAATTCTGAAATTCCTGAAGATCCCATACTCCTCTATACCCATACTCCACCTTATTTACTCTGAACACTCTTGCACCAAATATCATCACAAGTAATATTAACTTATAGCTCAAAATTTTCCAATATGGATTTATTTAACAGCATGCACTTAAATGCTTACTGTAACTTAATGCTTAACCATAGGAACACAGCTTATTCATCAAAATGGAATCCCCTTTTTTATTCTAAGAGAATAACATACGTTTTGAAACAAGGCATATATCTTTATTAATCCAAAAGACAGATTACAACACAATGACACTAAGACAAATCACTTGACCCAGAAATCTGTTGTTTCAAGGTTAAGCCAAATCACAGCAATTTAATGGGTTTTACACAAATATTGAACTGCCATCTTTTCCAAAACAAGCTAATGATATTTAGGGACCATCAGTGTCAACTACAGCTTAGGGAGAGTGCTGAAATTGATGGAGGTATATCATATTGAGGTATATTCCAGATATGAGAATGAGAGACCCTTTTCTCTAACTGAAGAAGCCAGTGTGGCAGAATACCAAGACCCTACCGACTACTGAGCCGACCAACAGAGAGGGTGTATACTGTGGGGAGTTAATGCATACAGGGACCCTGCGATGCCTGTACCAGGGGCTTCATATCACAACTTCTAAGGACTCAAGGTTTGAATGTCAACCCAGGATCTCAACCCAAACGTGGGAACTGACAATGGAACGTGAAGGACAATACATACTAATACTACTACTTGAACGGTGAAAGGAGTATTATAGTTAGAGGCAGACAGAAAGATAGAGGGGATGAGAAATGAACCAAAATGCATTGGTAACGAGTAAGAGCTAAATATATTGCCTTGTTTGGTTTTCTTTTTTTATGAAATAATTAACCTGGTTTTCCAGTGCATTGGCAAAAGGGTTGGTAGAGGTTGGCTTCTCTGTATCCTCCTGAAATGGTAAACAGATCAGTGCAAACATGCGGCCGAGCAGAGCGCCTGGCCATAGGGGTGGTGGGGGGGGGGGGGGCGTTATATCACATCAGGTCAACAGATAGAGTTAGCACATTCTATGTTTATTTCTGTACAAAGGAGTTTGTGGAGACAGCACATAACTTGTGAAAACAGTTTCCATCTAAGTTGGCCAAAAATTCACAAAATTATTCACTGCTGTTTTCATTCTCCTTATTATAAAAAGGAGCAAATGGTTATTCCTCCTGTCTTTTTAGATTTTATCTGATGTTTCAAAACGCCATTTGGTAAATATTGCCACGAATCAAAATTCAGACTTCTCATTTTTTTTCATTTTCTTTTTTAAAAGTTTTCAAAGATTGATGAAATGTATGATATTAGTGACATTAAAAAATGTACAATAAGATTCTAGGTGTCAGTCTCCTTTTCAATGCAGTACTCACAGAATATGTTATTGCAAACGATTCTATGTTAATTTATAGAAGACACACAAGATTGCTACTGGGGAGGAGGGGGGCATTATAGATGCTGTGTTAGTATGGCAGCCAGTGGGACAAGCCGGTCACCACGCCTCAAATACCTCCAACGATTGAGGGAGTAAATACTGCACGCTAGAAAAACCCTCTAAAGGGGTAATCTACAGAAGCCTCTCCTCCTACCTTAAGCATCTGAAGCTGTCTTGACTCTTCCTCGATGATTTTGCGTTTCTCATCCTCTGAGACCGTAGATGCTCCAGGACCGCCAGATGCTGAAGCAGCCAGAGAACTGATGGCAGAACTAACACTGTCAGGCTGCTTACTCCTGTGGGGGGAAAAGAGATAAATAGATATATAATGATTTGAAAAAGACAAGAGGAAATTTGATAACTGACATTACACCTTGATCAGAAAGTTTTTTGTGCCACTCAAAAAATAAGCAAAGCAACAGAAGGAATGACACATTTAAGTTTATATTATATCCAGGAGAACTACCACTGTCAGGTTACTTTCTCCTACGATAACTTATAATTTGAAAAAGAGAATGACAGGAAAATTGAATAACTCACATTACCCATTAACCACAAGATGATTTGTGCCCCTCAAAAACCTGACTCTATAACATTAGCAAATCGGCAGCTAGGACAGAAATTTGAGTTCCATAAAAATCTGATCAGTGATACTTACTTTTTTTCACCCTTTTTGTTGCCTTCTAATTGTGCTAGATGCGCCTCTAGTGCTTCAAGGAGGCTTGATGGTGCCTGAAACAAAAGAAACCATGGTCAGTTATGTCATCTCTGAATTCCTTTTTCTCTTTTCTAGATCCTAGTACAACAACCTGTACCTTCACAGTCTATGTAAAAAAGCTGCAGTATAGTGAATGACTTTCTGCAAATATCTATTACAAAGATTCCAATATCTGGCATATCACTGCTGACAATTTACGTAGTCATGGTGGTCAAAAGTTGATATACTTGAGAAACAACATAAAATCCAAGCACTTCAATCATCAAATTTCTAGATACCGGTATGCAATTTTTGTGTTCATGAAATTAGGAATATTTGTAACAGGCAACTAAATCTACTTGGTTGTTAGGTATTGCAAAATGCAGAAGATCCTCTACCTAGTCATTTCTTACTGGGCAATTTGAAATTCTAGTAGCCCAGAAAGGACAGCATGATTTGTTGTCATGATGAACCAATGATGGGCCAGAGAGTAATCATAGTTAGTTCACTCAATATGATGTCCTAAAGATTTTATTTGTGAAAGGGAATCCTTATCTCGTGCACTTAATCAGCAAGAATGTGAGTACAACAAAGTTCTTCCTTCCCAAATTAAAGATGCATGTTTGTTGTATATTTTTCCGGCTTAACATAGACTTCTCTACAGGGATCTCACCAGATATTTCAACTACTATTTGTTGTAGGAATGAATGTTTTTCAAGGGAAAATGAGTTCAAGCTAATAAGTTGCAAGCCTTTAAATACTTCAGAATGTCTATATTGCAATTTTTTTGTGTGGTGGTAACCAAATTAAACAGATGACTTATTATAGGCAGGAGAAGGGAATTTTTTTAATATGTCTACCCCCCCCCCCCCACTGACCACACCACCAGGTGGTCTTAGTCATTGAACTGAAACTCTAGAGGGGTAGGAGGAAGATGTATGCCAAAGGTTAGGCTAACTACACAAATGTGTAGCTCTATACTGTCTATTCAACCGCTAGTTCATCAATTTAACACCAGGCGGCGCCATCATCTGAAACCGCTGGTTCCTGATGGTTGCAGAACACTAATTGACGGGAGGTGGCAGCAGGAGACACTTTGTAGCTCCGCACTGAAGGGTGTTGTACAATGATTATTGGTCTAAAATCTGACAGTGGGTAGGCAAACCAGGTATCAAATTAATCCTTAGGGTGTATATTAATAGATTTGAGTTTTATTTAGGCTGATATTTGATGGTAAGTTGAGGGGGGTGTACTCTATTTAATTAGAGAATGTATTGAAATCATTCACTGCAAAACCCCCAAATCTGGGTATGTCCACACTCTAAGGCCTATAGCAAAAAAGTTAATCACATTGTACCACATGCCATGGCCCTAAATTATTGGGAAAAATGTATATCTACAAGAAAATAATAGTGGCTAAGCCCAGATACTTGCACAAGTATTTTATTTTCGCCCAAAAGCTATATAGGCCAACAGTGGAAAAATAATTAGTGTTCTGCAGCCTGATGTTTCGCGGGGCATTGCGTAATGTTTGGTATGGGAATGTTTATAAATATTGCTGTAAATATCTTAATATTGGTCCTATCGATTAAATAAGGACACCTATGGATTCGCATTGATGAACCCATTGCTTGGTTATCATAAAAAATATGCTGCAGTGTAAATGTAAGTGCATTTACCATCACAGCACTGGTAAAGAATAGGCAATTTGCCTACCGGAAGTCCCTTGTCTTGGGGTGGTTGCATGGATCTAAAAATCTGTACTGTTATGATAGTTTCCCCATATTGTGTGCAAAGTACATCAGTATGGTAAATGTTGAACTCATTCATGAAAGATTTCTGAGGGATAGAAGCTGCTGATGTTGTTTGGGCTATACTTTAAACCTACTTTTTCACCTTTTCAGTAATGCCATTTAAAAATGACTACAGCTAGGTCTCATTATGAGTAACCTGTAGTCTCAGTCTCAAAATTTCACCAGTTAACTCACTCCAACAGTCCTATCCTACTGCTGTTAGGTCATGCTCTAACTAATTGTCAGGAGACACCAATCTCCAAAGCACAACAAAATGACTATTCTTCACCAAATGCAGTATATATAACTTGCAAAATTGGATATGTTACAAGTCAAAAAATTTCAAAAATTAAGTTTCTTATGCTAAATGAAAGGTATGTTTTTGGACATTCATAAATTGGTAGTGAACTAAGGAGTAGGTGGTGGCTCCTAATTGATTTAATGTAAGAGAATATATAAAGGTGAGACTCACACCAGTATTAGAGTTTATCGAGAGCACCTACGGACAAGGAAAACAACAGCACTAAGCATACCATGCAATTTACTACAAAAGCAACAAATCAAAATACAACTCAATATAATAGATATATAAGGGATATGGAGGGTTTACAAATTTCAGAAATGTAAAGAACTCCTAAAACAATAAGAAACTGGAGATCAACTCAACTGTAAGCAATTTTAATAATTATGTACCAGATAGTGATCTCCAGAAAAGTATTGTTATCAAAATCATGCATTTAATGTATATTGAAACAACTAAATGATTTAAATTGGGGAAGTGGCACTACTTGGGCTTGGTGCATATATTTAAAACTGGCAAAAGCTTGTCTTCACAACATAAATACTCTTAGTAAACAGTGAGTTTAAGATCATGATGCATATGGCATCTCGCACGTGCATATAGCTACTCGCACATGTTGAGCAATTGTAGAGTACAGACTACATTCTGTATTTCAAGTAGTCAGATCTTGAACTCACTAATGAAATGTGACTAGAGCTTGTGGCTTTTATAGCAATTTCAGGTACTGTGAGGTGCTTTGCTGTTTAATATCATGTATGAAAAAGGACATGGGGAGATTGGGTGCAAGAGGCAATGGGCTAAAAATATCAGTTTTAATCCTATACTTGTGTGTTTAGGAATTGGGGATAATATACTTGGTGGTAAAGGGCTATACAAGTAAAGGAGTCTCTATAACAGTCAGGGGTTGCTTAACACTTAGCTCTGACAGTAAAACAGGATACTACATTTCTACTAGGACTCACATCTACAAGCTATACAATATTGATATCTAAATTTCTCCCGACAACAAAAGTAATCCACTAGAGATACGCTACCCAACCTACCGATAAACAATCTCTTGGTGATTCATTATATCCAGAGATGCCACTCACTGGCCGACAAAAACCAGGAAAACTGGACTTTTGACACATTTTTTCCAGGAATTAAACATAATTTGATACAGAAATGTTGGGATCAAAACCAGGAAAAGTGGCACCTCTGATTATAACTCATGTCTACTTATGAAGATGAAGTGAAAGTTTTGATAACATACCTTTGCTAAGTCTGGAATGTCACCTTTGTCGATACCAACACTCTGAAAATGAGAAATTTGTATCATACAAAAACCAACAGGATTCATAGTATACAATATGTGAGTGGGTGAGTAATAGATGTTTAACGCCATTTCGACAACTAAGGTCATATTCATGGCCAGAACTACATTACTATTTCACAGAAGAATGTGTCAGTGCCCACACATATGTGCACCACACACATCCTGAGGGGATAGGAAAGAGGAGATATAGACCCTTTTAAGTGGGCTAGGGAAGCCCGTATACAATATGTACTGTGTTAACCCAAATGACACATTGCAATATGTTTCTATTTTTTTTTTTTTTTTTGCTAGGAATTTCAACAATCTATTATTTTTACTTTCTTCTCGATGTTATTCAAAGTTAAGATAAAGGGAAAATATAAGACATGAGACTTATGCAAAACTACAAACAATGTAAATAGAAATAGGAAACACATAAAAAGAAAGAAAATTTCAAAATGATACATTCAACTTTGAACTCTTATGAACAAATCTAAATAACACATACCGGGACCTACCCGCTAGAAGTAGAGCGGGCAAAATCCATACATTAACTTTCATATGCATTATAAATTTCAATATAATTTGATGCATAACTAATTTGGCTTGATGCAAAGCAAATCCTAGGTGATCTTTTTTTAACCATCAAAACAGTATTTCTGTGGATTTAAGACTGGTTAATTCAGAAGCAGAAATTCCCCAACCTTGGTTAGCAGAAGCAACTGACTGGTACAGCAGGATATACTGATCCATCTCAAGGTTATTATCATTTCCTTGTGTGTTTATAATACATGTTCTATTATTGCAAAAAGGAAAAAAAAAGAAAAAAAAAATCCGTTTCTACCTCTACAGATACCACATGGAAATCAGCAACATCAAGATTTCCATGGCAAAAAGTAGCATTGTAATATTTCCACAGAAAAAAAATAAAGACTACCGGTACAATTTCAGTTTCATAAAAGACATAAAAAGGACTGTTTCTTTCTTTTTTCTGGGCCTAGCTGATTGTTTATTTTGAAAAATAAGTACAAAAGTGAAGCAGGGGCAATACATTCCTGATTGCTCATTGACACTGTGTTTCAAATGTCTAGCTGGTAGTCCGATTTGTTAGCCAAACCTAAGCTGATCTCCCAACGCCAAGCTCTCAGAGCATTTACCAATGGCTTTAAACTTACCTCAGCAACTTTTAGAAATTCAGACACACGGTCCATTCTGGTTAAGAATTTCTTATAGAAATCCAATGCTTCTCTAGCCTGTTTCTTGTTCATGTCAAAATACTTTTCTGAAATTGACGATACGAAGGGAAAATGATTGTGCACGAACGCAGTGATAATGGAGAAAAAGGCACAAAACACAGAAAACGACACAGGAGAAGGTGGGATGTCAATCAAACGATGCACAGCAGATTTACAACCTAAAATAAAACAATCAACATGAATAATGATAAGTGAAAATAGAATACACATGTATTATCATAAGAGAAGGTGAAGGGAAAAAGATTTGGTGACACAGGGAAGTCTTAGCAGCTACCAAACTATATTGCCTTGTGAATTCTTTGATAACCAGTTTTTTTGTGTGTGTGTGTGTTTTTTTTTTTAATTATCAGTTCTCTCCATTTTGAGGTAAAACTAAATAAACTCGAAAGATACAGCTCTAAAAAAACCGATGATGCCAACCATATGAGGGTAACATACCGTCCTAGCAATTTGTTTTTCTGTTTAGCATTGTACCATCGTAATAACAAATTAAACAGATTATGTGCCCTCTAACTGGTTCTAGAGGGATAACTGTGAGGAAAATCTGTATTGGAAATTTATTTCCTGAGAAATGGAAAGGCAAGACATTTTGGTCAGCTGCTAGATGTCAATAGGAGAATCACACAAGCCTTAAGTACGGTATAAAAGTGAAACACAAAGGGGAATGAAAGGAGGGGAAATGTTTATTATAAAATATATATTAGCACACAGCTATCACATGTTTTGGGAGTTTCCCATAGAAATTCTCCCTACAAGTACAAATCAGCAAAGTAGAAAGGGGAAACAATGTAGAGGCTATGGCTGTGCAAATTTGGGATGATCTTGAAATTTTAATCTTTTTTTTTCCCAATGTTATTAGCAACATTTGCTGACTTTTCCAGGAAAATTTTCCCCTGTGCTTGCAACAATGAAAAACTGTAAGTTATAACAATTGTGCATAAAAGTAAATCAGAATGTTCCAAATCAAATATCCTAGCTCTAGTTTAAAAAAACATTCCAGCAAAAGCCTCCATAACACACAAGAGTAGACTGGGTGATTAAAGGGTTCAGATACAAAAAAAAAGTGAGTGAGGGTCACAGTAACACTTTCTATACACAGCTGCAGAGGGGGGGGGGGGGTTACCTCCGCTGTTTTCAAAAAGCGAGCTACACCGTCCATCCGCACAATAAACCGTTTGTAATTATCGAGCGCCTGCCGACACTGCTTCCTGTTCATCTCAAAGTATTTCTCTGCAAGACAAAAGCAAGCCACCACCATACAGACCCAGGTTGTAGGAGTAGTAGGTATGGGTTGTAGAAGCAGTATCATTTATTGTACCGGTATGTAAAGGGGATAAGGTGTGTTTGGGGTGTACCGATAGACACTTTCTGGGTTTGGGCTCCAACATTTGTTAGGCTAGCGGCAATTCAAGCTTGCACCCAGATAATTCAAATTTCCTCAGTATGGCCCTCCAATCAAGTTTTCTTGATGATGTTTCTTTATGTTCCTCTACAAGTGCAATCACAATGTCTCATACAAAACAACTGAAGTATATGCATTGGCATCAAAGCCAGGGGGGATGTGGAAGATGCATTGCCCTTTTCAGGTTGGACCTGTAAACGGTAGTGAAATTTAGCAAAGTTTACACAACTCTTCTACCAGCTTCACAAAATCATAGAGCTGCACAGAGAGTGTTAGTGCCTAGTCCAGTACTTGTGTCTACCCGTGCAGATATGTGTATTCCTGGACGTGTAAATGAATGTTAGATTCTGTGGCATGTTAAGTGTTGACAGAGGTTTAAGCATTTCATGGGTACAAAAACAATCCTGCAATGGTGAAGAGTGAAATCAAATCAATGACACCTCGATAGTCCCTCGACTCCTGTATATGTCAAGCGCTGTAATATCATTGTCTGACTTATCAATTTACTTTGTATTACTTCTATTTGTTAATGAATGACTCGATGAATCCATCTGCATGTAAATATCTTGATGATATATAAATTTATTTTGTTTATGATGTAATCGATGAAATTTCTTCTACAACAATCGCGAGCGAATGCAGTAGATGTTCTATACAAGTTGATTTAATGAGTCATTGCACACAGAAAACTTACAAGGACATTTGCTTGAGCAGGATTTCTAATTTCAACAATGTAAAATGGGAAGTCTCAACTTAACGCCTGATGTTTCAGCTACCATGATAACAATTCATAACACAATCGTTGGATAAGACTTACCTAGTAGGTTAATGATCCCGTCGTTGTAGCAAGCAAACAACCTAATCAGGTCTTTGAACATTAGCATGAAGCATGCGTTGATGACACCGTTGGTCAGTTCATTTGAAGTGCACTGTAAAAGAGAAATCTCAGTATCATAATTCATTAGAACAATCAGTCACATATTGTACAAGCCACAGATATAAATCTATGTAAAATAGCATATGGTGCAGGAATGCTGCCCTGGTTATTGATGTCTGGCTCTCTTCAAATTAAGGTAGGATTTAAAGTTAAGATTCAAAAGCAAGTTATGTAAAATATGCAGGCATGAAAGTCACAGAGCACGAAAATCACTGAAAGGCTCCAACTTCCGCCCTAATCCATGGGTGTTTTATGAATGTGTAGGGCCTTGGAACTTAAAAAATCCCTGAAATCAGGGAAACCCCTGGAGACTTTCATCCCTGAATATTGTATATTTGTCACCATTCTAATATGACATCGGTCAAACTTAAGATATATTTTACTTACGTCAAACTCTAAGAGTGCATCCACTTGGTTTTGAAGTACGGGCAGTGCCTTCAGCAACTGAAAACCGAGCAAAGTGTTAGTTGTCTTAAACTGTTTACGGCTGTGAATTCAGGAGTGCGGCATGCCCAATTGTATGCCCTCCTCAATACAATCAGGAGCTGTCTACAGCTTATTGTATACAGCTCCTGATTGTACCTTTAACGAGCAGCACCAAATTGCCCTATGAAAGTTTCCTATCAAATATCATGACAGCGGGCACTTCACTAGTCTAATTAAACCACAGTTTCTACAACATTCTATGCAACACCTGATGCATCTTGTCAATTGTGAGGTCATCAGATGCATCAGATTATCCGACTGCATTGCTCTATAATGGTAACTATTTCACTAACTACATTTTGTGTATGTCAGAATATCCATATCTTATAAGATGGAGCATGTTAGGTCGAAGACTTAAAAGACCCGAGTTTTTAATGCAATTTTCAAGCAAGTTCATACCTTGACTAATTGCTGACAAATAGTGCACAATTACTGACATATTTTGACTAATTGCTGACAAATAGTGAGTAATTGCTGACAAATAGTGAGTAATTAATTACTAACATATATTGACCAATTGCTGACAAATAGTGCATTATTGCTAACATATTTTAACTAATTGCTGACAAATAGTGGTTAATTACTGACATATTTTGGCTAAGTGCTGACAATTAATCAGTAGTGACTAACAAATATTGACTAAGTGCTGACATATGAAGGTGACAACTAATTACCGTAATCTCTCGCGTATAAGACGCGTCCTCTACGCCAAACAAAATGCTGGTGCGTCTTATAGGATTTCTTCAAGTTGGGTGTGCGTCTTATACGAGGGGTACTTTTACTATAGAACAGTACTGGATTTACAAAATTGGTACCTAAGAGGTGCGTCTTATACGCGAAAATGCATGTGCTGAGTTTGGGGTGCGTCTTATACGCGCAGCGCGTATAAGACGTGGGAGATTACGGTAGTGATAGACCATAGTTTGCAGTCATTTCATGGAAAAGTGGCAACTAATGATAGATGGACTATAGTTTGTAATCGTTTCATATAAAAATGACAACTAATGAGGGATAAACTATTGATTGTAGTCATTTCATATGAAGGTGACAAGAAGGTGACAACTAATAAGAGATAGACTATAGTTTTGTAGTCATTTCATATAAAATGACATCTATTGAGGGATAGACTATAGTTTGTAGTCATTTCATATAATTGTGGCAACTAATAATGAGGGATAGACTATAGTTTGTAGTCATTTCATGTAATTGTGGCAACTAATGATGGATAGCCTACAGTTTGGAGTCATTTCATATAAAATGACATCTAATGAGGGATAGACTATAGTTTGTAATCATTTCATTAAAAGCGACAACTTATGTGGGATACATTATAGTGTTTAGCCATTTTGATAAAGGTGACAACTTATCAGGAATAGACTATAGCTTGTAGTCACTTCATACTGCTTGAACTACGTTCAAGAAACACAGCGCAAAAGAGAAATCCAACAGCGGACAGCTCGGGTGGGACCTTCCCCTACATACTCCGTCAGCACCATGGCGCCATGCCGGTCTTCCGGCCCGGTGACCGATCGTCTCCCTCTACAGTCGCCATTTTGGTTGGCGAAAATAATATGATCAAACATTGTAGGGGTATCTATACTATCACTGTATCGAATGGGACAGCACAAATTGCTTTTACTAACCTGTTATGAGGACATTTCGATGCTACATGTACTCCTCTCACCCCACCCATCCACCATGTTTGTACTCTCTGCCTCTTTGTGAACAATTCTGTTTACAGTCTCAATCTCTAAAGCATAGACTTATGGTATTGGCGTTTGGGGCCAGCTTGCACCAACTCTCGTGACTTCTCGCAATATGCATGAGATATTGCGATACTTCAACCGGTCTTAATCCTACCGTCTTATCAGGGAAATTTGTTACTTCACTTACTACCTTTTTTCCCATAATAAGGCCACACTAAATTAAAAAGTTGGTCTATGGATTTCTCGCACCTTTTTTTCTAAACTGCAAAATCTGAAAAATAACTTGTCTATGGATCCTGCCCGCATCATTTACTGGCAAATTAAATTTTTTTTTTTTTTGAGAAAAAGAACTTGAAGTGTCAACCAAAGAAGTTACAGAAACAGCAGACCACTCATTGAATAGGGAAAAAATTATATGTGGATTCCAGTATTTTTGGTGTGCTTAGAAGAAGCTGAATTAGACATCTGAGCAAAAAAAAAAAAAAAAAAAAAAAAAAATCAGCCTCTCCACATTTTAAGTATGCAAAGTCCATAGACAAATAACTTTTCCTAGAAAAATAAAATAAAAATTTCGCCCTCCCGCCCCATTTTCTAAAATAGAAAATCCATAGACCAATTTTTTTTAAAATTTGGTTTGGCCTAATACACTGTTTCGCAAAGAAATATAAGGTTTAAATTGTGTGCCATCATGTTCCCCTTCATTTCCACATAATGAGAATAGAGGATGGTTCAAATTTCTTACTTTTAAGGCGGATTGTCTGAGCAATACATCAAGCTTCCCTATACAAGTGTCATGGCTTTTTGGGCGATATCAGAAATGAGGCTGCGCCGCGTTAAAAAGTGACAATTGATGAGGGATAGACTATACTTTATGGTCATTTTCATATAAAAGTGACAACTAATGCATGATAGACTATTGTTTCAAGCCATTTTATATAAAGCAGACTTGCCAGCACTTCATGGGTGCATCATGCCGGCTCATCGGGAGTGTATCAACCCTATAGGGTCGGCGCAATGCATGGATCTAGTCCTGGTAGGTTACTCGTTAGGGCCGCATTCAGTCATCATGACGACCAATGGTCAGAATGCATTTTTGCCTTTAAAGGGTTAACGCCTTAAGGGTTGCATGTCACCAGTTTCACGTTCCTTTGTTACATACAAAAAGAACCGCGTCTGAATCGGCAGCTCTATGTCACACCTGATACTGAGGTATTACGATTTATCTCAAGTTGAATACCAGAGCCCCATAGGTTTAACCAAGAACCTCCGTATCACAGGCCGCGCTTTTAAGGTAAATGACGGGGGACCAGTCTCAAAAGCAGGTCATGAACGGTGTGTTCGGTACCACTGAAAAACGGACATAGAGTTAAGAACTAACCTTTTTCGGGGGCTCTGCCCCCGAACCCCTAATCAAATTTTTGCATCTACAATCCCCCCAAAATAAATCTTCAAATATGCTCCCTAAAATTGTAACATTAAGTCACCTTTTCTCTGAATCTTCAAAGAACCTGGCATGTGGGCAGACGTAGTAAGAGATAAAAGTTAGCAACCTAACGCACCCCTCATGACCTACTTTCGAGGGTGGTCCCCCGTCATTTACCATATAGCTTTTAGCGTATCACACCCCCCAGTGTGATAACCCTTCCCCGTATCACACTGCAAGGGAAAACATCCAAAATGTTCAAATTACTGATGATAGGTACCGTTTACCTTTAAATAATGTATTGCCACCCAAGGTGTGCCGCTTCTTATAGGATATACTTCAATACATAAGATGTGTTATTTACAGTACTACAAACAGATCGCCAGGTGATTGATACTTGACATCCCATTACATGCACTCAGCTATCTTAGTACTGACCACACCAACCAGTGACAGACTGATAACACGGCCTGTTATCTCTGGGTCTATAGTGGGAGGTGCACATATAGACAAAGGTGCACGAGAATTGGTCAGCAATGAGGGTGCATCATGACAACCGATGGGCATGATGCATTAATATTTTAACGGCCGTTAAGGAGTTTATTAAAGGTGACTTATGGTTACTTACTTTTTCTCCACTCATGGTGCGCAATGTGCCGTCATTCTTTCTGTAAAAGACAAAAAGGGTAGACATTTATTAATATGCTCGAAATGGATATATCATATTACAGCATATTATCCTCGTGTATAAGAACCGCCCCATACATAAGGTATTACGGTCAAATAAAACACAGAAAAAATGTGCATATTATGGCGTGCCACATACAGTAAGTTTTACAGCAATAGAAGAAAAATTCAATATTGATCATTTTCCAGAATCAAAATCAATCTTTATTTCAACTTGTCATTGCTTTAAAACTGTCAGAGATGCCATTGTGATACTAGACATAAAAACTTTGCAAACTGAAGGGGGGAAATCCAAGCGAAACCTGTGATGTATTGAGCTAGACAGGTAGATTCTATGACTTCCCTTTATAATCTCAGGCCACTCTACATACAAGAAATGGAAAAGCCAAGTAGATTTATGTCCCTGGTAGTGTGCCAAACAAGCTGGCAAAGACTCCCCGTGGTTCCCAGGGGAGAGGAGCGAGTCGGGGACAAGAGCCCTGTAATGGATATTTTTACCTTCTCCTGTCAATGCTAAGGAACGGGAGATGGTACCGTTTAAGCCTTTGTGGGCGGAACAGAGCTACAGACCATTAACCCTTTGAGGGCCGCTGTTGAATCAATGTCTCTTTGTCGGCATGTTGCATGAATGCCAAAAAAATAAGTTGGTCTACGGATTTTGGCTTTGAAAAAATGGTGCAAGGAAGCGTAATTTTTTTTTTTTTTTTTTAAGTTTTTTTTTTTATGTCCAATGGATTCCTTGCTGGAAAAGTGAGGCGAGCGAAAAAAAATTAAAAAAGAAAATTGCCAAACATCACAAAGAGAAAACTTGTAGAAAGTGAAGCTAGCGAAATCCGTAGACGAGATTTTTTTCAAAGAATTTTTTTTTTCATTTCCGGAAATATGGAGAGGCAAATCCGTAGACCAACTTATTTTTTTGGTGTGGCCTAATGATGGTCATGATGCATGGATGCAGATCTGACTACTGCAGATACCTCCCGTGACTAATACATGGATTTAAAGCTTACTAAAAAGAGGGAGTGCATCTTATAGTCAAGGTGAAATAAGGGTAGATTAGTACAAAATCATGAAGGTGCCTTTTTGCTTTTCACTCAATGCAGGGTGCATCTTTTACGTGGGAAGCACCTCTTACATTAGGTACTACGGTATGCTTCTTGTCTACATGATCTATGAATGCAGAGTGTGGGGTAGTTCACCGGGTGGTGATTTCTACCATCATGCCTACCCTATGGGCCTGGACATGATGTGCACACATGTGACGAAAACAAGGGGGTAGGAAGTCTTGGTGCATTATGCTGTCCTTAGGGAGTGATCATTTTTTAACAACACGTGACAAAAATTTTGACCCCCTCTCTCTCGAGGGGGTAACATTTTTTCGACCCCCCCCCCCCATAAGGGACAAAAATAATGCGCAAACGTCCCCTTTTAGCCTATAGTAATGCACAGTTTTCAACTGAAAACAGGTGAAATTATTTTGACCCCCCCCCCATCAGAGGTGTTGAAAAAATTCTGACACCCCCCCCCCTGTGCTCAAGGGGTTGAAAAAATTCTGATCCCCCCTCAAACCCACCAGCCCCCCCCCCCTGTTGTTAAAAAATGATGACTCCCTTAATAGGACAACAGCAACAGTCAACCACTTTGATGGTGGTGGCGAGATTCAATTATTTTTTTAATATCCATATTACCGTAGAACCCTGTATGTACACCATGTTAGACCATCCAGGGGCCTATCGCGGCTTATAAGAGCCTTGCTAAAGACAGATTGGGGCTTAAACACAGGGTCCTACACATAGATGATTACTGAGGCATGGACACCTTTCCAGATCACTGCCTTGGCTTTATTATAGGTTTCTCCCAAACTCAGGGTGCGTCTTATATATGGGTGTGGCGTATAAATGGGGTTTTAGGGTGATATAGGGGAAATGGCAGAGGTGGGACAATCAGGGGAAACCCTGTAGGGTGAGGGGGAGGGTGTGGGGAGAGCCCTGGTAGTGGTATCGATCCACTACCACACCCTGCCCACAACAGATAGCAGCACCATGAGGGGGCAGCTGGTAGGCACTGGCATTGTGGGGCCAGGCTGACAATCTGATTCAGAGAACCATGCATGAATGGTGGTAGTCTCTGATCAGTTGAAATTGAAGCCTGTATTAAACATAGTACAGCCTCTCCAAGTGATGCATCAAGACATCAATTTATAGAACATGGGTTTGACCTGGTGTCACAATTTGAAAACCTTGCACATGTAAGCTGCAACTCAGATAACTCAAAGAGATATGGCGGGGTTGGGGTGTCCTCATTGAGCCATCTTTCTGGGGACTACTGGGACTTAAAGATGCATCAATAGTTTTGGATGTGGCTTTTATATTCAGGTTTTCTTAGTTGGAAATAATAATAAAATCTGAATTTCAGACCTTTATATTGTGCCTTATGGCATTGGCCAAGGTTGGGGTTTTACAATAGATACATGCTAAATAGTAGCATGGAGTGGTTAGAATGGTGTTCCATGTACAGAGATGCTGTCCTGCAGGCTGCTGTCTAGTGACAGATGGATGACTCGGTAGTAGTTGTACTATCAGAGTAATAGGACTGTGAGTAAAGGCTGGATCAGGGCCTCATTGCTCCCACACCCAATCACTACTACCGTAATCTCCCGCGTATAAGGCGCACCCCGCGTATAAGGCGCACCTAGAGTTTTAGAATATGGTCAAAAAAATAAAAAATTCATAACTTCTCTTCTACTGAATGGATTCTCAAAATTCAAAAAGCTATGTGTTGCTTGGACCCCCAGAACCCCACTGGACCCCATATGCAGCATATGTGGCCATATGGGAGTGTGACATATCAAAAGAAAGGTCTTGGTGTCCCCCTTGCGGATCCAGGTAGAACTAAAACCCCGCATATAAGACGCGCCTTATACGCGGGAGATTACGGTACATTGTATACTTTATCTATTCAATAGCATCTACCGTATTGTTGTGTTTAGGCACAAGTGTAGTGAAATATGTGCCCATCTCTACATTTAAGTACCCAGGGTCTCATAAAACATACCTCAACCATTATATAGATCCAAGAAAAGGGCAATGGGTGGGGGTACTCACTCCTCAAAATCTTTAACCCTTTAAAGGCTGCTGATGCCGGAACGCATCATTCCAATTGGTCAGCATGATGCCCCAATGAAGTGCTGGTGAGACTTTAGTGCTGGCGAGAGTGCTTGCCAGCTCTCCATTGGAGCATCATGCCGACCCTAGGGGGATGATTGGTGCATCATAACGGCCAATGGGCATAATGCATTAATACACCAGTTGCCTTTAAAGGGTTAAGTGACTGCCGATTATCGATGACAATACACCATAAGCATTCCCCAGAGGGTCGGCATGATGCACCAATGAAGTGCTGGCGAGCAGACTCGCCAGCACTTCATTGGTGCATCATGCCGACCAATGGGCATGATGCACAACTGCATCAGCGGCCCTTAAAGGGTTAAATGCCTGGATGGTAAATCACTACCTAGTGCAGTGAGCCCCACCCAACCCCACCATACCCAGTACTCTGCCCTACTACACCATGCACCAAGCCTACAATCAGCTGAAGCACGGTCAATACTTTCCCGTCTCTACCAGAAACTGGCTCACTGGTTGAAGTAAATCCCCGGTCATAAGCCGGATTTTTTTTTTCTATTTTGGGCCCAAACAGGCCTCTAAATTTTTCCCAAAGTCCCCCCTGGCTTATGACTGTTTTGTTTTTTTTACTATAGAATAAAGAGAAAATGGTAAAAATTTGAACCCAAAACTGGCTTTTAGGATTTCTCTGAACTCACCCCCCGGCTTATGACCGGGGCTGGCTTATGACCGGGGCCGGCTTATGACCGGGGATTTACGGTAGGCCTTCATGTTTGATGTATCTTTTTTTATCATGATGCATTATAAGACGCGTTGTATATATATACATATCTGTGGCCTCCTGTGCATTGTTGAATGGGCCCTAAGTCTGAGTGCATCTTATAAGCTTGGCACTTTCACCAAAGAACAGTACTAAACAAAAAATGCCTTGTCTATTTGCATTTCTTTCAGCCCAGGATGCGCCTTATGCGCCTAATAAGCGGGAGATTACTAAGTGCCATGCTATTCATAAAGGGATATAATTGTAAATAGGTAGCTATGCTGCCAGCGTACTGTCATATACATTATATACATGTAGAGTAAAAGACCAAATGGGCTTCCCTAGCCCACTTAAAAGGGTCTATATCTCTTCTTTCCTATCCCCTCGGGATGTGTGTGGTGCACATATGCGTGGGCACTGGCACATTCCTCTATGAAATTGTGTAATGTCGTTCTCGCGCCATGAATATGACCTTAGCTGTCGAAATGGCGTTAAACATCTATTACTCCCTCACTCACTCACTAAAAGACCAAATTCCGGACAGTTAATGGTTGTCTGTTGATTTCTACCGAACTGAATGCCTGCTTAGCACCATCTCTTGACATATCAGGGGTATCTATCTCTTCTAACATGTATTTGACAGGTGAACCTGCAGGTATATTTCATTGTGAAATATGGGTCTTTAAATGTGTCACAATGGCCCCTAAATCCGGACACAGGCCCCTAATTCCGGACAGTGATGCTATCCATTAGATAAGGCCACACCAAAAAAAATATATTGGTCTACGGATTTTGGTTTTGAAAAAAATGATGCGAGCGAGCAAAATTTTCCACTTTTTAAAAGAATTTTTTGGCATCCAATTGATTCCTTGCTGGAAAAGTGAGGCGAGCGAAAAAATGTTATTAAAAAAAATATATTGCCAAACATCACAAAGATGTAGAAAGTGAATCGAACGAAATCCGTATACAAGATTTTTTTCAAAGAAAATTTGTATTTCCAAAAATACCGAGAGGGAAATCCGTAGACCAACATATTTTTTTAGTGTGGCCTAACAAGTAAAGTACCAAGAATTTCTTTGGAATTTATCATGCTATAAGATCATTTTAACAAACATCATCCTTTGGTTCAACATACATCACTCCTGGGTAGTATAAATGGGGGGTTAGGGGCCTCAACACAAATCTTTAAGATCTGATAACTAGCACATCGCTGTCCTTGCAGTATTTGTTGTTTATGAATTTATCAAAGATGTTACTGACATAGAATTGAAGTCATTTGATCGACATGCATACTATAATGAACATGAATTATAAGCTGTATGGCAAAATCAAGTCAGTATTTATCTATATATATGTAACAGGGTGTCCGGAATTAGGTGCCCCTGAGTGGTTGGATGGCCCAATTGTAAAGGCATTCATAAAATGTATAGAATTAGTAACAATGTCAGAAATCCTTCAGATTACTCATCTTTTGGTTCATATAGATGCTTCTATACTGATAGTTTGAATTTCAATAGCATAATAGACACTGTATTATTCAATAGAACAAAGACTCTATGCTTAGCTATGTGGTTAGTGACCACAACTTTCTCCATTCACCTGACTCTCAGCACAGGACAATCACATGTTTACCCATGTTTACCCTTATTCTAAAGCACTAATTGATTTGAAATCAATCAGTTATTGACTACTCTAACCACTAATCTAGCCAGGGTGTGCGGAATTTGGGTCTGTCCGGAATTAGGGCCCAGTACTCTAAAGCTGCACGTGCCAGTCCACTGACTATCCGTGTCAACACTTGTTACAGCACGTGAACCCGGACCACATACCATCATAACCATTCTGATGTGAGGTGCACATGGGGAATGTAACCTCTGACAGCTTCATATCGGTACCACAGCTATCACTTTGACAACAGCCCATACTCAAATCTCTGTCCCAGAACTGACATAGTCACAGTGACGGAACCCATCACTGTAATTTGAATTACAGAGTTTCAAGATGGCTGCAGGTCACTTTGAAAGTGTGTTAAATAGAACATATAGAAGCAGTGCAAGGGGTAGACCTTACATCCACAGTAGATTATGAGGCAGGTCTAACTATGGGTCAGTCATTTTATCAGCCACATGCTATGGTTTTGGTGTGGCAGGCTTTGCAAATTGTTGCCAGTATAACTGTAATTCAGTTGGCAGTTAAAACATGGTATCACTGTAATTCTGGAGTATCCTGTCAGATGAACTTAAAATTTCTGGCCTCAGGCCACCCTTAAAAATATGTCCGTTTCCTGTCCAGAGGCCTGGTGGAATTTTCTGCGAGAATGGGAAATTTTTTTTCCTGAGTTCTGAAAAAGAATTTCTTTTTTCATCCATCAGCACGAGAATCTAGGTTTCAAATCACTGAATCCTAGAACATGATGACAAATGCATGCCGACAAATAAAAAAAAAATTCCTAAAAAAAAACTTTTCCCCTCCCTCCCTCATGGGTCTGAAAAGTCCCACCCTCTGGACAGGAAACAAACATATTTTTAAGGATGGCCTTAGGATACCATGTACAGTGTCCAAATGAATGAGACATGTAACTATGAGAAGTTAGACGTCATCTGTCTCCATTGGTTCCAACCGCCAGGTAACAAAATCTCAACCATGTGGTTATGTATCACTGTACTTCTCACTCACAAATAGTGTATCACTGTAATTCTGTATATTTTGGTATAGTTCCTCATGTCAGTGAACTACTATTCTTGTACTTGTCTGCAGGATGATGTGTTACCCCCTTGTAGCTTCATCAGATACTAGAGCAAGTTAAAAAGAAACCAGGCATTCTGCGATGACAGGAAAATTTACAGTGATAAATATGAACAGAATTACAGCGATACTTTTACACAGAATTACAGTGATACCTGAAAATTTCAATAAGAGTTACGATGATACCACTTCCTGAATTACAGTGATACTGGCGATTTTTAAAAAGGCAATTCTTGCAAAAACTAATACATATCAAGTAGATCCAAGTGTTGGGTCTTCAGCAATAATGTCAGTGCTTCAATCTGTCCAAGGTAGGTGCTTAAAATAACCATACATATCTTACAATTCAATAGAGAAAAAAAATGAGGTGGACTCCACTGCCACACCGTAATTCGAATTACAGTGATAGGTTCCGTCACTGTGATAGTGGGTGACATACTTAAAAGATTTGACGTGTGCTATAGAGCACTAATGGCCCAGGTTACCTACCACAGGAGACTTGTCACTATAGTGACAGTGTGTCCGAGTCGTCAATGCTTAAGGCTATGGAGAATGCACCCATTATTGCTTGCATTCTTCATTGGCGAATAACTCCTCTCCTGGCGAGTTAAGCATTGCACAATATCAGCAGGTGTTGAATAAGGATCCATATTAACCATAAAAAGGCATGAGCCACTGTTATTCTCCTCCATTTTGTTATAATCAAGCAGTTTCGATGGTACCGTTAGTCGATCGTCTCGCTGTCTGCCATTCTGGATTTTGATGTTCTGTGCGCATGCGCAACCCACCTCCTTGCCGTAAGTAGCATTTTCGATGGAGAAATGATAGATTCTATCGATTTAACTTGAAATTAATGGCTTTTTAAATATAACACATGCATGTTTGGCAATATTAATCAAATTGAATCGATTACACCCCCTCAATTTACAGTTATAAAATAAAATCTGACGACCGGTCACTCTGCATGCATGCGTCAAGTCTCCAGACTGGAAGTGAGGCGGTCAACATAACAAAAAAATGGTGGTCCGATTTACACATTCATATATAAACGGTCTTAACCCGTCATATACAAAGATTTCCTCCTCACCTGCTGAAAAAAAGCGTCTTAATTGCCCTATTCCAATAAGAGTCAATGTGTTATTTCGACCCCCTGTCAACCGCCGAAATGGACTGCGCAATGCTATCCTATGGGAGCCTCATTTTCGTGAAAAAGTAGGTCAAACATGTCAGGTTTTTTCTTCAGCCTTTTTCATAGGTAAAAAAAAATTCTTTTTCAGGAATTGAACATGTGCAATGAAAGACTAGATCCTAAAGAAGATGTTTCCATGATTTTTTGTTTAATTATCCCCCAATTTCGATGAGCAATTCCCATCAAAAGTTCCAATTCCCGATCGTCAGTTTTTGGCTGAAAACGCGCCGCCAATAGCCCAGGTAGACCTGGGCCAAATAGAGTCTCAGTAGTCCAACATCAAGATATCCCTTTAATGGCAGGGTGATACAGTGATAAATTCATCTCCTCTGTGCATCACCAGACAAAGGCATCATGCTGCATTAACTATTTATGGACACCATACTAAGTGCTTTCACTACTCCCATGCCACTCCCCTATAGCCCAGGCTGACCCTCTGACAGTGTTAGGATGGTCAGTGTGTATGGTAACCATGGTAACAGGCCCATTATACACTATAAGATGCTGTAGAACCTCCCCCCCCCCCCCCAGATACACACATTCACTCAATATGGTCCATTCTAAGGAGTTTGGCCACGTTTTGGCAAAAGATAAGAATGAATGTCTCAAGACTTTGAGCTATAAATGTACCGTAATCTCTCGCGTATAAGGCGCACCTCACGTACAAGACGCACCTAGAGTTTTAGAAAATGGCCAAAAAAAAATTCATCACTTTTGTTCTATTGAATGGATTTTGAAAATTCAAAAAGCTATGTATAGCTAAGACTTCCCCGAACCTCCTCAACCCCACTATATCCTATTATGACTAAGTGGGAGTGTAACATATCAAAAGAAACCTCTTGGTATCCCCCTTTTGGATCCAGAACCTCGCTAAAACCTCGCGCATAAGATGGCCATATACGCGAAAGATTACGGTAACAAATAAATCATCGAGACTGATTCAAGAGTAACATCCAAGGTGTAGAACCGGAACTACTGGCTTACATAAATTCTGGCATTTTAAAATAGCAGCGTATCCATGGAACAGATGGTCAGGGTGGTTTATAAGATAAGATCTGGATATACCAGTAGCATAATGAAACATGTATGATGTATATAGGCTATTCACTACTATAGCGAACAAGCCCAAATTGTGACATACCGTATGCGACCGAATAAGCACCCTACCCCTGATAAGCACCCCCCCTCTTTTGGAGCCTTTTTTCAGACTAGAAAAGGGCTTAATTCTCACGATTTTGGAGGCAGCTACGCTCTTAAGTACTGTAATACCACAAAAAAAATGAAGCGCCCTGGGCAGTTATCAGGTCAAATACATAGGCAAAGGTTCACGAGTAGTGGGTCTGACTTAGTTATCATGTTATCTGAGTCAGAAATGTGCAAAACATTTTTGAAATTGCATAAAAAGGTAAATATATACATGTTTAAGATCATTTTTGGGTGGTTTTAGTGGCCGTGAGATACGGGGGTGGGTTATCTCATGTGGGGTGTGAGATACGGAGCTGCACTGTTAAACCTATGGGCTGTCAGTATCTCGGGCTTATTAACATAAAATAAAATAGGGGATATCCTCATGGTGCAATTTGTGTACAAGACAGAGTTGATACATGAGGTGCGGCTTGCATATGGAGATCTGAAGGTAGCCGTGAATGTGTCAGTAATTGACTGTTATGTGGACACAATTCATATGTATAGACCTGTTTGTTCACGGCTACACTACCGTAAACTCCCGCGTATAAGATGCGTCTTATACGCCAAACAAAATGCTGGTGCGTCTTATAGCTTACTCTCAAGTTGGGGGTGCGTCTTATACGAGGGGTAATTTTACTATAGAACAGTACTGGATTTACAAAATTGAGCCCTAAGAGGTGCCTCTTATACGCGAAAATGCTTTTGCTGAGTTTGGGGTGCGTCTTATATGCGCAACGTGTCTTCTACGCGGGAGAATGCGGTAATAGTAGTTACACTCAGTCAATACATGGTAGACTCTCCCTATGCTGTCAGCACAGACACTCCCGACTCACTCCTATACACGCAAACACTACAGGTACATTTGGTAATGGAGCTTATCTCAAGTTGAATACGACAGCCCCATAAGTTTAACCAAGAACCTCTGTATTACACCCCCCAGTGTGATTTTCTTCCCATACTATATTCAATTTCAGAAAAGAAGAAAAGGAAATCTAAACATAATTCAATATATACATGGATTCATTCCTTGTAGCGACTGGTTGTTACAATTCAAATACTGTACCAAACCAGGGCTATAAGTTCATTGAGAGGGGGTTAGAATTGGAGAACATGATAATCAGGAGGAATCTACACTATACCGGAGTAAGGATTATTTTATCAGCCTCTTATCTATCATACACACTGTTTAACCGCAGGTTGTTGAGTTTTAGGGTTGAGTACCTGGATCTCCCGTGTATAAGGCGCATCTTATTATAACCGAATCTGAAGCCTATTGCACCTTACAGAACGTCCTAAAAAAGGGGTTTATTTTACAGCCGGAGTACTTTTACTATAGAACAGTACAAACATCAACCCCTAGATGCACCTTAGGCCACACCAAAAAAATAAGTTGGTCTATGGATTTCCCTCTTCATATTTTCAAGAATGCAATTTTTTTTTTCTTTGAAAAAAATCTTGTCTACGGATTTCGCTCGCCTCACTTTCTGAGTTTTCTCTTTGTAGTGTTTGGCAAAATTTTTAAAACCAAAAAATTTTGCTCGCGCCTTGTTTTTCAAGGAGGTAATCGATTGGACAACAAAAAATCATAAAAGATTAGAAAAAAAATTTCGCTTGCTCAAACCATTTTTTGAAAACGGAAATCCGTAGACCAACTTATTTTTTTTTGGTGTGGCCTTATAGGTTTTCCTTCAACTAAGGGTGCGTACCTCAACCAGCGAAATCCAAAATGGTGGACCCTCTGGGCATGGGTCTAGACTCCTTTAGTGTGGAGGGTAGGGTTGGTGTAACCTGGTGACTTGGCCCCTTGTTGTATACTACTAGGCACCGCCCCCTACACGTCCTAACTCTACACTCGGTACCTGGACATAGTAGATATTATAAAACGGCTGGCAGTGCTGTGCTGCACGATAGAAGTGACCTTGATTATAGGAGTACAGTGCACGCCTGAGCAAGGTCTCCATAGCTGTAAACCAGTCAAGGATCATTAATTGATCCAAAAGTATCTTGATTGGATACTTGATTGGTTGGAATGAAATGTACAATGTTTTATAAAGACAATAGACAACTCCTTCTTCACATCTTGACGTCCTGTTGTCCTATAATGCACTCAGATACATTTGTGCATTATAGGACAACAGACAGTCTCGATGTGAAGAAGATCGTTGTCTATTCTCTAACTATAGTAGTACTTATGTACCAGTGTATGCACATTGGCCTAACTATTCACTACCGCGTTTTGGGGTTGAGCTGTGGGACCACTGCCCTGACCACAAATCCAAGTAATGTAGTAACTCCAGGTGTTGCCTCAAATAGTAACATGCCCCATCTAAGAGTCTGTAATTTAATTATGAAATAGAATAGTCTATTAACAGCACAGAATGAGGAAATGTGTTCACAATTGTTTGCACATGATCCTTGAGGGTGTTGGGTTACCCTAGTGCATTCTACACTGTGTTCATTGGTGCATTATCTCGACCAACGCTGCTTTGATTGATTGATTTGTGTTTTACAGCACTTTAGCGGCACTAAGTGGCTATCCCGTGCTTCACAGGTTGATAATTTACAGAGGAATGTGTCAGTGCCCGCGCATATGTGCACCACACACATCCTGAGGGGATAGGAAAGAGGAGTTATAGACCCTTTTAAGTGGGCTAGGGAAGCCCGGACCAACGCTGCTCTTAACCTTGTTGGGTTAAAGGGTAAACAGTTAGTTAGTTAGTTAGTGTTTTACGGCACGTCAGCTACTGGTGATGGCTATTTGTGCCTAAAGGTTTTATGGAAGAAAGTTTCTACTGTTTAAATTTGACTGTAGTATCCCAGGTTCTTGACATATGCAAGTATTGTATCCGGTCTGCAGGTATCAAATAACTCTTTCAGTGTTGTACATTGATGGTATTGTGCCCTGATGGGGCACTGGCTACATTCCACAAGGAAATGTTCCACCGTCAGGTGTTTTTGACACCTGTTGCAAAGCGGTCTGGGTTCTCTCTTCATGAGGTGTGAATGCGTTAGTCTGGTGTGGCCTATTCTTAGTCTGTTCATGACAATTTCTTCTCTTCTGCTCTTGCATTTGGCTTTCTTGGTTGTGCCTATCTTGGGCTGTATTTTGTAGAGTTTATTGTGTCTTTCAGCGTCCCATAACTCTTGCCACTTTTGTTGGATGTATTTCCTGATTTTCCGTTTGAGGTCCTCTGATGGTAGAGGCATATCTATTGGAACTTGATTTGTTGCATCCTTGGCAGCAACGTCTGCTAGGTCATTGCCATGGATTCCTTCATGGCCTGGTACCCAAGCATACGCTATCTTCTTTCCAGCTAGAGCAAGACTATTGTGTCGTTCCAACACTCTTTTCAAGAGAGGGTGTGTCCACTTGCTATGCTGCATTGCTGACAGTGATGATTTGGAGTCAGATACAATCAGGTAGTTGTTGCCTTCTGATGTCTCAATGTGATCTTGTGCTAGGTATAATGCATGTAGCTCTGCTGTGTAGATGGAGGCTTCGTCTGGCAGGCGTTCTTTGAAGGCATGAGGTCCTAGAACGGCTGCAGATGCTGTTTTGTCTGCCATATGTGATCCGTCGGTATAGATTGGTACGTGATCTCTGTAACTATCACGCAGTTCATTGAATGCTGCTTGATATGTGGTGCTAGATGTTACCCCTTTCTTAAGCGCGGTAAGGTCCATTCTGACCTCTGGTTTGTGATATGTCCATGGGGGCATTTCCGGGTACTCTACATTAAGTACATTATCCAGAGACATTCCCGCTTCTTCTAATAGGTGGGATACCCTCACCCGAAGGGGTGCAATGTATTGGTTCTTCTTTGCTTCATATTTTGCCTTGTGCTTGGGGTTTGTCAACAATGCTGCGGCTGGGTTGTTAGGATTTGGGGCAATCCGGATAGCATATTCAAGGGAGAGTTTCTCTCGTCTAAGGGCTAAGGGTAGTTCTCTAGCAGCGACTTGCAAACTCTTAATTCTGGATGTTCTGAATGCTCCCAAACAAATGCGGAGTCCATAGTCTACCAGTACTGGATGTATTAGATAACGCCCCCAGATAGATAAGACCGCCTCTGTATCAATACATCGTCACACACACACAAACTTACCACAGTGGTATCTATTTACGACATGCTCCACAGAGTAGAGGTGTTTGGGTTCTGTATCAGTGGCGGATTTAGAAAGGGGGGGCCCTCTTTTTTCCCTGTAGTTAAGGAGTTTATTTACCTCTATTTAGCTTATAATCTAGCCAAGATTAGGGGATAAAAAAGGGGCACACTACCTCCTTTTCAAAATCCTGGATCGATCCGACAATGTATCAATCCTGGGAGTATTGAAAGACCAGGGATCTAAGTCAGGGTGTATGAAACATTCTGAACTTACACAGAGAAATTCTACAATTCATACAAAACACTGCAACATGTTGATCTAAGTTTTGGACTAATTTATAGGCATATTGAACTGAGAAAAAAATCTGAAATCAGAAAAACTTTTGGAAACCTACGTCCCTTTGAAATAAGCCGTACCATTGTCATGATGCATGAGTGCAGCGCTGGTGCGTCACTTAACAAGGGTTGATTTGCCAAGAGTTAACCTATAATGTGAACACATCTTATCCAGTTCTTAGTAAAACAGACCTGATGTCACATGTCACTAGTGACATATGTCTAATTCGGTGTGTGTGCTCACACCCCAGTCCCTTTGTATTCAGTGTCTTACATTATTATACTGAATTTAACACTGGTTAGCTTTGAACCCTTTAAGGACAACACAGTCTCTAAATGTCATGCTGCACTAAGATGATCAAAGCCCAATAACATCTTGTTATCCTTCACCCATTTCTTTTCTCTATTGAGAAGAAAACTAGAACCGGCTCGATGACAGGGGGTACCTATGCTTGAAATCTCACCTCTCCCCCCCCCCCCCCACCCTGCCAATAATTGTTACAAGAGTTTCTCAACTAACCTGGGAAAACTATGAGGGTCACTTTTGTTTGAGCAATAGTATAGACGACTGTACAGAGGTCTCACACTTTCTTTTCTCACGTAGACATGATTCACTGCATTGGTGCATCATGCCCCTTTAGGAGTGCATCAGCTCTTTAGCATCAGCATGATACATGAACGTAGACTCACCAGGGCTGTATTTAACTCACTTGACATGCAATGGCCATGATGGATTTAGGTAATTGTGGAGACGCTGTCAAATGGACAAATACCGGCTACCAGTGTTAACATGAATAAGTATTGAAAACATGCAGGTATATATGCAAGTTGTATAGAGCTTATATGGGACTATTTCTATTTCAATTCAAGACATTTGTTTCTCCCACATGCGTGAGCAGAGGGACTCCATCATAGTTGTTATTGCCTTCCTGTGTTTGTATACCGTATGTCTAAGAGACTGCTTTGTATGATAATGAAAGGGAAGAATTTTAGGTGATGCATATTTTCAGATGGAGTACATGATGCTCAATCGTCGTCATGCTGCAATACTGTATGTGTCTGCCGCAAGATGGCTCGCTGGCACTTAATTGGCACATCACACCGAGCCTCCAGAAGTGTATCAGCCATGCAGGGTGGCCATGATGCGTAAATGCAGCCCTGGCGAGTTACTCGCCAGGGCTGCATTCATGCCTCATGACGACTACCGTAATCTCCCGCGTAGAAGACGCGTTGCGCGTATAGGACGCACCCCCTTCCTGGTAGAAGCATTTTCGCGTATAAGACGCACCTCTTAGGGCTCAATTTTGTTAATTTAGTACATTTCTATAGTAATAGTACCCCTCGTATAAGACGCACCCCCAATTTCAGTACATCCTATAAGACACACAAGGCATTTGTTTGGCGTAGAGGACGCGTCTTATACGCGGGAGATTACGGTAATGGGTATGATGCATTAAAGCCCTATATCTGCCCTAAGAGGTTTAGATGTTTAAATGTCTGGTTTGTATCAGACTTTGTACTCCACACAATGGACGCTTCACCAGGATACAACAATGACACCATTCTGATTCAGACACAAAGCCACAATAGTCGTCTCTGACTGCTCTTACTCCTCAAAGTATGACACAGTCTTTCGTGATAATGGGTAGCGGGATGAGGAGCTGACGCCAGTAGGGTCAGCCATGGGGCCCTTGCTCCTGGATCCCTCCCCCAATGTCCCTTTTCAATTTGAAGATATAGCAATGTCCTTATGTCTATTAAGAAAGTTCAGCTTATCCTGTCAATTCTAAGAAAACTTCATGCACTCTATCGATTTGGAAAAAAAAAAATATCTACTTCCCATGTCGCCCTTTCGATTTTAGGGGTCTTAAGCCCTGTCCACACTGTCCTTTTCTTTAGCAGACCCAATCAGACCTGACCAGATGAGACAAGGACCAGACCCAACAGTTTGGCAGAGTTTGATTTGTACAACTCAGCCTGGCCAAGTCTTAATCTGCAGAGGTGAAAGTGACTGAGCACTAAAATCCCTGAAATGTTGCATCAGATTCCCTGAAATGACTGAAATATATTTTTTGTATAGAAATGTATATGTCTTTGGAAGTTTAAATTCTGGACGACTTCCATCCCTGAATGTGACCCAACTGTCCAGTCTAGTTTTCCAAAACCATCTGATGTGGCCAGGGTTTTACAGCCATAGCAATGCAGCATTAAAATAGACCGTGCAGCATCTTGGTGTATCAGGGTGACAAAGTAACACACGCCTGATGGCACCATGCCAGCACCTCTTACATAGGTTATACAGAGAGTGTGCTATCTATACCCTGCCAGCACGTAGTACTCGTGACAGAGTGGGACCAGACCACAAGGTACAACTGTACTTAGAACATAGAAATAGTGCATGGACACACAAGTACAGGAGAAGCTGAGCTACAGGCTGGTGTATGGGGGAGGACGGGCACGTGCCCCCTGCCCCCTCCATTCAAGACTCCCATGAAAAATGGCCTTGGTGTACCTCTTACGTTAACAGCGGTGTATTTAAAGATAATGTGGCAAAAGACCCTGGCTAGGTGCCATTCTCGCATATGAATATGCCGTGCCTTATACGCCACAAACAAGCAAAATAGTAACATGATTTAATGAAGTGGGCCGGGTGCCATCCCCACAAACCACAACCCTTTCTGGATCCGCCCTTCGACCCTCTACTCAGCCCTCTTGTTCACACTCCATTAATGGGTGTATCTCAGGCATTAATACATAAGCAAATGTCAATGACCGTAGAAAATATTTTTGCATCGTATTCACCGAGGTGAGGCTGTATGTATTCAACGACACCTTATTGGCAGCGTTGAATGCAGACAGGCCTCACAGAGGTAAATACAATGCATAAATATTCCAGGGGAATTGACATTTGCATTTATGTCATGGCTACACAGATTTGAAAGATTTTAAATGAAGAAATTCAACTATATTTAGCTGTGTTCATTGCAGCAGGTCACGTGATCATCAGCCATTGAATACAGACACATTGTATTCCACCCATTGAATATGGCATGCCTAGTACTATTCTATAGTAACGATTGTATCTACCATGACATAACATATGTTAGCCTTATGTTTAAGATTTATTTCACCCTACAAGACTCCCCGGCGCTAATACAAGCCCGGCACCCTTTTAAAACCTTGTACTTTGTTTTGTAAATTTAAGTCTGTCATACAGAACACATTAAGTGACAGTGTGAAGAAATACATGAGTTCCGTGGGTCAGATTTCCACACAAGGTGCTACATTCCATGTTAGCCAAGTTACCATGGCCAAGGGTACCAATAGACCAGTGGGAGAGAGTGTAACAAATCAGTGTGAGGGCTAATCTCGATTTGACGTCAAGAGCAGTCTGAGTTTTATCAGTTGTCAATATATGGATATACCGTAGTGCCTAGCACATAAGACGCGGCTTAGTAATACGCCAAAGTACAGCAGACTACAGAGTCCCAGTTATTGCACCAATGATATCATAAAGTCACTGGGGCTGTGGGCTCTTTATTCCACAGTTGCCTTGTGTGCACACTTAAGATTATCTATGGTTGGCCCTTCCTTCACTCATTGCATTGATATTTCATAGTTCTGCCTCGTGAGCCCAAAGATGAATTCACAGGAAATATTCGGCGCCAAATAGTCTTGTGAATCTGAGTTTCTATCTCCCCTTGTAGTCATTAATACTCTGGTATTGAGAAAAGCCTGCTCTTGAGCAGCCACATAATTATCACACCGAGACTTCAAGTGAATATTTGCCATCCTGATACACTTAGGCATGCTAGCACATGGCCGATCGTTCAGGAGTGCATCAACCCAAGAGGGTCAGCATGATGCATGAATGCAGCATAGGCAGGTTATTGATGCATTGCATTTCATTGGTGCATCATGACGACCAATGTGCATGATGCATTAATGTATCAGCGGCCTTCAAAGGGTTGATGCACTCTACAGGTGTTAAATGTTTACGTCCTAAGGATATAGAGTGTGCTATGGTATTGTGCTTCCAGGTGTCCTGCCCCTCCCCCGACCTGGTGCCCCCCCCCCCCCCCCTCTTCCTCCACCTCCGGACTTGCTCTTATACATACACCTGTACTACCGTAATCTCCCCGTATAAGGCGCGTCTTATACGGGGTTTTTTAGTTCTCATTGGATCCACAAGGGGGACAACAAGAACTTTCTTTTGATATCTTACATTCCCCCTTGGTCATAATAGGACATATGGGGCCCAGGAGGGTCCGGGGTGGCCCAAGCTACCCATAGGTTTTTGAATTTTGAAAATTGATTCAGTAGAACCAAAGTTATGAATTTGTCATTTTTTTGAGAATTTTCCAAAAATCTAGGTGCGCCTTATAAGCGGGCTGCGCCTTATAAGCGGGAGATTACTGTATACTATACTACATCTATGTTCTTTGTTGCCATGAAGTATTGTGGCAGTCCTGTGAGTAATTCAGGGATAATGCTAGCCACTCACCAAATCGCCAATGGCGAATCCAAGCTCAATTTGGCTAATGCCAGGTCCTCAAAATTCGCTCAAATTGGCTCATTGTGGCTAACTGTCTTCCATATATTATTTAGTCAAACAGAGGGGTTGAGGAGTCTATGCAAATGCATACAAATACAGGGGGTTACAGGCATTATGACATACTATCTATATACACTTAAATTTCAACATTTTCTTCAGAGAAATAAGGGCCCTCAAAATGGAGAATACCTGTGTTGGGAGGGGGGGGGGGCTGGAAAAAATACTGGAAAATCTACCAAGTTGCCTATGAATGACTCAACCCTAAATGGATAATACTTATAATTCTAATTATTCAAATTCTATATATATATATATATATATATATATATATATATATATATATATATATATATATATATATATATACACACATACATACATACAGGTCCCATTCTGCTAGGCCTGTTCATCAGAAATAGAGTGTGGCGTAAATTGTGTGTTCTGACATGAAGGGCTGAGTCCATGGCCCCGCGGGTAAAACCTTACAGCCTGAGATATTTCTCAGCAAAGCTCAGGAGTGAGCAACCTGACCTGGAACAAACCGAATCATTTTGTGTCCTTTTTTCTCAGACAGGAGGTTTTGCTGGTGGCCTAAAAAAATTGGGGAAAAAAATAGGTTACCCGGTAACACAAATGCCATGAATTGTTTATAACCTCGAGGTGGTATCTCTGGCAGTTTTGTTTCTAAGGAACACATGTATTTTGCGCTTTGTATCTGGCCAAAAAAAAAAAGTGTGTTTCCAGTAACATCGACTTGAAAATGTAGGGTCGGTAGGTCGGATTTTTTTTTTTTTTTTTTTTTTTTTTTTAACATTTATATAGGAAATGTTAGGGCACATATCAATGGATGTATCAAATTCTTTGATTTCATTGTAAAATAGTGATGGGGTGATGGGAAATGACAACTGTGAGAGAGGGGAAGAACACAAAGGGGATACATGAGAAATCTTCAAAAAGTAATGAAAAATGAGACGAAATCCTTCAAAATCAAAAAACTTTTTTTGTCCCTGTTTTGCTAGGGTTGGTCGGGTTACTGGAATCAAAACTTTTTTCTTTATTTGGCCTCTGCACTAGAGAAGACATTTTTTTCTTCTTTATTGTGAGATTTTAAGGAACTTACCCCCTCTTGATTTTGCAGAAGTCGAAGGCCATTGATCTGTATGAGAAAGCCTTCTCGTTAAGGTACTTGGCGTAACGTCGTATATATGTGGACATGTCATAACCTGAAATCATAACATAGTCATTCTGATTAACACAAAGAGTCTATGCACAGAATACTGAGACTGAGTTGAGTTGAATTGGTAATACTACTATCTTATAGTATCAGATTTAGGTCTAGGTAGGGGAAATGAGAAATGTAGATAGATATATACAAGGTAGGAGAAAAGAGGGTTGTAGACATACTATGTACGTACAAGAGGCATTACTAGGCCTTTAAAGGCTGCTGAGGAGTGCAACTAGTCTTCATGATGCACCAATGAAGTGATGGCGAGTCTGCTTACCAGCACTTCATTGGACCATCATACCAACCCTCCGGGCAGTTACGTTTCAACACACAACAGCCTGGACTATATTCTACATAACACCTAAACACACACATAGTTACAGTAAGACAACATGGAGTAAGTTTCCAGCTAAAGGCTTATAGTGCATTAATGCATCATGCCCATCAGCTGTCATGATGCAGAAATGCAGCCCTGATGCGGAACTCCACAGCGTTGCATTGATAAGCAAATGTCCTCAACCATGGGATATTTTTACATCGTATTCCCCAAGGTGGACTGGCATATCCCACGAAGCCGAAGCTATTATACGGCTGAGTGGGATACGACCAGTCCCACAGAGGGGAATACGATGTAAAAAATCCCATGGAAGTGGACATTTGCATTTATGTCATGGCCTAGGGGGTTATTTTGCTTTTAAATAAAGAAAAAAAAACGCTCAGTTCTGTTCAAAATCCAAGATGGCGGAGACCCATTGAATACTGTGGTTCTAATACTAATCTATAGTGACGTTTGTATCAGCCATGACATAAATGAATTATGTTAACCCTGCGGGGTAGAAAAGACTCTTGGAGGGTCAGCATGATGCACCAATTACCGTAAATTCCCGGTCACAAGCCGGCCCCAGTCATAAGCCGGGGGGTGAGTTCAGGAAAAAAATAAAAGCCGGTTTTTGGGTCAAATTTTTACCATTTTCTCTTTAATCTATAGTAAAAAAAAACGGGTCATAAGCCGGGGGGGGGACTTTGGGAAAAATTTAGAAGCCGGTTTGGGCCCAAAATAGGAAAAAAAATCCGGCTTATGACCCGGGATTTACGGTACAGTACCGTAAGTGTATCATCAGCACTTCATTGGTGCATCATGACGACTACGGGCATCACGTGCCAATACGTTAGTGGCCTTTAAATGGTTAACACAGTATGCTCATTGGCTGTTAATCAGGCCGCTGTACATAAATAGGCATTTCTTAATGTCAGTAGAATTCACATCTATAGCTGCGAAAAAGTAAGAACCGATGAGAATGAAAGGAACAGCGCAGGGTTATGGTACACAGTAGCATCAGCAGCAGCAGTATTAGTACCGTAAAACCCCGGTCATGAGCCGGATATTTTTTTCTATTTTTGACTTAAAACGGCTTCTAAATTTCTCCCAAAGTCTACCCCCGACTTATGACCAGGGTTTTACCGGATTTTTTTTCTTCTTCTATTTTTGACTAAAAACGGCTTCTAAATTTTTCCCAAAGTCTACCCCCGGCTTATGACTGGGGTTTTACAAAGGTTTAAAAGTTTTTTAACCATATTTTAATAGAAATCAATGTTAATTGATAATTAAGACTGATAATTTATTCTGATAGTTCATTTTAGGTCTATTATATAATAAATCAATCAAACCTCATAGATTACTGTAGCTAAAAGAGAAATGTCTGTGTAAAAATGCTCACACTTTCCACAAAACTGCCCCAAAAGAGGTGAGATTTTTTGGTTTGGGGGGGGGGGGGGTAAGGGCCCCAAACTAGCCCCCCAGCTTATGACCCGGGTTTTGCAAAACCTTCAAATGGACCAAAAACATCTTATAAATTTGGTCTGAACTCACCCCCCGGCTTATGACCAGGTCGGCTTATGACCGGGGTTTTACGGTACTGTTGTATCAGTTTGCAGAAGCTGATTAAAAATAACCCCACATTAACAATTAGTGGCCATGTGTTTAATTAATATCTATTATCTGTCCATTTCTTGGCGTACTCCTCTCCTTTCAAGCTGGTCAAGGACTGTTTTTGACTCCCTGAAGGACACATAATGTCATTAAAAAGCACCATGCCCATTGGCCATGGTGCATGACTGCAAAATCATACTACAGGGTCGATACACGTGCAGAGGGTCGGCATGATGCTGACAAAAACCAGGAAAACATAAGTTACCAGTACGATATTTACACTGGAAATTAGCATGATCCAGGTATTTCTGGTAAATTAGGAAACAGGGCATCTCTGACTTATAAGATTAGTACCAAGTCATACACACTAATCTCAATATACATATTATTGATATATATAATATAGATATATGTAAGTACACTCCATAGCAAACACGTTGATGTCTGAAGCACATGAAGTATACACCATGGCTTAGTGAGTGAGTAATAGATGTTTAACGCCATTTCGACAGCTAAGGTCATATTCATGGCGAGAACGACATTACACAATTTCACAGAGGAATGTGTCAGTGCCCACGCATATGTGCACCACACACATCCTGAGGGGATAGGAAAGATGAGAAGTAGACCCTTTTAAGTGGGCTAGGGAAGCCCCCATGGCTTAGTTTCTATACTATAATATACAATTATCAAACCCATAGGGTAGATAAACCTTGACATGTCCACATACCCTAGGACGCCCCACCCCATGCACACACGCCTTTAACAATCAGTTAGGTGCTGAATCAGAATCGCGTCTCTTTGTAGCAGTAAAAAAAAAAAAAAAAATCAAAATAATAATAATAAAAAAATTGACCTACCGATACCCTACCTAATCTTTTTTCAGCATGTTACCTGAAACACACTTTTTTTTCTTTTTTTTTTTGCCTAACAACAGTTGTAAATCTTTCAGCTGAAGAAGATAATCTAATCACCTCTGAGGCTCTCTGATACATAGCTTAACTCAGGGTTCCCACCATTTACGGGTCATGGTTTTAACTGACTTTTTACCTGACATTTATGGACTTTTACCTGACCGAATATGAGATAATTCACGGGGTTCATAAAAATACGTCTGCTCTGAAGCGAGGATGATTAAGAAATTTTGCTAATTCGCGTGAAATCTTGACAATCACCCCATCAGAATAATCAAATTACCATTTTTAACTGACTTTTCCCCAAAATAGCTTTTTAACTGACTTTTAACGAAAAATTGGTTTAACTGACTTTTAACTGAACAGGGGAAACCCTGTTAACATCACATTTATTCAACGAGCTACGTGGTTAAACATGAAGCTGTTAGGCTGTAAATACTGTATGGTGAGATATCAGAGACCGTCCAAAACCTTTTTCAAGATTTAGAATAACTTGTGTTATTTTTACATGTTTAGTAAGATTCTGGACTCCCGTAGACTAACGCACGGTAAAGCATATTGTGATTATTTACGATATATGGGTTCGTATTTGCCAAAAAGTTATTTGACATTTCGACTGTATTAACCCTCCTTCCGGCCTCATCACTCGGCGCAGGAATCTATATCCAGCATTTGAATTTTTTTTCCCACATACCTGATGTTTGCAGACCTCGTTAGCATAGATTTCAATGGAGCCTGGTGGAGTTATTCACAGGAAAACATTGTTAGATATCCTATATGAACATGCCATGCCAAATTCCTCCATTTTCTTCGAAATAAATAAGAATCCATTGATTTTCCACATTGATACGATTCGGGACCCGCCCAGTTCGGCCATTCCTTGCTCGAAGCCCCATTTCCGGTTGGCAAGGGACTACTTGCGTCGTCTGCTAATTATGGCTTCGTATAGAAATTCTACCCAAGAAGCAAGAAATAATGCTGTAAAGGTGCAAGCAGTAGATATTTTTTATGATGTACTCCCAGATATGATTGCCAACATTTGTTTAGAAGTTATGGAGGAACAAGAAGCTGAAAATGACAGAGTTCTTCAAGATATGGGTATATTTGAGCTATTAGTAGCAGACGAACCCCTGGAGGAACAGGTAGTCCCACCTGCTGTACAGGCCCCTCAAACACCACCTGAACCTATAATTACCCCAGAAGAAGAAGAAAATCAAGATGAGATGGAAGAACTACATAGAGCTTATGTACTACATCGTAGAAATACAAACACAGTAAAAAAGACCGAGTCTGTAAGTGTAAACATTAGCCATTGCCACTTTGACAGGTGGGCGGGACGGGGAGGAGATGCAGGTTGGGAGATTTGACTTTGGGAGAATTTACTTTGATCCAATTCGGTTTTCTTGCTATATCTCGTAAAATAATGGCTGTAAATATTTTTTCTTAGGTTATGAGGAAAGTACATGGCTACTTTAGGGAGAATTTGCAAGAAAATAGGGATGTTCTGGATATTCCCCCGAAAAAACTTGCATCATTGATGTCTGCGTTTGTGCTGGGAGTGAGGAAGAAGTTGCCCAAAGGCGTGACAATGGCAGCTGCTACCGATGAACAAAAATTCCACCAACCGGATACCCTCACATCATATTATACTGGTGTGGCGAGGTAAAAATATGATGAATTGATGCTCTAAGACCCCCCCTACGATATTTCCCAAGCCCAAATAAAAATATGAAGCCTTACTATGTCAAATCTTACATTTTCTGATCGTCCCCAAAATGCTTCCAATACAAACTCTATGGCGCTACTCAGTCCTTCTACCGGTACAGTCCCCATAGACTTATCATTACGTGAACAAAGCTAAAACTAAATAATTTCTCCTGGGCTTAATATTTCGAATTTCTGGGTGGGGATGGCGCCAAATATTAGTTTAACTATTCTAGTTTTTAGCCTCTTAAGGATTTTTAGGGGGTTGAAGCCTAAGATGTCAAAAAAAAAATAAAGCATTTTGATGTCTGGCCGTATCAGTCATTTCCATATACTTTCAATGCTAAAATAGGCCCATGTCGACCACAAGTAAATGAGCTGTCATTAAATAAATCCTGAATACTTTTTAATGGGAGTATGATGGTAAACAAGTAAAATAACTCAAGTTTACTATGTATTAGTCTCAGTGCTGAAAATTAGGCCTAACCCCCCAAAACAAAAATTATTCTGTAGGTGCGCCTTATAGCTGTCCCCATAGACTTATCATTACGTGAACAAAGCTAAAAGTAAATAATTTCTCCTGGGCTTAATATTTTGAATTTCTGGGTGGGGATGGCGCCAAATATTAGTTTAACTATTCTAGTTTTTAGCCTCTTAAGGATTTTTAGGGGGTTGAAGCCTAAGATGTCAAAAAAAAAATAAAGCATTTTGATGTCTGGCCGTATCAGTCATTTCCATATACTTTCAATGCTAAAATAGGCCCATGTCGACCACAAGTAAATGAGCTGTCATTAAATAAATCCTGAATACTTTTTAATGGGAGTACGATGGTAAACAAGTAAAATAACTCAAGTTTACTATGTATTAGTCTCAGTGCTGAAAATTAGGCCTAACCCCCCAAAACAAAAATTATTCTGTAGGTGCGCCTTATAGCTGTCCCCATAGACTTATCATTACGTGAACAAAGCTAAAACTAAATAATTTCTCCTGGGCTTAATATTTTGAATTTCTGGGTGAGGATTGCGCCAAATATTAGTTTAACTATTCTAGTTTTTAGCCTCTTAAGGATTTTTAGGGGGTTGAAGCCTAAGATGTCAAAAAAAAAAAAAAAGCATTTTGATGTCTGGCCATATCAGTCATTTCCATATACTTTCAATGCTAAAATAGGCCCATGTCGACCAAAACTAAAACAGCTATAACATATTAACCACTGCATACTTTTTAATGGGAATATGATGGGAACGAAGTAAAATATCCCAAGTTTAATGTGTATTAACCTCAGTGCTGAGATGTAGGCCTAACTAGCTTAAAAAAATTCGTATATCAAGTCTTCCATTCAGTCCTTCTACCGGTACAGTCCCCATAGACTTATCATTACGTGAACAAACCTAAAAGTAAATAATTTCTCCTGACCTTAATATTTCGAATTTCTGGGTGGGGATTGCGCCAAATATTAGTTTAACTATTCTAGTTTTTAGCCTCTTAAGGATTTTTAGGGGGTTGAAGCCTAAGATGTCAAACAAAAAATAAAGCATTTTGATGTCTGGCCGTGACATTGCTCCCATAGAGATTGCACTGAGGCTGAGATCAGCGGTACATTATTTGCAGTTTAGATTTTTATTCGAACCTTTTATGGGAAATTACACCACTCTCATGGTAGATTTCATCATTTTACAGTGCTTGGGGGGGTTATTTTTTTGTTTTTGTCAAAATTAAGCCGGAAAATAATTAAATTCGTTGCCTTGACCCAGATTTTCACCGATCAGCTGATCGCCTACACTTGCCATACATATCCCTCAATCTCCGAGCAGATGTTTTATCTTAAGCATTGAAAGTATATGGAAATGACTGATACGGCCAGACATCAAAATGCTTTATTTTTTTTTGACATCTTAGGCTTCAACCCCCTAAAAATCCTTAAGAGGCTAAAAACTAGAATAGTTAAACTAATATTTGGCGCAATCCCCACCCAGAAATTCGAAATATTAAGGTCAGGAAAAATTATTTACTTTTAGGTTTGTTCACGTAATGATAAGTCTATGGGGACTGTACCGGTAGAAGGACTGAATGGAAGACTTGATATACGAATTTTTTTAAGCTAGTTAGGGAGTGGTCATTATTTATCAACAGGGGGGGGTGGTGGGTTTTCGCGCGGACGCGCGAAAATTTTTTACGCCCCCCCCCCTCGACGGCAGTAAAAAAAATTTGTGCCCCCCCCCGCCGGAGGCGCGGAGAGTTTTCGCGCCCCCTCTTTGATCTATAGTAGCGCGCGGGCTTTTTTGCTAAAAAGAGGGTGAATTTTTTTAGCCCCCCCCCTCAAGAGGAGTCAAAATTTTTTTAGCCCCCCCCCTCGGGAGGGGTCTAAAAATTTTACGCCCCCCCCTCAAACCCACCACCCCCCCCTGTTGATAAATAATGACCACTCCCTTAGGGCTAGATCTCAGCACTGAGGTTAATACATTATAAACTTTAGTTATTTTACTTATTAGCCATCGTATTCCCATAAAAAAATATTCAGTGGTTAATTTTTTATTAGCCTTTTGGTTTTGGTCGACATAGGCCTTCTTTAGCATTGAAAGTATATGGAGAATATTCGGCCAGTACTCACTGTTGTATGTCCATCGCTGTCGTTGCTCAGGCGTACCATCCAATGAATATCACACTAGATCCATTTGTCATATGAATATCTGCCTTGGAGGCCTGATCACTCATATTAATGGCACAATCACTCATATTTTTCAGATATTGCCGAGAAAACGACTATCCGGTGTGCCTTATCACAGACCCTCACTTCAGCCTCTTTAAGAAGGTACTCGAGACGAGGAGGACCGAACTCAAGGAAATGGGCCTCGGGAACAGACCGAATAAGGCAGTGCCACTGACTGCTGAGGATGAAGAACTATGCTGGCAGACTGGTGCCTTTGGATACAGGTGCCCGCGCACTCTACAGCACACTATTTTTTTTATTTTTTCCAATGCATTTGGTTGGCGAGGTCGGGATGAGCAGTGGGATACAAAATGGAATGATCTGAAGCTCATCGATGAGGGGCTTCCGACAGAACACCTGCTGTGGAATGAAAGGGTCACCAAAACTCGCAAGGGTAAAGGGGCTCCGCGCCACTTTCAGCCCAAGTTGTGGCCTCTTGAAGATGAGGAACGATGCGGGGTGCGGATGTGGAAGTACCTCAACAAAAAGAGATCACCGGAACAGAAGGACGAGGAGTGTCATTTATTTCTGACACCGAAATATAACGCCAACTGGGATATGAGGTATCCATACAAGACCTCCAATATGTCTGAGGGATCAATCGGCCAGATCATGCCGAAGGTAAAGGAGGCCGCCGGATTGACCAGTGCTATTAAGAATCATTCGGTTCGGTCCACCGCCATCACCAAACTACTCCACGCCGGTGTCCCTCCCACCATTATCTGCCAAATCACCGGCCACAAAAACGAGAACTCCATCAACAACTACGGTACAGCCAGTGTTGAGCAGCAGATGGACATGTGTTCCATATTAGTCGGAGGAAAGAGATCTGCTCCTAATTCCTTTGGGAAAGGTCGATCGCTGTTGAAGAAACGCCCTTCTGCCGCTGCTGGTTCTGCCACAGACCTTGAGTCTGAGTCGGACCTACAGGAAGAGCCGGAGCAAGCGTTTGAGCCTCCAGCTCCTGTCGTACAGCCTCTGGCTCCTGTCATACAGCCTCCAGCTCCTATCATACAGGCTCCGGCTCCTATCATACAGCCTCCAGCTCCTGTCGTACAGCCTCCGGGTCCTATCATACAGCCTCCAGCTCCTATCGTACAGGCTCCGGCTCCTGTCATACAGCCTCCAGCTCCTGTCGTACAGCCTCCGGGTCCTATCATACAGCCTCCAGCTCCTGTCGTACAGCCTCCAGCCTTCATGGTGGATGCGATTCCAGCACCGGCACCCCTCTTGAGGGGGGGGCTAAAAAAATTCACCCTCTTTTTAGCAAAAAAGCCCGCGCGCTACTATAGATCAAAGAGGGGGCGCGAAAACTCTCCGCGCCTCCGGCGGGGGGGGCACAAATTTTTTTTACTGCCGTCGAGGGGGGGGGGCGTAAAAAATTTTCGCGCGTCCGCGCGAAAACCCACCACCCCCCCCCTGTTGATAAATAATGACCACTCCCTTAGGAGTCTAATCTATTGAAACATCAGTTTGGCAAGTGTAGAAGCCACCGAGGTCAAGGGTCAACCTGAGCATCTACTCTCCCAGCAGATCATTAGGACGCTATATTAGAACAAAGAGGAAATGTGATACGCACAAATATTAAAACGAAAATTCTGTTCTGTAAGTTCTTAAGCAGCTTTTTTGCAAATTAAATAAGAATAACTAGTATAAAATAGTAATAAAAATGCGAGATAAAAGCTACTTTTGTGATTTTTGTGTCAGGGACTACTTTTTCTGCGGAGTAGTCCTAACCAGAAGTAAATAACCAAGATGGCGGGACCTGCCCCAAAAGTTCAATTAAACAGTGAGTTTTTGTTTGATTTCATCGCTTCCCTGTGCCTAAACATGTAAAAATAAATATAGGAATGACGAATTTTGTGTATTGAATGTTTGTATTGACATCGAGAGCCGGTCACATTTCCCTCTCGTTCGTATAACTCACTCGAGGGAAATATGACCGGCTCTCGATGTCAATACAAACATTCAATACACAAAATTCGTCATTCCTATATACGTATCGTTGTATGCTTTAAACTGCAATTTCCAGAGACTGACGAGAGGTTGTATGATGGCACAAGGTTTAAAAAAATTTATGTTCATTTGCCAAAGTGATGCTCTAATACTGAGCCCTGGCCTGTCACTACCACTGCAATACTGCATCATGCTAGAAATGCATTGGTGCATCATGCTAGCACTGTATTAGTGCATCATGCACTGTATCAACACACTGAGGCAGCCTGAAGGATGAATGCAGCGGTGACGACTTTCTCGCCATGGCTGCATTCATACACTATGGTGACAAATGGCCATAATGCACTGAAGCTTATTGCTTAATTAACATTGCGTGAGTTTTGAACGGTCTCTAGAGTTATAGAAGTGTGGTTGGGAGGCGTGTGTAGACCCGAGGCAAGTCAGTGAGCGCTGGTCACAGTAAAATAATGAGGGGGAGTAGTTGTATTAATGATGTACCAAACCTTTACGGGCCGCACTGTGCCTGAATTCACTGCCATAGTGATATGGGAAGTACCGTAATCTTCCGCGTAGAAGACGCGTTGCGCGTATAGGACGCACCCCCTTCTTGGTAGAAGCATTTTTTTGCGTATAAGACGCACCTCTTAGGGCTCAATTTAGTAAATCTAGTACATTTCTATAGTAAAAGTACCCCTCGTATAAGACGCACCCCCAATTTCAGCACATCCTATAAGATGCACAAGGCATTTGTTTGGCGTAGAGGACGCGTCTTATACGCGGGAGATTACGGTAGTTTAAGATTGAGGGGGAGGGCCAATAGGGGTTTTGTCCATTTTTGACCTCTTATGGCTTGCCTTCTGAGGTTCGATTTTTTTTTTTTTTTTTTTTTTTTTGGGGGGGGGGTTTGATGACTGTCATGTTCGTCCTCATGATGCATGAATGCAGCCCTGGTCAGTCTACTCGCTAGCCCTGCATTCATGCATCTGATATCCCTGGGACTTTGATCCAGGCAAGAAGGGTTTGCATGATGAGCAAATGCAATCCTGGTGAGAACGGGTACCTCACCAGAGCCGCGCCGCAGCATCACGATGAAAAATGAACATGAAACTGGAGGCATGGTGCGATCGTTAAAGGGTTAATGAACCGGTGGCAGACAGGCTGTAATAATGAATGAAATACATGTGTTGATTGAAAGGGCCGCTCTCCAGTGTCCCGCGTTCTTTTCGGAAGCAGCTGCAAAGTTAAAACCAAAGCACTGATACACAACAACTAGGAGTGCCATTGTACTGGGCCACACCAAAATATAGGATTTCCTTTTCCAACAGAAGACAAATGAAAAAGACCACTGAAATGAAAAGATGCTGTAAAACCTCAAGTGCATACCACAGTCAAGAAAAAAAAAGTGTGATACCACTGCCTTTTTTCTCAGTGTATTAATCCTTTCTTCGGTACATAATGCAATCGCGGCTACACGCTAGCTTTTTGTAACGTTGGTGAGCAACTCGCCAGTGCTGTATTCCTACATGAGATACACCAACAACACTAATAAGTTACTTAGTTACTTGTGTCTTAATTGCCCTGCCTCCACTCGCAGTGTGACAAAAATAAATCTCTTCAGGTTCTGGTTGAAATATCTAAAAAAAAAACAAAAAAAAACTTCATGTTGTGAATTTTGATGATTAAATACCACTTTTAACAGCTTATAGTTTATGCTATAACCTGCACATAAATTAACTGTGAATGAAACACATGACATTAATGATTATTTGGCTCAGCATCATTAATCAAATAAATGCCACAGTACTTCACCGGATCGCTTGACCCCGAGTGCATCACAATTACTCTAGTAATCCAATATGGCTAACGGGTATAACAAATCAGTGATGCATGTATGGACAAATGGCAGACCGATGCTGCCTGAGTGAGTGAGTAATAGACATTTAATGTCATTTCAACAGCTAAGGTCATATTCATGGCGAGAATTACATTACACTATTTCGCAGAGGAATGTGTCACTACATATGGGCACCGCACACACCCGAGAGGATAGGAAAGAGGAGATAATAGACCATTTCAAGTGGGCTAGGGAAGCCTGCTGACGCTGCCTCCCTGTACTAGCAAAACATTTGAAAATATATCTCAAAATGATGTTACTTTGATCATAGTTCCCAAAAATTTGATGATTAAATTAGTATGCCTCTGAATATAATTGCGGTTCAACCTTTAGTTTAAATCTATAACACACTGTCTATTTTCTTGCTGTTAGCCTTGCTCATAGACTCTCTCGCCCAAAGGAACAATGATGGCAAATACTCAAATACGTCCCATGCATTATTGACAGCCTAACTGAATCTATACCTGTTAACCTTAATTCTATAAATGAAAGACGCTGCTACCCATGTAAAGACATCATCAAAGCTTGTTCCAAAATGTCCAGACCCATTTTCCGCGAACGTGTGCCCACTGAAATTCACGTTACACTTGGTCAAGGTAGCACCAGCCTTTGTCTCCATAATTAGATTTAGAGCCAGTCTGCCTTAGTGCTGACAATGGCAATTTCATTCTAATCTTGGCTTTTGCCTGAGACTTAAATACAGAATGTGCCATAATTGGATCAAAGTGCTTCGCTTACGAATGAACCAATTTATTTTTTTAACCATACATTTTGACACAATATTATCAATATTTCTGTAGGTGAGCAGAAGTGCACTTGCCTGATAATATATATGTGTGTATATGTAATGACCAATACCTACATGGCAGTTGTTCCTTTGGGCCAAACTGGGCCAACATGGAATCCAGCAAAATCAATCAAATAAAATCAACTCTTTGGAACTCAAAATACCTTTAAAGCAAGGAATAACCTGAATTTTTGTTTTAGTGACTACAGGAATTCTTCAATACCACAGTGACATCATATTGATCTACCTAATCACCAGACTACATGCTGTTTAGTGGAGCGTGTCGCCCGCTGCTATGGTTCCTGTGTCTTGATCTACGACCATCAGGGGAGGGCCTAACAGAGGAACTATCAGTCCATTCTCACCAGTTAGCCAGAAATTTGACTGAAAATAAAAGTCTGGAGTATGTGTCATAACTTTGGGTTAAGTGGGTGAAGTTTGGGCCTCTGATTGCCAATTTGTGAAATTCCACTCCAAACGATGTTGAGATTGGTGATGACGCATCATTCTACAAAATTAAGTGTTCCAAATTTTGTCCAGAAATAATTGTAATATTAAAAAAATACATGAAAAGTTCAATATTCAATTTACCCAGACAAAATCATTGAAGCACACTCCGAACTATTATTTTTGGCTAAGTTATTGAGAATGGACAGATGGTACCGGGCATGCTGCAATCTCAGTGACAGTGACAGTAAGCGCAATGTTCCTACAGAGGTGGGAAGCGTTGTTGAACTAACCTCGCTTGGCCTCATGGCCTGGCAGTAGTAAGGAGACAAAATGCAGCCGTTAAGTACATATAATGGGGTGAAATGTTTTACCTACATTTGGTATTAAAACAGTTTGATCATCACATTGTATATTCAATCTTCTCTTTGTCTGATATATAACAATCCTATGACAGACAATGGCAACCATTGGTATGATAAATGTGGACCAGTAACATCATAGAAACCAGTTGATAAAGACACCTAGCAACAAGTTATAACTTATATGTACATCTGCAGCCAGCTGACCTAGCAATGAGTTTAACGAGACACCTAGCAACCAGTTATCTGATGCCGAGCAACTGCTTATTGGGTCTTAATTGGTCACTGAGCACAGAGCCACTGGCAACCACCAGCAATAAGTGTGTGGGTACTCCAGCAACCAATCGCTGGCCACCTGACCCTAGCAACCGTTTGTTGACCACCAGCAACGACTTTGTTTGTTTGCTGCAACAGTCAATGATCATTTGGGAACCAACAAGTCAAAGGGTGCCCTAGCAACATGCCTTTGGCCACCTGGCAACCAGTAACAAGTTACTGGGTAACCTAACAACCAATCGTTGGTAACTTGACAACAAGCAACCAGTTAAGGATACCCTAGCAACCAAATGCTGGCCACCTGGCAACCAGCAACCAGTTAAAGGGTAACCCGACAACTATTCTGTGGCCATCTCACAATGAGCAACCACTACCCACTGAAGTGTACATGACAACCAGTTTCATGGTAGCTAGCAGCCAGTTGATGGTCTCCAAGCTACAAGTCAAAACTTTCTATCCAGAAAAAAGGCACAAAAGAACAAGTAAAAGAACATCGGATAGCCAGTTCGACACCAGGCAACAAGTTCCTATATATATATATAGCAAACATTTCTCTGCCAGTCAGCAATCAGTTATCTCAGTCTGATTCCCAACAGTCAATCAGATAGGACAAAGATGATGAACGCTACCTAATCCAGCGTGTGACGAGACAAAAACCTTTATATGGTGTGCGTGAGATGTCAACGCTATGACCTGATACATCAATACCTATACCTACTTAATCAGCGTGCATCTAAGTGCAGTACACTAATATATTTACACCGTGTCCTTTCTTCAAGGCCTAACGTGTGGTTATTTCTCCAGTGAAAGGTGATGTGGAGGGGGGATGTAGGACTACAGCATGCCCGATTGACCCTTTAAAGGCCACTGATGCAGGAGTGCATCATGCCCATTGGTCATCCTGATGCACAAATGAAGTGTTGGCAAGACTACTCACACTTCATAGGAGCATCATGCCGACCCTAAGGTGTTGATACATAAAACTCCTGGAGGGTCGTCATGATGCACCAATGAAGTGTTGGCGAGACTGCTCGCCAGCACTTCATTGGAGCATCAAGTCGACCCGGCAGGAATGATACATAAACTCCCAGAGGGTCGGCATGATGCTCCGATTAAGTGCTAGCAAGCAGTCTCGCCAGAACTTCATTGGTGCATCATGAATCTAATGGGCATGATGCATTAATGCATCAGAGGCCTTTAAAGGGTTAACAGTCGCAATCATGCAACAATTAAATCACACCAGCACCAAACAGACAGATGGACAACAGGTGCCTACACCCTAATCATGCTTGCGCTCATCGCTTTGGATATATTTGAACAAGGACAAAAGGCCATTATACTGAATCATCCATACATTTTCTTGCTGATGTACTCAGTGCTCTGATCTTTCTTGATTTAGGAACAAAGAATATAATTGTACTGAGTATACACACCCAAACTAATTTTCACCCCCAAGAACAGCCTAATCTTTACTAATGAATACGCTTAACATGCCACTTGACTGTGTAAAAGTCCTATTCTGGTGTCTTTATGTAGCCTGATTTATGGCCCGTATTATTTGTGATCTACCGTAATCTCCCGCGTATAAGGCGTGTCTTATACGGGGGGTTTTAGTTCTCACTGCATCCACAAGGGGGACACCAAGACTTTTCTTTTGATATTTTACATGCCCCCTTGGTCATAATAGGACATAAGGGGGCCCAGGAGGGTCCGGGGTGGACCAAGCTACCCATAGGTTTTTGAATTTTGAAAATTCATTGAGTAGAACCAAAGTTATGAATTTTTCATTTTTTTTGAGAATTTTCCAAAACTCTAGGTGCGCCTTATACGCGGGCTGCGGCTTATACGCGGGAGATTACAGTAACTGATACACATCAATAAGAGGTTCTCCCTCTAATTTATACTCCAACCAGAAGCTACATACCGGGTAGACATCACTAAAAGGTGCATAATGACGGTAAATCAGGACTGTACTGCTGATAACTGAACTACCTTTACATATACCTCCAGGGCAATACCTTGACGTATAATATACACTGGCGGATTAAGAAGTTTATTTGCATATCTTAGACCCGAAATTTCTCCAAAATTCATATCCAGGATCTGCCACTGTAGATAAAGACCAATTTTTCATGATTTTGAAGCCACTTAGATGCTTAATGCAAGCCCTCCCGGCGCTAGTTAAAATGCAGTGTACACTTTTGTCCATAAAAGGGCATTACTTAGAAAGGAGATACAATCATAAATGCTTTATAATTTCTAAATACATGATGTATACCCTCAGTCTACGATACAGCCTTCTCTAACATACTTCTTTCTTTCAAAAACAGACACCCCTAGATGAGATATTAGAGACCTATTTGTGCTGACAAGGTTGTAGATCCCCTAGGTCCTCTAGATCTAAGGACGCTCTGCTGGCACTGCCCAATGTGAAGTGGGATCTAGACCTCAATACTGGGTTAGGGACACCCTGTGGCCATCATCATGGAGAATCTATACTCATAGTGTAGGACACGCCGGGAGGCTTCCCGCCCTGTGAGTATACAGTAATTGGATTGGTGCTGCCGGGAACCAGCGACATTCACCACACTGATTTAACCATTTAAAGGCTGGTAATGCAGGAGTGCATCATGCCCATTGCAGGAGTGCATCATGCCCACTGCTCGTCATGATGCACCAGTAAGTCTACTCGCCAGTTCTTCATTGGAGCATCATGACGACCCTACATGAGTGCAACTATCCCGCGGGGTTGGAATTATGCTGGAATGCAGGCCTGGCGATTTACTTGCCAAGGTTGCATTCACGCCTCATGACGATCAATGGGCAAAATGCGTTTATGCACAATTGGTCCTTAAACTTTTTAAAAGCCTCTATTAAGCCACTCAAAAAAAATAAGTTGGTCTACGGATTTTTGTTTTGAAAAAAAAAATGGTGCGAGCGAGAGAATTTTTTTTAATTTTTTTTTAGGATTTTTTTGACATCCAATGGATTCCTTGCTGGAAAAGTGAGGCGAGCGCAAAAATTTTAATTTAAAAAAAAATTGCCAAACATCACAAAGAGAAAACTTGTAGAAAGTGAAGCGAGCGAAATCCGTAGATGAGATTTAAAAAAAAAAAAAAAAATGTATTTCCGAAAATTTGGAGAGGGAAATCCATAGACCAACTTATTTTTTTTTGGTGTGGCCTTATGTATATTTCACATGATCAGATCCTCAATCAAAAGATCCAGCCAATTCATTTCATGAGACACCCAGACGGTGAGACCATTTACACACCGGTGTCGATTGGAGGGACCTTTCTTTTTCGTTCACGAAAAGGAAATTGCCTCTTGGACTTGTTGGTCTACATTCCATGTTGCCAGCTAACTTAGCAGTCTAAGAATACAATCACAGCATTTAAAGATAAGAGATAGGTTTGGTTCCCCGAGGTCGGCTATGCAGGAAAAGAGAAAAGCTTTTTGAGATACCGTAATACTTTTTTCTACAACAATTCAAAAATGAAATATCAGTGGCGGATTTAGAGGGGGGCGTGCACCGGGGGCGCCCCCCTTTTTCCCAGTATTTAACAGTTTAACTACATATTTTGGACCCCAAAATTTGCCTAAAATTAGGGGGTGCACCCCCTCCTTTTCCAAATCCTGGATCCGCCAGTGAATATCTTAGCAGTAAAAGCTGTGGGGTGTCTGCAGGTAACACATGCAGTAGAAAGGATGGTGGCATGCAAACACATTAGAGGCATATTAGGTATATTCCCAGTCAAGTATATTCTACATCTGGCCTTCCAAACCTTTTTCTTGGAATTTATTTTACTTTACTGAGTTAGTAAACACTCTGACTCATTAACTAGATCCCATTTATCAGCCCATCCCTATGAACAAACACCTCATGGACAGAGAACACACAGGGTATGTAAAGATATGGAGAAAAACTTATAAAGATGTATTAAACATACTAAAGAACAAACACCCATGCGTAGACTGACAATTGTACATACCTTGTACCCCGCTTTTATCGAGGAAATTCCCTAAATTGAACGTACAATTGTTGGACGCCAAATATTGTGTAAACCGCTGAAAGAAAGAAAAAAATCCATTATAGAATAATTATGATTTCACGATATATGATGCTACATTAATATACCAAGGCTTTTATCCCTCATAAAAACAGATTGGAAATATTCAAATCCTCTAATTGGGAGTCTAAACTAATAATATTGTATTCAGATTGAAAACGCAGTGCACTATTTTATATACACCTTTTATTTCAAGATTTAACTAGAGAATAGAAAACTGTACAATTCTCCCTTGTAATTGTCTAATTTTATGTTCTTTGAAAATTGAAGTGTGCACTTATTCAAACATCAAATTGGGTCGTTATGTAGACTGCCAGACATGTCCATATGACACTCCCCTATCAGACGCGTGTGGGGCTTCCCCTGTGGGCTAATGTTGATCTTGATCCCCATGTACCAGCCTACCCTTCAACATCACACCTCAAACTGGTGTTTGCTGTTTTGTTCAAAATATTTGTTCTTTCAAATGACTGCACAAATGCTTCTACAAGGCACAGGAATGGCTAGGCATAGGCCAAGAATAGTTAGAGCTATGACAAGTAGCCGTAACTGATATCTATTGATAGCATTCAATTTCGAAATACCGTAATCTCCCGCGTATAAGGCGCGTCCTCTACGCCAAACAAATGCCTTGTGCGTCTTATAGGATGTACTGAAATTGGGGATGCGTCTTATACGAGGGGTACTTTTACTATAGAAATGTACTAAATTAACAAAATTGAGCCCTAAGAGGTGCGTCTTATACGCGAAAATGCTTCTAATAAGAAGGGGGTGCGTCCTATACGGGCAGCGCGTCTTCTACGCGAAAATGTAAAGACAAACACACTTCTACTGACAGGGAAGGGCGAGAGGGCACATAGGACAGAAATCAAGTCTCGCCAGCACTTCCTTTGGTTCCTCCAAATCTGTAAATGCTGGGACGGTTATTCATGACGATAGGGTACTAACTTATTAAGTCTACATCTACACATCATGGGGACAAGTGTCTCACTGTTAAAGGTTCAATCTTTAGTATCAACCAAAACACTGGCAATAGAAGTCAATCCCCCTAGGTTTCCAGGACCATCCCTTCTGGGTCTGCCCCTGCATATTGGGTGTAGCCAATAGACATGGACAGTCAGCGCATAGATTCTCGACATTCTTTACGATCTTGTTTTTTTTTCAATCTCTTTCTTCTTAATGATCTCTTTTTCAACCCTTTTTTCCTTAACTAACTACCGGTAGTTTGGACTATCCCCGAGGGAAATTCCCAGTCTGTTCCCTCATCCCCTCCCCTCACCACGATGCACATTGACACACTTCACGTAGACTACTAAATAGACGGTCAATTCTTACCACTGCAGCCTAGATACATGCATTAACCCTTCAAGGGCCGCTGATGCATTAATTAATATCACTGATATTAATTAATGCATCAGCGGCCCTTAATTTATTAAATAAATTATTAATGCATCTTGCCCATTGGTCGGCAGAATGGATGAATGCAGCCCTGGCGAGTAACTCGCCAGGGCTTCACTCATGCATTATGTCAACCCTACGGGACTGATATGTCCGCGGAGGGTTGGCCCTTGGACGACCATGATACACTCTTACACCAGCGGCCCTTAAAGGTTTATTCTACACAATTATTTCACCACTTTACGGTATCACATAAAGACATAGACATAGGAGGGGCCGGCTGGAGGCCACTAGGACAGTGGGCGTCAGTGACCCCTGACCCCAATATGATATCCCTTCTACAGCGGAACCGGAAACAGCATGGAGTCTGTCTGGGCATGCGCCTCGGGGACCTTACTAAGAGGTCACAGTTGACAGTTCATGTTAAGGGGGAGACAGGGAACCTCATTATGGTTTCCTTCTTAGAAATGTAAAACCTCGCGCACAAGCCACACCTAAAACTTTGGCCCAAAGTTTGGGGAAAAAGCTAAAGGCACGCACCTGGGGCTTGAATTTTCACTTAGAAATTCTATAAATCTTTATGTACCATTCTAATGTGAAAACCCTGTGTATAAGCTGAACAGTGTATTGCTATAAGCTGCCGCGTGTGAAATGGTCTAATAACCACAGCTTATACGCAGGGTTTTATGGTAAGATGAATTAGCAGATGCCACACTCATACATCAGGCCTACCGTTTGGAAGTGCATTAACAATACATAGTACCTAGCATATAGGGTGCACCTTGAGTTGAATCAATATTCAAGCTATACTAATCTCGCAGTGTACTAACCTAGCTTTCAGCAAACCTTTTTATAAATAGAGGATCAAGGGAGGGGATGGTAACCATGTCTATGTGTTTGGTGGGGGTGGGGGAGGTCTTATTGTTATAACATATAGACTGGAGCTGGTACCTCCGGCCCCCGGGGAAGCTCGGCCAGGATCCCATGTCAAACTACCGCAATCTCCCGTGTATAAGGCGCGTGTCATACAGGGGTTTTTAGTTCTCATTGGATCTACAAGGGGGACACCAAGACCTTTCTTTTGATATCTTACATGCCCCCTTGGTCATAATAGGACATAAGGGGGCCCAGGAGTGTCCGGGGTGGCCCAAGCTACACATAGGTTTTTGAATTTTGATAATTCATTCAGTAGAACCAAAGTTATGAATTTTTCATTCTTTTGAGAATTTTCCAATACTCTAGGTGCACCTTATACGCGGGCTGCGCCTTATACGCGGGAGATTACGAGTATACAAGTCCACCTGCCCTATCTCAATATATAACTTTAAGGCAGTGCCCTTAGACCATTTCAGACCCTTGGTGCTGCTTATACATAGGACTATCATATACCATTTTATTGTGCCATAAATTCTAACATATTTTGTATTAATCAAAGAAATATCTATGAAATTAATACATAGGTTGGTTCTAAGAGCTATAAGAGCGCTCAAAACTTTACATAAGAGCGTTCATGCCCCACTGCACACCAGCCAGGTCAGTTACATACACTCTCTGACTTCAAAGGCTCCGACCTAATGGTTCACTGCACAATATAATAAAAATGAGGGTCTCAGTGTGCGACCTCATGGTTCAATGCACAAATTAATAACTTGTAAGTGAATGCAACCGGCCGTCACGGGTGCCTGAGCACCGCTGACGCCGTCATGAGTGTCTGAGCACTCTAAGGACTGAACAATGGGTTACATAAGCACGACGCCATAACCTTCCGGTCGCTCTAGCGTCGCTCCTGAGCGACCTAGGTCAAATATCAAAAATTCTATGGAAAGCCCATAATTAGACGGTCAGAATGAGCCCAAGATCAAGGCTGAACTCCCAGTATTAAGGAAGTTACGCCATGGAGACTGAATCGACCTCCGAGTGAGCTACAGACAAACCGGCGGGAGTTACGCGCCTATCCAGCGGGCATTATAATCTTGGCACATTCAGCTCTGCGCATGCCCAAAATGGCGGTTATACAAGCATAAACGGCCGAGATATGAGGGTCTAAAGATGCAGAACCGACCGAGACAATGGGGGCCATAGCGGCGTCCATGGGGGTCCTTTGTCCCCCTGTGACACTTGAAAGGGTCCCCTCAAACAATTGTAGAGTTAGGCAGATGCTGCTGGCTCCAGTCAGTCTGGAGGTGCTTTTCCAAGATTTGCTACAAATAGCCTGTCTGCACCTCCAGGAACACACATCACCAAGAACCGCTCTAAAGGTAACATCTCCAGTCATCTCCTGCTACCTGCTATACCACTGCACTATGGTGAAACTATGCTAGACAGGCATTGGTTTCCCACCATTAGTGGCCAGAGGCTATCTTCTTCAAGACTTCCACCAGAGGGTAAAGTTATCCATTATTACATTATTCCTCTAAGCAGCAGGTCAGGAGCTAGGTGTGGGAACCCACCTAGAAGTATGCTGGACACTGTATTATTAATACCTCACAGGTGGAGTGGAACTGAACATTGTACTTTATAAATTACTGTATGTTTACTGTATGTGCAAACTACCTACATACTAACTACTGTATGATTGATATTTCTTACATGTTGCCTAAAGCTGAATAAACCAGTGACAACTGGAAATAACATTATTTTATTATGAGCCTGATGTATTTACTCCTTACACCACTAGTCGTATGATATTTCTCATATGACAACTTGATCATGCCAATCACTAGTATGACAAAGTGGTGGAGAACATCCTACTAAGATCCCATCTCTCACAGGCTCATAAAATTTAAAGCTGGTAACACAACTGGGTACAATCATACACACAGTAAAAATTAAAGCTGGTAACACAACTAGGACCAGTCATACACACAGTAAATTAAAGCTGGTACCACAACTAAGAACAATCATGCACACAGTAAATTAAAGCTGGTACCGCATACACACAGTAAGACCCACTCCACCCACCCAGTGACCTTGACCTTGACACCATACCCACCAAGGTCACCAGTGAGATCTCCCACACATCAGTGAGATCCCACACACATCAATGAGATCTCCCACACATCAGTGAGATCCCCCACACATCAATGAGATCTCCCACACATCAGTGAGATCTCCCACACATCAATGAGATCTCCCACACATCAGTGAGATCTCCCACACATCAATGAGATCTCCCACACGTCAGTGAGGTCTCCCAAAACGTCAGTGAGGTCTCCCAAACGTCAGTGAGGTCTCCCACACGTCAGTGAGGTCTCCCACACGTCAGTGAGGTCCACCACACACATCAAGGCCTTATCAGTCAAGCTGGCAGAACAACACACAAAGACCTTACGTAGTCAGGGGCCTGTTGAAGAGGTCTCCCTCCCACCAAGATCTAGGAGGCCCACAGGAGGCAAACCAGCCTCCAATACAACAGACCCACACTCAGTAGACCCCACACCACCCACCCTGTCTACTCAGGGAACAACCAGTTCTCAGGGATCCACCATTTCCCAGGGATCTCTACAGGACGCCCAACTCACGCTATCTACCTCAGGGGAAGAAGGATCTGCCTCAGGGGGTGGATCCACACCCTCATCTAGATCCTCCACCCCAGCTCCAGCCTTTGACAGCCACTCCTCCAGAGACACCTCCCCCACACCCTCCATCATGGACACCGATGAAGGCCCCCAACCTAATCAGACAGCTGAGAAGATAAGGGCCTATGAGAAGGCCATCCAAGATGCAGTTACTGCCCTAGAGACCAACAAGTCCCAGCAGGAGGAAAGGGAGAGGATCCTCAACCAACAACTGGCAGAGAGGAATGCAGCAATAGATGCTCAACAGAAGGCCATGGAAGATCAGCGGAAGTCCCTAGAGAGACAACAACAACAGATAGCAGATCTCATGAAGATGGTATCATCCCAGACCCCACAACCTCACACACCCGCCATCACACCTGTTGTCACACCATCTGCCTCTGGATCCAAAGATGACATCATAATCTCCATGGTGTCCAACATGACCAAGCTCATAGACAATAAACAGCAGGACGACAGAAAGATCAGGATACATGAGGTAACAAAACCCAAAACCTTTTCACACCCATCACCACTCATGTCAACAGCATTATTCATTGATCACAAATTCCCAGAATATCTGAAGGATAAGTACAAAGTGACAGACAGTGACACCATGGTAACATATTTACCCAAGTACCTCGAAGGACAAGCACTAGCTTGGTTTGAATCCTTCAGGGAGAGTGCCACACCTGATATGTTGACATGGACCAATGTAGTGAATAAATTAAAAGAGTATTTTGCTACTCGAGACAATATAATCTCAAGGACTGCACTCCGTGCACAAAAGATAGATGAACCTGTTCTAGACTATGCATGCCATCTCAGGAAAGTGTGTAATGCCCAACGCCAGAATGATGAAACCCTAAGCAAGGCATTTACCCAAGGCATGAGGCCCTGGATCTCTATAGCTCTTGAGAACAAGAAAATAGACTCTTTTGACCAAGCCCTAGACCTAGCCCTAGAGGTTGAGACCCAAGAGAGATCTAGGAAGGTAAGGGATGCAGAAACCAACCCACAGCCTACTAAGAAAAAGGTCCAGGAAATCAGCACTAGTTCAGATGAAGATGTTAACCTAATGTCTAGTGCCCATGTAAGGCAACAGGAGGCTAAGGTTGCATCAAGAGACCCTACCGGTAGATATAGAGGAAATAACTATGACCCCAACTACCAATCCAATAGAGGTAGAGGTAGAGGGGGCAACAACAACAACCGGGGGGGTCACAACAGTAGAAAAGACAACAGCTCTTCCAACTCCAACAATGGTAACTCTTCATACAGTGATAGGAGAGACAGAACCCCAAGTAATGGCAGATCCTATAATCAAGGATCCAACAGTAGGAGCCAGAGTCCACATAGGAACTACAACTCTGGATCCTACAACAACAGTGGATCCTACAACAACAGTGGATCCTACAACAACAGTGGATCCTACAACAACAGCCAGGGTTCAAACAACTCTGGATCCTATAGTCAAGGATCCAACAGTAGGGGCCAGAGTCCACATAGGAACTACAACAGTGGATCCTACAACAACAATGGCGCCTACAACAACCAGAGATCCAACAACTCCGGTCAATACAGCAACTCTGGTCAATATAACCAGGGTTCCAACCCACGCCAGGAGGATTACAAACCTGACACAAGGGGTTACCAGGGGAACCAACAAAGTAACCCCCAAATACCACCTCATGTGATGGATCAAATCTCCAAACTCCTGGTGGCAAGCATCTCAACCACCCCACAGAACCAGGAAAACTAGGATGTCACAGTGCCGATGGGCCAGTGCACTGTGACACCCCAAATACAAACAATCAATCAGGATTAACAAAGATCCAACCAGAGACAATTGCTAGTGCCAATCTACCATCTAACAGACAGAGACGTCCATCAGTGATACACATCACCCCACCAGATTCATCATCAAAGGATACAGGTGAGAGTACCAAGCTTTCTATTGTACTTCTTCAAAATGGCTGTATCAATGCAAATCTATATGATGTTTCAGATGTACAATGTTTGGTTGATACAGGTGCTACTATCACCTGTGTCAGACAATCATTCCTCATGGATCTCCAAAAGAGATTCCATATCCAACTGAGGAAATCTAAAATCAACATCCACTTGGCAGATGGATCGGTGTGTCATGTTAGACATTCAGCTATGCTGAACTTTAGAATCCAAGGTGTCAGATTCCAATACCAATTTGCTGTAATACCCAACCTCACACAGCCCGTTGTTCTCGGCACAGATTTCTTAAGCACTACAAAATCTCAAATTGAATTTAATGTTGATCCTGAACAAATTCTCAAACCCATTAGGGCAGTGAGGGATTTTACCATCCCTCCATTCTCTGAACTTGCAGTATTGGGTAAGGTCACATCTACTCAATCACTGCAAGGCAAAACTGGAGTAGTAGATAACCTCCAAAGAAATAACAATGCCCCATATCTAGTTCAAAGGGCAGCAGTAACCCCCAGGGAAAATAACAAACATCCCCTAGTGTTACTCAACACCAGCAGGCGCCCACATAAAATCAAAAAGGGTGCCATCATAGCTCTATTTCAGGAAGTCAAGGAATCTGATTTAGAAAAACCTCAACAGGTGTCAGACACTACCCCACACACTGATCAATCCATCTCAGCCATACGGCCTGAGGATGTAACTCAATTCAGTGACACAGACTCAGACTGTGAGTCCACATATGCTGACCCTGAACCCAACTCAATCAGACTCTCTGAAATAGCTGCTATACATAGTGAGGCACATGACCTCGAGCCAGAATTGGAAGAGAATGTTCCACCAAAATCTGTGCTCACATCCAAGGATCAGCATGATAGATTAAAATCACTGCTGACCAAGTATGATGATGTATTTGTAGGAAAAGATGGAGACATTGGTGCCACACACCTGTATACACACTCAATACACGTGAAACCTGAGGCAGTACCATGTCATTTCCTACCATATAGACAAACACCAGAAAAACAGGCCGCAATAGGGGAAGAGTGTGAAAGGCTAATACAACAGGGCATTCTGAGAGAATGTGCCGAGGGCCCCTGGGCCTCCAGATCCTTTTTAGTACAAAAATCATCGGGAGGCCATCGGCTCGTCACAGATTTTCGTTATTTGAACCAGAACACGATAAATCAAGCCTTATCTACACCCCGGGCCGATGACACTCTAGACATGATAGGGTCACTCAGACCAAGAGTATTCAGTAAGCTAGATGCCCAACAGGGATTTTTTCAAATTCCTATAAGACAGGAGGATCAGCATAAAACCGCATTCATAGCAAATGACAAAAAATATGTCTATGAAAGGATGCCGATGGGTTTAGCGACGGCACCGGCGGGATTCTGCCATCTAGTCACATTAATTCTGAACAAACTCAAGTACAAATGTGCCCTACCATACCTAGATGACATATTGGTATTATCACCATCAATCGAACAACACTTCCATGACCTGGAAGACGTGTTCAACAGCCTAAGAGTTGGTAAACTCAAACTGAAGAAATCAAAATGTGAATACTTCATAGACAGAATAGACTTCTTGGGAATGAGAGTCACACCCATGGGACTACAACCATCTCCCACAAAGGTGGAGTCAATCAAAACCTTCCCAACACCAAAATCAGTCAAAAATGTCCGATCCTTCACAGGCCTATGCCAATACTTCAAAAAGTTTATCAAAGGTTATGCCCAAATTGCTAGACCATTATATGATCTACAGACACATCTCAAAGCATTTGTCTGGACAGAAGAGGCAGATAATGCTTTCAAAACATTAAAGCATGCCCTCTGTACCAATGCTCTTCTCAGATATCCAAACTATGAGAAAGAGTTCAGTTTGGCAACTGATGCTTCCAATGTGAGTTTAGGAGCTGTACTCTCACAGAGAGATAATGAAGGAGTGCTCAGACCAGTAGCCTTTGCAGGTAGAACCCTCTCAAAACATGAGAGAAATTACAATACCACAGAGAGAGAACTACTGGGAGTAGTGTATGGAGTATTACACTTCAGACACTATCTAGAGACCAGACACTTCCAACTATACACAGACCATGCAGCCCTAATCCCACTATTAACCAATACAGGACTCACACATAGATGGGCCAGATGGGCTCTAGACATACAACAATTTTCATTCACCATCCAACACGTGAAGGGTGATGATAACACACCACCAGATGCTATGTCTAGAAGAGAATACCCAGACTCTGGACCCATGACTAACCCTCCACCCCCACCAAGGAGAGTTAGAGCAGCCAGTAGAACCAAGTTTGCAAAAGTAACAAAGAAAGTACCATTCAAAAGGGATGATCCACCCAACACCATTGAAAGGCCAGAGACACCCATTAGGGGTATCTTGAAGCAATCTACACACTATGTGTTTTGCCATTGTGAGAGAGAATACTCACAACTCTTTCCAGATAATGACTTCGAGCCTATTGAATTCTCATCACTCAATCAGATAGTGAAGGCAACTCCTAAGGAGCCACCCTTCACCCCACCTGACTCAGATGATGAAGATCCAGAAGACACAATATATGCTATTACTCAAGCAACTTCTAAATCAGTCAGATTCTTTGAACCTATGCAGGGAGAGGAAACACCAAACCATTTGTGCCCTATGACCACACGCTCAAAGACTAGAGAAATGATTCAGGAGGGCACACCAAAACCCCCCACACAATCACAAACTATTCTAAATGAGAAAAAGGTCACAGGTAACAAACCTACCAAAACCCCACCTGCCAGGAAAAATGTCACAAAAGACACTGCATCTGCTAAGTCAAAGAACTCTGAGACAAAGAAGAATGACAAAAAGCAAATTGTGCCTTTAAAGAAAAAGGTTGCCACTCCCATTAAGGCGAAAATAGGCCCTCCAAAGGAGCCTACACACCAAAACAAGAGTGACACACCCCAACAAAAGGCACAAGATAGGCCAATAGTCGATGAAAAAGAAAAAGAAAGAGACAGAATAAAACAACATGTGCTAGATATAAATCAACTACTGGATCAGATTCCCGACACATCCATCTCAGGTACAAACCTTGGCTTGGAACAAAGGAAAGACAAGGACCTACTGCCCCTCATACAGTATCTTGAGGATGGGACCTTGCCTGCACCAAAAGCACAAGGAAATAGAATCATCAACCAAGGCCAGACATACACCTTGGTAAATGGTACATTAGTCCATATATGCCCCATAAATTGGAGAAAAACCAATACTGTACCACTTCAAATTGTTATACCACAGCAATGGGTAACAAGTACACTACAGTATTTCCATGACTCACCTACTGGCGGCCATCTTGGTTCAAGTAGGATGCTGTCAGCACTCCGACCTAGGGTATATTGGAAGTCTATGCTAGCAGACACAACAAAATATGTTTCCACCTGCCACACATGCCTCACAGCAAAAAGGCAAGTACACTCACACAAAACACCAATGACAGTGAGAGAGTACATGACTTCACCAATGAAGTTCCTAAACCTAGACGCGGTGGGACCACTTCCCACAACTGCCAGGGGAAACAAACATATACAAGTCTGCATAGATTATGCTACCAGATATGCAACAGCTTGGGCTACTACTGACTTAAAAGCTGAAACAACAGCAGCAGAGTTCTACAAGAATATAATTTGTCATCATGGAACACCAGCCACTCTTCAAACAGACAATGGGACATGTTATACAGGTGCAAAGTTCACCAAGTTAACTAAACACCTCAAGATCAAACATAAATTCTCCTCACCATACAGGCCACAATCAAATGGGCTTGTAGAGAGATTCAATGCTAGCATAGGCACAGCACTCAGAGCATTCTGCTCAAAGCACCAGAACAATTGGGATTCATTTATTGAACCCATAACCTTTGCATTAAACAACACTGAATCCCAAACCACAGGATTCACCCCTTTCTTCCTACTCCATGGAAGAAACCCAGCCACCCCAATGGACTTAGGGCTGGGAATACAGGAAGACATATCCACAGTAGCAGACCATGTAGCTAACATGATAACAAATCAAGATACCTCTAGGAGGAAAGCTATAGAAAGGGTCGCCAAGCTACAAAAGGAAAGGAAGGATAGATATGATAAGAAACTTACACCACAGGAAATCAAGGTCACCGACATGGTGTACCTAAACATACCAAGAATCCTGACCAACACAGAGTGTAAGAAACTTCAACCCCTTTTTATGGGACCATATGTTGTAGTAGATAGACCTAGTTTGACAAGTGCCAAACTCAAAAACCTGGACACCAATCTATTGGTGGCCAGACCAGTGCACATAGACAGACTGAAAAAGGTTATGGCTGTCAGAAATAATGAATTTGCACACAGGCTTATTCCACATGAGGCCAAATACTACAGCAAAATTGTAAGGAACAAAAATGATATCACCCTTACAAGAGAAACCACAGGCATAGGCCCTATCAGGCCTAGGCCTGCACACCACATACTAAGAAAGACATCTAGGTGTGGTGCAGTTTCAAGAAATTAGAAACAGGATTGAGATACCAAAAGACATAAGATTTTCAAAATGTATTACAAATTCTCTTCATCCACACATAAGACATGTGTGACTGATAATGAATTACTATGTATATAAAGCCAATCAAATTTGTAAATATATCAGTAGGTTATTGCCTCTGAAAGGGTCAAAGACTGGGACCCCCCAAGTAAAGCAGACATGAAGTCTAAGAAGAGTAAGGGTAACACAATGGAGTGTCTAAAGCCTAATCCCCACATGAAAGAGCGCGCTATGCCAACACAGCGGTCTATAGAGATCAATTGACCTTATAAGCTACACTCAGACAACTGTCTAGACGGTCATGAATGGCTGTCCTGGATGACAGGAGGAGCTAATTACCAGTACACAGATTACACAATAGAACCCCTCAGTTGCAGACACTGGAGATTAGGTACATGACTCCAGAGAAACAATACCAGGCCCACAATGGATGTGGGTAGGGTAGGCTACATAAGAAGCACTGTGGACCATAGCCCACCATCAGTCTTCATCCAGCTGCAGTCTGGAACACAAGTCTACAGGACCCCACTTGGGAATTAGCCAGCCCACTTCTCCATTAGGAGAGACTGCACTAGGATAAAGAACACACCTACTTCACCTTCAACCTGACCTTACCATTTACTGGTCAACCTCTATAGACTCACCGGACATATTGCCAAGACAGCTCAATCTTGCAAAGGTACAGTTTGAACCACTTCATTTAAAGTGTTACACCATACACTTAGACTTTACCAGCACCAAATCACTACAAATTTGACAAGACTTTAAACAGCAAACTTGCTTTACACAAGCACCATGGGGAGACTGAGAGTTTCACCCATACTGCTAACTATGCTGTTATTATATACTATAAAACCACTTACTGCAGGCTATACACCTGTGGTGAGACAAAACATAGGAGTAGTATTCAAACCTAGCCCTCAACCATTGGTCAATGGACATACAACCACAACACTGTTGTTAGCTATTCCCTACAAGATACCTCGGGCACCCGTTACCCAAGGATCCATAAGGGATAGAATACTCCATTTGACCACTCCTACTCTACAAGATCATACCTCTGGCCAAATTATCCAACAAGCTAAGGAGCTAGACACCTTGCTGGAAATTGCAGACAAGGAGATAAATGAAACACTAGCCTCCATCAAATTGTTCTTATCCAACCCCATAAACACATTGGACAAGGCCAAAAGAGAGGCCATACTGGGTTTTCTAGCACCCCTGTTTCGCGGTGTGCTAGGTCTAGCCACAGTAGAAGATGTAAACCAAGTAATGGGACAGCTCAAGAACATAGATGAAATACTAAGAAAATTTGCTAAACAGGATCAGGAAGCAGCTAATCTCATTGAAAAGATCACAGACAGACAAGATAAGTTTGTCAAAGCATACATCCAAGATAAGAAGGTACTGGACAGCACAATCAACACCATAGGTGACACCGTCAACCTGTGGGCCTCTAACATGTCCAGGTCACTTGACTCATATTCAAGGCACGAGAAAACTCAAAGGGAGAAAATGCAAGTATTAAATGATGCATTAATTATCATAGCAGCAAGAATGAATACAGTTCAATCACTGCAAAGGACAAATGCAGCCCTGAGGATGCTATCATCAGGAATCCTAACCCCTGATATAGTACCACCCTCAGACCTCGCTAGATACCTAGTTGACATTAATAACAAACTTAGGATTACACACCCTGGAGCACAAGTCGCAATTAATGACTTAGATTTCTATTATTCACAGAAGCTGACCTCATACACTTACTCAGCTCACCATATATATATTCATCTGGACATTATAATTCAATCTACCACCTCGACCTTCAAACTGTACCAAATGATCACATCACCCATGCCTATAGACACACAGGAGACCCCCACCAGAGGAGTCACCAAACTACAAACCACAACTGAGTTTCTAGCAGTATCTTACGATGAATCATTATTTATCGAATTGGACTCAGCAGATATGCAGGCATGTGAAGGTACTACAGTAAAGGTATGCAGAGATGTAAATGGTAGAATCTATAAACACAGGCCTACATGCCCTGTAGCCATTTTTACTAACCAGGCTCAACAGATTAAGGAACATTGCAAGTTTACAGTTTCACCACTGCAAACACCTACCACCCATGCTATTTCCATTTCTGAAGATAAGTATCTGGTCACTACTAATGAACCCCATTACTTTATCAACTGCCATGGTAAAACGTCTGAAACTCGGAAGGCCCAGTCCTACTCAATCATAGGTGTACCCTGTGGGTGCACGATCAGTGTAGGAGAATTTTCTCTTCCAAACACAAGGTTGCCCTGTAACTCAACCTTATCATTTCATTACATTCTCAAGACAATTAATTTACCATTCATGGCAGCACTTAACAAAATTTCTGAAACCAAACCAGATGAAAGAGAGAATCTTCCAAATTTCCCAGTAGTAAACCTTTCTAGAACCTTAGAAAAACTACAGGAAAATCCAATCATGGATGATATTACCCAACTAAATTTAGAGCCCTTTGCCAAAACATTATTAAAAGATGCCTCCAACCTTGATAAGGCAATGGAAACGCGCTACGAGGAATCATACCTACGTCGAGTTACAGAGCATCCAATCTTCCAAAGCTTAGGACTCATTCTAGGGATATCAGCTCACATTTTTATAGTATACATACTACTCAAACTGTACAGACTAGGAGGAACTGTAGCCTACCTGCCTACAGCCAAAGCATTTAGACTAGTCACCAAGCTGCCCCTACACAAATTGCTCCCAGATAAGAATCCTACCAAATTAACCCCTACGGAGGAAACCCACACCCCTTTCCTCACAATTCAGGAAACCCACACCCTGATAATTGCTATATTATTCACCCTGACCATCTACTCAGCCTACAGAATAATGAAGTACCTTAAGAAATTTGCACAGACACACTGTGGCAAGAAAAATGTGGCCAAGCGCACAAATCCCACAATATATTTTAAAATATATTGTGGAGACTCAAACTTCGCGCTACCCTTGAGGCCAATACCACATGAATTTGATGAGATTAAATCAGCAGCTGCCCCGACCTATAAGGATATAGTGGTTAAAACCTTCCCACTACCTAAGGCTATATTTACCTGGAATGGACCAGCAGTTATAACAACACAGAGAGGAGAATTTGCTTATCACCTCCCTCGGGTGATACACCTACCTTGGCGCACTAGGTTCAGTACCATACCAGCCCTTAAAAACAAAGGACTGTACTACTCCATGCTTCTCCAGAATGATTGTGGCACCAGCCCGGTGACCATGACAGCACTGGAAAATACAACAGATATAATTATTGACGAACACCAGGAGGAGACCGCAAGGTCAAACATGCAGACTATTGCTAATTTTCTAAACCACCAGCCCTCCCCGGTGACTGTGGAAACAGCCTAGGCTGCACACAGCCTAGACTGCCCCCAGTCCACCACCAGGAGATACTGAGATGACACATCTCACACATGACACACACCTCCACTGTCAATGAAATTATCAAAGTATTGAAAAATTGATTTAGAAAAAATATATACACAGCCACTTGTTGATGTATAATATGAAAATCTATGGTATTCTCATAAAAATCGATGATTAATGCGCGCATATACGCGGAAATTGCAAATTGTAAATTGTACAAATCTAACATTAATATACATGATTGCAAGGTAGATAACTAAGACAGTTTTTGTACCCACTAGCACTTGTATACTATACCAAGGTTTACTTAAGGTGACACACTTTAGGTATCCAAGAAAATTGTTGGAAAAATGAATGAAAAAAAAATTGTTGAGAAAATTGTTGACATGAAAAATGTTTACTTAAGATACTCACCAAATAATCTCTTTCAGGGACACATACTCAAAAAGGCTAGGGAAAAGTCAATTAAGCAGCGGCCCACTGCCGAAATTGCCAATTAATACACCCATATAGCAAAATCACAGAGTAACTCAGAGACAAACAAGCCTATTGTACATGAAGTACTTTGTTTTTCCGGCCCTCGGAAAAATTTGTCTCAAATCCCATAAATTGAATAGTGTAATCCAGATTGTACGCTCGTACCCAATTTTGCACACTAAAATTGTATGTTTGCACACCAGATTGTACGCTTGTACCCAATTTGCACACTAAAATTGTATGTTTGCACACCAGATTGTACGCTTGTACCCAATTTGCACACTAAAATTGTATGTTGCACACCAGATTGTACGCTTGTACCCAATTTGCACACTAAAATTGTATGTTTGCACACCAGATTGTACGCTTGTACCCAATTTGCACACAAAAATTGTATGTTTGCACACTAGATTGTAAGTTGTATCCAATTTACATTTGAATTATATGTTGCACATTATACTGTATGTCTGTACCCAATTCATACACTGAAGTCAGATTTTTAGAAAATCAACATTTCTATGTGTATCCAAGCTGTACGCAAAATTATATTTGTACATACAGAAACTATCAATTGAACGCAAAATTATACATTGGCATACTAAAATTGCCAAATGCACGCGAAATTATATATTTGCACACTAAAAATGCCAAATATACGCGAAAATTATATAGTTGCACACTTAAATTGCCAAGTGTACGCAAAAATTATATATTTGCATACTGAAATTGTCAATTGAACGCAATTACACGCGAAATTGTAAATTTGCACACTGAAATTGTCATTTATGTTCAATTTGCACGCTAAATTGAATATTAAATGCCAAAATTGCACACTATTTGCCAAATTGTATGTTGTACATAAAAATGGAAAATTGTACCCAAAATTGATGTTACATAAGCAGATAAGCTCTGGTATAGTAAGATATAGAAACTCGGAAATGTACTTATACCCAGGAGAAAATTGTTTATACTGACAAAGCTCTACCACAAAATTGCATTTGAAGCACTCCCCATCACTTCAAATCCTCTTACAAAACAGTATATAACTCCAAAGTAAGGTAAAAATTGTATAAATTGTACATTCCCTCGGCGAAATGACGGAGTTTCGCATTCTTTCGGGGGAGAGGGAGTATTCTATCATATACCATTTTATTGTGCCATAAATTCTAACATATTTTGTATTAATCAAAGAAATATCTATGAAATTAATACATAGGTTGGTTCTAAGAGCTATAAGAGCGCTCAAAACTTTACATAAGAGCGTTCATGCCCCACTGCACACCAGCCAGGTCAGTTACATACACTCTCTGACTTCAAAGGCTCCGACCTAATGGTTCACTGCACAATATAATAAAAATGAGGGTCTCAGTGTGCGACCTCATGGTTCAATGCACAAATTAATAACTTGTAAGTGAATGCAACCGGCCGTCACGGGTGCCTGAGCACCGCTGACGCCGTCATGAGTGTCTGAGCACTCTAAGGACTGAACAATGGGTTACATAAGCACGACGCCATAACCTTCCGGTCGCTCTAGCGTCGCTCCTGAGCGACCTAGGTCAAATATCAAAAATTCTATGGAAAGCCCATAATTAGACGGTCAGAATGAGCCCAAGATCAAGGCTGAACTCCCAGTATTAAGGAAGTTACGCCATGGAGACTGAATCGACCTCCGAGTGAGCTACAGACAAACCGGCGGGAGTTACGCGCCTATCCAGCGGGCATTATAATCTTGGCACATTCAGCTCTGCGCATGCCCAAAATGGCGGTTATACAAGCATAAACGGCCGAGATATGAGGGTCTAAAGATGCAGAACCGACCGAGACAATGGGGGCCATAGCGGCGTCCATGGGGGTCCTTTGTCCCCCTGTGACACTTGAAAGGGTCCCCTCAAACAATTGTAGAGTTAGGCAGATGCTGCTGGCTCCAGTCAGTCTGGAGGTGCTTTTCCAAGATTTGCTACAAATAGCCTGTCTGCACCTCCAGGAACACACATCACCAAGAACCGCTCTAAAGGTAACATCTCCAGTCATCTCCTGCTACCTGCTATACCACTGCACTATGGTGAAACTATGCTAGACAGGCATTGGTTTCCCACCATTAGTGGCCAGAGGCTATCTTCTTCAAGACTTCCACCAGAGGGTAAAGTTATCCATTATTACATTATTCCTCTAAGCAGCAGGTCAGGAGCTAGGTGTGGGAACCCACCTAGAAGTATGCTGGACACTGTATTATTAATACCTCACAGGTGGAGTGGAACTGAACATTGTACTTTATAAATTACTGTATGTTTACTGTATGTGCAAACTACCTACATACTAACTACTGTATGATTGATATTTCTTACATGTTGCCTAAAGCTGAATAAACCAGTGACAACTGGAAATAACACTATTTATTATGAGCCTGATGTATTTACTCCATACACCACTAGTCATATGATATTTCTCATATGACAACTTGATCATGCCAATCACTAGTATGACAGGACCACCCTAAAGTCAAGTTGCTGACTTTTTAGACCATGGCCATTAACAAATAAGCAAGCGAGATGGAATTTGCCGTAATATTAAGCATCCATACCATGATAAGCCCACAGTCCCTCCTTTTACCTATACATTAGACTAGAAATAACTAAAATTTGACACTGTGTGCTAATTTTTGTTGACTATGGCACGTTCTGGGGATTCTCAATAAGACGCGCATAAATGAGCGAAAGTGGTCATAGTGTAGTTCCCTTCTCTACCACTACTATTACCACCATGGCGCTGCAGTAACCAGAAGACCGACACACTAGTATCGTAAAGGCCTAATTTTTATTTGGCTCCTGGTACTAGCTGCGACTTATACAAGAGAATTTACAGTACTTTATGACTTGTACTAGAACCCTCAGGGTAGTGCCTTTGACGTAGGGATAACTAAATGTTTTGATTTGAGGACAGTGTTATTTTGGTTACTCAAAATGTGGACTTTGCCCAGGCTGCCCCCTATACAGGAGCACATATAAAGACCACATTTCAGCGTATAATATGTTACCACCACACTAACAATAGAGGCGTCTATATTTGAAACTCTCGAGTTATTAATACATCGCGGTTCTCAATCTCTTGCAAGCTTTTGCTAACTTTTTTTTACCTTTTTTATATGGCTAGACTCAAGCCCCACCTGTGCCTTGCAGCAATTGCTTGAACTCATTGTCCACCTTGAGGTGGTTACCCTTTATGTGAGGTATTACGGTAATACCGCATTCTCTTGTATAAGCGGTATTCTCTTTTATTTTATGTGAATAACTTCTTCCCATAGAGATAGCATTGCAGGGCCGATCCACACACCCCCAGTGGCATAACGTGTGCCGATCCACCACAGCGGCCGATCCACCACTGCAGCCTCGTTCTGGGTGCATGTAAACATTCAAAATGGCGATGGGCGCTCGTGCGGTGAACTATGGTAACGGATTTTGCTAATTTTCAGTTAATTAAAGACTCTAAATACATAAAATAAATATAGAACTAAACTCCCCTGATGTCCTCGGTGGCCGATCCACCCCTCGTGGTGGATCGGCCACCTCGTACACCATGGTCGTTTAGTTCTATCTATGTATAAGCGGCACCCCCGTATAAGCCGCACCCCCGTATAAGCCGCACCCCCGTATAAGCCGCACCCTCGTATAAGCCGCACCCTCGTATAAGCCGCACCCTCGTATAAGCCGCACCCTCGTATAAGGCTATAAGCCATAGCCAAGGCTTGACAATTGGCAATGTAGTGTAAAATACCCTCGTATAAGCCGCACCCTGACTTTGGGCTATTCCTAAAGGCCTTAGTTTTATTTGGGTTCCAGTATTAGCCGCAGCTTATACGAGATAATTTATGGTACCTTCCATGATTATAAGGTGTGGCTTGTTTGTGCAGTACTATAGGAGTTGCTGCCATTTTTAGCTATTAATATAGCGACCATAGATGAAGTAAGGTCAATTAGTAAGGTCAATTACTAAGGTCAATTAGTAGGGTACCGTAATCTCCCGTGTATAAGACGCGTCCTCTACGCCAAACAAAATGCTGGGGGGTCTTATGGGATTTTTTCAAGTTGGGGGTGCGTCTTATACGAGGGGTAATTTTACTATAGAAATGTACTAATCTTACAAATTTCAGCATTAAAATATGCGTCTTATACGCGAAAATGCATTTGCTGAGTTTGGGGTGCATGTTATACGCGGGAGATTACGGTAATTAGAGTATATCTGTGTGTGTGGTAAGGACACCATCTGTACACTGCACCTATTACAGCCTCACACAGACTAATCGTGTTAGGGTCATATTGACGTACGTACCATCTGTCATAGTACATGTACTACTGGGAGCACTGATTAGGCTACCACAAACCATCATAGCGCTAACCAGGGATGTACGTCAGGCATTGGCAAAAATCAGGAAGAATTACATCCCTGGAGCCTAACGAATCCCTTAATGTTTACTATTTACTATCAGGCTATGTTCACACCAGAACAAGGAAAATGCATTTTTTCCCTGCAGCTTTATATTCATATTAAGTAGCCGTCTGTACGCCTATTTATGGATCATAGGTTGTAATATCCTGTAAAACCCAGCGTATAAGCCACATCCTGATTTGAGAATGCCATACTTACTATTGTCTACATCTACAAAATCTCACGTATAAGCCGTAACCTTACTTGTGAGAATGCTATAGACCACACCTTACTATTGTTTATACCACGGTTATCACATTTCAAAATGATTTTGGGTGCCCAAACTGGATAATCTGAGTGCTTTTATTACAGGGTAGAGGCACTAAGAATTGACACTTGAATATTGACAGTGTTCTTTTTCTATACTGTTTTTATGTGACAGCAGCTATGACATAGCTTTGACAGTGGTTCATGCCGAAAAAGCTCAGCATTGCCTGGGATCGGTCCAGGGACCTTCTGATACAAAGTTCTGCATCTTATCCATTAGGCCACGGAGCTGGACAATAGTGTTGGGTTAGATGAGTCATATGTCTGGGGCCCTATGGATACCATATTTATATTTGTATGTCAGTGAATGCAGAATGCATTCTGATGCATTCTAATGCATCCTAATGGTGCAGACCATGGTATAAACGCAATGTGTGATGATTATGCTTGCACTACCGTAATCTCTCGCGTATAAGGCGGACCTCGCGTATAAGGCGCACCCCCAACTCAGGGAGTTCTGTTTCTCATATAAGGCACACCTCTTAGGGCAGATTTTTGTTACTTTAGTACTGTTCTATAGTAAAAATACCCCCCTATAAGGCGCACCCCAAACTCAAGGCAATGTTCCTCCCACGTATAAGACTGCGCATAATTTTGTTTGGCATATAAGTCGCACCTTATACGCGGGAGATTACGGTAGTGCCTTTTAGGTACTTGATAGAGGCACTTGGTTCTGCCTTGTGCCTTTATCAGTACCTAAAAGGCACTAGTGCAAGCATAATCATCATATATCACATTCCTATATATGTAAAAACCCAGTGGGTCAGTCACAACCTTTCAAGAACACTGCAACAAGGGTCTGAAATGGTCTGTAAACAGCGGCTTACATGCAGGGTTTTACGGTATTATAAGACGTTAGCGACCTACACAGTATAGAAGGCATTGTGACTTGATAGGAGTGTTATGTTAGTTACCTAACTGTTGCCCTTTGTAACTTGTAAAGTATTAAACCACTATAGCCACATTAGCGTTACTCCAGGAGGCAAGTCACGTATTCTCAATGTATTACTGCAGCGCCTAATTGTCCTACCGCTGGGGAGGGGGAGGGGACTACATTATAGTGCATACCATACACAACCTAAAAAGGCTTTAATATGAGACGCATATAAGTAGAAGATTTAAATGAAAAAAAAAGGAATGAAAGAAAGTAAAGAAGAAAGACCTCACTATATATTAACAGTTTTAGAAGTATGTGTAATGTGAGTGGTCTTTATTACTTCACCAAACTATAAAGACCCGCTTGGAACATATTGGGAACCTGCACACCAAAACCGCCTGTGGCCCAACGCAACATGTCATCATTCTATACCAACAATCAATCATACCAAATAAAACTTTTTATAACAGGACTCACCTCGTTGCCATAATTCATGACATTGTGTATAGTTATTAGTGCTTTGAAGACCACAACCCAATTGTTGTTCTGTGTGCGCTCTATCAATAAGTCGGCCATCTGTGGGATCGACACGTTCGGCTCGTTTGTGCATTGTAGCAAGTCTGAAAAGAGAAATAATGATTACCATTATAATTTTATTAAATATATCTATAAGATCATGCTGCAAATTTGATTGATTTTTTTTTTTTTTTTTTTCAAAAACGAGAGCTCTTTGCGGACTGGCGGTACCATTGTATTGCTTGACGGTATGATATATCATGGTTTCAAGTTGAATTTGAAATGTTCATTTTCATCAAGCTATGCAGAAATATGAATATCTAACCCTTTAAGGGCCGCTGCATCATGTCCATTGGTGGTCCTGATGCACGACAGACTCGCCAGCACTTCATTAGTGCATCATGCCGGCCCTCCGGGTTGTATCAAACCCGAAGGATCCACATGATACATGAATGTAGCCCTGGCAAGTTATTTGACATTAATCAGAGGCGTAGGAAGCAAATCTTCATTGGGGGGGCCCGGCGAGGGCACCATTGCGACCACCTTGAATTGTCGGCTGATGCGTGATGCCGTCTATATAATGCGTATATAGATTTCATATAGAAAAGTAATTTTTGGTAAATTTTGGATCTGACTTTAGGCTTAGACCCCCATTCTCCCTATGACATCACCATAATAATCTAATTTGAGATGTCAAGTTTTAGCTTCTTTTCCACTGTGTTTATGAGTTCTTGGAAAATAGTGGGGGGGCCCAGACATACTCAGGCCCCACCTCCTTCATGGCCAGGCCCCCCTGCCCCCCCCCCTTTTCCTACGCCCCTGTTAATGCATCAGCAGGCTTTAAAGGGTTTATTAATAATAACAATAGAGCTGGAGGTACCATGTGGCCCTTAGAGATTTAAGTATATGGGTAATATTTGTTTATATTGACTTGCAGGACGTGGTTGGTTGGGAGTTATGGGGTGGGGGACAGGACGTGTGTAACCCCGGATAGTGGAGTTGACACAACTCTATATGGCACACATCAACAGTAGCACTTAGCAAAACACACTCTATCACACCCAGTCTTCTTTTTCTTCCATCTCAGGGTGGGGAATCAGAGTACTGGATGTTTGGGGTATAGAGGCCTGCAATATACAATGTATTGTGTTGCGTTTCTTGGGCTGTCAGGCGAGTTACCCGCGGGCCGAGGGCTACATCAGTGATGCAGACAAATAAACTTAATGCCAAACATCATTTAGTAGATTTACTATATAAGGCGCAGCCCGCGTATAAGGCGCACCTAGAGTATTGGAAAATTCTCAAAAAAAATGAAAAATTCATAACTTTGGTTCTACTTAATGAATCTTCAAAATTCAAAAACCTATGTGTAGCTTGGGCCAACCCGGACCCTCCTGGGCCCCCTTATGTGCTATTATGACCAAGGGTGCAAGTAAGATATCAAAAGAAAGGGTCCCCCTTGTGGATCCAATGAGAACTAACCCCCCCCCCCCGTATAAGACGCGCCTTATGCGTGGGAGATTACGGTAGTTACTGTACAGTGTACTAGCATTAAATACCATTACCATACTCTCAAGAAAGGTGACACCACATGTGCTGCAATAATGAAGAGTTGGCGATCGAGCCAACTTGACAGCACTTCATCGGCGCAGCGAATTAAACCAATGGGCATGATGCACTCCTACATTAGCAGCCCTAGGGCCATAGTATAGGGAGAAACATTTATGAATTGCATCATTTTCTAACCACAGCGGTTCACACTGCTCCTAAGGAATCTGAGGCTAAAATCGAATAGCTTATCACTATACAAAGAATGACTCCATAGGTTATATTGTAGTTAACCACAAATCAAAGGTTGTCATCCCTGAAAGATTGAGTATATAATTGAAGTTCATGTAAATAGTACCGTGGTAATACAAAATTCCGGCCTGAATTTATCATTGATCACCATGAGTGACTGTCTTTCTCCTTTTCATTCAAACACTTCAAATAAATATCATTAATGCTCATCTCATTCTGGATATATTGCATATAACAGAGATGCCCTGAAATTTAGATTTCTTTATTCCCAATTTTAAATTCTCAGGGAATCCTTACAAGGCCTAAAGCCAAAAAAAAAAATGTGTAATTCCTATAGTATTGAATTTCTGGTATAAGTTATAAGCCGCACCTGGGACTATAAAACTGGTGCAGATGTCGAGGTGTACCTACCCGGTAGTAGACAACTTTTTGTGTAGAGATGATGCTAAAACGATGCTACACCACGTTCACAACTCAAACAGCTACCGCATTCTGAACCCAAACCAAAAAGTTGGTGGGTTTTATAGTGGACCCCCTCTTTGCCATAGCGACGTGATGTCATCAGGTGGCATGGATACCTGGTAACATGGGAACCTCAGATTGTCAACAAATATGATTTGTTGGCATGGTGGAGGTAGTTCTCAGGCCCTATGTGGGACTTTTGAGGTGAGGGAAGCGGTTTCATCATGTGAATCCTCAGGCTGTATGTGAGTTTAAAATAAAACAAGGAGACCTAGGGTTTTCCAGTTAATTTTAAGCAAGCGGTGCCAATAAAATGGGTTTTCATTGGTCTTACTATAAATTTCAACTATGATAAAGGGTTCATTAAGGTGTTGGAAATTTATTTAGATAAATTCAACACATGTGGGCGTGTTGGTAGCAGAAAAGCAATTTCCCTACCACTGTTGCTAGGCAACACTGGGATTTGTTAGAGAAAAGTCAGAGTGAAGTATTTCCAAAAAAGTGGAGACACTTCAATTTATTTATTTAATTTTATGTCAGCCCTGTGTGCTGGAATAAAATTGTAAACGTAAATAAATAAATTAGCCCGGAATGAAGTCCAGGCTGGCTCAAGAGAGGGATTGGGTTGGACCATATGAGATCCCCACCCAAAATCAATTTTTAGTCTGGGTGACTAAGCGTGAGTTTATTCTAAAAATTTGCTTAATGTGACTAGGACAAGCAAAGTCACCCCCCGCTGGAGCTGGGGATGTCAGGTAAACCTTGGGGCGTCCATCACATTCATCCCTACAGGAGAGATAGTGTGAAGGCGATGGATCCAGTTCATTTCAATAAGGTCCCTCAAATATTTGGATTTTTTGCCGCGTGGGGGGGCAAAAAACAAAATCCAAGACGTGTAATTCCAGAGGAAGGGTCTCTGTCACTTTGGGGTCACCATGGCCGGGGGTGTTGAAATGTCTCGCTATTTCATGGTCCAGGTCATTGTTGGTGATACGTCCAAAGTGTACGCCAATTCTAGTTTTGAGAGGGCCTATAGTTTGTCCAACATATTGGATCTGGGGATGTCAGGTAAACCTTGGGGCGTCCATCACATTCATCCCTACAGGAGAGATAGTGTGAAGGCGATGGATCCAGTTCATTTCAATAAGGTCCCTCAAATATTTGGATTTTTTGCCGCGTGGGGGGGCAAAAACAAAATCCAAGACGTGTAATTCCAGAGGAAGGGTCTCTGTCACTTTGGGGTCACCATGGCCGGGGGTGTTGAAATGTCTCGCTATTTCATGGTCCAGGTCATTGTTGGTGATACGTCCAAAGTGTACGCCAATTCTAGTTTTGAGAGGGCCTATAGTTTGTCCAACATATTGGATGTTGCACGTGATGCAGTATATAAGGTTTGAGCTAGAGTAACAGACATTATATCTGCTGATGTACTCTCTATCAGTGGCAGCACATTTGATTCTGCCACTGGTGTTGAGTTTGGGGCAATATCTACAGGATTTAGGTCGTAGGCACCTGTGTGTGTTAGGCTTTGGAGTGGGTCGCTCTTCCAAAGGTCTAATCTATAAAAAAAAACTTGTTGTGTAGAGGAGAGTATAGAGGACAGGGGGCGGATCCCTGCATGTAGCAGGACCTCTGTATGTAGGACTGTCATTAGTTACACTACGACTCACACTAACACCTATAGCTATATACCTGTGTACGTGTAGGTGAGTGGGCAGGAGTGAGGGGTAGGTGATAAAACATACTCCTAATTGTTCACTATTTAACCATTTTAAGGTTGGAAATACATTAATGGATCATGGGCCGGGGATGAAAGTCACTGACCAACAAAATTCCTGAAATGCTCAATCAGAGCCCCTTAAATATACCAGTAGGGTTTATATAGTAATGTATAGGTCCATGGAACTTGAACATCCCTGAATAACCCTGGCGACTTCCATCCCTAGGTTGTTACCCATTAGTCGTCAAGACTCGTGGTGTGTGTGTGTGTGTGTATGTGTATATATATATATATATATATATATATATATATATATATATATATATATATATATATATATATATATATATATATATATATATATATATATATATGGATGCAGCCCTGGCTATGGCAAAAATAAAGACTAGAGGAATGTGCCGTAGTCGCACCTAACTCGGAAGAGGAGGGGTGGTTTATGCTATCATTCAGACTCTGTCATAGTACATGTATGTCATCAGCACTGCAGCTGGTTAACACACCACAAAAGGGCAGGAAAAAGGGTTAACAAAGGTTTCCAAATGGAATGTGTATACTTTAACATTGTAGCAAAGAAAAGTCCCCTTACAGTGATGACAGGCATGCCTTCACTATCTCTCTGATATCTCCTTATCTAAACCAAATTCTGGTCTATATTATATGTCTCTATGATCTATACATCCCAGGCTACTTCTACAGCACAAAATCTTTATCAATATACACTGGGAACACCCTTTTATTTGGTGATGAATGTGAAATTTTGCTCCAATTTTGAGGGGTCTAAAATGTCTTAATCCATGGTGGCTCCTATAAAGCTTCCGAGTTAATAATAAGGGAATTCTGTAAAATTTTGGAATGTTGTTTAAATCTTCCCATGGACGAAAACGAAAGCATAAAAGAGTTGCAATGGTGGCAACTCAAAGAAAAAGTAGATGACGACAGTGCACAAATTGACAATTATCCTTATATAAATCAATAGCCTCGCCCCTGTTATCTTATATCGTTGGCATGTATTACATGTTAGGGGAGGGTGTAAGGGGTACAGTAGCATCTACATGTAAACAAGTACACAACTCATAAGGTGAATGTGTTATTCAGTGCCTTATATGTCATTTGTAAACTGAAAGTTTACACTTATTGAATGACACTTAGATTTATGCACTTGTTGGTGAGCTGGGGGCAATACTTAGCGAGCACAACCTCTAGCAAAGCCACAAAGTCAGGGTGTGGCTTATAGCCAATGTGAGGTTTATACATGACGATTTATCTACCGTAATACCCTGCATATAAGACAAGGGTACAAGGTATAGAACAGGCCTTTTATTTAAATAGAACAGTACTACAGTGCTCAAAATAAGGTGTGCGCCCTGTAGCTTGGCCTTCAACTCAGGGTGCACCTTATAAAAGGGGTGCGCCTCATACGAGAGGTATTACAGTATAATTATCTATCTGTTATTACAGGGGGTTGGGAAGGGGTAATAGGGCCACCCTTAAAAATATGTCCCGTTTTCTGTCCAGAGGGTGGGATTTTTCAGACCCATGAGGGAGGGAGGGGAAATAAATTTTTTTTTAGGAAAATATTTTAATTTTGTCATATATGAACATCGTAAGCGGGGACGGCATGAATTTGCCATCACTTTCTAAGATTTAGTGACTGTGATTGGAAGCCAAGATTCTTGCGGTGATAGATGAAAAAAAAAATTTTTTTTCAGAACTCAGGTAAAGATTTTCCCATTCTCACAAAAAAAATCCAACAGGCCTCTGGACAGGAAACGAACATATTCGTAAGGGTGGCCTAGTATAGGAGTGCACTGGGGCATGACTGGTAGCTGAAAGGGATCAGCTGTTAATGTGAAAACGTCTAAACTGTTAAGTAGGGACCTTGGTATATACAATGTGCTACATCAGCTGTTAAAGTGAAAACGTCTAAACTGTTAAGTAGGGACCTTGGTATATACAATGTGCTACATCAGCTGTTGATGTGAAAACGTCTAAACTGTTAAGTAGGGACCTTGGTATATACAATGTGCTACATCAGCTGTTGATGTGAAAACGTCTAAACTGTTAAGTAGGGACCTTGGTATATACAATGTGCTACATCAGCTGTTGATGTGAAAACGTCTAAACTGTTAAGTAGGGACCTTGGTATATACAATGTGCTACATCAGCTGTTGATGTGAAAACGTCTAAACTGCTAAGTAGGGACCTTGGTATATACAATGTGCTACATCAGCTGTTAAAGTGAAAACGTCTAAACTGTTAAGTAGGGACCTTGGTATATACAATGTGCTACATCAGCTGTTGAAGTGAAAACGTCTAAACTGTTAAGTAGGGACCTTGGTATATACAATGTGCTACATCAGCTGTTGATGTGAAAACGTCTAAACTGCTAAGTAGGGACCTTGGTATATACAATGTGCTACATCAGCTGTTAAAGTGAAAACGTCTAAACTGTTAAGTAGGGACCTTGGTATATACAATGTGCTACATCAGCTGTTAAAGTGAAAATGTCTAAACTGTTAAGTAGGGACCTTGGTATATACAATGTGCTACATCAGCTGTTAAAGTGAAAACGTCTAAACTGCTAAGTAGGGACCTTGGTATATACAATGTGCTACATCAGCTGTTAATGTGCAAACGTCTATACCCTGCGAGTCTGCTCGCCAGCACTTCATTGGAGCACCGTGCCGACCCCTATGGGACCGAATCGAGTGATTCAACTTTGTAGGGTCATCATGATGCAAGAATGCAGCCCTGGTGAGTTAATCGACAGGGCTGCATTCATGACAACAAGATGCAGTAACGCATTAGCGGACTATTAAGCTAAAGGGTAAATGTATTATAAGGCCACACCAAAAAAATAAGTTGGTCTACGGATTTCCCTCTCCATATTTTCGGAAATACAAATTTTTTATTTTTTTTGAAAAAAATCTTGTCTACGGATTTCGCTCGCTTCACTTTCTACAAGTTTTCTCTTTGTGATGGTTGGCAAAATTTTTAGAAAAATAAAATTTGTTCGCTTGCCTCAATTTCCCAGCAAGGAATCCATTGGACGCCAAAAAAATTCTTAAAAAAAAAAAAAAAAAAATCGCTCGCTCGCACCATTTTTTCAAAACCAAAATCCGTAGACCAACTTATTTTTTTGGTGTGGCCTAACAACGGAATTCTGATCATGGAATGCCAGCGGTAACATGCAACCATTTACAACGGGGGTAATACCTGTTAGTATCCATCCCTCCCCCCCCCCTTTATATGTCACCAGTTATCATGACAGCTACTGAGACAACCAGCTTTAAGGCTTTAAATACTTCAATGGTTAATTAGAGTCAATATGGGTCTGATTAGTGCCAGCCTGGGGTAAAACATTGACATTGTCTGTCTGCAGTTAGCACGGATGAAAAGTGACTGACACAAATTCATGAAATCTTCAATCTGAACCCCTTAAACATAGGTGTGTATAGACATGCATATATGCATTTGCAACATGAAAACCAGGGAAAACTTCAATTCCTGATTTATTAGGTGTGCTTTGTTCAATACAGATGCCTTATAGTCGATATAACAATACTAAAATGCTCCAAATCAAGTCGCAGGTGCGCCCTATGGCTGGGCCTTTAGCTCAGGGTATGCCTTATAAACCAGGTATCAAAGTAGACTAATATATAATTGCCATAGGTGCGCATACATGTTTTAACTACCTATTTAATAGGTAGATAAGGGTCAATAGATGTTAAGAAAGTATTTAATAGGTAGATAAGGGTCAATAGATGTTATGAAAGCATAAAGTATTGAAGCTCCATCTTTAATATTTGTGCCGACAGGGCCTAGTGTTACAAGGTTGTATCAACTGCAAAACTTGAAAAATGTAGATACAACCTTGTTGCACTGAGGTGACTGATATGATTTCCCTTCAACTGAGGGTGCGTCTAATAACAATGGTATACAATGTATTAGTAGGTATCTCAATAGAGAGCCCTCTGGCTGCCCCTAACCGGGTAAACACACTGATACACACACTTTGGAAAATGCTGTTATTCATGGCTGAAGTAACATATCTATGATCAGAGGACAGGAAATGACAGAGAAAATGTATATCTACCATGACAAAACATTAAATTCACCTTTTTTTTTAATTTGAATGGTCGGCGTAGCCATATGCTTTGGGATACAACCCAATGGATTACATCACTGTAAATGTAAGATTCAGGGCTTCATTTTGGTATATTACAAAGGGGGGTGTGACAATTAGAAGTTATTTTGAAATCATTTCAAACATTTTCGCCTGAATTTTCAGAACCTACCGTAAATCCCCGGTCATAAGCCGGCCCCGGTCATAAGCCGGGGGGTGAGTTCAGGGAAATCCTATAAGCTGATTTTGGTGTCAAATTTTTCCCATTTTCTCTTTATTCTATAGTAAAAAAAACCCGGTCATAAGCCGGGGGGGGGGGGACTTTGGGAAAAATTTAGAAGCCGGTTTGGGCCCAAAATAGAAAAAAAAATCCGGCTTATGACCGGGGATTTACGGTAATATTGTAGTTAATATATCATGTTTGATATTGTTAGAAAGGCAATTTTGTGCTGTGTTCACTGGGCTATTCAGGATAACTATACCATTAACGGGCAGGGTGCGCCAGTACAAGAAGTACTGCAAGAACAAGATTAGTTACTCTAAATCTTTTTCAAATATGTGTGAGAGAAGAAAAACAGTTTTTATTACATACAAATCGGTCCAGCGGTTTGGATTTGGCAGCCATTTGAAAATCGTCATGGAACACCCACAAAATCAAAATTCAAAAAAAATAAAAAAATCCAGATCACAATTTTTGACCTTTAAATAGCTGCCAAATCCAAACCGTTGGACCGATTTGGATGAAATAAAAACTTTTTTTCTTCTTTTACTATGTTTTATCCATCCAATCTGTTTCCACATATGTAACAACAATATCTGAAAATCTTCTGAGATACCTAGTATTAGGATAGCGTTCACTGAGGTAGAACGTCCAAACCAATCCACCCCGGTTAGATGACGACACAGGGTGGTTACATATATCCAGGGTCCTACTACCGTAAATTCTCTCGTATAGAACCCAAATGAAAGTGTGGCTCATAGTATAGGCCCAAAGTCGGGGTGCGGCTTATATGAGGGGTTTTGACACCATGAAACAGTACTAAACTGCCTATTTTAAAGCCTCAGATGTGGCTTATAGCCTCCTCCTAAACTCAGGGTGCAGCTTATATGAGGAATGCGGCTTGTACGAGAGAATGTACGGTTCTACATGTATAGATGTACATACAAGGGGGAATGGGGGCGTGTCCTTCACGGTACAACTCTATGGTGCTCTACATGCTATAGCGAGGTTTCTTGTTTATCCGTTTCTGTGGCCATGACAGTTCTGATCTCGGAATATCTCGTGATATTTAGATGGGTACCATACTTCCAAACTGCCAGACTTGCCAGGTACAGGTGTGGTTGCGAGATCAGAACTGGTCAGATATCGCTTATGTCTGCCTGCACATGCTTCTCCCGGGAACAAGTCCTGTACGACCCGTAAGATCGTTATAATAATCTTTCAGAATGGAAACCCAGGGATCGAAGTGACTGAGCATTAAAAGCCATGGGAGCAGCTTGGAGTAAACGGAGCATCTGAGGGTGAGGGGAGCAGCTGAGGTTGGGGTGAGCAGCTGAGCGTGAGGGGAGCAGCTGAGGTGGGGGAGCAGCTGAGGTGGGGGAGCAGCTGAGGGTGAGGGGAGCAGCTGAGGTTGGGGTGAGGGGAGCAGCTGAGGTTGGGGTGAAGGGAGCAGCTGAGGGTGAGGGGAGCAGCTGAGGTTGGGGTGAGGGGAGCAGCTGAGGGTGAAGGGAGCAGCTGAGGTGGGGGTGAGGGGAGCAGGTGAGGGTGAGGGGAGCAGCTGAGGTTGGGGTGAGGGGAGCAGCTGAGCGTGAGGGGAGCAACTGAGGTGGGGGAGCAGCTGAGGTTGGGGTGAGGGGAGCAGCTGAGGTTGGGGTGACGGGAGCAGCTGAGGATAAGTGGAGCAGCTGAGGGTGAGGGGAGCAGCTGAGGTTAGGGTGAGGGGAGCAGCTGAGGGTGAAGGGAGCAACTGAGGTGGGGGAGCAGCTGAGCGTAAGGGGAGCAGCTGAGGGTGAGGGGAGCAGCTGAGGTTGGGGTGAGGGGAGCAGCTGAGGGTGAGGGGAGCAGCTGAGGTTGGGGTGAGGGGAGCAGCTGAGGATGAAGGGAGCAACTGAGGTGGGGGAGCAGCTGAGGGTGAGGGGAGCAGCTGAGGATAAGTGGAGCAGCTGAGGTGGGGGTGCAACTCAGCTTAAGGAAGTATGCTACAGTAGCCGGGGGCAGTGACCTGCACCCATCAGCTCCAATCACAGCAGGCTGGGACAAACACACTTGGCAGCCGCACAAAGCGATCTCTTAGTGTGTAATAATACATGAAGTGTGCCTAAATAACACATCAAGTGTACATTAGCCACTCCACCAGGGGCTTCTGTATAATTCAGGCCATGTGTCATCCCCAATTACTCAAAGCTGAGACTTTTTTTTATAGGTAAAGCGCTTTCTGGATATGGCATACTACCTTCAAATAATACGTTTTGAATAAATGCCAGTCCCATAAATGGCCATGATTTTGTCATATGTCTTCGGAACTATGAAAAAAAGCGTATTAACAATTTCAGACCCTGATGGCGCTTATGGGACGTTCCCGAATTCAGGGTGTGGCTTATGCGAGGAATAGTTTTTAGACTAAAGGAAGGGCAGGCAACTGTTTCAGGCCCTAGGTGCAGCTTATAGCATTCTCCCAAAGTTAGGGTGCGGCTTATGTATACACGGGTGCAGCTCATACACGGGGTTTCATGCATGCACATCAACTTGAGTCATTCTCCATACAGAGAGAAGGTTAGGACAGTGTCAGTCACTGTAGTTCCATGTCTGCTTTGAGCCCATAGGGTTTGCACTGTGACTGCAATGTTCCATGTCTGCTTTGAGCCTACTGTCAAGCAGTCTGTACCAGTATGGCGGCTCCAACAGTGTCCTACCCTGTACTATATTTAGCCTCAACCCCTACCCCACTTCTAGAGATCCAGTTTGGGCCCTTGGTTTCATGGTACTACCTTGTGTACTTGGCAGACATCTAAAACATTATTTTCTGGAAGGCGAGAGTTAGCTGTTGATGTGGACTACAGAGTAGCAGGTTTAACACGTCTAACACCAGTAAAAGGGCTGAGTGGGCTACTAATGGTTGACCTGGGACTGAGTGCTGGCTGCCTGCCCATCACACACCAACCTGCCCCTCACCTCACCAGGCTACACAAGACCCACTTAGCATCAGTACAGTGAGTGAGTAATAGATGTTTAACGCCACTTCGACAGCTAAGGTCATATTTATGGCGAGAAAACTACATTACGCAATTTCACTGGAATGTGTCAGTGCCCGCGCATATGTGCACCACACACATCCGAGGGGATAGAAAAGAGGAGATATAGACCCTTTTAAGTGGTCTAGGGAAGCCCGAGCATCAGTACAGTGTGTGGCTTTAATGCAATATGCCCTTTGGTGGCCATGATGCTAGAATGCAGTATTGGTGAGCATTCGCGCATCATGTCGATCCTATGGGGTCGTTCCCGCGCTGCAGTATCAGCATGAGGCACCATGTCGGCAAATAGGCATAAGGCCCTGAGACATAATGCCTTCCTTACAGGGCTAAGTGCACCCATAAGGTGCAGGCTCATGTTGGCACAGTATAGGTCATAGATGGTGCTGCAGTGGGTGATTGTCAAGGCTTCCATTACGTCTATTAACGGATTCCCTAAATCTGACTACCGTAAATTCCCTGGTATAAGCCGCTTCCCTGGTTTAAGCCGTACCCTGACTTTAGGAGGATGCTATAAGCTGCATATGAAGCCTGAAATTTAGTGGTTTAGTATTGTTCCATAGTGCTAAAAACCCTTGCATAAGCCTAATTTTGACTTGGATTCTGGTATGAGCCGCGGCTTATACAAGAGAATTTACGGTAATCAATGTGGGGAGGGTGGAGGGGAGTTGTAGTCAACAGCAGAGGTATTGGCAATGCTTTAGAGGGAGCATGTATTGGGAGATCAAGATTTTCATGCAATCAGCATTGGTGGCTGTACTAGAAACTGTACCAACAGCAGCAGCAGCAGCAGCAGCAGCAGCAGCAGCAGCAGCAGCAGTAACAGCAGCAGCAGCAGCAGCAGCAGTAACAGCAGTAGCAATAGCATAGCTGCAGACTGCAGTGCAGTTGCAGGCATTGGGACTGGGCTGGGTTGTATCTTGACCTACATAACATGTAAGGACTTTTCAAGGGCAGTGATGGTGAACCAACGCTATAGCTGAGCTGAATGCTAGGGTGCTTAGGCCTTGACATTCACAATGTTCATACATGCCGTGCTATAAGGGGGAGGTGTAGGGTGAACGTTGGGTAACATGTTTTTTTTGTTCACCAGGAGCTGCAAGACCTGTTAGGCTGTAGGTGCAGTATAGTACAACCATGAGGACATTCTGAGTACCAGCAAGGCCAGCAGCGGCAGCACTTATAGATTTAGTGGGGTCATTAAACCAGCCCTTATACAAATCAGGCACTTATTCAAGGTTATCCAAACCAGAAGGCAGTGGACACTTCTGATTTCAGTGGTTAGGCCACACTTTTTTTTAATTTGGGTTACGGGCACCCAAAATTAAAACTTCAGGTCGGAGGACGAAATAAAAAGAATAAAAAATAAAATAAAAGCATCCATCATGTGGCTCATGAGCATTATTCAACCATTATACAAGTAATTTTTTGTGATTGTACCTTTAGATGTAGGGTATTTGATTGTTATACTACTCTTCTATGATTTAAGTAAGTCTACAATATAGATGATACCACTATGAATGTATTCCTGACGTGATAAGCTTCGATTTGATACCAGATACACCTACTTTTTCTATAACAAGTGTCATAGACATTCCAGGGGATGTCGGAAGAAATAAAAAAGTTGATTTTTTCAAATTTTATTTTCATTTTGGTTTTTGACCTTTCTACGTCGGCGGGCCTGTAACCCAAATAAAAAAAAAGTGTGTCCTCACTGCCATATCAACTGTTTTACTACTACAGATACAGTAACCACTGAAAACCCACTCCCCTTCAAGAGATTTGATGCAGCTACCTCAGTGGTCCACTGCATTTCTACTGAGTTGGCAGTGTTAATTCAGTGGTCAACTAAACTTGAGCTGAGCCGTGGTCCACTTAACCTACACTGAGATTATTCTGAACAGTGCAATCTCTGGTGGTTTTACGTATCTGTGACATGATGTTTGTATGCATATCATGCACATATTATAGATGAGGACTTAACAGAACCAGACTTAAAAGAACAAACTCTAATTGTCACTGGACATCTTCTTAATGTTCCCATCGATCTTGAAAATGAAATAATGGTTAGTTCTTCTATGACAAATATAAATGCCTTCTACATACAAATGTGTATTTATGATAAGTATGATTACTCTGGATTTACAAGGATATCTCATATTCATCTTTGGTCTCTCCTGTTCCCTTCAGTATATAATTCCACTGAAAGCAGCCTTAGATGTAAGATCGGGGATGTAGCTCAGTGATAGAATACATGTCTCTGGTGTGAGAGGTCTTGGGTTCTACTCCCAATGATGCCAGAATAATATGGGGCTATGTATGCACAGAAGAAACGTTCTCTACAGTGACAGCAGGAAATAACTGGTCACCCCTTTAGAACTTCTTCTGCCCAATGCAGTGCCCCTGCAGTGGCCTGCTTCTTTTACACTGCTGAAGCAGTATACAGTATGAAAGCAGTGGTGGGCTGCTTTCCCACTGCTGCCTCATTTACATATATCAGACATACTTTCCTTGGACTGCTTTCCTACTGCATAGACACTGCTGGTGCACTGCATGGTAGCTTCTGAAACCATTGGTCTTTTTGCAGTATGCCATCAGTGGACACTTAAAGTGGACTGATTATCAACGGCAATGCCACTGTAAGCTAACTCTTTTCATACTGGGGAAGCACTTCTGGTGCACACTGATTCTCTACTGTATAGGCACTCTTTTGACACTGCCTTTTCGCCCGGGTAGATCCACGAAGCCTGCAAAGTGGCTCTTATATGACAACGGCACATATACAAAACCTGTCATTTGTCTGCGACAATACGGTATCTCACCCAGGCTCTGAAAGTAGCCACTGCTGTTCCAACAACAACAATCAATGGGAACACCCCCTCCCCCACCCCACTTCCCTCCTGCTGCTTTCCTCCTCCCCCATCACCCAACTCTGCTGCCCATATACATGCATGCATACATGTATGACCTCGTAATACCCCTAATCCTCTACAGCTTTATACCACCCCGCTCGCTAACAGCAGGCTAGTGGCTACTGCAGGCTCCACTGCTGCCCTGGTGTTAACCTTTCAGGGGCAGCAGGACGGTATTTGTTGTCCTGAAGTACCAGTGTAATGCCGTAGACAAACTCACTAACATGGCAGTGCACTGGTACATCATGCTGAACCTACAGAAGTGCATTGATCAACTTCTTGACCTATTCAGTACAGAGAAATGGTTGAGTTTGTTACTGAGAGGATGGCCAAAAATGAAGCCTGTTCTGTTGAGGATGGGATTTTGATAATCCCATACTTATTTGTTGCCTTTTGCCAACATTCGCCTGGAATAGGTTTAACTGAGATGGCAGCAAAGGGTGGGCATGATACAAAAATCCAGCCCTGGTAAGAAAGGCTTCACTCATGGATGCAGACCTGGTGCATGCAGAATGTGGCAATAAAAGGGGCTGCTGTTGTTGTTAAGCCTGCTCAGTACCATAACCATCAGGAGCCTCTGAGGTGCTGGTGAGTGCTTTGATGAGCAGGACATGGTGTGGGGTGAGCAGCTCAGGTGAGTTGCTCGGCGGCTGTCAGCGCTTTGGTATTTCAAAGCCGCTGAGAGGCCATAGGCCGCAACAGCTTTAACAGCTACACAGTGAAATAACAGCATGTCATTGTGTCACTACACATTTGACATGTGCCAGCATAGACTAATTTACTGTAAAACCTCACGTATAAGGTGCAGCTTACACTCAAGGATGGCCTCAGATGTGCCTTCAAGGATTTTAGGCAAGATTTTTTTGAATCTATAGAGAAGAACTAAACTGCCCAAAATCAGGCCCCATGTGTGCGTTATAGCATTCCTTTTGATTTCAAATGTACACATTTTACAGTTTGCAGTTTTATACCTATCATTGTCTCTTTCTTTGGCACAATCTTAGGCCAGAGTGGATATCATAAGATATGTACATCTAGATCAACTCCTTGTCCTTAAGAACTGTGTAAAGCTTGTTGTAAGCTTCAATAAATTATAGGATTGCATTGGCAGAATCAGTTCTTAATCAGACTGTTCTTAATCAGACTGGTACTGAATTCAGTGGCATGACATGACTGACTGACCAGAGCTGCTCTTTCCTCATATTAAACTGTTAGCATGGCTCACTAAACAATAAAGATGTCTTACGGGTTCCCCTCTTCAACTACTTGCCAACCATAATACCGTAATCTCCCGCGTAGAAGGCGCAGCTCGCGTAGAAGGCGCACCCCCAACTCAGAGAAGGCCTTTTCACGTAGAAGGCGCACGTACCTCCTCTGGATCGATTTCTGGAAAAACCCGCGTATAAGGCGCCCCCCCAACTCACAGGGGGGCTGTTTCGCGTAGAAGGCGCCCCCCCTCCCCACCCCCACCCCCCCCCACCCTCACTATTGTACACCTCCCGGTCTGCCGCGGTGCTGGGTCTATGAGTTCAAGCTGTCATCGGCACACGGTCGGCTTGAACCCGCCAAGCGCCCGTCGACACCTCCCGGTCTGCCGCGCTGCTGGCTATATGAGTTCAAGCTGTCATCGGCACACGGTGTGACGGTCGGCGTCAAACCCGCCGAGCAAATCTACACCGACCGGCTGCTGGCTATATGAGTTCAAGCTGTCATCGGCACACGGTCGGCGTCAAACCTGCCGAGCGCCCGTCGACACCTCCCGGTCTGCCGCGCTGCTGGCTATATAGTATATGAGTTCAAGCTATCATCGGCACACGGTGTGACGGTTGGCGTCAAACCCGCCGAGCGCCCGTCGACACCTCCCGGTCTGCCGCGCTGCTGGCTATAAGTATATGAGTTCAAGCTATCATCGGCACACGGTGTGACGGTTGGCGTCAAACCCGCCGAGCGCCCGTCGACACCTCCCGGTCTGCCACTCTGCTGGCTATATGGGTTCAAGCTGTCATCGGCACACGGTGTGACGGTTGGCGTCAAACCCGCCGTTTGTTTGTTTGTTTGTTTGTTTGTTTAGTTTTACGTCCGGGGGCCATCGAGGAACTCAGACATTCAAGGTTTCTCGGACATTAAGTCCTTTCTTTTCTTTTTGGACAGGTATTTATATGCTGCTTGCCCGACACAGCAGTGACCGAATCTATGAATGACCGAATCTATGAGATGAATGACCGAATCTATGAGGAGGGTCGAGGGGGAAAACCGCTACCGGGGCTTCATTCCCCTACTCTTTTCGAAGGATAGCAAGTGTTCTTTTATTTGCCTGGTCCCATAGGCAGGGCCAGACAAACCACGGCCTTTGATCACTCAGACGTGGTTCACTGAGGGGGAATCCCATGGCAAAAGACAAGCATGTAAGCCCAGGCCCGCGCATATGGACACCAGCTGCCCACATGCTCACCCCAAGACACAAGAAACCCCTAGTTTGTCGCCTTTTACGAATCTGGTATGCCCACTGTCAGTATGGAAGGAGATTTCTCCTTGTGGACTCCCAATGAAGTTATTCTGCTCCTTCATGCCCTCACATGAAGGTCCCCACTCCACAGGGGGAGCCGAGCAAATCTACACCGACCGGGCTGCCGCGCTGCTGGCTATATGAGTTCAAGCTGTCATCGGCGCATGGTGGGCCTTATCCCCGGCGAGCGCGTCGACACCTCCCGGTCTGCCGCGGTGCTGGCGCTATGAGTTCAAGCTGTCATCGGCGCATTTTCCCAAATGAGATGTTGGAAAAACCCGCGTATAAGGCGCACCCCAAATTCAAGGCGTATAAGACCCATGAACAATCTGATTCGCGTATAAGACGCGCCTTCTACGCGGGAGATTACGGTACATCACCAGTACGCTAGCACTAACAATCACGTCACAGTGAGGAGGTGTGCCAGCAGGGTCCTAGATATCAGTGTACAAAGATACTGCAAGCTATGTGGAGTTTGTACTGAATAGAAGCAAAGAGTACGATTTACAACAGCCCAGGACTGCATTCACTCCAGGGACCAGCACTGAATTAGCAGCACACTGAGCAGCAGCTTGTGACAGCCGAGCAGCTCAGTGGAGTACTGCTGGCTGGCAGTGAGCAATTCACAATTCAGTGAGCAACAATGGAGCTGACCCATATATAGCCTATATAGACCCCTGGGAAGGCAGCCAGAGGGTATAGTATCAACCCTTTGAGGACATCATGAAGCCACAAGCTTCAACACCAGTTTAATATCGATACCAAGTTCAAATGCATGTGACTGTCACTAACCGGCATTGCATATACTATAAAATCCCGCATATAAGCTGCACCGCCAACTTTGCACGGTGCCATTTATTAAGCTGCATCTGGGGCTTAGAAAATACAGTTTAGTACTGTTCTACCTGGTACCTTGCGAAATACCCATCTATAAGCCGTGCTCTCTCAGGGCTGATCCATGTAGTGGAGGGAGCCATTTGGGTCGGAGTAAATATAACAAAAATGAGTTATTCCCTATGGCTGCATTCATGCATCATAATGACAAATGGGGATGATGCATTACCGTATTCTCCCGCATAGAAGACGCACTGCGCGTATAGGACGCACCCCAAACTCAGCAAAAGCATTTTTGCGTATAAGACGCACCTCTTAGGTACCAATTTCGTAAATTCAGTACATTTCTATAGTAAAATTACCCCTCGTATAAGACGCACCCCCCCAACGCAATTTGTTTGGTGTAGAGGACGCGTCTTATACGCGAGAGATTACGGTAATGAATTATGTGAGTGCATCAAAGCAGTTTGCAGCCCTTGGAGGGTTATGTGTAGTATGGGGCAGGGGGTTGTCTGTAGTAGTGTTAGCAATGGCCACTGAGGCAGTAGCAGGGACTGGAGGTCTAGTGTCCAGGGTGGACTGTGGAGGGGGTGGGGGAGAGTATTGATTGGCCCTCCAGGACCAGGAAGCAGGCCTGTGTGCGCCAGGGAGGTATCCAGCTCTAATGTCAATGGTGCAAGGTAGGAGAGAGAGGAGGGGCTGTTATGTCCATGTAATAGGCTATAGTGGTGTAACTGGTCTCTACATGAAGACTACCATCTTGTCCCCTAAACTCTAATAAATGTCCAGGGTTGAAAACTCATGAGCACAAAATCCCTAAAATGCTCAAAAAGATTACCTTAATCTTTGGAACTTAAAAACCTGTGATATCAGGGAAACCCTTGAGTCTCAATGCTTGTCCCAAAGTGAGCCTTATACATAACTATGGCTTATATGCGATGTTTCCCATAATCGCTGGTAGCGGACCAAATTGCCGCATCATGCTAAGCCTTTCCGAAGAGAAAAGTAGAGTCTGCATGAATCAATGCATCAATGGGATGCAGCCCTAACGAGTTGCTCCCTATTACTCCAAGATGAACAATGAGGATAAGGTTTTATAGCACAGTGTTTTTTCCTTTTACATTGAAACCAGCAATAAACCTGCGAGTGAAATGTAAAAGGCAGTGATAAAAAAAATTGCCAGACATCCAATCTTTGTAAATCTTTTTAGTCGGCTGGGTAGAAATAATCCATTAATTCATTTATCAAATCGCCACTAATGCAGTCTTTTAAACTTCAGACCACATTTAATTCTCAAATCTTAAAGAGTTCTTGTAAAAAGAGGTATGTGAATCAATGGCGGAACTGTGATTCATTGTATGAGGGCCAAGTGAACATATTTGTCAAAAGCAAATATATTCTAATTTATAAACATGTATGTATACCTTATTTAACACAACTTAATGCCTGGCGTACATGTTTAAAATATTATGTTTAAATGGCTAAAATAAGCTGTTAGATAGAAGCAAGGAATTGGAAGAGCTCCTCTGTGTCCCCGTTAGAGGAGAGAAATAAAACGTGTAGCTTTTTAAAAGTACTGTATAGGTTATAGACACAATGTATTTTTTGAGTGCTTAGTTTGTTAATAGCAGCGATTAGTCATTTATCCTATATCTGAGTCTGAGCACTGACCTTCTTGGATAAGGCGTTGGCCCCGTGCCACATGCATGTACAGGTATATGTACATATATTAAATATAAGTGTATATATAGCACACTGCTTGCATGTCGTGTCCTACATATGGAAGAAACCATGTAGACATGGTCCAAACAGATTAATTTATTCCAACTCCTTACACGCCCCATGCACCTCGCATATAGGACCATCCCAGTGGCTGTTTTAGAGGGTGCGCGGGGGTGCGCGCACCCCCCTTTTCCCCCAGTACTTTAGAGTTTAACTACATATTTTGGGCCGCGCCCCCTCATTTTCCAAATCCTGGATCCGCCACTGTAAGACGCATCCTGAGTTGAGGTAAATCCAACAAGGTGCATGTGAGGCAATCCTCATTATAGTTATAAGCCATGCTGTTTAGGCGACGATTTAGCTAATATATGATTAAGTCATTTGCTTAAAAATTTGAATACCGTAAACTCCCGCGTATAAGACGCGTCCTCTACGCCAAACAAAATGCTGGGGAGTCTTATAGCTTTCTCTCAAGTTGGGGGGGGGGGCGTCTTATACGAGGGGTAATTTTTCTATAGAAATGTACTAATCTTACAAATTTCAGCATTAAAATGTGCGTCTTATACGCGAAAATGCATGTGCTGAGTTTGGAGTGCGTCTTATACGTGCAGCGCGTCTTATACGCGGGAGTTTACGGTACATAGCTAAGCTGAATGAATAAAGATGTTGTCTTCTCTTTCCGCACCATTTTTTTCACTTTTTCCTTCTTATGTTTAAAAGATTTACCTTAGCGGCCCTGAGCGATTGTTGACAGCCTTAAATTCCCATGGACGGATTTTAAATGTCCTGGAGATTTTAGAAAGGGATATCTAAGCCTCATATATCAGCCATACTGACCACCAGTAACTGACCACTTGTATTACAACAAACCAGCTCTTCAGCAACTATTGCTACTGCTTATATACACAAGGTGCACCTTGTGTGTAAGGTATTACAGTGCCGTAATCTCCCACATATAAGACACATCTTACCGTATATTTGAATCTGAGGTCTCCTACAACTTATAGATCCATCTCAAACTCAGGGTGCGTATTACAGGCAGGGTACTTTTTCTATAGAACAGTACTAAACCTTAAAAAAAAAACAAGCCCCAGGTACGCCTTTTGGCATTTCTTTCAACCCAGGGTGCACCTTATGTGTTGGGGATTACAGTAAGTAGTTTTAACACTACATCTATAATTGTATAACCACGTAGAGTGTCCTATGCAACATGAGGGTGCACTGGGAGGTATGCTGGGAATGGGGAAGTGTGGTCAAACCACAACATTGAGACATGTAGGTCAAGGTAAGCACACATACCCTAGTGGCCCGTATAAGGGCCCAGGCGCTCATAAATTTCAATCCCACTCTACCCCCTGCGCTCATACGAGACAGGCACTTATTTTAATACTGTTTTTAGTGCTTAAGGTTTATTTCAATACCTCCTACCGCCAGCGCTTATTCGAGACTGGCGCTAACTTCAGACCCCGGCACTTAAACGGGCCATTTCGGTATATCTCTAGACTAGTACAGTGGTCCGATTTATTTATCTATTTATCTATAACACCGACCATCTACTGGTGATTGGGGATATCCTCGCTACTACAATGGTAGAACGAGGTTTTACTGCTTGTCCCTTTTTTTTCTTATTTAACACCACATTCCTGATGCATTCCTGAAGGGTCTGCATGATGCACCAAATGAAGTAGTGAGATCCATGGCGACAAGTGAAAACTCTGCCTTGGGATATCATATGGTCCTTAGAGGATCTGACTTGATTTATCCTGTTCATCTAAGCATTTTATTCCTTCATAATCTTTCCTTCCTCTCATTTTCTTTACTGTCGGTATGTGTATGTTGGGGTGGGGGGGGGGGGTCAGTGTATCGTTACCCTCACCCCTCCACTAACTCTCCTTTACATCTCCCCTGCTGTTTGAGTTTTAAATGTCACCAATATGACTATACAATAGGTATGCTATCCAGGCCACTTGTCCATACAATATGTGACTCTGTCCGTGTGTTTACCCCTATACAATAGTCAAAGGACGCTTGTAAACTAGCCACCTTATCTACCTGTAAGGACAGCTTTACAATTTCAAGTTAACTTTACTACATTTCTCAAACACAAAGGTGGAATAGTGGACCGGGACAAAATGGGTATCAGGTAGGTAGGTCTCAATTGTATTATGACCACAGGCTAAATATTATACTTCCCAACCACAATATTGTGGATATTTTGCCAATAGAGTTCAATCATCTACCCATATAGATTGACCTTAATAAAGGTTCTTCTTGTGAGGCATTATGCGGAGTGTGTTTCAAACGCGGCATGCGCCTTATACCGGATACTTGAGATGTGTTATATCAAAAATAGCAATTTTAATAAAAGGCATTCTCAGGAAAATGCCCGTGTTGACATCAAGTCTCGACAGCAATATATCTAGCAGTACTCCCAGTGCTGAATCTGATCATAACATGTCCATCTTTATCGTCTTCTACCTGGGCCACAGGGATCAATGGGATAATCAAAAGCATTACCCAAAAGTGGAAAGGACGCTGATTTTCAGCTTGTGTGATAAATAGCATGAGGTGCAATATGTTACATGAGCACTGACCTGCAGTGTAAGCTACATCTAAGAGCCACTTTTAATACTGGCTGGGGTACATACAGTTTGGATTACTAACTGGGTCAGCTGTAATATCGACATGCTGCCTGCCAAACCACAGCCACCAGATTGAACCCTTTAATGGCAGCATGATGCTTTATTAATGCACCTTGTTCCATCTGGTTGGTCCCGCTCCCAGTGTTACTACATTTTTTTTAAACATATGGTTAACTTGACCCTTCAAACGCCGATATTGGCTACAGTTAAACCCAGTGAATAAGTCGCGGCGTATAGACCATTTCATACCCCTAGTGCGGCTTATAACATCTCCAAACACTCAGGGTGTGGCTTATAGGCGGAGTTTTACTTATAAAGACCAAAGTATGGAATGGGACCAAGCCAGGCCTCTGCTGTGGCAAATAGCATAGCCCTGAACTCAGGAGGCGGCTTATACGTGAGTGTAGCTTATACACAAGGTTTTACCGGAACTACCGCAATCTCCCGCGTAGAAGACCCGCTGCGCGTAGAAGACGCACCCCAAACTTAGCACATGCATTTTCGCGTATAAGACGCACCTCATAGGTACCAATTTTGTAAATTCAGTACATTTCTATAGTAAAATTACCCCTCGTATAAGACGCACCCCCAATTCCAGTACATCCTATAAGACCCCCCAGCATTTTGTTTGGCGTAGAGGACGCGTCTTATACGCGGGAGTTTACGGTACACTGTTGCTGACCCTATGGTCCATGCACTCCCATAGGCCATGATAGGGTTCAATGATACACCAATGAAGTATAGGCGGGCAGCGTAGCCAGCACTTTATTGGTGCATCGTGGCGGCGACCAATGTTCATGATGCAGTGATGCATTATGGGCCTTTAAAGGGTTAAGCAATAGATGCATACCTTGTGTAGTTTGTGGTCCCTATAACAAACAAACAGGGAGCACCAACCCAGTTGTTCACTCACCATGATGGGCGGCAACCAGAGCTCTGCTGTTATTCCTTACCTGCATGACGGAACATGCTCAAGAGCAATCTTCCCGAAATCTTTTTATTGACACAGGCCAAAGCGGCCTGTATCTTGGCATCTTATGCAGACCATTTTCCTCTCGCGCAGGCCAATGTTGATATCTAAGGTATCGATATACATTCTTCATGATTGAAAAGAATTTGGGTAAAAAAATGAAAAAAAAAACACTTCAGTATTCAAGCCCTATCTTCGCTTCTAATTGACCTATTTGAAAAATTCTTTCAGCATTATATTAACAGGGATGTCACTCACTGATCCCCAAAAATTCGGAAATCCTCGTAATTTTCTAAATTTATAATAGGAAATGCCTATAGCAAAAAAAAAAAAAAAAAATTCGGAATTCCTAAAAAGTTAGGAAAAGTGGCATCTCTGTAATTTCATGGCAGGTTATTCCTGACTGCGTCCTTAGGTCCTATACCAGCCATTAAGAATCTAAGCTGGGGTCATTTCTGCAACGCTGCAAGGAGGTTATTTCAGAAGGGGCTATTACTGTAGCATATATTCAAATCGAAGTGACAGCCATCAAACCCACTGGGTATGATGCCTTTACACAGGGTTACTTAGTGAGTACCGTAATCTCCCGCATATAAGGCGCGTCTTATACGCCAAACAAAATGCTGCTGAGTCTTATACGTGGGAGGGACATTGCCTTGAGTTTGGGGTGCGCCTTATAGGGGGCGTATTTTTACTATAGAACAGTACTAAATTAACAAAAATCTGCCCTTAGGTGTGCGCCTTATACGTGGGACAGGCCTCCCTGAGTTGGGGGTGCGCCTTATACGCGGGCTGCGCCTTATACGCGGGAGATTACGGTACTAGGACTGCCATGTATATTGCTGTCACCAGAGGTGTCAGTTGGGTGTTGGTCCAACCTCTGAAAATCTTAGGGCCCTTCAACACTTCACAAGTGGAGCATTTTCTCCATATATGAAACTACACTAAAGTCTTAATTTGAGGGGCCCCTGAACCTTTGGAAATAGATGAACCTCTAAGGGTCTGACATCTCAATCAATTTCATTACAGGTTTAAGTTTGCACTTTGTATTTAATATTGTCAAATTCTAACACAAGTGCATGTTTGATACAGAAGTGTTCCCAACCTATTTATGATTTGAATGTAGACCAAGCTACCGTAATCTCCCGCGTAGAAGGCGCGTCTTCTACGCCAAACAAAATGCTGCTGGGTCTTATACGCGGGAGGGTAATTGCCTTGAGTTGGGGGTGCGCCTTATACGCGGGTTTTTCCAACATCTCATTTGGGAAAATGCGCTGATGACAGCTTGAACTCATAGCGCCAGCACCGCGGCAGACCGGGAGGTGTCGACGCGCTCGCCGGGGATAAGGCCCACCATGCGCCGGTGACAGCTTGAACTCATATAGCCAGCAGCGCGGCAGACCGGGAGGTGTCGATGGGCGCTCGGCGGGGAATACACCGACCGTGTGCCGATGACAGCTTGAACTCATATAGCCAGCACCGCGGCAGACCGGTCGCTGTAGATTTGCTCGGCGGGTTTGACGCCGACCGTCACACCGTGTGCCGATGATAGCTTGAACTCATATAGCCAGCAGCGCGGCAGACCGGTCGCTGTAGATTTGCTCGCCGTTTTTTTACGCCGACCGTGTGCCGATGACAGCTTGAACTCATATAGGGGGGTGGGGAGGGGGGGGGCGCCTTCTACGCGAAACAGCCCCCCTGTGAGTAAGGGGGGCGCCTTATACGCGGGTTTTTCCGGAAATCGATCCAGAAGAGGTACGTGCGCCTTCTACGTGAAAAGGCCTTCTCTGAGTTGGGGGGGCGCCTTCTACGCGAGCTGCGCCTTCTACGCGGGAGATTACGGTAGCAGAGTTCCAGTACACTACCCAGTACACTACACACATTAGGTACTAGGTGACATGTAAAAGTAAACCAGTACTGAGTATACCATGTCAACAGTCAAATGTGCTGGGCACCAAACTAACGTCTCATATCACACCCTATGACAAACACTGGAACCCTGTACAGGCTGCATGGTGCCTCCTGGTTCACGTTTCTTTATCAAGCTTGATCCGCAGTGGGAGGGGGGGGGGCACACACAGAAAATGTTTGGGTACCTACCAACTGTGGTAGCGACAGAGAGGAGTGGTGGTTGTCGATGCGACGGTGAGTGGAAAAACAGGGGCCTGTCGATCGAATTATGCTTTTAAAACTAGGGGGTTGTTGATACCTGTTATAACTTGCATACACATTGGGTGTACTATTACCGTAATCTCCCGCATATAAGACGCATCCTCTACGCCAAACAAAATGCTGGTGCGTCTTATAGCTTACTCTCAAGTTGGGGGTGCGTCTTATACGAGGGGTAATTGTACTATAAAACAGTACTGGATTTACAAAATTGAGCCCTAACAGGTGCGTCTTATATGCGAAAATGCCTCTGCTGAGTTTGGGGTGCGTCCTATATGCGCAACGCGTCTTCTACACGGGAGAATACGGTAGTTAACATTGGGGTGTGCACCAACCCCACAGGGTTAGCATGATGCATCAAATACAGGGCCTGAGTATCAGTAAGTTAGAGCTCACACAGTATGTGTTGGTGCACCATCATGTCAAAATAAATTTGAAGATTAAGATTGAGTATCTCTCGCATATTAACGCACCGTCTATGGATCCTGGTGCGCCTTATAAAATCTTTCAAAGTTTGGGGTGCAAATAATAGGGGGGTTATAACTATTCTATGGGACAGTACTATTAAAAGTCACCAAAATATGACCCCAGCGGCCAGGTGCAACTTAAAGGTCTGCCATTAACACAGGATGCGCCTTATACACAAGGTGCACTTTATATGCATGGTATAATAGTGTATATAACAACAAATTCCTGGTAGCCACACAACCATTGATCATAACATTATGTCACATGTACACACCCTCTGCGGGCCGTGGATGGTAAGAGGGAGGCAGGTATGTGCTATAAATACATCAGTCTAAGTCCTTTAAGTACTGAAAAGTGGATTAAGGCATTATGCCCATTTTCACCCTGCATTTTCTCAGTGGCAAATGAATACCGGTGTAAGTCTATTTAGCAGAGATGCTGCATTCATGCCTCATACTCCCCTCCCCGCGTGTGTTGACATGATGCATAAATGAAGTGCCAGCGAGTACACTCACCAGTGCTGCACCGGTGCCTCTTGATCAGAAAGCTCCTTAACCCTTTAAAATACCGATAGTACAACAATGCACCCATGCATCACGGTGAGCCTATGGGGGTGATAGTACTGTTACACTCTCAGCGTGTCGGCATGATGCACCAATGAAGTGCTGGGTAATCTGCCCCCACCACCACTTCATTGGTGCATCATGGTATATTCCTGTATATTAAAGCGGCCCTTTTTGGGTTAAATGGTGAGGACTAATCCAGGCTGTATCTGTATACATGGGTCTTATCAGGACCATATGATTTAACACCAAGCCATCACTATCTACATGTACAGATAAGCTGGTGGACATATTCAACTCAGTTTTGACAACCAACCTGTTGTCATAATGGCTACACTCGTACAGTAAATTCTTCATCTATCCCCTTCATAGACAGAATCCTTCACATTGACAAGGGAAAAAAATAGATTTACAGGGATAGACACTAACTTTTTTAGCCACTGGCCACCCCGTCCAGTAGCCTCAGATTTTAATGACCCGCTGCCAAAGGTGTTGGCCGGGAATTTATAGCTGGTAACCCCTGTTCTATAAACAATTTGAAACTCTAATATGGGCACTTTATTGGCATTATTTTAATATCTACAAGTTGTTGTTTTTTATGTCCCTGGTACAAAGAAAACTTCATCAAAAGTATCACAGTTTTAAGATTTAGAGTTTAGTGGGGAAAAGCCCACTGGCCAACCGGGCCCGGAGGATGGTTATTTTTGAAAAAATCACTGGCCAGCCATCAAAACTACTGGCCATTGGCCACGGGGCCAGTGAAAGTGTCTACCCCTGGATTCATAAATAACATACCCTAAATGCCTAAGGAAATGTGCATTGTTTGATTTAGGACCGAAATTTAACTGCAATTTTCTAGACACAGGGTTGAGTGTACTACCCCCCCCCCCCGCTCCCCCCACCACATCTCTGAGATCAGCTGTTCGGTAGGAGTACTATTTGTGAACATGGATTCATCAATACTGTTACAAATTCAATACATCTTACTGTATAAAGCACATTTTGGGTTTCAAAATCGATAGGATGCAATGCTTTTTGCGTGGAATGCATGGGGTATGCTCCAAGTAACCCCCTGGACCTGGTATAATGCGCACATGTAGCATAAAATTGAATGCAGCGTGGGAGCTGGAGTACCAGTATGTCTAAATAATTCAGTTGTAATTGCAGACATGCCAACATAAAATTGTAAATTTCAGAGTGAAGTGTAGATTTGTAATTATTCCCATTTATATAAGTCCTATTAAGTCTTGGACTTTGAGCTAGACTGAGTCTCAGACTGACACTAAAGTAAAGACAGGTCACTTACTAAGTGACCTGTCAGACTGAGACTCAGTGACTTAGTTGGTGTGTTGATTATCAACTTGATACCGGTGTGTTGATTTGAAGCTTTACAGATTGTTCCGTTCAAGTCAGAATATATTATTAGCCAAGCCCTGGGAAACTAAGTTGGCAATGGACACTTTGCCACTTCATCGTGGCCTTAGACTTAGTACAATTAGATACTCGTATTGGGAAATGGTCAATTCGCTCTAAAACCTATTCGCTCTACATACGCTTTCGCTCTTCTCCCTGGACCATTCGCACTATTCTACGGCATAGGGACAGTATCACTAGGGTTGTCGTTTTTCAAATTCTATAAGAAGAGATGGATATTATCATGGTTTTAACTAAAATCATGGTAGGGCGAATGGTCCAAGGGGGGTAGAGCGAATGGTCTAGGGCGAACTGGCAGTAGGGCGAATGGTCTATAACTCCCGGTATTATCGTCTACGGTCTAGCTTTTTGACGATACGTCAGCAAGTTTGTTTGTTATATGTGTCTGTCTGACGCAGTCCAGCCTTCGCTAGTTTTGCCTGTCAAAGCCCACTGGCGCTGGCCTCTGCCTCCCCCGGCCCGGGCCCCGACTGGCGACTACGACTACGTACGCCGCCGCCGGCCGGGAGTGTAGACTCGGTCCGACCTGTCAGTCTCAACTGTCAAATGCCTGTCAACGGACCGAGTGTCACCCAGATCTAGCTCAATAAAAGGCGTACCGCAGCCTGTCAAACCACAGTCAATCATTTTCTACCTTGTCTGACATACACTGAAACACAATAGCATCACTAGAAACAATTAACTCGTGTGTACATCGAGAGAACATGAAAATATTTGACAAATTAACTCACAATCGATGTGTTTTTTCTTGGGGCCCATGACTTCCTCCGTCGTTGCCTTACACACCGATTTGGCCAAACCGTGGCCCGCTATACTATGTTTTGCCGCCGTAAGGCGGTCTATCATAGTTTGCCCTGCCATGTTGTATGTATCCTATATGCTCATCAGCCTAAAATAGCTGGTAAAAGGGCCTCCGAGCCCCAGTGGCGCTGATGGAAAATCCAGTGTACGCTGAGGGGTGGATGCTCTCAGTTTCAAGATGGCGGCTGGTTCGGTGATTTTCGCCGGTCACGTGACCGTAGGACAACGTCGGTCGGCGCATTATGGCAAGCCGTATTAACATTAATTACATTTATTCTAGATAGTGCCCCTGCTGGGTCGATCCAGATAGCAGGCAAATTCCCCGGGCAAATTCTTAATTGTTTGAAACATGTTTAATTCTATGTCTATGGTCTAAGTTAACTACTTGGTACGGTAGGTGTGGATAAAAGAATAATAAAAGTGGTACCCGGTACCAATTATGGCCAGAGCAGGTGCCCGAGCAGGTGCCCCCCCCCGGGGTGCCCCCTCTGGCTCGGAATGACGTCTGGGGAAAATGACGTCACGGCCTTCAAAGTTCGAATTGCGTCATATCTTATCCATAATGGTCTTAGAAGACCCTTGGAAAGGATGATCATTATTTAAACGAAATAATATGCTGATCGATTTCCAACCAATGCCCCCCCCCCCAACTAACCCTATTCAATATCTAGGTAGCCTAGGCTCAATATCCACCCCTCCCTCCCCATCCACCAAATCCCAAATAGGCCTATGCCCTAACAATCATCATATAGACCTACCATCCTTCTTTTTTCCGATCTACATTTCAATTTGAAAAATAGGCCGGTCTAGGAAAAGGGATATATTTTGAGAGCAATTTAAGAGGTGTATTACTTCAAAAGGGGTGTAATTTTTTTTTGTTTTTAAAGAACATCCCGCCAAAAGGGGTATGGTTTCTCACACTTTTGGAGTGTTTCTCCCAAAAGGGTAGAGTTTTGCAGGGAAGTTTGAAGATTTATCACAAATTTTAGAGTTTATCCCTCTGAAAGGGGTATATTTTTAGTGGATTTTCACCCGCTAAAAGGGGTATAAACCCCGGTATAAACCTTAGGGTGATATACGCACACAGTATCCTTAAATTCTAGAGTGCCCCCCTCGGGTAGATTTCCCACCCGAGGTTTTCATGATTTTTTTTTAATTAACGAATCAAAACAATGTAAATGTCGATTTATGAGGAAATCAAATCGTTTTATGATTGGGGACTTTTTTCTTATTTCTTTTATATATTAATTATCTTTCTCATCAACAAGCTACATAGGGATCCACGCAGCAGTGATCCGTGCTATGAAGCCTTAAGGGCATGAATGAATTCATTTACACAACGGCCCGCCATACAGCAGCATTCGGCCATGAACGAACAGGTCCTGAAAAGTGGATTCATTTCATTCTCTGAAAATTAATAACAAGAAAAAATAGATGAAATAATAGATCAAGTAATAAGTTAGTGTATTTCAAATTTCAAAGTTGACAAAGTACCGATTTAGACACGGGATTGTGGCCTAATTTCCCGTCCGCCCAGGGCGGTGAGAAAAGGGGGCGTGGCAGAATTTAGATTAGGTTCGATATATCACCGGGGTTAGATCTGCGTGTGTGCTACTAAGTCACTGGATCTAGGCTCTAATAATCAAACAATTGCAGCCTACTCTAAGGCAATTTTTTAATCACAGCTGGAGCATATTTCTAGCCTAATTCAGGGATGGAACAGCGGGCCGAATCACTTTACTAGCCTAGTATAGTTAGTAGGCTATTGCCGCGGGACAGGGTGGGGTGGGAGGGGCTTGCTGGATTTGTGGGTTGACAAATCTTTCTGATTCCCCCCCCCCCCCCACCAAAATCGTATGATGAAAGAACAGACATAGAACCTGCTTTAGGTCCGTGGTGAAAGTTATCACCCCCCCCCCCCCCCCACCCATAGGCCTATGCGATAAGGACTTGAATCGCCCCACCCCCCACCTCAAGTGAAAGTTTATTGGGCTTTTGGGACTCCAGCGAGATGAGCTGATCGTCGATGAATTTATTATATAAGCCTTCATATACCCATCATGCATGTCTGTCCCGGTCCTTCTGGTGACATGAATTCGGGGCTTCAAAAGTCCATCATCACCCACCATGCATGGGTAGAATATACATGTGTAATGGTAATTGTATCTATATATAATGGGTATGGACCACTGAATTCGACATGGTGACATGGCCATTTATTAAAATCGACAAGTGACATGGACCTTAGTGACATGAGGCAAAAAAATAAGTGACATGACATAGGTGCTTTCTTAAATTTGACATGGGACATGATAGGTTCTTAGAAGTGACATGGTCATGGGGATTTAAGTGACATGTGACATGACAATTTCTTAAAATCGACATGTGACATGGGGGACCCCCCATCCATACCCCCTATATAGGTTATACAGGACGAGGTCATTTATGTCTAATCGTACCCTGACAGAGTTCTCCCATATCCATGATGGGCTATCCGGGTCACTTTTATTATACACGGATAATTTTACCTGACATAACAAAACCCTTTAGGGACGAGTCATTTTTATTGCCAGGAGGTGGGATGGGGGGGGGGAGGCTTCTTAGATATAGGGGAGGGGGGAAGTCATTTTGAAAAAGAACCCCTTGGTGGGGGGGGGGGCAAACTCAATAAATATGGGCAATTCAAATACCCATCACGACGCTTCATTCCACATGTTTATTTATTCATTTATTTATTTATTTATTTATTTATTTATTTGGGGGGGGGGCATTTTGCAAAATTAGTTCTTAGTGGGGGGATGGTTGCGATTATTTTTGTCATAGTGGTGGGGGAGTCGGAAAAAAATCTGCTGATCTGCCAAAATCAATCAAGTCCCCCCCCCCAGCTGCTTATCGCTTAACAATAAGCAGCATACCCTAATCCATTCCAGGTATGTGATCGTCAGAATATACCTTCCCTTACTCCATCTCATCCCCCCCCCTTCCCACCTCCAAAAAAAACGAAAAGAAAAGAGATGGTAACCAGTATGTACATGTACACGCAGCCCTTCACTCACAAATTGACCTAAAAATGTGTAAATGGCATCTGAGATTTCAAGATTTCCCTTTCAGAAAAGCCATGAAAAAACTCACACGGCCTTCCCTAGTCCACTTAAAAGGGTCTATATCTCCTCTTTACTATCCCCTCAGGATGTGTGTGGTGCCCATATGCGTGGGCACTGACACATTCCTCTGTGAAATTGTGTAATGTAGTTCTCGCCATGAATATGACCTTATCTGTCGAAATGGCGTTAAACATCTATTACTCACTCACTCAGTAACTCACCAGGCTACATTTCATGCATCCTTTGTCACATACATACAGTGAGTAACTCACCGGGCTACATTTCATGTATCCTTTGTCACATACATACATATATATACAGTGAGTAAATCACCGGGCTACATTTCATGCATCCTTTGTCACATACATACAGTGAGTAACTCACCGGGCTACATTTCATGCATCCTTTGTCACATACATACATACAGTGAGTAACTCACCGGGCTACATTTTATGCATCCTTTGTCACATACATACAGTGAGTAACTCACCAGGCTACATTTCATGCATCCTTTGTCACATACATACAGTGAGTAACTCACCGGGCTACATTTCATGCATCCTTTGTCACATACATACAGTGAGTAACTCACGGGGTACATTTCATGCATCCTTTGTCACATACATACAAACATACAGTGAGTAACTCACCGGGCTACATTTCATGCATCCTTTGTCACATACATACAGTGAGTAACTCACCGGGCTACATTTCATGCATCCTTTGTCACATACATGCAGTGAGTAACTCACGGGCTACATTTCATGTATCCTTTGTCACATACATACATACAAACATACAGTGAGTAACTCACCAGGCTACGTTTTATGCATCCTTTGTCACATACATACAGTGAGTAACTCACGGGCTACATTTCATGCATCCTTTGTCACATACACACATACATACAGTGAGTAACTCACCAGGCTACATTTTATGCATCCTTTGTCACATACATACAGTGAGTAACTCACCAGGCTACATTTCATGCATCCTTTGTCCTCACCCTACAGGGTTCATACACTTGGTCGGGGTTGTCCATAAATAATGGCATGGGGGGGGGGCGCAAGTCCTTTTACATTTGTATAGTAAATGCATGATGGGGGCTAAAATATGGTGGGGGGAGTAAAAAAAAAGAAATAATTAAAGATTTTTATGGGCGGCCCCTTCCGAATGATTGAAGTGATGCATATATATATATATATATATATATATATATATATATATATATATATATATATACAGGGGTAGACACTAACATTTCCAGCCACTGGCCACCCGGGCCCTTAGCTTTAGAAATCTGTGTGCCCGGGCCCAGAGCAATAGTTTACTCAGTTTTAAAGGGGCTGTGTACAAATGACGTCATGCAGGAGGGGGGGGGCAGGGGGGTCCCACTCCCCATGACCAAGCATGACAAGGGGGGGAGGGGGGGGTCATGGGCTGCATGACATCATGTCATCAAAAATCACAAGTTGCTTAGGTTTTGACAAGAAAAAAAGATTTGTAAAGGTAGGGAAGTTTAATGCATTCATCTGATATGAAATACCAATACAGGCATGTTTTCCTCAGACATCCCACTCAATGTCAGTGTTGGTTGACTAGGCCTACTCTATCCTACCTCTAACCCAGGTCCCGTAACATTTTGAAATATCCTTTTAGTTGGACACGTTTTACCATACATAGGACCCCATGTATAGGTTGATCCCTGCAGGTAAGAAGCTCCCTGACCATGGGAATTTGGTAGAAAGCTTCAAAATGACCCAAATTCTATTCTATATGATATATTTCACAATTCAAAAACCCATTGGTAACTTAATGACTTTTCATTACTTATCAACGGGCCCGAGGGCAGTCTATACACAAAGTTTCCCCCTACAGGCCATTCTGTCTTGCAGACCTTAATGTTCTGCAGGCCCGGACTGATTTTGGCAGTACCGGATTCCTGAAGAACACAAGGTCTTGAGATTACAGTCAGACATTTGGTCCCACAGTCTGGTAATTTTTTCAGGCCCGGCAGCAATTTTCACGGCAATGGCCTTGGTCCCACATGTTTTATGGACTGCGAGGGGTGCAGTAGATTTCCATGCAGAGGTGTAGAAAATTTTCTGACCCCTTCCCTTTGGACAGGTTGCAATATCCCTGGTCACCCCCCTTGTTCTACAATAATTGACAGGTTTCCTACTGAAAAGGCATGACATCTTTTTGACCCCTCCCCCACCTTGAGGTGTCAAAATCAATTCTCCTTTAAAATAAACAACCTTACTCACCTTTGTCTGAATGAAACTCTAGCGGCTATGCTTTATATGCAGGTTCTACAGTAAAAACTGACTGCTTTGTATGTCTGATTGCAATTGATGGTCTTCTGACAATGTGATCCTTTTCTTTTATCATGTATTAGACTATTGATCTAGACAGGTTTTGTTTTCAGGATATTTTGTGACAGGAAATACTTGTGTATGATCAATACCATAGGCATAGCACTCTGTGTATAAGGCACAGACATTCAATCCACATATAGGGACTCATAAGCTGATGCTGACAGTGTTCGGCATGTTTTTCTGTTGATTAATTTTGTTGATCAGTGCTAGTTCATCTTTTCATGTTGCATGTATCCTTGATTGCCAATTCACACCCATTATGTCCTTTTAAACCATTTCAATTTGTTTATCTAGGCTGTACACTATTCCTGCACTTTAGGCGGGGGGGGGGGGGTATCTCTGCATGACGTCATGTTAAGGGGAGGGGTCAAGTGTTGTATGACGAAACATGACAAGGGGGGGAGGGGGGGGGGGGTCAGAAATGGTCCAAAAAAGCATGACGTCATTTTTACACAGCCCCAAAATGGGTGTGGACCACTAAATTTGACATGGTGACATGGCAATTTCTTAAAATCGACATGTGACATGAGAGGTTCTTAGAGGTGACATGGGACATGGGGATTTAAGTGACATGTGACATAACCATTTCTTAAAATCGACATGTGACATGAGAGGTTCTTAGAGGTGACATGGGACATGGGGATTTAAGTGACATGTGACATAACCATTTCTTAAAATTGACATGTGACATGGGGGACCCCCCATCCACACCCCCCCCAAAGATAGTATTATATGTATCCCTTATAAATCCACATCATGTATTAGTAAGAATGGCCAAATTCCTGCTGATTTTCTCTTCCTGCTGATTTTCTCTTTCTCTTTTCTTTCTGCCTATACTCATATAGAATAATTTTGATAGAGGTCTCTCAGTTAACTTCTATGTGCCATCCCGGGCCAAGAGGAAGGCATCTTTTGAGAAATCTACGGGCCCACAACCAAAACTACAGGCCAATGGCTCCCAGGCCAGTGTTAATGTCTCCCCCTGTACATATGCCGTCATGGCCAGCAGGTTGCATTATAACATTATGCATCACGACAATAAACGGGCATATCATTTCATGAAAACACCAGGCCTATGATTATTCCATGAAAAGAGAAAAATATGATTCTATAACAAGAAGGTGAAATTCCATTCCAGTTAGCCGATTTTTTCTTCTTTCTTTTTTTCTTTTGTCTCCTCAGGCGGGATATGTGATGTTGCAAAAATACACAGACACTAAGTAGGGGCCTATATCACCAATGTGAACGCAAACGTCCAAGAGACCGTCCGAGAGATATTGCCAATATCAAAAGTTGTTGATATTTGCATTTTCTGTTGGACATCACTCGCAGATCGCTGTGGGTGTGTCGGAGCAGTTGATCTAATGTTCCGACTCTGTTTGTTTTCTCATGTCCAACAAGAAACGCAGTCTTTGTTGGACTAGTGGATCCCGGGCTAAAGTTATCACAACCCCCGCCCCTCCCATGAATTGATAGTTCAATATAACCCCACCAGTGAGAGATTGGATACGCCTGTGGAATGAATGATGCGTTGCAATAAGAAAGCCTACCGTACTTGAATCGGCCATACTTCCAAAGGAAATTTAGGCCTACCTGTAGTCTAGTTTTGCCCCCCCCCCCCACCAAGGAGCTTTTTTTTAATCCCCCCCCCCCCCCCATAAAAAGGAACCTATCTAAAAAGCCTTTCCACCTGACAATAAATGACTCATCTCTAAGTGATCAAGGCAGTATCCGAGGCGGGAAAACTGGTTACCAGCACAAATGCGCTACCGTGTGGATGAAGGCTGAACTAGACGCTCTGTCGCGCTAGTGGCGCGACCTGCGGTCAAAACACAGAACTAAAACATGACCTGATAAGTTGACTGGCTTCCTTCTGTTCAGGCAACAGCGGCATAATTAGTAACAACACGGTTTACAGGGAGAGAAAATGTAAGTACATGTAGATATCAACAAATTCAACATACAGTTGATATACCTTTACCATGCCAGTGCAGGCTCAGTGCCTTTGGCCTGTTGTCTATGTGGGATTAGTATATTATCGCTCAAGGGCCGTCCCGTGTAAAGTTCATTTGAGGACACGGGGGCCTGTCTGCAGTCTGACCGACTTCTGTGAGTTGTGTATATTTGTGTTGATACTGTGATGATATTTGGTCTCTATGCATGCTGACTGCTGTGTAGAGACTGTGGGGGGATATACCACTGTCATTGTGATCGTTTAGAGGTGTGTATTAGGATGGGGTTGATATCAAATTGGTGTTGAGAGGCATGGCAACCCAGACACGATGCATGTCATGTCGACAACACTGTTTCTAGCAGCACTAAAAATCTGAGGCTCTGATATGAAGTCACCACACATTTTGTTGCATTGTCTTAATTCATTTCTACTCTTGGAATTTTTCATCGTTTACTATTCGTATATATAGGAATGCAACTGGATTATACACAGTATAACTTTAATATGCAATTAATCCCTCTTTTACCTGCAACTACATGTTATTACGCATTAACATTCCAAAAACCTAACCTTGGCCTGTTCCGGTAAATTATCTAGGTTAATATGGTCTTGTTTTTGCCCTCTACATTGTAGGCCTATCATTCATGAAGGGAACCAAATAAGATTTGTAATATAATTGTTTGACTTAGCACTGTGTTGGTGTAATATAATTGTTTGACTTAGCACTGTGTTTTAATCCTGTAATGACATGTATTGATCTCATTGACATATTTTCACACCTCTTTTAATTTAGATTTTATTGATCACTATCTGGATACCGGTACCTTTGTGAGCCTGGATTATAAAATATGAACACTGGCAGTGTCACTGCATAGTGTTAAAATACAGACGCAGGTCATACTACCTAATAAAACATGAACCAAATATTTACCCGTACATCTATTTTTGAGCTATAACTCTCGAATGTCTGGGCAATTGCTCCTTGATTTAGCGGTACAGACTTAATTCAATAATTGCCCAGAATGATTGGCAGGCAATTTGTGGGTCCACCAGCCCTAGACTAGTAGTACTAGTACCACTATAATAAGCATAGATAATCTTAAGAAGGAAAACAAATAATTCCAGGTATTTACAAAGGGGGAAAAAAACCTCCTGACCAGATAGGAGATGCCCTATTTGAGAATTTGGAGACCAATAGGTCGTTGGAGCAGAGCCAATACATTGTACAAATTTGTAAATCGTTAGTTCGTAGCTTTCAGTTTACCATCACCACCCTGGCATGACCATCCCGTAAATCCAATTGCACTTGACACCTTGTGAGGTGTTAATAACCCCCCCCCCTCCCTCCCGTCTCACATCCTCTCTATGTGCCCCGCCCATCTCTTTAGTGTAGGTGTTTGTAATCCTGTTACATAACACCCACTTTACGCACACCACTACCTACACGCACGTGCCGTTAACCCTTTAAGAACCAGGGTGAAAGGAAAGTGAAAGCAGGGAGGTACATAATTGTGCAGACTGAGATTTGGCAGCAGACCGAATAAGGAACATCGTCGTGAGACATCACATGGTTTTTAAATGGCTAATTAAAGAAATGCCTTTCTCCCTTTTATTTCAGCAGCAGTATGGAGGAACCAGGAGAGAATGGGGATGAAGGACTCAACGCTTTGGATCTACTTAAGAGAAAGGTAAGTATAAAAAGTTAAATAACCAAAGTCTCCACAGATAATTCTGCTTGATCATCTATAGTAGAATATATAGCGTTAATACATAGAATCATGTCCCCACGAAAAAAGCCTTTCTCACTGTACTTTTATTCTGGCGGAGCCAGGGATTTGAAAATGGGTGTCAGATGTTTGGAGGTCATATTCATCAGACTCAGTCAGTTTGAATGAAAATGGCCATAAGAAAATGAAAATTTGTACCAGAACATGGGATGTGCCTCACCCCCTTTCAGATCTACTTACTTCATCCCCCGCCCATGGCCTCTTTTTTTTTCCTTTTCAATTTTGGCCCCATTTTTGCAAGGAGACAAATTCCTTGCTTTAAATTGCCACATTTTTTCACCATTTACCTTCCTCTTCACCCCTTCTGTCTCTATACATTGCTTGTATGGTGGATCAGGCTGACGAGGTGTACAGTACGTTTGAGCTGCTGCCGCGCCACCTGCAGATGGACGGACTGGATGTACTACAGGGTATCGTCACCAAGACCATCAGGAAAATTACACTCGGCAAGTAAGTTGATATCAGTAATACTAGGCATTTATCATTTCTAAAATGAATGGGCGATGAATATAAAGAAAAACGTTATGTATCTACAGAGCCTCAGAGGGGGGGGGGAATAAAAGAATGTTTAGGTCGGCCCTATTTTTACGGTCAGGAAAGTAGAACTTTTTTTTTGTTTCATTTTTGAAATATCAAAACACATGAACTGTTTGTGTAGAAGTTCAATTCCTTTTATTTCCATTTTCGGCACCACATAGCCTCAATTTCTGATAACATTCAATGATGCAACATTTGGTTGTAAAATGTGTTTACCAAAAAGCTGAATCATTCTGTGTTTTTTTATTGTTTCTTTTTTTTCTATTAACATTTCAACAAGCACATGACATCTCTGAGTTTGTATCCGGGATTTGTATCCATGTATTATGATATTGGCAGAGTGTCGAACGTGAAGTTTGTACCTGTACAAGAGAGGAGACAGAAAGCTGTCACCCCATCCTCCGCCTCAGAACAGGAGGTCACCACATCAAACCCAGGTAGGCAATACATAAGACATGAAATACTTTACATCCATGGCAACATTGATAAAAATTGTTACTTTAATACTTAACGCAGAGATCAATAAAGCAATCTGGCGTGATATCATTATAATTAAAGATGTTAAGGGGACGTGTGCATTATTGGAATTTTCAGGCTAAAAGCAGTTGGACCTAATTTCCTGCCCAAGGGCGAAAACGAAAGTACCTCTCTGATAAATCACTTCTATAATTACATAAAGCCACGTGGTGTGATATTATCTTCATAATAACAGTTACCTTTTTAAATTAGAAGTGTATAAAGCCATGTTTGTCGTCTGATGCTATAGTGATTAAAACTAAATAATGTAGTGTGATGCCATCTTTGGTAAAACTGGTATATACCTCTTTAATACAAAAATGCATGAAGCCGTATGGGGTGATGTCACCATTTAAAGAAAAAGACTAAAAATTGTTACCTATTTAACAGAGAAGTGCATAAACTTTACGTCACATGACATGTTGCCATCATTAACTTGGAAAGTTTACTTTTCCAAATTTTGAGAAACAGGTGGGTGCCATGGCGAAAATTAAGAACTCAAACGATTTGTGTTCGTCTCGGAATGTTTTTGCCAAAAAAGTCCGAGCGGTTAAACTTTTACGACATTGCGAGTGAGTGTCACTTTGATACAAACATGGCGGATGTTAAAGAAATCATAATAATATATTATAGTTTACGAAGAAGAAGATGGATCCATGCAAAAACAGGCCTAATAACAATGACTTGAGAAAATTTGTTACGGACAGGAAGACATACCTAGCCAGTTGACGGCAAAATCCAAAATGGTGGTTGCACAATACGTATGGAGTATGTTTCTTCTTTGTTTGGGATATTTCTTAATATAAACAACTACTACAGCTCTATATAATTGTTGTTAAGTGTTCCGCATTGCTGTCACTATAGTGCCAAAATGGCCAGACCTGTACTTTCCAAGTTACTTGTGAGTTCAATCGCTTCAACACTCGTTTTTCTATCTAAAGGTCAAAACTGTTACCTCTTTCATACAGAAGTGCAAGGTGAACAGGAGGTGACGCGGGAGGACGTGGTGCACTTTGACGATGAACCCGTGGAGGAGCGAGGAGGATCAGGGCAGACCTGGTCCAGCTGTCATAAACCTAGTGTTGTACAGTCTCCCATTATAAGAACTGTACCACAAACTCCGCCCAAAGCTCTACCCACTCTACCCTCAACAGGTGCTGTAACAACAGGTGGAGGTTTGCACTTAGGGCCCCTGATACAGGAGTGCATCATGCCAATTGGTAGGCATGATGCAACAATGAAGTGATGAGTCTGCTCTCCAGCACTTCATTGGTGCATCATGCGAAGCCTCTGGGAGTGTATCAACCCTGTAAGGTCAGCATGATGCATGAATGTAGCCCTGGCGAGTTACTAGCCAGGGCTACATTCATGCATCATGAATGACTAATTGGCATGATGCTTGAATGCACCTTCGGCCTCTAAAGGGTTAACCCTTTCAGAAGCACCAAACATTTCATGACCCTCTACCCCCCAGTTCATGACCAATGTTATATGATAGGTTCCTGTTCATTTGGTAGTCCTGATGCACCAATACTACAATACTGACGAGTACTGGCATACGACTAGCAGGGTTGCTATATGTCATGGTAATTCCTAGAACATCATGGCATAAAAAGTTCTCTGGGAAAGTCAAGGAATGCCAAAAAATTTTCATCGTTTGTCAGTGAAAGTCATAATGAGAAAAAATTGATATGTATTTACAGGGAAATTATTTTGATATTTACCCATTTTTAACAGTTGATTGAAGAAATGTTCCTAGGGGCTTTGGCAGCTCATATTAAAAAGATTATGTCACGGAAAATTTTAACATTTGTCATGGAAATTTCATAGAATCTCAGCATGATAATTTTGTGGGGACCCTGGACTAATTAATGTATAAAACCATGCATATCGCCCTTAGATTTTATAGATAACGAGGTTAGAATGAAAATACTTAAACAAGAAGTTCATGCAACATTACTTGTCTATTAATATCTGCAGAGATTACAAAAACCAACCCCATAGCTTCCAAAGCTGATGTGGATCTGGAGCAGTTTGACCTGTCGTTCCCGGTGCGGAGCATGGAGCGGCAGGCGGCGCGGGCGGCCATTGCTAAGATCAAGGAGGAGGTGCTGCTGGAGGAAGCTAACCAGCAGTCACTAGGTACCAGTAAGGACATGGACTTACCAGAGGACATGGACTCTGGCGGTGTCAACTTAGATCGAGACTTAGATGAGGCTGAAGAGACTGAAGAGGAAGGTAAGATCATAGAGGACATTTTTTCCTACCGTGGTACCCTGTGTATATGACGCGGCTTATACCGTAATCTCCCGCGTATAAGGTGCAGCCCACGTATAAGGCGCATCTAGAGTTTTGGAAAATTTTCAAAAAAAAAAAAAATTCAAAACTTTGGTTCTACTGAATGAATTTTCAAAATTCAAAGACCTATGTGTAACTTGGGCCCCATAGACTCCCCTGGGCCCCCATATATCCTATTATGGCTAAGGGGGCATGTAACATGTAAGAAAGGTCTTGGAGTCCCCCTTGTGGATGCAATGAGAACTAAAACCCCCCGTATAAGACACACCTTATACCCGGGAGATTACGGTATATGAGTACATTGTTTAGGTCTATGGTTACAGTAATTCGCCTTGGTCCACCAACTGATTTAGATCAATTGAAGTAGGTACTTCGAATTTTCGTTTCTCTGGAAGGGCTGAATTCTGTTATTTTTTTCTTGGCAAAAAAGAAGTCATAATTATTAAGGAAAATTAAAAAACTGAAGCAATTGCGCAATAATATCTTTTTCTTCCCAGAAGTCAGCAGTGAAAATGAAAAGATTAATACAAAACTGAAAGGTAAAAAGAAGATGAAGGGAAGGCATCCCCTCAAAGGTGTGAAACGGCCAAGAGGTTCATTGAAGTATCGGTGTCGATGGTGTCCCTACTCGTCTGATGTAAAGGAGGAGCTGGTTGGTCATATAGCAAGCGTCCACTCTGGGGACCGGATGTATGAATGTGAGTTCTGCAACAGGAAGTTCTCAGCCACCTCATCGTTAAAGCGCCACAAAGTGAGGCACACTGGTAAGGGAGCGATTGTTTTAACTAAATACAACCTCTTCATTAGCTATGATACAGCATGACTCCTCCTACAGGGGCATGGCTAGTTTGGACTCCATGCAGTAACTGCTATAGACCAACATGTTTGTAATGGTCTGCCTCATTTTTTTCTGCCCACTATTTTCTTTCAATATCCGGGTCTCCCCAACCCATTTTTAAAAGGGGTCTGGTCTCCCTTTTTAGTCCCCTCTTATCCTCTGACCTTCATCCTCATTCAATGGTCGGGCTTCCCTAGTCCACTTAAAAGGGTCTATATCTCCTCTTTCCTATCCCCTCAGATGTGTGTCGTGCACATATGCGTGGGCACTGATACATTTCTGTGAAATTGTGTAATGTAGTTCTCGCCATGAATATGACCTTAGCTGTCGAAATGGCGTTAAACATTTATTACTCACTCTTTCAATATCGATTTTTAACATTGCAAGTGGACATTCTTGTGAGGGGTGTCTGTGCACTAAGATCAAATCTACTGTGGAAACTTGGGACTGGATGCTTGACATGCCCATGTGAGCAGCAGGGCTACTAGAGCGCCATATGGTGTATTAACCAGGTCAAACAAATGTATAGGGGGTCAACCAAATTTTGACGCTCTTTTTGGAGTAGCGGGGGCCATGTTAAATGTTGGCATCTTCACAACAGAACAGGTGCCTAAACATGACAATACATGCATATATTTTGGGTATGTTGTGGACACCTCAGATATAACTCAAAGTATGGAAAATGAAGTAAGGAACAAATGAAAAAGAAAAAAAGGGTAAATCCAGGCTTTGGGGATTTAGATTATTACAGCAGAAAACAATACTTCATCAGACATTCTGATTAAATAGAGTAATGCTGGGAAAATCAAAATAGTTATGATGAAGTAAGTACAAAATGTATATTGATAAATACATAGTTTATTTATTTCCCCCATGTAGGTGTGAAGGAACACGAGTGTCCAGTTTGCGGTAAACGGTTCTACGACCCGAATGAACTCAAGACGCACTCTGTGGTACATACAGGTAGGTCAGATATCTTTACATACCCCAATATCCTAAACAGTTGTACCAACCGGATAAGGCCTTAGGAGTTTGTTACTGTAAATTGTTAAACTGTTAATGCATCAAGTACTTAATTAGCAATTAAATTCATTTCATGAGCCTCTAGATGCTTTGTTAGGCCGTGTTATTATAATAACTAGGATTACGGGATTTTTCAGCTGATATTTTGGGCGGCAAAAGGTAAAAAAAGTTAGATTTTAGCATCTAAATATCCCAGTGGCCAAAGGCAAAAAGAAAATACCTAGAATGCCCTAAAAGTAAACTTTTCGGGCATCTAAAAGGACCTTTTGACAAATAAGTATAAATTTCCGAGGGAGTAGTTTAAAGAAAGGTCGAGATAGCTACTCCCCATGGATTTTTTTTCAATTTTTTTTAAACCAAAAATCTCAGCGACCAAAGGTAAAAGAACAAACAACCATGCATCCCTTCCTCCCCTACAGGAGAGCGCCTGTACCAGTGCAGTAAGTGTTCTAAGTGCTACACATGCAGTGCCAACCTGAGGCGGCACTATCGTATACACACGGGGGAAATGCCATACAAGTGTAAGGAGTGTGACGCACGCTTCAGGGACTTCTCCTCACTCAAACTACACAAACTCAAACACACAGGTTGGTCAACTAGAAGCTTTATCCCTTTAAATTTCTATTGTTCATTTCCTGTAGAAAGGTATAAAAAATTGGAAGCTTTCTGCGTAGTGCATTGATGTATTTTGTCCATTGATGGCATAACATTTAATACTGTTCGGTCTCATTTGAAAAACTATTTGAGAAATTCACTCTTAAATATTGATTAAGATTGCCAAAGGAAGCAATGTATTCTCTAGGGGATTGACATCTCCCTCTCTTTTGTAGTATGTCTTTTGTCGATGTTCGTAACATAACAGATGAAACTGCGTCATAAATTTACCTTGCATGATGCGGCTAGATTTTGATTACAATTTCAGGAGAGAAGCCATACACATGTGAAGTGTGCAGTAAACAGTTTAAGACATCATCTGACTTCCGGCGCCATGAGCGTACACATACAGGTGAACGCAAGTACAACTGCCGCGAGTGTGGAAAAATGTTTATTCAAGGGTTTGTATTACATATTTTTTTCTAATTCCAGTCAATCTAATAATCTGTTCTCTCAATGAACATATTTCAAAAAGAAAATCGTTCCGGATTTTTCTCTCTCTGGTGCAATTATGCGGGGGCACCAACACATCTCTCAATTAGTCTATTATAGTTTTTCCTCGATGGATATGACCTTAGGCTTAGCTACCGAAATGGCATCAAACAACCACTGCTCACTGACTATATATCACTGACAAGTTATACATCATGTCGATCCATAACACATAATGCATTATGTTGTCCTTTATCCATTTAAAGACCGCTGGTGCATTAATGCATCATGCCCATTGGTCATCATGATGCACCAATTAAGTGCTAGCGAGACTGCTCGCCAGCACTTAATTGGAGAATCATGCGGACCCTAAGAGGCTAAAACATATACTCCCAGAGGGTCGTCTTGATGCACAAATGAAGTGAGCAGTCTCGTCAGCACTTCATTTGTGCATCAGGACACCCAATGGGCATGATGCATTAATGCACTAGCAGCCCATAATGGGTTAAGGTGTAACCACCAATTACTCCGGGTATCTTCCTTACTCCAGGTGGCACCTCGTGCAGCACATGCGGGTGCACAACAATGAGCGTGCATGGTCGTGCCAGCAGTGCGGTAAAAACTTCAGAACCAAGGCGAGCCTGCAGTACCACACACGGAGTCACCTGGGTATCAAGGACTATATCTGTCTGGTCTGTAACAAGGCATTTAGCACCAAGAAGTACCTACAGAGTCACCAGGTGGTCCATACCCTGGCCAAACCCTACCGCTGTGCTGTCTGTGGGGCCCGGTTCAACCAGCAGGCCAATATGAAGCGACACGAGCGCATCCACTCCAACCACAAGCCCTACTCTTGTAAGGTATGTGGGAAGAAATTCAAGTACATCAACTCACTGCAGTACCATGAGGGGATACACCGCGGGGTCCGGCGGATCTGTGATGTGTGCGGGTTGGGGTTCCGCAGTATGGGCGGGATGAAGAGACATTTCTGTGACCCGAGTTTGTATAACACAAACCTCCTCAAGACCGCAACCAAGCAGAAGCTGGTGGTTATTGTTAAGCGATTTGATTTGGAGTTACTGGAGAATGGAATATACAAAGTGGATGTTACTAAAGAGACTGAGGTAGCAGAGAGTAGTAAAACAGCCAGCCAGGAGGTCCACCACCCGAGAATCGTTTTGAAAATTCCCAAGAAAAAGCTGAAGAGAAAGACGCTGAATGTGTTGCAGATGACGGCTCTGCGGAAGGAGCGAGTGGATGAGGTGCCATCTGCGGTCTGTCACCAGGTATCAGAGGAAGCGGATGGAGACACAGTGCAGCCTGTACCAGCAGTAACTCCTACTGTAAAAAGGGGCAGAGGGAGACAAAAGAAGATAAAACCAACTCCGCCATCAGCAGAGAAACGCGTCCCCCCGCTGCGGATCAGCACATCGTCAGGCAGCCCGGAGGCGCGGCCTGTTCCTGTGTGTCTCTTCACCAGGCAGGAAATCACAGACCAGAACACCACCTGGCAATCCCCCTGCAGGAGCTCATTCCAACTGGTAAAGACAGAGTTTGACGAGCCGATCTACTCTGACAGTAACAGTCGGTCCGCCTCTGATGTGGTACCTCGAGGTGAGAGTCCGGGTCTATCGTTCGGTCTCACCGTCCTGAAGAACCCTGATGGGGAGATGATCGTTAAGGAGGAGTTAATGGAGGAAGGTGGAGAAGAGAACACAGAGGGGTTTGCCACCATGGATAAGATAAGCCCTGACCGACCTCAGCGACAGGCGGCCAGAGAGCGACAGGTGGTGGGAGATATTAGTGATATGGACCTCATGAAGGCAGCGTATGTCTAACCCGTCTCAGCATATTTTCCCCACACTCTCCCGACCCTGGGATTTTTGAATAGCGGTATAAAATCCCAGAACTGGGTTTAGAACTTACTCCAAAAATAGAGTAGGAAAATGATATCTAACAGAATCAGCAGTTTTATGCTGGCTATTAACATTGATGATATTGTTACATTCCCAGTAGTGGTAATATATGGTATACACCTTCATGGAGGTTTGCATATCTGCTGCAGCTTAGAAATCTCACAAGATAGGATGGTCCTAATTGACCTTCTGAAGATTCGAATAAGTCACATAGAAAAAGTATGAAATTTAAACTCTAATTGAAAGTATGGAGAAGATAATATTTTGGCCTGGTAAGAACACGGTTAACTTCTGAAGAGAAAGGGTGCCTTTTGGGAAAAGGGTTAGGGGGAATCATGTAGGCTTTCTCTTTGAAAGCTGGTGGAATTCTTTTGCACATCTCTCAGAAGAGAAAGGAAGATTTTACCTTTTCTCCTCTCCCGCCAAGTGGGAGGCAAATTCTTCCAAATATTCTTCCATAATGCTGAAATTCCAAATGATCTTCCATGCATTTATTTTGAGATAAAAGGGTGCGTAAAGTCCTTAACCCTGTAACTGCGTCCTGATGCATTCATACACTACTCTTCTATACCAATATGTTGTCATGATGCGTGCAGCGCGTCTGTTTGCCACGACTTCTTTAACGCTTCATTGCGATTAAGGGATATGATACACATTAAAGTATCAAACAGCCCATACAGAGTTAGAACTCGTCAGACATTAGACCTGCAAAGCAGGGAGACTTTATAGTTGGATTCAGTCATTTCTATTAAAAAGGTGCAAATGAGTTTTTTTATACCTCTTAACTTATACATTGACTTTAAGTCAAGGGACAAAACCAAGTGTGCTTCGTGTAAGGTGTAACCAGTGCCAAAAGTGCTTGACAAGTCTTGGAGTTCATATGGAATAGTGCTATGTGACCCTAAAAGGATTATAATACAAATATATAATGATTGGTTCTTTCACCATGAAATTGTTGTGGGTGATTTCTTTTATGTAGTACCAATTTTCCATTACCGATATTGAGTCTGGTAGTTAGGAAAATAATCTGGGTTCATATATGAGTAAATTAATTTCTTTTTTTTCTATTAAGAGAAACTATTTGTTCATATTTTATTGAAAATGGCTTGACATTATCGACGTGTAGCTATATTTTACAAAATGTGAACCTTATGAAGTATTTCTTTCTAAATATTATCGAGTTTGACCAATTATGTATATATTTGTTAATGAAGGAGACTATAATATCTTAACCTATGTATTATTGTAAAAAGGGACTCGTCATCTTTTTGTAATGTTAATTAACGTAGTGTGTGTATCACCATTAGACGGAACGTACCATAGCTTGAATGTACCAGCACCTTAATGCACCATGTCTTCGACCCATTGGTCGTAATGTACCGAGCCTGTAGTCGGAATGTCCCACTCAGAAAGTCGCAATGCCCAATGCCTACCACAGGCATCTAAGGAGAAATCTGGTCATTGAGTACTGTTCCATAAAGTACTCACCTATAAGGTGCATCCTTGACTACAAGGTGCCTATATACATGGGTAAATAGTGATGCTGTGACGCAGGGGTTTTAAAAAGTGACGGATGGCAACATTATCAAAAGTTCCCAGGAAATTGGCATAATATACATAAGAAGTGATGGAGTGACGTGCCCTCCTTCCTAAAAGTGACATCCTCAAAACTCTGAGCACCCATGTATGGGCACTACAAGGGACTAGAGACAATACCATTCCTTAGCTGAGACAGCCCTGGATACAATGCTGAGAAACAAATGGACAAGTAATTTGGGATGGTACATTACGACCAGTGGTGATGGTGCATTACGACCAAGTGGGTGGGACATTACGACCAGGGCGACGGTGCATTCCGACCAGAGGGGTGATACATTTTGTCTGGGACATTGTGGCAGTGGTACATTACATCTATAAATCGTGTGTATATATGTGACAGGCTAAATCTAACCCTTTTTCTGTTAAGAATTGAGTTACTGTTTAGTTTGGTTGTGACTAATGAATTATGATAACTGCTGTGGTGAATTCACTATTGGAAGACCCACTTTACTATAATGTCAACCCTTAAAGGCAGCTGATGCAGGAGTGCATCATGCCCATTGGCTCTCATGATGCACCAATGAAGTTCAGGCGAGACTGCTCGCCAGCACTTTATTGGAGCATCATGCTGCCCCTCCGGGAGTATATGTATCAATCCCCGGAGGGTCGGCATGATGCTCCAATGAAGTGCTGGCGAGCAGTCTCGCCAGTGCTGGCGAGCAGTCTTGCCAGCACTTCATTGGTGCATCATGATGGGTCCGTGCATAAATTGTAGAGGCGCACCCCTTATAATCTCTTCTTTTCTTTTCTAAATTCTTATTTTATTTTTACATTTCATTTTGTACAAATGTATGAACTGTCATAATACACCATAACAAGTGAGTCAATTGATCGCCATAGGCCAATATGATATTTTGGAGAGATTTGAAGAATATTTTCCCGCTATTTCTAACATACCTATGGACGTAGATATTGTGTAGGTCTATGACAAGTAAATGTTTTGTAATAATGTAGTTTGATGACTATATGAGAAGTTATATAACTTAATTATAAGATGACTGACATCTCATCGATATGTTGGTCTTTAATTGGAGAAAAACGATGTAATCGAACATATTGTGAGGACCGTGCCTGAAAAATAGATATAGAAATGTGTGCAGGCAATGAGGTTAAAAAAAAAGTCTAATTTGACTACCTGCCAATTAATTAACTATGTAATCATTGATTAGATAAAATATTTGAAATAAAAGAGCAAAAGATCATTAAATTTCTGCTTGATACCATAGTTCAGTCAATCAGGGCATTGTCTCCCTATTATTGTTATCACCTGACTTCACACCTAAAACAATAGAGAGGTACTTGGGATGATTAAGATAAGGGACAGGATGCAGCTTATCAGTCTTATCACTGGCCATTGTTCTGGAGGCTGATAAGGAATTTACCCAGAATACCCTGCTCTGGAGTCGGGGGCAAAACGAAGATGGCAACCTCCATTGCCTGATATGCTAATGCCCTAAGACGCACCCTGAGTATAGACGTCGTGTATAAGGCTACCTCGCATATATGACCCACCCTGAGTTGAAACCAGTGCCATATGTTACAGATAGGAGCAGTACCTATTTCTTAAGTTTTGTGATTTTTCTGAATTTATCATTTGTGAATTTTCTCAGACGTATCTGTAGATTTGAAGAAAGTTTCCTTCTCGCCTCAACATTTACAATGAATTAAGAATTCCCATGTGAATCTTTAGAATATTTCATGTACCCTGACTTACATCCCTGTGCTGTTATAATATAATAATTACCTCGCCTGTAAGGCACACACAGACTTGTATAAGCCGCATTTGGTGGTGGTTTGTTTAATAATGTGCGGCTTATAGCCGGGGTTCTACCATAGGTAGCTTATATAGAGTGAGTTTTGTAAGTACATGTATAACATCTGTTAAATTATAAATAATTGTGATGTCGTATCAATTACCGAAATCAGTCTGATTATAACCATGGGTGATTATATAAAGTTATTTACTGTTTTCTTCACTGTGGTCTGTAGAATTCACTTTGGCCTTTAGTAAGAGGGCTACACAATAGTCTCCACTATGATGTAAAATAATGTTAAATTTAAAGCAATTGTATTGCAAGTGTAAGGGATTTGAAAAAAAATAGTGTTAAATCGTATTCTTTGCTAATATGTTAGATTTATTCATAAAAACAACCAAGAAAATGTCTGCTGCTGATGGTTCCCAAAAATCGTCCCTAAATAACCCAAGAAAATGTACACCGAGTGTTGGGAAATGTAAATAAAAAATCTGTGCCATATTTGAATATTTTTGAAGAGATAACACATTATGTAATACGCAAACCATGACAATTTATTCCAAGTGTGACTTGATAGAAAAAAATGAATGAATGTACGCCAAGTGAGGGGGGGGATAAAAAATATAGAGGTTCTATATATTCTGTACTTACCATGAAATATCAATGTCACTAATGGTACCAGAGATAACATGTATGAACTACGCAAGGATTATGGGCACACATGACAATAAACTGAAGGTGAACAATAAGCGCTTTTCTGCTGTCTATTCTGTTCTGTTCAAAATAGGCTGGGGTTAACAACGGGAAGATATCCAAACTAATTCGTCGACTTGGTGCAAGAACTGACATTTTGGCAAAATTGAGTTTTCTTCAGTTTTGACATAGATCCGTATCTGCCTACTATAAAAGTACTGGAGCGCTGTCTCTGTGTTCCTACAGACCCAAGCATGCAAGTATAATAACCAATAAGGTTGTGTCCATTTGGTGCTATAGTTAGTTTTTGTGTCTCCTGTAAAACCTGAAAAATGAAGTTTCAACCTTCTTGCACTAAGGCGACAAATTATTCATTCACTACCACAATAGTTGGGGCTGTGAAGAAACAACATTTCATTTGCTCACCCAACACATCTTTTATTTGCTTATGATTAACATTTTTTTGTTCAACAACATAATTGTTTACAAAATATATCGATCTATTGTGCAAACAAACATTTGAGCGAATTGTACATGTATTACGATTAGTTGTTTTTAGGTTACGGGAAATAATTACTGGCTGGTAATCAGAAAAAAAAAAAACTTGTTCAACAGATCTTCAAGTAAATAATTCTTTCTTCACAATGACTTATTGTCCTCACATTGAAGTGAAGTTACATCTTGGTAGGAATGCAATGTACAGTATGAATAACATATCTCCAAAATGGGACACAGCAATAATACATTTTCCTTAGGGAATTTACAAACATTTCCCCCTATCTTGTCCCCGGTTTATAATATAAAGGCACGTTCACTAATTTGCCATGACAAGTATGATTCTGTATATAAGATATTGGTATACAACAATAGAGCAAACTCCAATCTTCAGACTAATAATACTTTTGGCATTCATGACTTCTGAAGATGGGTTTCTGTGACTATTGGAAATAATTATGATGAAAAGTAAACCATTATAGGCATCTTTGGCATGGCAATGCATTGAGCTGTTGGTTATTTGTATTTCCACAAATTTTCGAGACACATTTTGGATAATAAAACCTGTGCAAATCGATCTCATTATACATGGTACCGATATCAAATATAGGGTAGATTAACCTAAATACGTCCACATACATTGAGACGTCCACCCAACCTTTTTACCATGAGAAATAGATTTACTCTGTATCAACATTAATTTATGAAATCATTGATGAGCATTCGATCTACCAATTGGTAATATTGTCAATATTGATTCAGTAGCAAACCCAATGTTATGGCTATTTTCTGGGGTGGGACGTCTCAAGGTATGTGTACGTCTTTAGGTTAACTTACCCTAAGGTAAAAAATATAGCTGTTGGTGATGATAACCTATATACACATTATGGCATCTTTAAGACATGGTTTTTAGCAGAGATAACATTGCCATCAGGAAGACGAGTACACCAGACGCCTTGATGTATCCTGCCGCACCTGGAGGAGAGAAAACATAGTCCTTTATTTATAATGTACAATGGCTTTGCTCTAATTGGATACTTTGTTTTTGCCGGGACAATACCCCGCCTGTCTTATATGAGGAGTCAGATTTTTGCCCCTCCCCCTCCCCCATCTGAGGGCTCGAAATCCTTTTGCCTACCCCGCCCCTCAGCTGTTTAATGTTTAATTACCTACTTCACCTACTTCATATTCCTTTAAATGCAATACATCCCCTGGTAGTCCTAAGGCTCCAGATGCACATTTTGGAAGAAACACATTGTTGCACCTCCAAGTTAGCTTAAGTTGCACCGAATATTAAGCATTCAATTAGGCGTTTTGCTGGATACATTGCTTTTGATGTGAACCCTTGATGTGAACCCTTACTTTCCATGGATAATATATATATATATATATATATATATATATATATATATATATATATATATGGTGAGTAACTCGCCGGGCCTATATATATATATATATATATATATATATATATATATATATATATATATATATATATATATATACATCATTACAATTTAAAATGTTATCGTCACAATGCGTATCGCAAATTTAAGCAGAGTATAAAGAAGCTTACCAAGGTGGAATTTGACAGCGGGTGAGCTGGAGAGGCCCTCCCCTCCCCTACTGTAGCCATACACTCTCAGCTTGTAGTGCATGTCAGGGTTCAGGCCGTGCACCACTAATTCTATCTCCTTCTTAGCCTCGTAGTCGTTCTCCCGGGCCTCTTTGATGTCGTCCCCTTGCCGCCAGATCCGCACCTAGGGAAGGGAAGGAGGGCCATTGTTTTAATCTGGTTAATTATCTCATTAATTGCCATATAACGCTTCAGCGCTTTATGCCATTCAGTTTTCATGATGCTGGATCATAGCCCAGGTGAGTAACTCGCCGTGTCATAGCCATGGTGAGTAACTCGCCGGGCCTATATTCATGCATCAGATCAACCCTTTGATCCTGCATCAATCCATGCCGATAGGGTCATCATGATGCATGAATGCAGCCTTGGTGAGTAGACTTGCCAGGACTGCATTCATGCATCATGGCTACCAGTGAACATACTTGTTTAGAACCCTGGATGCCCCCTGCTTGCTTAGGTAATCATGCACAGGCATGTAAAAGCAAAATGTAATTGGATTCTGCATGTTGCAGCACTACCACTAGGATCTCTATTGTTTCCCTGTTAAAAGAAATGGGCACACAAAATAAGACACAAACATATTATGTTTTACCAAAAGGACCCTTTAATCTTTGGGTATTCTAATATGGTGTGCAGGGGTGTTAGAAGGGTATTCTAATATGGTGTGCAGGAGTGTTAGAAATAAGACAGTATTTAACACTAATAGGTCTATTCCAAATACAACTGCCTGTCTCATATAGTGCCATATATAGGGTAGTGTCATCAAAATGTCTAAGCTCTCGAGCTTCATGGCCCCCACCCACATAGCCCACTGTCCCATAGCCCTGCGGTGGGTTGGCTCCACTCCCCCTAGGCCCCCATTCTTATATCAGAAAAAAAGCATTTATTATGACCTAAACCTAAATAATTCACTTCTAAAACACCTTTACATCTTTTCTTATTCCCAATATATCTTTTTTACTCAAATAAAACGATGCAAATTCATCCTTCCTCGTACACCCTATAATACCAATCAGTACCTATTCATACCAACCCGTACCTACCCAGTACCTAACCACTGGTCACTGTCAAACTATTCCAAGAAGGCCAAAAAACGTCAACAAACCTGCCAAAAAACGTCAACAAACTCGACATGATGCACCAATTGAGACATCTAATCAAAATTCTGAAGTGACAGAATGTATTTAAATATTTTTGTACCCCCTACATGAGATTATTTGCCATATTTCCGTTAATTTTTTAAAAACGTTTTTCGGCTATTTTTTTTTGGTTGTCCTTTCGCGGCTGCTACAGTAGGTACAGCCTGGCAGCATGATGTAATTTATGGACGGCCCTTTAAAGTTAAACAGATGCCTACTGTAATGATGTCAGTCAAGGACGTACCCTGTATCCTGTTAGAGGCTCCTCTATGTTAGTTGTACTCACTCCCCGCCAGGTGACTCTGATGGAAGTGGAAGACAACTGGTAGACCTTCACCTCCACCGGCTGGTTGATGGGGGCTGTATGGAAAATATAACACATGTATGTACATAGACAACGGTTCACTCTTGTTGGGTATGTAGACTGGTATTCTGGCTGGTTAATTGTAATTAAAGCAATGGGAAGCACATTTACAATAATATATAGGCGTCGTTTTGACACCATAGGAGTAATATAGGAACCCCGGGGGGGGGGGCACTCCCTATGTTGGACATACACATATGTGCGGCTGGCAAGGGTACTTTTTCAGCCAAATGTCCCTACCAAGCCTCTGGTTTCAGACCAAAGTGTCCCTAGCAAGGGTCTACTTTTGAGCAAAATGTCCCTAGCAAGGGTCAACTTTCAGCAAAATACCCCGATTCAAGTGGAAAATTCCGAAATTTTGATGAATATTTTCCCAGTTTTCATGAAAATAACATGAACAAAATTCAAATCTTCTCCCAAACAAGGTCAATTTAAGATATTTTGAGCAAAATCTAAGACTGTTATATCAAAAGTTCCCTAGCAAGGGTAGGGTTTTGAAGAAAAAAAAAACGCGATTGAGGGCCCTAGCAAGGGTAAGGTTAGTCGGGGGTTCAGCCACACACCCATATAAAAAAAAATTGAAGTGCCCCCCCTGAGATAGGAACAGTAATATAATTTCAATATCCAAACTTCAAGCCCCAGGTGTGGCTTATAGCTTTCTCCTGAGCTCAGGGTATGGGGTTATGCAGGTGTGGGGCCTACTGGGTCCTCCCCACACCAGTTTCTCTCCATTCTTAAAATATATAATTTCTCCACCCATTATTACATAAGTGAGTGACACAATTACTCGATAGGGTAGATATCAAGCAATTCGAACAAAAAAAGGAGCAGCCTTAGAGAGTGGTCATTTTTTAACAACAGGGGGAAGGGGTGGTGGAATTCAGTCCCTCCCCAAACCCACCAACCCCCTCCCCGTTGTAAAAAAAAAAAATAACTCCCTTACCTTGCCTTAGCGTCCGTTGTGGGAAGGGGTCTGTGATTGGTCCATTTCCAGCCTCGTTCCAGACATAGACGCCAAACATGTAATAGGTGTCAGGCCATAGTCCAATCACCATACCCTCCGAGGCCTGACCATTAATGGTGATACGCGGGGCATCCTCCATAATACCTGAACCATAACGTTCACGCTCCCAGTATCCCACCTAGATCCAAAAATTACACAGTACATTTTGGGTGAAATACTACAGAAATCGAAGGAAATGGAGAAATGGAGGGGGGGGGGTAATTGCGAGGAAAGGGGAGAAAATGTGAGAAATCATGGAAGTAGTGTGAGAAATTTAAACAGAGGAAATATTGGGAAGTATCAGGAAAGTATCAGGCCAAGGTTTGCCTACAGTAAGATAATCCTTCCTACTATTTCATTTTCTTTAACTCTTTGTAATTATATAACTAATTGTAGCATTAAATCTTTCACGATGGTACTTCCAGCTCACTTATAAACAATATACAGAGAGTAATTGCAAGAAATAAGTGCTGCTGTGAACTAAAACTGGTTTACCACTCAGGGTGATCGTATATTGCTGTGCTGATGTGAACTAAAACTGGTTTACCACTCAGGGTGATTGTACATTGCTGTGCTGATCTGAACTAAAACTGGTTTACCACTCAGGGTGATCATACATTGCTGTGCTGATCTGAACTAAAACTGGTTTACCACTCAGGTACTCCGTAGACGCTCTGAGGGAATCTCAGAGACCAAGTCTGTCTGTTGTAGTCTGTTTGGTCAGCCAATCTGGCAGAGTGGCCATTTCTCACAGAAGTACTTACTGTTCAGGTCCAATGCTTCCACCAACACTTCCCTCAATGTATATCCAAAGATTCACAATACACAAAGCACTTGAAATACTTGTGATAATTAATAATCCAAGTGATTTTCAAATCTCCCTCCCTAACTCCAAATCATTGTCGGCCATCTTGAAGCCAGGTGTAGCCACCTAGTGCCAAAAAGACTACACTATTCTTGGTTGGTTAGCCCTATGTTTCAAGAGCAGTCTAACACCAGGTAGCACCCCAGCATGTTGACAATGGAGGCCATTGAGGTAGTGATATCTAAGCTCAAGATAAACATGTCAGATTTATTGGATATATCTCATGTTTCAGTCAATATAAGCTGATGTACATGAAAACTACATGTTTGTGAATAGGAGGAACAATTTCCAGGAACTGAAAGTGAGTACTTAGTTTAGACTAGCCATGTGTTTGTGCCACTATAGACTTGTATACATCTTGGATCCTGCCTGTGAGCAGGCAGGTATTTCGGCCTACACTCAGGGTGATCTTACATTGCTGTGCTGATGTGAACTAAAACTGGTTTACCACTCATGGTGATCTTACATTGCTGTGCTGATGTGAACTAAAACTGGTTTACCACTCAGGGTGATCGTACATTGCTGTGCTGATGTGAACTAAATCTGGTTTACCCCTCAGGGTGATCGTACATTGCTGTGCTGATGTGAACTAAATCTGGTTTACCCCTCAGGGTGATCGTACATTACTGTGCCATCTCTATGAAATAGAAGAGAAAGGGCACTCTAGACTATCACAACCCCATGTGGTAGCTGAACACTACCACAACCCTCTGTGCAGCTTGCCGTTTAACACTGAAGAGATTGTATTAAAACCTCTCCCTATAAATGCCATGCTTTTGAAATAAACTCCTGGTGACCCTTATTGTTGACCATTGGGGTGAGGGGTGGTTATGCACTTATGCTAAAGGGCAGTCCATAAGATACTCACCCTGTATCCTCCAAGTTTGCCTCCAACAGTCTCAACTGTGTCCTCTACTGATTCCCAGCTCACTATACAGGCCGTGGCATTATACGGCTGGATCTTGACGTCCTTCGCTATGACCTCAGGTACTGTAAAACATGGCCAATGTCAGATAGGGTGAAACCTACATAAGATTTCTTTTTTTCAAGATGAGAGGTAAACAAATTCCTAATGCTTAAAAGTTATTCAATCACCCCGGGGCTTATTGGCAAAGGTATGGTTTGTGGGGTTTCAAGTGAGTTATTTACCGGGTAGATGTATCTAAAAAATTGCCTTTTGAAGTAGCCTTTATTTTTGTACCCCTACGCTGCTGTGCCCAGGTTTGAGAGGGGTTTGCATATGAAAGAGGTTTCATAGTATCTATCAGGACAATACACAAAGCTAAGCCATTTTTGGTTGTTATGAGTGCCGTGGTGAATAATCTACCAGGACTACATCCATACCCATCCAGCACGTCCACATGGGCCCCAAATGGGAACCCACTGGGCTCTCTGGACTAGCTGCCTGCAGGATAATCCAAATCCACATGTTATATGGGGGTTATGCACTCGAGATGAGGCAGCATGATGCACCAATGCAGTACCAGTAAGACGCACTAGCACTGCATCGGTGCATCAAGGCTACAAATGAGCACAAATCTGGAGGCAACATGCAGCCCTTATTAATCTTTGAGGAGCCACTGATGCATTAATACATCATACCCATTGGTCGTCATGATGCATTGATGCAACCCTGGTGAGTAAATTACCAGGGTTACATTTATGCATCATGCTGACCCTATACAATTGATACATTCTCAGAGGGCCGGCATGATGCTCCAATGAAGTGCAGTTCATTGGTGCGTCATAATGACCAATGGTATCAGCCCTTAAAAAAGTTAAAGGGTCAGAGTAACATAGGTAAGACAGCAGTTCATTGGTGCATCATAATGACCTATGGTAGCAACCCTTACAGGGTGAGAGTAACACAGGTAAGACAGCAGTTCATTGGTGCGTCATAATGACCAATGGTAGCAACCCTTACAGGGTGAGAGTAACATAGGTAAGACAGTAGTTCATTGGTGCGTCATAATGACCAATGGTAGCAACCCTTACAGGGTGAGAGTAACACAGGTAAGACAGCAGTTCATTGGTGCGTCATAATGACCAATGGTAGCAACCCTTACAGGGTGAGAGTAACATAGGTAAGACAGTAGTTCATTGGTGCGTCATAATGACCAATGGTAGCAGCCCTTACAGGGTGAGAGTAACACAGGTAAGACAGCAGTTCATTGGTGCGTCATAATGACCAATGGTAGCAGCCCTTACAGGGTGAGAGTAACACAGGTAAGACAACAGTTCATTGGTGCGTCATAATGACCTATGGTAGCAACCCTTACAGGGTGAGAGTAACACAGGTAAGACAGCAGTTCATTGGTGCGTCATAATGACCAATGGAAGCAGCTCTTAAAGGGTGAGAGTAACACAGGTAAGACAGCAGTTCATTGGTGCGTCATAATGACCAATGATAGCAGCCCTAAAGGGGTCAGAGTAACATAGGTAAGACAGCAGTTTATTGGTGCGTCATAATGACCAATGGTAGCAACCCTTACAGGGTGAGAGTAACATAGGTAAGACAGCAGTTCATTGGTGCGTCATAATGACCAATGGTAGCAACCCTTACAGGGTGAGAGTAACATAGCTAAGACAGCAGTTCATTGGTGTGTTATAATGACCAATGGTAGCAACCCTTACAGGGTGAGAGTAACATAGGTAAGACAGTAGTTCATTGGTGCGTCATAATGACCAATGGTAGCAGCCCTTACAGGGTGAGAGTAACATAGGTAAGACAGCAGTTCATTGGTGCGTCATAATGACCAATGGTAGCAGCTCTTAAAGGGTGAGAGTAACATAGGTAAGACAGCAGTTCATTGGTGCGTCATAATGACCTATGGTAGCAACCCTTACAGGGTGAGAGTAACATAGGTAAGACAGCAGTTCATTGGTGTGTCATAATGACCTATGGTAGCAACCCTTACAGGGTGAGAGTAACATAGGTAAGACAGCAGTTTATTGGTGTGTCATATTGACCAATGGTAGCAGCTCTTAAAGGGTGAGAGTAACATAGGTAAGACAGCAGTTCATTGGTGTGTCATAATGACCTATGGTAGCAACCCTTACAGGGTGAGAGTAACATAGGTAAGACAGCAGTTCATTGGTGTGTCATAATGACCTATGGTAGCAACCCTTACAGGGTGAGAGTAACATAGGTAAGACAGCAGTTCATTGGTGCGTCATAATGACCAATGGTAGCAACCCTTACAGGGTGAGAGTAACATAGGTAAGACAACTTACGCTTCATGGCGGACCTGATGGTGACCTGGGGAGACATGGGGCCGGGTCCCTTGTCATTGACTGCCTGCACAGCTACGTCGTATGGCTTGTAGAACAGGTCTTTACCCACTCTGATGGTAGCGTGGGACGACTGATTGCCCACCTTAACACACTGCAATAAATACCACATTATTCACTCTATAACGGTGTGATGGTAGCGTGGGACGACTGATTGCCCACCTTAACACACTGCGGTAAGTAACACATTATTCACTCTATTACTCTGATTGTACACATTCACTGATGGTGATGGTAGCATTGGATGAGTCATTCACTCACACACTGCACTAATAACGCACACATTCACTAATCATGGTGGTTAGTGTGATACCAGTCATTCACTCACACACTGCACTAATAACGCACACATTCACTAATCATGGTGGTAGTGTGATACCAGTCATTCACTCACACACTGCAGTAATAACGCACACATTCACTAATCATGGTGGTAGTGTGATACCAGTCATTCACTCACACACTGCAGTGATAATGCACACATTTACTGATGACGCTTATAGCATGATAGCATGATATGAGTTATTCACTCAAAACCTCTACTACTAATGCACACATTCACTGACCATGGTGGTAGTGTGATATGAGTCATTCACTCACACACTGCAGTAATAACGCACACATTCACTAACCATGGTGGTAGTGTGATACCGGTCATTCACTCACACACTGTGGTAATCATGCACACATTCACTGATGGTAGCAGGGTATGAGTCATTCACTCATACACAGTAATAACGCACACATTAAATTTCTTTGATGGGGATATTAGTGTGATATCAGTCATTCATCCATACACTGCAGTAATAACACACATTTAGTAGCTTTGATGATGGCATGATACAGGTTTGTTGTATAATTATCATATTGAGTGCCCATGCTTTATGTAATGTACAAAAAGAAATTTTAATTATGACATAAAGATGAATATACAAAATCGTAGGAGATATATTTGGGCTATACTGATCAGCCAAAAAAATTGAAAAAGAAAAGAAATTGAAACATATTCTACTTGACGAAGTAAATTGACTTACACCAGACATGTCATCGGGCTCACACTGAAAATAGGAAGGTTATCAGTATGTAATATGAGTCTTTGTAATGAGATTGATGCAGGTAGAGTATGGCAAACCTCAAAAATTTAAGGGCCATATCATTCAGTACAGATGTAAGATTATATACTTCATCTGGTTATTATTACTTTGTGAATTGTTTCAGGAATATTACTTGCAGTTATACAGCAAAACTGATGGCAAAATAGTTTTCTCTGAGATAGTAATGATACCATAGAGAACAAAATAATGTTTCTGTGACACCCACCTTGAACTCTTTGTCACCAGCTGGCTTGTGGTACACAATATAGTGGAACCCGACTCCATTGTAGTTCCAGCGTTTCATCGGCTATAACAGAAAACGATAGGATATTGAAATAGGGTATGTGATGAGCTTGGATTGATCCATAGCTTTAAACCATAGGCAGCGGGGGTAAGGGATGCTCATACAACTACTCAGCTTTATGATCCTTTATTAGAGACCTAAGTAGGGGGAGGTGTTAAATAGCAACTTTTGCCATTCGGTTTCAGGGACAGGCTTTAGGTTTCAGGGACAGTTTCAGGGGTCAGAGTTCGCCCATATAGTGGAAATACAGCCAAAATTGAGACTTTCAGAATCAAACCTCATTATAAATTCATTAAAGTGATCGGAAATATTCATTTGGGGCCTAAAGAGACCCTTAGGAGCCATATTATGAGGATATGGGTATAACCTACCCTGGGGAGGGGGTTTGGCCTTGCTAAAGTACTGGTAATTCAGCTATTTTGGAGGTATTTGCTTATATAGAATCCAGTGCTTGGCCTGCCATGATAAATCAGAATAAGATCAGCAGTTTAGATTTTCCTAAAAGGCCAAATGTCCATTTGTGCCTCCAATCCCCCTAGCACCCCCCCCCCCCCCACCATGCCCATCACTACCTCCACCCCCATAGACCTATGTTCTGTTACAATAATATAATATAATATGCAGTCTGTATAAGACATATCCACATATTGTTGATTGCAATATATCAGTGAGTATGGATATGCTTTTCTACATCATTAGCCTGTTCTGAATAAATGGTTTCATGAAAGAAAGGGGAGGGGGCTTATCCCCCCTTCCCCTTTAACCCTCCAAAATCCAAAGGAGATTCCAAGAATTAACTAAGGCCATAAAAAAACATGGAATCCTAAAACTCAACTGTTCCAGACATATTGGAAGGAAGGGGACACTAGGCAAAGGGCCCCCTCCAGCACCCCTCCTCCCCACCCCCACCCCCCACATTAGGCTTCAAGATTTTACTGAAAATGTTGTAATAGAGGGAATAACACACATATTTCTTAGAGTCAAGCTCATACAACTGATTCTAGATGACTGATCAGCAGTTATCGATACATGTAGCCTCCTGCCCCCTCAAAATCTTGGTTAAGTCTGCCCTCCCTCTCCTTTAACCGTTTAAGGGCCGCTGATGCAGCAGTGCATCATGCCCATTGGTCATCATGAAGCACCAATGAAGTCCTAGTGAGCCTGCTGGCCAGCACTTCAAGGGAGCATCATGCCTACCCCCTTACCTATCCTGGTAGGGCCATCATGATGCACATATGAATCCCTGGCAGCTTACTCAGCATGGCTGCATTCATGTATCATGACGACCACAGGTCATGATGTATCATTGGCCCTTAAAGGGTTGAGCAATATTTTAAACACATTCTATAGGGTAATAACCTTATGATGCATGCGAAACATAGATGGTTGCGGAAAGAACATGACTTTTAGAGCAGGGCTATGCACCCCTAAAATGCATGATTTTGAGTTTGTGTGGTGAGCGCCACACTGTGTGTGTTCAAGGGGGTTTTGGGGTATCCCCCCAAGAGATATTTTAAAAAACTAGAAATTATTTGCTGTATTTTCAGGCCAATTTGTAAGTAACTGTTTGAGATCATTACATAAGTGTATACTGGTTTCCATATTTGGGGGGTGACATATTTTGCCCCCCCCCATGTGTGGGATTGAGGGGGCCATGCCCCTCCCCAGCCTGGCTGTTTCGACACCCCTGTCCTTTCCTATCTGTCAGCGGAGTGTTGGAGCAACACAGTGTTTACTGCATATCTTAGCATTGTTTTTATTGTAGGATTGGACTTGTATAGGGGTTGGTTGGAAGTTGAAAGTTAGGTATTCCAGAGGGGGGGGGGTCAAAATAGCAAATTTATCAGTATTTTAGCGAGCCCGACCCTCCTCTCCAGGGCAGGTTATACCTTTACCATCACAAGATGGCTTCTAAGGGTCTCTTCAGGTCTCAAGTGAACATATCTGACCATTTTCATGAATTTATAATGAAGTTTGATTAGGATTCTGAAAGTCTCAATTTGGGCTGTAATTCCACTGTATGGGGGAACTTTGGAACCCCCGTGCGGGGGGGGGGGTGAGGGGGTTACAGTGTTTCAAAAAAATTACTTTTTTGATTTGCTATGTTTCTGGGTCCAAATGTATAGTTTGAGCCTGTCCCCGAGGAAAACTAGATTTATCACCCCCGTAACCCAAGTCCCTTTAGGCAAATTCTAATGCAGTTCATTGCCCAGCACATTGAATATTGCAGATTTACTTACAAGTTGTTGCATACTTTGACCAAAATTCATAGTCATAAAACATAATCACCCTGGGTCTTCATGGACGGTGATGGTGCCTCAATTTACGTAGTATGTGTATTTAGAGTACAATAATGCATAGTATATTTAACACGTTATAGACAAAAGGGTTAAGAAATCTTACCTCCCATCTAATGGTCAGTGTCCCGGCCTTTCCTCCACCCCCTCCAACCTTCTCAGGGTATAAATCCGGTGGAACAGGTGCTGTTGACGCGGCAGCTGATATGATAAACAGGATGCATTGGGGCTATTTGCATGTACAGTTTCAGTGCACTTTGTCATACGCTCACAAGGCCCTATTTCTGCAAACAACTCACAGACTCACCCACCCACCCACCCACACACAATGCCCTATTTCTGTAGACTACTCACACACTCACTCACACAATGCCCTAATTCTGTATACTACTCACTCACCCACACACAATGCCCTGTTTCTGTATACTACTCACACACTCACCCACACACAATGCCCTAATTCTGTATACTACTCACACACTCACCCACACACAATATCATATTTCTGTATACTATTCACTCACCCACACACAATGCCCTATTTCTGTATACTACTCACCCACTCACCCACACACAATGCCCTATTTCTGTATACTACTCACACACTCACCCACACACAATGTACTATTTCTGTATACTACTCACTCACTCACCCCCCCCCCCCGCATACACAATGTCATATTTCTGTATACTACTCACACACTCAACCACACACAATGTCCTATTTCTGTATACTACTTAGTCACTCACACACAATGCCCTGTTTCTGTTTACTACTCACATACTCACCCACACACAATGCCCTATTTCTGTATACAACTCACACACTCACCCACACACAATGCCCTAATTCTGTATACTACTCACTCACCCACACACAATGCCCTGTTTCTGTATACTACTCACACACTCACCCACACACAATGCCCTAATTCTGTATACTACTCACTCACCCACACACAGTGTCCTATTTCTGTATACTACTCACCCACTCACCCACACACATTGCCCTATTTCTGTATACTACTCACTCACTCACACACTCACAATGCACTATTTCTGTATATGTGACTTATATGCGGGGTTTTACTTATAATATAGACTTTACTAAGGAATGGTCACGATTTCAGACCCCTCCCGTAGCTTATAGCATTCTCCCAAAGTCAGGCTTATACATGCCGTTTTACGGTACACACACTTACACTCAACACTATTCCAATTTCTGTATATTACTCACCCACACACTCAATGTCCTCTTTTTGTATACTACTCACACACACTCACAATAGGGTTTTCAAACCTGATGTGTGGCTTATAGCCTTCTCCCAAAATCTGGGTGCAGCCCGGGGGGCCTATTCTACTATGCCTTGGAAATCAACCTGTCTGAGGAGCAGCTTATACACAGATACAAATGTATACATTTACATTAGTGAATAAAAGGACATGTAGTTGTAGGCAATATGCAGTGCTTAACATGATAAAGGAAGGCATATAAATGTTTAACAGTACCTGTTGGGTCGCTGGGTGCGCTGGTGCCGTACTGGTTCTCAGCCCTGATCCTGAACTGGTAGGTGGTGTTAGGGCGCAGTCCCTCCACTTTATGGTACACAATGTTCATCTTGTTGACACTATCCCCTGCCTGTATACTGGGGGCCGGTATGTCTGAGATAAACATAATTATATGAAATAACAGAGTTAGCATTTTTTTTAATTATAAGCGCCAACCCACTTTAAATGGGGCTTAAAAAATACAACTGTAGTGGTTCGTATTGACTTATATGTTGGGTGGCTCTTTGGCTCGCTTACCACTAGAAATACCAACACAACACGAGTAGTTCGGGTTGGGCAAAGCCCCAGAAACCCCTACCTCTCGGGTAGGACTTTATTCAACTCTGGTCAACAGGTTAGATTGAGCGTCTGGACTGGACCAGGTCCAGTCACCTTCTGCCGCTCGTCCGGCTTCTTAGTAGAAGCTGGACGCGAGGCATGGTGTCGCCCCCTCTTGTACCAACGGGGTATCACAAAGCGACACCTAGCTGGCATAGAAGGAACAGGCACCACACGAACACGTCTCTCGGATGAACGGCACTAATATATATACGACGATACCGGCCCCTACACCACCCCCACTAGACTATACCTAGGGTTGGGTGCAATTAACAAGTACCTATTGTTAACTTTATACAGTAATATTATACACAAGTAGGTAAGTCTATATATACAGTTCGTATAGAATATAGAACATTTAAGGGGCATTATAAATAATATGTACATAATGAGGCATCGTCGCATATAACCCAAAGTAATAATAACTAATAATAACAACTAGGAAGTGGCGCCTTATGCACCATCAACCTATGGTGGTAGATAGTAACAATGTTACAATGTTATTATAGTATACGAGACGCATTTAAAAGTTGTAGACAAGTAGTCAGATGATATGAATAAAATTTTACAGTATTAACTAACCGACCCGAGGTGGGGTAGATAACCCGAGAAAAATTTTGTTTGTTTTAATTATAAGAATATAAATATGATATAAAAATAGATTTATACAAAAATAGTAATACTGATAAATATAGGCGTCCTACCAGGGTAGCAGGATCGCCCTTACAATATACCGGACTTCCGGCGAATCTGGAACGACTGGTTTCTGCAGCTCCACCCGGTTACATGTGTGTGGTGGCAAGCCACGTTGCTGTTATGTTGTGCCCTGATGAAGATGGGAAGATGGAGCCCTGGTTAGGTGTGGTAATCCTTTTGGTGTTTCGGGTTAGCGTCCATCTTCACTGCAGGTTCCGTTCCAGATTAAGAGTCCAGCGTAAGGATCAGTGCCTCTGGCATATTAAATGCTTTTACCCTCGGGTACAAAAAGAACGCCATCAGATGGACACTTAAAGATCTTCCGGATCCGTGTCCATCTTCTCACCCGACTCCACTGAGGCAGATGGAGCCGAGCTGCTGCTACTGCTCACAGAGAGCAGCGTGGAAGCCTCGCTGGGCGTGTCGCTCCCCAGGCTCAAGGCGCTCATCACCGCGGATGGGCTGTCCAGTGCCTCGGATGCAGGTAGAGCAACCGTGGCAGCCGGGGCAGCCCGGGCGAAAAGAGCAGCCGGAAGTGGGGGAGCTGCCGGAACCGGCGGAGCAACCTGGACCGGTGGAGCAGCCGGAACCGGTGGAGCAGCCGGAACCGGTGGAGCATCCGGGACGAAGATTAGGGACGACGGAAAGCCGTCCCACTCTTCCAAGTGTTTCCCGAATGCCAGGAAGAATTTGAGGTCAGCCTCCTTGTACCTGTGTATGTACCCGGCGTTCTCAGCACGGTGGAACTCCTTAAGCTTTTCAGCTTCCATCTGCTGTCGCCGGCAGGATTCGAGAGCCTCCTCGACTTTCTTCCTTTCCTCCTGCCTGATTTTCTCTTCCTCCCTCTTCTGGACTTCGTAAAACAGATTGAGGGTGGCTTCAGTCATCACACGCCAGTAGTCGACCGACTTCTGGCGGTGCAATGCCTGCCACTCTGCCATCAGCTCATTCTGGATCTGAACCGTTTGGACATCGCGGTGGTTAACAAACGTGTTCGGATCCTGAAGACCTGACAGTGTTTCTGAAATTAGCTCCATAACGGGCACCCGAGGGGCCGTTGGTGGAGCTATTGCTGGTGGAGGCGCGGCGACATCCACTGAGGCAGGCGGAGTGCCTGCTGGAGGAGCAGACGGGCCCTCAACCGTGATACCACCCCGACCTCGGCCACCGCCCGGGGAAGCTCGGGTGGACTCCAGCCCACCACGGCCTCTACCACGGGGTTTGGTCCGGCCCAGGGAGGTTAGGACCTGCGACTCGGGTCCAGCCGGTCCCATAGCAGGGAACTTCGCCGCGTACTCACTATACGTGGGGCGCTTGCCGGAAGATCCCTCTCCAGCCAACCAAGATATATACCCGGATGGGGGAGCGAAGAGTTCGCCCCCATCATCCTGGCTGCCAGAGGCTTCGCCCGGGCGTTGTTCCGCGGGTGCAGGTGTGGAAGATGTGGCCGGGGTGGCCGCCTGGCTAACCGCCCTACGGGCCTGATTGCTGGGCATATCCAGAGCCGAGACTTGTTGTCCCGACTCACGACGATCAGCTGGGTTGGCTGGTCTGGGCTGGTCCTTGTTACCCGAAGGGCTTACGGACCGGTCTGCTCGGGTCATTTTGGAAGCACCGGTAGCCGTGGCTGTGCCTCCACCGGGACCCTTCGAGCGGGCCTTGGCCTTCTCCCGCTTATCATCTCCTCGCCACTTTTTCACCTTCAGGTGCACCTCACTGGGCATCCCGAACTTCGTGGACGAGAAGTTGATTTGGAAGAAGGTCAACAAGTTGCCACTCTTCCACGAGCAGAATCCGGTCTCGAATGCCTGCTCCTTAATGTCCTTGACGCTCAACGAGGCCCAGTTAGCTAGGAGCTCGTTGAAGCACTTGATGGCCCGCTTCCTTGTTTTCTCCAGGCCGATACCATGAGCTTTCTGCAAGTGCAGAGCCATGTCTCGGCGCCGGTGAGTGCTGAACAAGCCATCACACAGTTTGCTTGGACGGTCTCCGAGCACACACATCATCACAGGCTTGTGGTGCATGTGATGCTCCACTATGTGCTGAGCGAAGCGAGGCTTCGTCTCGAACACCTTCTCACCCGTGAGAGCCAGCTGGCACGACTCGAATGGGCACCTTCGGCGGTTGCCGGTTGGTCCCCATTGGGTCATCGCCCACTGGACTTTTGTCCGGGCCTCGTAACTGTAAATTGACCCCAATTTGGATTTCAGCTGGTCGATCCAAATGAGGTAGAATTTACCTGCTGGCGTATCCGAGGGGCTGGATTTCATCCACTCCTCATCATCGCTGTCACCGTCTTTATTGACGGCGCCCGGACACATGTAGTGGACCGTGTCATAGGCACAGTCCGCGAAGCAGCGGGGAGTCCGTTCCTTGAACCCCTCGGCTGCATTCTTCCACATCCACTTCTGATTGTCATCCTTTGGGACATCCGTGGTCATTTCTTCCCACGTTGTCACGGACTCCAAATCAGATTTGGCTGACTCGGGCAGCTCTGGATCGCTTTCGCTTTCCTCACTGTCCGTGTAGATGCCTGCTCCCCTACGGCCGGCTCGGCTGGTGGTGGTAGTACCAGACGAAGCCTTGGTAGAGGACTTGGCGCTTGTCCCGCTGGTGCTGGCAGTGGAAGCTGCAGTAACCGAGGTGGCTACTGTGGTGGTTGTAGTGGTGGAGGCGGGCGCCTTCGGTTTGCCCTTACCCCTCGGCTTGGTGGGGGGCGTGGGCTCTGCCGGAGACGCTTTCGCTCCATTTTTCTTCTTCCGGCGCACAACCTTGGTTGGCTGCGCCGGTACCTCAGGACTGGAATCCTCCGAACGAGGGCTCCTCCTACCGCTGACCGGGGAGTGAGAGTCGGAAGAGACCTTCGCCTTGCTTTGGGCCTGCTGTTTGCGGTGGGCCCGACGAGCTGCGGTGAGCTGCTTCTGCTGTTGGGCGAGCTCGGCTCGCTTGGCCTCGACAGCAGCCTGTTGGCGCGAGATGTCCTCTTCCGAGATCTCACCAGGCGCGTCCGGGATGTCGGCAGCTGGATCGGTCTCGGTTGTGGACCTCTCGACGGCGATCCGTACATCTTCAGCCTCCAGGTCACTCTCACCGGAGAGGACCTTTCGGCGCAGGCTTGTGGGTCAATCGCTTGACCCGGTCGGTTTCCACCGAGGACAGCGTGACTGTGGAGTCTGTATCCATGTCGGATTCAGACTCTCTTAACTCCGTGGCCTTTCGGGTGATGCCCTCGGAGATCAGCACGGCTCGGGCCAAACTCTCGTTGACCGCCATCTTCTCCGCCAACTTCAGGTAGTTACGGAGCCAGGAGACTGGCATATTGTCAGCCAACTCGTCGCTGCACGAGTCCATAACCAGAGTCTTGAAGTCGTCTGGTATGGCCTCAGGCACGCCCTGCTTCGCCGCCAACGGTCCGCATCAGAACATGGAGGCGTGCATGGGGATGTAGGTCCCCCAGGAGGTGTATACAACACCGGCCTCGCAATCGACGTGTGCCATACGTTCGATGCGAGTCTTGAATCCCGGAGGATACATCGGAATGTCCAAGACATCTACTTTGCTACCCGAAGCTGCTGCTGTAGACGAGCGCTCCGGGCGTGGTGGTGGAGGTGGCATCCTCTCCCGGTCGGTGGCCTCGGCCATAGCCGAGAGCGTCCGGGCGGCCTCCTCTGTCGAAGAGTCCATAGACTCCTCGACCCGAGACGGGACCTTCGGGTCCTCGCCTAGCTCCAACAGAACGTTGGCAGTTTGACGCGCAGCGTCAATCGTCCCCTGTGCCATGGCACTGAGGGCGACTTCCAAATAAATTTGGCAAATGTGTTGGACTCCTCCCGAAGGATTCGTCCAACAAAAGGGTTTTCGTTAGAGCAAGCTAACACGACAGCTAGAGGCTGTAAACTGCCAACAATAACCAGAGCGAAAACGGGTGGCGTCTAACCACCACGAGTCCGCCCTAGTTATGACCAGTATGACGTCAGACCTCTCGTCTCGCGAGATCCCGCCGTGGCTATCCGGTGACCTAGTTCTGCGCTTTCCTGCCGCACCCGCGGCGCCACCTAGGGGACTAGATCCGAACTAACATTCGGTGTATACAACGCTTCAAAGCGAGTGTACCGGTTAATCCGACCGCCACTCACGGGATACAGCCACCCGGGGAGGGCGCGTTCGGCATCTCCAGCCGTGGAACGGCTCGTTGTGTACTGAGTTAGGTTACGGCAGACCTCAACCGGGGACTGCGTCTAACGCCTTCGGTTAGCCTTTTATTTTTCCCGGCTTTACGTACGGCCTTTTCCGGATTCCGCTTAGCCACTGCGGGCCCCTTCCCATACGTAATGCCTTCACTCAGCGAGACATTTTTCCTTTTCTTACGGTTAGGTCGTTTCCTGGCCTTCGTCTTCTTTTTCACCATAACCTCGTCTCCCGGCGTCTTTTTCGGCCGGCCTCTAGGGCGTTTCATCGGTACTACCACGCTCGGTCCGCTAGGGACAGATACATGTGGTTTGTAACCGAACTCCCTCTCCGCCTCTTCGCGTCCCTTCCAGGGCCGAAGTTTTCCGACATTTGTCTTCCATTTCCTACCAGTTAGGCAGTCCTCCATCATCACCGTGGACTCGGAGATGACGCGAATAATTTTAAACGGACCTTCCCAAGGCGTTACGAGCTTCAGCTTTTCTAGCGGCTCGTAGTACCTTAGTACCTTGTCCCCAACATTAAAACGAATTCGTTTAGCATTGGTGTCATAGCCCACCTTCTGCCACTTCGCACTCTTCAGCAGTTCTTTCCGAACGGCCTCGTATGCCTGTTTGAACCTATCCCTCAATGACTCCACAAACAACACAGTGCAGGGCGCCTCCGGGTCTATCCCAACCACTCCATACACTAAGTCGGCGGGCATTATGATGTCCTCGCCGAACACTAGCATGTTGGGAGTGCAATTAGTGGATGAATGGACAGTGTTGTTGTAGGCATGTACCACAAACTCGCACTGTTCATCCCAGTCGTCCTGGTGGGTATTAACCAGGGGCTTTAGCACTTGTATAAGGGTTCTGTTGAAGCTCTCTACCTGCCCATCCGACTGTGGTCGGTATGGGTTTGTTCGGGTCTTGCAAATGGCTAGGTAATGGCACATTTCCTGCCAAAGCTCCGACTCGAACTCCCTTCCTTGGTCGCTGTGCATCATAAGGGGAACACCCAAATATAGCACCCAGCCTTTCACAAATGCCTCCGCACACGTGCCGGCTTTGTGGTTAGGAAGGGGGAACACCCGAGTGTACTTGGTATAATAGTCGATTACGACCATCATACAAGTATTGTCTCGAGGCGTCGTTTTAATTCCGCTGATGATATCTATCGCTACTCGAGCGAATCTGATACCAAACAATTCCTGGGATAGGGGTTGCTTACCCAGGCCGGGTCCCGGCTTGTTTTTACAACAATCCGGGCAAGTGGCGATCCACCGGAGCAGGTCGCCTCTCATACCAGGCCAGTAGTAACGCCTTTGTAGGCGCTCTATCAACCTTTTCTTACCGAAATGGCCACTCGTTTGATGACCATGGCAATAATACATGATATCCCTCCTCATCGGGGCGGGTATCACTATTTGCAACAGCCTACCATTGGTGGGAGTTGTCTTCCACCTACATAGTATGCCGTCTCGGATCTCTAGCTCGGTCCATTGGGCTAGCAATCGTCTCGCCTCCCTATCTAATACCGTAGGTATTCCATTATGCGCGCAGTGGTGGGATCCGACTGTTGGAACTTCTTGATGGTCTCCGGGGACCAATCGAGATAGCTACATACAGCCTCCTCCCAGGGAATACGGGGGGTGGTATAATTAAATACCAACCCAGCTACCACAGCATTGTGGGCCCCGCAATCTTCACAAGTGGCATTCTGGCACCTTCGGATAGGTCGTCTCGACAAGGCATCCGCATTGATGTGTTTAGCACCGGGTCGGTGCTCTATTTGTTTGTGCTCCAATCCGAATTCGGATAGATGAGCTAACCATCGTCCAATCATCCCCTCGGCGTCCTTAAAGTTAAGGAGCCACCTAAGGGACGAATGGTCTGTTCTTAAGGTAAAGTCACTTCCCCAAAGGAAATGCTTGAACTTTTTCGTATACACCACCACCGCGAGGAGTTCTCGCTTGGTGGTACAATAATTTCGCTGGGTCTTGCTTAGCGTGTTGCTAGCAAATGCTATTGGGACTTCGACTCCCTCCTGGACCTGTGAGAGAGCTGCCCCAATTGCATCATTGCTCGCATCGGTGTCTAAGATGAAATGTCCCTCGGGAGTGGGATATTTCAACACGGGTGTATTCCTAAACAAATCTTTTATTTTATTAAAAGATTCTTCTTGTTCGCTGGTCCATGGGAATTGGTCCCGTGCCCTACCCAGGGTCCAGTGAGATAAGCACTGCATGGGAAAGCTGACACGAGAGTAATTCGGTATGAAATCACGGTAATAGGAACAGAATCCTAAAAATGATCTCACCTCCTTAGCACTCGTGGGTCTCTCCCAATTTTCCACAGCTTCTAATTTTTCCGGATCTGCGCTCACCCCGTTAGGAGTAATGATCCTTCCCAAGTATGTGATTGTTTTCTTAAACAAATTATACTTCTTGGGTTTGAGTTTAAGACCATTTGATAGTATCCGGTCGAGGACCAATTGCAGATTCGCAAGGCATTGCTTGAACGACTTGCCGAACACGACCACGTCGTCCAAGTAGACCAAGCATTTCTTCCACAAAAGATCACTCAGTAAGGATTCCATCATGGCCTCGAATGTAGCGGGGGCGTTACACAATCCGAAGGGTAAGACATTATACTCGAATAGCCCCATATGACTGGAGAATGCTGTTTTCTCCTTGTCATCGGGGTGCATCGGTATTTCCCAATACCCGGATTGTAAGTCCAAGGTACAGAACCATTGGTTTCCGCCCAAGCTATCTAAAGTCTCGTCTATCCTTGGTAAAGGATACAAGTTCTTCTTTGTTATACCATTCAGTTTCCGGTAGTCAACACAAAAGCGGATTGTACCGTCTTTCTTAGTGGTCATACAAACAGGGCTGGACCAGGGACTCGAGCTAGGCACGATGACCCCTAGGTCCAACTGTTTTTGTATTTTCTCTTCACAAATTAACTTCTTCTTTAGAGGAAGTCTACGATATTGAATTTTAAAAGGTTTCTCGTTGCCCACATCTATGGTGTGCAACACCTTATCGGATCTACCCACCGGTCCTCCATCCCTACCAAAAGCACTCTCGTACTTTTGTAGGAGTTTCGCTAGGCAATCCTTATCCTCCGTATTCTCTAAATCAGACTGATCAATCAGCTTTTGGAATTCTTCATCCAAAGGATGCTTACTAACAGGGTTCAGTGGTTTATTGAACTTAGCCTCGGCGACATGTTCTACCGAACTCATCCTACCTACACTGTCGCCTCGCTTCAAATAAACCACCGAACCACTTCGGTTAGTCATGGGTAATACAGTCCAAGCTGCATTAGCCACTAATGTATCCACTGAGTCCAACCCGATGCTCGACAAATACACCGTATCGGGTTCATAGACTCCAGTTTCATTCCTTTGGGCCATTGATCCGCCACAAAGGACATCGCAAGTGGTGCCCGGTGGGATCTTCACCGTGTGTATCACTGATGCAACCGAAGACACTTGTCTCATACCGCATTGGACATGCAAGCTATACGGGTTCCGTATACTCATCATACCGTCCCTCGGATCCAAGACGGCCCCGTATAAGCTTGCAAAATCCAGTCCGAGGATTCCGTCATCACTAACCTCTGCTATAGTCGGCGAAAGAACAAATTCTTTGCCTCCTATACGGATAGGCATAAACGTCCTACCAAATGTACGCGTACTGCTTCCGTCGGCCGTGCAAGCATTTACCCCCGTTTTGAGGTTCTTATGGCTGCCGGCCACCGAGTCGAAAAATCTTTTGGACACACAGGAGTGGCTGGCTCCGGTATCCACTTAGAATTCCCCTACCCGGCCTTCCACAGATATGGGTACATACCACCGTCTCCCCCCTAAAGGTGAGGGGTTACTGGTAAACCGGTGAAAGTCTCCTGAATCACCAAGATTCAATCCGAGTCCTTTCAGGAATTCCAGACACGGATGACTTGGGGGAAGGCGTGTCCCACACACTCGGATCAACTCTTTGATCCATCCTTCCTCTCCCCTAGTGCGGCCACTCGCCTCCATATGCTCACTCCCGTACATATAAGCACTAGGGTCCCTGGCCCCGGCCAAGGTGCAGGGGTGCGCACCCACAGCCACCCGGCCTCCAGGTGTAATTGATTCGAAATCTTCCACCGGGTCACCCCCGGTAGCATTTTGGCATTCGTTCTTCCTCGGGGTCATATCAGATGCCGTTGATACAACCCCCACTAGTTTTCCACATCAGTGGAATCTGTAGTGTTCTCCCTTCCTTCGCCGTTGTCCTCGGCTTCATGGAAGGCAGCCATTACCGGCTTAGCAGCGGTACATTCGGATGAATAGTGCCCCATGCGCTGGCACCTGAAACACTTAACAGTTCGGCGATCCACTCTGGGTCTTTGCCGACTGGCTTGGATGGCATCTGTAATTTTCTTATACATGTCCTCCATAAGTTTGGTCATGTCCGGAGACTGACCCTTCACTTTGTCAGTGCTTACAAGAGGCTTGGCCGCCTTCTCGCTGACTTTCGGGTCGCTCTTGACCTCGGGTGATGGTCTAGAGTCCCTTGGCTTATTGAACGCCTTCCTTGGAATATACTTCCTGCCTGAAATATTTTTCCTTAATTGAACCGAACAGAAGGTACCGTCCTCCTGTTCGATTTCAATCAATTCGAAGTCGTCTGAGGGAATATTTACCTCAGACTGCTGGACTACTGATGCCAGGGGAGCCGAGCTGCTGGCATTAGGTATGTCCCCAGCTAACATCGTTCGCTTCTTCACGGCCATATCTATACCATTAAATATATCGTGAAGTGTTACGCCTTCTTTCCAGGCATCCCTCGCAGCAATCTGCTCATCTCGGTCTCTCAGACCCTTGACGAATTGTGTAATCAAATCGTCCATATACCAGTCCTGGTTTTCAGTACCGGGTCTGGCCTTGCTTAGCAGGGCATGGAGTTCCATACCGTATGCTCGGAAAGCTTCGTTAGGCTTCTGTGTACGTTTCTTAAAACGGACCATCGGGTCCTCCTTGACCATGTTACATAACAGTCCGCTAGCAGATTCTACTAACTGCTCAAAACTCCCTACGAGACCGTACCAGGTCCGCCATTGCTCTACGGCCATGCGACCCGGCCCGCCTTTCAAACATCTTACTAGATGCGGCTTGGCCTCATATGGGGTCCACCCATTACAGTTCATCACATCGATGAAATCTTCAAACCACTCTTTCCATGGTCGAGTACCGTCATATTCCTTAGGAATAACGGCTACCCTTCGGGCGGAATTATGAGCATACATCAATCTAGTGCATTGCTGTTTGCTCCATTCAATCGCCTTGGTTTCATTCAAGGTTCGATTGCCCCCTATACCACCGAGGCTCGTGTTGCCCGGTGGAGGTGGTGGCGGCGGCTGTGTATACGTCCACTGTAAACCACTGTGGTTCGTATAGCCCGCACCACCCTGGTTAGGGCCGGTACCCGGGGTACTACTGTGGCCTGTGGTACCCGGAGCACCGCCCCCTCCTTGAGCGCCTTGATAACCGCCGTAAGGCTGATGGTTACCCGCTGACTGACCGCCATCGTTCAATGGATTGGGTTGGCCGCTGTCATTACCAGCTCCCAACCCCACACTATCCCTCGGATCCACATGTATGTGGAATCCACTAGTCTCCGCACTACTGTCGGAGGCATCCCGGGGTATATAGTCCGGGTCCAGGTTGTGGACTATGGGGACTTCACTTATCCGGACTCTACTAGTTCGGCCATGCTTATCATGGGTTCTGATATAAACTCCCCCTTGATCTACATTCCGCGTCGCATTATCATTGATAAAAGGATTATACTGCGGATGCTTCGGCGTAGAACAGGAGACTGGGTCACCCTGTTTAATGAACGTCGAGTTCGGATTCGTATCCTTACTCGCAGGAGGGGCATTTGCTTGCTCTTGCTCCTGTAAATAACTCTCAATAGCAGACTTATTTATTGTGAGGGTAGCTACATCTGTAGTCAGGTTTCGCTGTTCCTCCCTTAGCTGTGCGTTTTCTGTTAAGATTTCGGATCGAATCTTTTCATTTTCCGCCACAGCTCGGTTCCGTTCCTCTTGAGCGGCCAATGCCTCTCGCTTAAAAGTATCCTTTAGTAGGCGGTACTTTTCACCCTTCTCTTTCTGAGACCTTTGGTACTCATTGGTCTCTTTCCTTATCTCGGCTTGTTCCGAGACCATTCTGGCCTCTGTCTCCGCCTTCCGGAGTTGAAGTTTCTTTAGCTTCTCCTCCATGGCATGCAACTCGGATTGTAGTCTGTTTACATCCCGGGCCTTAGCAACCTCCTCGGCTCTAGCCTTTTCGATTGCTCTAAGTTTATTGGCTTCTTCGAGTTCTAACTCGGCCAATCTTTTCTCTTTTTCACGTTCGTCTTTCTCCTTCCGCTCCAAGCGATGGGTTACAGAAGTTAGATGATATTTCAGGTCAGATTCTTTTAGAATCGCCTCCTGTTCCACGGATCGTAACTTTCCAATCCGTGATTTAGTATCCTCTTCAATTTTCAATTGGGCTTCCATGAATTGTTCATGTTGCCTCTTAGCCTGCAACTCTACCTGTTCTTTGGCTTTCAAATAGGCCGGGGTAGTTTTATACCCGGGGCCCATCCGACGTCCGTATATAGACCTGCGGCTGCCTCCAGGGTTAAACATGGAGTCAGACAAGCCTTCATCCAAAGATCGGCCTAGGTGATGCCTTTCCGAGCTTTTCGGTTCAGCATCCCGAGGCTTAGTCTTCGCATTTACTTCCGGGACCACTGGGTCCCTTATGGCTTTACCATCGTCGCTGTCATGGTCCGACGATGTCATTAATGGGGCTACTTCGTTTGCACCCTCTGGGACCGCTTCCGGGGGGTATGCAGTACGCTTCATAGGGCTCTGTGCTACTGGGATACCCAAGCTGCTAGCCGAGCCTGCTGGTACAATAGGACCCAGCTGGCGTCTGCTAGTTATAACTTGGGACCAATCACTCAAGTCTAAAGCTGGGGGTCTTAATACTCCCCTAAACAATCCCGTATCCGGTACTCCCGTTTGCGGAGTACCTGGATACAATTTTACGATACCATCACCCGTGGCACCGTCCATCAGACCGGGTGTCGAGAAAACAGTTGGGACACCCTCTGGATTATACATTTGTTGTTGACCGGGCTTCCAGTCTAACAACAGATGCTGGGATGTGAAGTCATCCTCTTCGAATCCCTCTAGCCCAGGGCTGGGGGGATCCGCTTCGGGTTTCCCGAGGCTTTCGGCCAATGTGGCCGCGCACCACCCCCGAACCAACTGGTCACGGCACCAGTGTAGTGGTTCGTATTGACTTATATGTTGGGTGGCTCTTTGGCTCGCTTACCACTAGAAATACCAACACAACACGAGTAGCTCGGGTTGGGCAAAGCCCCAGAAACCCCTACCTCTCGGGTAGGACTTTATTCAACTCTGGTCAACAGGTTAGATTGAGCGTCTGGACTGGACCAGGTCCAGTCACCTTCTGCCGCTCGTCCGGCTTCTTAGTAGAAGCTGGACGCGAGGCATGGTGTTGCCCCCTCTTGTACCAACGGGGTATCACAAAGCGACACCTAGCTGGCATAGAAGGAACAGGCACCACACGAACACGTCTCTCGGATGAACGGCACTAATATATATACGACGATACCGGCCCCTACACAACAACAATGTTTCAATTTCTTTAAACGCAGTTAAACTATTTGAAGGATAGGAACCTGTGCCACGTAAGATCTATGTTTGAGGGATAAGATCCTGTGGTTGCTCTTAACCCTCAAACAGAAACCTGTTAGAAGGTAAAGAGCTGTTAGGAATAAGAGACCCCATGGCGAACTTTTGGCTTGCCAAAGTGGCATATCCTCCATACTCACTTGTCTCGTGTATCCTCCAGAAGCCCTCCCAGTGGTTGAAGGTCTCCACCAGGAAGGATGTGATGGTTCCTCCATTGTCCCCGGCTGGGATGAACTGGATGTCTATCGACGTGTTGGTCGTTGTCTTGTCTACTATCATTACACCAGCCGGCTCGTATGGCGGACCTAAAGTTATAACAGATATAACAGGTCTTTAAAATATGCCTCCGTGGTGTGATCCCCAGCCAAAAAAAAAAGACAGAAAACAGCATCATGGGGAGAGGTTTCATTGATTGATATGTCTTTTCAAGTTTGATAGGGAATTTACATTATACATTCATATTTGATATGGTTTGATATTTTACTTCGCATGAAGTAAACACCATAAAATCCAATAGTTCATTAAAACGCCTTTCGTTCATAATGATGAATGAATGGAGCCATTGTCAGTAACTCTAATAAATTGGTCCATTATGATGATTTAAAAATATTGAAATTTGTGGCACTTTATGTGACAAAATTAATGACTTACCCAGAACGATGACATCAACATCGGCTGATACCTTGCCACGATTGGTATCTTCCACAACACATCTGTATTTACCATTGTGGCTGTACTGGGCGTTCATGATATACAGTCCGCCAAGATAGTACCCGCTACCCTGTAATAGAGCACAGTATTAAATACAGTACAACCCAGATAGTACCCACTACCCTGTAATAGAGCACAGTATTAGATACAGTCCAACCCAGATAGTACCCACTACCCTGTAATATAGCACAGTATTAGATACAGTCCAACCCAGATAGTACCCACTACCCTGTAAAAGAGCACAGTATTACATATAGTCCAACCCAGATAGTACCCACTACCCTGTAATAGAGCACAGTATTAGATACAGTCCAACCCAGATAGTACCCACTACCCTGTAATAGAGCACAGTATTAGATACAGTCCAACCAAGATAGTACCCTCTACCCTGTAATAGAGCACAGTATTAGATACAGTCCAACCAAGATAGTACCCTCTACCCTGTAATAGAGCACAGTATTAGATACAGTCCAACCCAGATAGTACCCGCTACCCTGTAATAGAGCACAGTATTAGATACAGTCCAACCCAGATAGTACCCACTACCCTGTTATATAACACAGTATTAGATAAAGTCCAACCCAGATAGTACCCACTACCCTGTTATATAACACAGTATTAGATACAGTCCAACCCAGATATACCCACTACCCTGTAATATAGCACAGTATTAGATATAGTCCAACCCAGATAGTACCCACTACCCTGTAATACAACACAGTATTAGATACAGTCCAACCCAGATATACCCGCTACCCTGTAATAGAGCACAGTATTAGATATAGTCCAACCCAGATAGTACCCACTACCCTGTATTATAGCACAGTATTAGATACAGTCCAACCCAGATATACCCACTACCCTGTAATATAGCACAGTATTAGATATAGTCCAACCCAGATAGTACCCACTACCCTGTAATACAACACAGTATTAGATACAGTCCAACCCAGATATACCCGCTACCCTGTAATAGAGCACAGTATTAGATATAGTCCAACCCAGATAGTACCCACTACCCTGTAATAGAGCACAGTATTAGATATAGTCCAACCCAGATAGTACCCGCTACCCTGTAATATAGCACAGTATTAGATATAGTCCAACCCAGATAGTACCCACTACCCTGTAATATAACACAGTATTAGACACAGTCCAACCCAGATAGTATCCAGTACCCTGTGATATAACACAGTATTAGATACAATCCAACCCAGATATACCTGCCACACTGTGATAAAGCATAGTATTAGATACAGTCCAACCAAGATAGTACCCAGTACCCTGAAATACAGCACAGTGTTAGATACAGTCCCACCCAAATAGTTTTTAGATGTAAGTAATATAACCATAAATGCATTGTTGTGTACTTACTCGCTTAAAATGGGGATCATACCACACATAGTATCTGTTCTCTCCCAGTCTGTAGACCTTCTCAAACTCTATCAGCATATCTCCCTGGTACCATACATACGTCACATCCAGCTTGGGGTCGTAGGAGGCTATACAGTGCAGGATGTTGGTGTGATTTACACGGAAACCACCAATAGGGGTCTCTGGGGGTTTGGTGATGGTCACAGTAGCTGCAAAGGCAGAGGTGAAATGCAAGTCTGTAATCAAACTGTGAAGAGGTGGCCTAAAAGAGTGGGGTATCGTTGGGCTTCAATATGGGAAGAAAGGAATTTAGGTAAGTCTTCCTTTGAAAGAAGGTTTCAAACAAACAATCCTATCAAGCAGAAATTTCCACAGAGACAAAGATGGTATATAGGGCTCAAATAAAGATATTTTCACAATTGGTTGTTTTGTTATTTAGAATGCCTGCTTACAAATCTGAATTCAAGTGCATAGAAAAAGGCCTACAATTTATGGTCCAGAGAAACACACAGACCTCATAGACATAACATGTATAAACTTTGTGTAAAAACTCAATAAATTGAGATGAATATTCCATCAGGGACAAAAACGGGTCACAAATACACAGGGCCTCTGGGAATGACTGCCCAGGTAGTATTATCAGGTATGCATAATATAATACCTTGTCCGTTTTATCACCAATCACAATCATTATTTTCAAGGTGTAGTTGTGTTTATATACATTTATAATAAAAGTGTCTGAATGTGGCATTTATGGGTGTACAGTCAGATGCATTATAGTCATGACAACCACAATGTGACAACCAATGGGCTTCGCTGATACCCTGCAGGTATTGAGGGCATGTACCCACAGGCCATGTCTCATGACATTTTCACCAGATCCTGGTGAATAGTTCACTTGAATTCCACTGTAGACTGTGGTCTCCAATCACAGTCTATATTGAAAACATCTGTATAGGAGAGACAGGTAAACCATTGGGACAATAGGGTGCCCCCTTGCGAGTAAGTCTGAAAAAATGGGATGATTGACTGGTACCTCTATAGTTATGACCTGCCTGTAAAAGGTCCCCAACATATAAGCATGATGCCAGCCCACCAATGGGCACGATGCATTAATGCATCAGTGGCACTTACTATTTATTTCATGTTGATACGCCCGAGATACTGACAGCCCATAGCTCTAGCACTCGATCGGCCGTATCTCACACCCCCCGTGCGATAACCCGCGAAAATATCACACGCCGAGGTCACGTGACCCTTTGATGACGTCATAGCTCCAAGATGGTGATGTAAACAATGCGCACGGGGAGTAATTCTGGTAAATTCTATTGTAATTCAGCAGTTTTACATCAAAATAACATGAAATAAATTCAAATGAACACTCGTGGGGAGAATTTTCGAGGGTTATCTCACTTGCCGATCAGGTGCCGCATCGCACTCCGCCCTGCGGGCGTCGTGCGATACGGCACCTGATCGGCGCGTGAGATAACCCTCGAAAATTCTCCCCACTCGTGAACATTTGCCTATATACTACTGAGTACAGTGAAGTTGCCGAGAGACTCTGCTGTGCCCAGGCTGAGAACAGCCCTACACATGTACAGGCCTGAGTCTGTTAGCTCAATGTTAGTGATATATACTTACTGAGTACAGTGAAGTTGCCGAGAGACTCTGCTGTGCCCAGGCTGTTCTCAGCCCTACACATGTACAGGCCTGAGTCTGTTAGCTCAATGTTAGTGATATATACTTACAGAGTACAGTGAAGTTGCCGAGAGACTCTGCTGTTCCCAGACTGTTCTCAGCTCTACACATGTACAGGCCTGAGTCTGTTAGCTCAATGTTAGTGATATATACTTACTGAGTACAGTGAAGTTGCCGAGAGACTCTGCTGTGCCCAGGCTGTTCTCAGCTCTACACCTGTACAGGCCTGAGTCTGTTAGCACAATGTTAGTGATATATACTTACTGAGTACAGTGAAGTTGCCGAGAGACTCTGCTGTGCCCAGACTGTTCTCAGCCCTACACCTGTACAGGCCTGAGTCTGTGAGCACAATGTTAGTGATATATACTTACTGAGTACAGTGAAGTTGCCGAGAGACTCTGCTGTGCCCAGGCTGAAAACAGCCCTACACCTGTACAGGCCTGAGTCTGTTAGCTCAATGTTAGTGATATATACTTACTGAGTACAGTGAAGTTGCCGAGAGACTCTGCTGTGCCCAGGCTGAGAACAGCCCTACACCTGTACAGGCCTGAGTCTGTTAGCTCAATGTTAGTGATATATACTTACTGAGTACAGTGAAGTTGCCGAGAGACTCTGCTGTGCCCAGGCTGTTCTCAGCCCTACACCTGTACAGGCCTGAGTCTGTTAGCTCAATGTTAGTGATATATACTTACTGAGTACAGTGAAGTTGCCGAGAGACTCTGCTGTGCCCAGGCTGAGAACAGCCCTACACCTGTACAGGCCTGAGTCTGTTAGCTCAATGTTAGTGATATATACTTACTGAGTACAGTGAAGTTGCCGAGAGACTCTGCTGTGCCCAGGCTGTTCTCAGCCCTACACCTGTACAGGCCTGAGTCTGTTAGCGCAATGTTAGTGATATATACTTACTGAGTACAGTGAAGTTGCCGAGAGACTCTGCTGTGCCCAGGCTGAGAACAGCCCTACACCTGTACAGGCCTGAGTCTGTTAGCTCAATGTTAGTGATATATACTTACTGAGTACAGTGAAGTTGCCGAGAGACTCTGCTGTGCCCAGGCTGTTCTCAGCCCTACACCTGTACAGGCCTGAGTCTGTTAGCTCAATGTTAGTGATATATACTTACTGAGTACAGTGAAGTTGCCGAGAGACTCTGCTGTGCCCAGGCTGAGAACAGCCCTACACCTGTACAGGCCTGAGTCTGTTAGCTCAATGTTAGTGATATATACTTACTGAGTACAGTGAAGTTGCCGAGAGACTCTGCTGTGCCCAGGCTGTTCTCAGCCCTACACCTGTACAGGCCTGAGTCTGTTAGCTCAATGTTAGTGATATATACTTACTGAGTACAGTGAAGTTGCCGAGAGACTCTGCTGTGCCCAGGCTGAGAACAGCCCTACACCTGTACAGGCCTGAGTCTGTTAGCTCAATGTTAGTGATATATACTTACTGAGTACAGTGAAGTTGCCGAGAGACTCTGCTGTGCCCAGGCTGAAAACAGCCCTACACCTGTACAGGCCTGAGTCTGTTAGCTCAATGTTAGTGATATATACTTACTGAGTACAGTGAAGTTGCCGAGAGACTCTGCTGTGCCCAGGCTGTTCTCAGCCCTACACCTGTACAGGCCTGAGTCTGTTAGCTCAATGTTAGTCAGGAGCAGGTTACCATTAGCCATTACTTCCACCCGGCCGTCTGACGTTATGAGCACATCTGTACAGAGGTACAAGGACATATAACACATAAGGGTTTTCAGTAGAAACAAATTTGAAGTTTATATTGAGGTGTTGGAATGGGGGCGTGAGGGGTGGCGGGGGGCAGACTGTGTTTTGGTACCCACAAGATTTGGAAACCAATATACACTTACACACAAAAATAGGTCAAAGTGTTGAAATTGTTTTTTAACGTTTTTCACTCTTCTTTTTAGACGTTGAATAAGGTTGGTAAGAACGTTTTTAAGTTCCGTGTTATTGTTAGCCTAAAGAAGAACGTTTTATAGAATGTTAGGAAATGTTTTTTGTTTTGATGTGTTTTCTTTACGCTATAAAACAAACGTTTAGATAACCTTTTTAACATTAAAGAACGTCTTTTTTTTTTACCAAGTGGGTAATCAATGTACTCACCGTTCTTATACCAGGTGATGGTGGGGCGCGGAGCACCCTCAGGTTCACACAGAATGGTGGCGTTACCGCGGACGGTAGCAAACTGGTTCACCTGTAACGGCCGCTTAACGAAGGTAGGTGCAAACTCTGAAATGAAGAACATAACTGGTAAAGTATCGGTAAGTGAGGGCTTGGTAGTATTTGGAGAACATTAAGATTAAGACTGACCCAGGGTTGGCAATTCACTTTGACAAGTTTTAAGATGTGTAGGCCAATATCATCTATAAGTGCTTGTCGGATGATCCAGGCAACTCTGCATGAAATACAATGTAGTTATTTTATTTGCGCATAATTATATTTCTGTCCTACATTTTTTGATGCTCACAATAGCTCTTCTGTCACAGAGCACTGACAATGTGACAAAAAATCTTTACTTAGGCGAAAGACAACTACTGTATATAAACAGGGCACTGACAATGCCTAGATATGATGAATACTTTTGTCATATGATACTAATACTTCTCACCTAAAATTGCACACCTATGTTATAGAATACATGGAGTGTTATTTAGCATTGTGAAGAAATCCCCCCTTTGAAACAATAATTTATCATTGAATACTGATAATATTTCCCTATATTGCAAGCTTTGTCAGATGATACATGATACTTCTAATACTGCTCTTTTAGAACATGTATAAATTATTTATGTCACTGATGCCCTTGACATGAACCTTTACCAAAGATAAATACCAAACTTTATGAGAATCATCCACTTGCCGTGAATACGTGTACAAAAGCAACTATTTTATTGTTAAATAGAAGAAGGTACCGGGTAGCAGTGCTTACCTATAACGCGTACTTCAGCCGTGGAGTACTTGATGCTGATCTGGTTACTGGCCTCACATTGGTAGATACCGTTGTGTACTTCTGGGTCGGCGTTGGTGATCTGAATTGTGTTCTGGGACACCTGCAATTAGATAATCTAAGATTTAACACTTGATGTATTTTTGGATGACAGTATTTTTGTAGTAGTTCTGTAGCCTTGTCTATAAACCCTCTGTGTTGTAGCTGAGGGGTTCTAGCCTAGGCCTCTATTGATTATCGTCAGGGATATACAGGATGATATCGCGTCTTATATCGGGAAAGGGTTATAGCCTTTATGGGTTAATTATTGTGTCTTCTGTCAGGCAGTCTATGGGTATATATTGAGTATGCTCTTGATCTGTGGCCTGTTGCTCCAATACTTACTAGTATGAACTTGTGTTAACCCCTTCAACACGATAAAGCAGGATTTGCATGCAAACCCCTATAGAGTAACGGAAAGCCAGGGGTGAAAGGGTTAATGTAAATAAATTGGAAATTATCCATCACCAGGTGATTACCTTTTGAGACTGTTTCTCTGAGCATACTTGCAACTTTTTTTTCATACTTGCATTAACACAAGTATGCAAACTTGCTTTAACACAACTATGACATTAGAGACAGAGTATAGTGTGTGATAATAGGGGTAATCACCAAAAATTTGCAAATTGTGAGTAGGGCTCTGAGTTGCTTTAATGCAAGTCCATCATTCATATAAGTAGTAGTATGAGTTGGTGATTTTAATCTGGCTATTAGTACCGTACTAGTAACTTTTAGCATACTTGCAAGTTTTGTACTAGCAAGTGGGGCATTTTGCAGGAAATTCTAGGACAAATATTTTGGTGTCCTAAATTCTTTTTATATTCAAAACAACAGGGTATGCATGTTATTTTATTGTTGATTAGTGTAATATTAGTGATATCAAAGGGTATGGAGTGACTGACTTAATCAATTATACCGTAATCTCGCGCGTATAAGGTGCAGCCAGCGTATAAGGTGCACCTAGAGTTTTGGAAAATTATCAAAAAAATGAAAAATTCATAACTTTGGTTCTACTGAATGAATTTTCAAAATTCAAAAACCAATGTGTAGCTTGGGCCACACTTTGGACCCTCCTGGGCCCCCTTATGCCCTATTATGACCAAGGGGGCATGTAAGATATCAAAAGAAAGGTCTTGGTGTCCCCCTTGTGGATCCAATGAGAACTAAAACCCCCCATAAAAGACGCGCCTTACACACGGGAGATTATGGTACATTATTTTGTAACTTTTAATCAGAATGTTAGACTTGGTTTTTTTAAGTCATATTTTCTGCAAGTACACACTTACTAGTAGGAGAACTCAATTTGCAAGTATGAAAAAAGGAAATTGGCAAATAGCCTACTTGCAGCATTTTCATACTCACAGAACCACAATCAATGTAATAACCACTAGTAACTATTGGAGCAACAGGCCCTCGGGGTCGTAGCCCGGGCCACTTTCTGTTAACATTGGATATGCTCACCTTGATATCAGCTGTGCTGTTAGTGAGGTGTTGTAGCACTAACATCGTTACCTCACCTTGATATCAGCTGTGCTGTTAGTGAGGTGTTGTAGCACTAACATCGTTACCTCACCTTGATATCAGCTGTGCTGTTAGTGAGGTGTTGTAGCACTAACATCGTTACCTCACCTTGATATCAGCTGTGCTGTTAGTGAGGTGTTGTAGCACTAACATCGTTACCTCACCTTGATATCAGCTGTGCTGTTAGTGAGGTGTTGTAGCACTAACATCGTTACCTCACCTTGATATCAGCTGTGCTGTTAGTTAGGGGTTGTAGCACTAACATTATTACCTCACCTTGATATCAGCTGTGCTGTTAGTGAGGTGTTGTAGCACTAACATCGTTACCTCACCTTGATATCAGCTGTGCTGTTATTGATGTGTTGTAGCACTAACATCGTTACCTCACCTTGATATCAGCTGTGCTGTTAGTTAGGGGTTGTAGCACTAACATCGTTACCTCACCTTGATATCAGCTGTGCTGTTAGTTAGGGGTTGTAGCACTAACATCGTTACCTCACCTTGATATCAGCTGTGCTGTTAGTGAGGTGTTGTAGCACTAACATTGTTACCTCACCTTGATATCAGCTGTGCTGTTAGTGAGGTGTTTGCCATCATGCAGCCACCTGTAGGTGGGTGTGGGTCGGCCATCAGCAGTACACCTCAGCAGTATCTCAGTACCCACGTCTATCAGCTGGTCCTCCAGGGGGATCACAAAGTATGGGTCAGCTGGAGAAAAATCAAATAAAGGCAGCTTGAAACTAGATATATCGATCATAATCAATGCAGTTAGAAAAGGTGAATTTTCAAAAGACAAAGGAAATTGTTGAAAGATTTTTAAACTTATCTGTGTTGGGAATGAATAGAATTAAAATCGGCTATCAAAATATCCTTATAGTTTCTTTTATTTGGCGAATTCCTAAAAGAACAAGGTTCATGTCCTTACAATGACCCAAACGGACACTATTAAGGATTTATTTGTAGTTGATTAGATCCTACCAAAGAAGATAATGAATCAAATCTAAAATCAATACTTTATATAGAGAAACACTCTCAGCAAATTTCGCCGATTGGAGAAACTCTCATATGTCAAAGAGTTGAGTTATCTGAAATGCACACTCTTCAGGTTAGCCACGTGAAAATGACAAAAAATGAAAATAAAAGAAATATGGTTGACCTACCGAGTAAATTGAGGTCGACATCCTTGTAGGTAGCCTTGCCATACTCCCTCTCCACTATACACCTGTGGGTGACAACAACGGTGCACAATCAATGAACAAGGTGACTCCTCTAACCCTTTAAGGGCATCTAATGCATCAATGTGATTGAGAATTTGATGATCTCCTGGAAATGTTGACATGCTAAAACATCTTATCCTTAAGAAAGTTTTCAAGTCTAGATCCTAGGATGACCTCATGGATCATATGAGAGTAGCTCCTGGGGTAAGTGCCTTGTCTCTAATCTTGTAGAAGATGATGTGTTCAATTCTTGATAAATTCTTGAGTTGTTCTTGAGAAGTGATCACCACTCCAAATTCACCCAGTTGTGAATGTTTCCAACTGAAGTCCTGTTTAATGGGGGCCCATTATTTGGCCTGGAGGGTGTTGCTCCTATAGTAAAAAGAAGAGCTGGCTAAAAATGCCCTTGTTTCCAGTCCTTTCTTTTCATGTAGCTATGACTTGTCCCTTTTGTTGCTCACAAGTGGTCATTCAAGTACAGTGCTAAAAAAGGGGGATTTGAGTAGGTACCTAGTTGGGAGAAGTCAGTCAGTATAATATACTATAGAGCGTGCGACATGAGTAGGTACCTGGTAGTGCAGCTCTCTCTATTTTAAACAAGGCAGGTGACTTTTCAGACTAATGTGATGAGTGCAAGTACTTAGGTGAAGCAGTGCACGACTTGTTTAGAAAAGAGGGCACACACTCACAGCTCTTTTTACAATAGGAGCAACAGCCTACTGATGCATGGATACATGGATGCTGACCCTACATGCATTCAAGCACCATGACGACCCTTACGGTTGATCCACTCCTGGAGGATCGGCATTATGCTCCAATGAAGTGCAAACTTGCCAGCATTATTTTCATTGTTGCGTAATGCTTATAAATTATTTATGATAGGCATGACGCTCTTCTGCATCGACCGCCCTTAAAGGGTCATATATATTGTCATCAAATTTTGATAGCGGGATGTGGGGAGTGGGGGAGGGGTAGATGAAAAGAAGCGAACTCTCTTGAAGGGGATGCGAGATATTTTGCCCTTACTAAAGATTTTGACTCAAAACAAAGGGGAACCTATCAAATCATCATTCTGATACAAGATTGTGGCAAATGATTTCCCAATAAGATACACGTAAATGATACGTCTTGACTATTTTTCTCTCCCCAAAAACAAGAGTTTCTGTCCACAAGCTAAGATCAGTGTAGTAATTCATATTAGAAATAATGAAATTTGTAAATTTCCATATTCACCTGTATATTCCTGCATCATAGATCTGTGCCTTCTTGATAGTGAGTACCCTGTTATGGTCGTCCAGCATGACAGACTTGGGCATTTCTAACTCAGGTCCAGTGGCTGAGGTATCCGGTATCCTCTCAAACCTCTTCCATGAATACTTCAATGGAGGATCAGATCTGCAGAAAATATAGCAATACATAGACAAAGGTTCACACTAATTGGTCTGACTGAGGGTCATCTCACGAGGCGTAAACAAGTCAGATATCCCTCAGTCAGACCAATCTTAGTTAATCTTTGTTGGTATTTATCTCATTTTTTGACAGTCAGTTGAATTTATCATTTCAATTTATCAGTTTTTCAGTTCATAATGCAAATGAGTGTGATACAGGGTAGAGTTTTGAAAGAAAACACCTTGGGCAAAAAGGGCAAGTTAACTTATGTCGGTTATATGCAAGGTGTGATATAGAGCACATTCAAATTAAGATAGTTGTGTGATGACTGTTGAACAAGACAGTGCGACTAGAAAAGAGGGCACTTTTTAAGATGAAACAAGATGATGAAATCTGGAGGCCATATCTTGCAGTTCCTACAATAGCCTGGCTTATTCTTAGCATCATAGTGGCTGTGTGTAGTCGTAGTACATTGACCAATGACCTCCTGATTTAGGGGTGAAATAGATCTAATTGTAAAAGAGCTGTTCATTATCAATGTGTCTGTGCTCCACTGTATGGGAAATGCCTTTCAGACTAAAACCTTCAACCTATCATGACAACAAGAAGCATTCCATTGTTATTTTGTCCATACACCTTTGGTATTGCAAATAAAAAAGGTACACTTACGTTCCTGCTGCAAAGCATTCTATCCTGATTTCATCACCAACTTTAGGTTTGCTGGGGTAGATATGAGGGAACCCGCTCAGTATGGTAGGTTCGTAATCGCCAGGACCTGTGGTATTAAAAAAGGTAATATCAATTATCCCATTCATTGAAAAACATAAAATGATTATCAATGGTTCAGAATCCAGAAACAAATAGATAAAAAAAATGAGAGGGTGGAAATGAAGATGAATGTTGCCCTCCTACACCACTTTTTAACGGACTTCATACTTTTTGTGACATTATCAAAATTTCTGACATTATCAAAATAATTAATTAACCCTTAAATGGATGTGGATGCATTAATGTATCATGGCAACCCTAGGGGACTGATAATCTTATGGTATCGGCATGATGCTCCAATGATGTGCTGACAAGCAGTCTTGCCAGCACTTCACTGGTGCATTAGGACGATCGGTGGCCATGATGCACTCCTGTGCCAGCGCACTTAAAGGGTTCAGTTGACTGCTACTACTGCTCTGTTTGACAGCTAGTTATTTGGAGGGACTGGTGACTGCTCTTTTTGACAGCTAGTTATTTGGAGGGACTGGTGACTGCTCTTTTTGACAGTTAGTTGTATGGAGGGACTGGTTACTGCTCTTTTTGACAGCTAGTTGTATGGAGGGACTGGTTGCTGTTACTTACTGTCTGTTTGACAGCTAGTTGTATGGAGGAACAGGTTAATGCTTTGTTTGACAGCTAGTTGTATGGAGGGACTGGTTGCTGTTACTTACTGGTCTGTTTGACAGCTAGTTGTATGGAGGAACAGGTTACTGCTCTGTCTGACAGCTAGTTGTATGGGGGGACAAGGTGCTGTTACTTACTGGTCTGTTTGACAGCTAGTTGTATGGAGGAACAGGTTACTGCTCTGTCTGACAGCTAGTTGTATGGGGGGACAAGGTGCTGTTACTTACTGGTCTGTTTGACAGCTAGTTGTATGGAGGAACAGGTAACTGCTCTGTTTGACAGCTAGTTGTATAGAGGGACTGGTTGCTGTTCTGTTTGATGGATAGTTGTGTGGAGAGACTGGTTACTGTTCTGTTTGATGGATAGTTGTGTGGAGAGACTGGTTACTGCTCTGTTTAATGGATAGTTGTGTGGAGAGACTGGTTACTGCTCTGTTTGATGGATAGTTGTGTGGAGAGACTGGTTACTGCTCTGTTTAATGGATAGTTGTGTGGAGAGACTGGTTACTGCTCTGTTTGATGGATAGTTGTGTGGAGAGACTGGTTACTGCTCTGTTTGATGGATAGTTGTGTGGAGAGACTGGTTACTGCTCTGTTTAATGGATAGTTGTGTGGAGAGACTGGTTACTGCTCTGTTTGATGGATAGTTGTGTGGAGAGACTGGTTACTGCTCTGTTTGATGGATAGTTGTGTGGAGAGACTGGTTACTGCTCTGTTTGATGGATAGTTGTGTGGAGAGACTGGTTACTGCTCTGTTTGATGGATAGTTGTATGGGGGGACAAGGTGCTGTTACTTACTGGTCTGTTTGACAGCTAGTTGTATGGGGGGACAAGGTGCTGTTACTTACTGGTCTGTTTGACAGCTAGTTGTATGGAGGGAGTGGTTGCTGCCCTGTTTGACAGCTAGTTGTATGGAGGGACAAGGTGCTGTTACTTACTGGTCTGTTTGACAGCTAGTTGTATGGGGGGACAAGGTACTGTTACTTACTAGTCTGTTTGACAGCTAGTTGTATGGAGGGAGTGGTTGCTGCTCTGTTTGACAGCTAGTTGTATGGAGGGACAAGGTGCTGTTACTTACTGGTCTGTTTGACAGCTAGTTGTATGGAGGGACAAGGTGCTGTTACTTACTGGTCTGTTTGACAGCTAGTTGTATGGAGGGACAAGGTGCTGTTACTTACTGGTCTGTTTGACAGCTAGTTGTATGGGGGGACAAGGTACTGTTACTTACTAGTCTGTTTGACAGCTAGTTGTATGGAGGGACTGGTTACTGCTCTGTTTGACAGCTAGTTGTATGGAGGGCTGGTTACTGTTACTTACTGCTCTGCTTGACAGCTAGTTGTATGGAGGGCTGGTTACTGTTACTTACTGCTCTGTTTGACAGCTAGTTGAATGGAGGGCTGGTTACTGTTACTTACTGCTCTGCTTGACAGCTAGTTGAATGGAGGGCTGGTTACTGTTACTTACTGCTCTGTTTGACAGCTAGTTGAATGGAGGGCTGGTTACTGTTACTTACTGCTCTGTTTGACAGCTAGTTGAATGGAGGGACTGGTTACTGTTACTTACTGCTCTGCTTGACAGCTAGTTGAATGGAGGGCTGGTTACTGTTACTTACTGCTCTGTTTGACAGCTAGTTGAATGGAGGGCTGGTTACTGTTACTTACTGCTCTGTTTGACAGCTATTTGAATGGGGGACTGGTTACTGTTACTTACTGCTCTGTTTGACAGCTAGTTGAATGGAGGGCTGGTTACTGTTACTTACTGCTCTGTTTGACAGCTAGTTGAATGGAGGGCTGGTTACTGTTACTTACTGCTCTGCTTGACAGCTAGTTGAATGGAGGGACTGGTTGCTCCTGAGGTGGTGGTGACGCCCGGCCGGCTCACCTTACAAAAGTATAACCCTTCGTCTTCATCTGTTACCTCAGAGAAGTAGAGCTTGCCGTCCCATGAGATGAAGATGTAAGACTTGACGTCCGTCCTCACATAGTCCATGTAGCCCTCGTCCCCCTTGTACCACTCATAGGTGACCAAGCTGCTGTCTGATAGAGGGAGTGAAGAGGTACATCAACTAGTGATGGTTTACATACCAGAATGGCCTCTGTAAGCCCCTGTCCCTTCCAAGTGGACATAGAACATTGTATCAACGTCGAAATAATGTTGATCAACCCTGATCAGCGTTTCAACGTGGATTCAACATACTGTGCCAAAGGGATTGTATGAGGCCAGTACTTGCATATATGAAACAGATTTTTTTTTCAGTATTTATGATTAACTTATTATCTCCATATATTTGAGATCCTTGTGTTTTAACTGGCCACTAGTTAATGGGTCTCATACTGTAATGACAGTTATGACTTCTGATGCCAGTGTTAAAGATTTTTAATTCTACCTTATTTACATGAACTATCATTAATACCAATCTACATGTACATCACCTACCCGGGCTGACTTTAGGCGGGCTGCAGTCTATGATGATTTCCTTGTACATAAGGGCATAGACCGGAGACCGCTTGTCTCTGGAGAAGTCACCGATAACTATAAAGGGGAGAAAAAAGATAAATTTAAGATATAACTAAACACAGGCTAAAAGTACGAAGGATGGATGGTGCAGCAAGAATAATAATGCAAAAATGCAGCAAGAAAGGGTGACTGAGAAGAAGAGTTGATAAAGATGTTGCGCCAATTTAGGTTTCATTGAGCTCCAGCTAAATCTTGATACTCTTGTACGGTCTTTGAAATTATATGGAAAGTTGTCTTGTTAATCTCTGGGTGATATTTGTTTGACATGGAATGCATCATATTTCCAGTTAACCCTCCATGGTCGCTATATTGCCTTTGCCAGCACGGCATCATGGTGCCTCATGATGACCCTTAGGGAGTGAATGAACTCTGTAGGACATGATGCGTGGTTCTAGGGCATGTTATATTGATGCATTATTGACCCTTTAAGGATTAATTCTCATGGCATATTGATTGTCAGGTTAAAAAGAAGACAATACTATTACTAAAAACTTACACCCAAAGTCGAGGAATGCCCTGGTACTGAGAGCTGCACCCATCTCATTCTCCGCCCTACACCAGTAGTTGGCACTGTCATTTTTACTGTCGGAAGCATCATTAATCACCAAACGACCCCCAATAAAGGTGTAGCGCTCGTCTTTAGCAGGGTCTAACTTCTCCTCATACTGGGTACGCTGTCGGTACCAGGCTGAAAAAGTCAATGCTTTGTGTTAGGTTCCAGTGGGCACAGCACCACTAAGTAAGTGACTAATAAGCCCTGCACCACAGTGCTTACTAGTCTGCTTAAGATTGCTAAAATGCAATGCTAGTTTGCTCTGCAAACCAGGGCTTAGTAGCCACTTCATTAGCACTTCTAGTCATTCAGTATGCAGCTCTGACTGATAACTACAAGGCAGTCCTAATCTGCCTCAAAACAGCATTCCTTATGCGCATCCACTGACTTTTCTTTTAAGGACACCCAGTGCCCCATTATAACATCCCACTTGACAAAAATATATATATATTTTTTTTAATGTTAATAATTTCTTTCCTCCGAGTGAGATAATGCTTTAATTACACGTTTCTAAATTACGGAAATGTCTTATGTACCGTAATCTCCCGCGTAGAAGGCGCAGCTCGCGTAGAAGGCGCCCCCCCAACTCAGAGAAGGCGCACGTACCTCTTCTGGATCGATTTCCGGAAAAACCCGCGTATAAGGCGCCCCCCCAACTCACAGGGGGGCTGTTTCGCGTAGAAGGCGCCCCCCCTCCCCACCCCCCTATATGAGTTCAAGCTGTCATCGGCACACGGTCGGTTTAAAAAAACGGCGAGCAAATCTACAGCGACCGCTCTGCCGCGGTGCTGGCTATATGAGTTCAAGCTGTCACCGGCGCATGGTGGGCCTTATCCCCGGCGAGCGCGTCGACACCTCCCGGTCTGCCGCGGTGCTGGCGCTATGAGTTCAAGCTGTCATCAGCGCATTTTCCCAAATGAGATGTTGGAAAAACCCGCGTATAAGGCGCACCCCCAACTCAAGGCAATTACCCTCCCGCGTATAAGACCCAGCAGCATTTTGTTTGGCGTAGAAGACGCGCCTTCTACGCGGGAGATTACGGTATATATAATGTCAAATGAATTACCTCTATATGGCAGAAACATTCAATTAATTCATTTGACACCTTTTTGGATGTAGGTATCAGCCAGAAAAAGCTTAAATTGAGTTTGCATGAATTATAATGCCATACAAAAGAAATGCATATCACAACGAATAATTCACTTACAGTATTCAGGTGTTGGATAGCCATCGGCCACACAGGTAAATGTGGCGAACTGTTGTAGTAGGTCGTCAGGCATGGCAAGGACAGACTTCTCAAATAACATGTCCTCAGGTTCCTGTAGGATCTTAGGGGCCCTGGGCATGGTTGCAGGATCAGACCCCTCCCAGCCATAGTCTGCAAGGTGCACATGTATTGGCATAGTCTATGATGTACGAGTATACACTCAGAACACTACAATCAGCTTGTGTATTAATTGTCATAGCAGTATGTATGCTCTTGGAACCCCCCATTTTATTTTTATCATTAAATGTTTCGGGGGACTTCAAGTTTATCAGTCTATGATGAATGAGAGAAAAAGCCAAGTACAGAGTGTCAATGATTTCAGTTTTTCAGTTGAAGGGGCTATAAGATTGTTAAATTTTCAAAGGTTATTGCTGTGTAATTTTTTTCCGGGTAATAAAATGCGCTCTTGACGCAAGAAAACATGGTTAGCAAAATTTTGAAACGTTTTCTCAATTTTCAAACTGCTAAAATAATTTTGAATGTACGACAAACGTCTTTAATAAACTTTCTTTTGCTGGATGCCATATCTTAAGATGCTCTATTTCAAATCGTAGTTCGAACCCTTAATTTAGTGACATTACAATCCAATAGTTAAGGGTCCTCTTTACGACCTGAAGGTGAGCCGTCGTAGTGTGTTAAGAAATGGCCTCCAGAGCAGTTTTCTGTTAGAAATTGGTCAAGCTAGTGAAAATTGACCACTGATGTATAGGAATTTAATATGCACTACATCACCTACCTAGGCCACGTTTTGTGTCGAAGATGTGGTAGATATCCTCCTTGGACACCTTACATACAAAGGGATGTTTCTCCTCACTCTTACCCAGGATCCATCCCCATTTGTAGCCTGAAAAATATAGATGCCAAAATATCAATGAACTTGTGCATCTCCTCCTTAATACCTCACATATAAGGCGCGCCCTAACCCACCCTGATCCCATAAAGCGCATCTAAGGGAAACCTTTGGTGGTTTAAGTACATTCTATAGGCCTAGTTAAAAACCATTGCATATGCACAACCTCTTAGCTTCTTTCTGATTTTATAAGGTGCACTAGCTGGGTATCTGCGCATAAGCAAAGGCTGATAGACAAGGAACATTTGGACCGATGGGCGTGATGCATCATTTGGACCGATGGGCTTATGCATCATTTGGACCGATGGGCGTGATGCATCATTAGGACTGATGGGCGTGATGAATCATTAGGACCGATGGGCGTGATGCATCATTAGGACTGATAGGCGTGGTGCATCATTTGGACTGATGGGCATGATGCATCATTTAGACTGATGGGCGTGATGCATCATTTGGACCGATGGGCGTGATGCATCATTAGGACCGATGGGCGTGATGCATCATTTGGACCGATGGGCACGATGCATCATTTGGACTGAGGGGCGTGATGCATCATTAGGACTGATGGGCGTGATGCATCATTTGGACTGATGGGCGTGATGCATCATTTGGACTGATGGGCGTGGTGCATCATTTGGACTGATGGGCGTGATGCATCATTTAGACTGATGGGCGTGATGCATCATTTGGACCGATGGGCACGATGCATCATTAGGACCGATGGGCGTGATGCATCATTTGGACCGATGGGCACGATGCATCATTTGGACTGAGGGGCGTGATGCATCATTTGGACCGATGGGCACAATGCATCATTTGGACTGATGGGCGCGATGCATCATTTGGACCGATGGGCGCGATGCATCATTTGGACCGATGGGCGTGATGCATCATTAGGACCGATGGGCGTGATGCATCATTAGGACTGATAGGCGTGGTGCATCATTTGGACTGATGGGCATGATGCATCATTTAGACTGATGGGCGTAATGCATCATTTGGACCGATGGGCATGATGCATCATTAGGACCGATGGGCGTGATGCATCATTTGGACCGATGGGCACGATGCATCATTTGGACTGAGGGGCGTGATGCATCATTAGGACTGATGGGCGTGATGCATCATTTGGACTGATGGGCGTGATGCATCATTTGGACTGATGGGCATGGTGCATCATTTGGACTGATGGGCGTGATGCATCATTTAGACTGATGGGCGTGATGCATCATTTGGACCGATGGGCACGATGCATCATTAGGACCGATGGGCGTGATGCATCATTTGGACCGATGGGCACGATGCATCATTTGGACTGAGGGGCGTGATGCATCATTTGGACCGATGGGCACGATGCATCATTTGGACCGATGGGCGCGATGCATCATTTGGACCGATGGGCGTGATGCATCATTTCGACTGATGGGCGTGATGCATCATTTGGACCGATGGGCGTGATGCATCATTAGGACCGATGGGCGTGATGCATCATTAGGACCGATGGGCGTGATGCATCATTAGGACCGATGGGCGTGATGCATCATTAGGACCGATGGGCGTGATGCATCATTTGGACCGATGGGCGTGATGCATCATTTGGACCGATGGGCGTGATGCATCATTAGGACCGATGGGCGTGATGCATCATTTGGACCGATGGGCGTGATGCATCATTTGGACCGATGGGCGTGATGCATCATTTGGACCAATGGGCATGATGCATCATTAGGACCAATGGGCATGATGCATTCGTGCATTATTATCACATGGCCAGGCAAAGTCATGGTGCATTATCCTTAATGCTGCGTTCTGATTGGATGATTGACCGTGCATCATCTAGATGGATAATGCACTCCCAGTACAGGAGGTTAACTTCATCTCACCTTTAGACTTCATAATTGATATTACTGTGTTATTAGATGTGCGCTTTTTTATCTGTGTTGTAATGAGAATAAGGCACCTAGTCATGGTCGTGTCCATGCTCTAGACTGTCTCAATACGGTCTAGAGCACTCCCATGGCCATGCCCTATGCCTTATTCCCTGATCAATAGGATCAGCTCACCGTCATAGTTGTAGACGATCCTGTCTTTGTCGGTCTCTGTCTTTATAGAATCCTCGTCGTGCCAGTAGTAGATGGATTCTATCGGCTTCCCGTCCCCCTCCCAGTAAAACTGCATCAGCTTGTCATCCTTCATGGACACCCGCCGTCCACTCGTCCACCAGTCCCGCCTGTATAGGCAAAATATTGAATAATCATGCTTACAGAAAAAAAAAACCCACTAAAAAACAACATTTGTGTAACATTGAAAAGGTGTTTGGATGGGTGTTTTTTTCTCACAAGAAAGTTTTAAGCAGACTTTCTTCAGACGTCCATAGCACATTGTAAAATGTTATGGTCTTTGGACATGCATTGAAGAATGTTAGGAAAGAAAACGTTTTAAAACGCTTTAGTTACATCCTTTGTAAGATCCAAAGTATGTGATTTCTTTTTTCATTAGGCCTAAAAAGGGTGTTGTATTCAGGTAATGTAACATACCCTAATTCCTTTGGCCCTACCCTAAATTCTATATGAGCCTTTTTTTGGGGGAAATCCGAATATTTGGTACTTCACTAGAAATAATTATGTCCCTTTTTTTTAATTATGCGAAAGAGAATAAATCTATAAATGTTCATAATATGTTAACGTACTTCCTACTGCCGCTGTCATACTTGGTGTCAAGGATGTTGTAGAAGAAGGTGTGCTCCATGTCACTGTTTATACTGAGTACAAATACCTTCTCACCCAGCTCCTGTACCAACAGAAAACTACAATGTGTAATGTGTAGAGCATTGCCCCTATTCCGCTATTCCAGGAGTGCATCAAGTCCATTGGTCGGCATGATGCACCAATGAAGTGCTGGCGAGGCTGCTCGCCAGCACTTCAGCGGAGCATCATGCTGACCCTCTGAGACAGTATCAACCCTGTAGGGTCAGCATGATGCTTGAATGCAGCCCTGGCGAGTTACTCGTCAGGGCTGCATTCAGGTATCATTACGACCCTTGGGCATGATGCATTAATGCATAAGCTGCCTCTACAGGGTTAATAGAGTATCTATGAGATATGAGCAGGACCCAGCTCCTGTTTTACATAAAGGTTCAATGTGTATTTTAATGATATATATGGGGTATCATCAGACTCACCAGCAGGGGGGGGGGGGGTCGAAAGCAACTTGATTTTGGAGTGACCAAAGCGCATCAACCAGAGCATGTTGACAATTCTAACCATAGCGAGTTTTGAATATCTAAAAGGTTTTGGGGTATGACCCCAAGTACAATTTCGAAAATTTGATATATTTCTCCCATCATTTTATGTTGATCTGTAAGTAAATGGCCAAGTTCACCATATTTATTTAAGTGCATGTTGGTTTTTTTAATGGGGGGGGGGGCAAAACATGGTCTGCCCCCCCATCCCCCGGTCTGAGATTGGAGGGGCCATGACCCCCCCCTGCTGCTGCCCCCGCTGTTCCCATACCCTGGTCAGGGCTGCGTCCATCAGCTGTCCATGCATCGTGAGGACAAATGATCATTTCACAATAGGGTTACATGTAATTGAAATTTAAATCTAAAAAAATGTTACCATCTATCCAATTGGCAAGAAACATGCATTTTTGTTTACGTTTTCGACGACCATTTTCCTGTCAAATGTAAGCTGGGTGGCACAATCAAAACGGCCAATGAAAGCCGGCCCTCCCTTTCTTTTTTAAATTTGAAATTTGTCATAGATATTACAGACATAGATAGCAGTAATAATCGCTCTTGACATTGTCTAGACACAGAGTGGTATAATATGTCATGCCATGCACCTCGCCTATGGGCATAGTGCCTATGCAATCATTTAATGATATCATGTTGAAGACATAATTATGTTTTATGACCCACATTGCATTGTGTTTTCGCGTCTAGCAGGTGAACTGAGTCTTGCATGAAGCGGTAGCAGTAGATTCCATTGTCCTCCCATCCCGTGGGGCATTCTGTGAAATAGAAAATATAATGATGGTATAAACAGATTAACAATAAATATCCAGTTGTCAAATTGGCTTCTTAACACATGAATGCATGGAATATTCTCACAAATAATGATAGATGACATCTTAGAAGTGACATGTGCCTGATTTAGTAGGTAAATATCACACATTACAATACGCTAGTACAGTCGTGCTGTACAAAAATGATTGTGCTCATGATTTTTCATTTCCATTTCCCAGATGCTTCCTACACCTTAGCCTATAATGAACTCATTGTATGTGCAGTGGTACACACATGCTGCCCTTAAAGGGTTAACTTAGATCTGTGTTTATACAGTGATATCCACGTGCATTGCGCCAAAAGGGTTAAGCCTTTAGCAGTCAGCAGTGCAGCCTATATCCACCCCATAGGTTCGGCATAATGCATCAGTGTAACCATGGTGAATTACTGGTTCATGCCTTGGCTGCATTCATGCATCATGACGACCAATGGCCATGATGTCCCAGTCACAGGTAGAAGACATGGCCTACTTTATATCTCAATGATAACACACCTTTAGAACATCCCTCAGTCTAATCCCTTCACCTTTTCTCACATTAACCACCCCTGGTACAGATATCATGACATCCAGCATATAAGCCGCGATTTCTAGACCATTTCAGAGGTTTGCTACAGCTTATAAGTTACAGGTTTCCCAAGGACTGTGCGTCTTATATGAGGGATTCAGGCTATAGTAACGATTAGGTATACCTTTTCAGACCCAAGGTGCCGCTTACACTAAATATTATGGGTGCAGCTTATAAACACGTATGTGCGGCTTATACACAAGATATACTTACCATACATAGCAGGATCAGGGGCTATAGACAACCCACAGAGGGAAGTAAATAGGATAATCCTTAATAATATCTCCATATTCACCGCCTCATGTTAGAACAAGGTGTGATAAAGTCTGTAGTGAAATGAGAGCAGCAGGACAATGTCTTATCTACTGATAAGGATTTGGGTCGAGTTTTAAGTTTAACTCTGTGAGAGCTGTGTGATGTATAGAGGTCTGTAGTCCTTTGGTGTCATGATGCACCAGTGGAGTGCTGGTAAGTAACTCGCCAGAGCTGCTTTGGTGCATCATGCGGACCCTTCGGGAGTGCATCAGTCCGATATGCCATATTTTTGTTTGTTTAATGCTCGGGACTTTATGGGTATCAGTCTTGAATAAGCGTCGGGGATTAGGGAGTATTAAAATCAATCTTAAGCACTGAAAAGACAGGATGTGAATTAGCGCCGATCTCAGATAAAGGCAGGGGTACTGTGCTATCAAAATAAGCACTGGCCAGTTTAAGTTAAAAGGACCACTATGGCAATGGCCACAATGAATATGTAGATTTGGCAAGTTGATCGCTAGGGTTTTGCTCATGCATCATGTCGACCCATACCATGCATCATGCGGTATTGAGAGGGTTACACCTGGTTAAACTCAGGTGTGTGGGACAGGTGAGTGTGAGTGATGGTGACGTTATAGGGGGAACTCTAGGAACTTTAGCAATCATTAATTACAATAAATATTGTTTGTTGATTTTGGCCCCAGTGGCACACCCCAATGGAGTTTTGAATTTTAAGAGATTACTTATATTATACAAATATCTACATTCAACTGTAGGAATTCTGCCCAAAACGATGGTGGTAAGTACCATGCAAAATATGTCCCTCTACTGGCGAGAAGACGAAGCACTAAACTATAGAATGCAGTTTTAGTTTTCAAATATCGAATAGGGGGAGCTAGGGTTGACAGGGGCGGATCCAAAAAGGGTGGTCCTGGAAGGGTGGCACAGTCAGGGAAATTGGGTCTAGGGGGAGGGGCACAGCTGGGATCCCAGACCAGACTTCCTATGATTAAAACTCGTAGACAGGCCCATTTTCAGAGGTTCTAGGAGGGGGGGGGGTGCCCCCTAGGCTCCCCCTTAGATCCGATTGAAGCATAAGATGATAGGTTTCCCAGTTGGCAAAAAAAACGTCTTTAGACACTTAAAAAACGTTGTTTTTCCATTTCTATGTTCAGCTAATGTTTCTAAAAAGAGGAAAAAACACATAAAAAGCGTTGTTCTGTACACTCAAAAGATTATTCGCATTCTTTAAACACATTTTATTTACAAATCCCAAAGGGGCACTGTTAAATTCAAAGAAATTTCCATGTCATCCTCTCGATTTTTTTTTAGAAATGACAATGTGTCCTGTCAATGTAAAGAAATATTTATGTACCTCTCTGCCCATTGTCAGACAGGTTATGTCACCGAGGCACAAAATGGCCCAGGTTGATCTGCCTGTTTGAGGGATCTCGAGCCATATTAGAGAACCAACCAGGCATTAAAGAGTTAATATAAACATTTGTTTAGGATAACTTAACATATATGGCAGATAGGTAGGTCAGACTCTTAAAAAGATGAAAAATCAGCACTGTAAGTGAGCAAATAAATTTTGTCATTGGCAAGAGTATTAACATAGAGCATGGGTAACCCATATCCACAAGTGGTTTTTTTTTTATTAATGTTTATTCTGGAGGTAGGAGAAAGGTTCTGTGGGATCCTATTTGCATCATGCTCCAGGCCGTGCAGTATTATTGTATGTTACATGTAACTGAGTTGTGAATGGACATTACATCCTAAAGACTTATTAGTCAAGGAAATTACTTTCATCGGTTAAATAGCATCGTCTGAAATAGCATAGTATATATAGGGCTAGTCAGTGTAAATAGAGAAACATTTTTTCTCCAAATATAATATAGTATCCGATTATTAACTCATCTCCAATAATGACAGTTGAAAAAGAAAAACAATGATCAAGTGATCAAGATATCAGTGATCAAGAAAATATAGTTTAGAGGCTCTGTGGGAGGGGTGGGGGTGAGGGGAGGACAGCGGGTGGGGGAGACTTTTCTGGCATAAAGAAAAAACCCTAAAGGGTAAAACTTATGTATTTACATATAATTATCCCTTAACTCATTAAGCTTACATACCTGCTTTTTCTTAAATTTACTTGTTGTTGCAATGAGCCTCTCTTGCAATTCAAGATTGTTCCATAACCGGGCACACTTATAGGTCATACACCTTGTGTAGGACTTATTATTATGAATTATCTGTTTCAACACCGGCCCATCATGAAGTCTTGTTTCCCAACGCAACCTTTCTGTGGGCCTGGTTTAGAATGTGAGCCCTCCTTCTTTCATTGAGTGTGTTCAGCTTAGCCTGGTGGTACTTGGTATCAGTTCTAGTTAGAGTAGGGGACTTGAGGGCAATACTTAAGCCCCTGTTTTGTATACGCTGTAATTTCTTTACGAGCCCATCGTTAGCACCCTCTATAATGACATCACCTGATTCCAGGTATGGTAATGTTTTACTCTTGTAAATTTGGACTGCCTGCCTTACAGTAAGGTACTTTCTGATACGGGCCAATAAATAGACCTTATGTGCAGAGCACTGGGTCATGGTTTTGAAGTGAGGTCCATACATCAATTTATTATCCAAGATCACTCCCAGATATTTGAATTCATTTGCCCTGGCAATTGCCATATTGTTAATTTTCAAATCTGGGATATGTACCTTGGACAAGACATGTGTGGTACCAAAGACCATTGACACAGTTTTCTTTGGATTTAAAGATAACCTATTCCTTGAACACCAGTGTTGTGCTCTGTTTTGTCCACTTGGTATGAATCGTCACATTTTGGTCGATTTTATGGACATTTTGGATGGGTGATTAAGTGGATAAAGTGTGCTTTTTGGACTCATTCTGTGAGGAGAAAGAATAGATAAAATCACATAGCTCGGTCATGTTGACGCTACATAAAATGGAGAATGGAACGGGCTTCTATTGAAAGATCTGTGCGTGTTTTTCAAAGGTTACAAATGTTGGTTATGGACAGAATGTGATTTGTGGACAATTTGTGGACAGCTCATTATAAAATTAGTTGTAGACGTAAATGTGGAAATTTTGTAGCGTGTGGTCAAAACGAGGCATGTCAGCTGCGCCCCTTTTCCCTCCTTCCCTTTCCCCCCTTTCCTCTATTTCATTGTTGACCCAAGAGGTCACTGCTATATAGGCTGCTCTGTTGAACCCTGGCTGAATAAGACTAACTTGGAATCGTTGTAGTTAGTCCGATTTTACTGCCCTAGCTCCCATGATCTGCACACATCTTCCTTTATTACGAATACATACCGTTTCCTTGTAAAGGAAGAAAGCAAAGACTACTGAGGTAAGTTGCTATTTACTTTATGTATATATGCTATATATACGGAAGAAGAGCAATGTGGTATTTGTTCTACCCAGTTCCATTATATATATATATATATATATATATATATATATATATATATATATATATATATATATATATATATATACAATAGTATATAGGCTATGCAGACTGGAGGTCATTTCTTAATACACTGCGACTGGGATCGTCAAGTCGTACCAAAAGTCCCATAGAAATAGCACATGAGTTTCAGTCGTAGGGCTGGGTGAGGTGTCAGTACCTTAAGAAATGGCCTCCAGACTAGATGTCAGGCCCACTGTGGGATTATACCTCCTAAAATATTTCTTGCCACAAAAGTTATTTTAGTCAAGTTATGAATTTACATGTTCTCCGAGAGGCAGGCAGATCAAGCAATGGCGATGTCCAAAGGGGCCCTGCTTGGCTGGCTACCTGCCTGTATATTGTATATTGGGGACATCAATACAGGCGGGCCATGCCTAAGAACTTGCCAGGCAATCATCCCCTATTTTCACACTTACTTACAAGGGGGCAACTTTTCAACCCAAGGGTCCACATGTCTCTCCTATGTATACAGATGTTTGGAACATAGACTGTGATTGGTGATCAAAAAATGCCATCTAGTGTAGTTCAAGTTAATTGGCTCAGGGCCCCTCCTGAGTCTATACCGCCGGGTAGGCGGTGGCTCACTTTTTTTCCCACAATAATTCATTAAAAATAGAAAATGCCAATGGTTTATATAAAAAATGTACATGGATGTCATCAATTTCATAATGAAGATATATTCATAATAAAAGTTCCAAAAAAATCTATGTTTTGCCTTTCAAAATCAACATTAAAAAAGAACTCACTAAACCCTCACTGAAAGAGACAACCACCCATCCAGTTCCCCATAGACTCAACTCCCTCTCCGGCTCCAGACCAAAAGTTTCCCTCTTTGTTCCTATAAAACCGGGTCCGTGGTGGCTACAACCGTCTGAAATTAAGACGGCTGTATTCTTTTCTTAGTACTGGAGGTCCGTTACTCTATTTTCCTATATTCTGATTCATAAAAGTCAGCTATGTAGAAAATATACTCCCACAAATAAAGTGTAAGCAATAGTAGATCTTTGTTTTACTATTACATTTTCACTTTTATCTGTGTTTCAGCATCCCATTAAAGTCGTTGAATGTTGGGGAATCAATGCACATAAATTATTCCATTATTTATAAATTATTTGAAACTTTCTTCTGGTTAGTTAGAAGTTCATATCATTCTCCACCATTTCGATAATTCCGCTTGGGTAGTGATCAACACAAGTTTGGTATTGTACAGTGAGTAATTTATTATAAAAAACCACTAATAGAAACAATCGTTCACCATACAAATAAAGGAAATGCGTCACTCTTAACTTGCTGCATCCAATAATAAGTTAACTACTTCTATCAAAACTCACAAAGACAGCTCAATACAATCAATAGATTTGATTGTATCTCTAACTCTTAAATCATGATAATACCTTATGACTGGAATACAACATCGTCAGCACTGGGGTTTATACAGTATTTTATGTCAAGGTGAATATCGATGCTCCATAGAGAAAGCACTGAGACCGCGTATTGTACCCCTGCGTTGAATAACCTGCGCCAAATCCGCACGATGACATCATAGGTGCATCGCGCATGCGCAACCTTTTTGAAAGCACTTACTACCGCAATGTCTCATGTATAACACCCAACGTGCAGAAAATCAAGTCCTTGCTTCAACACCATTCAAGTCAAGCTCTCAATAGATCAACTACTACTTGAAGAAGATTCTGCAGTAGGTTTGAGCATCCAGGCTAGGTTCGTAGGTACCCAAGGACGTCTCCTCTTTGAGTATGTCCCACAGCGTCTGTCCAGCGCTGGTTCTTGGAGCGCTTAGTAGCAGTGGCCATGTACTTAATGTCCAGTTCCTTCTTAATGGTCCAGGGGAGGGGTCTGATCACCCTGGTACAGAGTCCCTCATCTTCTTAACCTTCTTCCCGTCCGAGTAGGACGTCTTCAGGTCAACTGCACCAAGCCTCTGCTTGGCTTTCTGAAATGTGATATCGAAATTTTAAAATCATTTCTCCTCCTTTATCATTCTTTGTGAGTATAATTTTTTTTTCTTTACAACAGTATGCACTTCATCAGAGCATCATGCCAACTCTCCGAGGGCCCCATAGCATAGGTATGCTCTGGGGTAGTTACCTGCAATAGCTCAGTAAAGCTGTAATCAAATATCATGACGACCAATGGGCATGATGCATTAATGCTTAATTAGCCTATTTAGGTTTAACTAATTGTAATTATGATAATGATATAAGGCGCCAAACTGCTACATACCTGGAACCTCCTCTGGTAGTGTGAAGAGACCTGCCTGTGTGTGTCTTCTGCTGCAGTTTTAGATTTAGCCTGGTAGTACTCTTCTGTGGCAGCTGGAAAATAAAATATTAATTCAGTTACTTACTGTTACATTATAATGAATAGTGCATTGAAGCATCGTTCCCTGTGTTCACTATGATGGCTGCCTTAGTATGTTTCCTTGCCAGGACTGCATTTATGCACTATGAGAAATGATTTATTAATGAGAAAGTTATCTTATATTGAATCACTTTGAAAGACTATTTTTTGTATACAAAATTAGCTTTCACTGTGTATTAATAATATTTACAACTTTTTAGTAAAAATGACATACTTTTATAAACGACCTCTACATGCTGTGTTTTTGAGAAAATTGGGGGTGGATTATCTGCACCAGAATATCCAGAATAGATAAGAGACTTTTCAATTCAATTCTATTAAAAGAGAGTAAAAAAAGTGCTGACTCACTGGCTATGTCTAGACTCCTGACGTCGTCACCCTGCACCATGATATAGATCCTGATGTGCTTCGTCAACGCTGCGTTGTCGTCATCCGTGTCACTGTTAGAGCAAACATGTGGATATAAGAATATGTAAGGTCAACATTTTGTTATTTTCAATGTCATAAAAAGACATATAATAATTTAGTTTCCACCATGGCCACTGTAATTGTGTAGGAACTTTAAACCACTTAATTCCCCCGCCACATACTTTGATATAATATTAAGCCTAAAAATAGAAGTTGTGTTTCAAGTCACCCGACCGACCCTAGGGCCAGATTTTTTTTCTGGATTTTAAAGAATTTTGTCTCATTTTTTTTTTCATTTATTTAACCCTCTAACTCCCTGTACTGTATATATATGCAGTTCTATAACACTGCATTTGAGATGCAAAGAGTTAAGAAATGGTTTATAACTTTATGAGGATTTTTTTTCATCCATTTCCTGTATCCTTTTCCTTTTCTTCCCCTTTCTCACAGTTGTCATTTTCCCATTATCATTTCATAATGAAATCAAAATATTTGATACATCCATTGATATGTGCCCTAACATTTCCTATATAAAATTGAAAAATTAAATCCGACCTACAGACCCTACCTTTTAAAGTGTGATACTAGAAACAAACCTTTACTTTTTTTTTGGCCTTATTATGTACATTGCATTACATTATCAATATACGTAATGCTCAGCTTACCTTTTGCCCTTGTCGTAATACCACCGGAGACCTTTTTTAATGCCTGCTGCATAACCAACACGTACCTCACGCTATCAAAAATAAGGGCTACAATTATATAGAGAGGTAGCAGCTTGTCCCATGGGCGCGGCCATTGCTGGAGTTTGTTCCCAGCAAGTTCTACTGATAAGACCTATCAGATGGGTACCAGTTGGCCCCCGAAGGACCGCAGTGAATAGATTGGGGTTATATCATTGGCTAATAATTAAACCTGCTAAGTCCGTATATCAACTGGAATTCCATATGAGACTAAAACCTACAAGTAGGCTGTATATAACCTTTATTTGTGATAAAGGGAGACATCGAGCATGACTAAAAGGATACAAAAGCCGATCCAGTGTCATTGAGGTTTGATAGGAAATCATTACATTGACATTACGGTTTCCCCCTCACACAGAGCTACCTTTCTAATATGTCTTTGAAATAAACTAGTGGCGAAGCCACTAGGGGTTGGGGAACAGTAGATCTATGCACTGCACTTGGACCATAGATGTGGGCCCCCGTTGCACCATACATTATTGCACCAGATATTTCCCCTGTTGCTTCCCCCTGGTTCCACACATCAGAAGCTCATAACTTAGCATCGCGTAACTTAGCAACAGTGAGTAACATAGCAAGCTCAAACAATTCTACACTCTCCCAGCAGATACTCTTGAGGTTTGAGTTTTATTGATTTTCTCTGCTACTACTCATCAGAAATTAACATATGACCTATCAGATTAAAGCTCCATTACAAGGCGGCCATTTCAATTTCACTGACAACTTCTCAGGCTATAAAACGTTTTACCAAAATACAAAGTGAAGCAAACTACAATAGTAAAATATTAGGAACAATCAAGTTGGTAAAACATTATGAAGTTCTGAAAATATATTTGTTAAATTGTCTTTATATCAGATTGGGTTAGCTGGCACTTTCCTCACTGCTTCACAGCATGGAAATTTTGCTTCATCTGGTACCCCAAGGGTACTGTGGGCTGAAGCAGTAAAAAATCCACATTCTATAACCAGCGATCTAATAACCCATTTCTATATATAGGGTAAATAGTGATAAAGTAAGTGAATGGATGAATGAATAAACAAATAAATGAAAACAATCTCCAATTATTGTCACAGATAATAACTTACCTTAACATCTAGCAGTGATTTACAGTTAACACTCTCTGTGTGAGGTTTGTCACATAAAGCCTCCAGGGTCTGTTCCATCCTCGTCATCCTCTCCTCCAAACCCAGCATGAACTGGTAAATGGCCTCATCTGTCGATAGAAAATAAATAATTGAGAATAAATCAAATTATAAAAATGATATGGAATTGCATAGTGGGATCCTCAAGGGGTGGCCAGTATTTAGCATTCATTCAAAATCAAAATTGTGCCTCTCTTTGGGATATATAGTACAATGTAGTTTGATATGGTGTATTCTTGAGGACCTGGCAGAAGAGTGTGTTTTGATGTACCCTGGTGGCAATACTGAGTTGAGATTTGCACATTTTAGTTGCTTTAATTTACTGAATGTAATGTAATTTATAGGTAAGGCTCCACTACGCGATTTTGCTGAAAATCGGAGCTATTCTCACAAAAGCAGACACAAACACAGATTATAGAGTGGTATTTGTTATTATTTCAAGGTCTAAATAGAAGATTGAGAGAGCTTTCTGTTTATGTGGGGAAGGCTTTGTGTACAATCTCAGGCACATTTTTGTTGCCAAAAGATGTTTTTGTTTACTAAATCAAGTTGACCTAATGTAAACATTGCAGACTTTCACACTGATGACTCTCTGCAACTCAATATCAGACAGGTTTGATTTTTGCAGTACAAGACCCTGCGATCTGTGTGACTGCTGTGTTGTTATTTATATTTTGCTGTGTTGATGTTTATATATTAAACTCCCACCCAATCACAGAGTCTATGCAGGTGCAGGTTAGTTGGTAAATATGGCACACAAGGAGAGAGATCACCCAAAAAATAACCCCTGAAATCTCATGTTTACAATTTTGAATCTTATGTTTACAATATAGGAATGTCAACACCCTATACCTTAGGCACTATAGGGATAAAATTAGGTGAGACTGTACCAAAAAATCGCGTAGTGGAGCCTCACCTAATGGCTACCATAAATAGTGTAAAAGAGGATAGTTCTGATTAGTACTTGTACTTACATTTTTTTTGCATTGCTGTTGTCACTGTTGTGCCTTCTCCTCTGAAAAATGGTAAGAATAAAAATGAATTAGATTTCATTCACTGACTACCAGTTCATGCTACGTCTGGATGTTAAAGGAAGTAAACCCGAATAATTCCATAAAAGGTTCTACTTTAAAAACTGGTAAGCATTGCCTTGATGGTTATATTCATATCAGTGAAGGAAATTTTGGATATATAAAAAACGACCTCATCATATATTTCATGGGTTGAGTTTTGAGTAGCATAAGAAGATACAAAATGAATGTGTGTTTTCCATGCTGTGTGTTACCTTGTGTTTGTGTAAGGGACTAGGTGTTTGACTTGGTGTAAAACTGTCTGTACTGCTTGTACTTAGACTGCTCAGTCCGCTTGAGCTGCTCAGGCTGCTGGAGCTGCTCGACCAACTGCTTGACCGGCTTCTCTTGTTCGACTGGTGCCTGTTATTGGACCTACCTCTGCTGTCCTCCTTTGGACGTCTACTGTTTGACTGGTGTCTGCCGTTTGACTGGCAATGCTTGTTGTTTGACTGGTGCACACCATTGGATCTGTGCTTGTCGTTTAATCGGCCCCGGGTATATGCTTGGGCTCGGTTGTTTGATCGGTTTTTGTTGTTTGATGCACTTTTGTCGCCCGCTCGGTTCACCTTGTGGTTTTCCACATCTGGGATGACCAGGTCACTGTCTGAATCAGACGAGCTGAAACTGCTGGGGCTGCACATCACTTTCTGTAAATAGACATATTACATATGATCCAATAGTAAAGGATCTGTAGTTTATGAGTAGGGGTAAGCCATTGTCCTCTAAGTAACATGGAAAATACAAATCACCCATACCGCTACATTAATTGATATCAAATATTACTGTAATGGTCGCCCATAGTGCCTAGAGATAAATAATAATCATGTTGACATAAGAAAAAAACGCCTTTTACAAACACTTTACCAAACCCCTTTCAAACGTTCCGAAACGCTGCAAAAACGTTTTTGTCAATTGGGTTAGCCCTCAAATAATCATGTGCCTATAATCTATATTCTTTTGGCATTTTTTAAAACATACCTGCAGAACTTTGGGCGGGTCGATGGGCAGTACTTGGACGGTGACAACACCAGGAGAGGACACATGTAACTTGCCGACTGTGGTTGATGTGAAGGCAGCTTTGAACTCTTTACCTATCTCACATCTCCGCTCGTGTTTAGGTGTGTAACCCCGGGAGTGGAAGACTTTGCAGTATATACAATCTCTTCTATTGTTCCCTCTGGCTTTGGCTGAAAAAATATGCTAAAATCAAATAATGATGTAATATGAAAACAATTATACCGAGATCAAAACTGCACTAATCTTGTTGAGCACTTGATTTAAAAAAGCAATAATCATAATAATAGTAGATATAGTAATAAGATTCATGAAAATGGTTTTGTTCCCACAATTATAAATCGTTCAAGGGTAATAATGGGTGGGGAAGCAGGGAAAGATTTACATTTGCATGAAAAAAAACTACGTTATAATGGCCCCGTTCCCGATAGCGGTAGGTTCATTGCGTAATACTCGTCAAACTTTATGAGGTTGTGTGGTAGAATCTGAGATTTCTTAGATTCTCGTAAATCTCGTTTACTTACATGGCACCACATTGTCCCTAAGATCAAGGTCACTGTCAGAATCTGAGGACGAACCTGTCACAGTCACGCTTATCGTCTTCTGATTGAAAAACAGAAAAATAGAATACAATTGAAGTTTGTGTGCGGCAAATTTAACACGGTACAGTAGACATAGTAAGGTTTGAACTAGATACATAAGCAAATGTCTATGACCATGGAATATTGCTTTAAGATAAAGAAAAACAGCTCAGCTCCATTCAAAATCCAAGATGGCGGACCCCATTGAATACAAGCATATTGTATTCCATGTCCCCCCATGGAATACGGCTGTTCTAGTACTAATCTATAGTAACAATCGTATCTGCCATGACATAAATAAGTATTCCACTTGTTTATGGTGTACAGGAGGTACGTCAGGACGACTTTTGTCAGGATCTAAGTAATTTCCATAGAAAATCAGTATTCCTCGATCATTTTTAATGACAATTTAATAGCCATATGTAACACAGAATATCCAGAATATCACTTGAAATTATCTTCAATAACTTCTTAATGCAGTTTTTATTAAATCAGACTCCTGTGGGGTGTTTCAGAAGCCGGACATGATAATGAACATTAAATATCTGTTTCTAAAACTGTTAGATTCTAAACTTACAACTGCAACCATTATCATCTCTCACCAGTCATATAGTTATAGACACAGTAAGGTATAATGGTAATGCTTTAGAAACACATGCAGGTATAAGCCTACAATCACTATTAAAACTGTTATCATATCTCCTTATGACCGGTTGTAAACATTACCTGCTTCTGAAACACCCCACATGTATATCTGGTGAGTCACAGATTAGGGCCATACGTCATAGAAAGAATACAAAGGTTGTCCTTAGAGGGTTTTATGCCTATGCTATTGAGATCCTGTGTAAGGGGATTAGCGGTTTATTTTAATCTGGATTTGACTTACCTTGTTTTGTTGGTCAGGTTTGACCTGTTGTTGTTGTTGTTGTTGTTTTCCTGTGCTATGTGTTGTTGTGGGAGTCTGTAGTTGACTGACCACCTTACACCAGTCGGCCAGACTGTCAGAGGATGCAGCCGCGCGGCTGGGTGCCTTTGTAGGACCAGAAAACTTAGTTTTGGTCAGTGCAGATTCACTGGTGCTGGAATCTGATGAAGATGATGATGATGATGATGATGATGATGATGATGATGATGATGATGATGATGATGATGCTGTGTTTTTTCGCGTGGCTGAGGTGCCAGTCTGTGTGCACGCTGTGGCCTTAACCCTAGGTGGCACTGGAGTGTTAATACTGGAATCATCCGATGAAGATGAAGATGATGATGCGCGGTGCTTTGCAGAAAGTGGTTTGGTGGTTTGTTTGGGAGCTGGGGCCTTAGGCTTAGTTGATACAGGCTCATCAACACTGGAGTCACTGGAATCATCAGATGACGATGATGAAGTGGTGTGCTTTATATCAGCTAGGGTGCTGGTCTGTGTGTACAGAGGGATCTTTGGCTTAGTCATCTCAGCACCTGGTGTGGGAGTCTGTGGAGGCCCTACGGCCTTAGCTTTAGGCGGTACAAGTGTGTCAATACTGAATCATCTGATGAAGATGATGAAAAGGATGCAGGGGGCTTCACAACAGGTGGTTTTGAGGTCTGTGTTGGAGCTGGAGCCTTAGGCTTAGCTGGTATAGGCTCAGTGATGCTGGAATCATCGGAGGATGAAAATGATATGGGGGGCTTTGGACAGGCCAAAACTTCAGCCCTTCCAGCTTCACCTGTCAAATGAGTTAAAGACAAATTGAAACCAGGACATCACACAGGATAATTCGTGAAACGGGCGTTAGAGAATTGCTCATTATGCACCGTGTATTTTTTTTTCTTACCATCAGGATACAAAAGTAATGTTCATGCTCAGGCTGTATCAAATGTCAATTAGACATATATCAAAAGACAGTCAGTACACTCATAGCCTCTATAAGTGGCTGTCTGGGGACAACCACTGATCACATCAGAGGAATTTATGGAGTGAAACTGTGGCAAAGGGTGTTCCCAGGAGCGAAACTTTTTTTTTGTGAAAAGGCCAAACATCTCAGTGGCGGATCCATAATCCCAGTTCCGTAAAAGCCCATGTAGAAGCCTCACCCGCGTATTAGCCGCATCACGACTTTAGACACTGCAAGTTTCTGAAATGGTCCCCATTCCTTACTAAAGTCTATAATTGTAAAACACTGCGTATAAGCCACACTCTGAGCATGGAAAGACGCCATAAGCTGCACTAGAACATATAAATGGTCTATTCAGGCTATTGAGGTTTCCCATAATACACTCTGTTCGTGGAGGTTTCCTGTTAATTACCATAAGTAGGTCAGTCACGTGACCAGTGCCATTGGCCAGAGCAGTTCACATGACTGACCTAATTATGGTAATTAACAGGAAACCTCCATGAACAGAGTGTATTATGGGAAACCTCAATAGCCTGAATAGACCATTTATATGTTCTAGTGCAGCTTATGGCGTCTTTCCATGCTCAGAGTGTGGCTTATGGTTATGGTTATTAGAATAAAATGATCTAAAGAAATAAAACAACAGCAAACTACACAAACAGCAATATTGGTGATTACATGCACTTATTAATCAGGGGTAGACATCTATGCTGGCCCAGACCCAATCTCAGTGGCAGGTTCATCAGAATCAAAATTCATATCATCGTTAAAACCGTGTTAATCAGTTGTGTCTATCTCTTTATCTAAAAGGGAAGAGCAAAATATAAACTCTGGGTCCACAGATTTCGGTGCTGGACCCTTGTCCATAGATTTTTTTAGCGCCTCCCACGCCGCATAGCGGCGGTACCGCAAAGCGGTACGGGAGTGCGCATTGCATTTGCCCCATGTGATCAGGTCTCACAATACAAAATTACTGAATAGAGAAATTGATAATTGTGAAATCTTCTTTATGTCTGCTTTTATGAGACATGTCATCAAACACTGGTATACCGACATTAACGGCGGGAGGCGTTTTTTACGCGGTCACAACCGCATTTCTTGTTAAGCTACATGCCAAATTGGCCGTTGGGCCAAAGCCTGACTCAAAAGGTAAGTGTCTGTACCTAATACAATGAAGGCTATGTATATATTATAGATAATCACCTATGGTGTCCTCATCTGACGATGATATAGGGCCGTCGTAGGGGGGAGGCGGGGGTCGTTTTGGACAGCTCTGCATGTGTGTGTAGCAGTAAGCATGGGAGTAGCTGACGACACAGTAGTCACACCTCCTCCTCCTCCTCCTCCTCCTCCTCCTTGTACGCCGTACATCGTGTACTGCTGGAATAAAAGGGAAAAAATCATAATAGATTGACGATAGAAAAAAAAAATGATAGGAGATACGATACGACTAATGCCTTAATAATTACAATGCATAAAAAAGGGGAATCTTGCCTATAAGATGCATCCTGAGTTTCCAGGCATGTATCAAAACCGTACTGGGGGTAATATGTTGGGCAATTCACATCTAGATGTATTTTCGACCAATGAAATAATACCGTCAGAACCCTCGTCAACGTCCTACTTTTTGAAGCAGTAACAGCAAAGCTGACAATGCACTCATGGTCATCATGTACCGTGGTATTGAATGTGAACTGTACATAAAGAACTATAACAGTGCATGATATGCGGCCCTTAATTCAAGGAGATGTCCACAAAAAAATCATTTACAAGTTTTCTGAAGGTGGGCTCACTGCATCCCCGTGCATCCGTTACCCTGATCAATTAACTTTCCGGGTCAGTATATCTATAGTAACAATATAATATAGATAAGACTCATAGCTTTTGACTTTTGCCCAAAGGTTTGGGAGAAGCTAATCATGATTAGACTAATCTAATGATACCCACTCGCTGAATAAGAACTTAAAAAATAAAGTGTGGGTGGTGGGGGGGGGGTGAGCATATATAAGGAAAATTTCCGATTGTGGCCTTTTTTCTTGCCAGGAAATTAACATGACCTGATACAAGAAATTTATGATGAATCTTTATATAATTTAAAATCAAGAATTCTTTGTACCAGGAAAATCAGCATCTTACTCAGGTTACCATAGTGTATTACAAAGCAGGAGTAGACACTTACTTTTTGAGCCATGGGCCACCTGGGCCCACAGCTTTAGAAATCCACGGGCCCACATCTAATTCTGTGGGCCCAGAACATGTTTTTACTTTATATGAAAAGCTAAACCTGCCTTTTTGTAATTAAGTTATATCAAGATTTAACTAGAACAACTGAATTTCTGGCCATTTTCCCTTTCCAACGACATATAACATGATTATGTTGAGTAAACTGCCCTCAGCCACTTCTGTGGGCCACCTGGGCCCATACTGGCCATAGCAAGGCAAATTTTGAGAAAACTGTGGGCCCGGACCAAGAATTACGGGTCATCGGCTCCCGGGTCAGTGTTAGTGTCTACCCCTGCAAAGTATAACTATAAGCTATAATAAGGCATTAAATTAACTTAAAGTTAACTTTAATGCTGTATATGTCACTCAACATTCGAAAAAGCAATATGACAATAGTAAATATAGTTTATTGACCTACTCACTGAGTAGCCTACTGGCATCCAATGGAAAACTGAAGCTGATTGTTATGATTTAGAATCATATTGACAATGAATTATTTCATGTATGCATGGCGGGGGAATTTCGCAACAACTTTCTTTTCATGTGATGAAATCATCGAATTTGTCACACACAAAAAAAAGAGAAAAAAAAGAAGAATTAGGAACTCACCTTTTTAGAACCAAACAGCTTATTTTTGTGAAGTGGGAGGTCGCGGCAGACGGTGTGGAGTCCCAACACTAGGTCATCTATGTTGGTCAGTATCAACGTTTAGAAGTGTCTGTCCGTCCTGTACCAAAGTCCTTCTGTTAATGACCATCTTGACCTTACAAATGATGCCTAGGGACAGGTTAGGCATTAAGGGGGTTGGGCGGCGAGCAGTTCATGTCATGGTCGGATGGCGCACAGCTGAGGTGTGCAGCAGGCGGCACACCCCGGGCGGCACTCTCACCCTCACACCTGTGGAAGTGTGGGTAGAAGCACTGTGTGAGGGTGGGTGTCGGGGGGAGGGGCGTGGCAAGGCAGTGAGCAGTTCACGCAGAAAATGTTGTTTTTTCCCCTAGCCACATCAGGGGCTCTACATTCCTTTTATGCCATTTTTGGTCCCTTTTTTGTGGGTGGGGTAGTATAGAAAGCAGAATCCCTGGAAAAGGGTGCCAAATTCTCGGGGGGGGGGGGGTCGCACACCCCCCTTGCCGCTTGGGGACAGAAGTGAGTGGGGATGAGTGAGAGTGAGCTGTTCCTGTCGCAGCTAGCGGGCTGGTCAGGCTGGTCACGGTTGGCTCACGACAAAAACCTACCGCGCGTCATTCACACCTATGGCATCAGGCTATGCTATGGTATGAGTGTAAGTGGGTGGGTAAGGCCCGGGGGGAAGGGTAGGTGATTTGATGCTGCCAATGTGGAATCATCACACCTGTTATTTTCGCAGGTGTTGGTGCGGATTGACTTAGGAGTCCTTGATGTCCCCTGTCGATCTAATAAAAGTAAAGATATCTATAATTTCCACGTCCCATGCCAATAAAGCTATATACTGTCACTGTACGAAGTTGACACCAAACTGTGGGGCGGGCAAACAACAGAACCACCCCCCCCCTTATTGATCACTGACTCTTCCGCAAAGCCCGTTGATACTGTAGGGGTAGCTACTCGGCACGATGCACCAATGATGGCTGCTTGTCAGCACTTTATTGGGGCATCATGTCCATCCCAAGGGAATGCATCAGCCATGTAGGCTCAGCACGATGCAGAAATGTAGCCCAGGTGAGTTATTCACTAGGGCTACATTCATGCATCATAGCGAGCAATGGGCATGTTTTAAAGCACCAGTATGGGGTCATCCAGAAATGACGTCATGCTGGAGGGGGGGGATTCAGGCCTGGCATGACAGGTGGTTCGGAAGTCGCACATAGGAAATGTTTAGATATTGCCATATTCATTTACAGCTCATCAATAGCTTTCATTTGCTATATAACACTTGCATATATGAACCTGGCTGCCCTCTGTGGATCGTCTAGCAGTAAATGTAGTCGGATTGATTAATGATAGATTAATCTGAGATAATCAACATATTAAACATATAATAAATTATAGATGCTATATAATTCCTATGTAATTCTCTACAACCACAAAACATATAGCTATGTCTTTCAGGCTTTTGGGGCTTATTTTCACTTTAGGAAGCAAGGATTCTAAAAGATAAGAAAATGCTAAATATTAATTTTGAAAAATTTGATATTTTTTTACACTATCCATCTTGAAAAGGCCATATCTAGGCTTCTAAATGTGCGACTTCAGTACCAATTTGTAAGGACGGGTCATATGCCTTCAGCATTATAAAATTGGCAGAAAACATGACGGGGGGGGGTTAAAATGTGGCATGTGATATCATTTATAGATGACCATGTATTATGGTTATAATTAATGTATGACATGGTACCCCAAACCACCACAGAACGTCCATTCTCATCTGGCGTGTGGTGCGACATCAATAACGTGCCTCAGGACCTTATTTCAATAAAACTGACAATCTGAGGAATCACTGACTATCAGGTGATCTTATTTTGGGGTGCCTGCTGTCGTCAATGTGGTTCTACTGACGATTTGAGGCCTATGTTGTCGTCAGGGATATTGCAATAAGCTCCAGGACATATTGTGGAGCTAGCTCCATGTATACATTAGGTGCCCTGAAGGTTTTGGTATCAACTCAGGGTGTGACTTAGACTCAAGGTATAGGGGACCTTGGGGTTAGGCCATGGCTGCAGACATAACCAAAGTTATCCCTGATTATAAGGCCATCTATAGTTGGTAGATACATCAGTGTGAGTGTACTTGTCCAGCAGCCCTTGTCCAGATAGTCCTTGGTACTTCTCAATACTATTGGCAGTGGCGGATTTAGAGGGGGGGGGCACCTGTACTTAAGAGTTTACCTAACTTTTTTTTACCCTAGAATTTGGCCAAATTTAGGGGCGTGCCCCCCCCTTTCAAAACCCTGGATCCGACCCTGCAAATTAGGTGTGAGCGGGAGGAAAGCTGGTTTTAGCGACTTGCACTAATAAGCTGACACAATGGGAACCAGCATGTTCCTGGAAGTGGATGTTATCCAGGGACAAGGACAAGTACCCATCATGGCAACGCCTTATCAGTGTGGTTTGCCACCTCTTCCATAACCAGCGAAATTCAAAATATACTGTATTTATACGGACTTAGCAGGATTGATTATCAGCCAATGAAATAATCCCCACCATTCGCTGTGGGTCTCTCGGGGGGGACAAGTACCCATCTGATAACTGTTATCAGTGATAAGAGCTGGGAACCAGCTTCAGCAATGGCTGCGCCCATTGGACAATCCGCCAAGTCCTAGAGCCTTGCCTAGGGGGAATATTGGACAGAAGCAATTGAGTATGAGGATGTGCGTGTACCATATCCTCCCACTGAGGAATGGGCTAAACTTAACGCAGGTAATCATGAAATGGATAAACGACCGGACGTCCAAATTTGTCATGACAAAAAATTGGGATGGAAATCAGTTTTAGAAATCATGGGTTTGCGATTGATATTGCCATAGCACAGAAAATTGAATCCTAGTTGCAGAATAAACTGCCCTTGAGTGATAATCTTACACTTATAGTCTACAAATATACCTGATCCCTTCAAAATTAACCCCCCCCCCCCCCAATAAAAAAAAACAGCAACAGAAAAGACATTGTGGCCCAAATGGCCACTTTCCACTGAACTCCTATTCACACATAGTAGGGAGTGCCTCCCACGGACCTGCAGTGACATAAAGTTGTTTATCCAACACTAAATTGACAGTAACCGTTAGAGGATGAAATAAATAGATTGCATTGTGTTAGATATTTATCATTATCTCTGTCCTATCATATGTACTGACTTAATCTATCTTACAAAAGGCCCCTTGAAATAGGTTGTTATCCCAAAGTAAATTTTTATTCATTTATTTAACTTTAAAGAGGAATCAGCTCATTTAGAATTACGCAAGACGATGCTTGTTTATCTGTTTTATAAAGATTTGGAATGCCGTTACTGGCCGTGAGATGAGGGGAGGGTTATCTCACGGGTGTGTGAGATACGGAGCTCTTGTGCAAACGTATTTCACTGCTTCCAACATGAAATAAAAGATCTTCTTGAACATTATAGGGGAGAATTCCTTACAAATCATAACAAAATAACCAAAACCTGGCCCAAGGTGCACCTTATACACTGGGCATGAACTCAGTATGCGCCTTATACACAAGATATACCTTGCACATCAGTTTTTATTGTATTGTATATTTCCAGGTCTCCACAGGAAGTTAGACATAGACAGGGCTAAGATTGACATGATTGTTGAATCACCCATACCGCTACATTAATTGATATCAAATATTACTGTAATGGTCGCCCATAGTGCCTAGAGATAAATAATAATCATGTTGACTCGAAAATGCTTTCTTTCAAACCGTTGAAAAACATTTTTAACATAAGAAAAAAACGCCTTTTACAAACACTTTACCAAACCCCTTTCAAACGTTCCGAAACGCTGCAAAAACGTTTTTGTCAATTGGGTTAGCCCTCAAATAATCATGTGCCTATAATCTATATTCTTTTGGCATTTTTTAAAACATACCTGCAGAACTTTGGGCGGGTCGATGGGCAGTACTTGGACGGTGACAACACCAGGAGAGGACACATGTAACTTGCCGACTGTGGTTGATGTGAAGGCAGCTTTGAACTCTTTACCTATCTCACATCTCCGCTCGTGTTTAGGTGTGTAACCCCGGGAGTGGGAGACTTTGCAGTATATACAATCTCTTCTATTGTTCCCTCTGGCTTTGGCTGAAAAAATATGCTAAAATCAAATAATGATGTAATATGAAAACAATTATACCGAGATCAAAAGTGCACTAATCTTGTTGAGCACTTGATTTAAAAAAGCAATAATCATAATAATAGTAGATATAGTAATAAGATTTATGAAAATGGTTTTGTTCCCACAATTATAAATCATTCAAGGGTAATAATGGGTGGGGAAGCAGGGAAAGATTTGCATGAAAAAAAAAACTACGTTATAATGGCCCCGTTCCCGATAGGGGTAGGTTCATTGCGTAATACTCGTCAAACTTTATGAGGCTGTGTGGTAGAATCTGAGATTTCTTAGATGCTCGTAAATCTCATTTACTTACATGGCACCACCTTGTCCCTAAGATCAAGGTCACTGTCAGAATCTGAGGACGAACTTGTCACAGTCACGCTTATCGTCTTCTGATTGAAAAACAGAAAAATAGAATACAATTGAAGTTTGTGTGCGGCAAATTTAACACGGTACAGTAGACATAGTAAGGTTTGAACTAGATACATAAGCAAATGCCTATGACCATGGAATATTGCTTTAAGATAAAGAAAAACAGCTCAGCTCCATTCAAAATCTAAGATGGTGGACCCCATTGAATACAAGCATATTGTATTCCATGTCCCCCCATGGAATACGACTGTTCTAGTACTAATCTATAGTAACAATCATATCTGCCATGACATAAATAAGTATTCCACTTGTTTATGGTGTACAGGAGGTACGTCAGGACGACTTTTGTCAGAATCTAAGTAATTTCCATAGAAAATCAGTATTCCTCGATCATTTTTAGTGACAATTTAATAGCCATATGTAACACAGAATATCCAGAATATCACTTGAAATTATCTTCAATAACTTCTTAATGCAGTTTTTATTGAATCAGACTCCTGGTATATCTGGCGAGTCATAGATTAGGGCCATACCTCATAGAAAGAATACAAAGATTGTCCTTAGAGGGTTTTATGCCTATGCTATTGAGATTCTGTGTAGCGGTTTATTTAGTCTGGATTTGACTTACCTTGTTTTGTTGGTCAGGTTTGACCTGTTGTTGTTGTTTTCCTGTGCTGTGTGTTGTTGTGGGAGTCTGTAGTTGACTGACCACCTTACACCAGTCGGCCAGACTGTCAGAGGATGCAGCCACTCGGCTGGGTGCCTTTGTAGGACCAGAAAACTTAGTTTTGGTCAATGCAGATTCACTGATGCTGGAATCTGATGATGATGATGATAATAATGATGATGATGATGATGATGATGATGATGATGATGATGATATGCGTTTTCGTGTGGCTGAGGTGCCGGTCTGTGTGCACACTGTGGCCTTAACCTTAGGTGGCACTGGTGTGTTAATACTGGAATCATCCGATGAGGATGAAGTTGATTCGATGTGTTTTATAGCAGCTGGGGTACGAGCAGGAGCCATGGAGCCATTCCCATAATACACTCTGTTCATGGAGGTTTCCTGTTAATTACCATAATTACGTGAACTGCTCTAGCCAATGGCATTGGTCACGTGACTGACCTACTTATGGTAATTAACAGGAAACCTCCATGAGCAGAGTGTATTATGGGAAACCTCAATAGCCTGAATAGACCATTTATATGTTCTAGTGCAGCTTATGGCGTCTTTCCATGCTCAGAGTGTGGCTTATGGTTATGGTTATTAGAATAAAATGATCTGAAGAAATAAAACAACAGCAAACTACACAAACAGCAATATTGGTGATTACATGCACTTATTAATCAGGGGTAGACATCTATGCTGACCCAGACCCAATTTCAGTGGCAGGTTTATCAGAATCAAAATTCATATCATCGTTAAAACCGTGTTAATCAGTTGTGTCTATCTCTTTATCTTAAAGGAAAGAGCAAAATATAAACTCTGTGTCCACAGATTTCGGTGCTGGAGCCTTGTCCATAGATTTTTTAAGCTACATGCCAAATTGGCCGTTGGGCCAAAGCCTGACTCAAAAAGTAAGTGTCTGTACCTAATACAATGAAGGCTATGTATATATATTATAGATAATCACCTATGGTGTCCTCATCTGAATATGATATGGGGCCGTCGTAGGGGGAGGCGGGGGTCGTTTTGGACAGCTCTGCATGTGTGTGTAGCAGTAAGTACGGGAGTAGCTCACGACACAGTAGTCACACCTCCTCCTCCTCCTCCTCCTCCTCCTCCTCCTCCTCCTCCTCCTCCTCCTCCTCCTCCTCCTCCTCCTCCTCCTCCTCCTCCTCCTCCTCCTCCTCCTCCTCCTCCTTGTACGGCCGTACATCGTGTGCTGCTGGAATAAAACGAAAAAAATCATAATAGATTGACGATAGAAAAAAAAAATGATAGGAGATACGATACGACTAATGCCTTTATAATTACAATGCATAAAAAAGGGGAACCTTGCCTATAAGATGCATCCTGAGTTTCCAAGCATGTATCAAATCCGTACCGGGGTTAATATGTTGGGCAATTCATATTTAGATGTATTTTCGACCAATGAAATAATACCGTCAGAACCCTCGTCAACGTCATACTTTTTGAAGCAGTAACAGCAAAGCTGACAATGCACTCATGGTCATCATGTACCGTGGTATTGAATGTGAACTGTACATAAAGAACTATAACAGTGCATGATATGCGGCCCTTAATTCAAGGAGATGTCCACAAAAAAATCATTATCATGTGACATTTACAAGTTTTCTGAAGGTGGGCTCACTGCATCCCCGTGTATCCGTTACCCTGATTAATTAACTTTCCGGGTAAGTAGATCTATAGTAACAATATAATATAGATAAGACTCATAGGTTTTGACTTTTGCCCAAAGGTTTGGGGAGAAAATAATCATGATTAGACTAATCTAATGATACCCACTCGCTGAATAAGAACTTAATAAATAAAGTGTGGGTGGGGGGGGGGCGGTGAGCATATTAAGGAAAATTTCAGATTGTGGCCCTTTTTCTTGCCAGGAAATTAACATGACCTGATACAAGAAATTTATGATGAATCTTTATATAATTTAAAAACAGGAATTCTTTGTACCAGGAAAATCAGCATCTTACTCAGGTTACCGTAGGCGTAGTGTATTACAAAGCAGGAGTAGACACTAACCTTTTGAGCCATGGGCCACCCGGGCCCACAGCTTTAGAAATCCACGGGCCCACATCTAATTCTGTGGGCCCAGAACATGTTTTCACTTTATATGAAAAGCTTAACCTGCCTTTTTTAATTAAGTTATATCAAGATTTAACTGAATTTCTGGCCATTTTCCCTTTCCAACGACATATAACATGATTATATTGAGTAAACTGCCCTCAGCCACTTCTGTGGGCCACCTGGGCCCATAGCAAGGCAAATTTTGAGAAAACTGTGGGCCCGGTCCAAGAATTACGGGTCATCGGCTCCCGGGTCAGTGTTAGTGTCTACCCCTGCAAAGTATAACTATAAGCTATAATAAGGCATTAAATTAACTTAAAGTTAACTTTATGCTGTATATGTCACTCAACATTCGAAAAAGCAATATGACAATAGTTTATTGACCTACTCAGGCTACTGGCATCCAATGGAAAACTGAAGCTGATTGTTATGATTTAGAATCATATTGACAATAATTCTTTTCATGTATGCATGACAGGGGAAAATCGCAACAACTTTCTTTTCATGTGATGAAATCATCGAATTTGTCACACACAAAAAAAAAGAGAAAAAAAAATGAAGAATTAGGAACTCACCTTTTTAGAACCAAACAGCTTATTTTTGTGAAGTGGGAGGTCGCGGCAGACGGTGTGGAGTCCCCACACTAGGTTATCTATGTTGGTCAGTTTCAACGTTTAGAAGTGTCCGTCCGTCCTGTACCAAGGTCCTTCTGTTAAATGCATCTTGCACCTTACAAATGATGCCTAGGGACAGGTTAGGCATTAAGGGGGTTGGGCGGGAGGAGGGGCGGCGAGCAGTTCATGTCATGGTCGGATGGCGCACAGCTGAGGTGTGCAGGCGGCATACCCCGGGCGGCACTCTCACCCTCACACCTGTGGAAGTGTGGGTAGAAGCGGCGGGGGGGGGGGCAACTTAGGTGCAGTGTGAGGGTGGGGTGGGGGGGAGCAGTTCATGTCATGGTCGGGAGGCTATGGCGAAAAGAATCGGAATCAGATTCTCACTGTCGTAACTCACCTTCTGGTTCCTAGCTGTCCTGCTGCTTAGAACCAACTTCTCACCTTACACTCAGAATCAATCTTTTTTAGTGTGAGTCATACTGGGAAGCATTCCCGAATTCCTGAAAACTTAAGAATCAATTCTATAACCTATTACCTTGCTGCAAAACAGGGGAGAAGTCATTGCCTCAGGGTAGTCAGTTCCCATTTGGGAATAGCACCTCCGACAGAATTGAATTCCTATCCTTTTGCAACACCCTCCAGATGGCGCTAAGCTGAGGTGTGCAGGGGGCACACCCCGGGCGGCACTCTCACCCACATACCTGTGGAAGTGTGGGTAGAAGCGGCGGGGGGGGAGGGGCAACTTATAGGCGCAGTGTAAGGGTGGCGTGGGGGTGGGAGCAGTTCATGTCATGGTCGGATGGCGCTAAGCTGAGGGAGCCGGCGGGTGGGTAGCTAAGGCGCTGTGTGAGGGTGGGCGGTGTGTGTGTCGGGGGGGGGGGGCGTGGCAAGGCAGTGAGCAGTTCACGCAGAAAATGTTGTTTTTTCCCCTAGGCTCTACATTCCTTTTATGCCATTTTTGGTCCCTTTTTCCTTTTTTTTTTTTTTTTTTTGGGGGGGGGGGTATTATAGAAAGCAGAATCCCTGGCAAAGGGTGCCAAATTCTTAGTAACGGTGATGGTGCGGATTGACTTGGGAGTCCTTGGTGTCCCCCTATCGATTTAATAAAAGTAAAGATATTTATAATTTCCACGTCCCATGCCAATAAAGCTATATACTGTCACTGTACGAAGTTTACACCAAACTGTGCGGTGGGCAAATAACAGAATCACCCCCCCCCTTCTTCTCCATATTGATCACTGACTCTTCCGCAAAGCCCGTTGATACTGTAGGGGCAGCTAATATAGGGTTTAGTATGGACGCTCTGTGGGCCGGCCATTGCTTGATCTGGCACTTATAGATAAGCACTGATAACAACTAGCATGATGGGTATCGGGTGTTACATAATGTACCCAAAAAATTCTGCAGTGAATGGAGGGAGTCATCTCATTGGTTGATAATGTATCCCGGGTCAGACCTATACGGATTTAGCAGGTTTAATTATTAGCCAATGAGAGAACCCCAATCTATTCACTGCGGTCCTTTGGGGGCCAACTGGTACCCATCTGATAGGTCTTATCAGTAGAACTTGCTGGGAACAAGCTCCTGTCATACTAGTAATTGGCATGATCAAGTTGTCATATGAGAAATATCATATGACTAGTGGTGTATGGAGTAAATACATCAGGCTCATAATAAAATAGTGTTATTTCCAGTTGTCACTGGTTTATTCAGCTTTAGGCAACATGTAAGAAATATCAATCATACAGTAGTTAGTATGTAGGTAATTTGTACATACAGTAAACATACAGTAATTTATAAAGTACAATGTTCAGTTCCACTCCACCTGTGAGGTATTAATAATACAGTGTCCAGCATACTTCTAGGTGGGTTCCCACACCTAGCTCCTGACCTGCTGCTTAGAGGAATAATGTAATAATGGATAACTTTACCCTCTGGTGGAAGTCTTGAAGAAGATAGCCTCTGGCCACTAATGGTAGGAAACCAATGCCTGTCTAGCATAGTTTCACCATAGTGCAGTGGTATAGCAGGTAGCAGGAGATGACTGGAGATGTTACCTCTAGAGCGGTTCTTGGTGATGTGTGTTCCTGGAGGTGCAGACAGGCTATTTGTAGCAAATCTTGGAAAAGCACCTCCAGACTGACTGGAGCCAGCAGCATCTGCCTAACTCAACAATTGTTTGAGGGGACCCTTTCAAGTGTCACAGGGGGACAAAGGACCCCCATGGACGCCGCTATGGCCCCCATTGTCTTGGTCGGTTCTGCATCTTCAAACCCTCATAACTCGGTCGTTTATGCTTGTATAACCGCCATTTTGGGCATGCGCGGAGCTGAATGTGCCAAGATTATAATGCCCGCTGGATAGGCGCGTAACTCCCGCCAGTTTGTCTGTAGCTCACTCGGAGGTCGATTCAGTCTCCATGGCGTAACTTCCTTAATACTGGGAGTTCCGCCTTGATCTTGGGCTCATTCTGACCGTCTAATTATGGGCTTTCCATAGAATTTTTGATATTTGACCTAGGTCGCTCAGGAGCGACGCTAGAGCGACCGGAAGGTTATGGCGTCGTGCTTATGTAACCCATTGTTCAGTCCTTAGAGTGCTCAGACACTCATGACGGCGTCAGCGGTGCTCAGGCACCCGTGACGGCCGGTTGCATTCACTTACAAGTTATTAATTTGTGCATTGAACCATGAGGTCGCACACTGAGACCCTCATTTTTATTATATTGTGCAGTGAACCATTAGGTCGGAGCCTTTGATGTCAGAGAGTGTATGTAACTGACCTGGCTGGTGTGCAGTGGGGCATGAACGCTCTTATGTAAAGTTTGAGCGCTCTTATAGCTCTTAGAACCAACCTATGTATTACTTTCATAGATATCCTTTGATTAATACAAAATATGTTACAATTTATGGAATAATAAAATGGTATATCATAGAATACTCCCTCTCCCCCGAAAGAATGCGAAACTCCGTCATTTCGCCGAGGGAATGTACAATCTATACAATTTTTACCTTATTTTGGAGTTATATACTGTTTTGTAAGAGGATTTGAAGTAATGGGGAGTGCTTCAAATGCAATTTTTGTGGTAGAGCTTTGTCAGTATAAACAATTTTCTCCTGGGTATAAGTACATTTCCGAGTTTCTATATCTTACCATACCATAGCTTATTTGCTTATGTAACATCAATTTTGGGTACAATTTTCCATTTTTATGTACAACATACAATTTGGCAAATAGTGTGCAATTTTGGCATTTAATGTTCAATTTAGCGTGCAAATTGAACATAAATGACAATTTTAGTGTGCAAATTTACAATTTCGCGTGTAATTGCGTTCAATTGACAATTTCAGTATGCAAATATATAATTTTTGCGTACATTTGGCAATTTGAGTGTGCAAATATATAATTGTCGCGTACATTTGACAATTTTAGTGTGCAAATATATAATTTCGCGTACATTTGACAATTTTAGTGTGCAAATATATAATTTCGCGTACATTTGGCAATTTTAGTGTGCAAATATATAATTTCGCGTGCATTTGGCATTTTTGGTGTACAAATATATAATTTTTGCGTACATTTGACAGTTTTAGTATGCCAATATATAATTTTGCGTTCAATTGATAGTTTCTGTATGTACATATATAGTTTTGCGTACAGCTTGGATACACATAGAGATGTTGATTTTCTAAAAATCTGACTTCAGTGTATGAATTGGGTACAGACATACAATATAATGTGCAACATATAATTCAAATGTAAATTGGATACAACTTACAATCAAGTGTGCAAACATGCAATCTTTGTGTGCAAAAATTGGGTACAAGCGTACAATCTGGTGTGCAAACATACAATTTTAGTGTGCAAATTGGGTACAAGCGTACAATCTGGTGTGCAAATATACAATTTTTGTGTGCAAATTGGGTACAAGCGTACAATCTGTTGTGCAAATCTACAATTTTAGTGTGCAAATTGGGTACGAGCGTACAATCTGGTGTGCAAACATACAATTTTAGTGTGCAAATTGGGTACAAACGTACAATCTAGATTACACTATTCAATTTATGGGATTTGGGACAAATTTTTCCGAGGGCCGGAAAAACAAAGTACTTCATGTACAATAGGCTTGTTTGTCTCTGAGTTACTCATTGATTTTGCTATATGGGTGTATTAATTGGCAATTTCGGCAGTGGGCCGCTGCTTAATTGACAATTCCCTAGCCTTTTGAGTATGTGTCCCTGAAAGAGATTTATTTGGTGAGTATCTTAAGTAAACATGTTCTATGTCAACAATTTTCTCAACAATTTTTTTTTTTTTTTTTTTTTTCATTCATTTTTCCAACAATTTTCTTGGATACCTAAAGTGTGTTACTTTAAGTAAACCTTGGCATAGTATACAAGTGCTAGTGGGTACAAAAACTGTCTTAGTTATCTACCTGCATTCATGTATATTAATGTTAGATTTGTACAATTTTACAATTTGTAATTTGCAATTTCGCAATTTTGCGCGTATATGCGCGCATTAATCATTGATTTTGTGAGAATACCATAGATTTTCATATTATACATCAACAAGTGGCTGTGTATATAATTTTTTTTTTCTAATACTTTGATAATTTCATTGACAGTGGAGGTGTGTGTCATGTGTGAGATGTGTCATCTCAGTATCTCCTGGTGGTGGACTGGGGGCAGTCTAGGCTGTGGGCAGCCTAGGCTGTTTCCACAGTCACCGGGGAGGGCTGGTGGTTTAGAAAATTAGCAATAGTCTGCATGTTTGACCTTGCGGTCTCCTCCTGTTGTTCGTCAATAATTATATCTGTTGTATTTTCCAGTGCTGTCATGGTCACCGGGCTGGTGCCACAATCATTCTGGAGAAGCATGGAGTAGTACAGTCCTTTGTTTTTAAGGGCTGGTATAGTGCTGAACCTAGTGCGCCAAGGTAGGTGTATCACCTGAGGGAGGTGATAAGCAAATTCTCCTCTCTGTGTTGTTATAACTGCTGGTCCATTCCAGGTAAATATAGCCTTAGGTAGTGGGAAGGTTTTAACCACTATATCCTTATAGGTAGGGGCAGCTGCTGATTTAATCTCATCAAATTCATGTGGTATTGGCCTCAAGGGTAGCGCGAAGTTTGAGTCTCCACAATATATTTTAAAATATATTGTGGGGTTTGTGCGCTTGGCCACATTTTTCTTGCCACAGTGTGTCTGTGCAAATTTCTTAAGGTATTTCATTATTCTGTAGGCTGAGTAGATGGTCAGGGTGAATAATATAGCAATTATCAGGGTGTGGGTTTCCTGAATTGTGAGGAAAGGGGTGTGGGTTTCCTCTGTAGGGGTTGGTTTGGTAGGATTCTTATCTGGGAGCAATTTGTGTAGGGGCAGCTCGGTGACTAGTCTGAATGCTTTGGCTGTAGGCAGGTAGGCTACAGTTCCTCCTAGTCTGTACAGTTTGAGTAGTATGTATACTATAAAAATGTGAGCTGATATCCCTAGGATGAGTGCTAAGCTTTGGAAGATTGGATGCTCTGTAACTCGACGTAGGTATGATTCCTCGTAGCGCGTTTCCATTTCCTTATTAAGGTTGGAGGCATCTTTTAATACTGTTTTAGCAAAGGGCTCTAAATTTAGTTGGGTAATATCATCCATGATTGGATTTTCCTGTAGTTTTTCTAAGGTTCTAGAAAGGTTTACTACTGGGAAATTTGGAAGATTCTCTCTTTCATCTGGTTTGGTTTCAGAAATTTTGTTAAGTGCTGCCATGAATGGTAAATTAATTGTCTTGAGAATGTAATGAAATGATAAGGTTGAGTTACAGGGCAACCTTGTGTTTGGAAGAGAAAATTCTCCTACACTGATCGTGCACCCACAGGGTACACCTATGATTGAGTAGGACTGGGCCTTCCGAGTTTCAGACGTTTTACCATGGCAGTTGATAAAGTAATGGGGTTCATTAGTAGTGACCAGATACTCATCTTCAGAAATGGAAATAGCATGGGTGGTAGGTGCTTGCAGTGGTGAGACTGTAAACTTGCAATGTTCCTTAATCTGTTGAGCCTGGTTAGTAAAAATGGCTACAGGGCATGTAGGCCTGTGTTTATAGATTCTACCATTTACATCTCTGCATACCTTTACTGAAGTACCTTCACATGCTTGCATATCTGCTGAGTCCAATTCGATAAATAATGATTCATCGTAAGATACTGCTAGAAACTCAGTTGTGGTTTGTAATTTGGTGACTCCTCTGGTGGGGGTCTCCTGTGTGTCTATAGGCATGGGTGATGTAATCATTTGGTATAGTTTGAAGGTTGAGGTGGTAGATTGAATTATAATGTCCAGATGAATATATATATGGTGAGCTGAGTAAGTATATGAAGTCAGCTTCTGTGAATAATAGAAATCTAAGTCATTAATTGCGACTTGTGCTCCAGGGTGTGTAATCCTAAGTTTGTTATTAATGTCAATTAGATATCTAGCAAGGTCTGAGGGTGGCACTATATCAGGGGTTAGGATCCCTGATGATAGCATCCTCAGGGCTGCATTTGTCCTTTGCAGTGATTGAACTGTATTCATTCTTGCTGCTATGATAATTAGTGCATCATTTAATACTTGCATTTTCTCCCTTTGAGTTTTCTCGTGCCTTGAATATGAGTCAAGTGACCTGGACATGTTAGAGGCCCACAGGTTGACGGTGTCACCTATGGTGTTGATTGTGCTGTCCAGTACCTTCTTATCTTGGATGTATGCTTTGACAAACTTATCTTGTCTGTCTGTGATCTTTTCAATGAGATTAGCTGCTTCCTGATCCTGTTTAGCAAATTTTCTTAGTATTTCATCTATGTTCTTGAGCTGTCCCATTACTTGGTTTACATCTTCTACTGTGGCTAGACCTAGCACACCGCGAAACAGGGGTGCTAGAAAACCCAGTATGGCCTCTCTTTTGGCCTTGTCCAATGTGTTTATGGGGTTGGATAAGAACAATTTGATGGAGGCTAGTGTTTCATTTATCTCCTTGTCTGCAATTTCCAGCAAGGTGTCTAGCTCCTTAGCTTGTTGGATAATTTGGCCAGAGGTATGATCTTGTAGAGTAGGAGTGGTCAACTGGAGTATTCTATCCCTTATGGATCCTTGGGTAACGGGTGCCCGAGGTATCTTGTAGGGGATAGCTAACAATAGTGTTGTGGTTGTATGTCCGTTGACCAATGGTTGAGGGCTAGGTTTGAATACTACTCCTATGTTTTGTCTCACCACAGGTGTATAACCTGCAGTAAGTGGTTCAATAGTATATAATAACAGCATAGTTAGCAGTATGGGTGAAACTCTCAGTGTCCCCATGGTGCTTGTGTAAAGCAAGTTTGCTGTTTAAAGTCTTGTCAAATTTGTAGTGATTTGGTGCTGGTAAAGTCTAAGTGTATGGTGTAACACTTTAAATGAAGTGGTTCAAACTGTACCTTTGCAAGATTGAGCTGTCTTGGCAATATGTCCGGTGAGTCTATAGAGATTGACCAGTAAATGGTAAGGTCAGGTTGAAGGTGAAGTAGGTGTGTTCTTTATCCTAGTGCAGTCTCTCCTAATGGAGAAGTGGGCTGGCTAATTCCCAAGTGGGGTCCTGTAGACTTGTGTTCCAGACTGCAGCTGGATGAAGACTGATGGTGGGCTATGGTCCACAGTGCTTCTTATGTAGCCTACCCTACCCACATCCATTGTGGGCCTGGTATTGTTTCTCTGGAGTCAAGGCCTTGATCTCCAGTGTCTGCAACTGTGGGGGTCTATTGTGTACTCTGTGTACTGGTAATTAGCTCCTCCTGTCATCCAGGACAGCCATTCATGACCGTCTAGACAGTTGTCTGAGTGTAGCTTATAAGGTCAATTGATCTCTATAGACTGCTGTGTTGGCATAGCGCGCTCTTTCATGTGGGGATTAGGCTTTAGACACTCCATTGTGTTACCCTTACTCTTCTTAGACTTCATGTCTGCTTTACTTGGGGGGTCCCAGTCTTTGACCCTTTTCAGAGGCAATAACCTACTGATATATTTACAAATTTGATTGGCTTTATATACATATAAGTAATTCATTATCAGTCACACATGTCTTATGTGTGGATGAAGAGAATTTGTAATACATTTTGAAAATCTTATGTCTTTTGGTATCTCAATCTTGTTTCTAATTTCTTGAAACTGCACCACACCTAGATGTTTTTCTTAGTATGTGGTGTGCAGGCCTAGGCTTGATAGGGCCTATGCCTGTGGTTTCTCTTGTAAGGGTGATATCATTTTTGTTCCTTACAATTTTGCTGTAGTATTTGGCCTCATGTGGAATAAGCCTGTGTGCAAATTCATTGTTTCTGACAGCCACAACCTTTTTCAGTCTGTCTATGTGCACTGGTCTGGCCACCAATAGATTGGTGTCCAAGTTTTTGAGTTTGGCACTTGTCAAACTAGGTCTATCTACTACAACATATGGTCCCATAAAAAGGGGTTGAAGTTTCTTACACTCTGTGTTGGTCAGGATTCTTGGTATGTTAAGGTACACCATGTCGGTGACCTTGATTTCCTGTGGTGTAAGTTTCTTATCATATCTATCCTTCCTTTCCTTTTGTAGCTTGGCGACCCTTTCTATAGCTTTCCTCCTAGAGGTATCTTGATTTGTTATCATGTTAGCTACATGGTCTGCTACTGTGGATATGTCTTCCTGCATTCCCAGCCCTAAGTCCATTGGGGTGGCTGGGTTTCTTCCATGGAGTAGGAAGAAAGGGGTGAATCCTGTGGTTTGGGATTCAGTGTTGTTTAATGCAAAGGTTATGGGTTCAATAAATGAATCCCAATTGTTTTGGTGCTTTGAGCAGAATGCTCTGAGTGCTGTGCCTATGCTAGCATTGAATCTCTCTACAAGCCCATTTGATTGTGGCCTGTATGGTGAGGAGAATTTATGTTTGATCTTGAGGTGTTTAGTTAACTTTGTGAACTTTGCACCTGTATAACATGTCCCATTGTCTGTTTGAAGAGTGGCTGGTGTTCCATGATGACAAATTATATTCTTGTAGAACTCTGCTGCTGTTGTCTCAGCTTTTAAGTCAGTAGTAGCCCAAGCTGTTGCATATCTGGTAGCATAATCTATGCAGACTTGTATATGTTTGTTTCCCCTGGCAGTTGTGGGAAGTGGTCCCACCGCGTCTAGGTTTAGGAACTTCATTGGTGAAGTCATGTACTCTCTCACTGTCATTGGTGTTTTGTGTGAGTGTACTTGCCTTTTTGCTGTGAGGCATGTGTGGCAGGTGGAAACATATTTTGTTGTGTCTGCTAGCATAGACTTCCAATATACCCTAGGTCGGAGTGCTGACAGCATCCTACTTGAACCAAGATGGCCGCCAGTAGGTGAGTCATGGAAATACTGTAGTGTACTTGTTACCCATTGCTGTGGTATAACAATTTGAAGTGGTACAGTATTGGTTTTTCTCCAATTTATGGGGCATATATGGACTAATGTACCATTTACCAAGGTGTATGTCTGGCCTTGGTTGATGATTCTATTTCCTTGTGCTTTTGGTGCAGGCAAGGTTCCATCCTCAAGATACTGTATGAGGGGCAATAGGTCCTTGTCTTTCCTTTGTTCCAAGCCAAGGTTTGTACCTGAGATGGATGTGTCGGGAATCTGATCCAGTAGTTGATTTATATCTAGCACATGTTGTTTTATTCTGTCTCTTTCTTTTTCTTTTTCATCGACTATTGGCCTATCTTGTGCCTTTTGTTGGGGTGTGTCACTCTTGTTTTGGTGTGTAGGCTCCTTTGGAGGGCCTATCCTCGCCTTAATGGGAGTGGCAACCTTTTTCTTTAAAGGCACAATTTGCTTTTTGTCATTCTTCTTTGTCTCAGAGTTCTTTGACTTAGTAGATGCAGTGTCTTTTGTGACATTTTTCCTGGCAGGTGGGGTTTTGGTAGGTTTGTTTCCTGTGACCTTTTTCTCATTTAGAATAGTTTGTGATTGTGTGGGGGGTTTTGGTGTGCCCTCCTGAATCATTTCTCTAGTCTTTGAGCGTGTGGTCATAGGACACAAATGGTTTGATGTTTCCTCTCCCTGCATTGGTTCAAAGAATCTGACTGATTTAGAAGTTGCTTGAGTAATAGCATATATTGTGTCTTCTGGATCTTCATCATCTGAGTCAGGTGGGGTGAAGGGTGGCTCCTTAGGAGTTGCCTTCACTATCTGATTGAGTGATGAGAATTCAATAGGCTCGAAGTCATTATCTGGAAAGAGTTGTGAGTATTCTCTCTCACAGTGGCAAAACACATAGTGTGTAGATTGCTTCAAGATACCCCTAATGGGTGTCTCTGGCCTTTCAATGGTGTTGGGTGGATCATCCCTTCTGAATGGTACTTTCTTTGTTGCTTTTGCAAACTTGGTTCTACTGGCTGCTCTAACTCTCCTTGGTGGGGGTGGAGGGTTAGTCATGGGTCCAGAGTCTGGGTATTCTCTTCTAGACATAGCATCTGGTGGTGTGTTATCATCACCTTTCACGTGTTGGATGGTGAATGAAAATTGTTGTATGTCTAGAGCCCATCTGGCCCATCTATGTGTGAGTCCTGTATTGGTTAATAGTGGGATTAGGGCTGCATGGTCTGTGTATAGTTGGAAGTGTCTGGTCTCTAGATAGTGTCTGAAGTGTAATACTCCATACACTACTCCCAGTAGTTCTCTCTCTGTGGTATTGTAATTTCTCTCATGTTTGGAGAGGGTTCTACCTGCAAAGGCTACTGGTCTGAGCACTCCTTCATTATCTCTCTGTGAGAGTACAGCTCCTAAACTCACATTGGAAGCATCAGTAGCCAAACTGAACTCTTTCTCATAGTTTGGATATCTGAGAAGAGCATTGGTACAGAGGGCATGCTTTAATGTTTTGAAAGCATTATCTGCCTCTTCTGTCCAGACAAATGCTTTGAGATGTGTCTGTAGATCATATAATGGTCTAGCAATTTGGGCATAACCTTTGATAAACTTTTTGAAGTATTGGCATAGGCCTGTGAAGGATCGGACATTTTTGACTGATTTTGGTGTTGGGAAGGTTTTGATTGATTCCACCTTTGTGGGAGATGGTTGCAGTCCAATGGGTGTCACTCTCATTCCCAAGAAGTCTATTCTGTCTATGAAGTATTCACATTTTGATTTCTTCAGTTTGAGTTTACCAACTCTTAGGCTGTTGAACACATCTTCCAGGTCATGGAAGTGTTGTTCGATTGATGGTGATAATACCAATATGTCATCTAGGTATGGTAGGGCACATTTGTACTTGAGTTTGTTCAGAATTAATGTGACTAGATGGCAGAATCCCGCCGGTGCCGTCGCTAAACCCATCGGCATCCTTTCATAGACATATTTTTTGTCATTTGCTATGAATGCGGTTTTATGCTGATCCTCCTGTCTTATAGGAATTTGAAAAAATCCCTGTTGGGCATCTAGCTTACTGAATACTCTTGGTCTGAGTGACCCTATCATGTCTAGAGTGTCATCGGCCCGGGGTGTAGATAAGGCTTGATTTATCGTGTTCTGGTTCAAATAACGAAAATCTGTGACGAGCCGATGGCCTCCCGATGATTTTTGTACTAAAAAGGATCTGGAAGCCCAGGGGCCTTCAGCACATTCTCTCAGAATGCCCTGTTGTACTAGCCTTTCACACTCTTCCCCTATTGCGGCCTGTTTTTCTGGTGTTTGTCTATATGGTAGGAAATGACATGGTACTGCCTCAGGTTTTACATGTATAGAGTGTGTATACAGGTGTGTGGCACCAATGTCTCCATCTTTTCCTACAAATACATCATCATACTTGGTCAGCAGTGATTTCAATCTATCATGCTGATCTTTGGATGTGAGCACAGATTTTGGTGGAACATTCTCTTCCAATTCTGGCTCGAGGTCATGTGCCTCACTATGTATAGCAGCTATTTCAGAGAGTCTGATTGAGTTGGGTTCAGGGTCAGCATATGTGGACTCACAGTCTGAGTCTGTGTCACTGAATTGAGTTGCATCCTCAGGCCGTATGGCTGAGATGGATTGATCAGTGTGTGGGGTTGTGTCTGACACCTGTTGAGGTTTCTCTAAATCAGATTCCTTGACTTCCTGAAATAGAGCTATGATGGCACCCTTTTTGATTTTATGTGGGCGCCTGCTGGTGTTGAGTAACACTAGGGGATGTTTGTTATTTTCCCTGGGGGTTACTGCTGCCCTTTGAACTAGATATGGGGCATTGTTATTTCTTTGGAGGTTATCTACTACTCCAGTTTTCCCTTGCAGTGATTGAGTAGATGTGACCTTACCCAATACTGCAAGTTCAGAGAATGGAGGGATGGTAAAATCCCTCACTGCCCTAATGGGTTTGAGAATTTGTTCAGGATCAACATTAAATTCAATTTGAGATTTTGTAGTGCTTAAGAAATCTGTGCCGAGAACAACGGGCTGTGTGAGGTTGGGTATTACAGCAAATTGGTATTGGAATCTGACACCTTGGATTCTAAAGTTCAGCATAGCTGAATGTCTAACATGACACACCGATCCATCTGCCAAGTGGATGTTGATTTTAGATTTCCTCAGTTGGATATGGAATCTCTTTTGGAGATCCATGAGGAATGATTGTCTGACACAGGTGATAGTAGCACCTGTATCAACCAAACATTGTACATCTGAAACATCATATAGATTTGCATTGATACAGCCATTTTGAAGAAGTACAATAGAAAGCTTGGTACTCTCACCTGTATCCTTTGATGCTGAATCTGGTGGGGTGATGTGTATCACTGATGGACGTCTCTGTCTGTTAGATGGTAGATTGGCACTAGCAATTGTCTCTGGTTGGATCTTTGTTAATCCTGATTGATTGTTTGTATTTGGGGTGTCACAGTGCACTGGCCCATCGGCACTGTGACATCCTAGTTTTCCTGGTTCTGTGGGGTGGTTGAGATGCTTGCCACCAGGAGCTTAGAGATTTGATCCATCACATGAGGTGGTATTTGGGGGTTACTTTGTTGGTTCCCCTGGTAACCTCTTGTGTCAGGTTTGTAATCCTCCTGGCGTGGGTTGGAACCCTGGTTATATTGACCAGAGTTGCTGTATTGACCGGAGTTGTTGGATCTCTGGTTGTTGTAGGCGCCATTGTTGTTGTAGGATCCACTGTTGTAGTTCCTATGTGGACTCTGGCTCCTACTGTTGGATCCTTGATTATAGGATCCAGAGTTGTTTGAACCCTGGCTGTTGTTGTAGGATCCAGAGTTGTTGTAGGATCCAGAGTTGTAGTTCCTATGTGGACTCTGGCTCCTACTGTTGGATCCTTGATTATTGTAGGATCTGCCATTACTTGGGGTTCTGTCTCTCCTATCACTGTATGAAGAGTTACCATTGTTGGAGTTGGAAGAGCTGTTGTCTTTCCTACTGTTGTGACCCCCCCGGTTGTTGTTGTTGCCCCCTCTACCTCTACCTCTATTGGATTGGTAGTTGGGGTCATAGTTATTTCCTCTGTATCTACCGGTAGGGTCTCTTGATGCAACCTTAGCTTCCTGTTGCCTTACATGGGCACTAGACATTAGGTTAACATCTTCATCTGAACTAGTGCTGATTTCCTGGACCTTTTTCTTAGTAGGCTGTGGGTTGGTTTCTGCATCCCTTACCTTCCTAGATCTCTCTTGGGTCTCAACTTCTAGGGCTAGGTCTAGGGCTTGGTCAAAAGAGTCTATTTTCTTGTTCTCAAGAGCTATAGAGATCCAGGGCCTCATGCCTTGGGTAAATGCCTTGCTTAGGGTTTCATCATTCTGGCGTTGGGCATTACACACTTTCCTGAGATGGCATGCATAGTCTAGAACAGGTTCATCTATCTTTTGTGCACGGAGTGCAGTCCTTGAGATTATATTGTCTCGAGTAGCAAAATACTCTTTTAATTTATTCACTACATTGGTCCATGTCAACATATCAGGTGTGGCACTCTCCCTGAAGGATTCAAACCAAGCTAGTGCTTGTCCTTCGAGGTACTTGGGTAAATATGTTACCATGGTGTCACTGTCTGTCACTTTGTACTTATCCTTCAGATATTCTGGGAATTTGTGATCAATGAATAATGCTGTTGACATGAGTGGTGATGGGTGTGAAAAGGTTTTGGGTTTTGTTACCTCATGTATCCTGATCTTTCTGTCGTCCTGCTGTTTATTGTCTATGAGCTTGGTCATGTTGGACACCATGGAGATTATGATGTCATCTTTGGATCCAGAGGCAGATGGTGTGACAACAGGTGTGATGGCAGGTGTGTGAGGTTGTGGGGTCTGGGATGATACCATCTTCATGAGATCTGCTATCTGTTGTTGTTGTCTCTCTAGGGACTTCCGCTGATCTTCCATGGCCTTCTGTTGAGCATCTATTGCTGCATTCCTCTCTGCCAGTTGTTGGTTGAGGATCCTCTCTCTTTCCTCCTGCTGGGACTTGTTGGTCTCTAGGGCAGTAACTGCATCTTGGATGGCCTTCTCATAGGCCCTTATCTTCTCAGCTGTCTGATTAGGTTGGGGGCCTTCATCGGTGTCCATGATGGAGGGTGTGGGGGAGGTGTCTCTGGAGGAGTGGCTGTCAAAGGCTGGAGCTGGGGTGGAGGATCTAGATGAGGGTGTGGATCCACCCCCTGAGGCAGATCCTTCTTCCCCTGAGGTAGATAGCGTGAGTTGGGCGTCCTGTAGAGATCCCTGGGAAATGTTGGATCCCTGAGAACTGGTTGTTCCCTGAGTAGACAGGGTGGGTGGTGTGGGGTCTACTGAGTGTGGGTCTGTTGTATTGGAGGCTGGTTTGCCTCCTGTGGGCCTCCTAGATCTTGGTGGGAGGGAGACCTCTTCAACAGGCCCCTGACTACGTAAGGTCTTTGTGTGTTGTTCTGCCAGCTTGACTGATAAGGCCTTGATGTGTGTGGTGGACCTCACTGACGTGTGGGAGACCTCACTGACGTGTGGGAGACCTCACTGACGTGTGGGAGACCTCACTGACGTGTGGGAGACCTCTCTGACGTGTGGGAGACCTCACTGACGTGTGGGAGACCTCACTGACGTTTGGGAGACCTCACTGACGTTTGGGAGACCTCACTGACGTTTGGGAGACCTCACTGACGTTTGGGAGACCTCACTGACGTTTGGGAGACCTCACTGACGTTTTGGGAGACCTCACTGACATATGAGAGATCTTACTGTTGTGTGAGAGATCTCATTGATGTGTGGGAGATCTCACTGATGTGTGGGAGATCTCATTGATGTGTGGGAGATCTCACTGATGTGTGGGAGATCTCATTGATGTGTGGGGGATCTCACTGATGTGTGGGAGATCTCACTGGTATGTGGGAGATCTCACTGGTGACCTTGGTGGGTATGGTGTCAAGGTCAAGGTCACTGGGTGGGTGGAGTGGGTCTAACTGTGTGTATGCGGTACCAGCTTTAATTTACTGTGTGCATGATTGTTCCCAGTTGCGGTACCAGCTTTAACTTACTGTGTGCATGATTGTTTTTAGTTGTGTTACCAGCTTTAAATTTTATGAGCCTGTGAGGGATGGGATCTTAGTAGGATGTTCTCCACCACTTTGTCATACTAGTAATTGGCATGATCAAGTTGTCATATGAGAAATATCATATGACTAGTGGTGTATGGAGTAAATACATCAGGCTCATAATAAAATAGTGTTATTTCCAGTTGTCACTGGTTTATTCAGCTTTAGGCAACATGTAAGAAATATCAATCATACAGTAGTTAGTATGTAGGTAATTTGTACATACAGTAAACATACAGTAATTTATAAAGTACAATGTTCAGTTCCACTCCACCTGTGAGGTATTAATAATACAGTGTCCAGCATACTTCTAGGTGGGTTCCCACACCTAGCTCCTGACCTGCTGCTTAGAGGAATAATGTAATAATGGATAACTTTACCCTCTGGTGGAAGTCTTGAAGAAGATAGCCTCTGGCCACTAATGGTAGGAAACCAATGCCTGTCTAGCATAGTTTCACCATAGTGCAGTGGTATAGCAGGTAGCAGGAGATGACTGGAGATGTTACCTCTAGAGCGGTTCTTGGTGATGTGTGTTCCTGGAGGTGCAGACAGGCTATTTGTAGCAAATCTTGGAAAAGCACCTCCAGACTGACTGGAGCCAGCAGCATCTGCCTAACTCAACAATTGTTTGAGGGGACCCTTTCAAGTGTCACAGGGGGACAAAGGACCCCCATGGACGCCGCTATGGCCCCCATTGTCTTGGTCGGTTCTGCATCTTCAAACCCTCATAACTCGGTCGTTTATGCTTGTATAACCGCCATTTTGGGCATGCGCGGAGCTGAATGTGCCAAGATTATAATGCCCGCTGGATAGGCGCGTAACTCCCGCCGGTTTGTCTGTAGCTCACTTGGAGGTTGATTCAGTCTCCATGGCGTAACTTCCTTAATACTGGGAGTTCCGCCTTGATCTTGGGCTCATTCTGACCGTCTAATTATGGGCTTTCCATAGAATTTTTGATATTTGACCTAGGTCGCTCAGGAGCGACGCTAGAGCGACCGGAAGGTTATGGCATCGTGCTTATGTAACCCATTGTTCAGTCCTTAGAGTGCTCAGACACTCATGACGGCGTCAGCGGTGCTCAGGCACCCGTGACGGCCGGTTGCATTCACTTACAAGTTATTAATTTGTGCATTGAACCATGAGGTCGCACACTGAGACCCTCATTTTTATTATATTGTGCAGTGAACCATTAGGTCGGAGCCTTTGATGTCAGAGAGTGTATGTAACTGACCTGGCTGGTGTGCAGTGGGGCATGAACGCTCTTATGTAAAGTTTGAGCGCTCTTATAGCTCTTAGAACCAACCTATGTATTACTTTCATAGATATCCTTTGATTAATACAAAATATGTTACAATTTATGGAATAATAAAATGGTATATCATACTCCAGCAATGGCCGCGCCCATGGGACAACCTGATGCACTACTCGGCACGATGCACCAATGATGGCTGCTTGTCAGCACTTTATTGGGGCATCATGTCCATCCCATGGGAATGCATCAGCCATGTAGGTTCAGCACGATGCAGAAATGTAGCCAAGGTGAGTTATTCACCACGGCTACATCCATGCATCATAGCGAGCAATGGGCATGTTTTAAAGCACCAGTATGGGGTCATCCAGAAATGACATCATGCTGGAGGGGGGGGGGATTCAGGCCTGGCATGACGGGTGGTTCGGAAGTTGCACATAGGAAATGTTTAGATGTTGCCATATTCATTTACAGCTCATCAATAGCTTTCATTTGCTATATAACACTTGCATATATGAACCTGGCTGCCCTCTGTGGATCGTCTAGCAGTAAATGTAGCCGGATTGATTAATGATAGATTAATCTGAGATAATCAACATATTAAACATATAATAAATTATAGATGCTATATAATTCCTATGTAATTCTCTACAACCACAAAACATATAGCTATGTCTTTCAGGCTTTTGGGGCTTATTTTCACTTTAGGAAGCAAGGATTCTAAAAGATAAGAAAATGCTAAATATTAATTTTGAAAAATTTGATATTTTTTTACACTATCCATCTTGAAAAGGCCATATCTAGGCTTCTAAATGTGCGACTTCAGTACCAATTTGTAAGGACGGGTCATATGCCTTCAGCATTATAAAATTGGCAGAAAACATGAGGGGGGGGGTAAAAATGTGGCATGTGATATCATTTATAGATGACCATGTATTATGGTTATAATTAATGTATGACATGGTACCCCAAACCACCACAGAACGTCCATTCTCATCTGGCGTGTGGTGCGACATCAATAACGTGCCTCAGGACCTTATTTCAATAAAACTGACAATCTGAGGAATCACTGACTATCAGGTGATCTTATTTTGGGGTGCCTGCTGTCGTCAATGTGGTTCTACTGACGATTTGAGGCCTATGTTGTCGTCAGGGATATTGCAATAAGCTCCAGGACATATTGTGGAGCTAGCTCCATGTATACATTAGGTGCCCTGAAGGTTTTGGAATCAACTCAGGGTGTGACTTAGACTCAAGGTATAGGGGACCTTGGGGTTAGGCCATGGCTGCAGACATAACCAAAGTTATCCCTGATTATAAGGCCATCTATAGTTGGTAGATACATCAGTGTGAGTGTACCTGTCCAGCAGCCCTTGTCCAGATAGTCCTTGGTACCTCTCAATACTATTGGCAGTGGCGGATTTAGAGGGGGGGGGGCACCTGTACTTAAGAGTTTACCTAACTTTTTTTTACACTAGAATTTAGCCAAATTTAGGGGCGTGCCCCCCCCCTTTCAAAACCCTGGATCCGACCCTGCAAATTAGGTGTGAGCGGGAGGAAAGCTGGTTTTAGCGACTTGCACTAATAAGCTGACACAATGGGAACCAGCATGTTCCTGGAAGTGGATGTTATCCAGGGACAAGGACAAGTACCCATCATGGCAACGCCTTATCAGTGTGGTTTGCCACCTCTTCCATAACCAGCGAAATTCAAAATATACTGTATTTATACGGACTTAGCAGGATTGATTATCAGCCAATGAAATAATCCCCACCATTCGCTGTGGGTCTCTCGGGGGGGACAAGTACCCATCTGATAACTGTTATCAGTGATAAGAGCTGGGAACCAGCTTCAGCAATGGCTGCGCCCATTGGACAATCCGCCAAGTCCTAGAGCCTTGCCTAGGGGGAATATTGGACAGATGCAATTGAGTATGAGGATGTGCGTGTACCATATCCTCCCACTGAGGAATGGGCTAAACTTAACGCAGGTAATCATGAAATGGATAAACGACCGGACGTCCAAATTTGTCATGACAAAAAATTGGGATGGAAATCAGTTTTAGAAATCATGGGTTTGCGATTGATATTGCCATAGCACAGAAAATTGAATCCTAGTTGCAGAATAAACTGCCCTTGAGTGATAATCTTACACTTATAGTCTACAAATATACCTGCTCCCTTTAAAATTAACCCCCCCCAATAAAAAAAACAAAACAGCAACAGAAAAGACATTGCGGCCCAAATGGCCACTTTCCACTGAACTCCTATTCACACATAGTAGGGAGTGCCTCCCACGGACCTGCAGTGACATAAAGTTGTTTATCCAACACTAAATTGACAGAAACCGTTAGAGGATGAAATGAATAGATTGCATTGTGTTAGATATTTATCATTATCTCTGTCCTATCATAAGTACTGACTTAATCTATCTTACAAAAGGCCCCTTGAAATAGGTTGTTATCCCAAAGTAAATTTTTATTCATTTATTTAACTTTAAAGAGGAATCATGATATGACGAGATATGCAATGCTAACACAACTTATATTTTAGATATTATCTTCTCCATTGTATTGCAACTTCACGTCTGAATATGTTATGATGTTCCATATTTTCCAGTGACACCTTTTGGAGTGGTCCCCATGTTGGTGGTGATGGTGTACAGATTTGTCAGAGCAATGCCATCTCCCGTTTCTTGGCTAAGAAAGTTGGCAAGTATCATACAACTCAATCAGTCCTATCATCTGTGTACATAATCAGGATAGCCTTGTTTCCCGAATAAAAACCATGACATGAGTTAGAAATGAATGATAGAAGCAACAACTTTGGTTCAGACATAGTTTGTAGTGTACCTTTTGATTTCAGGAAAGGTAATGCTTTTTCTTTTTTTTATTCCATAAGGATGGACCCTTATTTGTGCCTTTTACATAGACAGAGGTTCACTCGAATTGAGATTGATTGGGGGTTATCTCACAAGGTGATGTCGAGTGAGATAACCCTCAGTCAATCCTTGTATAACTTTAAATAGTCAGAAATGTTTAAAGCTCATTTAGAATTACACAAGACGATGCTTGTTTATCTGTTTTATAAAGATTTGGAATGCCTTTACTGGCCGTGAGATGAGGGGAGGGTTATCTCACGGGGGTGTGAGATACGGAGCTCTTGTGCAAACGTATTTCACTGCTTCCAATATGAAATAAAAGATCTTCTTGAACATTATAGGGGAGAATTCCTTACAAATCATAACAAAATAACCAAAACCTGGCCCAAGGTGCACCTTATACACTGGGCATGAACTCAGTGTGCGCCTTATACACAAGATATACCTTGCACGTCAGTTTTTTATTGTATTGTATATTTCCAGGTCTCCATGGGAAGTTAGACATAGACAGGGCTAAGATTGACATGATTGTTGAATGCTATGAGGACCTAAATAGCCAGATGGCCATCTTTTTTAATGAGAAGGATGAAGCCAGGAAGGTATGTTAATGACAAGGGTTGCTGATGCATTAATGCATCATGCCCATTGTTCTTCATGGTGCATAAATCCAGTCTTGGCGAGTAACTCGTCAGGGCTACATTCTTGCATCATGACGACCCTTTGGGGTTGATACACCCCTGGAGGGTCGGCATGATGCACCAATGAAGTGCTGACTAGCCAGCACTTTATTGGTGCATCATGCCGACCTATGGGCATGATGCACTCCTGATTCAGCGGCCCTTAAAGGGTTAAGCCTTTTATCTAATACCTGCGTGCTGTATCAGAACATAACCTTGTCATCATCACCCATGGACACACATGATGGTCAGAGGGGGGGGAGGGGCATTTGCTTATATTTTGACACGGGTGTGAGATTGGATCGATCTTAAAGGAACAAGGACAAGGAGGTAAATGTAATGTTACCCTTAGATTTTTTTCTAAATTTGTTAACATGGACGTTGAGTTTGAATTTCGGTGATCATATTTGAACATATAGTTAGGATACATACAATATCGAGAAGATAGTACTACCCATTCTTTCTAATATTGAAGCTATATCATGTAATTTATGACCTTAATTAAACATCCTGACACTGGTTATTATGTTCTTGTACAATCGTTCATGCATCACGATGCCAAAAGGATGTGATGCATTATACCTTTGGTGCCATCCATAAATGACACCACATTATTTGACCATCCGCCCCTCCTACTTTCACAATAGAAATGTATATTGGAGCCATGACCCTCCTCCTCCCCTGTGGTGTGACGTCATGTATGGAGTGCTTCGCATTTTGAACTTGATTAACTCTCCTGATGTAAATGTTGATCACACAAAGGTAGAAGTCAAGAAGGCATGCCAGGAAAAGATCACCGATGGACTCGGCAAGTTCGAGAAACTAGTAGAAGGCGATTACTTTCTTGGCAACCAGGTAATAAAATTTGTCCTATCTGGTTGGTGGACTTTCTCATAATTCTATCTTGTAAATTTTGTGTATATGCAATGTGATCAACTGGGTAACATTTTCACGTCGACCCTACAGGGATGATACATGATTACATGAATGCAGCCCTGGGGATTATTTCGCCAGTGCTGCATCAATGCATGATGCCGACCCAGGACAGATACACTGCCCTGTATTAGCAGGATGTGCCAATGAAGAGCTGGTGAGCAGTCTCATCAGCACTTCATTGGGCACATGATGATCAAACGATGATTTGGACAGCTGTAATTTCAGTATTTTTCACGACCAATCATGCTCATTTTTGGTTTGGGCACTGGATATGGACTGTAGATAAGGAGTCTAGACTAATGAGGTTTCCATGTGATTTTGAGATAGTAACTATTATTACACGATTTTGGTGACTCACAGTGCTTTCCTTGGATATTTCTATTCTTATACCTGTCGATATTGTATGGACCATGTGAGCAAATCTGACACTGTTTGGGCACTGTTTGGGGTGAATATTAGGCACTGTTGGTGGATATCAGCATGATTTGAGACATTTCATATGTGCCATGTTAAAACCAATGTGTGTCAAATGGCGAGACGTGTGTACTGATAGTATAATGGTCAGAATGTCACGCTCAGGCCTGAAGCTTTTACAAGTTGCTGGGACGAGTCCTGCTGATGGCGTAGGGTTTTCTCTTTTCAATAAATGCATGATGCATTTGATGCATTAATCATGTAATAAAATAAGTATTCAATGCCTAACAGGTGACTCGTTAGACGCCCTCATGCATTATTGGCCCATACTCGTCACCCGTTAGGCATTGATTACTCACTCAGTATCCTAAAGTTAAGAATATCAATAAGATTGTATACATTGTGTTTCAGTTATCATGGGCAGACATCCACCTGACAGAGGGCCTGGCGTTCTTCACTGCTTGTGGCATGGATCACTGGACAAGCTGACTGGTCTCATAGGCAGAGTCAAGGGGTGGACTCTGAATAGGAAACTCTAATGTCATTATAGTACCGACCTCTACCACTAGATGTCACCATAGGTGAAGAAGGGGAATCCCCTTGGCCTACCTGGGAATGCGGAACATTCACAAATAATGACCAGGGACTACATTCTCTGTGCAGCCATTTGACCCTAAGCTGTGTGTGTTGAGGGGGCACCCCCAAGCCCGTTTAAGCCCCCACCCCCTAGAAAAATTGGAATGAAGGGAAATGGTGCATTTTTGGTGAGTTCTAAGGAAGTTAATAGGGAGTAACCATTTTTTTACCACACCCCAAATGTCCTACACACCCCTAATGTCCTTCACACCTCTAATATCCATACTGACCCCGAATGTCGATACTGACCCCAAATGTCCTACACACCCCTAATGTCCCTACTGAACCCAAATGTCCTACACCCCCCTAATGTCCATACTGACCCCTAATGTCCAAACACATCCTTAATGTCCTACACACCCCAAATGTCCATACTGACCCCTAATGTCAGGCTGAGTCATTGTTTTGGACTTGAGCCAAGTAGTTCCTGGGGGTCCCGGTGGCAGCAGTAGAGGTGATGTCCTTATAAGTGGATGGGTGTGTCCTCTGTGAGCAATCTATTAGAGCACTACCGGCCTACCGATGGGTGGCCTGATGGTTACATAGGGTTTACTGTTTTAGAGTTATCTAAACTATGGATGTTTAATTTCCATTATAATATCATGTTGCCTAAATTCAAAGACATACATATTCAACTATTATACACAGATACAGATTCTTTTGTGTATTACATAAAAGATAAAAATTATCTTGAAAAAGTAAAAGACCTAAATAATTTTTTTGATTTTTCTAATTTAACCAAAAATCATTCTTTATATGATGAAACAAACAAAAAAGTTTTAGGTAAATTTAAAGATGAAGCAGTAGGGAAAAAAATTAAAGAATTTATTGCTCTTAGAATGTATTCAACATTATTTGAAAAGGGAGAAGAAGAGAAAAAAATAAAGGGAATTAAAAAAAGTAGCATCGAAACTATAAGACATAATGACTTTAAGCTTACTTTAGTCCAAAATAAAATAAAAGAAGCAGAATTTGATATTATAAGAAGCATAAAACTCCTTTTGAAGATAAAAGATATTTGAGAAGGGGAGGCATTAAATCTTATGCATATGGTCATTATAAAATCCTTCCTTTGAAAAGGAAAATGAAAGAAATTCCATTTAAAGATATTTTTTCGAAAAGAAGAAAAGTATGTGAGATAAAGGTTGAAAAAGAAAAACAAATAACTTGAAAAGAGTGAAAATGAGTAAATCACCTAAATATCCTACTTTAGCTTTTGGCAAAAGGAAGAGAATTGAAACAAATAAATTCAAAGGAAAAATATATTTACAATTTTAATGACATGGTAAAAGACAAAAGTATTTCTATTCTTAAAGAAGAATTTGATTTACCTTTTGAACTAAGGAATAAAATAGATAAAAAAATAGAAAAAGTTAAATAAATGAGCGAAGAAGAAAAGTCTAGAAAGACTTAAAGAAAGAAAGAAAAATTAAAGTCTCTTACTGACAGTAGCAGCGAAGACAATTTAGCCTCTAGTGACAGCGACAGCAATTAAAAACCATAGGGAGATAAGAGGTGGAGCAAGGAAGGGTAATGACATATCTTTTGTCAAAGTATTTTAGTATTAAATATATAAATATATACATAGAAATGTCTGTTAAGTCTGAATATTGTGGAAGAAAAGGGAAGATAGTTCAAGATAAAAAATATTGTGAAAAATATCAGAAGGCTATGGTTCAAGAATGTGTAAGGTGTCATAAACCTTTTCATTCTCTCCATCATTTTTCTGCTGATGAAAATCATTTGAGATGTTATTCATGCCACACACAATATCTGAAAGAAAAAATAAGAAACAAAGCTAAGTCTTCTGAAAATAAATTAAAACTTCTTCTTAGCGAAAAACGTAGTGAATCAGAAAACTCGAGCTCTGAAGAATCAGAAGGAAAAGAGAACCTGACATCCTCTCCTTTGCCTGAAGGGGAAAATGAAAATGAAAGCAGAAAAAGGAATAAAAGAAAAGCAACCGCAGGTATAACAGAAGATGAAGAAAGTAAAAAGGAAGAAAAAGAAACTAAAAAAGGAAAAAAAAACCAGAAAACAATCTATTCTCCTAAGGGAAAAAAAAGTTCTCCAAAAAAAGTGGAGACTTAAAGAAAGGTACTTGAAAAGCTACAGAAACCAACACATGTGTTGGTTTCTGTAAAGAAACCAACACATGCAAATTAAGATTACCTGGGGGCTGTTTTTCCTCGTTCGGCGGAGGGTCCGCATTTAATATGCGGGGGCCGTATTTAATCAACGCGGCGTTAGGTGTTTAAGCTCAAAAATATGATCAAATATAATTACCAATACGGACTTCCGCGTTCAAACGCGGACCTCCGTGTTCAAACACGGATTTTTCCTGTTTTTCCTCATTTCATGGAGGCAAATATTCTGCTCCTTTTTTAGGTTTCTGTGGGTTTTACACGGGGGGGTAGGTGGGTAGGATAAGTAATATATATATCAAATTACAGCTCAACGCGGACCTTTTTCCTCCGTTTTCACCCCCGTATTTTATTATAATATAAATTAATTAAATGAAAACAGGTCATGACCTCGACCTTGACCTTCATAGGGCGGTTGTTTTGATAGTGGTCAGAGACAGACACAGAACAGCAGTAATGGGGTTCACTGTACGAGCAAAGAGACAGTACATGAAGAGGGTAGATCCCATGAGCTTCTTTACTGACAAGAAGTTTCAGGCTCGGTACAGGCTCAGCAAAGAAGTGGTCCGTGTGCTGATAAAAAACTTCGTGGCCACAAGAAAGAGGAAGGTGCTAAGGGGCATTCATGCAGTCCCTCACAGGATACGTGTGAGTACATTCACTTCCCAGGATAAAAAAAAATGATGCCCCAAGACCCAACCAAACCATATGGAAATCTTAGCTATGACCCCCCACTAAGAAATATAAATTTTATATGCCCAAGGAGCCACCTGACCTAGTAAATCCTGGAATGACCTATATATATATATATATATTTCATGTGCTCCTTCTGTCACAAGAAAATGACTTTCCTCTCTTTCTCTTCTTGCAGTTCTGTATAGCCCTGAGATATTTTGCGACAGGCGCAAACTACTCAGCAGTAGGAGACTGCCATGGGGTGTCTAAGAGCATGGTGTCTATCAGTGTAGCTGCTGTGTCTGATTACTTCCACGACCACTTGGCTAAGTACGTGCGCTGGCCTGATCTGGAAACAGAAAAAAACAACAAAGCTGTTGTTTTCCTGCGCGAGAAGAAAAAACCAGGATGTTTTGGCCTGGTAGACGGGACTCATATCGCCATACACTGCCCCAGGGGTTTAACAGAAGACGAGAACCAGTACTATTGCTACCGGGGTTACTACTCGATAAACACTATGGTAAGTCATTTTATTTTCTTGAGGAAAAAAAACCAATTTTCCTTTCTCCTCCATAATATTTTAAAGGTAATAACGTGTAAATTCTTGATAATAATTTATGTTAATATCAGAATAAAAACAAATTAATCTCTAAAAAAGATTTTTAATTTTCAGATAGTCTGTGACTTCGATGGTCTTATCATGCATGTCAATGCCGCTAACCCCGGTAGCTGTAATGACGTATACGTGATGAATGGGTCCCAAATAAAATATCTCGGAGAAAGACAGGACTTCAAGGGACTCTTCTTGCTCGGAGACTCCGGGTAAATATATTTCTTTTCCTTTCATAAAAATCTTTTTGCCTACTAGACCATTTACTTTCTTTTGCTTTAATATGAGTTTAATTGCATTTCATGTAAAATAATGGTTATGATAAAAAATAAATTTTTTTTATCTTTTTTCGTACAGATATGTCCTGACTGACTACATTTTGACCCCGGTCAAGTTTGAGGAAACCGTAGGAGATGTGCTGTATAACCGGTGGCACAAGAGCACGAGATCTGGGGTGGAAAGAACAATTGGTCAACTCAAGCAGCGTTGGAGGTGAACAAATTTTTTATTTCTTGGAACAAAACCAAGGTTCTGCCTTTCAACCTTAAAAAGAAAGAGAACACAAGAAGTTTCCCGGATATTTTTATAAATATTCTAACCACTTATCCTATTATATATGGCACTTTGCACATGACATATCCAAATAAATATGCGTTAAACTTAATTACTTTTACTGATATCCAACAACAACATCCAGTCACCCGTTCCTTCATATATTTCCCACATGGCTATTTATCTGTTTATGTAACTGTTTCTACCCAAAATTTTGTACCTTAAGTCACATAACAAATTGTTTTTCAAATTTAACACAACAACTTTTTTCCTTCAGATGTCTAGACTCCAGTGGGGGGTACCTATTCCATACACCCAGGAGGGCAGGACAGATAATAGAGACCTGTGTAGCTCTCCACAATTGCGCTAAGGTGGGGAGATGTCAACTCCTGCGGGATTATCCAGCCCATGACCAGTTCAGACGTCTGCAGGAACCCATAAACCAGCCTGACAATGTGGGAGGACAAGCTCGTGTCATGTTCCACAACATGCGGGCTGAGTTCATCCGTGAGTGGTTCCGGCCGGAATTGGAGCCAGCTCGCGCTAGGGCTGCAGTGCAGCGTTTGGCTTTGCAGCGCTTGCCAGTGCGCTAGGGTAACCAATGTGAACAGGGATGATAGCAGTTTTATAGCACAGAATGTTTAATTGTAATCGTACTTTGGTTAAAAGACCGACCAATTAGGAGCCTCAAACTTTATGATCAATTTCAAGGATGCTGTAAATATGTGAATTAACCTTTACAATGACAATGAATTTTTTTTCTAATAAAATGGAAAAGACAAATTATTTCTCCATGTTACCTCTATTTTTATCATGATATATGAGCAGAAACATTAAGTACATGTACTTTCTGATAACTCAAGAAAGATAACCAGCAACAAACATAAATAGTATAAAAGTAGATAAAACAAAGGAAGCATGCTCCTTATCTAAGGCACATAATGTAATACCTGAGTATTGAAATGATCACCGTAACACTGATACGCTTAGCACCCACTGATTGTTCAGTACCTGTCAATGATATGCACATTATACAGTTAAATAACTTTCTGTTATTTCTCTTAAGAAGTTATACCTTCATCATGCTATGTCCTTAATAGCTACATCATAGAACGAAATGAAAAATAAATTGTACATAAAATACAATTCTTTTTAGCAATGACTGACTTTTCTTGGTTATATCTCGCGTTTTGACACAACAGTTTCTTATTCTCTGTTTTTCCTTTTAATTTTAATGCGCTGGGATCTTTTAACGGGCCTGTTATCGTGGTCTCTATCTGAGACAGATCCCTCAGTGTCTGCTTCCGAGGTTCCCCCTTCCCTCCCATAGTTCTTCAATGATTCTAATATAGCCACTGCTTCTGCCATGGGTACCCGCTGAATTTTCACATCCTGTGGTGCATTGTCCTCTGTCTCTTCTTCCAGCTGCGTTGAGTTTGGTGGAACAGCTGTGTCCTTTGATGGACAGCTGTCTGTAAGTCCGTCCTGCTGAGACGAGCTCTGTAAGATGCCATCTTCCTGTTGTGGGCTGTTCTGTATCACTACCTCCATTTGAGGGGGGCTGTGAATGACCTGAACCTCCGGCTGCACTCTGTCCTGTGCTTCAGTATCAACTCCCTCTGATCCCATTACTTCGGCGGGTGTAGTGTCTTCCTGGACTAAGACAACCGTAGAAGAGGGCATAACTGAGAAAGAAGGCAACTGGGTCGCGTCAGGCTCGAGACTGGACTGCCGGTTGACCGCTGAAAAAAAAAATTCCTTTTTTATTTAAAGACTATATATATTTTATAACATTAAGCATAAGAAATGATTTTTAACTGACAGTTTTTCAACTTTGCACTTTAATAAGCTCCATGACATTAATTTCTTTCATAATTCTATTTGTAAAAGAAATAAAAATATATGGAAATTTCTTTTTAACGGACCTGTTGCTGGAATGAGTATTTTATCCGGCTGTTCGGTGGCCTCTTCAGGGGAACAAGTCTGGTAGAGCTTCGGCTGACCATCTAGAAACCAAAGCAATGTAATGAAACCGGTGTGTCATGACATCTTGAACAATAAAAATAGATATATTGCTGTAATTAAGGGTTAATATTCTATGTCAATTTTTAAAATATATTTACATCCAAGATGGCATACCTAAATAAACATTTTAATGGTGTTTTGCGTATTAAATGTGCTTTTTTTTTAAATGCGTTAAAGATATTTTAATCTACTTACTGACTGGAGGCTCTGGGTGCGTTAAACTTAATTCCAAATGTTGAGTCGGATGGTCTACGTGGAAATCTCCATTGTCGCGCGAAGGAGGGAACACAGGTTCAGATGGCTGAGCAGGTGGTTGAGCTGAGTTTGCTGGAAATGGAGTAAATGAAAAGAAATTAAACTGGCTGATTTATTAAGAACCGAATTATTTTTAATAGATGATTTTAATGAAATTTTTTTTTTCAAGTTCTTTTATTATATTGCTGAACCTGGCCGATAGAACATATTTAATAAGAGAAATAGTGAGAGAGAAATAGATGAGAAATAGTCAATGAAAAAAAATTAACAAATTACCTTCTAACACTGCCTTTATGAGGTGCTGGCTGTTTATTCTTTCTTGCGCCGCTGTCAAATGAGACAAATTTGATGTCACTGCAACTAATACCTTGTCTGTTTTCTCAGCCACCGACAGAGACAGTTCTTGTTCCTTCCTGACCGTGTCAACTGAAATAGAGAGGCTTGCCATATTCTGGCTTAATGTCGTTACAATGTCATTTAGGTTCACAACAGTCGCATTTATTTTATCATGTGATTTGCTGACCGCTGCAGCAGCCTGAAGTTGTGAATCAGCTATGTCTCCTGCAGCCTTAAAAATTTGTTTTCCCACATTTTCAAGGCCCTTGGCTAGTTCTACTTCTTTCTTCACACTACGTTCAGCCAATTTCTCCTCTACCTCAAGCATAGTATCCCTGAGCGATTTATAATCATCTATGTTGGAATTTTTTATTTGCATTATCCTTTCGTTGTGAGATTTCAATGCTTCCTTCAGGGCTCGCATATTATCTGAGGCCATGTCAATTAGATTCTTTTTAAGAGCAGCAGACATTTCACGAGAAGCTTTGTTGAAGCTCTCAGTTATACTCTGAGCCAAGTCTTTTGTTGAGTCTGCTATCTGACCTTGAGTCTGCATAATTTTTTGAACAAGCTTCTCCTGTTCTTCGCCAATTACTTTGTTTGTCTCCTTTACAACATCTTTTAGGCTATCTACAAGAGCAAACATTTCTTCCTTCCTCTCCTGGGCTTCTTTTTGTTGTATGGCGTCAGTTTCTTGTATGGGGTCAGTCTTTTGGTTCTTTTCTCCCTTTTTGGTGTTAGTTTTCTTTTGACTGAAGAGTTCCTTCTTGGATTGAGTTTTCTGGTTAACAGCACGCTCTATTTTCTGTAAAGCAGGACTGTTAGGAGTTGTACCTTTGGCTTTGACAGCCAAACGTGGAGAGCACCTTCTTCCGGCCTGAGAGGTGAAAACTGGAGATTCTTTCTCTTTGTTTTGGTTAGGAGTACTCGTACTGAAAGCTTTATATCCTTCAGGAAACTCTGGTTCATCCTCTTCCAGGTCTGGCAGTGATGCATTTATTATCTTCGAGAAAGAAGCCGATCTGCGAAGGCGTGGCCTCTTTGCAGGTTGGTCAGATATATGTTCAGTATTTATTTCATATTTATTTACCTCGTTATTTATTTCAGTCCCATCTTCCATGGAGTATTCTATTTCTTGGATTTCTGTTTCATTTATATTTTGATGAAGTGTGGGTGGAGCTTGCTCTTGTTGACTTACATGATGCTGGGTTTGCAGCATGTCTCCAGGATTTTCTGGCTGATTGCGGACTGAACGTTCAGGGTAATTAACCACAGGCTGCTTTTGTTGTACAGTATGGGTCGGCTGTTGGTGTGAGCTACCACTCTGCTGTTGGTACGAAGGAACTCCCTGCTGTTGGTACGAAGGACCTCCCTGCTGTTGGTGAGAGCTCCCACCCTGCTGTTGGTACAAAGGACGTGCCTGCTGTTGGCGTGAGCTACTACCTGGCTGCTGGTAGGACGGACCTCCCTGCTGTTGGCGTGAGCTACCACCTGGCTGCTGGTAGGACGGACCTCCCTGCTGTTGGCGTGAGCTACCACCTGGCTGCTGGTAGGACGGACCTCCCTGCTGTTGGCGTGAGCTACCACCTGGCTGTTGGTGTGAGCTACTACATGGCTCTTGGTAAGACGGACGTGCCAGCTGTTCATGTGAGGGACCTGCCTGCTGGTGGTGTGAGGAAGTAGGCCAATTAAAGTTAACATTTTCAGGGTCCATGTTACCTGGAGATTGATCCTGCCTGAAGTTTACTCTTTGGATATTAGTATTTTTATTTTGCCCAGTGTTAGAATTTTTATTTTCTTGTAGTCTGGCACGGTTTTTCTCCTGAAGCCTGCACACCTCAGCCAAAAGGTCGTCCTTAGTTCTGCCTGAAGGTAAAAGGGATACAACACTTGTGTCTGGGGTCTTCTTTTGCTCTGCCTTTTTAACCCTGGTATTGAAAGAGTCAACAATGTGAAGAAGAGTACCAGAGTTTACTCGGGGCTTCGCAAGAAGTTGTTGTGATGTCGCATTGGATAGGTAATTTGGGTTAGTCTGTGTGATGTTATCCTCTCTGTTCACTTCTTCCTGGAAGTTGGAAGAAATGACAGGGTTGTAGTTCTCTTGGTAAGAACGGTGCTCTGCAGGGGTCATGTTCCTCTCCATTTCTGCTTCCACCCTAACCGCTTGCTCTTTATTAACAAAGGGCTCTGCAATAAAAAATAGGTGACAATGCATAAAGCTATAAAATAGTTATATCCAAGCCTAAAACAGTTATTTCAGTGTAAACTTAACTTAAAAAATTCACGGTTTTACCTGTTCAATAAAGAAGCACATATTTGGGAAAAGCTAGGAATTATTCTTGGTGAACAGAAAAATTGATTCCATGTTCTTACTTACCTCCACCTTCTAGGCTTTCTACCAATTGACCTTCTAGTGCCACTTCCAGGGCCTTAGAAGGCATACTAAGGGCCGCATAGTCCTCTCGCTCTTCTCTGTCCGGGTCATAGCAAGACCAAGGCCTGTCCTTTCGATCTCCGCCCTTCAGGTTGGGGGGCTGCATTCCTGGTATGCCTGCAGAAAAAGTTAGTGAAACACATGTTACTAATGAAATCATTTATATATGAACCATATTTTATAAGTTCGAAAAAATGCCTCTTATATACTGAAGTATCTTTGAATACCTACTTAAAGAATAGAAAAATACAAGTAAATATAGGTCAGATTTATTTACCTAAAATTACTTCGTTACCGGAGTAATCACAGATCGCCTGTTCCAGCTCATCAAGGTAGTCCTCTGCGTCCCTCTGACCGCTGCCGGTCTTGTATTTGTTGTCTATCATCTGTCTCTGTAAGTACAAATGTGCTTCAGTTATTTCAAACAGCCTTAGAAAGACAGAAAAGAAGCAGATGGATTTTAATATTTAAACGACTATATGTCCCACCCATATCGAAAATCCAAAAAAGACTACATGAAATAATAATTTATTCAGGATGTGGAGAAAAAAAAATTTCATTTACCTTGCGTCTAGCGTCTTGGCCGAAATAATTTAACTTGTCCTTGCACTGAGGTATGGATCTGTAACGCTTCCCGTTAGCCATCACGTACTCTGAAGAAGTAATTCATCGTAGGAAATGAAAAGAATATCCATCTCATGTGTTACATAGACACAGAACATTACAATTATTTACAAGATAATATGCATTAAAATATATATATGGATTGAAATATACTTTTCTGTATTAAGTTCTATTAAGTTCTAGAGAGAGAGAAAAGGTGTTTCTAATATCAAACATTTTTAATAGGTTAAATATATTTATGAACAAAAACAAAAAACGAGACTATTTTATACCTTGTAATTCTTTCCAAGCTAATTCCTTGAGCACTGCGCCGTCAGTGGGGTGCTTGAAACGGCCTTTCAAAACCACTTTAAGGTGGTTTGCCCCAAATATGAGAGGCCTCAGTTCGTTCGCTTTCCAGTGTACGCCCTTCATCTGCTGCTCTAGTTAGGCCAGAGCCTGTGGGTCAGTGGGGAGAATAACTCGGCCCGTGACTGGGTCCAAAGACAAGCTGACCATGCTTTTGTTCAGATTAAGGGACCGATCCGATGAGGAAGGACCAGGTGGGACTGTTTCAGAACTGGTAGCACTGGATCCTTGGACTTCACCGACTGCAGAAGACACTGCCTGCAGAGCCTCTGTGAGCCCTGGAATGTTAGAAGATGACTGTGGAATGACCTGAGTGAGCGCTCTAACAGCTGCTGTTAGTCCTTCAAAGTTTTGAACATTAGCAGCAGGGACAGCCCGCCCTTTCCCTTTACCTCGGTAAGAAGAGGAATTAGACCCACGAGGTCTTCCCCTTCCTCGCCCTCGACCCCTCGAGGAACTTCCTCTAGTGGGCTCTGGCAATATATATGTGGGATCAGTTTGTTCACAGTCTGGAGTCTCAGGGTATATGTACCGCCGTTTCTCCGGCGGAGGGAAGTGACTTTGATGTTCTCTACTTGGGGCCATTCCTTTTTGCCGGCGTGCTGACAGATCTGCTCTCTGACGTTCCATTGTGTGTAGGTGTGACATATAACTGATGGCTTGATCCCCTGCGTCACCAGAGAAATTTTCGGGTCGAGTGTCATCATAGAATTCATCGTCATATGGTTCTCCATAATTGGGGTCAGCAAACTAGGTGAAAAGAAAGAACAACCGGTCTTTAGTTCACTTTTAATAAAGTATTCTTAGAAAGACGAATATATAATTTGCATTGGATTTTTTTACAGTGTACTTATTGGACATACAATTTTTATTTATATGAATAAGGAAAAGAGGTCAAATATAGTGAAAACATAACTTATTTATATTAATTTCTAAGATTTCAGGGCCTACTTTAATCTGAGGCTAGGGGCTGTCTGCTAGAGACCCACACCCTTAGCAAGGGAAAAAATTTTTCCTTTTACCTTGTAACATGCAAAAGTGCCGAAAAGTATGAGAAGGGGGGGAGGGGGAGGCTCAAAAAAGGGCCAAGAAGAGTGGTCTATACTGAAAAAGGGCTTAAAAAAATAAAGGTCAGGGTAGTCCATTTTTTAACCCGATAATTTTTTGGTTCAGCAGATTCCTTCTCCCCCCCCCTTTTTTTATTGTTCCCCAAAAAAATTACTTGACAGCTATTCACACGTCACAATCCCATGTTATTACAAGTTGATTGTTTTAGTTCATTGTCAGAAATAGGTAGGGTGGGTGAAAGGACCTTGAAATAAAGGGCGCCAACTACACCAGGCCAGAAAGTAAACTGATGTTAACCGGCGTCATGAAAACCGATGTTTCTAAGTACGTAATCTAATTAAAAAAAAGCATGTCATATACAATGCACACACAGGAAGAGACAGGAGACACAGGCCTTTCATTTAATAGTTTGATGGTTGTGTTACTCACCCTCTTTTCTCCACGATTCATGATTTTTCTCGGTGTACAACTCGAAAAAGTTGACACCGGAAGAGAATGGCGAACACGGGGAAGACCTTCCGGTGATGACGTAGGACTGAGATCCCGCAGGGATTCCCCTCTTTTCTCGCGTGATTGCAGGGTTCTCCCTATTTTTTCAGTAGGGCAGGACAGAACGCGGACCCAAACACGGACATGAACACGGAGGTCCGCGTTCAGGTCCGCGTTGAGGGCCGCGTTTAATAAAATCATGTTATATTAGCCGGACGGAAATAATTAGGCGAACTTATACACCTTTGACAATAAAAATAAATATGGAATTTTTTTATTCCGGGTTAGCAGTCCGTGTTTATATATTTACTATTAAATGGGGAAAAACAGGGCCCTGATGGGTTTATTCCAATATACACTAACATTAATGCTATAGAATAATATAAATCTTATAAGAAAAATAATTTTTTTCTTTTATTGTTTCATGGTAATCCGGAAACTTTTTTCATTTTACCTATTTTTAACTATTTTCACGCGTGAAAATGGATCAAAATCGTCGATAATATGTCTCATTCTAGCAACCTGTGCATCAGTAAATAATTTGCCTCAATGGAGGAACCTGTTCTGATGCACAACTCACTTATGGGATAAAATAAATCCCTACCTTTTTTTATGGAGAATGAACGCATTCCAGATTTCCATTTTGTTTCGCCTACATGAAAAAAAGTTATGTCATCCATATGTTAAAAGTTTGAAAAAAATGTTTTGCATGAAAGGTGCAGTAAAAGTTATCATCCAATTTTATAAGATATTTTTACCTATCACTCTGAGATGGCAGGTATTGACAGCACCTGTTTCTGCATTTTCACCTAAGTGGCATCTCATATTCTTCTATTTCTAGATGTTTTGACAGCTTCAGTCTTCTGAGGTCAGTACTTCAGTTGCTACCCAACAACAATAGACTAAACACCCCTCCCATACAAACACTAGCTGATTGGAGAAGATTATTTTTATTGACCCCATCCTCTCCATCCCTCAACCTTTGATTAAGTGTGAGTTCTAAGTCAGGGCTATATACCAATGCATAGTACTCATCTCTAGTGTTTGAGTGTGAGACATTCAGCCTAGACCAATATATTATGTACCTAATCATTTTCCCCTAAAGCCCCACGTATAAGTTGTAGCTTAAGGATTATTTCATGCAGCATACTATGCCTTATAACTTTGTCCTCACCTTGGGGGCAGCATATACTTAGGGGTTTGTAGGTATAATCATAAGCGAAGAAATGCTTAATACCGCATTTTCAGGCACTAGGTGAAGTTTATGGCCTTTTTCCTAAATCCATGGTGAGTCGTGTAAGTAAGGTTTTATGGTAGTTGGTTTGCACATAGGTATATGGATAATCAAACAGTGTAAATGTACCTGTCCTATCAGACGCCGGCATCCATATTGTCCCATCCTGGGGGTTACCAGACCGAGCTGGAAAACATCCACAAGAGCTGGGGAAGAATATTTGCGAAAAGTGACTGATAAGGACTTTGCCTAGCCTTCATTATAGCCAACTATAGTTGCCTACTAGTACTATAGTGAATGTGGTGTTGCTAAAACATTTGATGGTTACAGTTCATCATAGCACGTTGTGCACATACATATGTATGTATGGCCAGGTGAATATATTGATACATGAGTAAGGAGTCACAAATAATGTAGTGCACGGAAGATACATAGGAGCAATGCTGGCTACTTAATTCTCAAAGTATCCTCCAACTACCACCTAACAGAACTTCTACAGAAATCAGGATGTATCCACTCTGACATTCTCTCATTGAAAGAAATGTATGCGATAATTGAAAAGACTCTGATCTTTCTTCCAGACTAGCTATTTGAACTAGTCATCTCAAGTAGAGCCACCATCCCAGAGAGTACATATTGCCTATTTGACATCCTCTAGGGTAGATTAACGTTGAGCCGGACACACACCTTGAGTTGGACACTTGAACATAAAAAGGAGTATTTGTACACTCTTTGGTTCAATAGAGCTATTTATTTCAAGGAACTAAAGCTCACCTATAGAGGACTGAGGACATATCACTGACCACCAACAAAGATGACAAGCAAGGCGGAAATATGTCTTGAAGATCTCAATCCAGAGGTAGGCAGCATTTCTGTATTTGAGCTCTTTTCTCTTTTTTTTCCAGATTTTATTCCAAATGATTTTAAGAGAATCTAATACTTTGCAAGCTTCGGTTGTGTGGCAAATAGTCATGGAAATCCTTCAAACCTATAGTTTTATTCATGAGTTGGAAGTACATAGAATCCTACTATGTTCAATGAGGTTGATAATAGCCATTGAAAGCTAGCTTCAAACTATAAGCATGTCGTGCCTTTTAGCAAAACAGTGAGTCAATGCCAAACCTCAATAGACATACTGCATAAAACATCCTCTCTTTGTGTCTCTTTAAGAATGAACTCCTTGAGGTCAGGGTCACACAAGACACAGGAGACGAGACCCCTTAGGCACCGAGTCGAGCGTTACGGAACTCCAGTTCTCTATAGACGATGTACCACCATGGTATCTGTGTATCATTCTGGGCTTCCAGGTACTGAAGTATGGCATTAAATAAGATCAAAATTTGACTTTCTTGCCTGAACAAATTACACATTGAATGTGCACAGGCAAGCAGAAAAGCAGGTTGTTCTTCCCAGCAGGCTTGTTTGTTCATAGGTTCAAAGGGCCAATTAGATAATTTCATAAAGACCAAAAAATTCGAGAAATGAAATATTTTGTCCATAGATGTAACTTCAATATTGACACTTCACACTCTGCTCTTTTCAAATTATACAACATTAGTGCTGTAGAAACCTATTATTAAAGGAATGTCACTGGAACAACAATTGAAATCTTTAAAATGTATTTATATCTAACACCATTGATATAACATATCGGTTGAAACTATGAATGAGATAGTGATTCTTATATACTATATCTCAGCCATATAATAATTCAATCGTTATTCACTAGATGGCACCTCTCTTACATACCAACCACCACCATTGAGGAGCACATCAAACTAGGCATAGGTCATTGCATTAACTATGATCATCTGGTTGTCAATATTATCCTAGTTCTGTGCCTCCTGAGATCTGACAATTACATTTTAAAACATTTTCACAATTGCAGCATTACCTGACCATGTTTGGTGGGACCCTGGCCATTCCACTCATCCTCACTCCTGCCATCTGTATTGGAGAGGATGAGAGGATGGAGTGGGGAAAAGTGAAATCATCAGCACTATCTTCTTTGTCTCTGGTCTAGTCACCATATTACAGGTTACCCTAGGGAACAGATAATCTTCGTTACATCTTGTGCTGCCATGCTATGTAGCTGTGGGTAGGGAAAGCAGTTCCTTAGAGTGATCATGTTTACAGATAAGTTATAAGAGCAGGATTGTCTTTCCAAAGTTATCCATAGTTGTCAATGCTTCTTGCTAGCTAATCCATAGATGATTTTATATTGGTCAAGTGAAGTAGGCACGATTATCAAACTTGGAACCCTACAGATCATGCTAGTTATCTAAATCTTTGCTGTAGTAGAGTTGAAATGTTTCTCATTATATTTGATTTTTATCCTGCACAATAGCATTGAGAATTAAAAGTTCATAAATAATTTAGCAGAAATTGTACTACTAAGCTAGCTAGTTTATTGATGATTGTTGTTATTCCATTGTATTTACAGGTTACCAATTGTTCAGGGTGGTACCTTTGCCTTCCTCACGCCAGTCTTTGCCATCCTTAGTCTGAAGAAATGGAAATGTCCTTCAGGACCTCCAATAGGTAAGAGAAATGAGCATATTCCTTCCAAATCAGATTGTCAATTTTCTTTTGTCATCAAAACTAACCCCCATACACAAACTGTTTTAAGAACCTCTTCATTGTTTCTTCAAACAAATCCTATGTGTACATTTTCTAAAACTATCATATCTTATTAGCATATTTGAAACTTTGAAATTTGAGATCTGATTAACCAAACACCAGGATATTGGCATACAATTGTATTTCCTATCTAAAAAAGTCATTCCTGTGAATGCTTTAAGCTCTTTTCTATTCAGCTAGCTTCAGGCTTCAAGGTGAATTTTACATGAAGGTTTCTCTCAAAATGTATGTTTTACTATCATTATCACAGGGGGCTCAGTGAATGGCACCAACCTGACTGACCTATTCATAAACAGTACAGCAGAGCCATTTGACACATTAACATGGAGGCGGGAAGTGTGGCAAACAAGGATGAGAGAGGTCAGTGGTTTTGGGGTCATTGATGCTGATAAAGAACAATTACCCATAAAGGCAGTCCAATTTAAAGTCATTTCAATGTTTTTTTGGAGACACTCATATTCTTACTGCTAGTGCTGGGTAAAGTAAAATCAATATTTTCCCATGGACATAGATCACATTTAAAAGCTTTGAGGAGGGAAAAGGATTTGGCTCAGCTTAAATGCTACCTCAATGCTGAACCTCTGAATAGCTTACATCTCAACTTTTGACAAAACAATTCAATGTTTGCCTTAGACTCTTTATCATGTAAATTATACCATTGGTGAATTGTATCAATGTCTTGATTTTAATGAAAAAATCTTTTTGTAACATTTATCTTTGATATACTTTAGATTCAAGGTGCAATTATTGTGGCCTCCCTCTTCCAAGTTGTAATCGGCCTGTCAGGGGCTATTGGTGTTGTCTTGCGGTTTATTGGACCTCTTGCTATATGCCCAACTATTGCACTCATTGGCCTCTCATTGTTTGAGGCTACCTCTACATTCTGTGCACAACAGTGGGGAGTGGCTGTCATGTAAGTTGTGAAAATCATATGAATAGTTATGAAAATATTTACTTGGAAAGGATCAGACTATTGGACAAGTCTTTTCGACAGAGTGTCGAAATAAAAATTTCATATGATTGTTGACCTCAGAATATTCATATAAGATCTTTACGTTCTCCATTACAGGACCATTGCACTTATTGTGCTCTTCTTGCAGTACTTGCGGAACATTGATGTTCCCTGTTTCTCTAGGAAGTCCGGGGGAGGATGTACCCGCAAAGGATACCCAGTGTTCAAACTATTCCCTGTATGTGTCTCCTAATGTATCACTATGTATATGCCATTTCAAATTGTGCTGTATATTTTTTCAAAGTTATAATCATGTATGATATATTGTTGGTGTTTGATACTTAAGAACTTCAAACTGGTATTTGCTCATTGCAATGGCAATGCTCTAGAGGCTGCCTCTACTACCATGAGTCCACAGATGGTGAGGATCTTGATCACCCACACTCACCAGGGATGGCGACATGAGTGATCACTCATCCCCACCATTGATGGTGACATGAGTGATCACTCACTTCGCTAGATGAGATGCACACCATGTCATAACGCACGTTCATCAGAGATGGCTCACTCACACTCACGGGGGATGGTCACCTGGGTGATCACTCACCTCGCTAGATGAAACACGTACCTTGTGATAGCACAGGTTCACCACAGATGGTGAGGATCTTGATCACCCACACTCACCAGGGATGGCGACATGAGTGATCACTCACCTCGCATGATGAAACGCACACCATGCCGTAGCGCATGTTCACCTCGGTTGGCAAGAATCGTGATGACTCACACTCACCAGGGATGGCAAGGTGGTTGATCACTCACCTCGCTAGATGAAATGCGCACCACGTCATAGCGCAGGTTCACCATGGATGGCGAGAGTGGTGATCACTCAGACTCACCAGTCATGGCGACGCTGGTGATCACTCACCTTGTTAGATGAAAAGCTCATGATCATCGACATTGGTATTCATGCAGCCTCACATCTGCCAGATCAAAGTATGTTTTGCCAGAGAAGGTATTGCCGTATGTATCTTCCCTCTAACTACAGACAAGGTGTTCATGTAGATATTTCCCTATGTACTTTTCCTGTAAGAGAAAAGGTGTTTATGGATAGTTGCTTTCATTTTAGAGGTAGCTCTATTTAGATTCAATTGATATTCTCTCTATATAATCTTGTTTGATTCAACTCTGAAGTATTACATGGAAATCAGTGTGAAACAAAGCACATTTGATATGTATGGGACTTATACCAAGAAGCTTCAATAGATAGGAGGTGAAACTCAGAGCTTTACCTATGGACACAGTGTAACAGACCCCCCCCCCCCTCTACCCCCACTCAAAGTTGGCTCCCTTTTGTGTTCAGTATTGAGTCCTATGTATGATAAGGGGGTTTATAGAGATGTCCGGAATCTTTATCAGAATGATATCAAATGGAAACAAGGGGCCACCTATACCAAAAACTCCTGCTGAATCCAAAATTTGTGATCTTGATTCTCAAAATTTGACCAAAGTACATAAAAATGAGGTTTGATGATGAGAATATTTTAAAAATGTACAAAAGTTATATTGAAAATGATTGGAATTTTTATAGATGCAACATGCTAATCAAAGTCAATACCTCAATCTACAAATCCCAATGTCTGCCCATCTCAACCTGACAAGTAATCTACCTGTGTATGGCTCTGCCTCTCCAACATACTGCCTATCCCTTAGTCTACCTATCACTCATACTACATGTACCTATCCCTTGAAACATCTAGAGTTTAATTAGGTTTTCCCTCAAATGGCTTAAAGGATTAAAGTTTACCGCTCACCTTTGTACCTAATTTTCTCTGTACATTCTTACCATTAGTCTACCTATCCTCAATCTGCCTATCATTCACTTTACCTATCCCTCATGGTGACTATCCCCCAACTCTTCACATCCCTCATGTTTGACTGGCACATCTGTGATATTACCTAGCACCAATGTACCTTTTGAATATGCTCACTTCACAAGGTACTCTCTATGCCTATCTCTTAAACTATTTATTACACATGCTACCTATCCTCCTTGCTACCCATCCTCTTCAATACCTATCCCTCATGTTCAGCTGGGATAGCTCACCTTGAGGTAGGCTGTTGGATTTGTTCTTTAGGGGATAGGTTGACTAAGAGATCATAATAAAGGTTGGATGTGAGATATCCTAGCTGATCAAGCTGTGATAGGTAGGAAAGCTATAAAGTGAGCTTGAGGGATAGGTATTGAAGAGGATGGGTAGCAAGGAGGATAGATAATAAACAGTTTAAGAGATAGGCACAGAGGGTACCTTGTAAGGTGAGCATATTCAAAAGATACATTGGTGCTAGGTAATATCACAGATGTGCCAGTCAAATATGAGGGATGTGCAGAGTTGGGGGATAGTCACCATGAGGGATAGGTAAAGTGAATGATAGGCAGATTGAGGATAGGTAGACTAATGGTAAGAATGTACAGAGAAAATTAGGTACAAAGGTGAGGGGTAAACTTTAATCCTTTAAGCCATTTGAGGAAAACCCTAATCAAACTCTAGATGATTCAAGGGATAGGTAGTATGAGTGATAGGCAGACTAAGGGATAGGCAGTATGTTGGAGAGGCAGAGCCATATGCAGGCAGAGTACTTGTCAGGTTGGGATAGGCAAACATTGGGATATGTAGATTGAGGTATTGACTTTGATTAGCATGTTGCATCTATAAAAAGTTCAAATCATTTTCAATATAACTTTTGTACATTTTTCAAATATTCTCATCATCAAACCTCATTTTTAGGTACCTTTGGCCAAATTTTGAGAATCAATACCACAAATTTTGGATTCAGCAGGAGTTTTTGGTATAGGTGGCCCCTTGTTTCCATTTGATATCACTCTGATAAAGATTCCTGACATAAACCCCCTTATCTTACATAGGACTCAGTACTGAACACAAAAGGTAGCCTACTTTTAAGGGGGGGGGGGGTAGAGGGGGGGTGGCTTGCACTATAGGACTCTATGGAGTAACATATCCTATATGAACCTATACTATTCTTGCTTATACTTCATGCCCACACTTCCTAGACAGGCTACATGTTGAACAGTGGTGCTGTCTCAACAACTTTGGCAATGGTGGTGATAAGTTGCCACTGTGAGTGAGAGTGAGTGACAGATGATGCAATCCTCAGAGAGCATTGACTTGGAGTGACACAAATTCACGCATTGAGTGAGACCAATGTTGGCAATGGTGGTGATAAGCCGCCAATTTGTGTGAGAGTTGATGACAGTGGCACACACTCACACAGTGAGTGACATCCATGTCAGCGATGGTGGTGATAAGTCCCCATTTTGAGAGAAGATTAACTAGGAGTGACACAAACTCACGCAGTGAGTGAGAGCCATGTGGCAATGCAGGTGAAAAGTCACCATTCTGAGTAAAAGTTGACAGACAGTGGCACATATCGATGGAGTGAGTGAGATCCATGTTGGCGATGGTGGTGATAAGTCGCCATTCTGAGTGAGAACTGACTGGGAGTGGCACATACTCACATAGTAAGTCAGATCAATGTTGGCGATGGTTGTGATAAGCCACCAATCTGAGTGAGATTTGACAGGCAGTGGCACATACTCACACAATGAGTTAGATCCATGTTGGCGATGGTGGTGATAAGTCACCATGCTTTGTTAGGGATGACAAGGGGTGGCACATACTCACGCAGTGAGTGAGATCATTTTGGCGACTGTTGTGATAAATCGCCATGCCATGTTAGACTGACACACAGTGGCGAAAGATGACACAGTGAGTTATCACCCACCATTGATGACCAATCATGGCGACAGATAACGACCATTTGCTGGGCATTGTCCATTTTTTTCTTTATACATGTGGTCTTTGTTGACATGGCTAAATCGTTTTATATTTTGAAGTTAAGGGAAGAAAGGTTAATTTGAGCTGAATTTCCAATTTTCATTTTCTAGGTCAATGGGGTCTTCCCACAGTGTCAGTGTCAGGTACTTTTGGAATGCTGGCTGGTGTGTTGGCAGGGATGTTGGAGTCAATTGGAGACTACTATGCATGAGCAAGGCTAGCTGGAGCTCCACCCCGACCTGTCCATGCTATCAACAGAGGTTTAGATTTATTTGACATATTTATTTAGTGATAATGAAATAAATATCACTATAGAACCCTTTTATATATTTATGTATAAGCAAGTATAGGAAATTGTTATATTGCCCATGAAACTATCACTTTATAAAAGAACCATCAAGAAAAGCAACCCGGTATAATTTATTTTGGCATGGAGAGGTCTTATGCAATGCTATGATCGTTTCTGATTTACTATGTTCTTGTTTTCATGGTTTTTATTTGTTGTAGGTTTCTTGCCATAGTAATACAAGGGAAACAAACCTGTCTCAATGAAGCAATATCTCATAAACTGAGATGATATTGAAAATACAGAACACATTAGAAAAACAGCACCAATTGCCAAGCGTTGATATCAAAATAGTCATCTAAGGAACTTCCTAAATCCTGTTCGGCTTTTCAATTTTCTTTGGTCTTTCTCTACCGAATTGGATTGCCAAGAATCCAGGAGTAATCTTAACTAGTGAGTACAACCCACGCTGGGTTGTGTGATGGCAGGATTGTGGGGTACAGGGTCAGTTCAGAGACCAATGACATAATATATTACTTTACTTAACACCAACATAGTATCTGAACATGCTTCTTGCTATCTGTCCCTGAAGCTGAGATGCCAGTTGAGGCTACAATCAGAATAGTCATAAAGCATTTCAAAATATTCTTTGGTAACACAAAATCATTACATAAGCTTAATTAGAAAGCATTTATGTTATCCTCCCAGATTACTCATTGTGTATCAATTTAGTCTTAAATACCTTAAATTATCTACAGGTTGCCAGTCGAAGGGTAATACAGACAGGTGGCATCATTATGATAATCCTTGGCATGCCGGGAAGTTTGGGGCACTGTTTGTAACCATACCAGACCCCATTATTGGCAGTGTCTTCATGGTCATGTTTGGTGAGAAACTGATTTTCATTGTGTCTGAAACAAATTATAATCTTAAAAGCTCATATATCTCAGATGTGTATAAATAGGAGGACACTGCAGACCTGTCTCACAATATGTATCACAGAATATGCATCATCACTCTTTGATTTGCTCTAAAATTTATCTGACTCTTCATATGAATGTTTTAATATTACATAATTATTCTATTCAGAGTCTAATACAGTTTAGACAAAGAATAAAATAATTATTGATTTTAATTATCCCCAAAATCACATCATTTTGACAGTAATAAAAATCACTCCCTCTCCCCAATGGAGAAGGTACCGCTAAAATTATTTTCAACATTTTAGGCCTAGCCTAAGTGAAGATATAATTTTTATTTCAAAGCAGTCTGAGGATCCCCTAAGGTGAAACCGCCCGGTTCCTCTAATTAATCCCCAGAGATAAGGAACCAATCAGGAGGCCCGGTACATGCTGCCATAGCAACCAACCCTCCAACAAAAACGTCATAGCAACCTACCTTGCTGTGATTGGTCAATATTGGTCACATGACAGGCACTATAAAAGAGCACTTTTTCAAAAAGAGTGCCATTCCAGCGGTAACTGCGAAACTGTTCACATCTACCCCGTAATAGCTTGTTCTATATAGTGAACTATATTTTTCATAATGAAAAGATGCTCCTAATCATGAACACCGAGGTAAACAGGTAATTCTCAAAACTCTCAAAATCTCCAATTTAGGTACACCTGAGGAGCGTGGTCTCACTGTGTGGCAGAAACAAATAAGTAAAGATGAAATCACAGGAAAACCTGACCCAGCATTAGCCACATATGATTTCCCCATTGGTATGAAATTCATTTACCAATAGAATTGGACAAAATATATCCCTATCTGTCCTATGTTTACATTCCAGAGTATGGACTGTTACAAGAAAAAGAAGGCTGCACCTACAGAAGTTCAGTATAGTGCATAGAGGGAATATTTGGCCTTTAAATATTGCATTTTTTATCCCACAGCATGGATGACAATGTTATTTTTGCATTGGCCCTTTGCATAATCAATCTATTCAGCAAACAGATGGACCATTGAGCACCATTATGTCTTAGTGGTTGATTTAGAGGAGAACACTAAAATATCCGTTTTGATGGGTTACTGAAGAAATTAGTAGAAACTTACTTAGTACTTTACGAATTCTCACCTTCTATACACGAGACAACGGTATCTATATGTAAACTCTAACAGACGAAGACAAAGAACTAAATGGGGAAAAATCTAAACATATGCCTATTACAACTGAATAATTCATGAGAGGCATGCAATTCAATAAAGATCTTTTTTTGTTAGAAAGGAATGTCTTTTATTATTTTTTAGTCATTAGCCTCTTTAACTGGAGGCCATTTCGCACTGTACTGCGATCGCATACACTACTATGACTGCAATACCAATGTTACTATTCCTATAATAACTTGTATATGATTTGAAGGGTGTAGTAGTAGCCTGTTATGATTTTAGAATAATATAGTCTAGTCTAGGCATGCGGCACCTAGTGGCCAAAAGGCACCAATATGCTTTGGACCTAGTCCTATTTTTATCTCCATCCACTGTCTGAAGTTATCATTGCTGTATAATTACTGCTGCCTTCTGCATAGTGCATTCTAGTTTCCCAATAGATCTACCAAAAATATTTTTATGTCAACTCTAATTGTCGAAATGCTAAAGAAACAATTATAATTTTGAATTTAAGATATTCCTATTAATCTATAAATGGGCTTTGGATAGAGTTAATTGTTGCAGTCTTGACGATGGTGATATTAGCATTTTAGCACAAGAAGAAATGACAACATACATGTATATACATTTTGAAAACGTCCTATTAATGTCATGTATGAAAGCACAGATAAGTATTCACTATTGTCCCACTATTTTCCACATATGGTGTAAAAGTGGATTTTCTTTCGGCATCCATTTATATGTACCTTAGTTCACAATTTTAACACAAGGTGGCAGGTCAATGCCCGATACATGTATAAGATGGTTAGAAGCATGGTTAGAAGGTGCAGGCCAACTGTAGTGACATACGAATGTTATCCACCTATCCACCTGTTCACAGATGACGCTGCTATTCATTTTATGTTTTCAAAGGCTTTAAATAAGGAAAAATCAACAAAATCCGTTACCTTAGTTCCCCGTACGAGCACCGGTCCGCCATTTTGAATGTTAACATGCACCCGGAATGAGGCTGCAGTACGGCCGCTGTGGTGGATCGGCACACGTTACACCACTGGGGGTGTGACGAGCGGCCGCGCAATGCTATCTCTACGGGAAGAAGTTATTCACATAAAATAAAGCATGTAGTGGCTACACTGACTGCGTAATAAGGTCTTTATCTAGACTCATGCCACAAGATTCTGTTTATCTTAATGCCTGCTGTGGTAAAACTATGTGTACTCTAAGTGATAATTGTAACATTTAAGCCAAACTAATTAGAATATTCCTAGGCTCTGTCTATGACCAACCTTTTTCAGTCTTTCCATTTAACTTTGGCCAGCCAGGCACATGAGCGTGGCAAGCATAACCCTCTATAGAAACCATGTATGTATGTTATAGCAAACAGGACCTGTTACCCCCTCCACGAACAAAGGCACCTGTGCCGATCCCCTCGTCTTGGTGTCAATACACACACACATATATATATATGTATATATATATATATATATATATATATATATATAGGGAGTGTCAATCCTGATAATCCTATTGTGTCAACTATATACATGGACCTATATACTTCCTGTACTTTCCTATACTTGGTACACAAATGTTAGACTTGCTCAAGCCCATTGATTTTGGTACAAAAAAAAAGGAAACTGAAAAGCGTAAAGTTGAACAAAAAGTTATGAGACATCTAGTTCAGGTGACCACTCCCTTCTGCTCTGACTCACTTTCTGACACTTGCGTCTAGGCTTAGCATTTGATTATAAAAAATGTCCAATGACAGAGTATATTCCATGAGAGTTCACTGCCCTACTAAGTCAAGTGCATAGAAATGGTGTAGATATATTTGCTCTTTCAGGACCATATTGCAGATAAACATGTATGAACATCTTATCGTGCTTAACACTCAGATCTTATATAGCACCAATTTTTTATAAGCATCGGGAGTAACGGGGCACTGAAACCAAACTTAAGCACTACAGCAAATCTTGAATAAGCACAGGTAGACAGAGCAGGCAGATCTGTCATGGCTAAAGACCGGGAGTAATGGCCTCTCTAAATCTACATTAGCGTCAGGGCGCTTATTCACAACGATACGGTGTACCACTATTTTTGTTGTTTGAGTACTTAGATACAGAGTAATGCCTGGTTTGATTACTTTATTACATGTATCTACATAGAGAGTAAATTCACTGAAGGTTAAACACCTTAATATTATTCAACTTGCACTCCTTAACCCAATAAGGAAAGTGTAACTCTTTGTTGTGCACATGCTATGTATACTTTTAGAATCATAAAGATACCATTTATATCTCTGGAGGTCATTTCTTAATGCACTACGATCACACACACCACTACAAATTGAAATTTCAATGCTATTCCTATGGGGATTTTGGTACGACTTGGAGGGGGTAGGCGAAGTATGTTAAGAAATGCTCTCCTGGTACTTTTAATCATATTGTGTTCTATAAACCTTCTTGTTTGCCTACTGTGTTTCATATTATATATTGATGGTGGTTCAACAATTCTAAACATCTGTGAGAGTTCAGTGTCACTTTGATCCGCTACAAATGTATTTGCTATACATGTATCAGTAAGAGATTATAAGTTATATCTTACAAAGAAAGTCGATTGAAGAACACTAAGACCGATTGTATTTTTCTGTAGTGATTTATTGAACTTAAAGGCAAATAAAGTAAATTCAATCAAATAAAACACACACATAAAAGTTGTAGAGTCCCTTGGGTCCTCTAACTGAACAGCAAAGAAAAATAAACGAGTCAACACCTGTCAAATTCAACTTGTTAGGCTCTTCATCTTGAAGACTTCAGATGGTCCAGATACATGTCCCTATCTGACAACCCTAGAGTGAGAGACCGTGTAGTTGTCAACCCAGGCACAAAGGTTGTCAAAATGAGGAGTCTGTGCCATGTTTGAAAACTTAAATCTGACAGAATTTAGACTCACTTATTTTAAAGACCGCTTTTTTCAGTGCAGCCAAGAAAAATGGAGGGCAGCAATCACATATCATGAAGCCAATTATAAAGTTGTTACATTTCAAGCAGGTCACCGTCCATAAATATAACTGGATGCCACTATGATTTGAATCTCTCAAAGTACAGTGGGTGATCATCTGTCGGTAATGCAATATGACTGCAGGCCAGGGCAGACGTACCAGTGTAATTATAAGGGAACAATAGATCTGTAGATGTAGGGCTGGGGTCTATTTCAGTAAAGACCACGATTCCCCTGCCCCCACTTGACATCTTGAAGGATCACGCTTTGTACAACTGATCAAGACATATTATGTTACCAATTTGATGATATTTAATTGTTAAAATGCACGAAAAAGATTCTTCAGCTCTTCAAAAATATCATAGAAATAGAACAACTGTACAAACTCTACTCAATCAAACCCTAGAGAATGCTGTAAGTATTAGGAGAATGATCCTATGATGTAATCAGATTCCGTGATCATAGTGGTATTTTGGTGATTGTAGAGCTATTTTGGTGAAAGAATGTTGTTTTGAAACAGGCCCCTGTAATAACATCAGAGTGAGGGATTCCACTATGATTTAAGGGAATCTAGTCGTAACATCTATTGAAATGCCTTCCAGCAATGTGACCTGCCTTATAGAGAGCATAAGGGGGTGGGGGTGGGGGGTTGGAAGGTGGGAGCAGGACATGGTCTAAAGCACTACAGTCACACTCTCAGATAGTCCTCGTACCTGAAGCAGGATATGCATATATGTATGTATGCCTACTACCTTCCACATACTCCAGTGTGGCAGTGTAGTCGGTAGGATCATCTATCTAGGGAGGACCCTGAACATTAATAATAGTAATAATACCACTAGGAAAAGTACCATTGATAAGTTACTGAGGTTACGTATACACCTAATGGGATCGCGAAGATACCTAATACAGGATGCTCTGAGGAATACACATTTCAGGACTCTATCATGATTTGTTAAGCATTATTAATACGTTGTTGAATATCTACATTAGATGCCCTATACCTTGGATAATTGTAAATAGATCTAGACAAATTCAGACATTTTTTCCATTGTAACCTTCAGACAGGGACTATATCAAAAAGCTGGAATTACTGATCTGCCTCATTTCCTTAAAAAGAGGACTTCATCTACAAGTAAGAGGACACTCTTAGATAATTGCGCAGCCTCGCATGACGTGACGTCAGAAAAGGGATTACTTGATTATTGTAAAGAGTGTTTATAATATTGTCTACTCAGAAGACCATGTGTCCAGTCTGAAAAGGTCTGAGACGTAGGTTTAAGTGTGACTTAGGAAGGTGACTTTGTGACCTGATAAGGTCTCATTCACAATTATAACTGCCCCGATCCCGACCAGAGGGGCTTATTCTCTACCTGCAGTAGACTATCACCCTATCTATACATAATGGCCGGTTTAGTGAAACCTATAAGTTACAAGGTTACCACAGAGGCGATGTCAGGCATTGCAGATATTGAGAATGGAGTCAGTTCAGGTCAACCTGAAGATGTCCCAGAGAAACATCAGGTAAGCTATCTGAAACCCACTTATTTCTTTTTTTTTTTTTATCTATTTTCAGTTTCTAATGTCGCCTTAGATTATCCCATGAATGGTTCAATTTTGGAAGCATTTGTGATTCAATTTGGGAAACCGAGGTCGAAGCATGGTTTTTCTTTTCTATTATCACATTTGTTTGCATCTGCAGAGACTTGTTAACTAACCTTTATTTAGCATATGGCTTCAATTACCCTTTATTTAGCATATGGCTTCAATTACCTCCAACCAACTAAACCTGAACCAATCTTAAGGCCTAGTTCAACTGTGACAATTGTTACCAAGTGGACCATATCTAATTGCTAAAGGATGATGATGAAATTTTAAAGCCTGCATCAGGCCAACAGGCCCTATATACCGGAATGGGGTTGGCATTGTTAAAAATCATAGAAAAGACTCTTGTGCTATCGTAAAATACAGTTGGACAAACCTGCCCTAAATAGGAACAGGAGAGGAATTTTAGAATCCATCTAATAATTCTGTTGTCAGAATATCTGTTTGGCCATGCAAGCCATGGTCCAAATCAGTTTTTCTTTTGGTTCAAGTTACCTAGAAGCTGAGAAAATCAAATTGGAAATATTGGATATGGCTATTTTGGGAACACTAGTTTGTAGTGTGAATGGTGTCTGAAACTGTGATCTGGGAGTTGGTGGCTGCAAGCAGTCTGAGAAGGCCAGTTCAGGCTGAGTAACAACTTGGCCTGCACACCCCAGCTAAGACACATGTTTGAGTTTGCCTGTACCAAAATAAACCATAGAAGGGGACCCCCGGGAGACCCCTCACAGAGGTCCCTTTTTCTGTGTTGATCCATATAGGGCTTTAGCACATTAGGCTATGGAGGCCGCCATTAGACCCCGACTGCACTATGACTAACACCTTCAGCCCCCGTCTCCGCAGTAAATGCCAGGGATGCTTCCCATTGGTCAATAATACAATAGCCATGTGCCGTATATGCACATTAAATCCTCATTAGCTTGTAGAGGCTTCCATCAAATAACTTCTCCATAAGATATGTGTTGTAGGTCACACTTAGGTACACCCCTGTTATGCGAGTAATATTGGATGGTGAATATTGGGTTCAGTATGCACCATGAAAGGTAAACAAATTGATAAATCACATTCAATAGACTAGATAGCTCAGCTTGATCTTTTTACAGATGGTTTGTTTTTGGCATCCAGTCCATTGTCCTTCAAATAAGCCAGATAACAATCTGTAATCTAATAAGTTAAGGTCACTGTTAGACCAAATTCAGGGGGTGTGTGGGAACTCCTCTCTGCACAAAATATAGAGGCCTTACCTGTTAGCCTGCCACCTAGTGCCCTCTCCTGTACATATCTTAAACCCTGTACCATGCAGTCTCGCTCATCCAGGCCCATATTTAGGGCATGGTCCAGTGTTTACTTGTGGCTTGTCACAATATAAAATGGGTAGCCTTGGATGCCCATTTTCAACAGAGGCAGGCAAAGGGCAAAGTGAGGGTGATTGGGTTCTTGGGCACCCCCTTGGCAATGAACAACTCCCATGTACACCATCTCGGACATGCCCAGACTGTACCATATACAGTTTGGAATATTGGTATAGATCGACTGACATTGCAACAGGTTATAGCGGGTGTTAAAACTGACCTATTCCAAACTAGCAGGATACATTTTTGACCAATCAGAAAATTAGGTACCCATCAGGCTGGCTGTTATCAGTCCTTATCTCTCAGGATACCAGGTTCAGTAAGGGTCACCCCATGAAAGACCCAGCTAACCAGGAATACTGTATCCTTACCCCAGCAAACACATATTATTCCTATATGAATATTGAGGACAGGCATATCTATATAGACTTTAGGTGACTTTTCTTTGGTATGTGGTCATTCAAGTATTTAGTTATTACTCTAGCAAATATCTACTTTTAGGATATATACATGAGAATTATTGATAAAAATGTGCCATTATGAAGCCTTGAACACTCAACCTTACAGATTCCGGTGTAGATTGGTCCAATAAAAGGTCATCATGTCATTTTCATTACAGGGTATTTATACCTACAGCCAAGAGAATATGTCATTCCTTGGCTGCTGGCAAACTGATTGCCTGGTTAGCTCAGTTGAGAGAGCAGAGGTTTTCAAATGCAGAGGGCATGGTTGCAGTTCCATTGGGCCTGCTGGTTCTAGTAATGAACTAGCAACAGATGAAGTCACAGGGGAACAAGCTCCTTTTATAAATTCATTAGCACATGGAGGAATGCACCAGTCAGTAGAGCCACTATCTTATGAGAAAGTGATCCAGGATCCTGGATAATTCTAAAGAAGGCACTGTAGTACTTTAATAAGAAAAGGTGACACTTGTGAAATGTTGGTACAGATAATGATGATAACAAAAGTATCTACTGCTACTACTACTACTACTACTACTACTACTACTACTACTACTACTACTACTAATAATAATAATAATAATAATAATAATAATAATAATAATAATAATAATAATAATAACAATAATAATAATACACTGTCCAGTATGGTCCTGGGTGGGTTCCCACACCTAGCTCCTGACCTGCTGCTTAGAGGGATAATATAAATGTGTAACTTTACCCTCTGGTAGTTGACTGGTAGAAGATAGCCTCTGGCCACTAGAGGGGTGTAGTCCTATGCCTGTCTGGCATAGTCTAACCCAGCATAGTGCAGAGCTATAGCAGGTTTCAGGAGAGCTGGACTGGAGATGTTTCTTCAGTGGTGGTTCTGGAGATTCTGATTTCTAGAGGTGCCTGCCAGGTGTATAAGTACCCCCTCCTGGCTTGGCCCCTCAGACTGACTGGAGCCAGTGGCATCTGCCCTAGTCTCTGCTTGGTAAAGGGGAGTCTTTCATGTCTTAGTGGGCGCACAAAAGACCCCCATGGAAGCCGCTGCGTCCCCCATTGTCTCTGTCGGTTTGGCATGTTCAGACCCTCATAACTCAATCGTTTCTGCGTTTACAACCTTCATATTGTGCATGCGCAGAGTTGAATATGTCAGATTTCCACTTCCTGCTTTCAGAGCGCGTAACTTGCACTGGTTTGTCTGTGGCGCATTCGGAGGTTGAAACAGTCCCGGTTGCATAACTTCCTTAATAATGGGAGATGGGCCTTGATCTTGGGCTCATTTTGACCAACTTATTATGGCAGTTACATAACTGCTTTCACATTTGACCTGGGTTGCTCTGGACAACACTAGAGTGTCTGGAAGGTTATGGCATTGTTACTTATGTAACCTATCGTTCAGTCTTTGGTGCTCAGACACCCGTGACGGCGTCAGCGGTGCTCAGCCACCCATGACAGTCGGTTGCATTCACTTTAGAACATTATATACACTATTGTTTGTGTTCAGTGAACCATTAGGTCGGTCTGCTTTGACCATGAAATCATTATATTGTGCAGTGCACCATAAGGTCGGTTACTTTGGTCTTATAACTTATGTATATACACCTAGCTGGTGTTCAGTGGACCGTGGATGCTCATCTGGACATACAATGTATTAATTTTTTATATATTCTTTGATTAATACAGTAATACATTAAGATTATTGGAATAATAACATGGTATATGATAATACTAATAGAGTTCACCCTGGATATGGGCATAGCCCATATATCAACTTTCATATGGAGCCCAGGATGGAAGTCCTTGGTACCCTACATTTCTATTGCTGTTAACGACTGATGGTATTGTCCAGGGCTGATGTTGCCCAAACATGAATGATGTTTTATCATGCCGAGTGTCATGGTAATATAGTGGAGTAGAGTGTGTGAAGGGGGACAGGATCAATAGCCCGCAATTAAGGTCTTCAATTTCTCTTTAATTAGGTTAAAGACTTGTAGACAGGTAGATCTATACATGAGCCTAACACTTGAACAAATGTTGTCAAATATGAAGACTCAATATCAAAAGAAAACTAACAGGAGGTGGGGGTGGTATCCAAGCTATGGGGTGTATTTCAAAACAACCTACAATCACCAAATATCTCGATCACCAATCCAAATGGGGAGCAAATCCAAATACCACTCCAAATGGGGAGAGAATCGTTGTCAGTTCAGAAAAAGACCCCAAACGGCCAGGGCATTTTAGACAAGTATACATGAGTTAAAAGCAAATACCCCAACGCTTGAAAAGTCTCTTGTCAAACATGAAATCAATGTCAAAAGAAAAACAACATGAGGCGGTGGTATTCAACCTCTAATGGCAGGGCAATTCATACAGTCATACCAAAACTCAGTATGCATATAACTTGGATTATCATAACAACACTGAAACAACAACACTACAGAAGAGTATGCCAATACTGCATATAGCCCTGAATACACCCCCCTCTTTATCAAATGTAAGCATTGCTATATTCCATGGTGTTAATGCACCTATGTATATCACTACAGCGAGAATATTTTAGGCCAGGTTTTTTTACAAACCTCTAAAAAGCTAGTATGATTACTTTAAGTCCACACTGTAAAAAAATAACTGTTGAATCTACCAGGGATCAATGTAATACTGAAAGTGCACCACAGTAATCACATAGCAAGGTACCTGTGTACTTTTTACAAGAAGCCCCATGTGGTAGTACGGTAGTACAAAGAATCTTCATGGAAATAATGACATCTCTGTGAAAATAACAATGGATCTCTGACAACTTTGGGACAAAGATTCCTTCGGTATCTTGAATATAATATATACTTTTGACAGTGCATGCTAACTTCGCATCATGATCAATCAAATGCGGTGCTGGGCATTTAGCTTCAATCAACTAAATGGAATCTCTGTTTTCTTCCTTTCCTTTTCACTGTCTAATGCTAAGACCCTATATAGTGGAGTACACAAGACAGTAGTATAGATTAGTAACTCAGTCACAAGATTCGGTTGTGTGGTGTAAATACCAATATCACCATTGTATTTGTGCCAGAGAATAGAGTGAGTGGTTTCAAATTTACCCAAGCCTGTCATGTGCGGCTTAATCATGCACCATCAATGGTTTGATTTGTATGTCTTGTGAGAAGGTTACTTGTGTTGAACATGAAATGGGGATTATCCTTAATCCCAATGATGGCAAAGTTAATATCTTTGATACAGTCAATTCACACGAGCGAGGATTTGACAAAAGAAAACATTCCTTGAATGGCATACACAGGTCTTTGTGATTGTTCGAGGCTATGTTGTTTCATAATTGTACCAAGGAACATTATTGCAAAATGCCTTTCATTAACAGGTTTGGATCGATTACTAGTAAATATTTTCCCCAGTGCTAAAATGAAGGCAAAGATTTGTGCAAACATATTTTGGTCATATCCCCAGCAGTGCATGCCACTACCACATTTCTTAAGTTGCCCTCTAACATAGATTTCATCTCCTGTTAATATCTTACATCATTCAATGTCTCAAAGTAAAAAATCCAAAGCCCAAGATATTTATGGATGTATTCAGATGGACCATAGTCGCCCGTCAAGGCGTACTTGATTAATTTCAATCCACTTGTACCCCTGAATCTCTGAAATTAAACACGCCTTGTTAACATGGACAAGTCACTATGCCCTAAGCACTGTGTATCGTTAGACTCTATTATGTCATTGAATATATCATAATGTTAAGGGCTTCGGATTTGTGTGTATGAACACTAGGGGTTAGGGTGAGTTGAAGTAGATTTACCCACATATTTGAAATGAATGTTTGAACAGTGCAAGTTTTGTGGCCAGGTTTTGTAGTCATGCCGCTAAATGTCTATTAACAGCACTATCGTGTTAAGGTGTTGCAATATGGTAATCAGTGTTTACCAGAAGTATCCAACTCTATGGTTGAATATTTGGTTTATTAGGCAAACACAAATCAAAATAAAGAGTTTTACAGAGGTAATTTTCAATGAAATGAAATAATACTGATTTTCTTTCTGAAACATGGCAGCCTGTATACCGCAAGATAGGTCATAACTACAACCTGGTGCCCAAATTAATGTAGATCAAATGCTGCACTGACTGCATCTACCTTCATTTCCAGCTCTTGCCTCCCCTTCAGCATACACAGAGATATACCTAGGGTGAATCTAGATAGTGAACTAAAGATCGACTCCTTTCTAAAGGCCACCGAGAGCAAAGCCAGACAAAAACTAATTTCAAACTAAGAAAGCTTACGTACCTGTCAGACAAGCAAACATCTATCCTAGTTTATAAATAGACAATTTTTTGGAATGAATCCAACTTTATTGGTATGTAATATGCATACAAAAAGTACATGAAGCCATAAACCTGATACATACATAGATGTGTCAAAAATATTTAGATGTTGAACCAACAAAGTCATGGGTTGGCCCGTATTGAACAAGTAACCAATGGATAACTCATGACGAGTGGGTGTTATCGACGGATAATGACACGAGGCCGTAGGCCGAGTGTTATTATCGTCGATAACACCCATGAGTCATGAGTTATCCATTGTCTACTTATTTTATACCACGAAACCAATAAATAATCAATATAATACCAATAAATTCAAGTTGAAAACAAAAATTATTCCCCCTCCCCGGGACTCGATGCCAGCCATTGTGTGTACACGATTGGTACATACACCTCCACCCCCGGCAGCGGACAGGACAGCGCCCGTCTTGGCTAGGCTTGGCGGCGGCACACGGTGAAAAATAGTGTACATACACCTCCTCGCCCAGGAGCGGACAGCGACAGCGCACACGGCGAAAATAGATTTCAATGCGTCTCGCTGTTATGTTTCTGTACTGAATACACCTCCTCGCCCGGCAGCGGACAGCGACAGCGCACACGGCGAAAAAAGATGCGTCTCGCTGTTATGTTTGTGTATAAAATACACCTCGTCGCCCGGCAGCGGACAGCGGCAGCGCACACAGCGAAAAAAGATGCACCCGGACCGGGGCGCGATCCATGTACCTCTGACGGCTGAGCGCAACGTGCTAACCGCTAGACCACCGCGTCTCCTCCTCCAAGTGCGTCTCGCTGTTATGTTTCTATACTAAATACACCTCCTCGCCCGGAAGCGGACAGCGACAACGCACACGGCTTTGTATCATATCGAGACGTGGTTCGAACCAAGCATCTCTCGCCAGTCCCTGTGGCGCAGTGCATAGGGGAGTTGGATTTGGGATGTGAGACTGTAGGTTCGAGCCCTGCCGTGGCATTGAAAATTTCATGGGTTTTAACATGTAACATATGGCATGGAAGGACATGAGAGGCGTGCTGTTATCCTGGATAACAGCACGCCTTAGATGGATAACAGCACGCCTTAGATGGATAACAGCACGCCTTCCAAAATCGATGGTAAAGCCTACAGGGTGTGCAATATCGACAGATATGTGGATGGGAATAGCCACCAAAAAGCACTGTGTAACCCAGAAATCGTGGTATAACTAACGATAATTGTTATGGCACACCCTATATTAAGCTTGGACACCAAATACATATGAATTTGAATAACTAGTATGATAGTTTATACACGAGGGAACATGTTTATGCGGCAATCACTCTCAGAATATTACCATACTTTGACTATTGTGCCTTCCTGGTAGATGGGGCAAATAAAAGTAGGATAGATCAACTGCAAACCCTACTAAATAGGGCACTTAGGATTTGCACAAAGAAGTATATGACATTAGTTTTAGGACTAACAACATACACACTGAGTGTGAAGTAGAGAAGCTGGGGCCCAGATGTGACAGGCAGCTGGCTACCATCATGTTCAAAAGGACTCACACTGTTGGCCTTCGCTTAAAGGAGGAAGTGAGAAGGAGAGGCGACCGGAAGGTCTAATTCCCAAGCCATAAAAGGCATAAGCGAAAATATAAAAAGTCTCCCTTATACAGAGGAGTCAAGCTATGGGACAGTCAAGATCACAACACCCAAACGTCTAACACAACAGCAGTCTTCAAAAGGCTGTTTGTTAGTGAGTGAGTGAGTAATAGATGTTTAACGCCATTTCCACAGCTAAGGTCATATTCATGGCGAGAACGACATTGCACAATATCACAGAGGAATGTGTCAGTGCCCGCGCATATGTGCACCACACACATCCCAAGGGGATAGGAAAGATGAGAAGTAGACCCTTTTAAGTGGGCTAGGGAAACCCGCTGTTTGTTAGCCGAAAAAAAAAGGTGAGGGGTAAAGGTGAATAGTATTAATATCAGCTATGCTGATCATCTGATAGTGCATATGGCCTAAGTTGCTTATTAGCGTTAGATACCTCAGCCGGTACGGTAACCCTGTGCAGTAAACCAGATTCTCCTCAAAAACCCTACCGACCTGACTTGCAAGACTGACAGTATACCCTTATATTGTACACAAATCATACCTCTCATCTGCTTCATCATCAAGCCAAATCATCCATCAGGTTGACCATTAGTCATGCCTTAGGCACCATAGGCGATCTTCTGGAGAATGTGAAGTTATTCCCTCCTGGTATTCATTGCCTGTTAAAAAGGGATTTTCCAAACCTATGTGATACTATTTATAGTGGGCACTGCAGTTTATTTATACATACAGTCGGGCTATAAGAAAGTTTTTGGATATGTTGTACCCAAATTTGTCAATGTCAGAATGTTCAAGGGACAACAATTTCAATCCTAGTTTGCAATACTATTCATCTTTCCCTCATAAGTGTGGGCCACATGCCTCACGATCATCTAAATTCTGTTCGTTCCTTATGAATGAATAGGGACCGCAAGATAATCCTTGGCCCAGTGGTCCATGAATGTGGGATGTGTATTTCTAGTTGCCATAAAATCAATTCAATACTTCATATCTATCACGATGCGGATAAGGACTATTTCCTTAAAAATGTATGATTCAAATACAAATCATCTACTATTTGCTGTCTCTCATATGACTATATGAGTTTTTCCCAGTGAGAAACCTGCTGTGTGTCCTTAGACCTACTGGAGTTTGTGAAGTCTCGGACCACCAACACTACAAATAGTAGGGTCTGGTGGAGTCTTTACATGGCATAAGGACATTTCAAAATCATAACAATTCAATTATTTTTGAATGCCCTCCTGACTCCTGTATATCTCAATAGATGTCTCAATTTGAAAAAAACACGACTTACCGATGATTGGGCTGTCTTACAGGAAAAGCATGCTGCTGACGTGAGCGCCTTTCAATATCCCAAGCAACAATGACAACGACATAGGGACAATAATAGGTCTATGAGGCATATTTTGCTGTCATGCAAGTTTGCTTTGGTAGAACAGTCATAGCAACCTAGCAACCTAAGCACTGGTGGATGAATGGCCAAGTGGGATACACACACACCACCTGACCAAATCCAGGCTAGTTATATTCGGCTAGCTGACTCTTTTTATTATATAATCCAGCTCTTCGAATTTCCTACAAAGTTAGCATGATGTAGATATAAAATGTTCCAGACCCATCGGGGGGCTGGTAGATCGAGGCTGGGGTTTTCACTATGGACAAAAAGATCAGGTGACCATTTATGTATTCAGTACATATCGATTACTCTGGTCCTGACATTTATAGCGACTCCTCTCAGTTTGCTGGTGTTTGTATAGGAACAAGCACTATTTATTATAGCCATAATAGATTCCTATGAGGTAGTTTACATTTCTTGAATTGTAGGGAGACCTACTTTATTTGATACAGGTAATTCAAGAGTCTCTGGGGTACACATTTAGCTGGAGGAAATATTAAAATTGATTAGTGAAATTAGTAAGCATTCTATTAGAGTAATTGCTTTAAAATAAACTGATGTAAACATAAACTGAGATCAAATATATATATACGCTATGAATGACCTTGGCCTAAATAAAATAGGACAGCCCTCAGTCATTTCTATAAAACAGGACGCTTAGTTCAACATTACCGTAATACCCCACATATAAGGCGCGTGTTTTACTCAAGGATTGACCCGGTGCGCCTTATAGCAGCAAAAGAATTAAGGGAAGGGTTTTCCCCTAAAATGTCCCTAATGTTTTGGGTGAGCTCTAAGATTTCCAAAGGTTTTTGCATTTTGAAAATCCATTGATTAGAACATAAGTCAATAAATTTCTTTTGAAATGTGTCTCTCACATCTACAAAGTCTGTGTGCTCCTTATACGTGGAGTGTACCTTATACACAGAGTGCTATGGTTATAAGCCAAGCATAACACATACCAGTGTGACCTATGTGTAATTCAGTTTCCTGGTTAGGCTTTTACCGTGTGTGTTTACCATCAACAAATACTAAGTAAACATTTGCACAACTTGTCTATGAATACACACCTATGAATATATCTGAGAGGCATGTAGGTGTGAAGTAGTGTCCCTTAGCTCTTTAGGGATGGGTATAGTTCATGACACCACCAAGAAGTATTCTTTTCTGAGTATGCTACATGAATGCTGGAATTGTGAGTATAACTACTAGAAGTTAGCTATAAAGAAGGGGGGGGGGGTTATCCACTAGGACTCGAGTAAGATCTGCCAGCAAAGCTTTAGCACATTATGGTCATTACAATGCCCTATCACTCAGTGTTTTAACTGTGAAAATAATGGGAAGTACTCCTGCCAGGGCTGCATTTACGCATACTGCCAAACCTAAAGGATGAGAGACACTCCAAATGGTTTGCCATAATGTAAAATGAATTACAAGTAGATAAAGCTGCCAACCCTTTATTGATGAAGCATCATGCAGACAAAGGAGCGTTGTGGTGTTATACGCTGTCCCTTATAAAGGGTAATCTAGATCCTGTACAATGACCCATCCTATACAGTGTCATTGTCAATACGATGTCATGGACGCACATCCTAAACACATCGACATTGGGGCCAGGACATTGAAAGTGACTGACAAAGTAAGGTGAAAAGTTCATTGAGTTTCAATGTTAAATGTGGCTAATTTGAGCGGTCATGAAATTGAAGAAACAGATAGATTGTGGTAACATTGTAAGACGTTTATATGGCATAGCGACTGGACTGAACGCCATTGCGAAAAGAATTGACTGATCTCAGGGAATCCATTCTGTGTTGGGTTGCCAAAAGCTTAAATTGGTCCCAGAAGTGGTTGGGAATTGGTGAATGCTTCGTAATTGACAACTAATTCCTAGCTAGTTTATCCCTGGCCTACATATTATGGAAAGCATTTAGGTGAAATCAGTCCTGGAACCAGTTCCCCCAACTTTTCGCAATGCAGTCTAATTAAAACAAAATCATTTCCATTAGAGTAAAAGGGTGGAGAAACAGGGAGAACTGGAAGATGTGCTAGCTACTGTGAGAATCAAATTCCCAATTTCTTCGCAACAGCCTCCTGAAGTAGTACTGCAATGGGAGGTCAGCAGGAGGTTTATGAATTAGGTCAGTTCTGGCAGGAGGTTTTGTGAATTGGGTCAGGTCTGGTAGGAGGTTTTGTGAAATAGGCCAAGCGTAGCAGGAGGTTTTATAAATTAGGTCATTTTTGAACCGCAGATGGAATTCTTGGGAAAATTTTGTCCCATATGGGCTTCATACCCACGCACCACACAGTGCTGGGATCCTGAGTATCATGTGCTAACCATTACACCATGAGTCCTCAGCTGATACTGTGGGTGTATGCACATCTACTGAATGGTGATATGCTACTACTATGACTGAGTAATCAATTGTAGATAAAGAGGGTAATTTCACTTTGAAATTCTGACTGGTCAATGTAGTGTAGTGGTTAAAGGGAGAGACTCCCGGTGCCACTGTCTTATAGTATACTGAGAAAATATTCCTACTCACTTGAGTCTGTATCCAGACTCTGTATGATTTGAGACTCAGCCTGACCCTGTGGATGATACTCAGGCAGAGCCAGAGTATCACCCCAGGCTCAGCCTGGACCAGCCTCAGGATCTGCCTGAATATCACCCAAGGCTCAGGCTGAGTTTCAAATCATACTCATTTTGGCGACATTGCCTGAGTCTGGATACAGACTCAAGTGAGTAAGAATATTTTCTCAGTGTACCAATGTGACATAGCATAGTTGGTGGGGCTTTAGCCAAAGCTGTGGGGGAGGGGGGGCAGAACCATCTGATATTTTGTAACTAAAGTCATGGATAATGGAGGCACACAGAGCCTGATCCATTTCTGCAACACACAAACCTAAATACAGCAAGCTATATTTAGAAAGTCAGACTAAATGCATCACACTTTACAGAACCTTTTGTTCAGTACCTTTTGGTAGATGTAGGTATGGGGCTCAGAATGTCCACATCTAGCTTATAACAATAAGAATATTGGTAGCATTGGAATCTTGAATTATTCAACAGAGGTCTCCAAAGTATAACTAGGTCATCCATGGGTCAGTAGGGAGGTCCTTGACCATCCATCTAAAGTTTGCCTGAGCGAGAGTGAGAATAAAAATGATTGTTCCACACTATAAAGCAATAGGAATAATGTTAATCTTGGAATCTTTCATACCTTTGTTAAAACCTAATAAGGGTTTATTTGTTTCCCTCTAGATAATAGAGGTGATGAAATACATTACAAGAGAAGGACTCCCTTACATACCAAATATTTTTAGCATATTTCATAGAACATCCCTCAGAAGCCAACCCCCTAACCTGAGAGAATTAAATGAGCTGGATTTTGACCGAATCAAACCCATCTTCAACTAAAGGCAATGCAATTGAAACCCTCCTCAAAAGGCAACCCCCAATTTTCAAGAAATTCTGAATTTTGGGTGGCTACTGAGGGACCTTTATGATGATATTTACATCATTTCTCTAATGCGATGTGTGGGGGGAGGAGAATCAATTTTAATTGATGCTTCATGTTACATAGCAGGTACAGAGAGCTGGCTGTCAGTAGGTCATGTACCTAGTACACACTCTATGAGACAATATGGTATTTGCTTGATTATTGTTGACTTTTATTTTCATCTGCCCTCAATAATGTGAGACTTACTGGTGACACTAGACGCTACACTACACCATCTGGTGTAGAACAGGTCATGGAAAACCTCTGTGCAGCTGGAGGATGTGCCAGAAAACCTCCGAGGCCTCGCCCACAAGGACATTTTAACTGTAGGGAGGAAGTTGTATGAACATAAAATGCTCCATAATACAAAGTTCTATTTTATGTGCAAGTGGATATATTTAGCACAGATCTCACTTGCAAAGACTGCCCCACTGACACCCATGGGCACACACCCATGCATGCCATATATAGCTAGGGGTCTGTGTAGCTTGCAGGCAAAATCCAATATCATTCTACCAACTGATTTCTTGGGAGTGGTCATTAGTAGGGCTAGATATACCCTTCTGTGTACAGAAGGAAATAGAGCATCTGACATTTTTGTTAGGCATTAATGGATGACTCTAACCCTCATGGAATGAGGTTCTTCATCTTAAAGTAATGTCACAGAGTAAAAAATGAAAACTGATTGATATGCTAAAGTAGCTTTCTGTGGGCTTCAATTCATCCAGCATGCCTGAGGCCTGACTAGGATAAGCAAGGAAAGGTTTGCATGTTGTAAACGTTGAGTTGACATTGTAAGCAGTTACCTCTTTATCATGAAATAAATTTGGTTCATTAAAGGATAATTGCATAATCAGATATTGGACCAACACTTGAGCAGTTTATTCAGTGTTATGGCCTTTTGTGGTTCCTCATGCATAAGCTGTAGACAAACATCCCTGAAGCTGTTATATCCATCCATTATTCATCTACTCTCACGGATTAACATGATCTGTGGTGCAGGTATGTTAACGTTAGTTAACCATTATTTGATTTTCCAGCATGTTGACAGCCCAGGGTGAGGAGGAAGGCCAATGTTTGGGATGTTCTGTAATCTATATAACAACGGCTATACTCTCTTTCAGCCACACAGCACAATGTGTCCACATAATAATCATCTATAGAAATCTCTCCCACAAAATGACCGTGGTGGGTGCTACATAATGTCCTCAGAGCACACTTTGACCACAAATAGCCCACGGAATGATGAAGGAATGGCCAATGATGGAATAGCTGACGGCAGTTGATTTAGCCCCCTCAATGATTCTTCGGGGCAGATACAGGTCAGATTTTGAGGAATCTAAAAGGGTTGTTTCTTTGATTTGTGGTCCATAAATAGTTAATAAGGATAAACTGAACTCTTAGGCGCTATAAATACCCCTGCTGTGCCTACAGCAGAATGAAGTTTGGGTCATTGGTGTTATACCAACACCAGGTATAGCTGTATTTCAGATTATGCCACGATTTCTGGGTTACACAGTGCTTTTTGGTGGCTATTCCCATCCACATATCTGTCGATATTGCACACCCTGTAGGCTGCAACATCAATTTTGTAAGGCGTGTGGTTATCCATGGATAACCTGCACCCAGTGCTGTTATCCATGGATAACCAGCACACCTTCGATGTCCTTCCATGTCATATGTTACATGTTAAAACCCACAAAATCTTATGACCTGGGCAGGGCTTGAACCTCCAGTCTCAGATCCCTAATCCAACTCCCTATGCAGTGCGCCACAGGGACTGACAAGAAACGCTCAGTTCGAACCAGGTCTGGATAAGATACATAGGCCGGGCAGGCGACGACTGCGGGCTGACCGCTACAATAACCGCGGGACGCATTCAAATATAGCCAATAATTACTCCACTGTATTAGCCATGTGGCGGGCAGACAGTGTAGTTGTTGTAACACCAGAGTAGGCCATTATAATAGGATACATAAATTGCTGATATTATTGTATAAACCATTTTGTGGCTGCTTACTGTGTATATAGAGAGAATGGCATGAGAGTGGAGTTTTGTTGATGCTTTGCCTTTGAGGCACCATATCTACCTCGTGTATAGGGTGAGGCTTATAGGCCACAGCCTTTTTTTCATTTTTTTTCCTTTGAAAATACAAATACACATACATTAAGTAAAGTAGTTGTATACCTAGCACCTACACATTGTAGTGCTTACACTAGGACCCCTGTACTACGCTTTATTACACAGTTTCTGTGATTCTGAGTGCTTTTTCCTGAATATTCCCATTCTGATACCTGTCGATATTGCAAGCACCATGACATGAAATCTGACTTGGATATCAGGCAATGTTTGGGTGCCGGGGGAAGAGTCAACTGCTACCTGCCACCAGGTGTCAAATTAAAGAACTACCCTATCTATCAAGAGTTAGCCAGTGTGTTACTGGTGAAAATACAGCACAGTAGAGACATGGTGTGAGTAATGTGGGAACTAGTTTTCATTGTCCATCATTCAGCTCTATACCAGATTGACTTCAAAGACTCCAAAATAGTGGTTCTCTAATGTTCTCTACTGTACTCGCTTGTACATTTCATACTGATATAGATCTGACCAATGGTCTTTATGTTGGAACTCAACTCAATGATTTATGAAGAATTTACAAACTTGGTCAATTCTCAGAAGAACTCAAAGTAAGCCAGATGGGATAAATGTCTTCATTCTTACACAATGGCAAGCCCATTAAATGCAGCCAATGCAAAGCCCAAAGTATTTTGAGGTAGATGTATCATTGAATGATTGTCATGTTATTAGTATATTTGCATTATGGGATTTTCCTGGCCATGCAGCTGGACCCAGACATGCTGGTATCAGTTTTTGAATTTGCCACCAGATGTCCTCTATATTGCGCTGTTGGATCCCCCCCTGGTTTAAGTCGATATCAGGCACCCAGTGCCTGTTATCCTGGATATCAGCACTGTTTGAGACATGTCATATGTCACATGTTAAAACCAACAAGAAATTCCTTGCCATAGGTAGGAGTCGAACCTTGAAAGTAAGGACTGAGAGTCCTGCACTCTAACCACTACCCTATGTGCTGATCTGATAGATGCATAAAACCCTTAGCATTACAGCAGTCTGCTCTGTCTCCTAACCGCGACAACCTGGGGAGGTCACTCACATATAACTACTATACATTCAGTTTGTGTAAGTCTGGGTTGTGACCCCCTCCTTGCGACCTCTGTGTTAGCTATGGTAGGTCTGATAGCTTGCAGTACTGTGCGCGACTGGCCTGGTTATGGGTCAAGGTGCTGGACGCATTCACACTACCACCAAGCCCTGTGGCCACATGGCTAGCATGTCGCCAAGCCTATGGTTTGGGGCAGACTTTTGCATCCTGGCCTGGTCCACCCTTTTGCCTCTATAGAATATATGGAGCAGTCAGTAGCTCACCGAGTCCCAGCATGGATTTTTTTTTTCAAATTGAATTTATTGATATTCTATTGATTATCTATTGATAATTCATTGATAAATCGTGTAATAAAGTTAGTAAGGTATGGGCTAACAGTCACCTCATTGCTTGTATTGTAGGATATCAAACGAAGGGCCGTAGCCCATACATTACTTCCTTAGTATATGGAACAAGTAATTAATGGATAATTCATGACGCTTATGTGTTAGTAAAGGATAATTACAAGAGGGTGCAGCCCGAGTTTAATTATCCTTTGCTAACACACGCAAGTCATGAATTATCCATTAACTACTTATTTTATTACACGATTAATCAATAGATAATCAATAGAATATCAATACCTCCATACCAGGACCGGGACTCGACATGCTACTGACTGCTCCATATCTTCTATGAAGCCAAAAAGGGGGACCAGGCCAGGACGCGAACGCCTGTGCTTGCAGTTTGCAGCACGACTCGCTGACCAATATACTATCGGTTCACACACCTCCTTCCACCCTTGACCCATAACCAGGCCAGTCTCGCACAGTACTGCAAGCTTTCGGCACCTACCATAGCGGACACAGAGGTAGAGAGGGAGGGGAGGGTCACAACCCAGACTGCAGCATATTTTCACACTTTGAATGTATAGTAGTTATATGTGAGTGACCTCCCCGGGCTTTGTATCATATCAATCACTTATAGAGACCTGGTTCTAACCAAGCATTTCTCGTCAGTCCCTGTGGTGCACTGCATAGGGAGTTGGATTTGGGATCAGTAAAGTGCAGGTTCGACCCCTACCTTGGCAATGAAAATTTCGTAGGTTTTAACATGTAACATATGACATGTAAGGTGTGCATGTTATCCATGGATAACCACACTGGTTACCTGTTATCCTTGGATAACCGCACACCTTACAAAAGTCATGATGCATGCATCATGCCATGCAATATCGACAGGTATGTGCATGGGAATATCCTGAAAAAGCACCAAAAATCACAGAAGTCATGTAATTATTATTCATCAAGGCAGTTAGAAAAGAGTACACATTCCATCACAGGGTGTTTAGAGATATCCTAATAGAGATACACATAGTTCTACTCAAGTTTAATGGTGATGGGATGAGATGAATGATATTGAAAGCAGCCCTAACATGTAACAGTGAGATGAAGATACAGGTCAAATAAAGCAGTTATGATAGTCCTTTTTAACACTAGTTTTGAATATGAAAGCATCTTCAATCAAAGTATACAAAGATTTCAATTAGACCTATCTTATAACATCTCTGTAATGAGCACTTCTTAAGATAATTGGTTTCATACTTCTTGGACGGGGATCTCACATTGTCTGCCTGAAGTCAGGGTACAGCTTATACGTAGGGGTGTTACATCGAAAATTATCCTTAAATCTCACATTCCATTCGAAAAGTAAGTCTGACAGAGAAGACCTGTACTATTACACAGCAAAAAGCAGAATGATGATATATTCAATAGAGAATTATTGAGAGCTTTTCAAAGTTGAAAAAATTGAGATATTTTGTCTCTGCTGCCCTATTATACTATATGGTGAGTGGCACCTGTCTGAGTATAGAGTGGGCCCAGTGGACCATGCAGTACAGGGTGATCACGCTGCCTGCAGCCACAGTACAAGATATGAACTAACTCCTTATTTTAGACCCTCCTGTGCTAATAGAAGATGGAAAGGTGTTGATGGAAATAGTGTTCTATATATGACATTTATATTGGTATGATTTGCCTTAGCTTCCTACCAATTCATTATTGATATTTAGACCTATTTTGGGTAAGTATAAAAATAAAGGGATGGTGGAGGCCTACTCCCCTATGGGGGAGTTGTGTGCAAGTATAAAATTGGGTATAGGTGCATTATTTTACTAATGATCTATAGATCTGGTTCAAAGGCATAAGTGAACACTTTTTTAGTTATTAGATTTCATTTGTTTCATCATTTTTTTTATCTAGAAAATGACACACCAAAGCAACTATTGGTCATAGAAAAAAGTGTTCAACTAAGGCAACATGCGCAAATGTGTGTAAAAAGGTCCTACACCTTTCATTTTACTTAGACTCCAATAGGTTCCCCCATACATGGCATTTTCTTAGGCCATGTATATTTTCAATACTGCAGATGTTGGTACCACAGGCCACCAACTCACACTCTGCCTAAAGTAACAACTCACTGTGCATTCACACAGCCATAATGCCTAGAAATTTGCAAATAACTCAATAACTTGTAGGGCTATCACATGGGCATAACAAATAGCTTTACATTTATACCTCTTTTGTTACTGGGATAAGTAAAGAAAAGAAAAGGATCACATACGTGAGACCATGTCTAGATTCTATGAATAATTGGCCTGCTGGACACACTTTTACGTGACCAGTGTAACAATACGGAACCCCTAATAGGACATACAAAAAAAAGATTTTTTCATGCAAAAAATATTCCTGTGGGTACAGGAGGATTCCTGTGGGTACTGGGGGATTCTTGTGGGTACTGGGGGATTCCTGCGGGTACTGGGGGATTCCTGCGGGTGCTGGGGGATTCCTGCGGGTACAGGGAGGATTCCTGCGGGTACTGGGGGATTATTGCGGGTACTGGGGGATTCCTGCGAGTACTGGACGATTCCTGCGGGTACTGGGGGATTCCTGCAGGTACAGGAGGATTCCTGCAACTACAGGAGGATTCCTGCAGGTAGTAGTCCAGGGATTCATACTACAGAGCCCCTAATAGGACATACCGAGATTTTTTTTCCCCATGAAAATATTCTTGCGGATACTGAACAAACCTGGCGGGTACTGAACAATTCCTGCGGGTACTGAACAATTCTTGTGGGTACTGAACAATTCCGGCGGGTACTGGACAATTCTTGTGGCCACTGAAGAATTCTTGCGGCTACTGAACAATTCCTAAAGGTACAGCAACATTGAGCAACATTCTTGCGGGTACAGAAACTATTTAAGCAGATACAGAAACAATTTTTGCAGGTAAAGAATTATTCTTAGGGGTACATACGGAGTTCTGCTGGTACAAGAACAATTCTGGCTGACACAAGAAAGATTTTATTGGAGGAAAAAAAGACTTTTTGGTAGGTGAATGCATAATTCTAGCACCCACAAGGATATTCTAGCACCTACAAGAATTCTTTGTGCACCCACAAGAATTTTTTGTGTACCTGCAAAAATGTTCCTATACCTGCAGGAATCTTCCAGTATCTGCAGGAATCTTCCAGTACCTGCAGGAATATTTTTTTCATGAAAAATATCTTTTTGGTATTGTTCAGTATCGGCAAGAATTCTTCAGTACCCACAAGAATTGTTCAGTACCCACAAGAATTGTTTCTGTAACCGCAAGAATTGTTCAGTACCCGCAAGAATATTTTTTCTGGTGAAAAAATTATTTTTGGTTAGTCCTATTAGGGGCTCCGTCAGTCTCGTCCGGTCGGGATTCAGGGAACTCCCTCTCTCATGTTTGGGGATTGTGGGTCCCCATATTTTGGGGAATATTACTAAGCAGTGTACCTGCCTACATATAACCACTACAGCAACCAGTGCCCAGAACTACTTTTACCCAGGAACGCTGGTCACCAGAGATGATTCACGCTAGTGGTCGAGCTGGGACCAGATTAGGGCTCTGTATTACACCCTAATATGATAGTTGAAAATTTCGTACTAAGAAAAGTATTAAATTACCAAGATTTGGTTCCAGGTACGCCTTAAGATTTGGTATGAAATCATGGTTACATTAATCATGAGGTGTACCTGATACAGGAGGTGTGCCTTATACATGTGGTGTGCCTTATACATGTGGTGTGCCTTATACATGTGGTGTGCTTTATACATGAGGTGTGCCTTAAACATTAGGTGTGCTTTATACATGTGGTGTGCCTTATACATCAGGTGTGCCTTATACATGTGGTGTGCTTTATATATGTGGTGTGCCTTATACATGTGGTGCGTTTATACATGTGGTGTGTCTTATACATGTAGTGTGCTTTATACATGAGGTGTGCCTTATACATGAGGTGTGGCTATAATTGAGGTGTGCCTTATACATGTGGTGTGCCTTATACTTGAGATGTGCATTATACATGTGGTGTGCCTTATACATGAGATGTGCCTTATACATGAGGTGTGCCTTATACATGGGGCGTGCCTTATACATGAGGTGTGCCTTATACATGTGGTGTGTCTTATACATGAGGTGTGCCACATGAGGTGTGCCTTATACATGTGGTGTGCCTTATACATGAGGTGTGCCACAAGAGGTGTGCTTTATACATGAGGTGTGCTTTATACATGAGGTGTGCCTTATACATGTGGTGTGCTTTATACATGAGGTGTGCCACATGAGGTGTGCCTTATACATGTGGTGTGCCTTATACATGAGGTGTGCCACATGAGGTGTGCTTTATACATGAGGTGTGCCTTATACATTAGGTGTGGCTATACATGTGGTGTGCTTTATACATGAGGTGTGCCTTATACATGTGGTGTGCTTTATACATGAGGTGTGCCTTATACATGAGGTGTGGCTATACATGTGGTGTGCCTTATACAATTGGTGTGCTTTATGCATGAGGTGTGCCTTATACATGAGGTGTGCCTTATACATGAGGTGTGGCTATACATGTGGTGTGCCTTATACATGTGGTGTGTCTTATACATGTAGTGTGCTTTATACATGAGGTGTGCCTTATACATGAGGTGTGCCTCATGTGAGGTGTGCCTTATATGTGAGGTGTGCCTTATACATGAGATGTGCCTTTATACATGTGGTGTGCCTTATACATGTGGTGTACCTATACATGTGGTGTGCCTTATACATGTGGTGTGCCTTATACATGAGGTGTGCCTTAAACATTAGGTGTGCTTTGTACATGAGGTGTGCTTCGTACATGAGGTGTGCCTTATACATGAGGTGTGCCTCATATGTGAGGTGTGCCTTATATGTGAGGTGTGGCTATACATGAGGTGTGCCTTTATACATGTGGTGTGCCTATACATGTGGTGTGCCTTATACATGAGGTGTGCCTTAAACATTAGGTGTGCTTTATACATGTAGTGTGACTTATACATGAGGTGTGCCTTATACATGAGGTGTGCCTTATATATGAGGTGTGCCTTATACATGTAGTGTGCCTTTTACATGAGGTGTGCCTTAAACATTAGGTGTGCTTTATACATGTAGTGTGCCTTATACACAGGTGTGCCTTATACATGAGGTGTGCCTTAAACATTAGGTGTGCTTTATACATGAGGTGTGCTTCGTACATGAGGTGTGCCTTATACATGAGGTGTGCCTCATATGTGAGGTCTGCCTTATATGTGAGGTGTGGCTATACATGAGGTGTGCCTTTATACATGTGGTGTGCCTATACATGTGGTGTGCCTTATACATGTGGTGTGCCTTAAACATTAGGTGTGCTTTATACATGTAGTGTGCCTTATACATGAGGTGTGCCTTATACATGAGGTGTGCCTTATATATGAGGTGTGCCTTATACATGAGGTGTGCCTTAAACATTAGGTGTGCTTTATACATGTAGTGTGCCTTATACATGAGGTGTGCCTTATACATGAGGTGTGCCTTATATATGAGGTGTGCCTTATACATGTAGTGTGCCTTTTACATGAGGTGTGCCTTAAACATTAGGTGTGCTTTATACATGTAGTGTGCCTTATACATGAGGTGTGCCTTATACATGAGGTGTGGCTATAATTGAGGTGTGCCTTATACATGAGGTATGGCTATACATGAGGTGTGGCTATACATGAGGTGTGCCATATGAGGTGTGCCTTATACATGTGGTGTGTCTTATACATGTAGTGTGCTTTATACATGAGGTGTGCCTTATACATGAGGTGTGGCTATACATGAGGTGTGGCTATACATGAGGTGTGGCTATACATGAGGTGTGCCATATGAGGTGTGCCTTATACATGTGGTGTGCCTTATACATGTGGTGTGTCTTATACATGAGGTGTGCCTTAAACATTAGGTGTGCTTTATACATGAGGTGTGCTTTATACATGAGGTGTGCCTTATACATGAGGTGTGTCTTATACATGAGGCGTGTCTTATACATGAGGTGTGTCTTATATATGAGGTGTGGCTATACACGAGGTGTCCCTTATACATGAGTGTGTCTTATACATGAGGTGTGTCTTAGCTATGAGGTGTGCCTTAAATATGAGGTGTGGCTATACATGAGGTGTGCCCTATACATGAGGTGTGCCTTATACATGGGGTGTGCCTTATACATGAGGTGTGCCTTATACATGAGGTGTGCCTTATACATATGGTGTGCCTTATACATGAGTTGTGGCTATACATGTGGTGTGCCTTATACATGTGGTGTGCCTGATACATGTGGTGTGCCTTATACATGTGGTGTGCCTGATACATGAGGTGTGCTTTATACATGAGGTGTGGCTTTACATGTGATGTGTCTTATACATGTGGTGTGCCTTATACATGAGGTGTGCCACATGTGGTTTGCCTTATACAAGAGGTGTACCGGTATGTCTTATATATGGTATTGCTGTAGATCCACTGTATCCCACAAAAACTTAAATCTCAGTGGAAAACACCTTTAAGGAGGACATTTCCAAAGTTGCTAGGATATCACACAAACCCTACAACTGCTAAAGACGGTGCTAGGCATATGGGGTCTTGGAGAGACTTCATAAAAAACATCACTATCTCGAGCATCGAAATGGATCCTGTTGATTCTGTACCAATATTAATATAAGATAGCCTCTCTTTGACATGCATTTCCTCTTCTTATCATTTCCAGGATGGACTCCATAAGGTCAAGGTCACAGAGGACACTGGGGACATGACCCCGGAGACAGAGACAGGACCTAAATCAGAACTCCAGTACTCTATAGATGATGTACCACCTTGGTATCTGTGTATCATACTGGGCTTCCAGGTACAGATACATCACCCTTACATACACCTTAGATTCGGACATCCACTTTCAAGAGATATAACCCAATAATTCTTTGTTTCTCATATTGAAAAGAGGAATTTCAATATAACTCAATACTATGACAGAATGAGTCAGGGGTTTGACAGAAGTCGACATTGTATATAATATCTTCTGATTCCAAAATAAACAAAAAGATTCTAATTGATGATATTGACATCCATAACTCCATGTTACACAGAGAGTATATTTACCTTTAATGCTATGGGTTGTCAATATATATTCTTTTCCAAAGAACGATGAATGCCATTACCCCCCTAATCTATGTGTATAACCTTGTTAATAGTGCAACTGATGCCTATCCGTATCAGAGTAGATCTATAGATTAGATAACAATGAATTCAATTCCAGCATTACCTGACCATGTTTGGTGCTACCCTGGCCATTCCACTCATTTTTACACCTGCCATCTGTATTGGAGAAGACGGGGTCGGTAAGAGTGAAATAATTGGCACCATCTTCTTTGTCTCTGGTATAGTCACCGTTTTGCAAGTTACCATTGGCAACAGGTATAGCATTCTACTTATTATGCTGATATTTTGTCATGCACTATAAGCAATAGATTAGACTATCACCTGTATAAGGTGACTAAGAAGCATGCAATATGTTAATAATACCAGCATGACATGGCTCTTTAAAACTATTGGCAGGTAATTGGAGCAAGCAGTCCCACCGATCTGTGAGAAAGACCCTATCCTTTAATCATCCTAGATCTTTCTAGGATGAACTCCTCAAGATCCTTCTAAAATTATTGACCTAATTATCAAATATCACAATTGAAGCTAAGCCCAACCTTACCATGCATCACAAAGAGGTGAGAACCCACTTCTCTGGGTCGAGATGAATCAAACCCTAAAATCCATTCTTATCTTGATCCTTATGTAATAGCTAATTTTGCTTTAGGTAATGATAAAAGAGCAGAAATATCTTAATTTGAATCAATTCTTCAAAAGAATTTATAGCAATGAAATGACAGAATTGCTGAAAGTTTTCTGTTTTCTGATGGTGTTCATAGGTTACCCATTGTTCAAGGTGGTACATTTGCCTTCCTTACACCAGTCTTTGCCATCCTTAGTCTGGAGAAATGGAAATGTCCTTCAGGACCTCAAATAGGTATGTCTCGATGGACGAAACTTTTAATAAAAATATTTCCTTAGTACTTGCAGTCAAAGGAAATCCTGATTGCCCCATAGATGGGTGTGATTCATATGAAGTTCCCTTTACTTAATCCTTATCTATAGATGCCCAAATTAACGGTAAATTGTGAAATGAAAGATGGCGCATGCAAGATGGCCCTACCAAAGTGCAAAGTCCAACCAAATGGTTTGAGATATAATGGCAGTAAATTATATTCTGCTATTATGATACAGCTTCTAAGTTTGCGTTTCCACATTTTTACACTCAGGTATCTCAGTGAATAGCTCATTTAATGACTTGGTGAATGGCTCACTTGACAGCTCATTCAACAGCACCGTGAATGACACCAACATGACTGACCTATTCATAAACACTACAGCAGAGCCCTTTGACACATTATCATGGAGAAGGGAAGTGTGGCAGACAAGGATGAGAGAGGTCAGTAGATTTTATCATAATTAAGATTAAGTGAACAGGATGTTTGGTAGTTTTCAATTCAATTCCCATCCTTTTCTCCATTCTTCGACTTAAAAAATACCTACCTAATACTTTTGAATAATCATCTCTACCTTATTGTTGACTTTTCTTATTTTAGATTCAAGGTGCTATCATTGTGGCATCAATCTTCCAAGTGATTATTGGTCTGTCAGGAGCAATCGGCATTGTCCTGCGATTCATTGGACCCCTTGCAATATGCCCAACTATTGCACTTATTGGCCTCTCATTGTTTGAGGCTGCCGCAAACTTCTGCTCACAACAATGGGGAGTGGCACTGATGCAAGTTCTTTTGAATAAGTTGAAATTGAATTCATGCGATACCAAGCGCTCTAGTAGGCCTAGTCTTACTAATAATAATTTTATATTCAGTTTCCTTTAATAATCTACTACTCTTGAGGTCTGGATAGGTTCTTATAAATGTCAAATTTACATACCATTGCCCTGTATGATTACTAAAGGTTTCCATTCCTTTGGGATATATTGTGCAGTCACCTGCAGTGACTGTGAAAAGCCAATACCCATTCACACATAGTTTAAAGTGTATTCCTCTCTCACCTAAACATGTCCAGCACTTATTCAAAGTCCCATTGCATAATAAAAATATGGTTTAAGGGTGTCTCCTCTATGAATTATTTACAGGACCATTACACTCATTGTGCTCTTCTCTCAGTACTTACGCAACATCGACATACCCTGTTACTCCAGACAGGGTGGGCAGTGTTCACGCACAAACTACCCAGTCTTCAAACTATTTCCTGTAAGTTTATGATAGTATATTTTATTTTTATCTTGATATCATAACACTAAAATATCTCTGTTTATTGAAAATACTAAAACCTCTTTCTATCCTAAGTGATTCATGGTAATGTATGATGTTATTATAAATGGTCAGCAGGTCAGCTGTCATCAATGGACAGTGCAGGGTTATACTAGTTCTTTGCAGGTTTATGATTTCCAGAAACATTTTAAAGTGGACATAACTTGAGGGAGTTGGCCTGCATACATATATAAACACTTGATTCAGAAAGCACATAACTTTTAAATTTCTGAAGCAAGGCAGATTGATACTTATTGATTCCCCCAGGTCTGAATAGAAATTATTCTAATATTCATTATATTAAATATATACAGGTGATCATGGCAGTAGTACTGGCCTGGATAATCTGTATGATACTCACATACAGTGGTGCCCTGTCTGGAGTTGAGGGGGGCTCTGGGTATGGTGCCAGGACTGACACACGGCTGTCTGTTCTCAATGAGGCTTCCTGGTTCCGCTTCCCATACCCAGGTAACTTATTACGTTCTTTATCCATGCAGCATTATAATCAATTCTTCTGGCTGCCATAGCACTGCTGCCACCTGGTTTGTTATTCTAGAAATCAGAGTGAGGTGCAGATACATTTCCAAACACTTTTAATGTGAGCAGAATAGTATGCTTCATACAGCAGTTTAAGGGTACATAGATCACCATGGTATAGACTACACCTTTTCTTTGGTTAAAAAAAAATACATGACCAGTTGGGGTATTGATAGCTGCAGACAATATTTGAAATGCCCCTTTTGGTTGGGTCCTTTGTGTGGACCATGCTCCTTGAGTTAGGGGTGCGCCTTATACAAGGGTTTTTCAAATATTGGACTCAGCAAATGGCCTTCTACATGGATCTGCTTTCCCTGAGTCGGGGGTGCGCCTTCTACGTAGGCTGCGCCTTCTATGCGAGAGATTACGGTATGATAATTCAATTTGCAGGTCAATGGGGTCTTCCCACTGTCTCAGTTTCTGGCGTTTTTGGAATGCTGGCTGGAGTATTGGCAGGGATGCTGGAGTCAATTGGAGACTACTATGCATGTGCAAGACTGGCTGGAGCCCCACCCCCACCCATTCATGCCATCAACAGAGGTGATTAACCTTCTCACAAACAGTTCAATCATTTCTATTTCCTTGAGTGTTCCTAAGATTTTACTTTTGATTCAATTATGAAAATTAGTGTGCAGCTATTTCATAAGAAATCAAGTATTGGGAGTATGTCATATTAAAGTAGTACTAAACTGGTCAACATCAAGTCCCATCTCCTTCGACCCAAGGTGCAGTTTGAACATGAGGTGTGTCTTCTATGGGAATGCTTTATTAGGAGGATATTGTGTGAGATGTTAACAAATATTGCATAGAATTAGGAGAATGTAAAATATGTGTGTTTCTAACATTGCAGGTATTGCCATGGAGGGGCTGGGTTGTGTGATGGCAGGATTGTGGGGTACAGGGTCAGGTACCACTTCATACAGTGAGAACATTGGAGCTATAGGTATCACACAGGTAAACTACCCTGAATTTCAATCTGCATTCAGTGATATAAAGCTTACACCTATGCAACACTCAGCTGCCAAAGAATCCTGCTATACCAAAGGCTTTCTTTATTAGTAATATGGATTCCCCAACCTGCAAGTTATCAAAAGTGTTCAATGCCTGGAGAGTGTGACTAACCTACCTATCGTAGAACCCTATGAAAATTGAGAGTTACAGGATATTTTTATTGAAAATCTGCATCGTTTCATTTCGTTTCATCCTATCTTATATAATAATAATAAATTGTAGGTTGCCAGTCGGAGGGTAATACAGACAGGTGGCCTCATTATGATTATCCTTGGAATGCTCGGGAAGTTTGGGGCACTGTTTGTAACCATACCCGACCCTGTCATTGGTGGTGTCTTCATGGTCATGTTTGGTAAGGCATCAGTTGAAATACTTCAAATAAAATCATAATTTGTAATCTTTATTGAAAAAAAGGATAAATTCTTTCATTTTCAAGCTCTTCAAGAGAATACAAAAGCTTAATATGGTTCTTAAATCCCAGACACATGTCGTGTTTTCCCCTAAGGATTCTCTAAAGCAACTGATCATTTTGGAAAATGGCATGAATAAAAACCGTTGAGTGGGTAGAAATTTTGTGGTGTGCATTCTTCTGGGTATAGTTATGTCTATGTACATGTTTTACAATGCATGTTTGATTACAGGGATGATAACTGCAGTTGGAATCTCTAATCTCCAGTATGTAGATCTGAATTCATCCAGAAATCTCTTTGTATTTGGCTTCTCAATTTTCTTTGGGCTTTCACTGCCAAATTGGGTTGCCAAGAATCCAGGAATCATCTCAACTAGTGAGTATAGATTTATGGTTTAAAGCTGGGACAAGATCTGAAATATAAAGATTTTCCAATTTCTGCATATTTATCATCACCCCACTTACGAAAGTGTCCTGCCAAAATCTCAATCTATTTAGTGCATTCTAACCATGCCAAGTTCAAGCATATATGTGTGTAGAAATAAAATGCTTCCAGCATTTTATTCATGTCAAAAAGCAGTCTTGATTGTACCAGCACAGTGGCTCCATCTGAAGCCATAAAGCAGAGTATTCTATTATGGTGCTGAATTCAATTTAGATGCCTGGCAGCAGAGCAGACACCACTCAGTGCTGCTGCCATGAGGCTGTGACCAGAACTAATTAACCAAGTGGTTTCCCTTTTCACCAAAAAGGATAAACCAGCTGAAATTAAATTCCAATGATGTGCAAATAATGAGCCATATTGTGCCACAATAAGTGGCACCCTATTACTTGAGAAGGGGTATATAATCCTCTGAAAAACATACCAGACAACACTATATTAGCTTTTATACCAGCTTTAAACCGAATATAACATACTCTTATACTAAAAAAAGGATAGGTCTAACCAACACTGTCATTAAATCAAAGACCACACTTTGTGCATAGATCCTCTTTCCATGAAAAGATTAAACTCTGATGGACCATTCATGGGAAAAAAGATAAATGAGATTGACCTAGTTTAGATAGAGGTAGATGAGGTTCTAGATTATGTACACTCCCATCCTTGGCTAATGAGAGAGGAATAAAGATGCTGCTGAAAAGAATTATGACTTGTTTCAGATGTTGAGGTGCTAGATCAGATCATCACTGTTCTACTGAGCACCAGTATGTTCGTTGGCGGCTTTGTCGGCTTCTTCCTAGATAACACGATTCCTGGTAAGATTAGCTTTTATGAGAGGAAAAGTACATTTATCTTTATAAGTTATGAAAATTATTGAATTCATGATGACACAAACCTGTATGAGGGTACGGCTTTAAAGTGATCTGATTGATTGGGTCACCATCTGCTTATGAAGAAGAAAGCATGCATGTCCATAATCTTCATGCACTCTACATGGTGAGGTCAGAGGATTGTGGCATCAAACATTCAATTCAGAAGTTAACATTGTATATTGAACAGAACCTTGATAAATGAATTTCTTTTGTTAATCTCCTTGACATAGGTACACCTGAGGAGCGTGGTCTCACTGTCTGGCAGAAACAGATAAATAAAGATGAAGTCACAGGAAAACCTGACCCAGCATTAGCAACATATGATTTCCCCATTGGTATGACATTTATTCGCCAATGGAATTGGACAAAATATATCCCTATATGCCCTACATTTATTCTCCCAAAGACTTCAGGAGGGTGTTGCAGGAAAAAGGATGTTGCACATGCTGAAAACCAGTACCATGCATAATGGAACTACTATATGAGTGTTCATGGATTCCCAATGTATTGGGCTGTGTGGAAGCAAAATAACATAACATAGGAAATTGTGATGGTATCATAACTTTATAGTATGTGGGACAATACATCCTTTGAATCATAAACTTTGCGATAACGCTGATTGTGGCCCTTGATGGTTTGATTGCCTTCAAAGGTGGTCTTCATTTTTTGGTCTGAAACTCTTGAACACACAGTTATAGTCCATTTGTATATAGTCCCTGCATAATACTTTGCAAATCATAGTGATAATATCAACACCATCGAAATGTTCACGCCCTTTATTCATTCATTTGAATTTTCATTATCCACAAATATAAAAGGTGGAACAAAAACTGGATGTTTATTTTTAAATCCCTAAATGCATTATTCATCACAATGTATCACAATCACTTCATTTTATGAATTTCTAGTAGGGAAAAATATCTCACAAATCAGCATTAACATGACAAATTTAGGTGCACGTTATATGCAAATGCAACAAATGCACTTCAAATGTTGAATATCACACAAAAAAAGACCAAGCACATTTAAATGCATTTATTGGCAATTAATCAACTTAAAATTACAAAATATCATTGCAAGTAAGGAAATAAATGTTGAAAAAATAATGTGTTCTTAATTCATTTACTTTTTAAGCATTTAGTTTTAACAGGTTCTTGCCCTCAGTCTAAGATGACTTATTACTATTTCTCTTGAAAAGTAAATGTTTTAGCATTTTATATTGTGTGTGATAAGATGTAAAAAAAAAATTCATGATGACATTATCTATAAAGGCAAAATTTGGAAGAAAATCATAATTCATTACTGCATAATTTAGACTGATGTGGTGTGTAGCATCTTAGACATTTTGAAATTCATGGTCTCTTTATAAGCCTTATCAAATTCTGCCTTGGTTGTCTTCTAATCAGTAGAGCCGAAAATCTTTCTAACAAGAACTTCTGCAGCCTGTTCATTCATAGTACACTCCCTCTCTGGTGGTCTGGTACATTGCAAGTAATACCGCAAAACGCTTGCTGAGTCGAAGCAGGAATACAACTTTTAGGGTTATGCAGAAGCATAGCAGTCCAAGAGTGAGTTTGTACAGATCGTCGTACAGTGCTGCAACTCGCAGTGGTATGTAATTGGTAGCATCTGCAGCAAGAGCATTATTTAGTTCAGTGGAGTGTAGGAAGAAGAAGGTCTTTGTCACAATCATCATGATCAGGATGGACCAATTGCTGTAGTGTCGTGCCATGGTCCAATATATGCGGCGCATCTTGATCATTCGCTGCACCTCAATCATAATGCTAAGGACAAAGTACACTGCCATGATACCCATACAAAGGTAGCTGAAGATACCACTAACACCTTGTATATAGGCCTGCAGCACTTGGATATGGGTATAATGACCCACTCCTCCAGTAACTAAGAACTCTGCGGTCAACGTCACAAAACCAAATACATTTGCACCAGGGTTGTATATCACAAACTTCAGGAACACAGCTCGCGTCTGACGATTCAGCCAAAAATACCTCTCTAGTTCTTGCACCGTGAGATCGGCCACATACCTATTCACTTCCAATTTTGAAATGTATCCAGTTTTAGCATAAGGACCCATAAGCCCCATGGTGTATGAGGAATCAAGTGGATGGCCTAGATAATGGGTCCAGGCATTCTTGGTGAAATAGTTGAGACTGAGAAGGTCATTTTGGATGTCGGTCGGTGTGTACTCTATGTTGTCTTCCATCATTTTCAGGTAGGGTCCATAACAGGTGGTGTTGTCAAATATCTGTGTGACACATTCAGCTGAAAAAATAAGCTGATAAAGAAAGGGTCATGTCAAGACAATGCATTCAAACAATGCTCTGTTACAACATGTTTCTCCAGGGATTAACTCAAATTCTATTTGACGGGCAAAGTCAAGAAAAGACTAATGTAAAACCTTCAATATAAGCTTCGGCTTATAGACTATTTTAGACCCATGGCGCGGCTTATATGTAGGGTTCTAATTATCATAAAGACAATGATAAGGAATAAAGACAATTTCAGAACCCTGGTGCAGCTTTTAGCAAAGCCATGGTGCAGCTTTTACATGGATGTCGCATATGCGTTGGGTTTGAGGCAACAGTTTGGAGCTGAACTTATTAATTGATAATGGGTTCAAGACTATTTTGATGATGTGACAGCTACTGAAGTCACCATTGCCCACTCCCTCCTCACACAATTACATTAGGTGCAGAGATTTACTCACATGATTTGACTCTCAGTTGGCGCAGGTGCATAGGTCCAAACCGGAAGGACACTAGATCAGAGAGGTACTGCCGGTCACGCCAATGGAGGGCATTTCCATTAGCATCTACCTCAGGGTAGTAATTCACCAAGAGCGAGGTTTTCATCCAGTTGAAGAAGGTTTCCCTGGATTTCACCTGAAAGGAGAGTAAAAATGGGTGATTTCTAAATTCTTACTTTTTGTGAAAGTATATAATCATATGCAATAGTCCCCAACTAAAAAGCATTGAACGGAGATGTAGACCTGCAGTTCTTCTGTGGGCCAACAGAGCCTGTAGATCTAAAAATTAATTCTTTGGTGTAAAGCTATTGCTTTATAGAACTGTCGGTCTAAAACTTCATAGACGAATTATTTGTATCTGCCTTAAGTTAGATTAAAATGACAGTTAAATCCTCCATCATCTATTTTGAACACATCATTACCGTGTCTCCATGCTGTATCCTATAAAGCTTACCTGTTCAGTAAAAGCAATGACAAACAGCCTCTCCAGACTGTTATGGGTTTTGTAGCTGTGAGGACTGAGGGCACCAAACTCAGCAGGATGAGAATCACATGGACTACCGCCTCGCGGATCGTGCTGTACATGTACCTCTAACAGTGCATTCTGAAGAGCCTCCTTGGATACCGCTTTGTCCTCTGGTGCTAAAATGTAGAGTAAAGGAAGGCATTACAGTTGGATATTCCCATGCGCACCAACTTGAGTCATTCTCCATGCAGAGGTTGTGGAGAGAAGGGTAGGAGAGTTTTAGTCACTGTAGTCTCATGTCTGCTTTGAGCCCAGAGGGTTGCACTGTATAAGCAATGTTCCATGTCTGCTTTGAGCCTACTGTCAAGCAGTCTGTACCAATATGGTGGCCCAAGAGTGACCTACCCTTTTATATATATAGCTTCATTCTACCCTGGTTATATACACTTAGATCCAGTGCTGGCCCTTGGATATTCTGCTCGTACTGCTGCAGGATCTATGTGGGGAACCGACACATGAACACCAACTTCAAGCATTGGCAACTTTCTAAGCATTGATAGAGGCGAGAAGATGAGAATAAGAACCTTCAAGGATGGACTGAAGAAGCCCATAAATATTCAGTATTCATCTGAAGAAGTAAAAAAGACTAGACTTAACTTACTTTCATCAAAGAAGTCATCATAGTCGCTAATCTTGAAACGCCTCCTGTATGAGATAACAGTGACTAACACACACAGCAGCAGCACCTGGTGGAAGAAAGAAGAACTATGATATAAGCACATAGAACAGGGATTCTGCCACTCAAATTTGATCATCCAATATTCAGATATCCGAAACCAGCAGAATCTCCCAAACTTGCCTATGTATGTTGAAACTGTCAAAATGTACCATGATATAAAATCTCATTGTATTTAGATTAGCTTTGTAACTATATTCACGTCATATTTAGAGCAACCAGTTTAAAGTCGGTGCTGGTATTAATACCTAAGTCCTGGATGCTCAACCAATGCTCAACTTATGGCTTCTTATAACTTTTCTTAATGCTAAGGATGCTGCTTATGTGCAGGTGCAGTTTGTATATGTGGTGATATAAAGTATTGAGCTATAGTAAACATAGTAAAACGCACCTTGAGAGGGTCAAATATGAGGACATCCTGTAGGAAGGAGAGAGAATAGCTCAGGAGCCATTCCACTGACTTCTGCTGGCCCCACTCCAGACTGTAGAGGATGACGAAGAAGGCAGGGACGAAGATTGCCAGTTCTGCTAAGATCCAGCCAGCCAGGAGGATGCTCTGTGTACAGGATGATATATGTTGTAGGTTAATCTTTGATCTTTTTAGTGTACATCATTTGGAGAAATGTGAGCCAGCAGGCAGAACTTGCCACCAGTGGGCACCACTATGGGCTAAAATAGGAAAAATATGCCTAAAACTGTTATAGGCTACTTTTTTTTTTTAGAATGGTTTTGATAAAACATTCTACTTTGGGCACAAAGGTTCCAAATTTGGCATGTAAAAAGATTTGTTTGGGCCAAAATAGGCATTTTTGTTGATTTCTGTTGCCATGGAAACATGATTTTCATTCTAAATAGGAAAATCAATGAACCCATTTGAAGGAACATTCCACAACTTTTACTATGGTGAAAACGGAATAAAAATACCATTTCTAGGTCAAAAGTTATGGGCAAAAGAATACAAATTTATGCTAATTTAGCTAATTAGCATAAATTATGCTTATTAGCATAAATTATGCTAATTAGCATAAATTATGCTAATTAGCTATATATCTCATGACCAATTAGATATAGAGCTCATTGACATTCACAAAATGGTCACACATACCCATATTTAGCAAGCCATTCCTCAAAAACTAACAGGAGTATCTTCTCATGCAATATATCACTGTAAAGCTAGTGATTTGAATTTTAAGGTTGACCTAGCATGGAGCACCCTTTCTCCTTGCCGCATGAAAATACCAAACAAATAGTGTTTCATACGGAAAAGAAATATAAGAAAATGTCTGATCCCCTGAACCCATGGGTTCCATCAGAATAACTACAATTTTACATTAACCTAGGAGAAAGGTTAGTCTCGTATAATGAGCAGGAGACTAACGGTTTAGTTAGATAGTAGGTAGCCACTGAGGATGGGCTAACCAAATAGCCATACTCCTGATAACAACAGAAAACAACTTTTTGTTTTGTCTAGTTGGATTATAGCTTGGAGTGTTATCATCTGGTTCTTCTTTCCCCCCACTTCTATCATGTTTCATGACGGGACACAGCTATTGCTGGCTGACATGGTAACTACATTTGCTAATGGCATAAGTAAGCCACTGTTCTTATAGACAGTATACAAGGGAGTGGAATGTGTCTTCTGAATCAACTGGTTGTTTCAGTGTTCATCAACGATTTGGCAAAGTTGATTAATGAGTTAATCCATTTTTATGACCAATTTGTGGGATGGACGTCTCAAGGTATTTTTATGTCTCTAGGATTTCCTACCATAACTGCAAATAGCTCAAAGCAATGGTTGTTCCTGGCTCAGTAGGCTATTTTGTAACATACTACTTCTTTGGAAAGCTGTAAGCTGCTGAACTAAGACTATTTCTCAAAACTGTTGACACATGTATATAAATAGTGCATCCATTAGGCTAACAATGTGGGCACCATCTAAGCATACTATACACACACACACACACAAACACACACACACACACACACACATATATATATATATATATATATATATATATATTTCTATCTTCTCTTCTATATATGTATACATATATGTGTGTGTGTGTGATATTGGTGTGTGCTTTTAAGTCAACTTATAAGAGGAATCATCTATACAACCATTTTAGCAATACACATTTCTATACAACCAACCATGTGTCTGGGGTACATAGCCCAGTACACAATTGTGTGCAACCATAAGTTAATATGGAGCTGGTAAGAAAAACACTATTCATACTCATAATCTAGTCATATATAATAATTGTATCAATCTATACAGATCACAAGGGAGGCTGGGGGAAATACAATTACTCTTCATGATTAGACTCTAAATTACCTCTAGAGGGCATTTCTCAATAACGTTGATTAGCATTATTAAGAAATACCTTCCTGGTACACTTGAAAAGAGCACACTGTAGCACATATTGATTGAGAAGTGCCATCAAGATGACCACAAAATTCTAACCAACCTTCCACCTTTGCCATCCCTTTTCCTCCACTAGAGCTGCTCGTTTCAGTGCCTTCTCCTTGTCAGCCCTGTTCAGTTGATCATCAATCTCGCTGAGCCACATTCTCTCCCATGCATCAAGGTCTTCATTTGGATCATGTTGGCTAAATGTAGAAGAAGATCCCATCCCGGAGTCAGAGTTCTTGTCGGGAGGATGGAGTATTCGCTCCTCGTACCGCTCCTGTATTGAGAAGGTGAACTATGACGAAGGATCTAAGGAGGTTACGATTGAAGGGACTGACACCAGCATGACATTTCAGCAGGATGGCCAGTATAGATTGCATAAACCTCAAAAGTCTCTAATCTCAATATGTTCGTATGCAACTGATCAGATACAGTTACAACAGCTAGTTGCAGGGGCTTTGTTTTTATCAATTACCAACTTCTCAATTATATTGCCAAACTGACCCTCGCAAAGCAAGATCTACAAATCAAATGCTGCATCAAACTCTAACGTTGCTTATTGTGGGACTTTAGGAGTTTCCAACACATAAGTCTTATGGCCAGAGAAATAAGATCTATTATTACAATTATTGACTCAACTCAAAATACCCATACATGAACACTATCTAGTGTACAACTTGTATGATATTTTCAAACAGTGCATTTGACTGCATATTGTGCCTTAATAGCTAGCAAAACTGTATACGTTTTACTTAATCGGACACACATCATCTTAGCTCAGCTATAAGAACAGTCTTTTTTTTCATAGATCTATGAGCAACCTTTCAAGAATTTTTGAGGCCTGGAGAGATTGTAGGAAAATTTCCCTTGAACCAAAATTCCCTTTTCTGGACATTAGGGGATGGATAGGGCCTATCTAAAAGATACCTCTGAGTTCTAATGAATGAAATTGTAATTTTCAAGGACCCTTTCCTTCTTTCTAAGCTCAACAGATGTTTTCAAAATTGCAGAGCTATTAAAAATGTGATTCAGTTTTTTTTTGCAAAAAAAAAGCAGGGAAGAGTTGGCAAGACGTGAGATCACAATTTCGACATTAATGTTTTCACTGACTACAGGACCAGCCAATGAGCATTTTCATTCTTACCCTATTAAAATTATATCCAAATAAAATCAATGAACACACACACATATATAGTAATCAACAAGCAGTGACACTGTAATTGAATTTACTTATTTCTATTTGTAACTACTAACGTATCCCTATCACTTAACTAGGACTTATTGCTAGTACAATACCTCACAGGACAGTGGTGCCCAGTCAGGATGTTCCTTGGGCAGCATACTTCTGTACTTTGACTGTTTCACAATCACAATATTACATTATTTCAATTATGGTTGACTATAAATTATTCTGTATGATTCAAGGCCCTGGTTTATGATATGAGCCTTGATACAGTTTTCTCCAAATAAAACCAATATCGAATATATTCTTTTATTATGATAGTATATATCATGGTAATTTTTCCTGAACCTCGATCTGAAGATATTTGTCTAAGCTACTTAAATTTCCTGATACTCTTGATAAATGATATATTCACCCTATAAATTAAGGACAACAATTGTTATTCAGGCGTAACCTTAGCCTGGCTAGCCTTGGGACTAATGGTCCATTTATTATTCTGATGTAAGGTCCAGTTTTATTGGATTTCTGGGGGCTGAAGGGTTTATGTTAGGAAATGTAGTTTTACTTTTCCTTTATGTAAAGAAATGAAGTATGACTTTTCCTGGCCTGCCGATAAGTTGTGGGCTCAGGCAGCCCATGACCTAAACACTTCATTTTATTGATCTTAAAGGATCTCCTCCCTCATACTGAAATAGTTCAAATTGAGACATGAATTCACGAGGAAAAAAAACAGACCTAAACATTGGATCTTACCCTGAGTTTGAGGTCACTCTCAAGACGTTCACTCATTTCAATAGCTCGCTCATGGTCAGCGGCCTGCTTCCGATTACCATACCGGAACAAGAGGATGATTCCCAAGCAAGGGGGCAAAACTAATAAAAGAGGAAAAAAATGGATATAAATATGGTTATGAAAATTCTATTTATATTGTTCAATTATGAAAAGACAAAATGGAAGTAGAATTATTGGTTGAATTTTGCAATGAGCAATTAGATAAGTTCTGGAAACCTTTCATTCACAGAGTATAACATAGGGCAGTTTACATTTGGTTATACAAGCTCAGATTTGAAGTCGTATGTAACTGTTTACTTTATGTAAGTTCACATTTTATCTTTTCTTGGGAACCTTTGTTCATTTATATATGTAAAAGCTACAACTATACTTACCTATCAGTAGACTAACTGTACTAGTATAAATTGTCTGTACAGAAATCTTTATCATTCCAAACTCTACCAGGTAGGGTCCTGAGCTGTTGGGTCCACCATAGAACATACACGAGGCAATCATAGTCATATAGAGTAACATGAAACAGGATGTGACACGCTGCGCCCGAGTAAACTGTGACTTGAAGGGTTTGAGGAAAACCGACACCTGAATCATATAATACACCATATTGAGTTTGAATTTAGATATTTTCTTCTAGCAAAATGATCAAAATCAAACTGGTATTTATCATAACTGCCAGGAAATGAATGAAATGTTCTGGTCACAATTATAGTGAAGGTTGATGTACAAATGATTTCATGGGATCTTTTGACACACATGTCACATACTTGAGCATGGTGGTAAAAGAATCTACTAGATGCTACAACGTACTATTTGGATGACTTTTCAGTGCTTGGAGTGATCTTTATCTAATTACAAATAAAGTTTGACAGTATTATACTAAGCAAGCCCCCCCCCTGCCCTATACTCATAATCAATCATTGAAAAAAATAACATTTGACATACCCAGAGATGGTAGTTGAAGAAGGTAGAACAAGCGTGTTGGTCCCAGTGCCAGGACATCCTCTCCCGGTCCTCCCAAGTCGTAATTCGCAACCGCCGCCTTACCAGACCATCGTCACAGTCGTAGGCTAACCACTTCCCAAAGATGTATGTAGATCTAAAGGACAAAGTATAAAATTTGAAGGTTGAAGAGATAATGGTCAGTCTAAGACTAAAACTCATGAGGCCAAGTGCAAAGGTTAAAACTTGCAATTTTTTTTAAGTGTTTTATTGGGTTCATAATACAAATAACAAGTATATGTATTATTTAATGCCAGCTTCTGCGTGTTGCAGTTCTTCCGCTAGCCCCCCTTACATGCTCTCATTCAACTATATCTGAAAAACTAATAGATTGATGACATTCGGAAAGTCGACAAATAAAGGTCTGGAATAATGGGTTCTTGAACATGTCCAAAGCTTTGCTTCCAACAATACAATTTGCAATACAACATTTCCAAAACAAAATAATATTTTGACATTGAAAAACTGATTTTTGATTAATATGTGCCAAAATAAAAGAAACTGATGAAATTTTGTAAGTGAAATCTTTATGTTAAAGTCGACTTTGTGTGAAAAACCATTTTAGCTTTTAATTTACAAGTTAGGAATACTTACATGACACCCTCCTCCTTGTCGCTAACAGTAACACTGTCCAAGTAACAGGAGCCCCCAGTGTTATCATGCCATACCTCCAGGTGGCGCAACGGTCCCAGGAAGAATTGTGTGCGCATCACTAGTGTTATGCAGCTTCCACGGGAGAATGTCTGCCAATTATAGTAACAAATGCTTAGTATATGTGTAAATCATTAATTTCCTAATTTAATTTCTATACTTAATTTCGAATTTCAAGCTAATTTGTAGTATTGGAGTCCTAAGGGCACTTTATGTTGTATCATGATTGATTGGTACTGAGAAACCTCTAGACTCATGGTCTATTAAAATACACGACCATTTCAAGGGGTTGATTTATAACTTGAAAGGCTTATGAATCGGCAGCCTGACCCCCCCCCCCTTGTCCTTACACCAAGGAATGCGTGCTGGTGACTGTAGATTACTTCTTAAAATACTACAACTCTTCCTTCAAGTAGTACCAAAATTGTCATATGAATAGCCACAATGGGATCTTATGATCCTATGGAATAAAATTACACAACAAGAAGTACTACGTCTACTACATAATCTTTTATCCAGCCAAGGAGCGAAGTATATTAAGACCAAGGTGGGTGGACAGGCGTCGCCTGCATTCATCTTTTTAATGGGAATGTTTGATCCACACATCACTGTGCGTTTTATTATAAATCAAGGTGAACCCACTCGGATCCAATAGATGTTGTCACTTGGTGCAGTATCAAGGAGTCGATGATCCAAGACGACCCGATGGGGGCGTCAACAATCATAATTATCTAATTATGGGGTCAAGTCCTTTTTGCGCCAAAGGCAGGTGGCACTAGATTGCGACTTGCTGATTGGCTGTTCACACCGTCCGGTTTCAACGAATGGCCCTCTATAAATAGAGGCGCAGACAGGACCAGAATTCAGAATCATTTCCAGATTCTACAGTCAACATCTCTTAGAAGATTTGACTGGCGTTCTGATACGAACAGTATGGCTACAGCAGACAACTTGACACCAGCGGAGGAGGAGAGGTTGCTGGCATTGGATGGTGAGGAGGGTACCGATCGGCTTCCTACCAACAAGAGTACCACACCTCAAACCATACCAACACCGCCGCCTCTCCCTCCGCTGCCGGGGCAGGGTGTACTGAAACCGCTAGTTCTCAGAGAGGAGGCCATGGAGGTTGACTCCACTGAGACTACCGACACAGATTCCAAAAAGAGGTCTAAGAAAAAGAAGAAGAAACGTTCTTCTGAATCTGAAGCCCCTGAGGATGCCGGTACCAACCCGATCGAAAAAACCTGCGGAAGAAGAGGTGGCAGTAACTACTTGTTACGGCCCTTTGGAAACCCGCAAAGACAGACGGCGCCGTGCTAAGAAAGCACAGGAGGCGATGCTGTCAAAGCAGCGAACCTTCTGAATGTGACACTAGAAAGTCTACAAGACAAGAATGGTCGTCACTGGGTGCCTAAGCTGTTTGACCCCGCTACCGGTCTGTCGGATGACGAGGACTGGATGAGTGACACCAACCACCCTATCGAGTGGTATGTGGAGGAACTCACCTCTCTCCTCGAATCCAACAATCCGACACTGGGTCATGAGCTTCGGATGAAGCTCAACTATTCCTGAAGGAACTACGCCCCAGGCGACCCCTGCCCCTTTCAAAGGTGCCAGGAACACTCGGGTGCTAGACCCACCATCAAATGTGCCAGCATGGCTCGCTTTGCTCGGCATCTGTGTGGAAACCATCTCCCAACCCACCTCCTCGTCTATTGTGTACCAGCAGACGAAGGTAGGACGGCCTGTCGGCTGTGGGATGATGGTGAATACCATCGAAATGCTCGTCAAGGGATAGTGGTACGCCATCTGATGAAGAATGGCTACCACCAACACCCCCTCACCAGAGCACTCGGTATGGTGACTACTTGTTGGGAGGCTAGGGTCGGAGAAATCTGTGCCGGTCGCCTCCAGAAGCGCCAAGTAGCCAACTGCCTCATCAACCGGTTCAAACTTGTGGACAATGAGTGGGACCGCTGTATCGGGAAGACCAAGGGCTATGGACCCCAACAGGAGATGGGAGAGTCCGGGTCCGATGTCTTGCCGAGAGAGCAGGACTCTGAGGCCACCTCTGCCGGCTTGAAACACTCTCGGCCGCCCACCAGAAAGTCTTCTAGTGCCAGGGACGAGTCATCGGGTCCCCCCCCTGAAGGCTAAGACCCCAGCCAAGAAGCCTGAAACCAAGTCGAAACCGAAGCCTTCTGGTTCCGGAGCGACTTAGAAGTCAGGTGGCCTCACCGCTACCGGCTCTCTCTCGAGGGCCAAGATGTGGGAGTGCAACAAAGTGACTTCTATCGTGCAAGGTGTGTGGGGCACCGATGCAGCTAGTGTCATCCACCAGACCTACCTGGAAAGCCAAAAGCAATCCCTGAAGGTCTTGGATGATATTAAGGTTAAACCCTCACAGACCTGACTGTTGGCCTCCGCCACGAGCACTGTGAGCAGCATGAGTGCTCTTACCCTGGAGGTCGGTGGCCGGGTCACTGAGACGTCCGCCCAGTCGCCCCATGGCATAAACTGGAGCAGCTCTTCTGTTTTGGCAACGCCTGGGCTGGAAGGGTTGCCTCATGGGGACTCCCGTTCCCAACGAGCTCCTCAAACTGCGATGGTGCCTCGGTTCCTGCTGGTACGGCCAGGCCCCTGTTGCCTGGACCCTTACCAGAAGAGAACAGTGAGTTCTTGGAGCGGATGAGCGCCCCGGTGCGTGAGCTTCGAGACTCGCTGACAGATCAGTTCAGCCGAACTCTAGCCTCTCAAGTGGCGACTTTCGAGCAGTCATTACTGAAGGCCTCTTCGATACTGTCCAAAGAGGACGAGAAGAAGAGGGCTAAAGTGAAGGCGAGAGCTCAGGCAGAACTAGATGAGTACAGAAAGCAGGTTTCTCGAGACGCTGTCTTCGATAAGGCACGTCATGAGGAAATAACTCTCAAGTGGAATCAGGCCTCTTCACATTTCCATCAACAGTTTGGAATGTCCCTAGAGGCCTGGGAGAGCAAAGGCTACCTGATGCTCGCGCCGATGGGTAGCCATGTCCTAGGGCCCAGCATGACGTTGGACCCGAGGATGACTGCCCCTCCAGGCTGGCAGGCCATGGGATCCCAGACCTACATGTTCCACATGATGAGTATGAGAGACCCCAGCGGTCTGACAGGTCAGGGAATGCCACCACATGGCTTTCCTATTATGCCACCGGCCAGATTGCTCACACTCCGTCCTTCAGGAGGTGATGGTCAACCGGCCGAGGAGTACACGCCTCTTACGGAGGATGTCTCCCCGGCACCGCAGGAGCGGATGGACACTGAAGCCCCTGTAGAAGAGGACAAGCCGCGTGGAAATGGCGACACTACCTAGTCTAGGTAGCTGCTCTCCATCTCTATCAGATGCAGACCCGGCCATGACTATGGACTAACCCGACCGATAACGGACCCTGATGACCCCGGTAGCCGTGCTGCCTTACCGACAGAAGGATGATAGTGCCTTATATACAAAGGACGATCTCTTATGAACTTTTATTTACTAGCCTGTGAAAGAAGGATACCTGCCATATTTTGCTCACAGACTTTTACTATGAACCTTCTAACTATATTATATCCTACCCTTATTGGACTTCTACAGACTAAATTGTTTTTATGAAACAAAAGACAGAAAACAATTGGAGTTTCGCTTATGTTTTATTGGAGCAAATAGTTGTACGTCTGTGTTCTACACTTCGGCTGCTATACAGGGCTGAATACATAGTAGGTCCGTCTTAGCCCTGTATTTGTGTGAACCAGACCTGAGGAATCGGAACCTATTCGATACTTCTGAAATTGACCTATTTCGGTCATACGATGTTGTTCATACTTCTTACATTAACATGTTCATTTAACAAGTTTTCTATAGAACTATGTAAATAATGCTACCAATGTTTTTCCTGTAAAAAAAGGGGTTGGATGGCAAAAGATCAGAACCACCGGCAGTCTGAGGGTATACAAAGTCCAAAGGGTGTCGGATGGCAAAAGATCAGAACCACCGGCAGTCTGAGAGTATACAAAGTCCAAAGGGTGTCAAAAGGCAAAAGACCAGGACCACCGGTAGTCTGGGAGTATATAAGGCTGGAACTGCAGAGGTGGGGTGCAGACTGTGTACCAAAAGAAGGGATTCACGGTCTGTCCAGGATTCATAGGGGAAGAGATTTATATTCGACAGTCCACAAGTAGGAATCAATTGAAATTCTGAATAGTATTTACTGGAGCTTTGGAGTGCTCTCTGTTCTTAACTTCATTCAATTGGGTTCTCAACTTCATTCAATTGGAGAGCTAAACACACCAACTAAGGGATCTGCTTGTTACATACATAGAGGAACCACACATTTGAAGGACTTAGATTTGTTTAGTGTTCATTTGGTCTCACTACACATTGTTGTATTCTCAATGCTCACTTGAAACATCTCACCATGGAGTTATTGATTTAATTTGAAGTTATTCCATGATGGAGTTCTAAGACACCAACAGTTTGTGATTGTGATATCCATTTGTGATTATTGATTTAATCTGGAGTTATACCATGATGGAATTCAAAAGTTCATGTCATTTGTGATGTCATATGGAGATCGACATTTATAATGGAGTTTAGGTATTTTAAATTATTATTGAATTTGTGTTTGGAAAAAAATAACCTCACATTTGGACTTTGAAATAAGGATGGAAATTTGTAAAGGTTTGAAATTGTGTGACTTCGTGCACCTTTAGCCACGATGGAAATTGTTTCTGCCCGGGATTGGGTTTATGATGTTATTGATGAAATGTGGTGGTATTTTTATTTGAGGTTTATAGATATTGACACCGTGGAGTTTGATATTGATTGGATTTAACTCATTGAAACTCTTCCTGTTTTAAAGGCGTATGTTTAGGACTTCTAAATGGAAATGTGAAATCGACATTGGAGTCTGAATTGTATTTGACCTTGGATTGGCATATATATTTCAATTCAATAAAAACCCTTGGAGATGAAGTACCCAATTGTGTTTTCTTTCCACATGGGCTAGGGAATTTAAACACAAAGCTCTACCACTTGATGCTAGCATGAGATCATTCCCCAAGAATATAATAACATCACGAGTGGAAATGGGATTGAGGAGAAATACAAACTGCGAGTGGAGACGGGGTGGAGGATAAATATGAGCTGCGAGTGGAGATTGGAGTGAGGTGAAAACATAACTGGTGGAAATCCGAGTTTGATCATTGCATAGTAGCTACCCCTTTAATCTAGCTAAACCCCATCATAAAGGTTCACCCCATTAAAGGGTGCACTATATCTTCAACAAAAACCCCCATTCAAAACAATAAACCACCACCTCCTCTTCCCCAGAAGTTCACACCCCCAACATTATAACAAAAAAACCCTCTTATTCCCTCTGCCATAGCCCACCACTAATGTCCTACACACCCCTAATGTCCTACACACCCCTAATGGCCATACTGACCCCTTATGTCCATACTGACCCCTAATGTACATACTGACACCTAATGTCCATACTGACCCCTAATGTCCTACACATCCCTAATGTCCTACACATCCCTAATGTCCCTACTGACCCCTAATGTCCTACACACCCCAAATGTACATACTGACCCCTAATGTCCCTACCAACCCCTAATGTCCATACTGATCCCTAATGTCCCTACCGACCCCTAATGTCCTACACACCCCTAATGTCTATACTGACCCCTAATGTCCTACACTTATACTCATGGTTTTACTTCTCTGCATCCACAAGGGGGGCAAGAATTTACTTTTGATATGTTAAACTCCCCCTTAGTTCAGGGGGCTTTTGCTCACAGAATAAGGATTTACCCTGAAGCGCAACACTATTGGCACCACTGCCCTATGGCTGGTGATTTTAAAATTGATTTCTGATGAGTAGATAGCCACATTTGAGCCAAACACACCCCTAATGTCCCTACTGACCCCTAATGTCCTACACAGCCCTAATGTCCCTACTGACCCTTTATGTCCTACACACCCCTAATGTCCCTAGTCACCCCTAAAGTCCAAACACACCCCTAATGCCCTACACACCCCTAATGTCCATATTCACCCCTAATGTCCATATTGAACCTTAATGTCCTACACACCCCTAATGTCCTATAAACCCCTAATGTCCTACAGACCCATAATTTCCTACACACCCCTAATGTCCCTACTGACCCCTAATGTCCTACACACCCCTAATATCCATGCTAACCCCTAATGTCTATACTGACCCCTAATGTCCTACACACCCCTAATGTCCATACTGACCCATAATGTGCACACTGACCTCTGAGGTACCTACTGAGCCCTAATGTGCCTACTGACCCCTAATGTTCTATACACCCCTAATGTCCCTACTGACCCCTAATGTCCAAACACACCCCTAATGTCTTAAACACTCCTTATGTCCTATATACTCCTAATGTCCAGACATACCCCTAATGTCCCTACTGACCTCTAACGTCTTACACACCCCTAATGTCCATACTGACCCCTTATGTCCTACACACCCCTAATGCCCAATCTGACCCCTAATTTCCTACAGACCCCTAATGTCCTACACATCCCTCATGTCCCTAGTGACCCCTAATGTCCAAACACACCCCTAATGCCCTAGACACCCCTAATGTCCCTACTGACCCCTAATGTCCATACTGACCCATAATGTCCCTACTGAGCCCTAATGTCCTACACACCCCTAATGTCCAAACTGACCTCTAATGTCCTATGCACCGCTGATGTCAATACTAACCCCTAATGTCCTACCCACCCCTAATGTCCTATATACTCCTAATGTCAGACACACCCCTAATGTCAATACTGACCCCTAATGTCCTACCCACCCCTAATGTCCTATATACTCCTAATGTCAGACACACCCCTAATGTCCATACTGACCCTCAATGTCCCTACTGACGCCTGATATCCTACACACCCCTAATGTCTCTACTGACCCCTAATGTCTTACACACCCCTAATGTCCTACAAACCCCTAATTTCCTATATACTCCTAATCTCATACAGCCCCCTTATGTCCAGACTGAGCCCTAGTGTCCAAACACACCCCTATTGTCCTACACACTCGTAATGTCTTATACACTCCTAATGTCTTGCAAACCCCTAATGTCCATACTGACCCCTAATGTCCATACTGACACCTAATGTCCATATTGATCCCTAATGTCCTACAAACCCCTAATGTCCCTACTGACCCTTAATGTCCTACACCCCCTAATGTCCATACTATACCCTAATGTCCAAACATATCCTTATGTCCTACACACCCCAAATGTCCATACTGACCCGTAATGTCCCTACTGACGCCTAATGTCCTACACACCCCTAATGTCCGTACTGACCCCTAATGTCCTACACACCCCTAATGTCCGTACTGACGCCTAATGTCCTACACACCCCTAATGTCTCTACTGACCCCTAATGTCCTACACACCCCTAATATCCTACAAACCCCTAATGTCCTACACACCCCTAATGTCCTACACACCCCTAATGGCTATACTGACCCCTAATGTCCCTACTGACCACTAATGTCCAAACACCCCTAATGTCCTACATGACCCCTAATGTCCCTACTGACCCCTAATGTCCTACACAGCCCTAATGTCCCTACTGACCCTTTATGTCCTACACACCCCTAATGTCCATATTCACCCCTAATGTCCATATTGAACCTTAATGTCCTACACACCCCTAATGTCCTATAAACCCCTAATGTCCTACAGACCCATAATTTCCTACACACCCCTAATGTCCCTACTGACCCCTAATGTCCTACACACCCCTAATATCCATGCTAACCCCTAATGTCTATACTGACCCCTAATGTCCTACACACCCCTAATGTCCATACTGACCCATAATGTGCACACTGACCTCTGAGGTACCTACTGAGCCCTAATGTGCCTACTGACCCCTAATGTTCTATACACCCCTAATGTCCCTACTGACCCCTAATGTCCATACTGACCCCTAATGTCCACATTTCAGAGAGAATTTATTTGCACAGGGAGCCAGTGTAGGTCAGCCACGCAAACCGTTCATGTTGTAAAATGAACAAACACTACAAAATAATATTCTTTTGCATTCTATTATACAAAATCCTAAATTATAACATCGATGTAGGTTACCTTTATTCAGATGTTAGAATTTTTGTTGTCAAATAATAACATTTAAACTTATGAGTCAGTGCTGCGAAATAGGATTTCCCGGACATCCCTGACCCGGTTTTGCCAGTGTGTGTGATTCTCCTCCTTTCCTCAAATTCTACAGGAACAGAGTTCTTGAAAGTGCCTGCAAAATGTGAATATGATATTCTTCTAATGTTCCTCTGCACAAGGTGCTCAAATGTGGCTATCTACTCATCAGAAATCAATTTTAAAGTCACCAGCCATAGGGCAGTGGTGCCAATAGTGTTGCGCTTCAGGGTAAATCCTTATTCTGTGAGCAAAAGCCCCCTGAACTAAGGGGGAGTGTAACATATCAAAAGTAAATTCTTGCCCCCCTTGTGGATGCAGAGAAGTAAAACCATGAGTATAAGTGTAGGACATTAGGGGTCAGTATGGACATTAGGGGTATGTAGGACATTAGGGGTCAGTAGGGATATTAGAGGTCAGTATGGACATTAGGGGTGTGTAGGACATTAGGGGTCAGTGAACAAACTACCCTATCATTTGAAAATCTGGCCACAACAATCTCTTTTTATTCGTTTCATCTTAATCAATTTAATTTAAATCCAAATATTGAAAGTATTTCATATCAAACAAGGCCTAAGTGTGGGCGGCACAGGCGGCCTACATTAAGATTGTACTGGAACTGGACGGAACGCTCACAGCGTGTGCGTGTGGTGGGCCAGCATGGCTGCGCGGCCACTCCCGCGGTGGGATCCGAGTCAACACTGGACTTGCGGGTCTTGGGGGTATACGTCTGTACTTTGCTACACATAGCTTTTTGAATTCTTAAAATACACTCACTAGAACAAAAGTTTTTAGTTTATTTTCACTATTCTAAAACTGAAGTTGTGGCATATATGCAGAATGCACCTTATACATGGGAGCTAATCGTAGTAGTGATAACAGATAAGCACAGATAGGCTAAAGGGTATGAAGGTAAGAAATTACTCACTGTCAGTAAGTAGGGCCTAATGTAACGGACTGTCTAGTAACTCTTTCCTTGTTACAATTATGACAATTTTTAAATATAATTTATAATCACTGGTCCACTATTTTCTCAATGGAACATCAATACAGCTGTCATACTACCGTAAATTCTCTCGTATGAGCCGCGGCTTACACTCAAACCCAATTCAAGGGGAGGCTTATAAAATATGCCCCAACTCAGGGTGAGGTTTATAGGGGGATATTTAATCTTCTAGAACAGTAGAAAACCTTTATTTTTCAAGCCTTGGATGTGGCTTATAGCTCCTTCCAAAGTCGAGGTGTGGCTTATACAAGGGGTGCGGCTTATACGAGAGAATTTAAGGTACTATAGCAAAGCTCAATCAGTTATCGCTAATGTTCCCCTCCTATTGTGGTAGTGGTTACCCAATACTACTGATTTGATACTGCCCTAGTCCCCTCCTACAAGAGTTGCACTCACTACTAGGAAGTAGATGTACCTGCATATAGATGATGGGGAGATGATGTGGTTAGGCAGTACTATTGATTTGCTACTGCCCTAGTCCGCTTATCTATGGGTTAAGGTTGGTCGCTACTCTTTAGCTAAAGTGATCAGAAATTCTTCATTTTTGGTCCATAGGCAGTTTAAATCATATAGAATTGAATGATGAAAAAGAAAAGTGGGGGGTCCCAAGCTGCTTTTTAAACTACAACATTTTGAAAAATAAAAGTAATTTAATGAGAAAAATAGTGAAAACTTTCTTGATTTTACTATCAACCATTAATCACAGAAATCTGACACCCCAGATATAAAAGGCCTTTTTTTAGAGGAAAATAACAAAAATAATTTTTTAGCCATATGGCAAGGCATTCTGGGTAAAATTGAGCTTTTGGAGGTCAATTATAACACTTTTGCCTGAAAACAGTATTGAAAGTCATAAGAATTTATTTATTCTTTCTCAGAAAATACCTTACATAAATACCTTTCTTATGAAAATAGACATATGGTCCCATGTATAATTCTAGGGTTTAGGACCCTTGAAGTAAAGAAGTACTTAAAAAATGAACAAAATCTCACATTTGGAGCATTGCATTATGGGTAAAATGGTGACTACTTTAATATAAAATGGTTTCTGGCTATACCCTTGGATATTCTGGGCAATATAATCACTCCCACAATTTCGTTTAGAACATTTTCTGTGGATAATGTATAGGTGTTGGGGTAACTTCCCAAGAAATATTTTCAGTTAAATATAAAATCTGTTGCTGTGGCAACACCCTGAACATCTATACTCTGGAAGACCCTGGAAAGGTGTCTTGCCGAATGAGATTAGGGGGGTATTTTCCCTTAATCCATGCAAAATTAATTCTTTTATGTATTTGGTCAACTTTTATGTTAACTTTTGTTTACTACTGGGTCTAAGGGTAGGATTTAGAGAGCTGCAGCTAAAGGACTTGGACTTTTGTCCTTCACTTGAATCCTTTTTCTTCAGGCCTGAAATGGCATTTTCACTAAATTCCTTGAAATTCCTGGTTCAGGAAATTTCAAAACTTGCTGGTATACATAAAAGTGAGAGTCTTAGGTAGTTACTTTTAATCATGTGGAAGACAATGCCCACCATGTGTACTTTCAGGTGATATATAGGTTTAATGGGCCAAAATATGTGAACACCTCACAATCAAGGTCCTCAACATGGCATGTAACTCAAATGTCATTCTGGGAAGACAGATTCCCAGAATTGTGATAAAAGTGTATCACAAAAATGTTCATTCTAGGATAGATAGATCACATCTGACATAAATACTGATACAATTTCCATAATCTATAGGTCAAAATGGTCCGGACGCGAGATTTCCATGAAAGTATGATGATAATTTCTCTAGGAAACCAAGCCCTCACCATGGCTGTACCTCAAATGTCATAAAGGTTTATCACAAAGAAGTTCATTATGTGATAAGAAGAAAGCAGTCTATGATAAGAAGAACGCCTCTGACATAAATGATAATACAATTTTCATAATCTATAGGTCAGAATAGTCCACACTAGAGATTTCCATGGAGGTATGATGATAATATCTTTAGGAAATGAACCACTCAAAATAGCATGTAACTAAAATGTCATTCGGCAAGACATTTCATTTGGCAAGACATTTGTTAGACTTTTCCCCCTGCTATTCCAAACCATGAGGGATAATTTATCTGTTTTACAGTATGGCAATTATTTTTCCAGATTACTTTAGCATGGGACTAAGTCTAAATGTTAGCACAGAAAATTAACCCAGATACATCATAGATATTTTAGGAGGGGTTCATATGCCCTGAAGTTTTCGAGGTCAATGTGGACATTAGGGGTCAGTACAGACATCAGAGGTCAGTATGAATATTAGGGGTGTGTAGAACATTAGGGGTCAGTATGGACATTAGGGGTGTGCAGTCCACTAGGCGTAAGTAGGGATATTAGAGGTGTGTAGGACATTAGGGGTCAGTATGGACATTAGGGGTGTGTAGGACATTAGGGGTCAGTATGGACATTAGGGGTGTATAGGGCATTAGGGATCAGTAGGAACATTAGGGATCAGCAGGGACATTAAAGGTCAGTGTGGACATTAGGGGTCAGTACAGACATCAGAGGTCAGTATGGACATTTGGGGTGTGCAGGACACTAGGGGGAAGTAAAACTTAAGGGGTGTGCAGGACATTAGGGGTCAGTAGGGACATTAGGTGTGTATAGGACATTAGGGGTCAGTAGGGACATTAGGGGTGTGTAGGATATTAGGGGTCAGTATGGACATTAGGGGTCAGTACGGACATTAGGGGTGTGTAGGACATTAGGCGTCAGTAGGGACATTAGGTGTCAGGAGGGACATTAGGGGTCAGAATGGACATTAAGGGTGTGTAGGACATTAGGGGTCAGTATGGACATTAGGGTCATTATGGACATTAGGGGTGTGAAGGACATTATGGGTCAGTATGGACATTAGGGGTCATTATGGACATTAGGGGTGTGTAGGACATTAGGGGTGTGTAGGACATTAGGGGTCAGTACGGACATTAGGGGTGTGTAGGACATTAGGGGTCAGTATGGACATTAGGGTCATTATGGACTTTAGGGGTGTGAAGGACATTAGGGGTCAGTAAAGAAATTAGGGGCCAGTACTGAGATTAGTAGGGACATTAGGGGTCAGTATGGACATTAGGAGTCAGTATTAGTGGTCAGTAGGGACATTAGGGGTCAGTGTGGACATTAAGGGTCATTAGGGACATTAGGGGTCAGAAGGGACATTAGGGGTCAGTATGGACATTAGGGGTCAGTATGGACATTAGGGGTGTGTAGCACATTAGGGTTGAGTAGGGACATTAGGGGTGTGTTGGACATTATGGGTCAGTATGGACATTAGGGCTGTGTTGGACATCAGGGGTCAGTAGGGACATTAGGGGTCAGTGTGGACATTAAGGGTCAGTAGGGACATTAGGGGTCAGTAGGGACATTAGGGGTCAGTTTGGACATTAGGGGTCAGTATGGACATGAGGGGTGTGTAGGACTTTAGGTGTCAGTAGGGACATTAGAGGTCAGTAGGGACATCAGGGCCCGGTCAGTACAGACATTAGGGGTCAGTACAGACATTAGGGCTGTGTAGGACATTAGTGGTCAGAATAGACATTAGGGGTCAGTAGGGACATTAGGGGTCAGTAGGGACATTAGGGGTCAGTAGGGACATTAGGGGTGTGTAGGACACTAGGGTTTAGTAGGGACATTAGGGGTGTGCTGGACATTAGGGATGTGTAGGATATTAGGGGTCAGAAGGGACATTAGAGGGGGGCTAAAAAAAATTTCGAAAAAAAAGATGCCTGCGCGCCACTATAGATCAAAGAGAGGCAAAAATTCTCCGACATCGTTTTTCTTGATTTTTTTTTTATTCATCGATTTCTTTTTACCGGGAAGGCTCATTTGAAATAACCTAGATACTTATTAGGTACCTAATTCTATCAGTCATTTTTCTGAAGGGGGCGTAGAAATAAAATGAAATGACTGACTGCCCACTGCCCTACATTGGGTGAACGATCTCCAAGGTTGTGTCTGTCTGTATCTTTATCAAGTCCAATGATATCTGTACACGTACAAATAAATCCACAGACTGAAGGTCAAGTTTCTACTTACCAGTGTCTCGAGTTTGTTTTTATCTCTGTAACCTGATTAGAATCTCCCTCTTGAGCTCTTGGATATTGGCATGGTGTATAAATATATCGTTATATTGGTGCAAGAAGGTTGTAACTGCATTTTTCAAGTTTTGCATGAGAAGCTAAAGAAGTGACTATAACCCTGAGTTGATACAGCAATAATGCACTGGGGCTTGTAGCCACATTTATCAGAGACACTGAAAACATGGAAGATCCAATACTAGTCAGCGGTGACCCCTTTAGGTCCTCAAGTTGACAATACCTAAAACTACAACTTTAGGTAGTCAAAATGATGACTTTGGGTCGTCATCCTGACGACCTGAGTCGTCAGTATGACAATACTGACAGTACAGAGTCGTCATACTGACAACTTAGGTCAACTTAGGATGACGACCTAAAGTCGTCATTTTGACTATCTAAAGTTGTGTCCCTACTGACCCCTAAAGTCCCTACTGACTCCTAGTGTCCTGCACACCCCAAATGTCCATACTGACCCCTAATGTTCTACACACCCCTAATGTCCATACTGACCTCTGATGTCTGTACTGACCCCTAATGTCCACACTGACCTTTAATGTCCCTGCTGATCCCTAATGTTCCTACTGATCCCGAATGCCCTATACACCCCTAATGTCCATAATGACCCCTAATGTCCTACACACCCCTTATCTCCATACTGACCCCTAATGTCCTACACACCTCTAATGTCCCTACTTACGCCTAGTGTCCTGCACACCCCTAATGTCCATACTGACCCCTAATGTTCTACACACCCCTAATATCCATACTGACCTCTGATGTCTGTACTGACCCCTAATGTCCACATTGACCTCGAAAACTTCAGGGCATATGAACCCCTCCTAAAATATCTATGATGTATCTGGGTTAATTTGCTGTGCTAACATTAAGACTTAGTCCCATGCTAAAGTAATCTGGAAAAATAATTGGAATTTCTCCATTATATTGGCTGTGAGCAAGCCATGAGTATTTTTTTCAGCCAGACAGCCCTTTTTTGTGTGTCTTCCCGAAATAGCACATTCTTTCTCATCCTGGCTGGGGTTTACATATTTAACTATATTAACTGTGTCAGTTATTTACCCCCCACATATATCCAAGTGCCATAGTGTAAAACAGATAAATTATCCCTCATGGTTTGGAATAGCAGGGGGAAAAGTCTAAAAAATGTCTTGCCAAATGAAATGTCTTGCTGAATGACATTTTAGTTACATGCTATTTTGAGTGGTTCATTTCCTACAGATTTTATCATCATACCTCCATGGAAATCTCTAGTCTGGACCATTCTGACCTATAGATTATGAAAATTGTATTATCATTTATGTCAGAGGCGTTCTTCTTATCATAGAATGCTTTCTTCTTATCACAGAATGAACTTCTTTGTGATAAACCTTTATCGCAATTCTGTGAATCTGTCTTTCCGAATGACATTTGAGGTACAGCCATGGTGAGGGCTTGGTTTCCTAGAGAAATTATCATCATACTTTCATGGAAATCTCGCGTCCGGACCATTTTGACCTATAGATTATGGAAATTGTATCAGTATTTATGTCAGATGTGATCTATCTATCCTAGAATGAACATTTTTGTGATACACTTTTATCACAATTCTGGGAATCTGTCTTCCCAGAATGACATTTGAGTTACATGCCATGTTGAGGACCTTGATTGTGAGGTGTTCACATATTTTGGCCCATTAAACCTATATATCACCTGAAAGTACACATGGTGGGCATTGTCTTCCACATGATTAGAAGTAACTACCTAAGACTCTCACTTTTATGTATACCAGCAAGTTTTGAAATTTCCTGAACCAGGAATTTCAAGGAATTTACTGAAAATGCCATTTCAGGCCTGAAGAAAAAGGATTCAAGTGAAGGACAAAAGTCCAAGTACTTCAGCTGCAGCTCTCTAAATCCTACCCTTAGACCCAGTAGTAAACAAAAGTTAACATATAAGTTGACCAAATACATAAAAGAATTAATTTTGCATAGCTTAAGGGAAAATACCCCCCTTATCTCATTCGGCAAGACACCTTTTCAGGGTCTTCCAGAGTATAGATGTTCAGGGTGTTGCCACAGCAACAGATTTCATATTTAACTGAAAATATTTCTTGGGAAGTTACCCCAACACCTATACATTATCCACAGAAAATATCATGGCTTATATTTATAACCCTCAAATGTTCTAAATGAAATTGTGGGAGTGATTATATTGCCCAGAATATCCAAGGGTATAGCCAGAAACCATTTTATATGAAAGTAGTCACCATTTTACCCATAATGCAATGCTCCAAATGTGAGATTTTGTTCATTTTTTGAGTACTTCTTTACTTCAAGGGTCCTAAACCCTAGAATTATACATGAGACCATATGTCTATTTTCATAAGAAAGGTATTTATGTGAGGTATTTTCTGAGAAAGAATAAATAAATTCTTATGACTTTTAATACTGTTTTCAGGCAAAAGTGTTATAATTGACCTCCAACAGCAGGCCAGATTGACCTCCAACAGCTCAATTTTACCCAGAATGCCTTGCCATATGGCTAAAAAATTATTTTCGTCATTTTCTTCTATAAAAAGGCCTTCTATATCTGGGGTGTCAGATTTCTGTGATTAATGGTAAATAGTAAAATCAAGAAAGTTTTCACTATTTTTCTCATTAAATTAAATACTTTTATTTTTCAAAATTCTGTAGTTTAAAAAGCAGCTTGGGACCCCCCACTTTTCTTTTTCATCATTCAATTCTATATGATTTAAACTGCTTATGGACCAAAATGAAGAATTTCTGATCACTTTAGCTAAAGAGTAGCGACCAACCTTAACCCATAGATAAGCGGACTAGGGCAGTAGCAAATCAATAGTACTGCCTAACCACATCATCTCCCCATCATCTATATGCAGGTGCATCTACTTCCTAGTAGGGAGTGCAACTCTTGTAGGAAGGGACTAGGGCAGTATCAAATCAGTAGTATTGGGTAACCACTACCACAATAGGAGGGGAACATTAGCTATAACTGATTGAGCTTTGCTATAGTACCTTAAATTCTCTCGTATAAGCCGCACCCCTCGTATAAGCCACACCTTGACTTTGGAAGGAGCTATAAGCCACATCCAAGGCTTGAAAAATGAAGGTTTTCTACTGTTCTAGAAGATTAAATATCCCCCTATAAACTTCACCCTGACTTGGGGCATATTTTATAAGCCTCCCCTTGAATTGGGTTTGAGTGTAAGCCGCGGCTCATACGAGAGAATTTACGGTAGTATGACAGCTGTATTGATGTTCCATTGAGAAAATAGTGGACCACTGATTATAAATTATATTTAAAAATTGTCATAATTGTGACAAGGAAAGAGTTACTAGACAGTCCGTTACATTAGGCCCTACTTACTGACAGTGAGTAATGTCTCACCTTCATACCCGTTAGCCTATCTGTGCTTATCTGTTATCACTACTACGATTAGCTCCCATGTATAAGGTGCATTCTGCATTTATGCCACAACTTCAGTTTTAGAATAGTGAAAATAAAATAAAAACTTTTGTTCTAGTGAGTGTATTTTAAGAATTCAAAAAGCTATGTGTAGCAAAGTACAGACGTATACCCCCAAGACCCGCAAGTCCAGTGTTAACTCGGACTGCCGCGGGAGTGGCCGTGCAGCCCTGCTGGCCAACACCACGCACACACTGTGAGCATTCCATCCAGTTTCAGTACAATCTTAATGTAGGCCGCCTTAGCCGCCCACACTTAGGCCTTGTTTGATATGAAATACTTTCAATATTTGGATGTAAATTGAAATGGAATAAGTTGAAACGAATAAAAAGAGATTGTTGTGGCCAGATTTTCAAATGATAGGGTAGTTTGTTCACTGACCCCTAATGTCCTACACACCCCTAATGTCCATACTGACCTCTAATATCCCTACTGACCCCTAATGTCCTACATACCCCTAATGTCCATACTGACCCCTAATGTCCTACACTTATACTCATGGTTTTACTTCTCTGCATCCACAAGGGGGGCAAGAATTTACTTTTGATATGTTACACTCCCCCTTAGTTCAGGGGGCTTTTGTTAAAATTTTTGTTGTCAAATAATAACATTTAAACTTATGAGTCAGTGCTGCGAAATAGGATTTCCCGGACATCCCTGCCCCGGTTTTGCCAGTGTGTGGGATTCTCCTCTATTCCTCAAATTCTACAGGAACAGAGTTCTTGAAAGTGCCTGCAAAATGTGAATATGATATTCTTCTAATGTTCCTCTGCACAAGGTGCACAAATGTGGCTATCTACTCATCAGAAATCAATTTTTGAAAGTCACCAGCCATAGGGCAGTGGTGCCAATAGTGTTGCACTTCAGGGTAAATCCTTATTCTGTGAGCAAAATTTTCATCTCGAGATCCATCATGGTCGAGTTCGACCTCCAGGGCCATGCACTAACACCTAGAACTGGTCATGGCACCAGTGTAATGGTTCGAATCAATGTCTTGACTAGTTCGAAGTAAAGACCAGACAAGGGATCTCAGGTTAGTGCAACTGGCACATATTTATTACAGTATATGGTTTACATCTACCTCGAAGTGTACTGCTTAACTATAGTGTAAGCTCAGGTAAAAGTGGTCCGACTCCGTCGACAGCTCGAGACGCCCCCTCGAGGAAGACGCTCACACTACATCACGATCTACGAGCCCCTACACTTGTGTTGAAAATATTTTTGACTTCTGAATTGACCAGCTATATATTTTTGATACAAAGATCTATATTACCAAGCCAGAACCAAACACTAAGTGTTTAATTCTGGCTTGACCTTCAAGATATATTGTATAGCCTCAAATAAAAAGCCTGGCTTCTGTACCACAAGAGCTCAGTGAAATATTGATATTACCAAAATAAATGTTTTTGTTTATTGTTGCTAGGCAACCAAGGGGTCTCTTTACTGTGGGTAGGTATGCCTCTATACCCATATTCTGCTCATTGCTGTGCTTGGCAACCCAGGGGTCCTAATATATCATTTTGACCAACATAACTCCCAGTGTCTGTTTACTGGGGTAGGTATGTCTAAACACCATCTATACCCATATGTTTTGCACATTGCTAGGCATGAAATCTATTACCTTATTTTCTCCCTGTTGCAATCCATGGAATGTTTTTTATGGGGGGTAGTTATGGCTAAAACCCATCTATTACCATGTTTTCTGCCTAGGTGTGGAATGTTTTTGTTTCCTGTTGCTAGGCAACCCAGGGGCCCTATGTAAATGCCACCATAACCAATAGAACCCCCACTGTCTGTGTACAGGGGGTAGGTATGGCTAAAACCCATATATAACCATATTGTCTGCCCTTTGCTAGGCAGGGAATGTTTTTGTTTACTGTTGATATGCAACAAAGGGGTCCCAGGTAAATATCACTCTGACCAACAAAACCCTCAGTATCTGTTTACTGGGGGAAGGTATGGCCAAATATGTTGAAACCTTAAATTAACTGTGGCTGCTTAAAGCTAGTGAACATTGGGGGAATGATTGACAGCTATGACACCAGTGGTCTTCTGCATGGGCAGCGAGGTATCTTCACTAAAGATAGGTAGAAATGAAGATAACACAGAAGATATCTTCATGGATATCTTCAAAATTTCATTTCTATAGAAGCTGGTTTCTCATCACCGCGCACATCATAAAATTGTGTTTTGATTTTTTTTTAACATAATTTTAGTCAAAAATCATGGTAAAAATAGACAAACATGGGCACATTTGGTATCGTATCAAATTAAAGCTAACGATGTCAGCAATGCACTGGACTAGAGATTGAGTGCATTTTCACAACTTTTTATAATCAGTAAACTCTTAAGTACTAAAATCAAAATTTTTGGTCTTGTCCCATGCAGTTTTCGCCCTGATATGCCCACGTTGAAAAAAAAAAATTCGCCCTCGTCATATTTTTTCAGTTTTTTTTTTTTTTTTTTAGTGGCCTTATTTGTCATACATGTGCAATAATATCCTTGAAGAGATAGGTTAGTGATAACAATGTGTTCAATCAGGGTGACCCAGTTCTACCTGTCACCTCACACCCCACTAACCTGCACAGGCAGGCCCCACCAGTCATTCAGTCAATACCCTGATTCAGAGACAGTTCAGTTCAGTTCTTTTTTTCTTTTTATTTGTTTTATCTGCATATTTGCGCAGGCCCAAGTGGCTATCTTGTTCCTATCTTCTCCCTCACTAGGATCAATATGCTGTATAAGATGAAATTGTTGAGAAGGCTAGGTTTTTACATCACCTTAAAAAAAAATGATTATGTCTAGTAAGCATATTAAATATTTAGGTATTATTTTGGATAGTACTACACTGCGACTTTCTTTACCCGAGGAAAAATCAAAATTGCATAAATTGTTGGACATTTTTCTAGATCTTAATTTTTGTACTTAGAAGGAATTGCAACAACTTGTTGGCATTTTGTCGCACTGTAGTACTATTGTGCGTGGTGGTCTACCTTTTCTCGCAGAGCGATTAATCTAATCAATACTGTTGAACGACAATGTGATAGAATAATTTTGAATGAACATTTCAAGGATGATTTAAGCTTGTGGAAACATTTTTCCTTAAATTTTTTATTGCTATTTCCCTGTACTGTTTTATTATAGTATAGAGGGTACAGGTATACCGGTATTTTTCCCATAAATAAATGTTGAATCTTTTGGTATGTAGCAAAAATGTCTATGTTCCCAGCTTGAAATTTAAGGTTTCTATGTGTAAACTTTAAAATAAAATAATAAAAAAAGTTACAAAACTGCCAAAATCAAAATAATATGTTTCAAAATTAATAAATCTCAGCAAAGGCACTTTAAGAACATAAACTCTTATATATGTGTGACCTAGTGTCCCGTTAACAATTATGAATGAGATAGTGACCCTATCAGAAAGGTCAAGGTCAAGAGGTCAAAGGCAAGTACCTGTATATAATTATATTTAGTGAATATGACTTACTACTCCTTATTTATTTTATACAATTTAAATATTCAGGTATCCATGGGAAGTCAGACATAGATGAGGCTAAGATAGACATGATTGTTGGATGTTTGGAGGACCTCCTGGCACTACTGGCACCCATCTATAATGAAAAGGATGAGGCCAAGAAGGTAGGCAAAACACAGGATTTCCTTTTCTGCCTATTGATAGTCCTTCTTTTTGTTAGATGCTTAGCTAGGTTATGCATCAACCTTCACCTTGGTTAATGTTTTGAATACTTATCATACAAAAGGGAGTTAATAGACCTCAAAGGGAAAGAGGCAAAATGTCATTCTTTTTGGCCAAGAAAAAAACAAAGGTTCATTGCTATAAAATGAAGTGATTGGCCATAAGATTCTGCCTGATTTGCAGGGTCTCAAAAGAATTCAGCCCCTCCCAAGAAAGGAGGCCAGAATTCCACCAAAAACCCTCTGTTTCAAGGAATGAATACTCTCTTCAACTTGTTCACGTTCGTCTTTGTCTAAATTGATCAATCACTCATTTTAAACAGGAAGAAATGAAGAAAGCATGGCTGGGACCATTGTTGGATGGACTAACGAAGCTTGAGAATCTTGTAGAGGGAGATTATTTTCATGGCAAGCAGGTATTGGAATACGAATTTCTTTGTGATTCTTATCTTTCTTATTGATACTCATATGACCTATGAGGATGAAAATAGGTGTGATTTCAACTCTATCACAAATATGGGTAATACTTGCTAGAAATTAACCTATACTTGACATCTCCAACAGAAATGAAGTAGTGAGTTCAATGTGTATGTCAATGTGTAGATTTGTATAAGATGACCAATCCCAGTGAGGAAAAATGTATGATCCAGTGCTGAAACATAGGCTGCACTTACATTTATGTAACAAGTAAACTCATTTGCTTTGTGTGCTTTAGCCTACCTAGAGTTAAAATTAAACTTGAACATATTTTGGCAATATCAACGAGACTGAACATTCCCTTTCAGATGTCATGGGCAGACATCAATGCAGCTGATCACTTGGGTTTCCTCAGCATGCTGGGTATGAAGGCAACAATTGACAAGTACCCCAAGCTGGCTGAACTTGTAGCCAGGGTCAACGCTGAGTCAAAGATTGCTGCCTGGATCGCCAAACGTCCTGATACACCAATGTAGACATGTCCCTGTCCCTCCATCAAACAAAGGTTCCATCTAAAGCAGTCTTTTAAATGGAACTTTCCTTTAGGTTGAAGAATCTAAGGGCCAATAATTGATGTTCCTATTCAATTCTAAATTCCCTAGGTACTACTTGAGATGTTGATTCATCTGATTGACAAAAATTGACATTAAAAGTAAATAAAATAAAAAACTACTGAGGACTGAGATTCACTTTAATGGACCAGGAGGAATTTACCCTTTTCTTTGGTATGAAACCCATTTAAGCAGGTTTATTGCCATGATTTTCCATTTACATATAAGCATGATTGTCCTGCTCATCACGGGGAAACATTAAACCCTTAGACACACAAGGAGTGTTCATAATTTTGGTTGGCCTAGTTAAAAGACATAGGAGAGAACAATCTACAATCAGTTGACCATATATACAACCTTAGCATCAACTGTCAGACTTTTTTTTTATATGTTTATTTTTCCTCCAAAAAGGTACGTATTCCTGATAGTGTATTGAGAATAAAGATTAAATGTGCAAGTAATGGCACAACTGGTTGTTTTTCTTTGACCTGAAAATCACTGACCAATTTTGTTGCTGCATTGGCGTAACATGACCTGTCACACAAATTAGAACTTATTGTATCTCTTTTCACTTTGGCAACAATTGTCACATTAAATGGATAAAGGATAAACCTTGTCATAATTCTTACTATAAAGGGTGGAACCTCTCATTCAGCATCCCACATAATATTACGCTGAGGTCCCTGTATACAGGCCAACCTCAATCCTATGACAGTAATTTAGACAGCTACATAGTTAATGGGGCCAAAAATCACTGGTTCTTCCCAGATACTAGGGCCTGCTCCTGCCATAGTGATAATTGGAATAGGCTCCAGAAGACCTGAATGGCATGCTCAGACTGTATGCAGCACCCTCACACAAACCAACCTCATGATTGTGAGACATAATCAAACTTCCTTTATTTCACTTGTGATATTTAGTTCCTTTCCCAATTGGGCTTCTCAATATTATGATTATTATGATTTAATACATGTTGTATCTGTAGACATGGTTAAACCCTTTGTTCTACCCTTATAGGGTTGACCATAGCCTACTGTTATGTTGGTGGGTGTACCTTATATGTGGGGATTTCAAGCTATAGAACAGTACTAAGAACACCAACATGTGACCCTAGATGCATGCCATTTCTAGGTTGTTTCTAAATACACTATGACTACTCATTTTCAAATCATAGTGGGACTCAATAGTATTAGTCATTTAGCACCTCAAGCAATATGAGTGCCTCAACAAACGCTATGTGATTGCTACATAAGTGCTTGCTATACAGAGCAGTTGTAAGACCACCTGACATCACTGGCACTAACTCTTAGGTTGCCAAATCGTAGTGGCTGTGTTCAGTCATAGTTCTTTAAGAAATGGTCTCCTATTCTGGTTGGATTTTGCTGTATATTCAGCTCATACCTGGGGTTTTATGTTATCATTAATATAAGCAGTCCCCGGTGTGCTGCAACCTCCATTCTCATTATCCTCCAGGCCTCAGAATTAGCACACAGGACAGGTAAGTACATATTACTATATTTGCTGAGACATGAGCCATGCAAGCTGCTTTTTTTATCCATACTGTAGTACCTGATGAATAAGATGTGCATTACATTATAAGGTCCAAAATGGTACTGCTGCGTAGGTTTGGACAATTTCGTAGAATAATATAATTGGACATAACATAGGGAGTTATTTTGTGTATTACCTTTTGGTATTTTTATAGAATATATCTTCCTTGGAAATTAGAAGTAAGGAAACTGAATGGCTACCATTTGCTGAAAAATGAAATTAGAAAATACTGTAAACTAAAGCCACATTGTCTTTCTATATTGAAAAGATTTTGTGGGATGGGCTCTTGTGTAAATAATATCTAGCCATGTACACATGTCAGTTGAAACATCTAGATATGTGTCCCAAGCTTTTCTTATCTCTGTAATCCTATCTAACAGCTCATCCTAAGCTCCCTGGTATGCTGCCTTAAGTCTCTAAAAGTCTGCTTGATGTACCAATCCAGCACTGTATTTCCCCAGCATGTAAACTCGTTGGTAGAAGCCTGTAATATTATGATAGGGCATAGCTACAACACAAGCAACGCACTCACAAAAGGTCTATGCATTAAGTGCCTATGAATTAATGCATCATGCCCATTGGTCGTCATGATGCATCAATGAAGTGCTGGTGAGCCAACACCTCATTGCACCATCATAGCAACCCTTCAAGAGCTGTGTATCAACCCTGACTACATTCATGTATCATGAGGACCAATGGACATAATGCGTTAATGCATCGCCTGCCCTTAAAGTGTTAATGTCTCATCCTGACAGGGGTATACCTAGAACTCCATGCCTACAGTGGCCCAGGAGGGCCAAAATTTAGAAATGGAAAACAAAATGAAAATGTAATAAAAAAAGAAAAGGAAAATTGAAAACCCAATAAGGAATGAAAAACAATTATTTAAAAATGCAATGAAAATCAAAAATATTCACAAAAATTGAAATGAAAAAAAAAATCATATACAATTCACAAAGTCAATGAAGAATGAAAAACATATCAAAAATGAAATGAAAATCAAAAATCATATTCCATTCACTAAGTCAATTCACATTGTCAAACGCAAGGTCAATAGTCAATGACAAATGAAAGCTCAATCACCATTTGGTTGCTGTCAACTGTCAACTGTCAATTCACATTGTCAAACACAAAGTCAATAGTCAATGAGAAATGAAAACTCAATCACCATCTGCTTCCTGTCAACTGTCAACTGTCAATTCTCATGTCCCAACTTGTGACAGGTATCTTTTAACATTGGGGAGTGGGTGAGTATGGGAATGAGGGAAGTGAAAGAGCAGGGGGATGACGGACGGGTGAGTTGGGGCATGGGAGAATGGGGGGAGTAGGAGGATGGGGGAATGGGGGATGGGGGAGTAAGGGGTATCAGGGAATGGATGAGTAGGGGAATGAGGGGAATGGGTGAGTAGAGAATGTGGGAGTTTCTGAGTAGGGGAATGAGGGGAATTGGTGAGTAGGGGAATGCGGGATGGGTGAGTAGGGGAGTGAGGGGAGTTAGTGAGTGAGGAATGGGGGAATTTCTGAGTAGGGGAATGAGGGGAATGGGTGAGTAAGGGAATACGGGATGGGTGAGTAGGGGAATGAGAGTGGAAGGGGTAAGTAGTGGAATGAGGGGAGTGTGTCCATAGGGGAACGAGAGGAAGGAGTGAGTCCCCTCATTCCCCTACTCACAAATGCCCCTCATTCCCCTAATCACCCACTCTTCACAGCCTATTACTCACCCAGTCCCCCCAACTATCTCACTCACTCCATCCCCCTACTCACCCCTCCCTCATTCCCCTATGCATACTCTACCCCATTCTACTATGTACCCACTCCCCCTCAACCCCCTACCCACCCATCCCGCATTCCCATACTCAACCATTCCCCTCATTGCCCTACTCAGGAACTCCCCCATTCCCTACTCACCCAGTCCCCTACTCACCCATCCTGCAATCCCCTACTCACCCATTCCCCTCATTCCCTTACTCAGAAACTCCCTCACTCCCCTACTCACCCATTCCCCTCATTCCCCTACTCACCCATTCCCTGACCCCCCTACTCACCTTACTCCCCTAAAGTGATACCTGTCACAAGTTGGGACATGAGAATTGACACAGGACACAGATGGTAATTGAGTTTTCATTTCTCATTGACTATTGACTTTGACAATGTGAATTGACAGTTGACAGTTGACAGCAACCAATTGGTGATTAAGCTTTCATTGACTATTGACTTTGGGTTTTCATTTCATTTTTGATTTTATGTTTTTCATTTTCATTTGTGAATGGTATATGATTTTTAATTTTCATTTAAATTTTGAAATTTTGTTTTTCATTCTTTATTGACTTTGCGAATGGTATTGGTTTTTGCTTTTCATTGCATTTGTAAATAATTATTTTTCATTCTTCATTGTGTTTGCAATTTAATTTTTCTTTTTTCATTGCATTTTCATTTTGTTTTCCATTTATAAATTTTGGCCCTCCTGGGCCACTGTACATGCCATCCTTAGAGGGTTAACATCAGTCTGAGCACCCCACTACTTATACCCAGTGTCCGCCAACATCCAGTCCCACTTCTCCAGTTCTCTCCAGTAGATAGCCCACTGGTAAGTATGATTATAGGTAGTCAGCAGTGCACAGGGGCGTATCATGTATAGGCCATATCTGGGCCTAGACTTATCCTTACAACACGTTAAGTCTAGATTCACAGTACTTAGTGGATTGACCTAAGCAGGGCAGTGCATTTCTGTATTTACTTGTGTAAAATTGTTTTAAAATAGCTAATTCTTGTAATTGTAGCATTTATGAAGTCATCAGATAAGTCACCTGATCAGCTTAATCTATGCAGCCATTATATTCAGCATAAAATAAGAGCTGAATATATAATATTACATTCATATAATGCAAGATGTATGACAGCAACCTTCCCACTTCTAGCATACGTACATTGTATAAATCCAGGACTTCTTATTCACTGTATTGGCGCTTCATGCCAAACCCGTGTTAAGCATAAATCCAATACTGACATCTTTTGGACAAAGAGGTCTATTTGTTTAACTAAATGATCAAATTGACTTGCAAAACTGTTTCTCTCATTGATATGGAAAACACTAAATAAACTATATCAGGGTCAATGATATCATATCAATTTTCAGGCATTTCTAAACAAATTGATCAGAATTGTGGTATTTTATGGTTCTCATACTAAAATTGTATTGCCTCTGTTCTTGCTTGAAGCATATGCCACCATGCCTTGCTACAAGTTGATCTATTTCAATCTGTGTGGTCGCGGGGAGACGGCCAGGCTGATTATGGCCTATGGAGGCATTGAGTATGAGGATGTCCGTATACCGTATCCTCCTGGGGAGGAGTGGGCTAAACTCAAACCAAGTAAGTATGAAATGTTATGGGATAAATTTATCATTCTGTCATGATTAAATCCCTTTGCAGTCTCAGTTCTGTTGGTTAAATACACCAAAATTGCAAAAACTTTCCATTGATTAGATGGTATTCCCACTGACATTGATTACATAAATCCTTCAAAATCCTACCACAATATCCCACATATAAGCCACAGCTGTGTCTTATAGGATCATAGAAAATTAGCAGTATACCTTATACATGAGGTTTTTCCTCTGGTCTATAGAACAGCATGAAATCCCCCAAAATATGACCCACACCTGTGTCCTATATGATGCTTCTGAACTCAGTGTGCACCTTATATGTGAGGTGCACTTTATACGCAGGGAATGACAGTACTCTACATCAGAAGCTTACTGGGTCAATAGGGATCTTATATTTCAAAACCTTTGAAATACAAAGTAGCCTACCGCAATCTCTTGGTCATACTGCCAATTAATTATGTCTCAACCTTTTAAGGGGGAGGGTGGACACAGTCTTATCAGTAATTATTTAAACTCTAATTTCACAGTGAAAATGTATACCAATGTATGGAACACCACCATGGGAGAGAAATGACATTTGAAATTTCATGCAGGGGATACGATCTAAATTCCAGATAAATCTTTGCCAACACCATTTATTTTAACTAAGGTTGAGTGGGCATTGGAAAGGTAACAGACAAATTTGAATATTACCATTTCTTTGATCTGTTTCACAGCTACTCCCTTTGGTCAGATGCCAATCCTTGAGGTGGATGGTGTGCAGATATGTCAGAGCCATGCCATCTCACGGTTCTTGGCAAAAAAAGTTGGTATGTATTCTAAACTGCTGCACTTGAATTATCCCATGAAATTTCCCTATAGAAAAAGACCTTATTGTTCACCTATATTAAGTTCCTGGAAAAACATTAAACTTGATTAAACTTGATAGGGCCTATATGGCCCAAGCTTTTGTTGTCACTGGATTTGAGGGTGTAAATTATAGTCATCAGAAAAAAACAGAAAATTAAAACGAAAAGAAAGAAAGAAAAGAAGTGAAGTAAAGTAACTAAGTAGCACAAAACATCTTAAGATATGTGAGATTGCTAATTCTTATTCTTGTGCTGAAATGTTTAGGGTGATAAATGTCAATTCAATCTATAAAGATCACAAATTTAAATATTCAGGTCTCCATGGGAAGTCAGACATAGATGAGGTTAAGATAGACATGATTGTCGGGTGTTTTGAGGACCTCATGACGCCATTAGGTGCCATCTTTAGGGAAAAGGATGAGGCCAAGAAGGTATGCAAAATACAGGATTACTACTTTTCAATCCCTTCTTTTTTTGTGGCACACTTACTCTATATCATAACATTAAAATAGACTTTAATCAATTAGGGCAGAATCCTAGGTTATGCATCAACATAGACCATGGTAAATGAATACTTATCAGGTAGTGCTCATTATTTAACAAAAGTGGGAGTTGATTCATAAGAATTGACACTTCAAAGGGAAGGGGCAAAATAATGTCATTCTGTTTGGCTACAATACTCTGTGAATTGCTACCAAACAAAGGGATTGACCATAAGATTCTGACTGCTTTGTGGGAGATCAAATGATTTCAACACCTTTCAATAGGGGTGGCCAGAATCCCCTGTTCCTTTAATGAATAAACACTATCTTAAACTGAGGCTATTCAAGTTTGTCTGAATTGATAAATCTCTCATTTTAAACAGGAAGAACTGAAGAAAGCATGCCTAGGATCATTGTTGGATGGACTAAAGAAGTTGGAGAATTTTGTAGAAGGAGATTACTTTCTTGGCAAACAGGTATTGAGGAAAACATTTCTTTGTGATTCTTATTCACCCTTTTTATAGATATTCATATATCTGGATGAGAACGAAAAATAGACTAATTTCCTCTCTATCATTAATACAGGTAATACTTAATTTCTTTTGGTTTAAGTTCCCTGGTAGTTATCATGGTGCTAGAACTACTTGACATCTCTAACAGAAATGAAGTAGTGAGTTCAAGAGTTCAGTCTGTATGGCAATGTATATATTTGTATAGAAAGATTAATCCCAGTTAAGGGGATATGCATGTTTGAAGCAGTAGCTTTCACTTCCACTCATGCAACAAGTAAACTCATTTGCTAAGCTACTTATATGTGCGCATATAAGTGGTGATAAATGGGCAGTAGCAGTTCCCAATGTATTACGAGATGTCACCACTTCCATTCAGGTGTTATGTAACAGGTTCCTTCACTGGTGACCCTTGTAGTCGGCCATATTGCCTAGCCCCAGGAAGGACCAGCGGTCTCACATTGGAGATTTTAATGCTACTCAGGGTGTGTTTCCACCCCAACCCACTATGGGAAATACTGTTCCTCAGCTTTTTTACAAAGATGGCACACCCTACTCTCCACCTGTCACACCTGTTAGTCAGACTGTCAATTAGCCTGGTGTGGGTCATTTTAGGGCACCAGATGGTAGGCTCAAATTCCCACCTACACCTATGGTATATGGTGCCCCGACTGCTTCTCACACGTATGGTGTCCCAGTGCCAACATCCCAACAACAGCAGGCTGTGTATGAATTTGGTGTTGTTCCTAATCCTCAACAACAATACCAGGCTGCGGGAATTCTACTGGGTCATCAACCCCTGTTTCAGACTCCCGGTGTTCAGTCTGGGCAACAATCCCAGTTTCTACAAAACCCAACAGCATGGTATCCTAACCAACAACTACAACAACAGGCCCAAGGTGCTCCAGTAGTAATATTCTCACCTAACAATGCCAGTGGCAGTTAGTTTGTGACTTATGACATTGAACAGCACATGCCGCATGACAAAGTAAAAAAAACCCGCCTTGAATGATGTTATTTCTGCTAGCATGGGTCTTTTGAATAGCATGTTGGCTAGAAACTTGGGCAAGTTGCACAAGTTATGTGCCAAGTCAGGCATCGATAAGTTGACTTCACACTCGCTACGCAGAGGAGGTGCATCGGCCTTGGCAGATGCAGGTTTCAGTCTATTGGACATCAAAAACATTGGTGATTGGAAATCATTGAGTGTGTTGCATTATTTGAGAAAATCCAAACAAGCTCGTATCCATCTTGATCGGCGTATGGTTAGCCCCTTATTCATGTAATATCTGGGTTTTCTTTTCTTCTCCATTCTGTTTGGCATATTGGCCTGGTTATGTATGTTTATTGGCCAGGTCCAATAAAATATTCGCCCAAACTAGATTGGAGTTGTCGTATTTCTATTTATAAGCTACTTATATGCACGCATATAAGTGGTGATAAATGGGCAGTAGCAGTTCCCAATGTATTACTAGATGTCACCACTTCCATTCAGGTGTTATGTAACAGGTTCCTTCACTGGTGGCCCTTGTAGTCAGCCATATTGCCTAGCCCCAGGAAGGACCACCAGTCTTACATTGGAGATTTCTTTTTCTTTCTTCTTGTGTTACTTAGGCCTGGTTATGTATGTTTATTGGCCAGGTCCAATAAAATATTTGCCCAAACTAGATTGGAGTTGTCGTATGTCTATTTATGTTTGTGCTTAAGGCCACTGAAAGTTAAAACTGAACTTGAACATATTTCTGCAACATCAAAGAGCCTGTGCACTTTCACTTTCAGATGTCATGGGCAGACATCAATGTGGCTGATCTCCTGGGTCTCTTCAGCTTACTGGGTATGGATGCATCAATGGACATGTACCCCAAGGTGGCTGGCCTTGTGGCCAAGGTTAAAGCTGAGCCGAAGATTGCTGCCTGGATTGCAAAACGTCCTGAGACACCATTGTAGACATATATTGCTGACCCTCTATCAAACAAATATGAAGCAGCTTTGAAATGGAGCATTTTGCCAATATCTTTCCTTTAGGTTCAAGAATCTAAGGGCCAATGTTACTATTCTAAATTCTAAATTCCCTAGGATACTTCTTTAGATGTTGATTCATCCAACTGACAAAATTGACATTAAAAATAACTGAAATTGGTAGTCATACAATACTGAGTCCTCATGAGATTTGCTTTAATGCTATGGACTAGGAGGAATTAAACTATTTGTGTATTTTGTATTACAACATTGACTTGATATGAACATGGATTATGTATGCACCTACTATACAGGGAAAAGGGGAGAAAATTAAATGAGCACCATGGATAAAACCTTGGACTTAAGTGTCAGACTTGTTTTTTCCCCGAAAGTGGTAGGTATTGCTGATGGAAAAATGTGAATAAAGATTAGATGTGCAAGTAAAGACATATTTTGTTGTCTTTCTTTGACCTAAAATTCAACACTGACCAATCTTGTTGCTTCATTTATGACACATGACCTCTCCCAGAAATTAGAGGCGGCCAATTTCCACATACCTGGGCCCCTCAGAGTGTAGTCTTTGGAAAATAACAACACTATTAGATGAATTCTCTTCAAGTAATTATTAATTAATTATAGCAGCAGTAATATCCATCAATTTATTATTGTAGCTAAAATGAAAGAACCTTATCAAGCTGATACATTTTTGAAAAAGTAAATAAAGCCAAATTGTATTGCTTAGAGTATACCTGGCATTCTTTTTCATTTTCATGTACGTACCGGTAATATCTTATTGTATAAATTGCTTTTCTTTTCACTTCAGCAGTAATGACAGATTTGCATATGTAAATGAATGTTCTACAAATAAAATATCTAAATTTCTAACATCAAATCTGTCATATTAAATCGATAGACCTTATCATAAATCTTGCTGTAAAGGGTGGAACCTCTGATTTCAATCCTATGACAGTAATGTACATCGCCATGTAGTCAATGGGCCCAAAGTTCAAATATATTAGCATATACTAGGGCCTGCTCCTATCATAGCAACAATTGGAATTGTCTCCAGAAGGCCAAACCCCCATGCTAGGACTGTATGCAGTACCCTTAACCATCAACCCACCAAGCTAATCATTGCAAGATCTAATCAAATTTCTGGCACTAGCTTTTAGACTCCCAAATTGTAGTGGCTGTGTGCAGTCATAGTACTTTAAGAAATGGCCTCCTATCCTCGTTGGGTTTTGCCGAATATTCATTTCATACCTGGGGTTTTAAGTTATTACTAATATAAGCAGACCTCTAGTCCCACCTATCCCTCAGGCCTCAGAGGTAGCACACAGGACAGGCAAGTACACATTACCTTTTTTGCTGAGTCATGGGTCTTGTACTATCTAATATATAAGATGCACATTACATATAAGGTCCATCCCGAGGTGAAGAAAATACTACAAGGCACAGCTGGGGCTTAATTTGGAGCAGTTTACTACTTTTCTATCATGATGAGGTACCATTCACTCTCTGCCCACCATGTAGATATACAGTAGATTCCCTCAAATGGGGTTAGCAACTTTATATATGTGTACAAGGTGTGCCTTATATGTCCCTCATGCAGTCAGCAAAAGTTGGGGAGGTCCACCTTATAGGCAGAGCTAGAATGACCAAAATTTCCCACTATTTGCACTTTACATGATGCAAAAGTTGAGGGGTGCGCTTTAGATATAGGTGTGCCTTATAGATGGGGTAATATGGTAATTATGATAAGAATGAATACATTTTCTTCTCCAATACTGGTTTTGCCACGATACTTAGCATGAACTCTGCTATTTTAACTGTTGAAATATGGTAATACATTTGCCATATGAAAATTTTTACCACTGTAAGCAAACTTTCCAGATTGTCTGTTATACCAAAGCATGTCAGTAATATGAAACTTAACATATCAATTCATTAAGATGGTTATTCAAATATTCAGGTCAGCATGGGAAGTCAGAAATAGATGAGGCTAAGATAGACATGATTGTTGGGTGCTGTGAGGACCTAATGGCACCACTAGGTGCCATCTTTAGAGAAAAGGATGAGGCTAAGAAGGTACATATTACTATGTAAAGAAATTGCTTATACTTACCCACCTATTTTTATCCCTGTGCACAGTAACTATACCTCATAACATTAAAAACAAGCTTTGTTTAAACAAATTTGGCCAGAATGTTCTGTCATAGAACATCATCAGCCCTTGTTAGTTCTCTGAATACTTGTTAACTAACACTTGTTAAGGTTTGTCTAAATAACACTTGTCTTGGATTAATTCCTCATCATTATTATCCACTCATTTTAAACAGGATGAAATGAAGAAGGAATTCCTCAAATCATTACCAGATGGACTTAAGAAGTTTGAGAACTTCATAGAAGGAGATAACTTTCTTGAAAAGCAGGTGAAGAGAATTTTTCTTATCTTTGCTTTTTATTGATATCAAAAAGCCTCTTTGTTACCTAATGGTGCATCCCATAATAGTGTGTAATATATATATATATATATATATATATATATATATATATATATATATATATATATATATATATATATATATATACATCAAGATAAATCCCTGCTGCATTAAAAACAGCTGCCTCAGGTGAGGATATTCTACATTAGATTAGTACTGGTCCAAACCACTCCCAACAGTGCCCTTTAGGATCCCTTTTAGGGTGCGTCGTACATGTGGGGGGCTCAGGGGGCTCTAGCCCCCCCAGATCAAAATTATGTGGAGTTCCACCCTCCCACATATTTTTGTTTTGTTTTCATCAAGGGCAAGTGGAACTAAAGAGGTAGTGCATGAAAGGGCAGAACTCATCACGGGCATGAAAAGGGGGAACTTTTCACGGGCGAGTGGAAGTAACAGGGGGTCGGACCTGTAATCACCCATTTTGCATACTTTTTTCAAATTCTTTTCGGCCCCCCCTAGCTTTGTCGCTGTGCTTCACTTGCGATTTTCGCCGCTTCGCCACTCGAGTATTTCTATCGAGTTCCACCTAAATTATTTGAGCTACGGGCCTGATATGTGAGGTATAACAGTAACCTAGTTTGCTGACAGTTAACCAACATTAACCTCAAGCTGATCATAATTCACACAAGATCACTCACATTGTTCACATTGTCTTCCAGAAATCATGGGCAGACATCGATATGGTTGATATCATGAGTCTCTTCCGTATGTTTGGTATTGATGAGACACTGGATAAGTACCCCAAGCTGGCTGGCCTTGTGGCCAGGGTCAAAGCTGAGCCGAAGATTGCTGCCTGGATTGCAAAACGTCCTCAGACACCAATTTAGACATACAAATAACAGATCAGTTTTTATTACTGACAAATAAATCAAGTGCAGAACACTTGTATACATTTAAAGTGTCAGAGTGGACCATTCTCTCCTCATTTACCTTCTTTTTTTATGGACAAATTATTTGTTTACATCATACCAAACAGATTATATGGGAGGATATAAAGTATACCACAAAAATTCTTTGAATAACCCTTAACTACTTCTACATCATGGAGGTGTTTACTTCATCTAAAAAACTAATACATTTGTTACTAACATTATTCAGTACAAGTAAGCATAGGATATCCATAAGTTTTACTGTTACTAAAACTATCAATATTTCTACTTTCTACTGTTATTAGTCATCACGATTTATTTCAGAGATGACACTATCTATTGAGCTCAATGTGGACTTGACTTAACACGTGAGGTACTACCTGTAATCAGAGAGCAGTAAATATATGATCACTAAAACAGATTAAAAAAATAAGAGATATAACTAGGATTAATTTTTACTGCTCCTATTGCTGAATTCCTGAGGACACTACTCCAGATTTCGCTCCATCTCGAAATTGACACTTAACTGAATAAATGGGACTATATACACTCGTGTATATGCATATAATTAACAGCGGCGAGTGGTCCGCCCTCCCGGTACTACTTGTTGCGCGCAACAATACAGCGCTCCATTTGGTAACTATGGCAAAGCTACCCCCTGCTATATAAGTCGGCGCTGCCATTCTATCGGCAGTCGGGCTCTGCTATTCATACGGTGCACAACACCCCTGTGCTGGGGGTTGGCACAAAATTTAATTTTTTACCGGTTGCCAAAGTTGATTGGGCTTCATCAACACTACCATTCGTCTTTTAACCTGGCAAAGTTGGTTTCTACCTAAATTCTGGCCAGGATGGGCCGCAGAAAACCAAATAAGAAGACATTTGAGCCTGACTCAGGACCGCCGAGCGGTGTTAGGAGATCTGTCAGAAGGCAAGGGCCTCCTGGGTCGTCCGTTACAGACCAGCCCACAGATCCTCTACCCGCTGATGGGATGACAAACGCTATGTCAGACGAGCTGACGGATTTGAAGATCCGGACGGAGGCTGTGGAGGAGAATCTGGCAAAAATCCTGGATAAGTTGGATGTTTTGACTCCAGAGGGCGCCGGCGGGGGCAGCGATCGAGACACGACTTCCAGGCCACGACGGCTGTACAACAGATCGAGAGGTGGATCTAGATCAAGTTCAAGCTCCGGCAGTGATAGCTCTCGCTCCAGGTCGAGGTCCAAGCATAGATCAAGGAAACCAAGGGGTGAGTTCGACCAGCGAAATTTTTTAGGTCACAAAAAAAATGTTGACAGCCTAGAAAAATTACTAATGGTCAATGTTCGTTTAGTCAGTGCCAAACTTGAACAAGGTGAAGAAGTAAAATATATTCTTGACCACATAGAAATGCTGCTGGAGAAATCTGCCACCAGAATATTTACTCTCAGCTCACTTGTAAATTATGACAAGAGTGTCAAAGAGCGAGCTGACAAGAAGGGTATAAGAGCGTTTGAGACTGTGGAGAATTGTGACATCCTATGACACTTGAGCTACGATGGCACATACACAGCCCAAAAGTTGGCTAAGTCATCCAAACCTGTTGTCAAAAAATCAGCTAGCTCAAAAAATCACTGTTATGCTTACAATAGGCCCGAGGGCTGCAAATTAAATCCCTGTCGTTACAGGCACGTCTGTAGCTCATGTGACTCTGGGAACCACTCTGCTGACAAGTGTCAGAAGAATGGCTCGGAGAAGTAGGATGTTGCCTCTGGGGAGGGTCGTGCCTCCAGATTAGCTGGCCATGCAGAGGCACTGTTGGTTGACCCCCCTGTTGAGGATTGTGTTCTTGGCAATGTTATGCCAGATATTCCAGTTATTGATGAATGTTGTCAAAAGCCACCAGTAGAGGTGGACTTGTTGAATTTTGCCAGCTCTGAAAATAATTTTGTGGAAAACCTTAATATTATCGGGTTTACCACAAGGAGTATTCCAAATGTTGGGGAGTTTTATCCCATTTTTGATGTAAAGTGCTCAGGTAATGTTAGTATAAACATTTACCAAAGTTGTGTTGACGGTACATGTTCTTGTCAACATTTTATTGGTGGCCACAAGGCCCAAATTTTGCCATGTAGATTGGCATGTTTCCTAAGACAGGAAGGTGTTATAAATTTACCCAAACGTGACTTAGATTATTTGTGGTCGGGTTTTGTAGAAGGTTTCAAAATTGTTGATCCTGGTTGCAAAACAGAGTATGAATGTGTGAATAACAAGTCAATTTTTCAGGGTAATTTTTATAATGAAATGTGTGAAATTGTTAGGGAAGAACTCCAGGATGGTTCCATTTTTGAAGTAACCTCCAAACCTAGATGCATACATGCCCTTGGCGGTGTCCCCAAAAGTAACGGTAAATTAAGACCCATTACTGATTGTAGTATGCCCAGAAAAAGGAGTATTAATAATTTTATGGATTCAACTTTTAAACCTTTTTCATATAAATCCATAAATTCTGTCACAGCAATGTTGAACAAAAATGATTTTATGAGTGTTGTTGACTTAAAGTCCGCCTATAGGTCTATCAGTGTCTATGGGGAGCACCAGAAATTCCAGGGTTTTTCATGGGATATGGGCGATGGTAAAAAATTTTATCAGAATAATCGCCTTACCTTTGGACTCAGATGCGCTCCCTACATATTCAACCAGATCTCTGACTTTCTGGCTAAGGTGGCAAATTTTTATGGTATTGATAGATTGGTCAACTACCTGGATGACTTCATCATTATTGCCAACTCTGAAAGTGAGTGTCGCCGTCAGAGGGACCTTTTAATCGAAATTATGGAATATTTTGGTTTTAAAATTTCCAGAGATAAGGTTACTGACCCAAACAGAATTTGTACCTTTTTAGGTATCACCATTGACTCCCATAAAATGGAATTAACATTGCCTAAAGAGAAAGTTGACAAGTTAGCCCATGCTATAGACAGTTGCATTTATAAGAAATTTGCCAGTAAAAAAACCTTACAGAGTATTGGTGGCTTGATGTCATTTTGTTCCCAGGTGGTGAGGGGGGGCCGTACTTTCAGTAGAAGGGTTTTTGACTTGATGGCAAAGGCTAAGGAAAGGGGTGTCATTAAGTTAAATCCAGGTATCATAAAGGATTTTTTGTGGTGGAAGGATTTTTGTAAGATTTTTAATTGCAAAAATTTAATCTTGAATGATGTTTATAATAAACCCATGGTATCTGATGCGTCCATTCTAGGTTATGGAGCATGGTGTGGTACAGATTTCCTTTATGGATCTTGGGATAACGTTGACAACTCTAAATTGGGGATAGGTCACTGGGTTGCCCCTCCAAAGTATGACAATATTGATGTTCATGAACGTAATATTAATGTGTATGAACTATGGCCCGTTCTAGCCGGTTTAAAGAGATGGGGTCATTTATTCAAGAACTGCCGTCTGAACGCTGTAACGGATAACATGCAGGTGTTGGCAATGTTGAACACAGGCAGAAGTAAAAACCCACTTTGTATGGAGTGGCTGCGTGAAATCTATTGGCAATGTTTTGTATATAACATTGATATCTACTCAACATATATAAAGTCCGCTGATAATATTCTGGCAGACCAATTGTCAAGATTGGACTACAAAAATGTTCTTGCCAAGTGTGAAAAAACTTTGTCTGAAAATAATATGTGTATCTAAAAATTTTTCAGATCCCAGATTGAGGTCCCTGTTAAGAAAGCAGGAGGAATTTGTGAATTCGGGTGTTGCCATGACAACCATGAAAACCAGAAAGCAACAATTTAAGAGGTACAGCAAATTTTGTAGGAAATTTTCCCTAAAAACTTATCCGTGTTTGCCATCTCAGGCCTCTTTGTACGCCACTTATCTGGCGGATAAGAAGAAACCAGTCTCCATCAGGAATTATATTTCGGCTGTATGGTTTTTTCAGAAGTTGCATGGTCACCCTGACTACAGTAGTAGTTTTATCCTGAAAAAGACTCTAGATGGTATTGAGCGGTGTCAAAGTTTAACCAGAGTTGTTAAATATCCACTTACCACTGTTGACATGTTTAAAATTTTGTCAACCCTGAATATGACTCTAATATTGGATAGGGTTTTCTGGTGCGCCATTCTGGTACTGTTCAGGGGAGTTTTGAGGTGTTGCCATGTAGTGGACTCCATACATTCACTAAGGGTGAGGGATGTTGTATTAACTAATGATTATGTAAAACTTCACATTAGGACATCTAAGACAGACCAATTTGGCCACGACCCTTACGATATTTACCTAGTACTCGATGAATCTTCTCCTTTTTGTCCATCAAAAATTTTGGCAGAGTTGATACAGACTGCTAATGGCAATGTTAATCGGAAACTATTCAGTTTTCCATCAGGTGGCAGGAGCAAATGCTTGACATATTCATATGTAAATACGCGTTTAAAATTTTTGTCTGTCAAAATTGGCTTAGTAGATGAGAATGTTAGTACCCACTCACTACGCCATGGTGGGGCTACCTTCCTAAAGTCAATTGGCCTTTCAGTAGAAGACATAATGAAACGCTCCAACTGGAAATCCAGATGTGTGTATAAATACTTGCATGATTCAAGATGTGATTTGTTGAAACTTGATGTATTACCATCTATTAATGTGTAATAATTGTTACTCCGTGATGTTCCATGTGTTTGCCGGGTGGTTGGCCATTTTGTATATTCAGATCAATTCCACCAAACACATGTCTCTGTTCAATTATTATTATTATTATCATATCCAGTAATCAATTCAATACCGTCATCACTTATCATAATGTTAATATACCGGTAAATACCTTAAAGTCATCCTAGTATTTATTATAATGTTAATATACCGGTAGCTTCCTAGTGGGTCATCTTGATATTTATTATAATGTTAATATACCGGTAAATACCCTTAGTCATCCTAGTATTTATTATAATGATAATATATAATATGTGGTTTCCATGGTAATCAACTTCATCTCTTTATTATTCAATATACCGGTTACTACCCTAATATAATAATCTACCGGTAGTGGTTAACCGGTATATGTAGTCGCCCCTAGTTAACTTATGGGACTATATACACTCGTGTATATGCATATAATTAACAGCGGCGAGTGGTCCGCCCTCCCGGTACTACTTGTTGCGCGCAACAATACAGCGCTCCATTTGGTAACTATGGCAAAGCTACCCCCTGCTATATAAGTCGGCGCTGCCATTCTATCGGCAGTCGGGCTCTGCTATTCATACGGTGCACAACACCCCTGTGCTGGGGGTTGGCACAAAATTTAATTTTTAATTTTAATAATTGTCTTCCATTGATTGTTAGTTTTAAGATTTTAGTCTAGGTGCTGATTGTAACCTAGGGTTCACTTTTTATTGACTGATACTGCTTTGAATAAAGCCATTTTGTATATTCAGATCAATTCCACCAAACACATGTCTCTGTTCAATTATTATTATTATTATCATATCCAGTAATCCATTCAATACCGTCATCACTTATCATAATGTTAATATACCGGTAAATACCTTAAAGTCATCCTAGTATTTATTATAATGTTAATATACCGGTAGCTTCCTAGTGGGTCATCTTGATATTTATTATAATGTTAATATACCGGTAAATACCCTTAGTCATCCTAGTATTTATTATAATGATAATATATAATATGTGGTTTCCATGGTAATCAACTTCATCTCTTTATTATTCAATATACCGGTTACTACCCTAATATAATAATCTACCGGTAGTGGTTAACCGGTATATGTAGTCGCCCCTAGTTAACTTATAAAGCAGATACACAGATTTAGGCTTTATGAGCTTTATGAACTTCTCTTCAGTTCTGTTCAGTGGACTACAAGTCGATTTTTTCCCAAGACAATATCTACCAATAGACATTGGCCTACTTTCATCATTACACTGTCAAAGCACTACATAATTGATCTGCTATAAATTTGGGTGTATATTTACAATAAAAGGAAAATAGTGTCAAGTTGTGGAAAGCTCCTCCAATATAAAGGAAACAATTGTCAAGTATTTACTGTTCATATGTGCAGTGAGACATGCACAGTTCATCTCTTGTCATGTTAGGTCCCCTTATTTGTCTGATCAGTGACATTTCAAACTATACTTGACACCTAATCATATCTGTTGACATGTCTACAACATACAATTCAAATTCCTAGTACTACCGGGTCTGCAATATCTCCATGAAATAGAACAGGTATTACAGACATAGAGAATGCTCAAAATAAATCCTCAGGACCACTTGCAGTGGATCTTTTCAATGAAGAATTTGATGCAAGAATAAGGTTCAGCAGGTAATATTATGTGTGTGTGTAAAATGATTTTTTTAATAAATATTGAAAGTTGATGGTATGACAGGACTGTCCATTGCAGTCCATGCAAGGACTGCTCAAAATATAGGCTTCCATTTACAATGCCCCTTTATTGTTGGCTCATACATATGAGACATTTATGTTATCTTTGTGACCTAGTATCCCCCCCAAAAAAAAAAAATCAAAATTTTCCATGATTACATAAGTAAACAATGTTGACAATGAAGGGTGATGCAGTCAAACCCTATAGCAATACTACATAGAGCACCATTGTCAAACATGTGGTGCTCTGTAACCCGTTTTGTGAATATTAAGGATCCATAAGGTAAAAGTTCTCACAAACATAAAATGTACATCATGAGCGGAAGGTTCTCGACAGTATTGTGCATGAAGTGGAGGAGCTCCAATTGAACAGGATTGTCAAACCTGGTTTTGGCTCACCCTGCTATCGGGCCACAATGGCCCGATTATTTGCTTAAAGGCATCATTGGGCTATAGGAGGGTGGAAGGTTTTGAGGTGTAGGTACATGCAGTAATTAAGCTGCCAGTATTAATCTCCACCGTAACTTAATAAACTAGGAACTACTTCAAATTATTCACCTTGCTTTAACTAATTTACTATATCATATGGGGAATTCACTAGCGTCAAGTGGCAAAGTCTTGTGTCTAAAATCTCAAGCCCACTCCGAAAAGAAGACACAATGGGCAAGTCAGCTCTGAAGTTTTATTGACACCCGCAAGAATACATATAGATGTCTAAAACAATTCTGATGATCTTCATGGATCAGCAGAACTCCAATTGTAAGAAATGTACATTTCCTTCACCGATCTTAGGTTATTGCTAAATTTTCATGAATCAACATTTTAATCACTTCCCATTGACATTCAAACTTCACGAATAAATCCTTCACCGGATTTTCAAGCCTTAACCATATGGTTTTGTAAACTCCATCGAATAATCCAAATAAGAACTTCTAATAGGTGTTCATGGTTGAGTGAGGAAGAGCAATCTTTAACATCCAATGCGATGTATGTATCTTTATCTCACGATTTTGGCTTGGACAGTGCTTTTTTGCTCATAACCCCCGTGCATTATCAAGCCATAACCCTACTCTAACACCTTTTGGACATCTTCAAGAGGCTGCTAGTTTCAATCCGGACATGTTTAATAAATTGGAGAAGTATACAATGTCAACTCCTCCATACGTTTTCCAGTTAAAACCGTTTAGGGTTCAACGGGGAATCGATCCCCGGCCGCTGTGGCAGGAGACGAGCTCGCTGTCCACTATACCAAGGCGACCGGTGGTAGAAATGAATCTACATCAAGGATTTGAAAAAGTTGTCCGACATACCCGATGTTTACACACCTCGTTAGCCTAGAATCCATGGAACCTGGTGGAGTTATTAACAGGAAAACATCGTTAGATATCCTATATGAACATGCCATGCCTAAATTCTCCATTTTCTTCGAAATAAATAAGAATCCAATGATTTTCCATAGCGATACATGTCGGCACCCACCCCGTCGTCCGTCCGGCTGACCTACATACGGGACCTTCCCACACTGTCAACACGGCGGCTTGGCAAACCGAGCGGATCGTATGCACTTACAAAATATCTTCTCATGGATTAATTCTGGGGTTATAAGGTAAGAAATTGATACAAAATGGAGGAATCTATGAGATAAATGCCTTAATGCATGTTATGGGAACGCACTCGTGAATTTACGGGTTAATAATCCACTCCCCCTACGGGGTCGTGGATTATTAACCCGTAAATCCACTCGTGCGTTCCCATAACATACATTAAACGCATAATATTTCAATCAGGGTGGTACTGGCTAGGTAGAGGGTAGGTAGAACTGTCCCTTTTGAATTCTTAAGTCCCCCAGAGACCATCTCTATTTACTGTGTTTTGACTAATACTGTCCTTTCCAGAATATATAATTTCTCCTTGTGAGCTGATGACTATACAATGTTCCTCTTGATTCCAGGATGAACTGTGCTTCCAGCTACTCATCGACAATCCACACCCTTCCTGGCCCTGCACCTGCCTTATATACTCACCTCACACCGGCTGCTTTTACCCGACACCTCCTGGACTTTGCTTCCCCAGTGATATGGGAAACCTTATAGGAGTGTATTCTGCTTGTTCATAACTAATCATCCCCCCATGGTGGTAAACATCTGATTGCACTTTGGACTCCACCCTGGAACATTTTCTTATTATATGGCTAATATCGACGACACTATAGATTAGTACTACTTATGCCGTATTCAATGGGGGGGGTGGAATACGATCCTCACATATTCAGCGGTGCCATTTTGAAATGTATACAGAGCTAATTAGTTTCGTATTTAGGTATGGTTATTAGAAGTTTTACGCAAAAAAGTATGATTGAACTAGTTAAATAATATGTTATGAATTGTTTAAGGTATATCTAAGTATCAGGGCCATGTTAAAAAAGAAGATATTGCCCTGCGCAAGGAACATTTAATTCGAAACTAAAAACAGCGGCTAGCTCCGTATCATGTGACCTACTTCGTCGAGCAAGGTGTCATGGCGGATCAAAACAAACTGGGACAACTTGACGCATTGAAAATCAGTAAATATCGCTGTGTTTCCTTATTTAAAAGCAAATTCATCCTTAGAGCCATATAATAAATGCAAATGTCAACTCACAGTGAATAATTTAGCATCAATACGGGACAGCTACACCTTGGGGAATAAGATGCTAAATTATTCACTGATCTTTGACATTTGCTTATTTATTTATATACATTGGCTCTCTATGAGTCACCCATGGACTCTGATCCCCTAGCTCCTAAATGTTGTTTCCCACTTGTTTTTGATTACTTTTCGAACCATTCTACTGGTTCTGGTTAGGACCGAATTCTTATATACAAATATCACTCCACCATGTTTTAGCCCACTATATCAACGTTATTTGTATACTTTTAATACGACTTGCTGTCTTAAATAAAATATCTTTTCTGTTGTCTCGCCTTACCTTTTATATTCTTTTTATCTCCCCAATACCCATATTTTCAGAATTCCCCCTAACTCACAAGGCCCCCCCCAGAATACATTCAAGGTCTGTCTTCGGGCCTTGATGTAGTGTTACCTTCTTACATCAGTTCCGACCACACCTATTCATACCCCTTATTATCCTTTCCTGAAAGTACCCGGGTTCCTCCACCTAACCGTACAACTGTTAATCCTAATTTTTGCTTTTTAGTAATGTCTGTATATCGCTCTTCCTCTCTCTTTTTTTTACTTCATCACTTGTTTCATATTTTCGTCTGTACATATATATATATTCTTTACTCACATTATTTTCATGCTCGTCATTATGTATATTTATATATGAATTCATACACACATTTAGCCGCTTAGTTTATAATGTACATAGCTATAATTGCGTGATTATAATAAAATCCAATAATAGTTGCTAACTATCTTCTTCAAGTAAAGCCTTTATTACTTAATTTTATAATCCTTCGTATTCTAAAATTTCCATATTCTTATCTTTCAACTATTGCAAGTGCTCACACGTACTGAGTCTCATAGCATGCTTCGTTCCCATCAGTACCAAATATTGACTGGACTCTCAATGCTATCATTACGGCAACTATTGCAACTGGAGTCTACAATTCCTGATCAGACTGCAAAATAGCACATGGCCAGCTGGTAGGCACTTGCCTTGGTAAGTAGTAGGTACATTTATACACACATATATTTATATATTCCAAAAATAGTACTCAATTATATGCCTTTAAATAAATCTCTCACCGCGCCTCATTTAAACAAAATAGGCGTTACCACCACAAGAGTAATAATTCCTTCAAGACGCTTCCACTCAAATGATATAATCAAACTGTGTTATGGATGCAAGTAGAAATATAACAACTCTTTCAGTTACCTGGAAAACATGGGCATATGCACACACACACACACGTACACACATCCCCACAATTGGTCCTTGTGAGGTAAATTCCTTGTGAGGTACCCTTATGAGGTACCTCCATTTACGGGGAGAGAAGCACCTTATGAGGATGGCCTTATGAGGTACTTTTCAGGTATCTCATAAGGTACTTTCAAAGTACCTCGTAAGGACACACTGTGAAACTGTGTGTGTGTACATCATAAGGACTCTGTGTGTAACTGTGTGTGTACCTCAAAGGAAGGTACAGTGTAACTGTGTCTGTGTACCTGACAAGGCTAACATCAGAGTACCTCATAAGGACCCATTCGGTAACTGTGTGTGTGTGTACCTCATAAAGAAACAATGTAACTGTGTGTGTACCTCATAAGAACACTCTGTGTAACTGTGTGTACCTCATAAGGCTAACATCTGGGGGACACTGCACAACATTATAGTGTTGCTCACGACGCTTATGACTAGAATAATCGTCAGGAGCAACCCACTACTGGTCAGTATAATCAGCCCCTAATATGTAAAAATAAAAAGTGGCCACTAATATTGGTTTCTATTTAGCTACATGTACCCCACAGTGTTCTCCAGTTAAAAAAGTCACACTATGTTGTAGTCTTGAATAGACAACTCTGAAATGATGTCCTGCTCTAGGGCACAGGCGCAGCACTTAAACAGTCATAAGCCTTCTTTGAAAAGCCTAAGCACATTCTGAATTTAGTATGTGTGGCCACTAAAGTGAAAGGGTTAATTGTGTATTTTTCTTCCCTTTTCTGAGTAAAGGCTAGATAATCATTACATAAATGTTGAGATACTAAAAGTGAAAGATAAATAGCCAGGTCAAAATATAGAGGTGCAGTAAACATAGTTAGGTCATGTACTTAACTACAACATAGTACAGAATGTAACAGATAATAACTCGCTCTGATTAACACAGAGTCAAATAATATTTCTGTAGATGAAGCTATATAGTTACCCCTTCTGTTATACACAGTACATCGAGTCTCATTCTATACAGGTTAATTACCCTAAGTTAATTACCAGACTATACTTTCAATATCTGTTTGGCACATTTGTCTGAAAACAGACCATCATCTCTTAATTGTTTTTTTTTTTCCTTTTCAAAAAGCTAGATAATCATCCAATAAATGTTAAGATACTGCAAGTGAAAGATGAATAGACAAAGAGATAACTAAGGTTTTTCGGGGCTTAATTAATTGTAGATTTTGATCTCTTATGTACAGATTAATAATTGGCCTAGCTTAACCCCATGTGGGGGAATGGATAGATGGATGTAAATATGAAGATAAAACAATTAGACAGTCAAATATAGTTCATATAATATATTATCAAACCAAATACAGATACAATAGTAATAGAATATACTAGTCACCAGTCAGCAATATATGGGCAGATCCACTGAGCAATGTCTGGGCCTATTTTGAGAGGATTTTAGCTTTGAGGAGCTACAGTAATAAATGTAGACCACTATTGTTCATTATATTAGTCACATCTGATAGAAAACATCTTGAGCTTTAAGTAGAGGGCAAATTCATGTATATCAGCCTATAATTTGACGAGTTACGGAGGCTCGAAGTTGGACAATACACCAAAAATGCCCTTTTTTGTCCAATTTTTCACCATTCCCACCTATATATTTTTAAGCTAGGCAGTATTAGAGTGTGATGAACCTAATTTGCCTTTGGTGAGAGGTCATAGCTATCTATTAAAAACACTTTGGCCATGTCCCTTCCTCAACTGTCTTTCACACATGTGTTATAATATCAAACTGTGAGTTTTGATGGTAAATAAATGAAAGTGCTGGTTTGCTGCAGATATGAGCTAGGTCTCATAAACCAAAATTCAACTCCCCAAAATGTAACGTATGTGAGGTACACTTTTATTTGTATGTAGGCTATCTAAATAAATGGTTCTTTATTTCTAGTCTATTCTAGTGTAGTATGTATATGAATTGAATGATTGAAACAAAAATCATGTCTCAAGTCTGCATAGTAAGGCCACAGAGGGGGTCTTTTGGTATCGGTGTGGAAATCCTCACATACGTAACGAAAATATGTGGAGGAGAAAAGAAATGTTTCCTGTTGCCCTGGCAGGAATGACCGAACACTGGAAGTCACTCAGAGGATCTCAAATTATCTAAGCTCACAGTCTACTGTGATTTTGCAGCTCCATTTACACTGAAATTTCTCAAAAAGGTAAGGAATTCTAATCAGATTCTCATGAAGTAGTGTGTGTTATATATATGAGGGCCTGCAATTGTCTTAGATTGCATGGAAATGATGTATTTTGGGTTATATTTCCCTCTGATTGAAAGTCCCAAGCCCTAGACTGGCCATAGCAGCTTGGTGATGCCATTTAATTTGGCCAGGAAGCCCCATACTCTTTAAGGCTTTATTTTCCTCACATACGTAACGTTTTCACTGCGGAATGGAAATTGCCCTTCCTGAGCTACTCCTGCTGTATATCTATCCCCAAATTATTATTATTTGTTGAAATTAGGGCCTACCTTTACTGCTAGGGCTCAATAGGTCCAGTTTGGATATTTTGATATGACACCCCAGCCTGTCTGGGGTGAGAAGTGTTGATTATTTTTCAAAGTTTTCACCTCCCATACCCTAAAAGTGCATTATTTTGCGAGATTACCTGCTCTTACCATTGTTTATTTACTCCTAGACCTACAATCAATCATTTCAGTACATATAACCTCTCTTTTGGTATGTACTTTGCCAGCAGTATTCATTTCCCCCCCCCTCCTCAGCATTTCGTGAGGTGTTTACTATATGTGTTGCACCAGACACCTCCTAATAGAATTTTTGAAATAAATTGGTTGATAATCTTATAAAAGTGTCCCCATATAATATCCTGGATAGAATTAAGGCACTTACCATTTAAATTTTTGCAAGTTTCCCACAAATTTGAAAATGTTACGTATGAGAGGTTTTGTTCATTTTGGTTACAATGTGTACTTCAGACCCACCCAGACTATACATAATTCACCATTATATGCTCATATGGTTCCCCAAACTAAAATAGTAGTGAATGTAGCAATCCTTAGTAGGTATACATGTCTAGATGCATGTGGCAACTCCTGCACGTGGTCACAGCCAGATTTTTCTTGTCTGAGTAAAGGCTAGATAATTACTATATAAATGTTGAGATACTGAAAGTAAAAGATAAATAGCCAGGTCAAAATATAGAGGTGCAGTAAACATAGTCACGTCATGTACTTAAAGGCCCACCTCGCAATGCCCTGGTAGTGCTTTTGGGGATATATGATTGGTCAAGGAGAGGAGGCTGAGGGACCATGCAGGGCCCTGAGACATGTGGTGTATGTCACCCTAAAGTGTTGACACCTCCAGGGTCAGAGGTCACAGACCAGAAAAGTAGCAGTTGGGTTTGAATCTAGACACCAAAACAAAAAGCTGTCATCTTCTAAACAGCCATTATACCAGAATGACAAATTCTAGAATTTACACCAATCACCTCATGCTAACACATATATTTAGGTGTGTGAACATGACAAATCAACTGTTAGTCCTTAGTTAGAAATTAGCAGATTTCTATAAGGCTGTGCCCAGTCTCAGGCATCCACATGGTGTTGTGTATGTATGTGAACCATACAACTGGTACTTTTAGTGAATAACCAATCAGGGGGACTACTCTGTGTCTGCCTATCATTCACATAGACAAATGGTTTTCTGTGTAGAAAGATTTGAATTTACATCTGCTATTACCTGAATATAAGCTAACAATATGAAATGAATTTTAGATAGCATCATTTGCCTTAGGTTCACTCATACTTGTGCAATTTTAGAAAAGCAAGAATAAGATATGTCCTTAGTATTCTTTGGATACATTGCTGACCTGTGTACATCAGAGGGCATTTAAAAAGGGGTGTGGCATGCAGTTCATATAGTCCAGTGGGGCCTTTAACTACAACCTAGTACAGAATGTAACAGATAATAACTCGCTCTGATTAACACAGAGTCAGATGATATTTCTGTAGACGAAGCTATATAGTTTCCCCTTCTGTTATACACAGTAGATCGAGTCAATACAGGTCAATTACCCTTGTGTGTACCTCATAAGGACTCATTCGGTAACTGTGTGTGTGTGTACCTCATAAAGACACAATGTAATTATGTGTGTACCTCATAAGAACACTCCGTGTGTGTACCTCATAAGACTAACATCTGTGGGACACTGCATAACATTATACTGTAGCTCACGACCCCTATGACTAGGATAATCATCAGGAGCGACCCGCTACTGGTCAGTATAATCAGCCCCTAATATGTAGAAATAAAAAGTGGCCACTAATATCGGCTGCTATTTAGCTACATTTACCCCACAGTGTTCTCGGTTCAACAGGGGCACATTGTCATGTCATCTACTGAACATGCAGCATATTTGATACACTTATCTAAGCTAGAGCTAACACTTTAACACTATGGGAGTGGTCTTTTGAGAGGGGTGTTGTAGACACTAAATTGATCCAAATTTTGAAGGCAATTGAGTTACAGTTGCAAGAAAACTAGTATTCTTATGTCCGGTCTTGCTTTTATAGATCCTCATCAGTCTGTCTCTTCACCATAGCAGGTGAATTTAGCAAAAGTCATGGCTTATATAATTTTTTTCCAAGAGTGTTCTGACATTCTTCCAGTCTCTTCTGGAAGAAACCTGGAAGAAACCATACGAGATCCAGCCCTGAATGAGTGTAATACTATGAAGATATCGAAAAGGGTATCTCTACTTTGAATCAACTTAAAGTTCCAAAAGTGCTTTTCTCAGGTCATTGGAACTATTTATGCCAGTTAGAATTTTGAATTAATTTTGTGTTATGCCCTGTATAATGAGATAAGATTATTCCAATGCCTTTTGGTGCTGGTAACATTCATTATGCAAGGGATGCACTATTCAAGGTTCATATATGAAATGGCGGATGATATCAGAGAGGGCCTTATGAAGAGGCAGCATGCTATGAATCACAGTGCTGGTATATTTAATAGCATATGGAGTGACATGGCTGTAGATGGCACATGAGGCTTTCGTACAGACTAGAAGGGATAATCGGTGCTACTCCGAAACCTAGGGAATATCTGAAACAAAACAACTTCAGCAAATTCAGCATAAACAAGAGATAATACCAAGAATCAAATCATACTCAAAAGACAAACAAGTGCTACAAGACAAGCTTAAATTGACCATCTTAACATTCAACATTATGATGGCCTCGCAGTCTTGGGAATAACCTCTCTCAGACCATCCTGATCCAGGACGTTTCTACATTACATCACACATCCCATGGTGCTGTGTGTTTGGTGACCAGGAGGACACATTTATAAACACATGGGGCTAGTTGGGTGTCTCCCCACCCCAATGTTAGAGGGGGATACACAATACTTTCCACTTCTTTTTTTTTCAAATAATACCTCTGCTAACTCTACAACTGTAAGTTTGATTACTTTTGGCATTTTTCCCCATATTTTGTTAACAATGATGATCTCAAATCTTTTAAGGTCACTATTGCATTAATGCATCATTCCCAGTGATTGTTATTGTCATGAATGCAGGCCTGGAGAGTAACTCGCCAGAGATACACTCATGCCAACTCTATGGGGTTGATACTGCATCATGATGACTAATATGCTGAATCACTCCTTTTATGAAAAAAAAAAATATGTAAAAAAAATATTTTTCAAAAAGTTATGGACATTTTCTTGACAATATCTGAGATATTTAAATGTAATAGTGAGCCCCACGGCCCACTAAGGTCATGACACTGGTGTCAGATGGCTATCTTGCACTCGAGTGAAAATTGCTATAAAAAGGTGGGGTGCAGGTGGATCTGTCTGTAAATGCAGGAAATTCTGTGAGGATCAGCAGGAAGATTAAACAGATGCATTTGAAAAAACTTGACCTAAAGGATTCTTTTTTAAAGTGTTTTATTGGGAAAATACTGAGTACATTGTAACCGGTATTTATACCTAGCATCCACGCATTGTGGTACGTCCGCTAGGCCCCCTGTAGGAGACATATACATTTATGGTTCAATAGATATAAATGACATGATGTCCGCCTCGAAGGAATAATGTTACACAGTTCTATGATATAGGAAAGAGAACAAGTTCACAATTATCTTACTTAGCTAGGGAAAGTGGTGGGGATGAGATGAGATGAGGGATGAGGATCTGGTACCAACACAGAGTAAGCGTACAATGAAACTTTTAGATAAAACAATTTGGATAATCAGATATTATCTTACTCTTGAATTTTTCCAACGTAGGTATATGGGTGTACTGAGCTTTTAATTGATTCCATCTGACTCTGGCTCTATAATAAGCACTTCTTAATACTACAGGCTTTAGTAAGTGCAGAATTATCAATCTTTTTCCTGTGTGTAATTGAGTTGGAAGATGTCTATGGTCAACATATTCTATTTTCTGTGCTAGTTGAAAAGCGTAGAAAAGCAAGTGCTGATCTCTTCTTAAATCTAGTTCAGAGCAATTGCTTGCATGTCTAATTTCTACTGTAGTCATTCGAGGGTTTTCTTCAAGTTTTACCATATAGGCTACTCTTAAAGCCCAGTTCTGTAGTAGTTGAAGTTCTTTTGTTTCACCTCTATGGTCCCTATCCCCAATAAAGTCACCGTAATCAAAACATGGTAAAATCATCGACTTATAGATGTCAACAGCCGTCTCAGGATTTATAAATTTTCTAATCCTGGATAGTTGATATATTCATGTTTGATGGTTCTAATAGTGTTATTTCTATGTTCAATAAATTTAAAATCAGTATCTAAGGTTAGGCCAAGGTATGGGAAGCTATGTACTCTTTCGAGTATAACATTGTTTAAAGTAAAGACACTATTGTCCTGGTGGACATCATTATATAACATCCATTTAGTTTTCTTTTCATTGACAGTCAGGGAGTTCTGTAGGCACCATTCCTTGATTCTTGTCAAAGCTTTTCGCATTTCTTCTGGGGATGTGACAGAGACTACGGCATCATCAGCATATAGTGTCATGTTATAATCACAGGCCTTAGACAAGGAGTTAACATATATAGAAAATAGGACAGGACCCTAAACGGAGCCCTGGGTCACCCCATGTGTTATAATTTTAGAGCTGGAACAGTTATCATGAGCTATTGTTATTTGATTTCTATTTGATAGGTAATTCCTGAAAAAATTACAAGTCCTAGTGTTTAGCCCTAAAAGTGATAACTTTCCCAATAATTTTGAGTGGAAAACAGTGTCAAATGCTTTTTTGTAATCAAGTTATATGCAGTATGTTGGTTTTCCATTAATAATGTTGTTTATAATATTACTTAGGTGCTCAGTGACTGCGCTTAGGGTTGAACGTCCCTTCCTGCACCCATGTTCTGTGGGACACAGAAGACTATTGTCTTCCATGTAGTTTTGTAACATATGACAGACAATTTTTTTTCTAGGATTTTACCATGGAGCTGTAAAAGGCTAATTGGTCTTAAGTCATTAACATCTAATGAGTTTGGTTTTTTATGAAGTGGGACAATTGTCCCTTTCTTCCATGTATTAGGAAAGGTACTACGTCGTACACATGTGTTGTACAAGATCAAAATTACATTAGGGATAGACATGAAAGCATCTTTTATAATAAAATGTTTACAATGTTTAATAGCTGATGGCTTCCTGATATTAATAGTCTTTATATATTTCTTTAAATTGAGATAGGAGATATTGTACATTAAATTTGAATCTGGAACTGGTACACCGTATGGATTCTGCTCCAGAGTGTATGTAGTAGGTGGGGGAAGTGCATCTGCTAATTGTTTACCAATGTTAGTGAAACAGCTATTTATATACTCAGCACATTCAGCAGGTGGGATTATTAATCCATTCGTATTATTTCTTAACTTGATGAGAGTGCTACTTGGGTAGCAGTATACGGATGGCATTCCAGAATTTAACAGGGTCAGTTTTCCTGAATTCAAGTAGATTCCTGATCTCTTTTTTTTTGTTTTGGAAAATTGCTGTTTTAACAATGCGTTTAAAGTAATTGGCAAGTCTTCAGTTTTGTTCAGTGTTTCTTGCTTTTCTATATAGCTTATCCCTGACGCGCATTAATTCAAGATCATCATCCGTAAGCCAGAGAGGTGTATATTCTGGAATGGTGATGGACCTTACAGGGCACATGCCTTCAAGGGTGCTAGTTATAACATTCAAGATGGTCGCCCACATATCATTTGGGTTTTTTCATAAGTACCACATCTTCCCAATTGTAGCTGATTAATAATTTTTTGAAAGTTAAAAAATCATATCTTCTATAGGACCTTGCCATAACTCTTTTTTTCTTAATTTTTGTTCTGTCACATTTTAGAACCATATAAATAGGAGTATGATCCGATACATAGTAATCGAGTGACCCTTGAAAAGCCACATTGTCTACATTGGTGTAGATATGATCAAGTAAGGTGCCAGATACTGGTCTAGTTACAGAGTTTATCAGCTGAAAGACTTCATTACCAGTGCAAAAATCATCAACTTTCGATTCCTCCACATCTTTTTTATTGAGAAGGTTAACATTAAAGTCACCCATAAAGATTAATTTTCTATTCCTTGTGACATTTTTCCTGATTTCACTGAGTTTTTTATAGATAGCATTTTTATCAATATGCGCGTCTGGAGGACGATAGCATACAAAGATTTTATATTTCATGACTCCAATTTCAACGTCAACACTGAGAATTTCATATTCTTCAGTTATAAAACTATTATGTAAATCAGGGATTGCAATGTAGTGGTCCCTTAGGTATAGCATTAACCCTCCAGCTTTTTTTATCTCTGTTTGGGTATCTGTCCAGTCACACATATTGGTAACCCGGGATATACATATCAACCTCTTTTATAGAAGGAGTTAGCCAAGATTCCACTATGCCAGCAATTCCTTAGCAGACTCAGTAAGAAAGTTGTAATGGCATCTCTATCTCATAAGCACATAAAGATGGCTGATCAATTAAAATGTGTATGACATTAAAATGATATATGTGACCCATCCTGACAAAGTGGTTCGGAAGTCACACATAGGAAATGTTTAGATACTGCCATATTCATTTACAGCTCATCAAGAGCTTTCATTTGGTATATAACACTTGCATATATGAACCCGGCTTCCCTCTGTGGATCTTCTAGCAGTAAATGTAGTCGGATTGATTAATAATAGATTAAACTGAGATAATCAACATATTAAACATATAATAAATTCTAAATGCTATATAATCCCTATGTAATTATCTACAACCACAAAACCTAAAACTACGTCTTTCAGGCTTTTGGGGCTTATTTTCACTTTAGGAAGCAAGGATTCTAAAAGATATCTACCCATAAGTTAGAAAAATGCTAAAATGTCAATTTTGAAAAAAAATGATATTTTTTACACTATCCAACTTGAAAAGGCTATATCTAGGCTTCTAAATGTGCGACTTCAGTACCAATTTGTAAGGCTGGGTCACATATGATAGAGCTATGGGTCTTCACAAAGACATTGATGGCATATAGGCTATATATGTTACATGTACTGGGAATAGGGACCTTAAAGCACCCTGCACTAAGGGCCTTTTTTGTAGATCGTGTCACATATAACAAACTCCCCAACCTCCATTCATGTTTGGTGATCAGGGGAACAAACCAAAATTGGGTATCCTGAGGCATTGGAATTCCAAGCATAACATTGCAAAATAGATAAACTTGATTTTTGCAGTGCGCAAAATAAAAAACTGCAAAAAAGCACTCTTTATAAATGGCCAAAGGCTGTATCATATTTGAGGCCACTTTTCTTAATGACCTTCACCCATTTCATGTACTCATTTCACGTACTCATCTCTAATCAACAGTTTTCCAGCTGTTTTTGATGAAACATGCATTTTGGAGGGAAACTTGCCTACTAGACATGGTTGCAAGCATGCTCAAAATAACTAATCCACTTTCTTTCCCCCACAATTGGGTATCCTGAGGCATTGAAATTGGCTTGGAATTCCAAACAGAACATTGCATAATAGATAAAACTTGATTATTGCAGTGTGCCCAAAAACTGCAAAAAAAAACACGCTCTATATAGATGATATAGATATTTGGGGCAAATTTTCTTAATGACTTTTACCTATTTCATGTCCTCATCTCTAATCAACAGTTTTCCCGCTCTTTTTGGTGAAACATGTATTTTGGAGGGAAACTTGCCTACCAGAGATGATACTACCCATGCTCAAAAGAACCAATCCTCAAGCATTTGAATTGGTTTGGAATTCCAAAAGTAACATTGCATAATTGATTTAACTTGACACTCTATAGATTAAACTTGATTTTTGCAGTGCACCCAAAGATGGTGAAGACTGAAGACATTGTCTTCATCGTTCTTCACAGTTTTTCCCGCTCTTTCATTGAAACATGCATAAATATTGGCAGGAAACTTGCCAACTGGACATGGTAGCACCCATTCTGAACCACAAATCAGGGACCGTTAGACTGACAGCTAAAATCTTGATACCAATTTCAACCCCTTACAAGGTTTTTTTATGTGGTGTGTTATAGGGACAATATATCACTATTATTGATAGATTTATTCTGATTTAAGAGCCATTGTCACAGACACTTCAAAGAGTAAATTTCTACACTCAACTGACTGTAGCAAAAAATTTCAACCAACATCCACCCAAACTGATATAAATAGATAGGATAGGCATATTTTTTTTTCTATGGCTAAAGGCCAAAACCATGGTTTTCTGGCATTTGTACATTTTTTTCCTGACACTTACTCATACACCATCTATATGATGTTCCCATGGTCAGATGAAAGATCATTGCACATCATCCCTAAAATATTGATTATAGAGCTTTGTGTAGAATTATGTGCAGAAATATGTGTGTCTCACTGAGATGGAGTATTTCTCCTTATGAGGTAGAGTGAAGGCTTCCCCTCCCAGAGAACATCTGGCAATCATCAGTCAGATAAACATCACACTACAGCAGGGATGACCTAGTTACCATAGTAACCAGGGTTTCAGTATACAAGAATACAACTTAAGTAAGATCAACTTTATAACTGACATTTGGGGAGACCTCACAAAGGTGACATATATAAAATTATGTGTGTGAATATTACATTGATACAACCTCACAGGGCCAACCTAGGTATATCTGGTGTGTCTGAACCTAACATTGACAGAACCCCCTCTGTGTCTATTAGTGACAAACCATCAAACACCACAATGATTATACCTGAGATGCACTTTATGTCCTTCTTTGACTAAAAATCAAATTGACTACAAAACACATTTTATGTTTTCTAAGAATGTACAAAGCTGTGAATGGATAAATGAATGTGTGTAGAGCTATTAGGATTAGAAAACCTCTTATGATCTTGTCAGCAAGCCTGTTCATCTTATAATATCTATGATATGGCCCTTTTCACCATCTCAGTGCTAGTTTACAAATGCATTGTGTGTGTTGTGTGTCTTTGCCCTTATGAGGTTCAGTACCAGCAGAGGGATAGTTGAAACTTCACCCCTTCCCCAAGGACCATCTGTCACTCATTAATTAGATAAACATGGGTAATATGACTCAGTATGCTGGGGTCATTTAACTGCAGCTAGTTAGCTTTACTATGATGGGGGCATGTTTATTCCTTCAACCTATGGGCATTATCAATAGCTTAAATTAAAAAAAAAGATTCTAGATTTCAAGTAATGTTCATAATCCTACATTGTGAGTACCTCATGAGAACAGGTTGTGCATAATTGTGTGTCTTATATGGAGTGTATATGAAAGTATCCTTCCCTCACCCTACATGGACAGATTTACATGGATAGAACCTCATAAGGAATATCCATGTACTGAGTGTGTCTGATATGAATAGACTTCATAAGGTATATTGATGTACTGTGTGTGTCTGATATGGATAGGGCCTCCTAAGGAATACACTTGTGCTGTGTGTGTCTGATATGGATACAACATCATAAGGAGTACCCAGGTACTGTGTGTCTGATATAGATAGGACCTCATAAGGAGTACCCTTGGACTGTGTTGGGCTTCCCTAGCCCACTTAAAAGGGTCTATTTCTCCTCTTTCCTATCCCCTCAGGATGTGTGTGATGAACATATGCGCGGGCACTGACACATTCCTCTGTTAAATTATCAACCTGTGAAGCACGGGATAGCCACTTAGTGCCGCTAAAGTGCTGTAAAACACAAATCAATCAATCAACCTTGGACTGTGTTGTTTGATATGGATAGGACCTCATAAGGAATACACTTGTGCTGTGTGTGTCTGACATGGATAGAACCTCATCAGGAGTACCCTCCCTAGAAACAAGTCAGGTAGAATCCTGGGACTGACTGGTGAATCTGTGAGCACATATTCACCAGTCAGTCCTGGGACTTACACCCCATATTCACGTGAAAACACAGGATTTCACCAGAGAGCCATCTAGTGAGATTTATTGACCCCAACTTACATCTGCAGCATAAAGTGTATTTGTCATCCTCCACCAGGCGCCTCTGCCTAAATGTAAATGTCCATTCCAAGAAAGGGGGGAGAGAGAGAGAGAGAGAGAGAGAGAGAGAGAGAGAGAGAGGAAAGGAGAGAGGGAGAGAGAGACAATAGTAGAGAGAGACAGAAGCAGAGATAGAAGGGCGAGGTAGGGATAGAGAGAGAGAGGGGGAGACAATTACAGATAGAAACTGAGAGAGGAAGAAGTGGGGAGGTAGAGAGAGAGAGAGAGAGAGAGAGAGAGAGAGAGAGAGTGAGAGAGAAGAGAGGCAATAGGAGAGAGAGAGAGAGAGAGAGAGAGAGAGATACAGAAAACAGAGATAGAGAGGGCAGTACTCAACTAATTTAAACTATTGACATGAATGATTATAATCCATTTAATTCATCATGATATTATGTGTGTTGCTCTACTACAGCCTTTCTGACATGATTTGATTGTTTGCTAGACATGGCTTGAGTACATTTGAGATATGCTGGCAAATAGGCACTCAATGATTAGAGGCTGTTCTAAGTTGGGAAGGGCTGTGAGGTAAAGAGTCAGCTAAATTTAGGTTTTATAGGTCATGGGCTGCAGACAAACAACCTCTTACTTGCCACCCAAGCAAGGAAGAATTGATTCTATCATGAAACATAGGTGGAATGAGACAATGTAACAATATTTACAGGTATGATGTTTGGACAGCAAAGCAAAAGTTCATCCTTGTGTATAAGCTATGCTTTATACGGTATAGGGAATATGCATGAAGAGCAGTGCACCCCTTGTTTCTCTCTATCTGGCAATATGTTTAACCCTTCAAAGGCTGCTGATGTAGGAGTGCATCATGCCCATCGGTAATCATGATGCACCTATGAACTGCTGGTGATAGTGCCATCATGCAGACCTTACATGGTAGATTAATAAACTTCTGGAGGGTCGGCATGATGCTACAAAGAAGAGCTGATGAGCAGTCACACCAGCACTTCATTGGTGCATCATGACAACCGATGGGCATGATGCATTAATACATGAGTGGCCCTGGTATGGTTAAAGATTACAAGCTGAACTAATCATAGCTGTCAGAAGAAACAACAAACCTTGGTGAAATGTAACATGCAGTCTCAATAAGATGCTGTATTGGTAGGGATAACTGAATCTGTGGTAATATGCTAATAGATTTGTTTTAGCACCCCAACACTCCTGACCATTGTTTGAGACCAGATCTAATTCAAGAACTGGTCCTAAAGAACTATGTGCTAAATGGAAATGCACCCTTCCCTGTCCCCCACCAGCCCCCATTCTGATACCTACTGACCACTCCCAAACACCAACAGGACTGACCACTTTGGGCTACACTGCCTCACCTGAGCTGCCATTTTTACCTGTCTCACCCACACATGCAGTGCTCACCACTCCAACACCTGGGATAAGTATACATGTACTTTTTAGTATTTCACTATATCATTGTTATGTATAACGGTGACCACCTGTATGCTGCTCCATTTTCAAAGGCTGTAATGATTCTATATAAGAAACTAGTATCTAATGACCGATGCTTCTCATTTGGCTATCTGTAGTGTATTACCAGTGCACCTATTAGTTGCAACACTTAACAATCTTTAGCACTTCTAAAATTATGCTCTATTACATTGATCTATGAAAGGTAATGCTATTTGACTGAACTATTATCTTTACTTTATAATTATAAATGCTATTTCAAGAACTGCATTCTTTACCCATTGACAATCATGGTTTTCCATATGGGCATAGTAGCAAGAGTTATACTTGTGTAGCCACTAGTTGTGTTCAGAAATAGCCCTTACACTGCAGGGGCACAGTAGTCAGTACCACTGGTTTGAGAGGCAGTTAGCCCCCACCCTCTCCAGTATACCAGCATTGTGTCCACTGTGTGACCTGTGACAGTGTACCCCTATACAGCCACCCTAAGTGCACTCTAGCTCAAGCCTTCTCTCTTACACAACAACCATGTCCCTACTGCTGTCTGAATCACCTTAGACATCTAGGCACCCCAATAATTGGCCCTCATACTGAACTGATCCTGGTCTAGTTAAGGGTTTGTAAACTGCATGCCACTCCCCAGATCAGTCTTTGCTGGAATTGTATTTGGGGGCAGGCCAGTACATATCCAGCTGGCATACCACCACTATAATAGCACCCACCTATATGTCACTCAACTCAATGATATGCAGAGAGCCATGAGTTGGGGAGACAGTATTAGCCAGAAAAGTGTTGAGTATGCTTTATTTAGCAGGATGGTGGTAGTGGTTGGGGTAAGGTAGTTGCCTAAGATCAGGCCTTGGACCAGCCTGGATGATCCATGCCCATACTAAAGGCCTGGAGTGGTCTTTACTTGTGACTTTTGATGCTATAAAATGGGCAGCCTCTTCAGCAATAAACAACTCCCATGTACAATGCATAATAGAGGAAAGTTATATCTTAGCAAAGTCATATATATATATATATATATATATATATATATATATATATATATATATATATAACTAAGATATAACTAAGGTATGGGGGGTGATAAATCTAGGGGCAGATCCAAGAGGACACCCATCAAGACCCCCACCCCCCACCCTGTGGGGCTCCCCCCAGCTTAAATCGCTTCTGACACCCTTACTACCTAACAGTACAGAGAGACACCCTATAGGTACACTCCCACAAAATCCTAGATGTGTTGAAATATTTGGTAAGATTTTTACTTGAAGCATTCAGCTGTCATATCCAGTTTGTGTTAGAATTCAGAAGGACACTCAATGAGGCAGAACATAGAAACATGGGGGAAGAGCATGTCTTAGTTCATGGATTTGGGTCCTTGTTTGATAATTTCACTTATATCTGTTACTGTATCACAGTATTCTGCAGCAATGTAATCTAAAAGACATCATGATACCCTACTTGGTATCATCTATGGTGGTTCAAGTGTGGTCTACATGCCTGTCTTAGGAAATCCTAATGGTAGTGGATCAGTAGGGGCCTATTTCTATGGGTGGCATGAATCATAAGGATTATGTGTTGCCCCTTCTAAAATGGGCTTAGAAGAGGGACAGAGCAGGCCTAAGCCAAATTCTGATTGGGTCCACCGGGATATCTGTAGGTTAGTCATTTAGATCCATTTGAAAAGGCTTGAGTGAAAGGGATATGTGTGTTTTAAATCTTGTAGCCTAATGGGTGGGGAGGGGTCCAGGAGGCTGGGTCCCCTGTCAACTGTCCTTTTCTTTCCTATGTGTTTGGGACAGTTGAGGTTCAGGATTTTATGCATCTTTATGGTCTTAGCCAATTCTTTCTATGCCTTGTCATTCCTTTTGGCTCATTTACTTAAGATGGAACCTGCTGACCAATACATGAGTTGTGACAGTGGTATTAGCCCCCCCTCATTTATGTCATGAAATTATGTTCCCAGAGCAGGCAAAGGGAGTAGAAAAGCATACTCAATAATACAGTGCAATCAACATTTGGATATGCCTTGTATATACTGCATATTGTAACAGAACATGCAGTGTAGGGGGTGGGGTAAGAAGTGGGCAAGAGGGGGGAGGGGGACTTGGGGATTGGAGGTAAAAATGATCATTTGGCCCTTTAGGAAGATCTCCACTGCCTAATACCTCATGAATTGCTGATTTATCGGTATTTTAGCAAGGCCGACCCCCCTCCCCTACTAGGTATCAGAATTGCCTTTGGTGGTGCACAGTGCGGCCTCTTTCATTTGGCTCTTGGAATATTGTGCTCTCAGCTGTAACCAGGCCCTTTACTGCAATGCACAGGTAGTTAGCAGGATGGGAGCAGTGGGGGCATGATGATCAAAAATACAGGGGCCGGTCTGGGGGGGCACTCCCACAGATTTGGATACTATGTGCAAACATAACTTCGAGGGAAAGGGGTCGTAACTGGGCCCAACATGGGCGTGACCCCTACAGGGCTCATGACTAGGAGTGCTGTTTCGCCAATTCTGAAAGGGTAGGGACATATATTATATTCATCTTTTACCTAAGATGCAAACATTACAATAGACAGAGCAAACTTCAATCTGGGCCATCCATTTGTATGCAACAGCATGGGATTTTCAGGCCTATATATAGTGTTATATGTCTATAGATAATAATTTTGAATAACACTTCTGGGTAAATACTCCCCTTTGATGAGCATTATTTGGCACCTTTCCACCAAAATGGGTCACAAATTCTCAAGTCCTTCACCCATGACAATAGCTTTGAATCAGATTATTTGCTTCTGCCTAGAAAAATGAGTGATTCCGCTGGCATATCCTTTAGGCTCTAAAGAATAGCATGCAATAGTGTTTCATTTCCTCAAAGTTTTGCCCAAAAATCGGCCCTTTTCTCAAACTTTATCATATTTTAAACCTTTGTAAAATGAAGATGATAACAAGATTTTTTCTCTCTGACTAAACAGTATCAAACAAGAACAGTTATTTTTTTGCCGTTTTAGGGGTCAAGGTTAACTCTGATTAGTCTGCTCAAAGGTTTGCTTAACACTCTCTCCTTTTAAACTTTGCTTGTATGAGTTTGAATATGTGAGATCTGCACTAGGTATCAACTGTAGGTCACACTCTAAAACCAACCTTAATACTGATGTTCAAAAATGATCACTCCAAAAGCTGGCAATGAAGAACCCAGCAGCAGGTTGACTTCAAACACTCTTCCTGATCATCAGGCCATGGGTCAAGAAATGATATAAAAATCACCGTTAAGTTCCCTCAATGGCCACCCAAAATTCAGAATTTGGGCCCAATTCTTGTAAAGTGGGGGTAGGCTTTTGAGGAAAGTATTGATTACATCGCTTTTGGTTAAAAGTGGTTTTGATTCGGTCAAAATCCAGCTCATGTAATTCCCTCAGGTTAGGGGGGTTGGCTTCTGAGGGAGGTTTTATGAAATATGCTAGGAATATTTGGTATGTAAGGGAGTCTTCCACTAGTTAATAATATAATTCATCACCTCTATTATCTAGATGGAAACAAACCCTTATTAGGTTTTAACAAAGGTATAAAAGATACCAAGACTAACAATATTCCTATTGCTTTTAGATTTATCCACACATCCTAAACCCCATACCAATACTGCACAAAGATGCAGTAAGGACGTTTCTATGTAGTGTGGAACAATCATAATTGGGTCAAACAGGGTAAAAGATACTAAATTGACCTGATGTTGGCCCAATCTGAGTCAGGTTGACTTAAGTTGGCTAAATTGGGTCAATTTGGTCAAAAAGACCAAGATTATCAATTATCCCAGGATAAGATTGAGATTAACTTAAGTAGGGTAATTTATGTTAAAATAGGTCAAAGTAGGAGGAAGTAGCATAAAATGTATGGCTTAGATAGACCTAATATAGGTAAATTGGGATAAGATGGGCTCAATTGGTTAAATTTTATGCTAATGTGTCATATTTTGACTCATATTGGACCAAATTTACTTAAGGACGACAGCGGTAGGCACCTAGCGGCTGTTTTGTGAACTACTGCATTTAGCTCATTGAGGGTTATCTGGCATTTTTTGAAGCAAGTTTCTATCATTATTAGTTTAAAAGTTAAGTCTATGATATAAATGAACATTTTTACTAGGTTTGAAGAAATCTTTCCAAAATGCTATGAAGACCCCCTTCACCCCCTCAGACTGTTGTCCATAGGCTTATGCAGTAAAGGCCTACCTCCCTTAGATTCACACTCACCTTGTGCAAAAAGTAGCGTTGGAACCATCTTGATTTGCATATATCAATTAACATAATTGTAGTTCTTTAAAGAAATTGTTTGAATAGTTTTGGAAATATTCACAAAAATCACTCCAAAATCTCAATTGGCTAGATATTGGCCCATTTAACTCGATGTTAAAGGGTCCAACAAATGATGGCCAGTACCACAGGAAGTAGTGTTGCTACCCCAGCCTTTTATTTCATATGTCAATGACACATTATGTAAAGAACACATATTTCAAGTTACAAGGAAATTCTTTGTCAATTTAATTTTTGGCCACCTAGAGCCCTTGTCTATATGACTCTATTTGGCCCACTTTAAGCAGGTATGCCACCAGCCAAAATTTTGCTAATCTGATTATTTTTTATGATGCTAAAGTATAGAAAAAATAAGTCAGATTAACAGAATTTCAGCTCAGTGGAATAGGCACTTGATCCACCTTTGAACTAATTTCTCATTATGACTTATTTGAGCAAATGTGCCCATATTGGTCCATCAGACTCAACATTGCCAATACCTGCCAAGTTGACCAATTTATTTATCAATTTGACCCATTTTGACCCATATTGACTTGTTTTGACCCAATGTATCCACCTTGGGGCCATCTTAACCCTTTAACTGCTGGCCCTTAAAAATGTCATTTGGGAGTTAACTGCTGACCCTATGGCCTTGGCAGCATAAGAGACATTTTATGCTGCCTTTAAGTAGCAGGATAGGAGTATTAAAAATGCATTAACTATAGAAATGTGCACTTTTCTAATGAGTATACATGTATATTCATGTAGAGACACTGTTATTATTGGTAAATAATTACGGCATTTTGTGATGTAGGGATGCCAGTAATGTGGTATTGCTGCCCCTGGGCAGCCCACTGATGCTGCCCTGAGGCAGCAGCGGCACTTTAGGGACATTCTAAATCCTGCCTGAGGGCAGCACTGTCCCTTAACCAATTTGGGTTAATGTTAGGTCAAATAGCCAAACTTGGGCCGATTTGACTTGTTTTGACCTGGTGTGGTCCACTGTGCTTCATCTGTGGCCAATTCTACCCATTTTTGACCTAATACTCTCATATTGACTTGTTTTGAACAAATTTGCCCATTTTTGTCCATTGACTCAATATGGCCCAATTAATTTTATATTCCCATCTTTTTCCTCATATGCAAGCTGCAGGTCTTTATAACATCAATAGTAGTATCTATCAAATTAGGGTCCAATCAGGGTAGCAAGTATTTAAATCATGTATGTGGGCTAGTTGTTGTTTTTCCTACTTAACTTCTATAGCTAATTAATACGGAGCCCCTAATAGGACATACCAAAAAGATTTTTTTTGATCATAAAGAAAAAAAATCCTGCGGGTACAGGAACATTCCTGCGGATACAGGAGAATTCTTGGGGATACAGGGGTATTCTTGCGGGTACAGGGGCACTCTTATAGGTGCAGAAATATTTTTTTGTGGTTGCAAATTTCTTTTCCATCTGATAACGAATTCTTGGTGGTGCAGAAAAAAAAATCTTTTTTTTTTACATTAGTGTGGTGGTCCCGCGTCATCTTCGAGGTACCTTCGTGGTCCTCGTGGGCGACGTCGAGAGCACCCCTATTACCCGACGCCTGGGGGCGCTGGAGTCCAGCGCCACGTCACCACTTGGTCACGTGGCCCTCGACTCCGGTGTATATAAGGCCGTTGTACGGCCTTCCTCAGGGTCAGTCCAGCCCCGACTGACCATTGTGAGCAATGGTCGGCGGCTGCCCGGCTACCATATTCTAATACTCCTCTGTGCTCCTGCACAGAGGGGGTTCATGTGGAATATTAACTCTAGGCACTAGAAGGCCTAGTGTCGAACCTGCAATAGAGTTCAAACTCTGCCACCTGTAACTGTGATCGAGAACGGCTGATGCCTATGTGTTATTAGACAATAAAGTTTTAACTGGAACCTGAATAGTTGTTCTTCGTTGTTTATCGAAAGATTCGATATAACATCGAGGGGTAGAACACTACACTGGTGCCGTGACCAGTTGTTAACTTTAGTCCGCATAGGTACTGCGAGCTTAAGTTCGACATGCAGGGTCACTTGGATGAAGATGATGACCCCAATCATCAACATCAAGTGACTGCAGGCCCTTTAGTGGATAGGAATGATCCACTAATTGGTGGTGGTTTGAACCACTCGCTGATATTAGGTCCATCGTCTGACCCGTTGGGCCTGTATCAAAGGAGCCGGCTACTCAATTGGCGAGTATCGACTCAACTCTCTCCGGCGGCTGAGAACTTCTTGAGGACACAGAGTTTGTCCTATGTAGAAAAATCAGCCTCGCCCGTGGGAACTCCAATGGGCCTTGGCAGTTGGTCCTTCGAGGGTCCCTCGCCCGTGTCGATACAAGGAAGTATTGACAGTGGCAGGGGACTCAACGAGGAGTTGCTACAAGAGCAGCAACGCCAACTGCGCCAGGGTCGCCAACAGTTGGATGCTCTCGCGAGTAACACCATGAAAGCTCAGGAGAAGAGTACAGAAATAGAGCTGAAGTTGGAACAGCTTAGGCAGCAGGCGTTGGAGGCTTCGAACAAGACTCAGATCGCAAATAGAGAGCTTAGTGATCTTCAAGAGAAGGTCAAGCAGCTCTCTAGCGAAAAGGAGTCCTTGCTTGCAACGAAGTCAGAGATCGAGCGTAGTCGGTTGACAGCAATGGATTGTCAATCGCTAAAAGCAAAGATCGATCGCCTTGCTACAAGCCGCCGAGAATGTGTCGAGAGAGCTCGAAACGATTTTCGGGATGCCCAGCACGAGCAGACGTCCCTTAAACATAAGTTGAAACTACAAGAAGTAGAAAAGACTATGTTGGAGGAACAACTGCAAGAGTTGTGGCATAAGTTGAACCAACAATCAGCCGAGCATACTGAAGAGGTAGCTGAGCACCTAACGGCTTATGAAAAGCAGGTGAAAGAGCTACGTCAGGAACGGGAGTCGTTACTCTGTCAGATGCAAGCTGACGAGGATGCTCGAGCCAGGGACGAGGCAGAAATGCGTCGTCGCTGTGAGGAACGAATCGAACACGCAAACAAAATGGCGGAATATCAGGTCTTAATGGAACAAAAAGCGAGGCATGAGGCCGAGCTTAATTCCTTGAAGTCTGAATCCCTAGTAGCCCAGTCACTGAAAGATCAGAAGGATTCGGACACTTTGGGAACCATACGTGGTGAAATCGATGAGCTCCGACGAGAGATATTGTCTCGCAGAAAGGCTGATGAAGCCAGGGTGAATAAAGAAGTTCGTAATGAACTCGCACTCGAAGAACGTCTGAAGGAGCAGACGGAATCGAAATTGCGTACCGCTAGACTTCGAGATAAGCAACAAAGTAGTGAATGCAGCACTACTAGAGTTGCTACTCAAGGGGATCTAGTCGAAAACCCTGACTACAGAGAGTGGCTTGACCATGCCATGAAGGAGGCCAAGCAACTCTTTGCCATCAGCGAGCAACGAGATCTCTCGAAACCCGAACATGCCCGCCTGGAATTCCTAGTATCGGAATTAAGACAGGCGGAACGTTCAAAACAGCAAGCGGAGATAGATAGAATGGTGGGAGCAATCGACGACATCTCGAAAGTGGATTCGAGATCGCGCCGGACCCAACCAGTTCCTTCAATGCCGCGCACCGATGGTCTAAGTGAAGTGATCGGGCAGTTCTCGACCCCTATCACGTCCCAACAACATGTTGATCCGCCCAAATATAGGGATATCAGGTTCGAAGCTTCACGCCTGAGTGACGCCGAGTCTGGTAACCCCTGGGGGATGAATCACAGTCGTGCAGACACGACTATGAGAAACATGGGGATGGACCATCAAATACCTAGAAGAGGCACAACATTCGCCCTTGATCAGGTCAGGAGATCAAGCAGAATGTTTGAAAATACCTCGATCGGGCATGAACCAGCCCGAACTAGGTCAGTCGAGTGCCCTCCATTTACTTGGAAGGACGATTGGCTCCGTTGGTACCACGGATTCAATCACGTCCGTCGAGTAAATGTATGGACCTCGAGTATGGCATTAGCTCAACTCCTCATGTTACTCCAGAATGGCCCTGCAGCTGATACTGTGTGGCTATGGGAGGAGCATGGAGATGGGACTTTGGAAGGACTGGTCGACATGGTAACGGAAGCCATGACTTCTAGCCTTCAAGACCCCATTGTTACAATGGAGAAGAGACGCCAAGGCAAGAACGAAAGCATTAGGGCCTATGGCTTTGCTTTGAGACGTCTTGCCGGCGATGCCTATCCAGGTGTGGACTTCTCGGTTGAATGGCTCATAACCAAAGTCAACCAGTTGTTCATAGGAGGATTGTATGACGTTGATTTACAACAAGACGTTCTTCGGGAGTGGCGTACTTACATGTCCCTAAAGGATCTCATGGACTTGGCAGACGAGTTGTTGCGGAAACGACAACTCCTGCCGAAGTTGGTGAATCCTACCTCGACAAATGCATTGTCGGCGTTGGCCGACGCCGCTTTGGTTGAGGAAGGACAGGGTGAAGTCTCCTCATACTCGAAGCCCGGGGCGGGGAGTAAGACTAAGAAAGGTCAGAAATCCGCGGGTAAATCGAAAACACCAAACAAGGCCTCCAAACCCAAGGTACAGGAGCAGACCTTCTCGCTGAGTCAATTGAAGAATTTACTCAGGGTTATCGAGGGGGGGGATGTCCCTGGTACTAGCTCGGAGAAGCCGAGTACCCCTCCGTCCGACGCCAAGTGTTGGAACTGCAAGAAGCAGGGGCATTTCGCACGAACTTGCCCCGAGCCGATTAAAGGACTACCACCTGACGCGACGGAAAACTGAGGCGGGCGGCTCGACGTGGCAATCGAGCTGCCCGACCATCGAAAAGCCAAGGTATCAGCACCTCTGGCACTCCTGATCAGACGACAGTAGATTCGAGGGAACTAGGTAAGGTCCCGGTAGGGCCGTCCCAGCCCTTTACCACAGCGGCACCGGTTGATCACCGGTCGGGTTCCGAAGATGTCGGTGTAGAAAAAGCCTCAGTGGCCAAGGAACAGGGCGCTGGCAGCCCGAACTCCGAGGTCGAGGGTTCGACTGGATCGAAAGTGAAAGTCGACGCCGGGAGAGAAGCCCTGATGCGGCAGCTGGCCAGAGTCTGCGCAACAGAGCTTCCCTCAGATGATCCCTGTCTCTCTTTTCTGAAGAGGAGGGGGATCGATCTGAGTACTGACGTAGGGTTGAGAATGCTAGCAGGAACCGCCCCCTTGTCGGGGAAACGATGGTACCTGTCTGCAGAGATTCGAGGGCGTTCTCTGGACTTCCTGATAGATACTGGTGCCAGCCACACCATTGTCTCTCGAGAACTCGCGAAAACGTTAGTGGTGCCGTCAGATAATCTCTACGAGGGAATAACGGCGTGCACTGCGTCTGGAGCCGAAATGCGGACCTATGGTCGATTGGTTCTACCTCTTAAGGTCGCATCGACCCACTATGTGTTTAGCCCAATAGTGGCCGATGTGGCTGACGATGGCATTCTGGGGCTCGACTTCGCGGCATTATACGGTATGATCCTGAACCCAAGAACGGGTCAATTGGTCATGACCGAGCCGGTAGAAGAGCACCATCAGTGTAAACTGAAGAGAGTGTCATCGATAGCCTCAGTAGCACAGACCACTAGGATACCTGCTAGACATCGGTGTGATGTCTTGGTAAAATCCGAAGGTCTGGAAAGAGACCGACAGGGCATAGTCGAACCCGACCTGAACACTCTGAGATGTTTTGGGTTGGTTGGTGAGGCTGCCCTTGTCAGCAATGTTCGTCGAACAGTGTTTCCCGTCTGTAATCCACTGAATCGAGACATTGTCCTGGAGAAAGGCCAGGTGGTCGGTACTATACAGTATGCTGACAGAAACGGTGAACTCTCGTCACCGGAGGTAGGATCCGTGATGATGCGTCTCGAGCAAGAAGCTGCAGACATCGAAACGGCAGAAATCGCGAGCACCCACACGGGGGAGCTCCCTACCTGGCTGTTAGACATGTATGGCGACACCCACCTGACCCAGCCAGAGGAAAGACTGAAGCTGTCCGCCTTACTACGTAAGCATGTGGATGTCTTTAAATCCCCAGATGAGCCGTTAGGGCGCACCGATCGATGTCTGCATAACATCGACACGGGTGACGCACAACCTATCCGAGTCCCTTATAGAAGGATTCCGCTCAGCAAGAAGGCTGCGGCGGATGAACAACTTAAGGAGATGTTGGATACGGGGGTGGTTAGGCCAAGTACTAGTCCCTGGTCCAGTCCCGTCCAGATGGTGACGAAGAAGGATGGGACCATGAGATTCTGCGTCGATTATCGATGTCTGAATGGAGTGACTAAGAAAAATGCTTACCCCCTCCCGCGCATCGACGAATCCTTAGATGCCCTAGAAGGAAACAAGTGGTTTAGTTGTCTCGATCTCCAATCTGGATATTGGCAGATCGGGATGAATCCCAACGACATCGAGAAAACCGCTTTTTCCTACCAGAGGGGGCTCTACGAGTTCGATCGTATGGCGTTTGGTTTGTGTAACGCCCCCGCCACATTCGAGCGAATGATGGAGGAGATGTTGAGAGGTTTGCTAGGTAAAAGTTGCCTGGTTTACCTCGATGATATCATCGTCTTCGGCAAAACGACGGATGAAGCAATGGCGAATCTGGCAGAAGTCTTCAACAGGATTCGGGCGTGGGGACTGAAGTTGAAACCTAAAAAATGTCAACTCTTTAGGACTTCAGTCGAGTACCTGGGCCGAATCGTGTCTGAACAGGGTATAGAAGCCAACCCGGGGAAAATTAGCGATGTAATGACTTGGGCTAGGCCCACTACAGTGAAGGAAATCCGATCCTTCATTGGTTTTTGTTCCTACTACCGAGAGTTCATCCCGGGGTTTGCAGAACTCGTCAGTCCTTTGCAGGACTTAGTGATCCAAAAACCTAAAGGTAGTAGAGGTCGTTACGAGGCATTCGCGTGGACGGAGAAAGCCGAACATGCTTTTGTCGAGTTAAAACGAAGTTTCAGGGAGACACCTGTTCTTCGATTCCCCACACCCGACGGTCGTTTTATCTTGGACACTGATGCTAGCAACACAGCGATCGGGGCTGTTCTATCCCAGGTGCAGGATGGAATGGAGGTCCCGATCTCATTTGCCAGCAACACTCTAAGTAAAACACAACGAAACTACTGCACTACCAAAAGGGAACTGTTGGCAGTTGTCGTGTACACCAGGAAGTTTAGACACTACCTTTATGGTGGTAACTTCACTATCCGCACTGATCATTCGTCTTTGAAATGGCTCCTAAATTTCAAAGAGGCTGAGTAGTTGTACCACGCCAACTGAGGGGTGAGGTACTCTCCTTTTGCCACGGACACCGAACAGCGGCACATTTTGGTCGTAAACGAACGCTCGAAAAGGTGAAAAGGAGATATTACTGGCCCGGGATGGGAAAGGACATAGGTCGTTGGGTTCGACACTGTCCTACCTGTTGCCTGGTAAAGCCCGGCGAGGGCATGGGTAAGTCTCCTCTGCACCAAGAGTTGTTCGGGGTGAGATTCGGGAGGATAGCTATGGATATCATCTCGGGATTTGCACCCACGCCAAACAAGAATACTTGCATGTTAGTAATCCAAGATTACTTCACCAAGTATGTACGCGCTATTCCCCTACCAAATCACACGGCAGAGACCTGTGCAGAGGCCTTCGTGGACGAATGGGTTTTGACCTTTGGAGTCCCGTTGCTTCTGCATTCCGACCAAGGTCGAGAATTCGAATCTCGACTCTTCTCTGAGATGTGTGAATATTTAACGATTGTAAAACAGAGAACCAATCCATACAGACCACAGAGTGATGGTCAGGTGGAAAGGTTCAATAGAACGTTGATTCAGAGTCTGACTATGTTGGTAGACAAACATATGGACGACTGGGATGAACAGGCTAAATATGTGGTGTCCGCATATAACAGCTCTGAGCACAGTTCTACTGGATGCAGTCCAAATATGATGGTATTCGGGGAAGAAATTCTCATGCCAGCGGATGTGATTTTCGGCTCAATCGAGAACCCACTCGAAGTCCCTTGTTCCGTCACCTTCGTGGAACAACTTCGTGACCGATTGAGGGAGAGTTATAGCATGGTAAGGGAAAACTTAGGTAAATCTGCGGAACGCCAGAAGGTCGGGTATGACTATGGGCTAAAGCAGAGAAGATACTCAGTTGGTGAACAGGTGGTGAGGTACCACACCCCCCAGGCAGCTATGAAGCTTGCCCCCAACTGGGATGGGCCGTTCGTTGTAGATTCTGTCCTCTCTGAGTCGACATTATTACTTCGATCATCCCGCGGACGGTTGCAAAAGAGCAATGTTGATAGAGTGCGCCGGTGGTTGGGCGTAGAACTATCACAAACTGTCGAGTTGTTGCAACCACAACTTGATGATGATTCACCTTCTCGTAGGGCTACGAAAAGGGCTAAGTCTGTTTCTGGACAGGTCGAAATAGAGGTCGAAAGGTCGCGGCCGGAAGTCCAGTCTAAAGAACAAACTAAGCAGGGTCATCGAAAACGACAGCAAAAAGCTCGAAAACTGAGCGAGGTGGAGGTGTTGGATGCCAGTAAACCATCAAAGCGGCGCCGTGGTCGACCGGCCCGTCGAGATAAGTCGAAAACATCTAAACAGCCTTTGAAGGGATGTCGGAAGCCCGACCCCCCCCTCGAAGGTGCGAACGACTGAACAAACTTCACATCGAAACGTTTCGATTGAAGTGAAAGATCAGTCACTCCAGTCCGGACCTATGACTCGAGCGAGGCTTAAGCGCCAAGGCTCATCAAAGGAACGGTCAGCGAGTGTCGAGGATAAAAGGAAACCCAGAGCAAACACTCTGGCTCCTGCATCCACACCGTCACAAGTGATGGGAGGCAGACGCCGACGGAAACGGGTTAATAGCCCGGTCGGCCCGGCCACATCAAAGGACGGCGGGCTAGGAGGGGGTGATAGTAACCCGCCCCGAGGCTCAACACTCGTTCCTGTAGTAAAGGTTAAAATCAGGAAAAGCCCTAGATTAAACCCTACTCAGTAATCGATGTTTCGCACAATACCAAGCAGCAGCTTTACTAACCTGTGTTTTTAATGAGACTTTAAAATAACGGGTGCCGTTCTTGAGTAAATCTGTCTGTGGACGTGAAGCCGACGGTGAATAAAAAATTACACAACGAGAAGTCGTACGATTGCCTCTTAGTTTGAGACAAACTGATACTGGAAACATGGAAATTTGGAGCCTCTGATTTTATTGACTGTGAGGACGGGTTCCCAGCATAGGCTGGTGGATACTGCCCGAAGGGTAGATCCATATTGGAACCATTTTTTTAATCCCGGTAGTCTGATGAAGGAGGGGGTGCCCAGATTAATCCATGTTAATAGTGTTGGAACCCATAGACCGCATAGGAAATAACGGCATATGCAAACATTGCGACTGGAGAAGCAGAGCGTGACGGTGAGGGGAGAGTGAGTCGTTCTATTTTTTGAGCAATACCTTATTTGGTCATGGCGTGATGCGCGGTGGACCAATAGGGTTCGCCCTCCTCTGTCACGTAGTCCCTTCCTCCAATCAGAGACGTGCGCCACAGGGATAAAAGGCCGCGTCGCCCACCACGGAGGTCACATCTGCGCCCTTCTCGTGAGAGTCGGACGCAGATAAGCTGGACTAAGCCTAGCTTATTCCAGCTGGTACGCCCCGTCTGGGGACTTCCTACCTGAGTGTAGGAGGTCTCCCCTGCCTAGTGTCGAGGGACACGACCTGTGTGAGCGCAGGTTCGTGTTCACTCGAGACTCCAGTCTTCGGTCCCTCGAGCCGCCTGAGTGCGGTTCGAGGTACATCGAAGACACCTTCGAGGCTTCGACCCGCCAGAGTGCGGATCGATAAACCTCGAAGATCCTCTTCGACGTCTCGTCCCGTCTGAGAACGGTTCGAGACCCGGAGTCTTCTCTCCCTGGTGGAACCCGGCAGTTCAGGAAGAACCATGGGGTCCTCGTCCGACGAGCAGTCAGGGTACAGCTCTTCGGCGAGCCACAAGTCGCAGAAGAAGAAGAAGAAGAAGAAGTCCAAGAGGACCAGACCCGAGCAAGAGCTCGAGTCTACCTCGGCTAAAAGTGCAGCCCTTCTGAAGCAGATCGAGGATGCACAGAAAGCCTTGGCTGAGTCCCAGGAGCCGGAGAAGGAGCTCCGCCGGAAGGCGAAGGAGGCAGCTAAGCAGCAGAAGCGCGACTTGAAGGTCGCAGCTGCTGCCGCCTCGAGAGACTCTTCTCCCGATGAGATGGAGGTCGACGAGCCGTCGACGCCTGCTCCATCGAAAAGTGCTACCCCTTCAGGTTCTAAAGGCAAGAAGCCGACTGAATCGAAGGCATCCAAGGGTACCTTGAAGGATTTCAAGATCCCTAGGGTGCCCAAGAAGGAAAGTAGCAAGAAAGAGTCCGCAGCCAAGAAGGCTCCAGCCCGGGAGAGGAGTAGCGAGTCTACTGCTCCACCGGAACCTGGAACCGAGCCGTCGGAGGTCGATGCCGGTGCCGTGGAGAGCACCGTATCCTCACCCCCAGACACGGCCAGGGCTGTCGACGAGTGGAAGCAACTGTCAGCGATCACTGCCAAACGACGTGCTGAGTACGTCGATGACAGGCCACTGACAAAGCTTCAGGACTACCGCAAGAATGGTCAAGTGGTACTCCCAAGTCTCGTCGGAAAGGACGGTAGTGACGACGAGGAATGGTATTCGGACGACAGTCATGCCATTGACTGGTATGTCTCGATGATCGAGAATGTTACGAATGCCTCAGACTCGTCGGGGGTGTCGCTGCCCGAGCGACAGCCGATTGGGTTCGCATGGCGCATCTTCAATCCAGGGCAGCAGTGTGCTTTCGAGAACTGCACACGTAAGGGGTTTCCCCCTCGCGTATACGCGACTGACGGCAGGTATGCTCGACACTTGGTTGAAGAGCATCGAGCCATCCGTCCGCAGTTCGGTTGTGTTAAGGTGGAAAAGACCATTCCATGTTATCAGGACCCTGATGACCCGACCTCTCCTCCTTTCGTGACCTCACGAAGGGGCTTGATGGCGCGCCATCTCAAGTCGTACAAGCAGCCCCATAAGTACAACGCCGAGGGCGCTATCCAGCTAGTGGAGACACTGGTTGGAAAGTGCGAACGGAATGAGAAGACAGGCGCGCCGACTAGACACTGGATGCGGATGGCCCCCGCACCCCCGTCTACGAAGCGCCTGTATATCAGACCAGAGCTGATGCCCGCTTTCTACGGTGCCTACCCCGAGTTCAGGGTAGAGCAACGGAAGAAGCGGGAGGCCAGTCGTCCTCGGGACCCAGGACCTACAGCCTCTACGAGTGGGAACAAGAGGCCCCACTCTACAGAAGCTGGAAAGTCTGCCGGTTCGACTGAACCTAAGAAGCCTAAGCCGCAGGCTGCTCCCTCGAAGCCCGAAAAGGCATCGAAAGCCGCCCCGGCCCCGGCTCCTAAAAAGTCGAAGACTGCTTCGACCGGTTCAGCCAAACCAAGCACCAGTGGTGCTAAAACTGGAGGCAAGACGGTGGAAACCCGGAGTGGTCGTGATCGACAACCCAAGGTGACCACCAACTCGTCTCCTGTCAAGCCCCCTACAGCGGCAGAGGGCAGCACCCCAGCTGCCACGCCGCGTGTCCACGTAGGAGGCGCGACATTGACCTCGGCAGCAGGAGCTAGCTTCTCCAACGTCGTGACAGGCGCCGACACCCCGACAGCAACCTTGCGTTGGGAATTGGCACAGCCTGCATACGGCGATGGCGTCGAATGTGGGGTCCCGAAGACGTTCGTGGAACGTTGTAAGGGACTTCTACAGATGACAGGCAGCCCCGCTATCGACAAGTTCGGTGAGGCATTCCGTGAGGAAGCGAGTGCCTACTTGTTCGGCCTGTTTGATAGAACAAACATGGCCATCCGTAACGAGCTCCTTCCGGCTCTTAGGAATGAGGCGCGCCAGACCGTTCAGATGGAGATGGACTCTCGTCTGACCGACGTCCGAACGCGTCTCAATAACTTTGAGGCACAGGCCCAATATGATATTACCAAGAGGGACAGTATCATAGAAGGCTGGGAGGAAATCGACCGCGAATTCTTTAGAGTCTTCGGGGTCCAACTCTCGGAATGGATGAGGGACAAACACCATGGCGTCCGAACCCTGAAGCCCGTTCGAACCGAGCCCTCTCGCGAAGCGCAGAGGTACCTCGTCGAGGGTGGAGAGATTCCTGACGTCAGGACGCTGGCGGCTCAGACGAATCCTTTGAGAGAATTGTCTCCAAAGATTGACAGTCTGAGCTCGGCTATGACGATGTTGGGCCGAGAGCAGGTGGTGCAGGACAAGCCTGACACCCCGGGTAGGTCTCTCGGTGCCTCCGTCTACCCGCCAGCAGCCCCGTCTTCCTCCTCGGTTCCCTTGATAACCCTCTCGGGAACCACCGAGCCTACGCCGCCACCGGTCCAGAGAATGGTGTCACCGAGGATCCATCCGGATCTTCAGGGCATCACTCCCCTGGCCCCGGCGAACGTAGCCGTCTGTCCGGACCTGTCGGCTTCCGCCCAAGCAGTAGAACCTGCCGAGGTGGAACAGTCGATGGATATAGACGGGGACGTCGATGTCGTCGATCATTCTCCAAAGCCTCCCCCTGACCAGGGAGACAAGGACGACCGTGAAGGTCAGGAGAGCGACGACGACGACGGAAGCGACTCAGCAGACTCGGCCGTTCTCCACTCAGATGCTGAGGGGGACTCCCGGGATGCACCCGAGACCTCTAACGAGGCTTGGAGTACGACAATGGACCGCGAGGCCCCATTGCCGGAGTCGCCGACGTTTTCGGGCCAGCTAGCCGCCAGCGCTCCACATGGAGAGGAGCGCACTGACGGAGAGCAGGCCGAAATCGACGCCGCTACAGGGTCCATCTCGGAGGATCAGTAGTATGAAACTACTGCTCCTCCTCGTCAGTCTGGATCGCTGACATCGAACAGAGTCTCGATGTCAGCACGGAACCCCCGGGAACTCGTTCCCGGACGACGGTGTACCCTCCACGAGTGGGGGTACCTTTCCTGTCCCCGGACCTCCCTGCGAAGCTGTGTGGATCCGACGCCACCTTGGTCTTAGGGCCCGGTGGTGCCACACATCCTCGGCCTCACGGTCGAAGGACCATCATAGTAGTATGGTACGCTATCGATGGGCTTCCTACGCTGGAAGGAGCTTCTCAACGAGACAGGGAGGAAACGACACGACCCCGGTTGCCATACCCGGTCGTGCCTCCCTCGGATCGACCAGGAGCAGGTCGTGAAGCAGTGTTTCGACACTGGTCTCCTACGTTGGATGGAGCAACGCCTTATAATTTAACTGTGATAATAATTTTTTTCTACAGTACAGTAGAAACTATATTTCTATATATTCCTCTACTGTTTCTGTCGACTGTGTCGACGGATCCAGTAGTTCATATTATTATCTAATTGTTTAGACTGATCCGGGATCTCTGAATTTTCAGAGACCTCGTTTCAGTCTAGTGGGGGGTGGTGTGGTGGTCCCGCGTCATCTTCGAGGTACCTTCGTGGTCCTCGTGGGCGACGTCGAGAGCACCCCTATTACCCGACGCCTGGGGGCGCTGGAGTCCAGCGCCACGTCACCACTTGGTCACGTGGCCCTCGACTCCGGTGTATATAAGGCCGTTGTACGGCCTTCCTCAGGGTCAGTCCAGCCCCGACTGACCATTGTGAGCAATGGTCGGCGGCTGCCCGGCTACCATATTCTAATACTCCTCTGTGCTCCTGCACAGAGGGGGTTCATGTGGAATATTAACTCTAGGCACTAGAAGGCCTAGTGTCGAACCTGCAATAGAGTTCAAACTCTGCCACCTGTAACTGTGATCGAGAACGGCTGATGCCTATGTGTTATTAGACAATAAAGTTTTAACTGGAACCTGAATAGTTGTTCTTCGTTGTTTATCGAAAGATTCGATATAACATCGAGGGGTAGAACACTACATTAGTAAAAAAATTTTTTTTTAGAAAACATTCAATTTGACAAAGGAAATGGGGTTGGTACCGTACTACGGAGCCACTAATAGGACACACCAAAAATAATTTTTCACCAGAAAAAAAATATTCTTGCGGGTACTGAACAATACCAAAAAGATTTTTTTTTCATGAAAAAATATTCCTGTGGGTACTGGAAGATTCCTGCGGATACTGGAAGATTCCTGCGGGTACTGAAGGTAGGACCTGATCTCAGCTTTCCAATGGTGAATGAATTTTACAAATTGACCAATTAGAAGCAAAGATAGGGCCATATTTCTAAAATTGTTTTATATCAACTAATTTCTTTTAAGTTTTTTTACATTATAAAACAAGTTATGATGAAGTTTATGAGGAAGCTCCTGTACCTTCAGGAATCCTCCTGTACCTGCAGGAATACTCCTATATCTGCAGGAATGATCTAGTATCCGCAGGAATGTCCCAGTATCCGCAGGAATGTCCCAGTATCCGCAGGAATGTTCCAGTACCCGCAAGAATTGTTTCTGTACCCGCAAGAATTGTTCAGTACCCGCAAGAATTGTTTCTGTACCCGCAAGAATTGTTCAGTACCCGCAAGAATATTTTTTCTGGTCAAAAAATTATTTTTGGCATGTCCTATTAGGGGAGTTTTAAACAAGTTTATTGGACAACAATATCATAACATGCTGAAGCTTTTACAATCATCAGCTGATGTAAGGAGTTCTCCACACAATATAGAATCTGTCGTATACGGTTAACATTCAATGATTTTGAAGGTCAGAATTCACCATGTCAATAACCACTGTAATACTCTCATTTATGAGCCTGTCAAATTAAGTTAGCACTTAACCTATTCTTAAGACCAATAACTGATGGATATATCATTTGTCTTTAAGGTGCATGCAGTTGGACTGAGAGGGAGCTGAAGGTGAAGCCCTACAGATGATATCAGAAACCAAGATGGCAGCTTGTCTAATCTGATTGATAAAGGTGACACTTTTTAAAGCCCTTTGATGTGATGATATATATGCAGTGCAAAAGAAAATGGATGAAATATTCAGATAAAATGTAGTCATTCAGTATTGTTGTCGATCGTTAGTCAGTCACGACAACTTAAGTATGTGGCTGGCAATAAGGTATTCATGTCATGTAGCATAAAACTCTATTAGAGGTAGGAGAATGCTAAAGTTAGATCTGGTGACTGTACCAGGATGTGAGACAATTTAGTCACAACAGGATACAAGAAGGGGATTAACTCCCAATAGGATGTAATGTGAGGGCTGACTCATTACAGGAAATAGGAACAGGAACTCCTCATACCAGGATGCTGGTGATAACAGGACATTGAGTCATGCCCTTTGCAGGATGCACTTTAAGCAGGATGTAATCAATACCTCCGGGAGGCAGAGCCATAAACTTAATCCCATAACAGGATGTAGCCACAGCCTATAAAGCCTAACATCCCTGCCTGATTCGGCAGGGGGAAATTCATTCATGGACACAGTGCTGGCAGAGACTGCTTCGTGATACTGGGTGACTGATTGCCAGTTCTATACGGACTTAGCCCTTTGTGATTACGTGGAGACAGGGCAGAGCAATTTGCTGGGTGTTACTGCGTATGGGATAGGTGGCTTCCTGGTTGGTATTGCGTGTTGGACAGTAGAGCATTGTGACTTAGGAGCCATCAGATGCATTCTCCGGACATTACCTCAGGTTGATATGAAATGGTGCATAATGTGTGTTAGTCAGTAAATAAAGCCTATGATATATAATTACCTCTTAGAGTGCTCTCTTGGACTATTACTTAGTACAGGCCTTGCCTGGAAACTACTTTGGTATGTGGAGTTGGGAAAGGATTCAGTATTACCACTAACAACAACAGGAAGAATTAAGGTGAGCTTTTAGACCTTATGCTACCCCAAATCCCCCCCAACAAAGCATCCAGAATACATGGTGGAGAACCCGGGTAATTTTTGGCAATGAAACATTAAGAAAGTGAAACATAAGAAGATAAAGAAGCAACCATACATTGATTACAAAACTTAATTGGAAGAAGTTATGTATGTGAGGTTAAATAAGGAAATAATTCAAAATTCCATCAACAATATACATAGAATAGGGTGAAACAGAAATTATGAAGTGAACTAACAAGAACAAAACAAATGTAAAATGAAAGTAAATGCATATATATTGAACTCATGTGAGTTCATCTAACAATTGACCTAGCCAATTGTCTTAAAGGCCAGGGATGTGTTGTCGATCGTTAGTCAGTCACGACAACTTAAGTATCCGGCTGGCAATAAGGTATTCATGTCATGTAGCATAAAACTCTATTAGAGGTAGGAGAATGCTAAAGTTAGATCTGGTGACTGTACCAGGATGTGAGACAATTTAGTCACAACAGGATACAAGAAGGGGATTAACTCCCAATAGGATGTAATGTGAGGGCTGACTCATTACAGGACATTGGAACAGGAACTCCTCATACCAGGATGCTGGTGATAACAGGACATTGAGTCATGCCCTTAGCAGGATGCACTTTAAGCAGGATGTAATCAATACCTCCGGGAGGCAGAGCCATAAACTTAATCCCATAACAGGATGTAGCCACAGCCTATAAAGCCTAACATCCCTGCCTGATTCGGCAGGGGGAAATTCATTCATGGACACAGTGCTGGCGGAGACTGCTTCGTGATACTGGGTGACTGATTGCCAGTTCTATACGGACTTAGCCCTTTGTGATTACGTGGAGACAGGGCAGAGCAATTTGCTGGGTGTTACTGTGTATGGGATAGGTGGCTTCCTGGTTGGTATTGCGTGTTGGACAGTAGAGCATTGTGACTTAGGAGCCATCAGATGCATTCTCCGGACATTACCTCAGGTTGATATGAAATGGTGCATAATGTGTGTTAGTCAGTAAATAAAGCCTATGATATATAATTACCTCTTAGAGTGCTATCTTGGACTATTACTTAGTACAGGCCTTGCCTGGCAACTACTTTGGTATGTGGAGTTGGGAAAGGATTCAGTATTACCACTAACAACAACAGGAAGAATTAAGGTGAGCTTTTAGACCTTATGCTACCCCAAATCCCCCCAACAAAGCATCCAGAATAGTATCTAAGCCAAATATGTTTATGAAAATGTAAATCTACCATTTATTTGCACTACATCCAAGCTTATTTGATATAAACACATCAACATACCCAACCTATAGATTAAAACTCATGTAGTACCCTAAAACCCCACATAAAGGGTGTGGCTTATATGTGAGAATGGATCCTGGGTGGCCCTACTTGATGAAGCTTAATTTGTTTATATACCTAATACTTTCCCCATCCCTGTGCAATGGTAAGTTCAGTGGCAGATCTAGGATTGTCTAGAAGGGGGGGCCCAAGACATGATGAAAGCTAATGAGGTTCCGTATGTGGCCCCGAGCACCACAAGCTCCCTGGTTGGACCCCCTGTAACTTAGTTTTCCCTCTTTTTCCCCCGCTTTCTCTTTTTTTCCCCCTCTCCTTTCTTTTTTTTTGGGAGGGAGGGGGGAGGGGCAGGCCCACTGTACGTTTGGATGGGGAAAGCTCAGAAATCATCATAGGTCCTTATATTGAAAAAAATTCCATTAATAGGAAAAAGAGCTATGTGATTTTTTATTCATTTGTGATGCATCCTAACCAAATCAGGCAGATCTCGCCCATCATAGACCAGAGATAATGAGGTCAAAAGGTGGAAAATGCTAATTATAGTCATTTGGAGCTTTTTGGGTATTTGCTTCCATTATTATCTTCCCTTTCATGTGATGAAAGAATAAATACAAAAAAATTAGTAGAAATGATGAAAATTGGCCAAATTGATAATTGTCGCTGATTTTTACCACAACAATTTTCATCGATATATCTACAATATAATCTTAATGAATCTTTTGAAAGAAAGGTATCAAATAAAGAAAGACAACAGATATTAATATCCACATGTAGCTTAACATTTTCTCTTTAAATTGATACCAGCTTTACTTGGCATATATTTGGTACATACAGACTAGACACTGATACAGTGGGGGCCTCCCTATTTTCAGTATGAGTATACAGTGATAAAAAGACCTTTGTTTAGAGCTCTATTTCTCGGAACGAATGATGGCCAATTTATAATTTTGAAAATTCAGCAAAAATTGACAAATAAAGATATTTTAATGAAACAAAAAGTGTTCTGAAGCTCTTGATCTAGTCTCTGTGAAACCAGTATAATCATGAAAACCATTTTCCTGACATGTGCCTGGTTAGGATGCATCACATTTTCTCATAAAGTGTAGGTACGCTTAACCCATTAAGGCCTAGCATCGACTTAAGTTGACACCATGGTAGGCCTAGCATTGACAATAGTCAACACCATGATGACCCTAGCATCGACTATAGGCGATGTCCATTATATAGGATTTGTATAGGAATTGAAAATAGGCTCGTCCTCTGGGAACTACACTTTTTTAAGAGGCTGTCCCCATGGTCAGTGCCACCATCTTTGCTTTGCCCTTAAAGGGTTGATATACAGACTTTCACCTATACCCTGATTACAATTATATATCGAGTCATAATTATACCCAGAAGAAATTGATAAATTTCCAGATACATAGTTACCGAAATTTTCTAAAATTCCTCAAAAAAGGAATTTTGATCAGGGGTCGATCGATGACTTGATAGTTTGGCCCTTGGAAAACCTACCGACCTGAGGGTTATTCATTAGGTGCACCCTAGCCATGCGAAACGCATGGCAAGCAAATTTGCTCTAGTAGCTGGAGTGTGAGCTCATTCAGGTAATAGCCCTTGGCCTGTGGCCTAATGAAAACAGACCTTGGATTGCGGCCTAATGAATACCCCTCGAAACTACCAAATTCATATGCCCAGAAAGCTGCATGATGGGTGTTCTTTCATGGGAGTGAACCACATTAAAGGGAGTAGATACAATCCAGCTGATTCAAAGTTGACCAACAATTTCTCTTAGTAACTGTAAGGGGCTGGTGCTGCCCTCAAGCAGCATCTAGAATGCCCCTGAACTGACTCAGCGCAGCAACATCAGTAGGGTGCCCAGGGGTAGCAGTACCACATTGCTGGCATGCTTACATCACAAAATATTGTATCCCTTTACCAATAAAACAGAGTTTCCACATGAATATACATGTGTAGCAGGAGTAGGTTCACGGCACTACCTTACATTCACTACTACCCCTGCTATGATCCGATCCACACCTAGTAGTTCGCACGTTGGTTAAGCATGGTCCTGATAGCTCAGTGGTAGAGCATCCACTTTGTAGTTGGAGGACCCGGGTTCAAGCCCTGGTTGGGATTGGACTTTTCCATGTGCACTACTACACATGTATAGTGGCCAGAAAAGTGTAAATCCCCATAGTCAGTGCATTTTTTCATACTCATATTCTGCTACTTTGGGGCAGCATGAAATGCCCATTCTGCTGCCCTATGGCATAGGGCCGGCAGTTTACTCTCAAATAACATTTTTGAGGTCCGGCAGTTAAAGGGTTAGGTAACATAAAAAATGTATAAAACCATGGTGTCCATTTTTCCACTGGTGGGTGAGAAAGTTTGGCAGTCTCAATTATGGCTGCCTATGAGAATTTGTAGTTCCCTACATTTAATCCCATAAAAAACATCTTCTGGCAATTTCTTAACCAAACCTCATACATATAGCCTAGGATCATAAAAATCATTTTTGAGCAAAGAAGCAGGAGATCAGAAACAAAATGAAATCTTCCTGAATAAACTAAAAATAATTCTAATTCCTTTAGGATAGGAGTCTATGGGTACAGGAAATATAAAATCCAGTGATAGGAATGAGTAGAATACCAATGTATGTTTTTAAAGAAGGGTGATATTATATAAATTAGGAATATGAGTAAAAATTGTGGATCAGCAAGGTAAAACATACCTTCATTATAGGGCTAGTAGAGGTACGTTTTACCTTGTTGAACCGCATTTTGCCACCAAGTGCCATTTGAGCTCTAGATCATGTCTACTCCCTTTAATAGGGATATTATGCGAGTAAATATGTACCGTGACAAAGGGTTGAATTATATAACGGGTACTAGAACATCTTTTTGCCTAATTGACGATGAATTATCTAGTCTGGTCAAATTCATACAAATTCACTGAATTGGCTGAAAGAAACATGTCCTGGCACTAACCCAGCACAGGGAACTGAACAGTCGATAAAATTGGCCTGCAAGAAACTATAACCCATGCATTTCCTTCAACTCATCAGTATGTAATTTGTCTTTCTCAAGCAGGAGGAGGAGCTTGGTGAAATGGAGGAGCTTGGTGAAATGGAGGAGCTTGGTGAAATGGAGGAGCTTGGTGATATCTGTACAACTGAAGAACAGCCCTCTAGAGAAGACTAGGCCGAGCAAAAAAGTCACACAGCACATCCGTATTACTGATATCTTGAAAGTAGTCTATTTTTCACCTTTTTGGAAATAAAATGGTCTTGAAAGATTAATAATGATTATGGGAGGAAAAATTATCTGCAGGAGGAATCACTCTTTTTTTATAGTTTAAGGCAGAAATTTTGAAATGAGATATACTGAGCAAGAATATTGCCATGATTTAGTGAAAACCACTTTTTAAATCTTGAGCGACATGGGATATTGAGAATGGTGATTAATGATACTGAAAGTACAATGATACCTCCCATATATAGTGCACTATGCATATAAAATACATGTTTACCCCGAATTCAGGCCAATGTTACAAGAAATTGTAAACAAATTTTGTTGACTTTAGCACTGCTCTATAGAACATAACTCTCATATCTAAGGTGCACCCCTAACTTTGACCAATTCTATAATGATGTTTATTGTTTATGTGTATCACCGTTCTGATCTCAGAATATCTAGCAATATTCGAGGATGTACCATACTGACAAACTATCTGACATGCCAGGAACAGGGGTGGATGTGAGATCATAACTGGGTAATGCCAGAACCCATAATGTTGCTCTATGGTGCAGCAACAGTTTTCCTATTGCTTAAGGGATGCCTTGTATATGTGTCTCGGTCTGGGGTGCCTGCTACTTCCTGCTATGCTTTATATATAGGCTTATATACGAGAAAGGGTAGTCTGTGCTAAAATCAATTTCAAAATTTTATTCCCAAGCTTTCTAGTGATCTATTGCATGGAAGATACTCCTGATTTTGGAGAAATGGCTTGCTAAAGAAGGGTGGGTATCACCATATCCCAAATCTCAGTTATTATTGGTCTTATTGGTCATAAAATACATGAATAATTAGCATAATTTGGCTAATTAGCTAGATTAGCATAAATCATGGATATCATTCCTTTATCAAAAGTTATGAGCAGAAAAATCCTTATCATTCTGTTTTCAGAATAGTACACCTTGTTAAAAAAATCCTTTAAATGAGCTCATTGATTTCCATATTTAGAATGGAAATCATATTTCCATGACAACAGAAATTTAAAAAAATGCCCATTAAGGCCCTAAAACATTCATTTTCACATTGCAAATCTGGAACCTTCACATCTAAAACCATTGCACTCTCCCTATTTCAGTTTTAGGCCTATTTCTAGTTTTCTTGTCCATAGTGCTGCCCCCTGGTGCCTAAATTAGGAACTAAATCCCATAGGTAGCAACCTTTCTGCTTGCCTGATGACTGTTACAGTTGCAAGAAGGATTTATTGAATGTTATCAAATGTCATCTCTTCATAAAACTGGTTCCAGAAAGAATTTTCAAAGTCAGTTTTCAGTTTTGCATTCACAAACATTTGTTCCAGAGTTTTCTATTTTGAACAATGAAATTGTTTCCATGGTGACCAGAAAGTATCGGATGATGATAAAAGATTGAGATAAGTCTACTTGATGTAGACAAAATATATCCCATTCATTACCCCCCATCTTGATGTATTCACTACCCAAATAAAGGCTCAAATAGAAATCTATGTGTCTGGTTTTGTGTGGATTTCTCAAAACAGTTCAATGAAAGTTACGTATCTTAAGGCTATATAAAAGACAAACACAATAGCCCCAATATATGATATGAATACAATATGAAGCTATCAATCTTAAATTTGAAAAAGAGATGTGCAATAAAGAGGGTATTATTGACAAAAGCACTTTCAGATATTCCCGTGATATCAAGTGAATTTACGGTCATTTCACGTGATCCCGTGATATCACGTGATTTTCTGCTCACAGAATCTCGTGAAATCACTGGAATTATTCACATGAATTTACGGGAATGGCACCAGTTCAACATGTGATTTGACTGGTAAATTCATGTGAAATTGTTTCAAGGGCTTGTACTGTGTGTGTCTGATATGGATAGGAATGTAATATATAATGAATAGACTTGCACTTGTTGGCTTCAGGGGGTGATAGAAGCATGAGCCGGAGGCGAATGCCTCTATTAAACCCATGAAGCCAACTTGTGCAAGTCTATTCATTACATATTGCATATATAACATGGTTTCCACCATTAGTTCTAAGTATTTACCCTTAAAATGGATAGAATCCATTGTTTTCTTTTTGGAGTCAACAAGACATCCCTCCGCCATCTTGGTTTCATGTTAGCATATGGTTAAGCTGGCGACCTCCTGCAACTCCCATTCTCGTAGGTCTACTACTGCGAATACGTTGAGACAGAGCTGCGCCAGTCTATAGCCTAATCCATTCTGTACACACCAGGCGGTGGCACCTGTAGTGTTGAGAGAATGGCGAACACGCATGGCCAGTCGCCCGCTTCGAATCGTTATGATTTTTTTATATTAAATTCAGCCATAATATCAAGTAATCTACCCAACAGAAAGTTAGAATAACATTTAAAGGATATACTGCTGAAATTATTTTGTCAGATTTGGTCTATAATCTTCAAAAATGGAGAATTTACTTTCATGTCAACTCGTTGTCAAGGTATGTCCGCTCCACTGTCAATTTTGGGTTCTTATATCGCCAGGTATCAGAACTCATATTATCCATTTTAGGAACTGAAATCAGTGCCTAAACTCGATAACCATGTTATATGACCTCATAAGGTGTACTCATGTACTGTGTGTGTCTGATATGGATAGGACCTCATAAGGAGTACCCTTGTACTGTGTGTGTCTGATATGGATAGGACCTCATAAGGAGTACCCATGTACTGTGTGTGTCTGATATGGATAGGATGGTGAGGTTTGAACATTGACATGAATAGGATCGTGAGGTTCATTGACACATTTTTGTCCTAACACAGTAATAAAGGTCATACTACTGAAAGGTTATCTCTCTATATCTATGTTAGACAGACATTGTCATCCTATCTATGTTAGACACACAGTTATATACAACTCCTTGTGAGGTTATATCAATATAGGGCATCACACAAAGGTGGTCTTTGTGTTGAATAAATACTCAAAGGTTGATGTTACTAGTTAAACTGAAAAAATACAAGGACAACAAAAATATTCTGCAACTACTGCGTTCCATATTCATGAAATATTGTATTATAATTCCAGACAGCCTGCTGTTTGGAGAGAATGTGGATATATTGTTGTATATTGACTAATAACTGTAGGTAAACCAGGCAAAATTGATTCCATTGTAACTTAGAGACTCTTAACATCCACCTTTTGAAAGATAACTTTGATAGAATGTAAGTCCCATAGCTAACAAATGGGGTATGTTAGTATTGCAAGTTAGTAGCCCTCAGTCTACATGTCAGAGTTATCTAGTGCAGGAGGTAATCGGATACTGCGTTTATCTATAGACAACCTGATGGTGTGTTTCCTTATATTGCCTGGGGTGCCCTTATGAGGTATTGTGGCAGGACAGCAGGTGGGATAACTACCATGGCACAGAAGACCCACCTAGTGAGTGTGTGTGGAACCACTTAGAAAACTGTGTTTGACTGTGTTTACTAAACACACCTAAACACAATAATAAACACACTTAATGCCTTGTGAGGTCTTGACTCAAAAACTCAGAAAATTCGTTTTATGACCTAAAATGTCCAAATAAGGGCATTTCCTTGTGAGGTTACCTCACAAGGATGAAGTACCTCACAAGGTATCCCCATTCCCGTAGAGTACCTCATAAGGTCCACCCACACACCCACACACACACACATATATATATATATCCGGATATCACACTCTCATAACAGTCAGTCCAATACAAATGTCTCCACAGATTTCCAATAGAGCCTTTCTCTCAGTTATTAAGTCCATTGAATCAGTACGATTCTTTCTGATTTCGAATTCATAATCTCCTATATTTTTGTCTGAGTACTCATCATAGGCACATGGTTAACAGTTTCCATGTGCCCTAGTTATCATTTCACACTTTAGTTGCTTCTTCTATGGGAAAATTCTTTGATTATCTTGGTGTAGAAGATGATTAGTCCTAGGGTATTATCAGAATTCCAATGAACAACAAAATGAATGTTGGTTGCCAATCCTTTACAACAATATAATAATAATAGTAATATGTTACAGGTACGCACTTCGGCATCCATATAAGTCCCACTTCAATTCTCCTTTAAAGACTGAATCGTTGGCATTAGGACACTATTTTCAACCCTCAGGATCCGTTCAGATTGTTCTCGATATATCTGACATGCCATCTTTCTTCGGCGACATATGAGACAACCTGGGGTAGGTCTCCTTAAATCTTGACAAAGAAAACAGATGGGTCTAGGGTTTCCTAGCACCCTCAAAAATCCTACAAAATATGTTTGATAATACTTGTAAATGCCCATTCTCAATTTCTTGGGCAAATTCTTAATGCCCACCTTGCTTTGAATAATGCAGGCTATAGCAATGTTCTGTAGCATAGCTACCTTTCTTTTCTCAATTCCTGGTAGATCCCAGACATATCCCCCTAAATGCTCATCTATACAAAATTTTTGATCTTCACTTAACATAATATTTCTTTCCCAATCGCACATATTAATAATAATAAATAAAACTAGAATGAAGGAAATGCCCGTCTCTGGCCAGGACTCACATTCGCTCGTTCTTATCCTGCCTGTTTAGACTGAGAACAAAAAGATAAAGAGACAGCCTATGGCCATGGAGGATATGAGAAAGTGGTATGAATGTTTCAACTGAAACTTTTGTCGGACTTCTAAGGCTCGGTCTAAAAAGGTGGTCACGGAGTCTCCTAGCTTCTCCAGGAGAATCCATTGCAACGGGTGTCATCTGTCGAGCCAAATATTTCTAAGTCCCTGAATCACTACATGGCTACTAACGCCCAGCCTGCTTCAATGCAATGCCCGACAAAGAAAAAGAAAGACAACAAACTAACTCTATTTCTCACAGAGCATCAACGTCACTATGTTAGAATAAAATCTCTGATCATCTCTTCATGGGGTCAAAGCATCAATCCTATTGTGTCAGAATAACACAATAATTTCCCTTCAATATCTCATCCGCCCTTGTTCTACAAGACAGGATAGATAGGGAAGAGAAGAAGGAACATTCCTAGGTAAGTCATATCATGCCACTTCAAAAGAACTATGGCAAGTCGACATTCCGCTTAGTGGATGAGGTATTACTACCTTAACCTGGTAAGTACGACTTGATGCATGTTATGAACAAGCATTGTAGACCTTACTCATTAAAGGCCAACTGCAATACTTTACAACCTGCAAGAACTATAACCTAACTTACAAGTTACTCAGAGACCGTGAAGTGAACCTCCTGGAAGGGGATCTTCCAAGAAGGTGGAAGCAAGACTCTTGGAAGGGGAATTTCCAAGAAAGTTGAAGCAAGACTCTTGGAAGGGGAATTTCCAAGAAAGCAGCCACAGCTCAGAAAATACATTGATCTCGACTTACAAACTCCATTACTATCCACGCATCAATCGTGTGATGCGTGGATAAACCAATATGATTTTCAACTAGGTAAGTGATACCCTAAGCTGTTGGAATAGAACTAATTATGGACTCCAAAACTCAATCACTTCCACTTTATGAAATTATTTAGATGCTGTGGATTCTGTGCTAATCTAGTTTATTTAATAAAGCACCAACCTAGTTGATGTGTTTCGCTAAACTTTGGCCAAAGTGACTTATACCCTTGATTGTCTGTTTTTAGGGCCCATTAGAAGTCTCACTCCAGCACAATAAAATCCTCCCTCTCCCTAAATATAAGAAGGAGGAGAACAAAGTGGAACCATCATCCCTTGGGAGGCATGGCAATATCCGAGAAAGTAAAAATACAAGCTTAGGACATCCAATAATACAATGTCCGAAAGAGAACAACTCTCAGGGAACTCACAGATGAACATACATTTGGAGGTTAGCCCTAGCTGCTGCACTATACTACAATTTTAGCTTATTTCCATGGGAAACCCTCAAGTAAGTACCAATCCATTCCAGGATCACTGCATCCTACAAAAAAAAATGAACAGAAAATACCCCTCTGCTGCAATCAACTGCCTAGTTTTAGTGCTACACTCATGGAATTGGCACATGTTAAGGAAATAACATCCAGCCATCATTCCCAACAAGCATGGACACTTATCGACAGTCAAAGAGTTCAGAAACTAACCTCACTGAGAGTCCCTCTAAAACAATCCTTAGAACAAAAAATATAGTATCACTATTTTCCATCTCCACTTTAAAAGTGTTGCAAAGTTTAAAATACATCATAGCTTGATTACATATATCTATATATGAATACATATCTGATACTTGATAGCTTAATTACGAATATACCTTAGATATACAATAAACAATTCTATAGCACACATTCAAGCAACTCTCTACTGGTGGTACGTGTGAGGCTTGCTATCCTGTCAGGGTTTTACTCATGACTCTTATTCAATTATCATTGTTATTGTTATACTGTTCTCTACCCAGTCACTATCTTAACACAATACAGGAAGATGCATACATATTTAAAAACATAAGCAACATATTTCGTACTCTCGCGCAAAGTTACAAGGTCGTGTATATATATATCCTGCTGGGAAAAGGATAAAAAAAGAGTTATAGTCCCCTTTAAGCAGGCTGGGGAGGCCCTTTGCCCTTTTTGTGCTTTAGCACCACCAATGGTTTCTCAAATAGTCTTGCGATATCTTTTAGTCATTTTCTTCATCACTTGGCGACTATCCTTCATGTCAGTTCTTTATACTGTCGATCCCAGGTTCTTCCATTACCTCCCTCAGTTTACCGATATATATATATATATATATATATATATATATATATATATATATATATAGTTTTTTTTCTCAAAAAATGTTTCTGCTTCATACAGGTCACTTGTCTCTTGAAGTAGCCTGGGGTCACCCCAGTGCCCCTGTATGACTTCAATTGGTATTCACAGTTACCTTTAATGGATTCCATCTAATCATTCTGACTAAGAGAGAGGCAAGGTCACCAGTGCTTACCTCTCTAGCCACTCAATGGTGGTTCTGTGCCTTTACCGCACAGTAACTAAGCTGAAATAATGTCGTTTTTAACACTTTATAACATCCACAGCTCTTGTAATTGGTCTTCACCATATGCTGCCCTTTCATAATATGTAAATCCGGGGCGACAAACGCTGTCACATCGTACTCACTGACGCCACTGGTTTGTCCAACTGTTGGTGTTCCGATAATCCATTTTCTGTTATTCCTACCAGTCTACTATCATAACCTTTCCCAGAATACTGCTTGTCATGGATTTCAAGGAGGTCTCTTTAACTCCAGTCTCCACTTGTACCTCTCCCATATCCGCATCGCTTGATCAGGAGTAAAGCAATAACTTGTGCTCCCGGCACAAGTTCCCTTCCCTCTATGAGGTGTTGGCGACGATCGTCTGCCATTCCTGTCCCATTGATGGGCAGCACATTTTTGAGTTGACAAGTCCACACCAGTTAGAATCGTCTCGACACGAACATCCATAAGTATTCCTAAAAATGTCTATGTCTGCTGGTAGACCTTTAGTAGTCGGACTCCCCACAATCCTGTGGAGTCACCCATGTTCCTTCACTATATGAGACTGGTACCACTCTCTAATTTTAGTCACCAGTCACTTCATAATACCATTACTGTTGACTGGCTTCCCCAGTATGTCTCTGATCCTAGCCATGGACCTCGGGGTATGGCCCAAAATATAAATCTGTAGTGTTCTACCCCTCGATGTTCAATCAAATCTTTCGATAAACAACGAAGAACAACTATTCAGGTTCCAGTTAAAACTTTATTGTCTAATAACACATAGGCATCAGCCGTTCTCGATCACAGTTACAGGTGGCAGAGTTTGAACTCTATAACAAGTTCGACACTAGGCCTTCTAGTGTCTACAGTTGATATTCCACATACACCTCCTCTGTGCAGCAGCACAGAGGAGTATTAGAATATGGTAGCCGGGCAGCCGCCAACCATCGCTCACGATGGTCAGTCAGGGCTGGACTGACCCTGAGGAAGGCCGTACAATGGCCTTATATACACCGGAGTCGAGGGCCACATGACCAAATGGTGACGTGGCGCTGGACTCCAGCGCCCCCAGGCGTCGGGTAATAGAGGTGCTCTCGATGTCGCCCACGAGGACCACGAAGGTACCTCGAAGACGACGCGGGACCACCACACCACCCCCCACTAGACTGAAACGAGGTCTCTGAAAATTCAGAGATCCCGGATCAGTCTAAACAAATAGATAATAATTTAAACTACTGGATCTGTCGACATAGTCGACAGAAACAGTAGAGGAATATATAGAAATATAGTTTCTACTGTACTGTAAAAAAAAATTATTATCACAGTTAATTATAAGGCGTTGCTCCATCCAACGTAGGAGACCAGTGTCGAAACACCGCTTCACGACCTGCTCCTGGTCGATCCGAGGGAGGCACGACCGGGTATGGTAACCGGGGTCATGTCGTTTCCTCCCTGTCTCGTTGAGAAGCTCCTTCCAGCGTAGGAAGCCCATCGACAGTGTACAGTACAACTGTGATGGTCCTTCGACTGTGAGGCCGAGGATGTGTGGCACCACCGGGCCCTAAGACCGGGGTAACGTCGGATCCACACAGCTTCGCAGGGAGGTCCGGGGACAGGAAAGGTACCCCCACTCGTGGAGGGTACACCGTCGTCCGGGAACGAGTTCCTGGGGGTTCCATGCTGACATCGAGACTCTGTTCGATGTCAGCGATCCAAGCTGAAGAGGAGGAGCAGTAGTATCATACTACTGATCCTCCGAGATGGACCCTGTAGCGGCGTCGATTTCAGCCTGCTCTCCGTCAGTGCGTTCATACTCATGTGAGGCACTGGCGGCTAGCTGGCCTGAAAATGTCGGCGACTCCGGCAATGGGGCCACACGGTCCATTGTCGTACTCCAAGCCTCGTTAAAGGTCTCCGGTGCATCCCGGGAGTCTCCCTCAGCATCCGAGTGGAGGACTGCCGAGTCTGCTGAGTCGCTTCCGTCGTCGTCGCTCTCCCGACCTCCAAGGTCGTCCTTGTCTCCCTGGTCAGGGGGAGCCGTTGGAGATTGACCGACGACATCAACGTCCCCGTCTATATCCATTGACTGTTCCGCCTCGGCAGGTTCTACTGCTTGGGCGGAAGCCGACGGGTCCGGGCAGACGGCTACACTCGCGGGGACCAGAGGTGTGATGCCATGAAGATCCGGATGGATCTTCGGTGACACCACTCTCTGAACCGGTGGCGGTGCAGGCTCGGTGGCTCCCGACAGGGTTATCAAGGGGGCCGATGAGGAAGGCGCGGCTGCTGGTGGGTAGACGGAGGCACCGAGAGACCTACCCGGGGTGTCAGGCTTGTCCTGCACCACCTGCTCTCGGCCCAACATCGTCATAGCCGAGCTCAGACTGTCAATCCTTGGAGATAACTCTCTCAAAGGATTCGACTGAGCCGCCAGCGTCCTGACGTCAGGAACCACTCCACCCTCGATGAGGTACCTCTGCGCTTCGCGGGAGGGCTCAGTTCGAACGGGCTTCAGGGTTCGGACGCCATGGTGCTTGTCCTTCATCCATTCCGAGAGTTGGAAACCCGAAGACTCTAAAGAATTCGCGGTCGATATCCTCCCAGCCTTCTATGATACCATCCCTCTTGGTGATATCATATTGGGCCTGTGACTCAAAGTTATTGAGACGCGTTCGGACATCGTTCAGACGAGAGTCCATCTCCATCTGAACGGTCTGGCGCGCCTCTTCCCTAAGAGCCGGAAGAAGCTCGTTACGGATGGCCATGTTTGTTCTATCAAACAGGCCGAACAAGTAGGCACTCGCTTCCTCGCGGAATGCCTCACCGAATTGGTCGATAGCAGGGCTACCCGTCATTTGTAGAAGTCCTTTACAACGTTCCACAAACGTCTTGGGGACCCCACGCTCGACGCCATCGCCGTATGCAGGCTGTGCCAACTCCCAACGCAAGGTTGCTGTCGGCGCCTGTCACGACGTTGGAGAAGGTGGCTCCTGCTGCCGAGGTCAGTGTCGCGCCTCCCACGTGGACACGCGGCGTGGCAGCTGGGGTGCTGCCCTCTGCCGCTGTAGGGGGCTTGACAGGGGGAGATGAGTTGGTGGTCACCTTGGGTTGTCGATCACGACCACTCCGGGATTCCACCGTCTTGCCTCCAGTTTTAGCACCGCTGGTGCTAGGTTTGGCCGAACCGGTCGAAGCAGTCTTTGACTTTTTAGGAGCAGCCTGCGGCTTAGGCTTCTTAGGTTCAGTCGAATCGGCAGACTTTCCAGCATCTGTAGAGTGGGGCCTCTTGTTCCCACTCGTAAAGGCTGTCGGTCCTGGCTCTCAAGGACGACTGGCCTCCCGCTTCTTCCGCTGCTCTACCCTGAACTTGGGGTAGGCGCCGTAGAAAGCGGGCATCAATTCCGGTCTGATATACAGGCGCTTCGTAGACAGGGGTGCGGGTGCCATCCGCATCCAGTGTCTAGTCGGCATGCCTGTTTTCTCATTCCGTTCACACTTTCCAACCAGCGTTTCCACTAGTTGGATAGCGCCCTCGGCGTTGTACTTATGGGGCTGCTTATACGACTTGAGATGACGCGCCATCAAGCCCCTTCGTGTGGTCACGAAAGGAGGAGAGGTCGGGTCATCGGGGTCCTGATAACATGGAATGGTCTTTTCCACCTTAACACAACCGAACTGCGGACGGATGGCTAGATGCTCTTCCACCAAGTGTCGAGCATACCTGCCGTCGGTCGCGTATACGCGAGGGGGAACCCCTTACGTGTGCAGTATTTGAAAGCACACTGCTGCCCTGGATTGAAGATGCGCCATGCGAACCCAATCCGCTGTCGCTCGGGCAGCGACACCCCCGACGAGTCTGAGGCATTCGTGATATTCTCGATCATCGAGACATACCAGTCAATGGCATGAGTATCATTTGAATACCACTCCTCCTCGTCACTACCATCCTTGCCGACGAGACTAGGGAGTACCACTTGACCATTCTTGCGGTAGTCCTGAAGGTTGGTCAGTGGCCTGTCATCGACGTACTCAGTACGTCGCTTGGCAGTGATCGCTGACATCCGCTTCCACTCGTCGACAGCCTTGGCCATGTCTGGGGGAGAGGATACGGTGCTCTCCACGGCACCGGCATCGACTTCCGACGGCTCAGTTCCAGGTTCCGGGGGTGCAGTAGACTCGCTACTCCTTTCCCGGGCTGGAGCCTTCTTGGCTGCGGATTCCTTTTTGCTACTTTCCTTCTTGGGCACCTTAGGGATCTTGAAGTCTTTCAAGGTCCCCTTGGATGCCTTCGCTTCGGTGGGCTTCTTGCCCTTAGAACCTGAAGGGGTAGCACTTTTCGATGGAGCAGGTGTCGACGGCTCGTCGACCTCCATCTCGTCGGGGGAGGAGTCTCTCGAGGCGGCAGCAGCCGCGACTTTCAAGTCGTGCTTCTGCTGCTTAGCAGCCTCCTTCGCCTTTCGGCGGAGCTCCTTCTCCCGCTCCTGGGACTCGGCCAAGGCTTTCTGTGCATCCTCGATCTGCTTCAGAGGAGCTGCACTTTTAGCCGAGCTCTTGCTCGAGCTCTTGCTCGGGTCTGGTCCTCTTGGACTTCTTCTTCTTCTTCTTCTTCTTCTTCTTCTTCTTCTTCTTCTTCTTCTTCTTCTTCTTCTTCTTCTTCTGTGACTTGTGGCTCGCCGAAGAGCTGTACCCTGACTGCTTGTCGGACGAGGACCCCATGGTTCTTCCTGAACTGATGGGTTCCACTTGAAGAGAAGACTCCGGGTCTCGAACCTATCTCAGACGGGACGAGACGGCGAAGAGGATCTTCAAGGTGTTTCGATCCGCACTCTGGCGGGTCGAAACCTCGAAGGTGCCTTCAATGTACCTAGAACCGCACTGGAGCCTCAAGAGAAAACGAACCTGCGCTCATGAAGGTCGTGTCCCTCGACACTAGGCAGGGGAGACCTCCTACACTCAGGTAGGAAGTCCCCAGGCGGAGCGTACTAGCTGGAATAAGCTAGGCTTAGTCCAGCTTATCTGCGTCCGACTCTCATGAGAAGGGTGCAGATGTAACCTCCGTGGTGTGCGACGCGGCCTTTTATCCCTGTGGCGCACGCCTATGATTGGAGGAAGGGCCTACGTGACCGAGGGGGGCGAACCCTATTGGTCCACAGCGCATCACGCCATGACCAAATAAGGTAATGCTCAAAAAATAGAACGACTCACTCTCCTCACACCGTCACGATCTGGTTCTCCAGTCGCAATGTTTGCATATGCCGTTATTCCCTATGCGGTCTATGGGTTCCAACACTATCAACATGGATAATTAGGACACCACCCCTTCTATCAGACTACCGGGATTAAAAATGGTTCCAATATGGATCTACCCTTCGGGCAGAATCCACCAGCCTATGCTGGGAACCCATCCTCACAGTCCAATAAAAATCAGAGGCCCCAAATTTCCATGTTTCTAGCGTCAGGTTGTCTCAAACTAAGAGGCAATCGCATGACTTCTCGTTGTGTAATTTTTTATTCACCATCGGCTTCACGTCCACAGACAGGTTTACTCAAGAACGGCACCCGTTATTTTAAATCCTCTTTAAAAAAACAGGTTAGTAAAGCTGGTGCTTAGTATTGTGCGAATCATCAATTACTGAGTAGGGTTTAATCTAGGACTTTTCCTGATTCTAACCTTTACTGTAGGAACGAGTGTTGAGCCTCGGGGCGGGTTACTATCACCCCCTCCGGGCCGACCGGGCTATTAACCCGTTTCCGTCGGCGTCTGCTTCCCATCACTTGTGACGGTGTGGATGTAGGAGCCAGAGTGTTTGCTCTGGGTTTCCTTTCATCCTCGACACTCGCTGACCGTTCCTTTGATGAGCCTTGGCGCTTAAGCCTCGCTCGGGTCATAGGTCCGGACTGGAGTGACTGATCTTTGACTTCAATCGAAACGCTTCGATGTGAAGTTTGTTCAGTCGTTCGCACCTTCGAGGGGGGGTCGGGCTTCCGACATCCCTTCAAAGGCTGTTTAGATGCTTTCGACTTATCTCGACGAGCCGGTCGACCACGGCTCCGCTTTGATGGTTTACTGGCATCCAACACCTCCACCTCGCTCAGTTTTCGAGCCTTTTGCTGTTGTTTTTGATGACCCTGCGTAGTTTGTTTTTTAGACTGAACTCCCAGTCGCAACCTTTCGATCTCTATTTCGACCTGTCCAGGAACAGACTTAGCCCTTTTCATGGCCTTACGAAAAGGTGAATCATCATCAAGTTGTGGTTGCAACAACTCGACAGTTTGTGATAGTTCTACGCCCAACCACCGGCGCACTCTATCGACATTGCTCTTTTGCAACGATCAAAGTAATGATGTCGACTCAGAGAGGACAGAATCCACTACGAACGGCCCATCCCAGTTGGGAGCAAGCTTCATAGCTGCTTGGGGGGTGTGGTACCTCACCACCTGTTCCCCAACTGAGTACCTTCTCTGCTTCAGCCCATAGTCATACCCGACTTTCTGGCGTTCCGCAGATTTACCTAGATTTTCTCTTACCATGCTGTAACTCTCTCTCAATCGATCACGAAGCTGTTCCACGAAAGTGACGGAACAAGGGACTTCGAGCGGGTTTTCGATTGAACCGAAAATCACATCCGCTGGCATGAGAATTTCTTCCCCGAATACCATCATATTTGGACTGCATCCAGTAGAACTGTGTTCAGAGCTGTTATATGCGGACACCACATATTTAGCCTGTTCATCCCAGTCGTCCATATGTTTGTCTACCAACATAGTCAGACTCTGAATCAATGTTCTATTGAACCTTTCCACCTGGCCATTGCTCTGTGGCCTGTACGGATTGGTTCTCTGTTTTACAATTGTCAAATATTCACACATCTCAGAGAAGAGCCGAGACTCGAATTCTCGACCTTGGTCGGAATGCAGAAGCAACAGGACACCAAAGGTTAAAACCCATTCGTCCACGAAAGCTTCTGCACAGGTCTCTGCTGTGTGATTTGGTAGGGGAATAGCGCGTACATACTTGGTGAAGTAATCCTGGATTACTAACATACAAGTATTCTTGTTTGGCGTGGGTGCAAATCCCGAAATGATATCCATAGCTATCCTCCCGAATCTCACCCCGAACAACTCTTGGTGTAAAGGGGACTTACCCATGCCCTCACCGGGCTTTACCAGGCAACAGGTAGGACAATGTCGAACCCAACGACCTATGTCCTTCCCCATTCCAGGCCAGTAATATCTCCTTTTCACCTTTTCGAGCGTTCGACCAAAATGTGCCGCTGTTCGGTGTCCATGGCAAAAGGAGAGTACCTCATCCCTCAGTTGGCGTGGTACAACTACTTGAATCGTGCGTCTAGCCCGACCCGCCTCGACTTTCCAACGACACAACAAACCTTCACGGAAAGTTAATAGAGGCCATTGCCCTATTAGTTTCCGTACCTCGGCGCTCTCGATTGATACATCAGGCCTAGTGGGTTTAGCCCCCTTAACTAGCCATTCAGCAACCCATTTGATGTCAGGGTCCGCTTTCTGAGCATCAATGAGTTCATCGAGAGACCAAAATGCAACACCCACCCGGCTGTCTACTAAACTACCTACATCTGCCAAAACAGCATTGTGACTGCCGCAGTCTGTGCAATCCGACCTCTGGCATAGCCGCACAGGGATACGACTAAGACCATCAGCATTTAGATGCTTGGCCCCACTTAGATGTTCGATCTTAGAGTTTTCGAGACCGAACTCCGAAAGGTGGGCTAGCCACCTACCCATCATCCCTTCAGCTTCTTTGAAATTCAGGAGCCATTTCAAAGACGAATGATCGGTGCGGATAGTGAAGTTACCACCATAGAGGTAGTGCCTAAACTTCCTGGTGTACACGACAACTGCCAACAGTTCTCTTTTGGTGGTGCAGTAGTTTCGTTGTGTTTTACTTAGAGTGTTGCTAGCAAATGAGATCGGGACCTCCATTCCATTCTGCTCTTGGGATAGAACAGACCCGATCGCGGTATTGCTAGCGTCAGTGTCCAAGATAAAACGACCGTCGGGTGTGGGGAATCGAAGTACAGGTGTCTCCTTGAAACTTCGTTTTAACTCGACAAAAGCATGTTCAGCTCTCTCCGTCCATGCGAATGCCTCGTAACGACCTCTACTACCTTTAGGTTTTTGGATCACTAAGTCCTGCAAAGGACTTACGAGTTCCGCGAACCCCGGGATGAACTCTCGGTATTAGGAACAAAAACCAATGAAGGATCAGATTTCCTTCACTGTAGTGGGCCTAGCCCAAGTCATTACATCGCTAATTTTCCCCGGGTTGGCTTCTATACCCTGTTCAGACACGATTCGGCCTAGGTACTCGACCGAGGTCCTAAAAAGCTGACACTTTTTAGGCTTCAACTTCAGCCCCCATGCTCGAATCCTGTTGAAAACTTCTGCCAGATTCGCAATTGCTTCATCCGTCGTTTTGCCGAAGACGATGATATCATCGAGGTAAACCAGGCAAATCTTACCCAGCAAACCTCTCAACATCTCCTCCATCATTCGCTCGAATGTGGCGGGGGCGTTACACAAACCAAACGCCATTCGATCGAACTCATAGAGCCCCCTTTGGTGGGAAAAAGCGGTTTTCTCGACGTTGTCGGGATTCATCCCGATCTGCCAATATCCAGATTGGAGATCGAGACAACTAAACCACTTGTTTCCTCCTAGGGCATCCAAGCATTCATCGATGCGCGGGAGAGGGTAGGCATTTTTCTTAGTCACTCCATTCAGACATCGATAATCAACGCAGAATCTCATGGTCCCATCCTTCTTCGTCACCATCTGGACGGGACTGGACCAGGGACTAGTACTTGGCCTAACCACCCCCGTATCCAACATCTCCTTAAGTTGTTCATCCGCCGCAGCTTTCTTGCTGAGCAGAATCCTCCTGTAAGGGACTCGGATAGGTTTTGCGTCACCAGTGTCGATGTTATGCAGACATTGATCGGTGCGCCCTAACGGTTCATCTGGGGATTTAAAGACATCCACATGCTTACGTAGTAAGGCGGACAGCTTCAGTCTTTCTTCTGGCTGGGTCAGGTGGGTGTCACCATACATGTCTAACAGCCAGGTAGGGAGCTCCCCCGTGTGGGTGCTCGCGATTTCTGCCGTCTCGATGTCTGCAGCTTCTTGCTCGAGACGCATCATCACAGCGTACTGTATGGTACCGACCACCTGGCCTTTTTCCAGGACAATGTCTCGATTCAGTGGATTACAGACGGGAAACACTGTTCGACGGACATTGCTGACAAGGGCAGCCTCACCAACCAACCCAAAACTTCTCAGAGTCTTCGGGTCGGGTTCGACTATGCCCTGTCGATCTCTTTCCAGACCTTCGGATTTCACCAGTACATCGCACCGATGTCTGGCGGGTATCCTCATGGTCTGTGCTACTTAGGCTATCGATGACACTCTCTTCAGTTTACACTGATGGTGCTCTTCTACCGGCTCGGTCATGACCAATTGACCCGTCCTTGGGTTCAGGATCATACCGTATAATGCCGCGAAGTCGAGCCCCAGAATGCCATCGTCAGCCACATCGGCCACTATTGGGCTAAACACATAGTGGGTCGATGCGACCTTAAGAGGTAGAACCAATCGACCATAGGTCCGCATTTCGGCTCCAGACGCAGTGCACGCCGTTATTCTCTCGTAGAGATTATCTGACGGCACTACTAACGTTTTCGCGAGTTCCCGAGAGACAATGGTGTGGCTGGCACCAGTATCTATCAGGAAGTCTAGAGAACGCCCTCGAATCTCTGCAGACAGGTACCATCGTTTCCCCGACAAGGGGGCGGTTCCTGCTAGCATTCTCAACCCTACATCAGTACTCAGATCGATCCCTCTCTTCTTCAGAAAAGAGAGACAGGGATCATCTGAGGGAAGCTCTGTTGCGCAGACTCTGGCCAGCTGCCGCATCAGGGCTTCTCTCCCGGCGTCGACTTTCACTTTCGATCCAGTTGAACCCTCGACCTCGGAGTTCGGGCTGCCAGCGCCCTGTTCCTTGGCCATTGAGACTTTTTCTACACCAACATCTTCGGAACCCAACCGGTGATCAACCGGTGCCGCTGTGGTAAAGGGCTGGGACGGCCCTACCGGGACCTTACCTAGTTCCCTAGAATCTACTGTCGTCTGATCAGGAGTGCCAGAGGTGCTGATACCTTGGCTTTTCGATGGTCGGGCAGCTCGATGAGCCGCCCGCCTCAGTTTTCCGTCGCGTCAGGTGGTAGTCCTTTAATCGGCTCGGGGCAAGTCCGTGCGAAATGCCCCTGCACTTGGCGTCGGACAGAGGGGTACTCGGTTTCTCCGAGTTAGTAACAGGGACATCCCCTCCCTCGATAACCCTGAGTAAATTCTTCAATTGACTCAGCGAGAAGGTCTGTTCCTGTACCTTGGGTTTGGAGGCCTTGTTTGGCGGTTTCGATTTACCAACGGATTTCTGACTTTTCTTAGTCTTACTCCCCGCCCCGGGCTTCGAGTATGAGGACACCTCCCCCTACCCCTCCTCGATCAAAGCGGCGTCGGCCAACGCCGACAATGCATTTGTCGAGGTAGGATTCACCAACTTCGGCAGGAGTTGTCGTTTTGAAATTTTTGATTGACACAGGTGCCAGCCATTCGTGTGTCTCAAGAAAATTCTTCAATCTGGTGTCCGGCAACCATGAAACACTACCTGTTGGTGTTAATGCTTGCATGGCCGACGGTAGCCAGATGCAGACTTTTGGTAAGACGTTCATACAGATCGGAATGGGGGGCTACGAGTATGTAATGAGCCCTACCATAGCCGACATAAGTGATGATGGAATAATCGGTTTGGATTTCCCAAGCTTGTACAGTGCTGTGTTGGATCCCCGGTTTGGGATGCTGAAGATATGGCAACCATACAATTGCGAGATCCCATGCATATTGAGACATGTATCCTCGGCAGCCACCGTGGTACAGACTGTGAAAATTCCATCTGGAATGACTTGTGACGTTTTGTGTTCCTGGAACAATGCTTTTCGAGGTTCGAACGCTGTCTTCGAACCTAATTCTGAAGTATTATCTAGTTTACAGCTAGATTCTGTTGACACTCTGGTGGGAAACGGATAGTCCAGATCACGAACAGAGGACTAAAACCTGTGTACTTGAAAAAAAAAATGAGAAGATTGGCAATATGTTCCTGACCGAACATGTCTCGGAAGCTCAATTTCGAACTGAGATACGTGAGGACGCAGTCCGAGGATTACCAGATGATTTAAGAAAATTATTTGATGATTCTTCCCTGAGGAAAAATTCAGAGAAAGAAAGACTTTGAGCTTTGCTTGCTACCTTCCACGATGCCTTCGGGAAACCTGGGGGCTCGGTAGGCCGCACTAGCAAGGTGTTGCACACGATTGACACCAGCGATTCGAAGCCATTTAAAATACCTTATAGGAGATTACCACTTAAATAGAAAGTGGAGGCTGAGAAACAAATCCTCGAACAGCTGGAAAAAGGGGTTATTGTGCCTATCACGAGTCCCTGGTCCAGCCCCATGCGCATGACCACGAAGAAGGATGGGTCTATTCGATTTTGCATCGATTACAGGAAGCTGAATGGCTTAACTAAAAAGAACTCCTATCCCTTACCAAGGATAGATGAGACCTTAGACTCCTTAGGAGGAAACAGATACTTCTGTACCCTGGACCTTCAGTCCGGGTATTGGCAGATCGGGATGGACCCTAAGGACATGGAGAAAACAGCTTTCTTGAGCCATATGGGTTTATTCCAATACAATGTTTTACCTTTTGGGCTGTGTAATGCACCAGCCACTTTCGAAGCTATGATGGAGGAAATGCTAAGCGACCTTCTTTGGAAGAGTTGTTTGGTGTACCTCGACGATGTTATAGTGTTTGGAAAGACTTTTGAGGATTGCATGAACAACCTCGATTTAGTCTTGAAGAGAATACTATCAAATGGTCTGAAGTTAAAAGCTAAGAAATGTAATTTATTTAAATCATCTATTACATATCTTGGTCGTATAATAACTCCTGACGGCGTAAAAGCCGACCCTGAAAAACTCCGAACAGTGTCCGAATGGCAGAAGCCCATAAGCAGATAAGTGCAAAGGAAGTAAGATCCTTCCTCGGGTTCTGTTCATATTATCGAGACTTCCTCCTGAACTATTCTAAAGTGAGCTACCCCTTGCAAATGCCAGCACATTGGACCCCAGGTCGAGCAAAGGAACATTTTCCCCGGGGAGATGAACAAGATGCAGCCTTCGAGCAAATAAAACATTTGTTTGCTAACATGCCAGTATTGAAATATCCAACTGCGGATGACCATTTCATACTGGACACTGACGCTAGCAACGATAGCATTGGTGCAGCCCTGTCACAGGTCCAGGACGGGGTCGAAGTACTAATCGCCTTTGCTAGTAACACTTTGAATAGGGCACAATTAAACTATTGCACCACTAAACGTGAGTTGCTGGCTGTGGTGGTGTATACCAAAAAGTTTCGACACTTTCTATGGGGTACCGATTTTACTCTTCGAACTGACCACTTGTCCCTAATGGGCTACTTAATTTTAAGGACGCCGAAGGAATGATTGGCCGTTAGCTGGCACACCTGTCAGAATTTGGGTTGGAGCATAGCCAGATCCAACATCGACCGGGTTCGAAGCATATTAATGCGGATGCCCTATCCCGGAGGCCTTTTAGAAAGTGCCAGAAAATCGATTGTGATGATTGTGGGGCCCACAACGCGGTAGTTGCAACGGTTCGAACTAGACACTCCAAACCGCTACCTCGCGCCAGCATGGAAAATGTTATAGAATGGCCAGAAGAAACCATCCAACATTTCCAACAAAACGATCCCGCTATCAAGAGAGTGATTTCTTTCCTGAATAAGAATGCCAAGCCCGAACGGCCGGCATTATCCCTCAAAGACAGAGAAACTCACAAATTTCTAGCCCAATGGACCAAGCTGGAGGTTCGAGACGGGTTACTGTGTTGATGGAAAACCTGTCCTACTTAGGACAAGGTCCTACAGATAGTGATACCCATGTCACTAAGACGTGACTTTATGTTTTATTGTCACGGACATAAGACTAGCAGACACTTCGGGAAGAAGAGAACTTTAGAATGCCTAGGCAGAAGATACTACTGGCCAGGGATGCACAACGACATCATAAGATGGGTAATGACTTGCCCCGAATGCGGTAAGAATAAGCCCGGTCCTGGAATGGGAAAGATGCCTCTGGTGCAAGAGCTATTCGGCATTCGTTTTGCCCGAGTAGATCATCAGTGGAATCGAACCCACACCTCGGGGAAACACTTGTATGATGGTAGTGACTGACTACTATACTAAGTACACTCCAGTATATCCTTTACCTGACCACAAGGCAGCCAGCTGCGCTAGCGCCTTCGTGAAAGGATGGGTTCTACACTTAGGTGCACCATTAATGATGCACAGTGACCAAGGACGAGAATTCGAGTCCAACCTATGGCAAGAAATGTGCCACTATTTGGCCATTTGTAAAACTCTAACTAATCCATACAGACCCCAGTCTGATGGTCAAGTAGAAAGATTCAATCGAACATTGATACAAGTCCTCAAACCCTTGGTAAATTCTTGCCAAGACGACTGGGATGAGCAATGTGACTTTGTAGTACATGCTTATAATAGTACTGTACATGCTGCAACGAACTGTTCCCCCAATCTATTAGTATTCAGGGAAGATAATATAATGCCTGCAGATCTCGTATATGGTGTTATAGGGGTGAGCCCCGAAGCCCCATGTACGGTGATGTTTGTAGAATCCCTACGAGATCAATTTAAGAGAGCTTATGAAGTAGTTCGAAATGAGCTATTAAAGAACGGGAATTGGCAGAAAATTATGTATGATGCCCACCTGAAGCCACGCCAGTTTAGAGTTTAGTGTTTAGAATGCATGAAACTTTAAGGTGCAAGAAATTAATCTCGAGCTGGGATGGACCTCACGTGGTCACCCGAATTATATCTGAGAGCACGGTTATGCTTATGAGTTTGGCCACAGGCCGAATGAATAAGTCTAACGTGTGTAGATTCAGGAAATGGAGGGGACGGGATGCCGCCCACTCCGAGTGTGAGGAAATTTCCAAACAGATGAATGAACAGAAGGATGAATTCCTAATGAAAACTAATGAGCTATCAAGGAAATTGAAGGGAATGGCCCCGAAGAGGAAAAGAGGCCGACCTTGCAAAATAGCACTTGAGAAAAAGTCAAAGAGAGGACGACCCAAGAAGGTCGACGCTGACACGAAACCTAATTGTGATAAAATTGTCTCGGCGGAACCGAGAATCCGAGGTAGGGGGAAAACGTTGGCACCTTCCACCGGACCTTCTCGAGATTCTCAGTTGAAAAACAAAGAAAGAGAGGTGAGGCGCAGTCCCAGATTTGCTTGGCAGACTGCCGTAACTTAATGTTCCGAGTGTATAGTCCTGTTTACATGTCTTGTTTCATGTTTGGAGGTTGAGATACCTCGGCCATGATTCGAAACATGACCACGACGGGTATTACCAACCTATTCATGGTTCCTGTGGGTGGCAGACAGCTTGTCTGACGTGTACGCATGATGCTACATGTTTTTCTGCCAAACTCCTGTTGATATGAATAGTGAAGGGGGTAGTCCCACCAACAGCCTATGGAGAAAACCAACCCCAAACCTTGGTTATCTGGGGTAGTACGGACGCCTGGCATGAGCGGGAAGGGGGGCGCTAGTGAGCGGGGTACTAGAGTGGCGCAGTGCAGCCACGCATGCGCATTGGTTCCGCCTAGCTTGTTGTGCCTCCAATATCGCTCACAGCACGCGAACCGTCTTACCGAGGTAAGACGTGCTGCTGTTTCCTCTGCCACTTATAGTGACAGAATCCCTTTTTCCACTGACTTATATTGACTCCTTCTGTTCTTGAACAAAGGAGGACAATCCCCTGAGCCGTCTGAGCCCGAAATATGGCTCAGTCGGAGGTGGTGGCAACCGTAACGGCCAATCCTGATGGGCACCCGACCCCACTTTGAGCCCAAGACGAGGCACCCCGAAGTCCAGCAGTTGAGCTGATGGACACCACCGAAATGGAGCCGTCTCTTCCCGATTCGACTCCAGATACCCTGAGCATCCCTAAAGGTGCTGAACTGATTGCTCCCAGGACACCACGCCTGAGTACGACTGAGGGAACCACTCCTTCAGTCATCTTTGAAGTCCCCATGACTTTCACCGACCGACCACCAGCCATCGGGTACGTGAATGTGACCAAAGGATTTATCCGGACGGCCACAGGTAAAAACCGATATTGCCCACCGAAATACCTGGGCCTTAAAGGTGAACCTCCGCAGCTGATACCCTATGATTTACAATCTAGGATCTGCCGCGGGTGTACTGACACGGGAGTCTCTGACGTCTCCGACATTTGGTTCAAGAACTACTTCGGACTTGCTGAAGCGATGTGCATCAGCGATGGCCTATCGCCGTTGTTGACGCCATCTGCGAAGATGACCGAATTAGGTCACAGACAGCGTACCCGCTGTTGTATGGCCTAGTTGGGTTTCGAGGAGCGCTTGCCAAGCATCCACTCCCCCGAAGTACTCCTTCCACAAGGAATCCCCCAGAACGCACTTTTGTGTTCATGTCGGATTCACAAAAGAACTCCCCTGTACGCGAAGAAGAAGATGCTTTGTTAGCAGACCCCGAGCTCGAAAAGGAAGAGCGATGAATGGCGAACGAGACAGCTCACGACGGGGATGCTGCTAGCAAAATCCCCGACGCTGCCTCGAGTATATAAGGTGGAGCTTGCTACTCCACCAAAGTAACCACCGCAAAAGAGATGAGCCTCAAGGAGCTTGATGCCCGCCAAGAAGCCATCGACAAAGAGTGCAAGGATCTCATGAAGCGCAAGACGAAGCTTAAAAGAGACGTGGAGAAAGCTAAGAAGGAGTCCACGGACAAACCCGAAGCTAAATCTAAGACGAGCCGCCGCAAAAAGAAGGTGGTAGAAGAGAAAGTAGAAGAGAGCGACGACTCTGCAGCCTCGACTTCGTCTCAAAACCCGCGGAGCCGAACTCGAAGTGGCAAGACCATGAAGGAGGAGGATGCCTCCTCTCCAGTGAGATCCACCCGAATGAGAACTTCTCGAAAGGCGACCCCTCTACCCCCAGAGCCCATTAGTAGCACTGCAGTCGAGGAGGAAGAGCTTCAGGAGGAAGGCAATGGGGACCATGACTGGCAGGTCGCCGAAATGAGCCGGCAGCTGCTGGAAAATATCGACTCGTTGGAGGAACCGTTGAAAGACGCCCCCGACGAATCCAGCCTGAAAAATTGGGTTAAAGCCCGCTCTGGATTCCGCGATTACACCCCGAAATGTTTCATGGACTGTCAGCGTTATACTGACAGTTACTCGATTCCTCCTGCCACCAATCGCAATGGTGAGAGTGACGACGAGGAATGGATGAAAATCCTGAGAAAAGACTCCGGCCCCGCGAAATTTTATCGCGTGTGGGTAGCGTCGCTCGGAGACACAGTAAAGAGTCCCAAGTCTTACTACGGCTTCGAGCACCGGACGAAGTTGCAGTATGCCGCTTCAAACTGGGCACCAACCAACCCGACCTGCCCCTTCGAGATCTGTGTTAACAACACAGAAACAGAGAGAGTCTGGCCCACCAAAGACTCATTCTTTAGACACCTCGTGGAGCACCATATGCACCACGCTCTGGTATATCGGTGCTCCAAAGAGAAGAATTAAAACAAGAAATGTCAAGGACTGAGAACCATGAGGCAGGGGCGCATGGCTGAGCACTTGGCTCAGGTTCATGGCCTCAAAGCCAGTGACGCCCCGACTTAAGGCCCTGAAGCTCCACGAGCGACTTATATCGAAGTGGGACCAAATGACCTCTGAGGAGAGACTGGCGATCACTATGAGAACTGACCACCTCTGTCACTCGGTCAAGGGGAAGCAGGACGCCTACTTCCTCAAGAACGTGCGTTCCCATTGATTTGACATGTCAGCAGAAATGCACTAGCGTGTCAAAGTCCAGAGAAGGGACCCTGACGCAGTGGACCAACATGGGAATCCCCGACCACACCCTGGTGGTGACCCTCAAACTCGGGACGTCAAGCGACCGAGGTCGGAGTCACAATCTCCAGCCCCAACCCCAGACCACAAGAAGAGATCCCCCGATCCTAGCACGATCCTGGGTGCTGCATCTCGAGACCTTACGAGCGTGGAGCATGTCTCGCCCCTAAGCTCAAGTGGTTACCGACCCGTAGCAGGGACCTCGACTGGTAACCACCAGACCTGGTTCGAGGGGCGGACTACCCTCTCCCACTCAGACTGGATGAGGGGTGTTTTGAAGTCTACTCCACGATACCAGGGCACTCCAGAGGAAGATGCCTTACTCACCAGGCTTAAGGCAGCCCCCGCTCTGTCTGACACCCAGAAACCAGGCCCCGAATCCCAGACCTTATTGCCATCAGGGAAACCGAAGTCTATGGGTCCCCCAGCTACTCCTGCCATCACCTCTGCTCGCGGACGGGTCCGACCTGTGGATCCAAAGCGACCAGGAAGAGAGTTGGTGCTAAAAGACCCCAGTCAACCTCTCCCCGAGGTTGGAAGGGGGCGAGGTCTAACAATTGATGAGAGTCGGGCGGTAGTTGGTTTGTCTCGACAAACCAGCACCGCCACCCCATTCCCGAGTGCTACTGCCACCTCGAGCTCCGCTTACGAGAGTGGTTCAGACATGCACACGACCCCTGTACCGACGCCTCCAGTAAAAAACATGAGGACCACCAATGTGCTACATTTGGTGAAATCTAACTTCGAACTGGAGGACCCCGATGATTACATCAGAAACCGGACACAGGAATCCTGTGATATTCGGCTGACGTCTTCCAGGCATGGCAAGAGAGGCATATCAGCCAGGCCACCGGATACCTTCGAGGCGTGACCGAATGTGTTTGAATGTCTGGATGAGATCCAGTGACGGGAAATAGCCCAGATCTCACAGGACATGCAAGGACAGGCGAGAGACCAGCTTCGGGCCTAACGAGGCTAAGGCCATGAAGCTGAAATATGAGTCGCAGCTTCAGGGGCTGAGAAGCCAATACGACCACCAGGATGTTCGATTCATGGCAGTATTCGGCTGCTTCATGAAAGATTGGGACGGCACTGCAGACAGTGCGTTCGAAAAGCTCCAGGGCAAGCTGCAGGAGGCCAGACAGCTCGAGGCGGACATTGAATCTCTCGGATTCATGAGTATGTCCACCCTGAGACCTTCTGCCAGCGCAGGTGCACCACCAACCGGACCCGGAAGGGAACCCGAAGCCACCACCACTGCCCCGACTGCCACCCCGGTTATACCGACCGAGACCCTAACCTCTATCCCCGAGGCGACCACTGTGGCCACAGCCCCTGACCAACCCCCAGTGGTCCATAACCTGATAAGTCTGGACTCTGATCCGGAAACCAACTCCGGCGAGACGGTGATGGAGACAGACTTGTGAGCCTCGATGTAAATAACTACAGGTGCCGACCCTATCCTCTATATGGGATCCTCGAACACCCGAACTGTGCCCCAACCTCGAAGGATGTCCGGACGGATGCAGACCCACGAAACCCAATGGACGAATCTACATCTTCCCATGTTGATCAGGGCACACCACACAGCGACGCGGCTTGCCACCGCCAAGTCCATTGTTTGCCGATCGGATCTGCAGACAAGCAGTGGATAACCCCGAACACACCCCGAAGTCATTTATTATTGTGCGGCAGACCCACTACACTGGTGAGCTGCTATAAATTCATGTTGTATACTATGTAATTAACCACTATTCCTCTCACCTTACGCATAAAATTAGTTTTATTTAAAATTACGATCCTAACGTCATCCACTAGGTTCGATCTCATAAAATATGTTTATTTATCACTAGTACACAAACCAATTGGTGCTATAAACCTACGAGATCTGTAACTTTAAATATTAATAATATTCCTCAGGTACATACCAATTGTGTTCACACTTCGAGGTTAATAGTTAATAGTTCTTCTGAACTTGTCTCGACCCATTTTTCTACATTGTTTAATTATATGTGGTCGACTCCTACTACTAAGACTACTCACACAAATAACATATCACGTTCTACTTCGAACTCTCGTTTATTGCTTCGAGCCCTTATTTTTTAGAATAACGAAGTTGTCACAATGTTAAATACAGTAGTGTAGGGGCTCGTAGATCGTGATATAGTGTGAGCATCTTCCTCGAGAGGGCCTCTCAAGCAATATGAGTTCCTCAACAAACGCTATGTGATTGCTACATAAGTGCTTGCTATACAGAGCAGTTGTAAGGCCACCCGACATCACTGGCACTACCTCTTAGGCTGCCAAATTGTAGTGGCTGTGTTCAGTCGTAGTTCTTTATGAAATGGTCTCCTATCCTGGTTGGATTTTGCTGTATATTCAGCTCATACCTGGGGTTTTACGTTATCATTAATATACGTTATCATTAATATACGCTGTCACCGGTGTGCTGCAACATCCATTCTCACTATCCTCCAGGCCCCAGAAGTAGCACACAGGACAGGTAAGTACACATTACTATATTTGCTGAGACATGAGCCATGCAAGCTGCTTTTTTTTAATCTATACTGTAGTACCTGATGAATAAGATGCGCAGTACATTACAAGGTCCAAAATGGTACTGCTGCGTAGGTTTGGACAATTCTGTAGAATAATATAATATGGACATAACATAGGGATTTAATTTGTGTATTACCTATTGGTATTTTTATAGAATATATTTTCCTTGGAAATTAGAAGTAAGGAAACTGAATGGCTACCATTTGCTGAAAAATGAAATTAGAAAATACTGTAAACTAAAGCCACATTGTCTTTCTATATTGAAAAGATTTTGTGGGATGGGCTCTTGTGTAAATAATATCTAGCCATGTACACATGTCAGTAGAAACATCTAGATGTGTCCCAAGCTTTACTTATCTCTGTAATCCTATCTAACAGTTCATCCTAAGCTCCCTGTACTGAAAACCCTGCAGATCTTTAAACTCGTCAGATTGAGGACCTAGAGTCATCGAAAGAGGTATAGACAGGGGGCAGCACCTTACAGGTAGTGAATTCCCTCAGTATACCTCTCCCCAGTATGAGTGTGTAGGGGCTCGTGATATAGTGTGAGCGTCTTCCTCGAGAGGGCGTCTCGAGCGGTGCGCCCATCACCGGTAGTCACTAGAGGTCTCCTCGACCCCTGGTCTCTGCGGGGTGGTGGCAGCACTGTTCGCCTCGTCCCAGCTCCTACCTGGGGCCGGGGAAGGCGTTAGTCTGGCTCTAGCTGTCGACGGAGTTGGACCACTTTACCTGAGCTTACACTATAGTTAAGCAGTACACTTTGAGGTAGATGTAAACCATATACCGTAATAAATATGTGCCAGTTTCACTAACCTGAGATCCCTTGTCTGGTCTTTACTTCGAACTAGTCAAGACATTGATTCGAACCATTACAAGTGTATGGCATTCTGTTGACAATATGTAACATACTCACAAGGTGGCAGGTATGTGCCACTCATGTTTGATGATCAGGCCTTCAGTCTTCAACTGAAGGTCTTCACGGCTGAGGACTTTAGGTGCTCAAGTTTGACTACCTTGGGTGAGTGTCTTGACCTAAACCCATTAGGTTGACTACCCTGGGTGCTCAATCTGAGTACCTAAGGTTGTAGTTTTGGGTATTGTCAGTCTGACGATCTTTGTGCTTTCAGTGCTAGATGTACCAATCCAGTGATAGTGAGTGATCTACCAGCACTGTATTTCCCCAGCATGTAAACTCTTTGGTAGAAGCCTGCAGGATTATGATGGACAATAGCTACAACACTAGCAAGGCACTCACAGGAGGTTGATGCATTAAGTGCCTGTGAATTAATGATCATGACCATTGGTCGTCATGATGCATCACTTCATTGGTGCATCAAGGCAATCCTTCAGGAGCTGTGTATCAACCCTGCCTGCATTCATGTATCATGAGGACCAAATGGACATAATGTGTTAATGCATCGGCAGCCCTTGAAGAGTTAATGTCTCATCCTGACAGAGGTATATCTAGAACTCCATGCCATCCTAAGAGGGTTAACGTCAGTCTGAGCAGCCCACTACTTATACCCAGTGTCCGCCGACATCCAGTCCCACTTCTCCAGTTCTCTCCAATAGGTAGCCCACTGGTAAGTATGTATATAGGTAGTCAGCAGTGCACAGGGGCTTATCATGTATAGGTTATATTGGGGCCTAGACTTATCCTTACAGCACGTTAAGCCCAGATTCACAATACTTAGTGGGTTGACCTAAGCAGGACAGTGCATTTCTATATTTACTTTCAAATAGGTCACCTGATCAGCTAAATCTATAAAGCCATTATATTTAGCATAAAATAAGAGCTGAGTTTATAATATTACATTCATATAATGCAAGATATATGACAGCAACCTTCCCACTTCTAGCATACGTACATTGTATACACACAGGACTTCTTATTCACTGTATTGGCGCTTCATGCCAAACCCGTGTTAAGCATAAATCCTATACTGACATCTTTTGGACAAAGAGGTCTATTTGTTTAACTAAATGATCAAATTGACTTGCAAAACTGTTTCTTTTTTATTGATATGGAAAACACTAAATAAACTATATCAGGGTCAATGATATAATATCAATTTTCAGGCATTTCTAAACAAATTGATCACAATTGTGGTATTTTTGGTTCTCATACTAAAATTGTATTGCCACTGTTGCTTGAAGCATATGCAACCATGCCTTGCTACAAGTTGATCTACTTCAATCTGTGTGGTCGTGGGGAGACGGCCAGGCTGATTATGGCCTATGGAGGCATTGAGTATGAGGATGTCCGTATACCGTATCCTACTGGGGAGGAGTGGGCTAAACTCAAACCAGGTAAGTATGAGATAAATTTGGCATTCTGTCATGATTAAATCCCTTGGCAGTCTTAGCTCTGTTAGTTAAATACACCAAAATTGCACAAACTTTCTATTGATTAGATGGTCAATTGCATTGAGATGGGGACAAACCCATTTTTCACCATGGGAAGGGGGTAAATCTGACTAAAGATTGAACGTTTTGGATATTTTTCATTTCCATTAGGTGGGTAAGGCCAGGATCTTGCTTGGAAACTATGGTTTTGCCCATGTATCATTACTGTTTAAAGCAGCAGACTACAAAATATAAGCTTTTTATGGGCTATTTCAAACATTTTTTCATATTGCTCCCACTGGTATTGGGCAAATTAAAGAGAAAATGCATTGGAAATGTATAAATCTTTTATATTTCCACTAGCCCCCAATATTTAGCATTATATATAATCAATTAAAGAACTATTGCCCTCATCTGCCTAGACTTATTGCTAAAAACCTTGTGGTGGAACCATACGTGCCTCATTCTTTAATACATGATAGTGGGGAGAAATAAATCATATTTATCAAATGCAAAAATATAATTAGAAAGCCACATGGAACCATACGTGCCACAATCATGTATTATGCCTAAAATATCATGAATGAGAAGTTTTGTTGTTATGACAGATTACTATTATAAAAGGACAATGCCCTGCATCATGCAAAAATGATATCATATGAATCTGTTCACTTGAGGGTGGAAAAATTAACTCCCCAGAAATGAGCCTATTTGGACCAGAATCCCATAGGAACTAATGCTAAATAATGGAATTGACTCTAAAATTGGCAATTTTTGATATTAGTGTTCCCAATTCTCAGGGTAGGTGCCTCAGTGCACCAGTATTTTGGACACACAATTTCTAAACAATCTAAGCAGTTTAATTTTTACCCCTTAGTGAGCCCTGTGTGACCCCAACTCAGTGCAATTGACCAGATGTTATTCCCACTGACATTGATTACATATATCCTTAAAAATCCTACCACAATATCCCACATATAAGCCACAGCTGTGTCTTATAGGATCATAGAAAATTAACAGTGCACCTTCTACATGAGGATTTCCCTCTAGTTTATAGAACAGCACTAAATCCCCCCAAATATTACCAACACCTGCATCCTATATGATGCTCCTGAACTCAGTGTGCACCTTATATGTGAGGTGCACCTTATATGCAGGGTACAACAGTACTCTACATCAGAAGCTTACTGGGTCAACAGGGATCTTATCTTACATGACGCCCCTTGAAATACAAAGTTGCCTACCACAATCTTTTGGTCATACTCTCAATCAATTATGTCTCAACCTTTTAAAGGGGAGGGTGGACACAGTCTTATCAGTAATTATTTAAATTCTAATTTGACAGAGAAAATGATACAGTTCCATGTATACCAATGCATGGGAACACCACCATGGGAGAGAAATGACATTTGAAATTTCATGCAGGGGATACGATCTAAATTTCAGATAAATCTTTGCCAACACCATTTATTTTAATTAAGGTTGAGTGGATATTGGAAAGGTAACAGACAAATTTGAATATTACCATTTCATTGATCTGTTTCACAGCTACTCCCTTTGGTCAGATACCAATCCTTGACGTGGATGGTGTGCAGATATGTCAGAGCCACGCCATCTCACGGTTCTTGGCAAAGAAAGTTGGTATGTATTCTAAACTGCTGCACTTGAATTATCCCATGAAATTTCCCTATAGAAAAAGACCTTATTGTTTACCTATATTATGTTCCTCAAAAAACATTAAATTTGATAAAAGTTGATAGGGCCTATATATGCCAAGCTTTAAATTATATTGATCAGAAAAAAAGCCAGAAAATTAAAAAGAAAGAAAGAAAGAAAGAAAGAAAGAAAGAAAGAAAGAAAAGAAGTGAAGTAAAGTAACTAAGTAGCACAAAAGATCTTAAGATATGTGAGATTGCTAATTCTTATTCTTGTGCTGAAATGTTTTAGGGTGATCAATGTCAATTCAATCTATAAGAATCACAAATTTAAATATTCAGGTCTCCATGGGAAGTCAGACATAGATGAGGCTAAGATAGACATGATTGTTGGCTGTTTTGAGGACCTCATTATGCCATTAGGTGCTGTCATTAGGGAAAAGGATGAGGCCAAGAAGGTATGCAAAATACAGGATTTCTACTTTTCAATCCCTTCTTTTTTTGTGGCACACTTACTCCATATCATAACATTAAAATAGACTTTAATCAATTAGGGCAGAATCCTAGGTTATGCATCAACATAGACCATGGTAAATGAATACTTATCAGGTAGTGCTCATTATTTAACAAAAGTGGGAGTTGATTCATAAAAATTGAGACTTCAAAGGGAAGGGGCAAAATAATGTCATTCTGTTTGGCTCAAATGATTTCAACACCTTTCAATAGGGGAGGCCAGAAACCCCTGTTTGTTGAACGAATGAACGCTATCTTAAACTTAGACTTTTCAAGTTTGTCTGAATTAATAAATCTCTCATTTTAAACAGGAAGAACTGAAGAAAGCATGCCTAGGATCATTGTTGGATGGACTAAAGAAGTTGGAGAAATTTGTAGAAGGAGATTACTTTCTTGGCAAACAGGTATAGGGGAAAACATTTCTTTTTTATTCTTATTCACCCTTTTTATAGATATTTATATATCTGGATGAGAACGAAAAATAGACTAATTTCATCTCTATCATAATACAGGTAATATTGAATTTCTTTTGGTTTAAGTTCCCCGGTAGTTATCATGGTGCTAGAACTACTTGACATCGCCAACAGAAATGAAGTAGTGAGTTCAAGAGTTCAGTCTGTATGGCAATGTTTATATTTGTATAGGAAGATTAATTCCATTTAAGGGGATATGCATGTTTGAAGCAGTAGCCTTCACTTCCACTCATGCAACAAGTAAACTCATTTGCTGTTTGTGCTTAAGGCCACAGAAAGTTAAAACTGAACTCAAACACATTTCTGCAACATCAAAAAGCCGGTGCACTTTCATTTTCAGATGTCATGGGCAGACATCAATGTGGCTGATCTCCTGGGTCTCTTCAGCTTACTGGGTATGGATGCATCAATGGACATGTACCCTAAGGTGGCCGGCCTTGTGGCTAGGGTTAAAGCTGAGCCGAAGATTGCTGCCTGGATTGCCAAACGTCCTCAGACACCAATTTAGACATACAAATGACTCTATATCAAATAACAGATCAGTTTTTATTACTGACAAATAAATTAAGTGCAGAAGACCCGTATACATTTTAAGTATCAGAGTGGACCATTCTTTCCTCATTTACCTTCTTTTTTATGAACAAAAACATAATGATACAAATTCTTTGTTTACATCATATCAAACAGATTATATGGGAGGATATAAAGTATACCATAAAAATCTTTAAATAACTACTTCTACATTATGGAGATGTTTACTTCATCTAAAAGTTTAATGGAAGCACCACATATGTAGTTGTTAAATTCATTCGCCAGATGCATAAAATTTCACATGTTCAAGTAATAAAAGGATATACTGCTTGGTATACAGGTGGTTTCCATGAACTTATTGTATCTTCAGATTTGTCCTAACAAATATATTACTATTATAATTCATAGTCTGCCTAGTGTCATTAATAATTCACCTCTTAAACTCGATTTAAAACCTTTCATATTAGGTTTCAATTGAACTTCAGCAGGTATCAGTTCCCATACTTGATTACCACGATATAGTGGACTACTTCTATATATCTCGAGTTTTCTCTTATCGTGTCCCCTTAATTCTCTTGTGGGAATCACAACATGATCATCACTTTAAGCATATCTATACATATAACAGGCTAATGCCTTTTTAGGTCTACTATATGTACATCTTGGGCATTTTTCACCTTTAAACATGCACGCAGGCAGTGGTTTTGTACCGTATCAATATGTTCTACTAATGTTTTTGGTCCTGACTCATGGATGAAACAACAATATTCCAATATAGGTACGATCATTTGTTTATATATTCTGAAGGAATTATCAACATCAATGTACATTACTAGCTAATACATTTGACAGATCTAACTTGTTACTAACATTATTCAGTAAGTGAGCCTAGGATATCCATAAGTTTTACTGTTACTAAAACTATCAATATTTCTTCTTTCTACTGTAACTAGTCATCAAGATTTATTTCAGAGATGACACTATCTATTGGGCTCAATTTGGACTCGATTTAACACGTGAGATACTACCTGTAATCAGAGAGCAGTAAATATATGATCACTAAAACAGATTAAAAAGAAACTAGGTGTCATAACTAGGATCAATTTTTACTCCTCCTATTGCTGAATTCCTGAGGACACTACTCCAGATTTCGCTCCATCTCGAAGTTGACACTTAACTGAATAAACTAAGCAGATACACAGATTTAGGCTTTATGAGCTTCTCTTCAGTTCTGTTCAATGGAATACAATAAAATCGAATTCTTCCCAAGACAATATCTACCAATATACATTGGCCTGCTTCTGTCATTAAACTGTCAAAGCACTACAGAACTGACCTGCTATAAATGTGGGTGTATATTTAAAATAAAAGGGAAAGTAGTTGTGGGTAAGCTCCTACAATATAGGGGAAAACAATTGTCAAGTAATTACCGTTCATATGTGCAGTGAGACATGCACAGTTCATCTCTTGTTATGTTAGGTCCGCTTATTTGTCTGATCAGTGACATTTCAAACTATACTTGACACCTAATCATATCTGTTGACATATCTACAACATAAAATTCAAATTCCTAATACAACTGGGTCTGCAATATCTCCATGAAAAAGAAGAGGTATTACAGATATAGAGAACGCTCAAAATAAATCCTCAGGACCACTTGCAGTGGATCTTTTCAATGAAGAATTTGATGCAAGAATAATGTTCAGCAGATAATACTATGTGTGTGTGTTTAATGATTTCTTTTTATAAATATTGAAAGTTGATGGTGTGACAGGACTGTCAATTGCAGTCTGTGCATGGACTGCTCAAAATATAGGCTTCCATAAATTTACAATTCTCCTGTATTGTTGACTCATATATATATGAAACATATATGTTACCTTTATGACCTATTATCCCCCCCAAAAAAAAAAATAAATAAAAAATACAAATTTTACATGATAACACAATGTCGACAATGAAGGGTGATGCATTCAAACCCTATGGCAATACTACATAGAGCACCATTGTCAAAGAGGTGGTGCTCTGTAACCCATATGGTGAATATTAAGGATCCATAAGGTAAAAGTTCTCACAAACATAAAATGTTCATCATGAGCGGAAAGTTCTCAATAGTATTGTACATGTAGTGGAGGAGCTCCAATTGAACAGGATTGTCAAACCTGGTTTTGGCTCACCCTGCTATTGGGCCACAAAGGGGCAAACAAATGTTGGCCCAATTATTTGCTTAAAGGCATCATGACTATAATACATGGGTTGCTGCAGTCCTCCCAGGCTGACATTCTATTAGCACATCACAGCAACATCATTCTCCATATCTTAGCTTATGTTTGAAGCAATCCACATTGATAAACCATGCACATATGCTACTTTCTGGGGTATGGAAAATTATGCCTTGCCCTTTTCTAAAGGTAAGTTTACTGTGCATAGCATCCATAATTCTTTGGCGGGATCTAACGAATAATATAAGTCCAACTGTGCTGGTCAGAGTAGAGTAGAAGATTTTATAATTACACTGTGCTTAGCATTTCTTTGTGTCTATTTTTTTTTCTTTCTCATTTTGGCAAGATTAAAAGACCTAATAAAAGAATTTTTAACATTTTAACTTCAACCATTCCACCTTAAAGGATTGACATAAATTCCCGCAGTAAATGATGGAACCTCTGATCCAGTACCCCACATAATATTGGGCTGAGGCCCCTGGATATATCTCAACCTCAATCCTATGACAGTAATGTAGCCAGCTACGTAGTTAATCAATGTTAATGTAATAATGGGGCCAAAGTCCAAGTATCACTCAGTAAGATTTGGTCATTTCCCTATAATAGGGAATGCTTGTACCATAGGACAATTGGAACAGGTTTCAGAAGACCCAAATCCCTTGATTGGACTGTATGCAGCAAACCAAGCTTATCATTGCTAGATTTTATCAAACCTCCTTTATTTTGCATGTGTTATTTTGGTCCTGTCCAAGATTTTTAATAGTACCTTTAAACTAATTAAATACACATTGTACCTGTAGGCATTAGTAACGCTCTGTATTAGGGTTAACCAGAGTTTACTGTAATGCTGTGTGTAATGTCCGGATACAGCACCTAATTACACCATATATAAAAATGGGTTAGTAGGTCGCTGGTTACAAACTATGATTTTTGACTGCATCAGCCCCTTGTACCCTTGGGGTACCAGATGAAGCAAAATTATTAGGCTGTGAACCAGTGAGGAGAGTGCCAGCTAACTCGACCTATCCATACATATTTGAAGGAGAAATATTTCCATAATTTAATCATTGATTTCCTACTACTTTTAGACTTTGTATTCACTATTGAGGTATTCTTTGTTTATATTTTATAAAGAAAAACGTTATAGCCTCAAAGTTCTCAATGGCCGGCATCTTGGGCCTCTATTCAAGTAGTTCGGAGCTCCTCACGATGTCATCGCAGATCCTAGCTACTCAACAACATGATATCTAGATAGTACTCATTGATATCTACATTTTGATATGTTATACATTAACAACTGATAAGTAGTTCCTGAGATATACTCTAAAACTCAATCTCCGAGAGTATCTGCTGGGAGTGTTGAATTGTTGAACGTTGCTATAAGACATATGTTGCTAAGATAAGCGCCGCTAATATGTATAAGCGCTTCTTGTGTAAGACACCAGGAGCTTAATTCAAAACATCCTGGGATCCCAACCCCAGCGATCTTAGTGTAGGCACATATCATAAGACCTGGCTGGTCTACCCTATGTAATGCAGTGGTTGCAGGCCTGTCCAGAATAGCTAGTCCTGGGATCACTTCACTATTCCATTTCCACCACTAAGATCACTGCGATCTTAGTGAAAGAAATGCATAGTGGTTTCACCTGAGTACAAGAGCACTTACAGGGAACACTCCTGATCGAAAGAGTGAATAGCCTGCTGCATACATAAAGAGGGGAGGGAGGATGTTTTCTGAGTGTCCTTGAGGGCTCTTAGGGCTACTCATGCGTTAAGTGCACTGTAAGGTAATTCTTCCCTTCTCTCTCTTTGTCCTGGGGGGAGGGCACAATGCTTCTAATAGGCTAGCATAAATCATACATTCATGGGAACAACTCTTCGATACTGTACGGGGGTCAACTGCACCCTGTGCTCTTTTGTTAGCCCATATGGGGACGGGGAACGATGGTATAAGCACTCTTGTGAAGAAGAGTGACTCCACAGCTATTCCTTTATTTTGGGACTCTTACCCCTGTGCCTAGTCAGTTCTTCTTGGAATAGTGTAGGAGGGCTGAGGCTAAGATCGATGCGATCTTAGTGCTGGCTAGGATATGTGAACCCAGTCAACTCTTAAGATCGCTTAATAGGATAAGGCTGATTTATTCCTAAGATCGCTGGGGTCGTGATCCCAGGATCTTTTGAATTAAGCTCCTGGGGCTGCATTGAAGGAGGAGGTGGAGGATTTGGAGGGACATAGACACTGGTGGGAGGGGGGGTTGCTGCCCCAATTGACAGTAAAAGAGAATGCTAATACACCAATCTCTAGTGGCGAAGCCACTAGTTGATTCTGAAAATGCTGATGGGTGCACCTTATGTGTGATGGTTTCAAGGTAAAGAAGAGTACTAAGGTCACCAGAATATGGCCCTAGGTGTATGCTAGTGGATCAGGTTGGGTTTTGTCCTATATGCAGCTCATACTTGAGGTTTTATGATATCCCTCATAATACCCAGTCACCAGTATACAACTCCCAGGCCCATCTATACATCACGCCTCAGAAGTAGAACACAGGACAGGAAAGTACACATTACTATTTTTGCTCAGACATGGGGCTTTCAAGCTGAGGTTCTGTTAAACATTTGCCAAAGTAGAAAGCTGTAGGTCGTCATTTTGAAGACAAGTCACAAGGATTCAATAGTTTTCAGTACACCTCCTACCCATTACCACAAAACTTTATCCAATTTAACAAATTGGTAGATATCTAACATTTAAACAACTTGAAGTGTTATGTCTTGGTTACATTGGGTGAATCTTAAGATAGAATTTACATGGTTTAACATTGTGTAACATAGAAAAAATTCGAATGTACACCTGTCTTTAGATTTGATTCATATGTGGACTTGAATTCTTCTTGTTGAGACATCAATGGTAGCAAAAGAGGTCATACTGACTTGCCAAACAAGTGCCTTCTATCATCATCATCATCATCTATGTTGGATTCATGGCCACATAGATGATGATGCTGCAATATCCAAAGTTAATCACAGCGTCAGTTCAAATCCTTGTGGCAGTAGTTTTGAAAATGCCTATTCTACTTTTTTCATTAATGTAATTTTACTTTTTACAAGATAATTGGCTTAGATTGTCTAGAGTACTCTTTGATACTTCCTTGCACATGAAACCATGTGAACATGTTCTAAACATTCTGGAATTTATTCAGGGCATGGACGTTTTCAAATGATTCTATGTAGGACATCTACATAGTCGATACCTAGAGACTATGTTCATGCATAGGCATACATGTATCTGTGTTTACTGGGTACAGGTCTCAGACTTATGTAGCTACTGCCGGATTGTAGTATTTCAAGTGTAATATTTAAATAATACCCATAGATGTATACTGCAAATCAGCAATATGATAATGGGATTACCTCATCTCCATGTTCCTGTTTATGACTGTCTTGATGTATTCTGGTTGAAATGAACTGATTCATAGTTATGTTTTCATGTTTGTACTCATTTGTTTCTTAAGATTGCTTTATCTCTACAATCTTATCTTGATCTCTTCATTCTTAGCTCTGGCATGCTGCACAAATACTGGTGTACAATTTGTTTGCATAAAGCAACAATGTTGTGCTTCTGAGTACTTTACCAGCACTAAGTGTCTTGATCATGAAAAGCAAGGTGATTGTCATGGTATGTTTTTGCTGAACTGTTCAAATTACTCAACTGAGTGGCAATAATGTATTTTGCTTATAGGCACATTAATTATTTTACATATCAATACTATACTGTCGATGAAGGGTTTACGTCACTCTATGTATCCTGCTGATAATACCTTGATTGAAAAGATCTGTGGGTTTGATAGATGAATTTTATGGTGCTTCTCCCATTGGCATAAAGCAGGTTGGTGTTCTCGCCCTGATAATACCCAGTCATCACCAACATCCAGTGTCACCTCTAACCCAGTTTTCTCTAACAGATAACTAAAAGGTAGGTAAGCAGAGGATACAAATCTCTCAGTTATCTTAATTCCCTCTCAATGCAAGATGCATGACAGAACCTTACTTCTTGTAGTACACCGACATAGGGAAAAATAAGTACAGCAAATCATATCTAATGCATTGGCATGTCATTCCAACCCTCCAGGATTTAATCTTCCCACATGAGGTTCATTTGATAGATGCAGTACTGCAATCTATATGACAAAGAATATCATGTCCTTCGTTTTCAAGATATTCTATCTAGAAATAGTTCCTGTTATAACACGGTTAGAGAGTTTTCAGTGCCGAAAATGGATAATCTCGCGATAAAGCACCCAAAATTCACGGCGAGCGGACAGCGGGGCGGACATGTTGAAACCTACCTTGACACGAAAGTAAATTCTCCATTTTTGCAGCTTATGTACCAAATATATCAAAATGCTTTGGACATAACATAGTTGAAACCATATTCTACCTCTCTGTCGACTAGATTCCTTGATATTATGGAAGTATTTGATATAAAAAATTATTAAACTTTCGAATCGAGTGACTTGCCGTGTGTCTTCGCCATTCTGTCAACACTACAGGTGCCGCCGCCTGGTGTGTACAGAATAGATTATATTTTAGACTGGCGCATCTCTGTCTCGACGTGTTCGCAGTAGTAGGTCTATGAGAGTTGGACTTTGAGGAGTTCGCCAGCCAAACCATACGACAACATGAAACCAAGATGGCGGAGGGCCGTCTTGTCGACTCGCATAAGAAATGAATGGATTATATCATTTTTTGAGGTAAATACTTAGAATTAATGCTGGAAACCGTGTTATAAGGGCGATATATAATGCATAGACTTGCACTCGTTGGCTTCATGGGTTTGATAGAAACCTTTTTTTCATTAGAACTTTGAAATTTAGCAAAAGCTGTAATTGCCCTCCAGCTGGCATAACAGCGTATTATGATCAGATCAAAGCAAATTTATATGTTTTGAGACAATGTTAGTACCATAAGGAGAAAACGAGATTTAAAGCCCCTTAGCAGGGAGGTCAAAACAGACTGAAAACCCTGCAGATCTTTAAACTTGTCAGACTGAGGAACTATAGTCGTCAGAAGAGGTACAGACAGGGGGCAGCACCTTACAGAGAGTGAAATCCCTCAGTCTACCTCTCCCCAGTTTGAGTCTATGGCATTCTGCTGACAATATGTAACAAACTCACAAGGTGGCAGGTATGTGCCACTCATGTTTGATGATCAAGCCATCAGTTTTTTAACTGAAGGTTTGTACCGCTGAGGACTTTAGGTGCTCAAGTTGACAATATCCAAATCTACAGCTTTGGGTAGTCAGATTAAAGGACCCAATGTAGTCAGCACCAAGGTTGTCACCCTAACAACAGGATATAATCAGTCTGACTACCGTGGGTGAGTATGTGGACCTAAACCCATCAGGTTGAATACCCTGGGTACTCAATCTGATCACCTAAGGTTGTAGATCTGGGTATTGTCAGTCTGACGACCTAAGCCCGTTAAGTTATGATTAAGATACCCTATAGGCATATTAATGCTTAAGAACAAGTTTAGCCATCCGCGTGTATATTCAAGATCAGTCACTATTTGAGGCCCTAGAAGATACACAGGCCAACAAGCTAATATGATACATTTGAAATCACCTGGGAAGGGTGAGAGTTTGACCCTTGCCCTACTTGCATTACCCAATCTAATTGTGCTTTGTCATTGTGCTATCTATAGATAATTTCCACAATCATATTGTGTTGTTCAAACCATATATGGTCAAATGCACTGAGATGGGGTCACAGTCGAATCTTATTATGGAAAGGAGGTAGATGTGACTAAAACTTGAGCCTACTGAACATTTTTCATTTTCATTAGGTCACATGGTTTAAGACCATTCTGGCAAACTATAGTTTTACCTATGTATCATTAATATATGAAGCAGCAGGTTATCAGATAAGGTCCATTTAGAGCTATTTTGAGCACTTTTTCATCATGTCTGCCAATGTATGATAGAAAACACATTCGATATTGATATAGATTGGTTATATCCAATTGGCTATGATATTTAGTATAAAATATTATCAATATAACAATTATTCCAGTCATTTCTTTTCATATTATGTCCAAGATCCTTGTGGTGTAGATAAAATGGAACCGTATGTGCCATGAATTCATTGCATTGTATTAGATAGAGAAAAGGTATTTACATCAGGTTCAAATAGGCACCCAGAATGCCTTAGGTCTCCATTATAAGATAATAGATCTAACAATTCAAAATATTGAACATGTAACTTATTATAATCCAATAATGACATCAATTCTGTATTTAAGACACTTTTCTTTAGGTAAAACCTGCCCAGAACAATATGTGCAACATGGAACCATACGTGCAACACACACTTCAATGTCTTTAGAATATTAGTCTGATATAATATTTGCTCACAATAATTTCATAGTGTTAAAGGATAATGCCTGGGAAGTTAGGGAACCAATTTGGAGATGAACAGGATTTGGACTTTTATCAATTAGCAAATCATACCCCTGGTAAAAAGGCATTTTCAGCTAAATTTCCATAGGAAATAGTGTTATATATTTGATTTTGACCTAAAAACTTTAATAATCAATATTAGTATTCCCAAATTTTAGATTGCATTCCTTGATACGTTGATATTATGGACAGAAAATATCAAGTTGGTCAAAACATTTTGAATCTTTAGCTATTTTGGACTGCTAGTGAACCCAATTCGGTGCAATTGACCATATATAGTGTTAATATCACATTACTTTTTATGAACTCAGTGAAGGTAAACGACATGAAGTATCTACCTCCTAGAATGATGTTATTGATTTTCCTCAGCAACACCTTTTGGGAAAATCCCAGTATTGGAAGTGGATGGTGTACAAATATGTCAAAGTCAGGCAATCAATTGGTTCCTGGCTAAGAAAATTGGTATGTAACATACACTACTGTTCATGTAATTATTAAATGAATGAGATACAAAGCTTTAAAAAATAGAATCTCACATCAGTACTTGTTGAAGGATGGTGCATATTCAAAACCATATACATTCTAACATATATATATATATATATATATATATATATATATATATATATATATATATAGGGGTCTAGATCCATATCCAGTTGGTCTGGACACCATTTTGAATTTCTCTGGGTCTCCAAAAACTAGTAAGTCACACTGATAGTAAAGCAGTTCCATGATGCACAACTTTTCCCTGGACAGCATTCACCTCCAGGGACAAACTGCTTTCAATCTTTAATATCAGCTTTCATCAGTGCAGAACCATGCCCAGTCCAGCTTGGAGCCAGGAGGGCATTTCTCAAGATGGTACGACTAGACACAGCCAGTACGACTTGAAACACTTAATATCAGAGTGGCTGATCATAGGTAACACACTACGACTACTCTGTACAATCAGCACTTAAGGCAGTAATTACATAGGGTTTGGTAGGGCAGTCGTACCAGTATCGCTATTAGGGATCACTAGATGCAGGGCTGTAAAGGCATTTAACCAAGGGATCACACTATGATTTGAAGGGGGTCTAATCATTATCAATAGTATTGACAAACCAAGCCAATCTAAAGATTCCTTATGATCATTCCCAGTGAATGGTCGTCATTAACACATGTTTCAAGGTGAATACAAGCTCACTTGATTAGATATGATAACACATGAGCAATCATGAAGAATAGGCAACTAACCCCGCTTGGGACCCATATGGTGCAATTATAATTATTGGCCTTTCTGGCGCAATTTCTTTTTGTATTTTGTATATCTTGAGGACTTGATGGCAGTTGAGACATAGAGGAGGCAAAGACAGACATGGCAGTTGGATGTACAGAGGACATTATTACAGCACTGAGTGGCATCTTTGGGGAGAAGGATCAAACCAGAAAGGTAGCTCACAACTTATGTCCACAGGGCAATAAAATAGATGTGACTAAAACCTGAGCCTACTGAACATTTTTCATTTTCATTAGGTCACATGGAGTAAGACCATTCTGGCAAACTATAGTTTTACCTATGTATCATTAATATTTGAAGCAGTAGGTTATCAGATAAGGTCCATTTTAGAGCTATTTTGAGCACTTTTTCATCATGTCTGCCAATGTATGATGGAAATTTAATAGAAACACATTCGATATTGATATAGATTGGTTATATCCGATTGGCTATGATATTTGGATTAAAATATTATCAATATAACAATTGTTCCAGTCATTTCTTTTCATGTTATGTCCAAAATCCTTGTGGTGTAGATAAAATGGAACCGTATGTGCCATAAATTCATTGCATTGTATTAGATAGAGAAAAGGTATTTACATCAGGTTCAAATACGCACCCAGAATGCCTTAGGTCTCCATTATAAGATAATAGATCTAACAATTCAAAATATTGAACATGTAACTTATTATAATCCAATAATGATATCAATTCTGTATTTAAGACACTTTTCTTTAGGTAAAACCTGCCCAGAACAATATGTGCAACATGGAACCATACGTGCAACACACACTTCAATGTCTTTAGAATATTAGTCTGATATAATATTTGCTCATAATAATTTCATAGTGTTAAAGGATAATGCCTGGGAAGTTAGGGAACCAATTTGGAGATGAACAGGATTTGGACTTTTATCAATTAGCAAATCATACCCCTGGTAAAAAGGCATTTTCAGCTAAATTTCCATAGGAATTAGTGTTATATATTTGATTTTGACCTAAAAACTTCAATAATCAATATTAGTATTCCCAAATTTTAGATTGCATTCCTTGATACGTTGATATTATGGACAGAAAATATCAAGTTGGTCAAAACATTTTGAATTTTTAGCTATTTTGGACTGCTAGTAAACCCAATTCGGTGCAATTTACCATATAATTATAGTGTTAATATCACATTACTTTTTATGAACTCAGTGAAGGTAAACGACATGAAGTATCTACCTCCTAGAATGATGATATTGATTTTCCTCATGAAGCTGGGGCGAACTCTCAACCTTCTGTGTGTACACCTGGCACACTTACTGATTAGGCCACCAAGTCAGCTGGTTGTATGGGGGTATAGGAGCAGTATATGCATGATGTAGCTCTATTATTTATTTTTTTCAATGGTGAAAAACAGTACAAAAGTGCCCGGGACCACATGGTGGTAATACATTGTCTGGGTGCAGAAAGTTGTTGAGAATATTCTGGGAAAGTTATACAGAAATTTAGCTACTCTTATAGTATATGTTCACAGTATCATGGATGAATATCTTTGAAAATTGCCTGGGACCCCTATATTTTCTCATCACCATTGGAAAGTATATATCATTTGGATCTTGTCATGAAAGTTTGGTGAAAATTTAGCCACTTTAATACCATGGGCGCCATCCACCTCAAGTCACACTGATATTAAAGCAGTTTCATGATGCACAACTTTTCCCTGGACAGCATTCACCTTCAGGGACAAACTGCTTTCAATCTTTAATATCAGCTTTCATCAGTGCAGAACCATGCCCAGTCCAGCTTGGAGCCAGGAGGGCATTTCTCAAGATGGTACGACTAGACACAGCCAGTACGACTTGAAACACTCAATATCGGAGTGGCTGATCATAGGTAACACACTACAACTACTCTGTACAATCAGCACTTAAGGCAGTTAATACATAGGCTTTGGTAGGGCAGTCGTACCAGTGTCGTTATTAGGGACCACTATATGCAGGGCTATAATGGCATTTACCGAGGGATCTCACTATGACTTGAAGGGGGTCTAGTCATACCATTTTGAGAAATACCTTTCTGTAGATTATTGTAGCGGCTATGGCTTTAGTCCAAAGGCGGTAGCCCACTGGCAGTAAAAGTTTGGAGTAACAGGTTGGTTTACTGGGTGCTTTTGCAGAATGCTGACACATGCCCAGCATGTCTAGGTAAGCTGAAGTCTCCAGGAGGCTATTTCCTAAGGCACTACAGCTGCACACATACACTATGACTTGAAAAAAAAAGCCAACTTAGCGCCCGTAATTGTAAGAAGTCCCCTGCGATTGCTCTGTGCAATCAGTACTTATGTAGTTATTACGTATTGTTTGGTAAGACAGTCATAGTGCAGCAGACACTACATGACCAATACTATTGGGCTGTAATGTCACTAAATTAAGGCCCCTCACTACGACTTGAAAGTGAGCAGTCATAGTGTGTTAAGAAATGGCCTCCAGAGTTGAGTTCCTCCTGAGGGCCCAGAGCGGTTACATAAGTTAGGCTTTATCTGATCTGTTGAGTATTATGCTACAAAGGTTATAACTCTCATAGAAAAGAAAACAAGACTTAGATAGTGTGGCTCGCTGAGGTGGCCAGGCAATAAACCTACTCTTTTATTGTACTTCTGTCATTGTGCCTGCTTCGGGTGGGGATAAGTGCTACAATACAGACCTCACCAGCTCACTAGAATCGAAAATGCTTCATGTTTGGGGTAGGATTGCATGCATGTTTGCTCACGTAATTATTACCAATCTGGCTGTAAACCCTCATTATCAATAGTATTGACAAACCAAGCCAATCTATAGATTCCTTATGATCAATCCCAGTGAATGGTCGTCATTAACACATGTTTCAAGGTGAATACAAGCTCACTTGATTAGATATGATAACACATGAGCAATTGTGAAAAATAGGCAACTAACCCCGCTGGGGACCCATATGGTGCGATTATAATATTGGCCTTTCTGGCGCAATTTCTTTTCGTATTTTGTATATCTTGAGGACTTGATGGCAGTTGAAACATAGAGGAGGCAAAGACAGACATGGCAGTTGGATGTACAGAGGACATTATTACAGCACTGAGTGGCATCTTTGGGGAGAAGGATCAAACAAGATGGTAGCTCACAGCCTTACGTCCACAGGGCAATAAAATAGATGTGACTAAAACTTGAGCCTACTGAACATTTTTCATTTTCATTAGGTCACATGGAGTAAGACCATTCTGGCAAACTACAGTTTTACCTATGTATCATTAATATTTGAAGCAGCAGGTTATCAGATAAGGTCCATTTAGAGCTATTTTGAGCACTTTTTCTTCATGTCTGCCAATGTATGATGGAAATTTAATAGAAAACACATTCGATATTGATATAGATTGGTTATATCTGATTGGCTATGATATTTGGTATAAAATATTATCGATATAACAATTATTCCAGTTATTTAAGGAAGGTAGCTCAGAGCCTTATGTCCACAGGACAATAAAATGGGTGCTGACAAATTTTCGACAACAAAATTGCTTTTGTCGTTCATTCCTGCTGACAAATGCACTTCTATTGAGAAAAACTAAACATGTTAGATGTTATCATTGGAAACGAATGAAAGAAGTTCATTTGTTGGCGGGAATGAACGTCAAAGTGATTTATTCAGCGGAATTTTTTCGGCACCCGTTTTAATAGCCATATGGCCTCACAGCTTCACAACACATTGATCCTGATGACATGATATAGGAATTAAGAAACTATTTTCTAATAACATGGTTTTCAAGACGACCATCCTTTATATGAAATGAACACTTTAAAGGTAATCCATTCATATGCCTTTGCAAGCTGCATACATGGAAACAACCTAAACGGGAATCATGTTGTGTAGCTATGCACTCATTTAAAGCAGAGGCTAAGGGAGTGGTCATTTTTTAACAACAGGAGGGGTGGGTTGGTTGGGGGGACAACAAAATTTCAGACCCCTGTTAGGGGGGTAACAAAAAGATGTTCGCCCCTTTTCAGCAAAAAAAGCCTGCTTGCACTAAAGAATAAAATGGGGGGGATGGAAAAGGTGGTTACAGGACAGCACAAGGAAATGGTGGTTACAGGACAGCACAAGGAAAGGGTGGTTACAGGACAGCACAAGGAAAGGGTGGTTACAGGACAGCACAAGGAAAGGGTGGTTACAGGACAGCACAAGGAAAGGGTGGTTATATCTGATTGGCTATGATATTTGGTATAAAATATTATCGATATAACAATTATTCCAGTTATTTAAGGAAGGTAGCTCAGAGCCTTATGTCCACAGGACAATAAAATGGGTGCTGACAAATTTTCAACAACAAAATTGCTTTTGTCGTTCATTTCTGCTGACAAATGCACTTCTATTGAGAAAAACTAAACATGTTAGATGTTATCATTGGAAACGAATGAAAGAAGTTCATTTGTTGGCGGGAATGAACGTCAAAGTGATTTATTCAGCGGAATTTTTTCGGCACCCGTTTTAATAGCCATATGGCCTCACAGCTTCACAACACATTGATCCTGATGACATGATATAGGAATTAAGAAACTATTTTCTAATAACATGGTTTTCAAGACGACCATCCTTTATATGAAATGAACACTTTAAAGGTAATCCATTCATATGCCTTTGCAAGCTGCATACATGGAAACAACCTAAACGGGAATCATGTTGTGTAGCTATGCACTCATTTAAAGCAGAGGCTAAGGGAGTGGTCATTTTTTAACAACAGGAGGGGTGGGTTGGTTGGGGGGACAACAAAATTTCAGACCCCTGTTAGGGGGGTAACAAAAAGATGTTCGCCCCTTTTCAGCAAAAAAAGCCTGCTTGCACTAAAGAATAAAATGGGGGGGATGGAAAAATTTCAGACCCCTCGGAGGGGGGGACGGAAAATTATTCACTGTGCACGCGTGGAATTTCACCAACCCCCCTGTTGTTAAAAAATGACCATTCCATAACATCCATTACCTTTTAACCTCTGTGACATGTAGACACCCAACTTTACAGTACACATTTTTTCAGTTAGAAAGACGTTTCTTTGGAATTTGTGCGTTTTGCTGACGTTCGAAAAAAAAAAGCAGATAGAAAATGACTAAGTAGGCACTCAAATGATGACGGGTGTTGGATAAAATGTCATATCAACGATTTCATATTTTCCCATGTTACAAAGCACTGAGTCATAAAACTGGTGGGGGTTACTTCTGCATTTTTACATGGAGTCAATATTTAAACTCACGTTGCCTTCTTTTTTTAATATTTTAAATGAACAATGCTACAGTAGAGCTGAATGTTCATTTTCTACAGGCTGAGATGAGGAATGTACGCCAGGAATCCTTGACTGAGGGACTCCGGAAGTTTCAGAATCTGATACAGGGCGATTACATTCTTGGAAGCCAGGTGATTAAAACTGCTAACACTTTTAGCCTCTATACACTGTAAAGAATATGTTGTCAAAATAACGAAGGATACATTGTACAAAAGTTGCCAGAGATCCATGGTTATTTTCACATGTCGTTCATTTTATAGAGATTCCTTGTATCAATGCACTGCCACCTGGAGTTTCTTATAAAAACTACACTGGCCCCCAGTTTTCTAATTACAGTGGTTCACTGTTCAGTTTTACAAGGATCCCTCGTCGATTCAACAGTTACCTTTTACAGTGTAGGCTTGGTGCATAACAGGATCACGATAAAATGTCATTCTGATGTTATTCAGAATGTGGTTTAGAACATTAGACAAAGTCAGATCAAATCTATTCTGATTATACCTTAAATAGTCATTAGATTTATGTTTCCTCAAAGTATATTATTTTTCAGATGTCGTGGGCATACATTTTTGTACTGGAGTGATTTGGTTATATCACAGCTTTCGGTATGGAGGAACCACTATATGTATTCAACCTTTTAAAGTTAAAATACAATCATAACAAACTGGTCTTTCAACAAGCAATAAAGCAGAGTGATTTGACTATTTGGGAGTATTTATTTTAACCAGCTGCACACATACATTTTATCATCTAAATGATGCTACATATGATATGTTTGTAATTATCAGTTAACAAAGTCATGAATGTACACTATATCATAATCATACACGCTAAAGTATATCACAAAAGTTCATAAGAACGGAAACCTTCAAGAATACCTTAGCACAAGCAGCATTATGTTGCATCATAAGACGCGGCTCCACTATACAACATAGGGTACAATTTTGAGCTAGTTGCATAAAAATAGATACACACAGAGGGAGTTGTACGGTCTGTTGCATAGTGGACCCTACTATTAAAATTACCATTCCTGCAATTGCTCGAAAAGAAAAAGTTGATGTGGTCTGCGAAAAGGACTTCACAGGACATGAGGAAAAGGACGTCCCAGGACTACATCCTTATGGGGTGGTTACAGGACAGCACAGGAAAGGGTGGTTACAGGACAGCACAAGGAAAGGGTGGTTACAGGACAGCACAAGGAAAGGGTGTTTACAGGACAGCACAGGAAAAGGTGGTTACAGGACAGCACAAGGAAAGGGTGGTTACAGGACAGCACAAGGAAAGGGTGGTTACAGGACAGCACAAGGAAAGGGTGGTTACAGGACAGCACAAGGAAAGGGTGGTTACAGGACAGCACAAGGAAAGGGTGGTTACAGGACAGCACAAGGAAAGGGTGGTTACAGGACAGCACAAGGAAAGGGTGGTTACAGGACAGCACAAGGAAAGGGTGGTTACAGGACAGCACAAGGAAAAGGTGGTTACAGGACAGCACAAGGAAAGGGTGGTTACAGGACAGCACAAGGAAAGGGTGGTTACAGGACAGCACAAGGAAAGGGTGGTTACAGGACAGCACAAGGAAAGGGTGGTTACAGGACAGCACAAGGAAAGGGTGGTTACAGGACAGCACAGGAAAGGGTGGTTACAGGACAGCACAAGGAAAGGGTGGTTACAGGACAGCACAAGGAAAGGGTGTTTACAGGACAGCACAAGGAAAGGGTGGTTACAGGACAGCACAAGGAAAGGGTGGTTACAGGACAGCACAAGGAAAGGATGGTTACAGGACAGCACAAGGAAAAGGGTGGTTACAGGACAGCACAAGGAAAGGGTGGTTACAGGACAGCACAAGGAAAGGGTGGTTACAGGACAGCACAAGGAAAGGGTGGTTACAGGACAGCACAAGGAAAGGGTGGTTACAGGACAGCACAAGGAAAGGGTGGTTACAGGACAGCACAAGGAAAGGGTGGTTACAGGACAGCACAAGGAAAGGGTGGTTACAGGACAGCACAAGGAAAGGGTGGTTACAGGACAGCACAAGGAAAGGGTGGTTACAGGACAGCACAAGGAAAGGGTGGTTACAGGACAGCACAAGGAAAGGGTGGTTACAGGACAGCACAAGGAAAGGGTGGTTACAGGACTACATGAGCTGGGGGTGGTCATAGGACAAGACGAAGAAGGGGATTATAATGGTTGCATAGCTGAGACTCCTCTGACCCACCCCACATGCTCTTGTGACCCACCCGACATGTTTATCTAACTGATCACTACTGGGGGTTTGCAAATAACTGCGGGGGATGGAGGTGGGGGTGAAATGTACAGCTATTACTAGGCCTATATGACTTTAGTAAGGTTTCTATTGTGTTTAGAAATATATTGAAGGCGGGACTGGGGCACACACCCAGGAAGATTCTGACCCCACAATAGGCCTATCTGACAACATAAAGAAAATCCAATATAAAACAGTGTTTCCCCAGGACCTAAGTGCCAAGAATGTTGGGGGGGGGGCAAAATATAGTCTCCCCTCCCAACATTTATGTTGTCCTGTGACCTACCCTCCTAAATACAAACAAAAAAATTCCTGCATGTTTCAAACCTGCATGCTTAGCATGCTAAGTCCTACGCCCTATCAATTAGGCCACAGAGCCAAGCATGCAGAAGAATCCAAGTTTAGGTCTACATAAACCATACTGGCCGTCTTACAGTGGACTTTGGCTTAGGTACAATGTCTTCATTAGGGAACAAAGTACATGAATAAAATGCAGTAAAATCTCATTATATGTAGGCCCCTAGAACCATACAAGACCAATTTATTCTTTGAGAGCCTTCTATAGGCCTATCAATAAGCAAATTGATTATTTAAAACAAAACCCCCGGATGGGTAAAAGAACATGTAATTTTAAGAGAATTCTGCAGTCATTAAAATGTCCTACTAGGCATTATCATATTTTGTGATATATCAGCAGTTAATTCTTGGATACATGTACTCATTTCGGTTTTTAGTAATCTTGTTATAAGACTAATTTCAGGTGTAATTCCTCGTTATCTCACAAGATACCAGCTCAAGCAGAGGTTAGCCCACTAAGCATCCCGCTAACCAGGAATACAATGTATAATACCCGGACCGCCCCACACTCCACCCCACCCTAGGCTGAGATAGCTGCCTGCTTACAGGCAGGATTCAACATGTATACAAGTCTATAGTGGCACAAACACATGGCTATTCTAAACTAAGTACTCAATGTCACTTCCTGGAAATTGTCCCTCCTATTCACAAACATGTACTCTTTCTGTACAGCAATTTAAAGTGGTTGAAGCTTGAAATATTTCCAATAAATCAGGCATGTTTATGTTCAGAGTGCAGTCTCCAACATGAAAGGTCATGCTGTTTACTGAGGAAAGCAGTTTTAGAAACGACCTGGATTATAAATTCCTGTGTGTATTTAAAGTGCTTTGTGCATTGAGAGCATTTGGATATGCATTGAGGGAAGTATTGGTGGAAGCATTTGACCTGACAGTAAGTACTTCTTAAGAACTGGGCACTCAACCAATCTGGCAGAGTAGATAGACTACCAACAGACACCTTTGGTCTCTGAGGATCCCTCAGAGTGTCTACGGAGTACCCTACCCCCACCCTGGACAACCCGGCAACCAACATGTTTTCCCCAAACACTTCTAGTATCTTCTTCCCACATATATACACACACATATTGCAATGTCTAGTTCATTTTGATTTTCCCAAAATGATGATAATTTAGAACTGAAAATTTATAAAAAAATAAATTTACTAAAAAAAGTATGGGACATTAGGAAATATCTTTTTTAACCAAGGGAGAGGTCTTTAGAAGATGGATGCAAATGATTCTTCAGTCAGTCCTATAATGAGCAAGATGGTGATGCCCAGAAGAAAACCAATGCTCTGCAAAAAGAGGAGCCAGAATCTGAAGCGTCGAGAGTGGGTGTTAGCCTGCATTTCCACCAACTCAGGTACCTGAAAATAAAGGAATGTGTCGTAAAGTTTGTGACAATGAGAGAAAGAGTATAGCCTTATATGTATGTAATAAAAGGATAATGTCCTCCAATAAAAGATCACTTTAGCCTTTTTATTACCTACCAAAATGTCCTGCATATAGGGCGGGCACTTGTGCGATATATAAGCTGCACCCAGAACTTGGGAAACAGCAATGAGCTACACCTCAACCCATATTGGGCAGTTAATGGACTGGAAAGGTGTGCATATTATAAGGGCTTGTATTCAATTGGAGATACTATGTAATCCATGGGCGTGGACTAGTTACCAGGCTGAGTCTGCAAAGTAGTTATCCATATATCATAAGAAGGGTGAGACAGTAAAGGATCCCTCCTGCCCTCTGTCAGATACCCTGTGAACTATTTCCTATACATAGCCCTTGATAACAGAGGTAAGGTGGGACTTTGGCAATGTCCTCCCTCACCTCCGTAATCAAGGGCTATGCATATCAAATAGAGCTGACAGAGGGCAGCACAAGTACTTTACTCTCTCCCGCTTCTCATAGTATATAAAGCTACATGGACTCAACCTGGTAACCCGTCCACGCCCATGATGTAATCGGTCGCTGGTTGTCATTACACAGTGGTGTCGAGCTACTCACGAGCTAAACGGTGCGAGGATGCCAGCACAGATGCCACAGGAATTTTGTGCAAGTGAGTGAAGGGACATCACCCCTAGCTTTTTCTATTTGGAACAAAATCTTTAAACGGCCTTTTTTTACATGTAATGTTTACAAAAGGAATAAAACTAGGTTTAATGTATTCCTCATGAAAAAATTATCTGGTGGGGCCCGCTGGTGGCCAAACCAAGCACTGAAAAATCCCGCAGAGAGCCTTTAAGCCTTTATCTCATAACTAAGGCTCATCGCAGCGAAAATTGATGATCATCCAAAATCATTGAAATTTAATTATAGTAATCCATATTTCATCGCTGTTGATTTAATCAGCACTGAAAAAGACATTTAAAAATAATCTAACAAAGCGACTGTGGGACATAATAATTGTTATCATTAAGTTCATGAGTAATAACTGCAAAAGTGGCTCCACCTACCATTTCTACAAGTGCCACATATAGGAACATGCCAACGGCCAGGGTTAGGATCCATATGTGGATGTCTTCATTTAGAGCGGACACACCAGCTCCAACAAACATACCCACAAGGGCAGTCAGGGCAGAGGCGAAGTTAAGAAAAGCCGCCAACTTGACTGACATCCCAGAATTCAACAGCACTGCAAAGTCACCTGTGTAGATTTAAATAAGAATGGTGTCGCTGTGAGAAATATGGCTTCAAATTATATATTACATTACAACCTCTATGCATTGTCAATAAAAAGGATGCTAGTTAGGGGTTCTGTATACATTAGTTGCTTCAATCCTTTCCTTTGCCTACTGTGTGTAAGTAGATTATCACAATATTTGAGGTGATTTGTTATTGTCATATCACACAATGACATATCTTGACACTTAGATATTTTTGCTGCATAATGTATAATGAGATATATTGATTTATTATATCTTCCTTCTGCACCATAGTGCAACATATATGGCCACTACCTTACCTAGTTCATGAGGTAACTCATGACAAAAGACAGCAAATGAAGTTGTTAAGCCTCCAGCAAGACTGACTGAAAAGGCGGCTCCAATGGCAAGACCATCAGCAAAGTTGTGTACGCCATCTCCGAGTAGGATCATGAAGGCAACAGGCTGTATACCTGCATGGAGTCAATATGTCAGTATGGTTACAATTGCTTCAACCTTTGAATGTATGACAATGTAACCTTGGACATATTTAATGTACAGCCACCATTGAGCTTCTGGGGAATAGGGCCATGTGCTTTTTTTCTGTCTGCTTTCTTGCTACTGTGTTAAAAAATCCTTGTAAGTTAGGAGATGATAGGAGTGAGAAGAAAATTTACATTCTAGTAGCTTTGTCTCTTTTTTATCTGAAATTGTGAAAACACAACTTTTTTTCTAGCTGACAGCATATACTTTAACAAGGTTTCACCTGATACTGAATAGGCCCATATTTTTATTTTGCCATTGGCAGGAAAAGTCATAGTGCAAACTATAAGTACTCACTTTTACAACTTCCTTTACAACAACCTTTTGATGCTTCTACATCCTTGAGAACTACTTCATCTGGTGTGGCAATTCCACCCTGTGAAAATAGTATAGATGATAGAAACTTAGACAAATATCAATATGGATTTGTGTATATAAAGAAGAAATTCAGAATATAGGCTATCTAGGAATCATTATACGGGGACAAAAGTTACCATTAACATTATCAACTATCTCTCAAGAGACATATTTTGGAAAACAGTTTAGCATGTAATGGTTGAATCTCCATAATGTAAAAGTAGGAACCACTTATACAAAAATGCCCCCTATTACCATTACACCATCCTAGTCTTTATGGAATTTGTTCATCTAAGGCTGCTATGTCCCCCTTGTCTAGATCTTGAAGTTATGGTACTGAAACCTGAAGTAAACTTACTGCCTGGCTGAGTGCAAAGCCTTTATTGTCCTTTCCATTCTTTACATTTTCCATTCCATCTAAAGTAACATCATCTATTGTATGGCTATGACCATGTGACCTTCCCTGGAACAAAAAGGAACAGTAAAAGATCAAAGCTGATTCATTGGAAACTTTTTTTCCTTTTTCTTCTACGCTTTCATCCAGAGCTTCATTAGTGGAATACACTAAATGATACATTTAACTTGTGTTATATTTTCCAATTTTGAATCCACTCCCTTGTAGTGATACTCTCTAGCCTCTTGGATTAAATTGGAGATCTTTCTTATCTCTTTTGCATTATCACTTATCGGGACTTGTGCCCTGCTATAAATGATCCATTCTTTACCAATGGACTTTTAAGGGGATCAAAATTGCCAAAAATGCAAAACGATCAATAGAGTTGACTACTTACCGATTTCTTTGACAGAATAAAGGACATGAGGGACTCCAATAGAAAGAAGAAATATATTGCTGTAACATCAATAGGTAGAGATGTACATATAAGAATGACATAAGGCCAAATCCCACAACGTGAAAATGGTCGGGAAATCATTGTGAAATAGGATATGTGGGCGCTTAGCCGATATTGGGGTGGTAATATTGTCTAGGGAACACCTATGGAGGCTAAGAATCCCTGTCAAAGTGCTGGTATTTAGGGAGTATAGTACATCAAAAGTTTTTGATATTTTCTTCACAAAGGGCTTGAAATCTCTGTGATAGACTCAAAATCCCTGTGATTTAGAGGAAAACAACAGTTTCTAGGAAATCAGAAGAGGTGTGTCTTTGATAAATCTGGAGCCAAGTTCCACATACTACAGTCATAATGGGGTTTTGCTTGTGATTTATGCAAGCTACATTTGTTTATGCTATGCAGGAGACCATTGCAAACCACAGAAAATAGTCAGAGACAACTGTGATTTTAATATCAAATACTCTATCTCTGTGAATCATTCTAGCAACTCATCTGTGCAGTAATGAAAATCACAGAGATTCCCCTGCTACTATCAGCTATAGTCAGATTTGGAGTGGTAAGAAGTGCAGTGAGTACCCTTGTGATTTAGGAAATTGGCAAGAGTCCAATGTTGCCGATATCCAGAATCACAGACATTTCAGACCCATTTTTCACGTAGTGGGATTTGGCCTATAGAACGAAGATCTGCGAATGGCTAGTATATGAATCAAGTGTTTCACCCTTTATCAATGGTAAAGAGAAAATATCGATTCCACCACACCTTAGTGTGTGTGAGATTCACAGAGAAAGCATTCTGATATCTGACATTGGAATGTCAGTGCTGTGTTAAAATTCTGTCATATATCCATTAATATGCTAGAGGCTTAATTTTAGAAACCCATTATGAGTCACAAAATCTAAATTATTGATTTCTTCAGCAGCATTGGGTAGGAAATGAAGCTAAATTTTCAGGTTGCGAGGCTGTTTGGATGGTATGAGTTTAGTCAGACCTTTTTTTGTCTTGTGGAGTAATACTGGTATATTGTTTTAACAAGGATAGCACATAGTTAATGGCATGCATTACCTGCAGCAATTCCCAGTCCCTTGCTGTGATGTGCCTCCAGGAGGAATGTGAATGAATCATGGCCGTGTTCCCCACTATGTGCATGGATGCCAAATGCCTGATGATATAACACGCAAATATAAATAGACTTTACAAGACCTGAGTAAACCCATTGCAGTATACTCTGGCTTATGATTGCCAATATCACTGGATACAAGATAATTTGGGGTGATTGAAAGGAAACTGAGTAAAACAAAAGAGAATAATGGCATCCTAGAAAGAGCAGCATTCTTGCCACAATCTGATACAAACCAACTATCTGATATAGACAAATTTATTTTAATCACAATAAAACAGCACATGGGAGCCTAACCGCTGGGAGGAGGTGGAAGACGGAGTCCCCTACTAGGGAGCCTACTGCAAGCCCTATAAATACTGACATGACTTCTCGGTAGAACCTGGTTCCTGCACATGGTACAAGCACAACCCCAAAGAAGCTGCACAGGGAGATGATGAGCACTGACACCACACTATAGCCATATACTGAAATTGAAGACAATAGTTATATAATGCAGGATCAGGCTATAGACAAAATTGTACTGAACATTAACATCACGTTTATAATACAAAAGGGAATAGGGCATTTTTATGGACTAGAAACAAATATGAATAAGTTTATTTCTAGGTGTAATAAAGAGATCAATTTAGCCACCCATTGGATACTTAGACAATACTGACAAAATAAACCCAATGGTATTTGTTTACATAACAGTGAGATTATGCCGTGTAGCTTCTGACTGAAATACGCATATCTGTTTTGATTATTTCAAAATACCATCAAATATAATGTCTTAATCGTGATGTAGAATAGGTCATTAGCAGCTTTTGGTCTTTCATTTCATTCCCATACATTTAATCCTTTTATATTCTCACACCTAGCATTTCTGCAGACATAGAGATGGCAAAATAACATAACCAATCTAATATCAAAACAAAAATAGTGCTGACCTTGTGACATGGTGAGGTGGCCTTTTGTTGTCTCATTGCCATGTGTGGCTGCTGTATTAAGCATGCACACCCCAGACACCTGTTGCTGGAGGAGGCCAGGGGCCAGATCCTCCAGGGTGTCTGATGGCACTGCTCCTGAGGCATTCACTCCATACACAGCCAGCAGGTCCTCTGCACTCAGACACTGGAATACAATATAGGGCATGTGATATCAGCCACCATAATATAGCATTATAAAAGACACCAAGAGAGCAATTCAAAAAAGCTGACAATCTTTTTGTGGTCATGTCATGTATTCGGAAACAATCGTTTTAGTACAGAAATCAGCCATATTTTGAAACAATATACATTTCCAGTGTTACATGTGCCAATTTTACCCAGTAAATATGCAGAAATGTCAGTTATGCACCTCATTAGACCTCATTTGATGACCTTTATGACCTTGCGAAATGTGTTATTCTATATCATGAGTTTTTAACAATCAGCCTCCAGACATGATATGGTAATAAATGGTATACAGATGCGGGAAGCGATATACGGATGAGAAGGCCATCCAAATAACGTTACTTATTCGGACAGTGAAGTTGGGACACAGGAGACACCTGGAAGGTGGCACACAGATTATACAGATGGTGGGACACAGGACACACTTTGGGGTGGGATACAGGACACACATGTCTATGTCCTGTGTACCACCCTCTGGCTATGTCCTGTGTACCACCCTTTGTCCATGTCCTGTATACCACCCTTCCTCTATGTCGCATGTCCCACCCTCCCTCTATGTCCTGTATACCAACCTTCCTGTATGTCCTGTATACCAACCTTCCTGTATGTCCTGTATACCACCCTTCTTCTATGTCCTGTATACCACCCACCCTTTATGTCCCATGTCCCACCCTCCCTCTATGTCCTGTATACTAACCTTCCTCTATGTTCTGTATACCACCCGCCCTCTATTTCCCATGTCCCACCCTCCCTCTATGTCCTGTATACTAACCTCCCTCTATGTCCTGTATACCACCCGGACTTGCCCTGAAAATGGATGGCGCTCGAGCGGAGGGCCCATACCCAGCTGTTGCGGCAATGCACGCTTGGCCGAACCAGGCTGCAACGAGTAGGAGGGCCATCGTGGTGAGCACGGAAGTCTCGGACGCGAGACCGGATGGAGCCGCCATGAGTGCAGATCTTGGTGGTAGTAGCAAATATAAAAAACTGTTCACTTCTTCTATGTCCTGGATACCACCAGCCCTCTATGTCCCATGTCCCACCCTCCCTCTATGTCCTGTATACCAACCTCCCTCTATGTCCTGTATACCAACCTTCCTCTATGTCCTGTATACCACCCTTCTAACGCTCGCCAGCCAACCACCCTATGAGGGGAATGGTGCTGTCATCATCCCAAAGTGCAGCCACCCTTAACCCACGAAATAGCTTTGTAATAATCAGGTACGACTTTATTACATTGTATGATAGCAATGAAGCATCATGAGAGTGAATACTGCAGTTTCACATTCCGCCTTCCTCCTGAATCTGGAGATAATAACATTGTGCTTCAAGAATATAGAATCCATAACAAAGAATCTATGTACCTTGTCTATAGGGCTTTGGGTGTCTGTAGCACGACGTTTACGTTTATGACCGTGTCCCTCATGGCCCTCCTCATCAGCCTGTTCCTCCTCGTGTCCATGTTCATCTGTCATACCACTAGATGACTGCTGTATTTCTCCTATATTCAGCCTTTTCAGTAGTTCACTGATATCTGTAGAGTACATTGATGAGGTGCATGTCATTCTCAATAGGATGACATAAAAGATTGTGAGTGTCATGGAAGTGAATAAGATGTAGGCCTAGGTATTCTTCCTGGGTCAGAGATAAACCTACTGCATATGACAAGATCTGTCTACCACTTTGCTACTGGGGGCTGTGTACAAACGACGTCATGCAGCCAGGGCGGGAGGGGGGTTAGGCCCGGCATGACGGAATTGATTTTCCATATAACTTCAGCCTTGCAAAATTGGTGAAAAGCATGACAAGGAGGGGGGGGGGGTCAAAAATGGTCCAGAAAAGCATGATGTCATATGTACATAGCCCCATGCTACCATTTAGCAGAATGATGACTGCTTTGAATTTAACGTAAAGTCATTGTTTCAAAGAAAATGTATGATCTAGATTAAAGAGCACAGGTGGGACTGACCTTTGATTGTGAGCAGCTCATTTCCATGGACACCAATCCGTGTGAGCAGGTCCCTGAATAGCTCCTCTTTATAAGGCAGACTACTGCAGTGGTCACTGATGGCTCTCCCTAAAGCAAAATGGTTTATTGAAAATATTGATGAGTATGAGATTAAGACTTTCTCTGTATTTTTCTGTCTCTATCTGTCTGTCTGTCTCTGTCTATGTGTCTGTCTGTCTCCGTCTCTTTTTCTCTGTCTCTGTCTGTCTCTGTCTGCCTGTCTGTCGCTGTCTGTCTGTCGCTGTCTCTGTCTGTCTGTCTCTGACTGTCTCTGTCGGTCTGTTTGTCTTTCTGTCTCTCTCTGTCTCTCTGTCTCTGTCTCTCTGTCTCTGTCTCTCTGTCTCTCTCTCTCTCTCTCTCTCTCTCTCTCTCTTTCTCTCTCATACATCTCAATCCCATTTATCTTAAATAATACTGGTATTGTCACTGCAATGGCTCATATACAATTACATACATATGTATGCAGCACAGTACTTGTCTCTGAGGTACTCACCTTGTAGCATGTAGAGAAGGGATAGTGCTGCCACCTGGGAGGCCTGGGATGAAGTAGCAGTTTCAGTAGTGACTCCAACTGTAGCCAGGAGACGGTAGGCATCAATGCACTGCAACACAGTTTGCATACAAAGATATTTGTACACTATCAAGATTTAAATTTCAATCTGCACTGGACTAGACAGAAAGTTGTATATCCTACGCATGACTCCTGCCTTGGTTTGTGGGTTTCAATGCTATTATCACTATTATCATAGCAAGTAGGAAGAAATGCGAGGTATATGAGTACCAACTATGTATGTGAGGTAAAATCATCTCAACAAGCATCAGATCATTCAATGCAAACTAGATTTCACCGATTGGTATTTTCTGATCATAAGTACAATGTAGCCTAGATTTAGTATGGTAGGTGAACTGTCACGTTTATTTAATCACTACTCTAATACTCTCGTATTCAACTAGGAATGGTACAAATATCTTATTTAAGCCGAATTCAGTTGATTTAAGATACGGCTTAAATAAGAAATGGCTGACCCTATGTGCTCTAGCGTCAGGTGATAAACAACCGTTAAGGTAATAATGAATCTAAATGTATGTAGGTCTGTCTACAGTGTAAAATAAATAACTGTTGAATCTACCAGGGATACTTGTCTTTACAAGTAGCCCCAGGTGGCAGTACAGTGGTACAAGAAATCTCTGTGAAAATAATAACGATCTCTGCCAATAATAGACAACGACATTTTCTTTACAATGTACTCACATTACAGACTGTATCTTTAGATTTCAATATGTTGAAATGTATCGAGATCTGTAGGAGATACTCACCATTTTATTATCTGTATGTTCATCATGTTCATTGTGATGTTCCTCATGTTCATGACTATGATCCCCGTGGTCCTCATCATGATGATCCTCCTCACTTTCACTATGTTCCTCGTGTGTATTATCACCAACTTCTTCATGATGCTCGCCAGCCTCCTCACTTCCATGATCCTTATCTGATTTCAGAGATTTAGCTGTATAGGTCTTTTCAATTTTGTCCAAAACATATTGAATCCATGCCCTGAAGCTCCTGTCTTCAATCTCCTCGTGGTGCTCCCCTTCTTCATGATCATGACCTTCATCATGATGTTCATCATGACCTTCACTGTCACCATGACCTTCATCACTATGTTCCTCGTGGTGCTCCCCTTCTTCATGATCATGACCTTCATCATGATGTTCATCATGACCTTCACTGTCATCATGACCTTCACTGTCATCATGACCTTCATTGTCATCATGACCTTCATTGTCATCATGACCTTCACTGTCATCATGACCTTCACTGTCATCATGACTTTCATGGTGACCTTCCTCTTCTGAATGTTCTTCCTCTTTCAGTAGTTCACCTTTGGTAATCCAGTTTGTAAAGTTCTGGAGAGTTTGACGTTGGATGACCTGAGTACATGACCTTGAGAGGTCATGTAGGTAGAAGAGCAGGACAGGAGCAGCTCTGATGAACTGCTCCTCTGTGAGATCATCTGATAGTGAAACCCCAAGTAGGCTGAACAGTCTGTTGACGTCTAGGCACTGAAATTGGAGAAAATAAGTCAATGAATTGGATCAGAGGTTAACATTGGTGTAACAACAATAAATATTTATGTAGGGTTGTTTTAGTGTCTTTTCTGCTCTTCCAGTGCACTGACATTTGAAATAAATCTAGTAAACTGACCTAACCGACTATAGAGTTAACTGAAATTCTATTCTTACACTATCAAGGATCACAGTACCTACCATTCAAATGAGCAGTTTTGTTTCTGTTAGATTTGTTGACATTCATCTCTAATTAACTGCATTAGCCTTTGGATTGAAGCGACTTTAAATAAAACTTGAAGTTGCCTCTGGGCAACATAAAACCACTTTCTAAGATGACGTTTTGATATGAGTTTGATGAAAATGATTCTCTTACCAGCCCCCTTTGTGCCCAGTGTGCATATATTACACATAAAAAAATGCAAGCCCTCATTTGTCTCAAACTGTTGAACTTATATGATACATGACCAGCGATGATTATAAGCTGCATACCCTACTCTCAACTTAAATAGAAGAGTTCAATAAGCAAACTATAGCAACAATATCGGTTTTACTTATCAATGCATAGTTAGAACATAATATCTCCCTTTATTTCATATGAATAATTACAGGCCATGAAGATGATGTTAAATAGCAGATCCCCACATCCCTAGATGAATGATATATCTCAAAAACCGCCCGTGGTCATATGACTTATGTATATGCTAAATTCATTGAATTCAAGCATTTTTCTATCAAAACACCGAGATTACAGGTTATCGAGTGGAAAGGCCATTGCTTGATCTGGTATACCTACGAGCACTGATAACAACCAGCATGCATAACCTGATGGGTACCGGGTAATGCCCCTAAAACTGTGCAGTGGATTTTAGAGTTTTCTATTCCACACAATAGACCAGGTTAATCCTTTTTCATAAGATCTTTAATTATGATTCTACAATGTCCAGAAGTGGAGAAATGGATGAAAGAGTGCAGGGTTGTAAAAGTCAGTTCCTTCTATGTAAATGTATTTGGACTGCCATAAGAAATCTGAACCATCATGATTGCTTGCCACATATCAATCCTATTCATTCAGAGCTCTCAGCAGAGGTTGTGCATGGTATCGTTGATATATGCTATAAGAGATAATAATGCATAACCTAATCTCAACCTCATGTGTGGATGAATACAGACAGAATATATTTTCCAGAATGTACATGTATCTGAAATCTCTCAACTGTTGATTTCTATACAGTTCACCAGGTGGTACTTTAGAATGTTGAAGTGTCTTGCAAGGGTCCAGTGCCTTCATCATTCATTCTCTACAAGTCCACTAGGTTGTGAGTAGTATAGTATGTATTGGAACGGGACTATAGCTAATCTAAGGATATTACTCACTGGGCATGCAGCCAATCAGAGGCCTCCCTTTTGGCAGGAAATTCAAATGTGGGGTCAGGTGACCTAGACCCCCCGTGGTGTGGTGCCCTCTGATTAGCTGGCTGTTTAGGTCACGTGACCTCTATTATGCAAATAAGGTCACATGACCCTAATTTGAATGGACCAAATATAAGTCGTCATTTTGGTGGGAAATTTTTAAAAAATTTGGTGCATGACTCTTTTTTTTTTAATTTTTTGCCATAAAAAAAAATGAAGACCTCTGATTGGTTGGATGTCATACCGTCAGATAGCTGTATGCAGCAAGCAAGTAGTTACGTGATCTTATTAGCATAAAGAGGTGTGGTTTATTATGTAGATGAGGATGCGACTATAGTGAGATATTTTTTATATAAATAAAAAAAAGGCAAGCTGAAAGCTTGCCAAGGGGGGGAAAAAAGGGGGAAATATTGGGGGGGCCCTTTGGGGGAACCAATAGGTTAGGGGGGCCTTGGGTGGGTAGGGCCCCCTTTTCTTTAGGAAACCCTCTCCCTTGGCTAGGGACGGGTTTAGTAAAAATAAAAACTTAACAAACAAATTTTTTTTTTTTTTTTTTAATAAATAATATTTACACTTTAATATTTACAAGTTGCTAAATACAAATTCACAACTCTCTACATAATATAGACAGAACCCACACATTGAGATGTACACATTCAACTTCTGTTTGTCATAATTCAGACTGTATATGGTGTAATCTAGGTGTACAACTTTTTGAAATGAAGGAAAGGTGTAAGCCAAAAAAAAAGGGAAATATTTGGGGGGGCCCTTGGGGTGGGGGGGAACCATTGGGTTGGGGGGGCCTTGGGTGGGTGGGGCGCTTTTTTTTTTTTTTGTAAACCCGCCCCTTGGCTAGGGGTGGCTTTAGTAAAAGTAAAATTTACATAAGGTAGTTAAATATTAAATAGAAATACAATAGAACATATGGAGTAGTACACATTTCACTTTTTATTTGTTGTAATCTCATTTCATTTTTTTTACATACAAACTATCTCGGTGTCTTATCTGTACATGAATCGTGATTCATTGTGGATGGTCTTTGGTCGGTTCATATATGTTGTCCGTGGTGTCTGGTGTATATATGTTGTTTCTCATTTCTCATCTACTGTGTCCTCCAAAGTTACAGCGTTAGAAAACATAGAAGTTGCTTGTTCAAAAGTAAAAACTCCTCCACGCTTATTTCTGAGAAGCTGCAACTCGTAGTCCAGAAAGTTCAATTTCTTCAACATTGCCGTCAGCAAAATTTTGCTCTGTTAACTTAGATTCATACCTTCCGAGGCCAACGGACAGGTAGGAAAATATCTGAAATGCTCCACAGTGATGTTGTCACTTTCTAACCATGTGTGTATAGCGACTCCACATTGGTAGCATTGAACAAGGTCCTTACCTCCGATGTAAAAGAATCCGTGGGTGGCGAGTTTCTCTGTGAAAGGACGGGGTTTATTCCACATAAGTGTTGAGTCTCCTTGATAAATCAACAAAACGTACATACTTGACCATTCTCTTAGGTAGGTAGGTAGGCAACGTGGTGCGAGCAGTGACGATGGTGGTAGTAGCTGTGTCAAATGTGGACGTATCAGTGGTATGCGAGGTGGTAAATTAGACAGCAGAGATGTGACATAAGTGGTTTATATAGATGTGCTTTCCAGCTGCATACTCTCCATCTCCACCACCACGTTCCTGTGTAGCAACTTAAGATGGGATTCCCGTGGTGCACACCTCTGACTCCTTTATATAAGTCACCACGCACTTCCACAATTACTCTCCACATATCATCTCTTTTTCTTTGTTTTCAAAGTGAAGCAATATATATCTGGCCACATCAATCCTCCACATGTCATCCATCAGCACTTGAATGAGCTGATGATATGTACTGTCGGGTTTAGCTTGCCACATTTACAACACTTTGAAGGCGTGGAGAGACATATGTGACGTGTACTGGGAAAGGGGGCCTTATTGTACCCTGCACTAAGACCCCTTTTCGCAGATCATGTCACATATCTTGTTCGGGTTGTTGAGCAATTCTATTTAGCTTTTCAGACGAAAAACCTAAATACGTCCCCATATCTTTCCACTCCCTGAATAGAGATTCAGACATGGTGACAAAGTACCTCTTCATTAAAAACTGGTCGGGGTTGTTGTAATCCAATTTGTACGCTTTGAAAAAGCTCTGCGACTGAAGTAAGATCTTGTCGATGAACACTCATGTAGGCGTGGTGGAGTTCTCCCCATCTGGCATGAGACATAGTTTTTGACCACCAAGTTTGGAACATCTCAATACACATATCCTGCACCCTCTTGATAATGACCATCTCCTGCAGACGCTCATAGGGGATGTCCAAGTAGATTCCCAATTTCTTCAAGATCCAATTAACAGTCTTCCTATATTATGAAGCAAACGATCGCTATATGTAAATTTCATTTCACACATGACATCCTGTACACTTACTTCACCTACATCAGAGTCAGATAGGGAGGGATTATTTTCAAGACTCATCTCATCTGCAAAAACTTGAGAAATCACTTGATGAAGGTCTGTAGGTGAGCAGGTGGGGTGCTTTATATAGGGTGATCTAAGCCTATTTCCAGCTGGATACTTCCCACCACCTTTTCCTTTTTGTGTAGCGACTTATCAGCATGAGTCTTTTGAATTTGTTAACATCAAACAGGAGGAAAGGCTCTGTGACAAGTGTATTTGGTGAAAATTAGGGTAATTGCTTTCATTCTGTTTAGTGACTTATCTTTTAGATCTGTTGACATAAAACAGGTGGAAAGGAATTATGATAACTGTATTTTGGTGGGATTAAAGGGAATTAAAACTGTGATAATTAGCTTAATCCACTTTACAGGTGTGAGGGAGGCTTGCTCTTTAAGGTATTATGAGATTCCTTAATTTTTACTTCTCCTTTTGTTAACAGGGGGTGTGCAATTGCTACTGAGTACTCAATTCTCCTGATGCTTATGCTAAAAAGAGTGCTGATTGAGAATATGCATGTTCCTACTTCATAAAATTTAATGGCGAGGCTGTATATGGCAGAAATTTAAAATGGCCGACAATATATTCAGAATTACTTTGAATTAGATAAATGTGCAGTCTAGAAAGTATCTGGTGGGTCCTACCCCCTATAAATCAGCTTAGTAGAATACAGTGCTGCATTTGTTTTGTTGCTAAGTGGTGTGGTTGCCTAGCAACAGCAGCCTAGCAACCAAGCCTGAAAATATGCTTGAATGCTCATATCTGCATGGTTTCTTTTCAGCAACAACACTCTCCTGATGTAAACTTATATATAACTTCTGTGACTTCCATCATAGACTACATGACATAGCCTAGATTTCAAGAGGGTACTTGCTCCAAAGTTGTACACCAGGATTACACCATATACAGTCTGAATTATGACAAACAAAAGTTGAATGTGTACATCTCAATGTGTGGGTTCTGTCATGTTCCTCTCCGATATTCGTCTTTTTTATGTAGAGAGTGTGAATTTGTATTAGCAACTTGTAAATAATAAAGTGTAAATATTATTTATTAAAATAAAAAAAAATAAAATAAACTTGTTTGTTAAGTTTTTATTTTTACTAAACCCGCCCCTAGCCAAGGGGTGGTTTTTTTTTCCTTGGCAAGCTTTCAGCCTGCCTTTTTTTATTTTTATAAAAAATATCTCACTATAGTCGCACCCTCATCTACATAATAAACCACACCTCTTTATGCTAATAAGGTCACATAACTACTTGCTTGCTGCATATAGCTAACTGACGGTATGACATGAGGACAGCCAGCCAACCAATCAGAGATCTCCATTTTTTTTATTTTTTGGTAAATTTTTTTTAAAAAAAAATAGAGTCATGTCACCAAAGTTTTCAAATTTCCCACCAAAATGATGACCTCTGATTGGTCCATTAAAATTAGGATCATTTCACCTTATTTGCATAATAGAGGTCACGTGACCTAAACAGCCAGCCAATCAGAGGGCACCGTTTTGGCGGCATACCACAGGGGGTTTGGGTCACGTGACCATTTTTGAATTTCCCGCCAAAAGGGAGGGCTCTGATTGGTCCATTTTGGCACCACACCACGGGGGGTCTAGGTCACCTGACCCCACATTTGAATTTCCTGCCAAAAGGGAGGCCTCTGATTCGCTGCATGCCCAGTGAGTAATATCCTTAGATTAGCTATAGTCCCGTTCCGATACATACAATACTACTGTTGTGATACTTCTCTAGCAGAAGAACATAAGTGACATTCTCTGGTTTTAACTGGCGGAGAATAGCTGAGGTAGGGGGGTGCATCTTACATGATACACTCCATACAAATAGTACAATATTCAGGATTGAGGTGATCTGTCATTTCTGTATATTTCCCGATTATATTTCTATTTTCCTTTTGTCATATACCTGTGGAAGCAGAACTCATTTTTATCAAAGGCAATAATTTTTAGAGATGGTTAGGTCATAGTCTTATTCAAGACCTTTAGAATTAACTGCTGCCCACCCTGGTATCTAATTAATTCACTGGATGAGAATAAAAATCCATTAGCTCATCGTAGGTGGTATGTCATAAGAGTACCAATTTCTCACTCTCTCCCATGACTGCTGTTTTGAAGCCAGTGGTGCGTGACTTTAGAGTACCTTTTTTATTAGAGGTTAAGATCACGACTTATGCGGCAACGTGTACACCTAGAATGGTAGGAAATGGTAGGCTAGACATTACCGTACATGTCACAAGTAGGCAAATCTGAACTCTCTAATGTTGTTACATGCTATTTCCTCCATTTACTATGAAATAAATGCAGAAATAAACTCACAGGTCGTCAATCCACCCCTTGGGGGCTGTCTTTGCGCTTGGAGATTTCCCCCTTCCCCTCAGGGTGGATCGACAACAATGTATGTCAAAGTTTTTAATTCTGACTATGTCTTCTATGTGCAAAATGGTATAAGACAGTCTACAACCGTAGGAGGACATGTGGGTCAGCTACACATGCATGACTAAACGTGGATCAACACGGTAAAAGGTACGCCCGCGAGGGGGTGCTAGGGCGTACCTTTTACCGTGTTGAGAAATACCTTCCAGGGCAATAAAAAAATAAGGTCGTCCACAGCATGGCGTACAAATAAGGTGGGTTTACTCCACAGGTCAACCATCCCCCTATTACCATTATTACCCTACCACATAGACACATATAAAAAGACACACCTTGTAAAAATGAGGACATGGCTCTGTATACCAATATATCATTTACTAAGCTATTAATGCATAGATATTGGAGGACGAGGTAAGGTTTGCTGGAAATATTCACTGTCCTCTAATATACATGCATTAATGCGTTTATCACACTTATTCATCCATTATGTATTAATTTCTTACCTTATAACACCAGAATAAATTTAGAAGAAGAGCACCGCCAAATATAAGATCTCTAGTTGGTACTCGCCTTCATTTTGTCTCCATTTTCTTATAAATAAATAAGAATCCATTGATTTTCCATAGCGATACGTGTCGGCACCCACCCTGTCCGGCCATTCCTTGTTTGACCCATATTTGACCCAGTTCTTCAACCGAAAGTATGTCAGGTTACATCCGGGCACCTACCTGCTTCGTCACCAAGACGAAATGGCTGTGTGCGTTGGATCGGTATGGAAAATCAATGGATTCTTATTTATTTCGAACAAAATGGAGAAATTAGGCATGGCATGTTCATATAGAATATCTAAGGAAGTTTCCCTGTTAATAACTCCACCTGGTGCCGTTGGATTCTATGCTAATGAGGTGTGTAAACATCAGGTATGTCGGACAACTTTTTCAAATCCTTCATGTACATTGCTTTCTACCACCTTTAGGCTTGGTACAGTGGACAGTGAGCTCATCTCCTGCCACAGCGGCAGGGGATCAATTCCCCATTGAACCCTGAATGGTTTTAACTGGAAAAGTATGGTGAAGGTGACTTTGTATCCTTCTCCAATTTATTAACATGTCCAGGTTCGAACCAAAGATGTCTTAGAAAAAAAAAGAACTCTAAGAGTGCTGTTATACTCTGATAATTGAACGGGGTTATGACAAAAAAAAACACGCTGATGGCCCTGAATCGTGAGATAAGTACAGGTAATGCCTGTGTCTGAACTAGAAGTAAGATCGGCTTGCCAGAGACAGCCCTCCTTTAGTAATTCTCAGGTATGGGAGATTGAAATATGAGTGAGTAATAGATGTTTAACGCCATTTTAAAAGCTGATGTCATATTCATGACGAGAACTACACTACAATTTTACAGAGGAATGTGTCGGTGCCTGTGCATATGATCACCACACACATCCGACGGGATAAGAAAGAGGAGATATAGACCCTTTTAAATGGGCTAGGGAAGCACGAAATATCATATGCAAGATGGAGTATTTCATTGAAGGTATAGAGGGTCCATGCTGTGCGGTGCATCTCTCACCCAGCCCATTGAAATCAGTAGCAAAGCCAAACAGAGAGAAGAAAATCATTGTCAGTGCTCCAAGATGCCAACAGGATATAGTGACATCCAAAATCGCAAGGGTAAATCCGCCACTGTACTGGGGAACTAAGATAGTTTGGTATTCTAATGGTAATTACTGCACTACAAGGAGTCATTGGATAGCAGAGAGGGGGTATAAACAGATTCTTTGGAATGTTAATTGGTTTCTATGTCTTAAAGTTGCCTTTTCCATTCTTCTACAGCATACTTTTTGCATGGACGACGGATGACGTTGTCGTGACATGGATGTTTATTAATACCACACAAATGTGGAATAATGGAGTATGTGGTGAAGTTGCTGTATCAATGACGTCATGCTGGAGGGGGGAGGGGGTTAGGACAGCATGGCGGTATTAATTTCCCTCATCATGGCAAAATTGACAAAAAAAAACTCCATCTGAAAAGCGTGACCAATATCGGCGTGAGAGACATTCTCGGCAATGCCTCTCTCACATTTAGGCATTGGAAAAAGATGTTACGAAACATGATACCTGCCTACAAAATTAATCATTACAGCAACCAACGAACAGAACTAGTTTTTCCCCCAAATCACTGTACAAAAGCCAGCGACGACTGGTGGTAGTCGAGGTGGGGCCAGCTTGGTCTAGCTCATCCATTCTGAATTGCTGTACACAGTGTATGTATTGATTGTGAATGACATGGATGTCATCGGCTTTTCATTCATGATCAATACACTAGTCTGTAGACATATCAACAACGTTTATTTATTTGTTAGACCTACTTCCCAGCTGTCTGTCTATGTCTCCTTATACATGCGTAATGATACTGCATGTGTGTGCGGTATCTGCTCAGTAGAAGAGAATAAAGAAAGGTCTGCTTCAGTGCACATGGTGCAAATATTTATGCTAGTAGGTCGGATTTTCCTCTTTTTCCTTTTTTAATTTTCCCCCCTTTTTACTTGGGACTCGAATTGGCTCCTGATCTGGAGGGCGATTCGTAAAAACTCACGATATATACATGGAAAGACGACCAGAGAATTATGAAATCCGTCAATACTAGTACTTCATTGAAATCATAGAATTGCAGCCTTTGGAACACACTATTTCATTCACAATAATTATTGATTTAATCAATATCTTTCAGAGCCTGAAATGTTATAAATGATGTGCATTTTCTGCAAATAATTCCAGAAAAATCTTCCTACAAGAATCGTTTCTAAATTCATCGTTTTATTCTACATCGTCACCTTTTATGAATCGCCCTGCTGATCTGATAACTTGTAAGTCCCTGCTCTGATTCGCAGAGGACTACTGTAAAACCCCACACTAAGGAGTCGAAAACATTGTCATTCCATGCTATGGCCTATATCATTATTTAAAATTCCTCTTACTAGACCCTATAAGCGATCCTATATGCTTTAGGACGTGAAATGATCTAAAAACATCGGCTTATACGTAGTAATTTAGAGTAAGGCAAATCAAAATCATGACGTTTCTTAAAACTGAAAAAGAAGAAAATTCTGTGTTTAGGGGGTGTCGGTAAACTTGAAACGGTAACGATGGTTTCCTTTTCCTTTTTTCCCTTTTCGATTCGGCCTCATATGGCCTTTGTCTATATGAAGCTCCGTGCCTAATATGGATTATTCTACCTGTATGAGGGCTCCTATTTATATACAGTGATGTAAGGTGAAATGTGAATAACACCACTGTAGCTAATAGGTTCAGATGCCTATCATCGGTATATAGAGGTGATGTCCCCTCCAAAGAGATAAGCCATAATTGTTATACCGTACTTTAAAAAAAGGCAATTAGGTAGTGGTCTTTTCTTTTACAACAGGGGGTTGTGGTTGTAGGTGGTCAAACAATTTCAGACCCCTCAAGGGGGTGGGGGGGATTTTTTTTTTTCATTTTCTGAGTCTGCACGTTACTACAAAATAAAAAAAGAGGAGGACAAACAATTTCAGACTCTTCTGAGGGTGTCCCAGGGTGTAAAAGGGTGTACCACTCCCTCAGTTTGGATGATGTACCATCAGGAGGTTGTTGCAAAAGGATAGAACATGAATTCTGTAGGGGGAGCTGTTCCGAAAACGGAATGACTTACCTCACGGAATCAATTCTCTGTTGTGATGCCAAATATACTTGGTCAAAGAAGTGGTTCAGGGGCGTGTTGCTCCTGTGGTAAAAAGAGCTGTCAGTAGGTACCCTCTTTTCAAAAAAAGTCACGCTCTGCCTCACCATTCAACTTGCACTCACCACATTAGTCTGAAAAGTCACCTGCCTTGTTTAAAACAGAGAGAGCTGCACTATCAGGTACCTACTCATGTCACACACTCTATAGTATATTATACTGACTGACTTCTCCCAACTAGGTACCTACTCAAATCCCCTTTTTGAGCACCGTACTTAAATGTCCACTTGTGAGCAACAAAAGGGACAAGTTGTAGCTACATGAAAAGAAAGGACTGGAAACAAGGGCATTTAAGCCAGCCCTTCCTTTTACTATAGGAGCAACACCCTCGAGGAGTGGTCCAGAATTAGGGAATACTTCCCAAGTAAGAACCATCTTCCGGCTAGTTCTCTTCTCCAATTCTCTGGCCTACCTATTATAAGATGTGATCAGGTGGAACCAATTATGGAACCAGTTCCCCCAACTTTTCACAACACAGTCCGATTAAGAGAACGATAATTCCATTAGTGTATAAGGTGTGAAGTGGCATCTTAGGGTGGGAAATTGCAGGGAACTGGAGGCTATTGCGAAAGGAATCGGAAACGGAATCTCACTGTCGTAACTCAAATTCCAGTTCCTGGCTGGTCTGCTGCTTAGAACCAACTTATCACCCTACACTCAGAATCAATCCTCTTTGTGTGAATAATACTGGGAAGCATTCCCCAATTCATGGAAACTTAAGAATCAATTCTATAACCTATTACCTTGCTTTGAAACAAGGGAGAAGTCATCACCTAAGGGTAGTCAGTTCCCATTTGGGAATAGCACCTCCGACAGAATTGAATTCCTGTCCTTTCGCAACACCCTCCTGGAAGGTGAGTTAGCTACAGTGAGAATTCAATATCCATTCATTTTGCAACAGCCTCCAGGTGTCTTCTACAAATGGGTGGAAATGAATCATGGCAAAGGATGTCTCCTCAGGTAAAAATGTTAATATACTTCCTTGTCGATCCGCTTTCGAAAGGGTTCCTCAGGGGCTGATGTTACATTCCTTCTTCTAATGGAATGCTGATTTTGAAAATACTGTCAAACCTAGACATAGGCACATAATGACTGCTATATTATTAGATGTGGCGCTAGGACAAGCAACGTGTATTATAAATCAATCCATAAGATTCTGTGTTCCATTGTGTGAAATTGCGTCTTCAAAGTATGAAGCCCAAGAAAAACTAGGTCTAAAAGGAAAAACCTTGGTTTCGTATGTATAGCTAGCTGCGTAGTATGCTACTTGTGAACCCCTGATCACCTATGGCCTAATAAGGTTTTTCTGAAGTTCCTGTGCTGCTAGATACCGAAATGACCGGTTTCAGTGCCGAGGTCTCAAATAAACGACAGTTTCAAATAAACACTAGAGTATGGGGTATTGAAATTAATCTTAAGCACTAAAAACAATATTAAAATATGTGCCTCTTATATAATCCAGTGGATCTTTTGCTGCACTTAAAGAATCTAATCAAATGAGTGTAGTCCGAGATACACGTAGCAACTAGTTGCATGTAATTGTTGCATACAACTAGTTGCTACGTTTATTGCAGAAATCGCATGCAACTTTAGAGGGTTGCCACCAGCTGCTTGGGATCCATTCTGATGGATTTTGGTGCAACTAGTTGCATCTAAAAAGTTGCATGTAACTAGTTGCTATGTGTAACAAAGAAATTGCATGCAACTTTACTCTGGAAAGTAGAAAACTTCATGCATGATGCAATTTGAATTTCTAACCACTGTCCCTTCCCCAAGGATCTATGATGGGGTGGGGTAATCGTTTTCATTTGGAGGGATAATTACTCTGTAAATTATCACTTTTAATGATGAAACCAATCAGATAAACAGGAAACAGAGCTCACATATAATAACCTAATATAATAGACCATTCTGTATTCTTGCCAAACATTAAAAGACATTACTTCCTCTGGTAATTTGGGGACTTATTCTTTTTGTCTATTTCCTTTTTTGCTAGAAAGGTATGAAACACCTTTTCACTTAACCCTCAAAGGTTCTCCGAAATTTTGGCCGCCTTCCCAAAGCAAAAATGTCCGCTGTATTTTCCTCGGCCCTTGAATGGGGGGGGGGGGCTGGGCAAACTTTTCTTAATCCGTCAGAGTATAGATCTATTCAAGGAAGCACCTTCATGGTATAACGAAAGGCGCATACCAGGGTATATAGACAGAGGTTCACAAGATTCGCTGCAAACTGAGTGTTTCTTCACAAGTTGGCCTCAAAGCAGGAATCCATGAGGCGGAGCGGAGGGGAATCCTGCTTTGAGGCTAACGAGTGAAGAAATATTCAGTTTGGTGCAAATTGAGTTGATCTCTGTATTTATTTCAGGATATCTTGGTAAAAGAAACTCTCCAAAATCAGTTTTTGATAATGGCTTTGTGGCTATACAAATCTATAGTAAGGCTCGTTCCTTACATGAAATAAATTGATGGTGTAGACCCCTGAAGGAAGCGAAACTGCTCGCCAGCACTTCAATAGTGCATCATGCCGAACCTCCGGGGATGTAACTATTTATGCTTAAATTTAGCCCTGGTGACTTGCTTGCCAGGGTTGATGTATCGTGGCGACCAATGGGCATGATGTATTAATGCATCTGTGACCCTTTATGGGTTAACAGGGGTGTCAACCTAATGGACCGACTACCACATGAATAACAGAGACACTGTTATTCATATCTTAATGAGTAACCTAGCAAGAACATAAAAGGTAGATATTTTAGTGAGCTTCTCAGTTGCATGAATGTTTGTGCTGTGAATACATGTGCACAAGGCACAGAGAGGGGGCAGAATATAGAAAACAAGATAACCGTTTTAAGAGGGACTAGAGGAGACTAGACAGGTGAAAGAAGATGGTCAAAAAGTGACCACTCCTTTAGCACGGCCCTGTGCCAGTACATGCTAAAGAGTTTCGATCCTGTCTGCCATGTTTTATGAGATACCTCACAGATCTCATTATCCATCAATATCAAGGAGTCAAGAAGCTTCCTTATCCCATTCTCTCTCAAGCAAATGACCTTTTCTATTTGGTAACCCTTTGAAATGTATGCCTAGGAGTCATTGAGCGTGGTCGAGTGTTCTGTGAGTATACGCCTCGTCATACCCTTTGAAATGGATGTTTGATAGGAGCTTTACACGGTTGATTGATTGATTAATTTCATTGACACAATTTCACAGAAAAAAAAAACAAAGGGTCCTTTTCAAACTAATGTCGACCTGGTTGCTGAATAGTGTCATACCAATCAGTGAAGATTAAGTCTTTTGATATCCTGCTAGCCTTCCTGTTCACTATGTACGTGTCTTAACCATTTGGGGGCCGTATTGTGACTCAACCTTGATACATCTTTTGCTGTTATGATTTATCAGTATAGATCTGATGAGCAATGCTTTTGTACATCATGCTGACCCTGGAGTGTCTGAAATGTATCAACCATGGAGGGTCTGAATTGTGCATTATGACTACCAAAGGTCATGCATTAAAACACTAGGCCCCCACCTGTCACTTCTAAAAGCTAGTCAAACATCAACTGTGACTTTTTATACAGTTCCTACCAACGTGGACCACACAGAGAGCCCCCCATGTTTCAAAATTACCCATTTTGAGATGGGACCATATGAAGTCCCTATAGGCTTAATGGTCCCACAAGACATTTGTAATATTGGTTTGCCTGAGGTCCCTAAGTCACAAACATCTTTAAGATGCCTCTTAATCTTCAAACGTCACTTCCCAAGTTAATATGTGTCCATGAATGTCCATAAATTTCAAAATGTCTGTCCATAAACCTAAATAATGTACGTATGTATATCATTCTTACACATTACATAAAAGCCACTGCTTAAATTCCATTGAAGACCCTTGAAGGGCGATAGGCTTACCCTAAACTCAGGGTGTGACGTTCACGAGCGGTTTTACATATATATGGGTCTTTGGTAAGGAATTGGGCAACTTGTCATACCCATTTTGCAAATCACAAACTAAGAGTGCGGCAGGTTGGGCTTATACTAAACAAATGAATTGGTGTATCTATAAGACAACCTACACAAAATCTAACATTAGGCATGTAGCATCTAAATTGGTCCTATACATATAAGATCAAAAAGAAATAATAAAGTCCTACCTGACATTGTGATGATATGCAGCCAACACGTTCATAAAGTTCATGTATGATGAAATCCACCTGCTGGAGACTGAGACGAGGGGCAGTAGTTCGATTAGCGGTCCGATTAACCTCTATTAGTTCAAACAATTCTTCCACAATGTGAAATCCGCCTTTCGTCTTCATTTCTAACCCACCTTCATTGTGATGGTCATCAGCATCAGCCACTGTCAAATCTCCCAGAGCCAGAAGACAAACACAGACTATGGAGAAAGTGATTTTGTTCTCCATTTTGAACTTAATATACCTGTTTTTTGGCACAGGCGACAGACATCTGCTATCAGGGTGGAAAATATGTTTAAAAGCAGTCCCTGGCGTCCTTGGTCTGGTTACCGGGGGTCTAGATAATGACCCTGATGATTAATCAGAAGTGTAAGATAATAATATGTGGGTGGCACCCTTGTTGACTGTTTATTGAAGCAGGCAACTTTGACTCCCTGGAGCCTCTACTTCTTAACTGAGATGACAGCCTCTACCCCCAGGCTGTTTCTATCATATTACTTATAATAATAAGAGTCTAATGTGATCCATATGGACCTGAGGCTTGGGTTCACCGTTGTGATCTGTGAGGCAACCAACCATGTGTTCGTCCCTGAGTCTGTCTCAGTGTATCCTATAGTGTGGCAAATCCGGGTTATGATTGATAAGCACAATGTATCACCACCAGCCAGTGTAACTCCAGTGGATGCTTCCCAGTATATTGATGCCAATCACAATATCACACCATGTCCTGTGGCCACATACCTGCAGGCCCTGTGTGTGACTGGTGCTATATGACCTGCTTGTTTGACCACAGTGTGAGGAGCCTGGCGTCTGGTGGAGTCACCGCTACTATAATATGGTGAGGAATGTAGGAACCTTGGGGCTCTACACTACAGGTAGAAATGTGAAGCAGATAGGGAGACTGTGGTGAGCTGGTTTCACAGTGTCCTACTATATAAAGGGAGTGGAGGATGAGGTGGGTGGGAGGAGGTGCCTCAAAGTGCCCAGCCAGCTGGAACAGCGAGCAGGCTCACAACACATACAAATTTATATGGGAATGTTTGGAAGCAAACCACCACAACCGAGTATAGGGCATCTTCAGTTTATACTTCCTTGTTAGGGATTATATCAATCAATTGTTAAACTTTGAAATATTATGCAAGAATCACAATATTACAGGGACAGGCTTGCTTATTTTTTTCCTCCAGTCCATATCCATTCTCTACCCAGTCTGCAGTAATTACAAAGACACTATTATATAGGCTATAGTCTTTCCTGGGGCCTTTCCTTTCCACTAGCCAGATTTGTTATAGCAGCGGACATGATCGGTTTATAATCTACACTTGTGTGTATGTTTATGGCGTGATAGGCAATATTTATGGCGTGATAGGGGTATTGAGAGACAAAAAATATCTTTGAGGACAAACAGCGACTATAGTTGACACCATGGTAGGCCTGGCATGGGCTATAGCTGATCCTCACTATATAGGAATTGTATATGAATTTCAAATAGGCCCGTCCTCCTAGAAAACTATAGTGTACTTTCTTAGAGGCTGTCCCCATGGCCAGGGCACTCACTTTTGCTCTTCCCTTTAAGGTTTTCTGACAGGAAGGTAAAGCTCTATGTTGGAGAACAGTATCCTGGATAGACTTTTTTCGTACCATAGATGATGGAGTCTTGTTTGGAGGGGAGGGGGGGTGTCTATGAAAAGGACCTAAACACCAAACGCACCACAAGTCTGGTAAAAGAAATAATGTAGGCAGGATTTTTAAGCATCAAGCATTTCGTTACACATGAGATCTCAGACTATTATTTGATAAATCTCGACTAATAACATTGTAGGATTGTAAGCTAACTTTAGGATTTCAGACAACCAACTGATGATTGATTCAAATTGGATGCTCCCTCTTCCTTCATCTATATGTCAAAAAAATATATCAGGTGGATAGAGGCAACAGTTATCATTTAAGCCCCAACACTGGATCAATATGCACATATCCATGAGAAGACTGAGTAATGTTGGGCTCACAGGTGCATGGCACTTGTTCACTGTAGTTCCACTTTTCACCACAAGATGCCCCCACACTGGTTACGCTGTCTGGAGAGAGTTATTACTTTTAGGATTAGGCTCAAGGGGTTGTAATAGGCTGATTCCATAAAAACATTTATACATCGTTGGTAGCGTAATAATGTTTAACTGATTTCCTTCTGTTTTGTAGCATTTTGTTCCATATGGAATCTGAATGGAACAAAAACGTTCTTTTTCAGCTCTTTTCACTTTGATCAGCATTAAGGGATGGAATCATGCCATAATTTTCCGTTTTGATTGCTGGAGAAAAATCCTGGAGTGGTTTCCGAGGGCACGTTTTTCCTTTTGTTTATACTCCAAATATTAAGGTCTACAGAGTTGTTCAAAGTTGGGTTGTCACTAAAAATGCATATGGTGCCACATGGTACCAAAAAGGTGCCAGGTGGTGCCACAAGATGTCACATAGTGCCACAAGGTGTCACATATCGCCACGTGTTGCCACATCGCATCACATGGTGCAACATGGTGCCACAAAGTGCAACATGGTGCCACAAGATGTCACATAGCAGCACATAGTGCCACCAAATGGTATCACATGCCACATGGTGCCTCATTATAGGTCAAGGTGCCACATGATACCACATGGTAACATATGATGACACATAATGCCACTTGGTGCCACCAGGTGTCATATAGTGACACATGGTGCCACCAGGTGCCACATGGCACCACCAGCTGCCACGTGGCACCACATGGTGCTATATTGTGCCCAATTACAGAGTAAATTTTGCATTATGAGGTGGTAACTCCTCTAAATGTTTCCTCTTATGACAGTACAGATTTTCTTTTATCACGCACCAACCTCAACATTCCTGGTGGAAAAATTGCCTATTCCTTACCATTGCAGGGCTAGCAAATCTTCTATTCACATTGCAATTTGCATAACCATTCGATGGGGTTCATCAATACTAATCCACAGGTGTGCTTGCATGGTTAGTCATTGTGCCCAACATTATGGCATTGACAAGAGCCCCATTGAAGGTCTGAAATAGTCTATAAGCTGTGGCTTTATTATTTATGGTGGGGGGGGGGCTTTATGCACATTTAGCATACTCTCTACACACTATTTATCATGGGAATTTAATCCCGCTGTAATTATACAGGACTAAAAAATACTCCGGACACATTGTCTTCCAGATGTCAATGGGCAGACATTTTTGTGCTGGAGGGAATCGTTTACATCACTGCCCTGAGAATTAACATGTCACTGCAGTCTGGGCAATCTCCAAAAACTTGCTGGACTCATAGTCCTGGCTCAGACAGAGATTGCTGCCTGGATCGCCAAACATCACAAGACACCAATTTAAACACTACATGCATTCATCCTATTGCTTTTGAAAAATAAAAAAGGAATCTTGATAAATCAATGAAGAAAACAATCACCTGTGCATGACTATGAGTCAAGAGGGTTTGGGCAAAGCCTGCCCCAGGCCTGTCTAAAACTTATCATATTTTTCATTCATTTGTTAATCATATACCTTAGTTCTCGTTCATATGTCACATATAATTTCAACCTATAGGGTGGTATAACATTCAATTTTATAATACATTTTCTATAAAATGTTTTACTTGTGTTCAATTTCTATGAAATCAATTTTATACACCCATATAGCGAGGACTCTTATAATTGTGTGTGCACAGCAATCTTTAGCTCTGCCCACGGAATCTCTCGCGAGATTAAGCAGGTTCAAGATTTCCAAACCACATGATATGCCAGTAACAGATGTAGGCCAGTAACAGATGTAGATGTGAGACCAAGTCCAGAAGGCGCTGATGTCAGCATGCACGTTCAGCTACCAGGAACCAATCAACTCCAGATTGGTCGCTATATATCCCTGTTGATGTTGTCTCAGGCGGGGAGGGGTTGTCACAGTGTGCCTATGAATTTGTATGCACTGTAAAAAATTAAATCTAAAGAAATTACGGCACAATCTGCGTCCCATAATTTGCCAGAGAATTTCACAGAGACTTCTTGTACCGCCATACATTGGGGGGGGGGCACAAAATATTTTGACCCCTCCCGAGGAGGGGGCCAAAAATATTTGGGCACCTCTCAATTGTCTTTCAGTGAACCGGTGTAGTTTTTACAAAAAGCCCCAGGTGGCATCACATTAATGTACAATGAATTTCTGTGAAAATAATGTCAGGTATCTGCCAACTTTGGGATGAGGATTGTGTCATTAGGGAGTGTTCATTTTTTAACAACAGGGGAGGGGGGGATTTGGTGAGTTTTCGTTTTGACACCTGAAAATATTTTCCGCCCCCCCCTTGAGAGGTGCCCAAATATTTTTGCCCCCCCCTCAAGAGGGGTCAACATATTTTGTGCCCTCCCCAACATTGAGTTGTGTTGCACCACATTGTAAAGCATCATATCACACTTAATTGTATGGTTTTACTGAAGCATAAGGTAAAAGGATCACTTCAGATAGTTATTATCATCTATTCGAATGCAAGAAATCGAAAAGGGGGTTCTTGTGGTCTTTGAGGTTTGCTGATACCCTCTGTTTAATACTCAAATAGAGACCATTCATACAAAATTTAGAATGGTATCTCATTGGATCTGGATGAATCACAAGATTGACCTCTGTGGACTTAGGTTGAAGCAAGCAAGCAAACTGTATTTGAAGGATCTTTTAAGTCTGAACCAACTTGCTGCAGACACACATTGGCCTTTATGACTCTGAACAATAGGGAATGGGAGATTGGCTGTTTAAGCACAGCCTTTGGAAATTTGGTTGGGGGACGGGGCTCACCAAAGTAATCCAAACCGGCAAAATGGCCAGGCCAACTCTATGTTTGTGCATACTGCTTTCCAAGGAAAAAGTTTCAAACTCTTGGGCATGTTTTTCTTTATTGTTAGTGTGATTATTGTGTGATAGAGAGTAAGAATCAGATGGGGGTCTGGGTATGTCCCCCAGGAAAATTTTGAATATCCAGAAGCCAGATGTTGCATTCTCAGCTGGGATCCATTCAGGGTAAGACACCGCTATAGCCTAAGATGAATATTTATGACACCCTCCCCAATGTAATGAAATAAATCTCATTGGATTTGGACAAATCATAAAATTAATAATGGAAGGTCTTGGAAAAAACTGAGGTATGACTGGATGATGCAGGGGGCACACATCCCACCTGACCCCAAGGTTTTACTACCTCCAGTGCCGCTATCCACTCCAGTGGCTTAGCTATTTGCGTGGTCAGGGCAGGGGTAGTCCCAGCTTTAACTGTGTGGAGTCTGTGGATTTGTCTGCTGCTGCTCTAACCCACCGTACTGCATCTTTCCAGTTCTTAGGTTTGTGTATGGAGATGGCATCCTGTAGGTGTGATGGCAGCGCCGCCTTAAGGTCCAGAATGGCCTGTCTGTCGTTTATGGCTTTCTCCAGGAAGAACTCATGTGCTTCCTCCAGGTATTCTACCAATGGCTTGGATGTGTTGTAAGGCTTAAGGCCCTCCATCTAGACTGGCGCTCATAACAGGCATAAGCCTTGCCACCCAGAAAGGTGGGCAGATACAGCGCTGAAGCATTGGGTTGGTTGGGATAAGGCTTAGTAACATAGCGCTCAAAGTCTCTCCAAAAGTTATCACACATTAATGCAAGTGTGTGAGTCCTGAGGGTAGGAGGTTTGTGGATGTCGTCATCCTTAGTAAGCTTTTTCAAAGCCTCCACACTACTTATCTGTTGAAAGTCTGTTGTGAAAAGTAAGGTAAATTGGCTGTCGCCAATTTACCTTACTTTTATCTGGTCCTCTAGCCATTTTGCTTTGTCCTCACATGCTTTGGCATGGTCCTCCAGTACCAAGGATTATGCTAAGTGTTGATCTTTGAGCTCTTCCACTTGCAGTTGGACACTGGCTTTGATTCTTTTCTCCAACTCTGCCATCGCCTCATCTAGTAACATGGTGATGTTCTAGGCGGCGGGGGAGGTAGTGGTGTAGGTGGTGGCCGCTGTAGTCTGGGGCCTCTTTGCAACCCTCCTATAATATGGTAGAGGATCTGGTGTTTTAACTGTTCCTAGACTCCTTGTGTGTGTACGATTATTTAAAATCTCTTCCTCACCACTGGGTTGCGACAAAGACTCGGGTTCTCGCACCATTTGTAGGCTCTTAATGGCTATTTTGAATGAATAAGTAAGTCTTGTGATGTCCAGTTGGATGAAGATGGCATTTATTAAAGGTAGTATGCCTGGAGTCTAAGTGTGTGGTCAGCGCGACTTGTTACATGTTATATCATGCTCTTGCATGTGCTGGCCACCAACGTGCAGGTAATTAACATATCAGTACCATGATTGGTCATTACATGGGCAAATAGGCCATGGTTGCATAACAAGTGGTCTAATGCACGGTGCCACCACCTGGTGGGCAGTCTGTGTACTATTATGTATATGACATATGGGGTTCGCTTGAAATAATATAATATCATGTTAATGAAACATTAATAATCATACCAATATGAATTATGAATTTATGAATTATGAATTAATAATTACAGCATAATATGTTGTGATGTAACATAACATTATGTAATCCAAGATGGTGGCCTAGACGCTGTTGAAAAAGGTGAATCTGGAGCTAACAAGTGAGACAACCCCCATGTGTGAGACTAATGCCAGACGCTTGAGTGTTGAGAGCTCTGCATACAATCTTGTCGGAAGAATGATTCCCCTGAAAATTTTAGAAATTTTTGAAAGAAAATGGTGCGTTCTGATGCATTGTGGAATTATCAGTATAAACTTTGTCCTTTTGCAAGTAATATATTGAGAAATTGTCCCCACTACTTATCAAATTGGGTATTGATGGCAAGCTGCGTCAATTCGAGCCTCATCAAGAAGGGTTTAAAAGTTTTACGCCCCCCCCTCAAGAATAGTCAAATATCTTTCGCCCCCCTGAGGAGGGGTCAAAATATTTTACGCCCCCCCTTAAACTCACCAACCCCCCTCTTGTTAAAAAATGAACACTCCCTTATTTCGACACTTTTTTTGTAGTGATGGTTAATTACTCCTCCACCAAACTCAACACCCACAACAATGGTTTTATGTTAGTGTGTCTAATTTTTTTTGATTGCCAAATCTATAATGACTGGTCCTAAGTATATTGTTTCAAATGTGGAACCCATCACCAGCCCCCTATATTGGGTGTGATTGAGGTGAACCTATTGTGGGAGATTTAAATCAGAGATGTAGTAGGAGTGGAGTGAGAGGAGGACAGGTAGACATCACTACATCTGGAGTCACACCTGTTCTCCCTGCACCCACCTTACACTATTGTGCAACATGCAAAACAGTGCAAAACTACTCATACTAGTCCCGACCACCCATTTTGGGCATTTTTTCGTGGACTGACCAGGGTAACCCAGTCGATCGCTGGGATCCATTCAGGGTAAGACACCGCTATAGCCTGGATGTATCAGCTCCAGTCACCGGGTGGAACTGAAGTGATCCCACGAGGATGGCCTAACCAGTGAACTGTGTGTGCTAGGTTGTACTTGTATAGACTACCATCACAACCCCACCTATATTGGGATAGGGGTCACGGGGAACTAAATCCATTTCTTCTATGTTTTTTATATAGCATACATAACACACTACAACATTCGCCTAAAATGTTCATTGGTAATTTTTTCAACCGTAGCACGATTAAACCATCCCTCATACACAATGTGACAGAATGTTGGATAGGCTTAACCCTGAAAATTTTAAACAACAGAATGATATGTGCAGTGAGTGCAATTCCACCGTATTTTGGGCTTGAAAATCTCCATTGGCCAAATTAACTTTTGTATGCCTCATATAATCCCCAAACCCTGGTATGATATAAAAACACACCTACTATTCCATTTATTTACTATTTGGGAACACATGTGATTTTTCATAATTCTACCACTATTCTTCTATTCCAATTCTAAACCAATCAGCAGCCAGTACACTCCTCAGTGGGCAGCATTTACGTCCATGTGACCTAGGGAGGAGGGGGGAGTGCTGGGTGCCCTGGCTAAGGCAACATCATGGAGCCTCCTCAATTGTCTGATAAATAGTGGGGTTCTGCGATGCCAAGTTAGATCCTCCAACCGAAGGATCCACAGTGACGCTCCAAGAAAGTAGTCCACACATACATATTTAGCTGTGAGGTGGTATGTTTCCTATTCAAATTTTATTTTCATTCTTTTGAATATTTGCCATAAATAGCATTAAAGTATATGATGATATCATTTTTGTGAACAGGGCACACCTTTTTGGCAAGAACTATCTTTTGAAGAGCCCCAGCCTTGTAACAACTGTGAACCTCCCAGCAATCCTGGCGCATTGATATCCAAACATTCTACACATCCACACACCCAAGATAGCAATTGTTGCATGAAAATATCATCGAAGCACATTAATGTGAGTTTTTGTCTATTTAACACTGTAAAACCATGAAATTGATACAGAGTTCAACATAGATTTATTGTTTCAGGCTTTTTCTTAATGGGAGAAAACTTGCCATCCATGTGTGTGCAAAGAGCCTGAAACGACAAATCATCATCGTACTTATTCTATAGTATAATGCTGTGTATGAGGGATCTCATATACATTAATGTCATATAGAATAAAATATGACAGCCCAAGGTTTGTATATTGAGAAACATTGCACGAGTCGAAGGCAAGTGCAATATCCTCAATATACAAAGCGTGGGCTGTCATATTTATGCCATAATGCGTTTATACCACCTTTTCCTCCATAACAACATTAATTACCTACCTGATATCCCAAGAATAAATACAGCAGAAGACATTTTGTCAGTGCCAGCGATCCTCCCTGGTTTGCTCTGCGCGAAGCCATTGTTATTGTTGTTCCTCGGTAGGTGCCCGACCCCTGCTAGCACAACTCATCTAAATGATGTCTTTTTTACGTAACTCACATGAGTTTTCACGTAAGAATGATGTAAATTGCATGAGTTGTGCTAGCTGGGACCTTGCACCCAGTTTTTGTCTTGATTCCAACCTTGTCATGTTATAATATTAAAATCCCAGCAAGTACACAATCCATATATGATGAATGCATGCACAATTTCTCCAATATATACAAAATAAAGAAGAGTCCATTGATTTTTCTATCGTAAGTGAGTCGCGATCCAACATTCTCAGCATCATCTTCAACTGCGGAGTGTTGACCTATATCCACATCCGGGCCACTGACACAATTTTGTTGGACAAGGAGGCAGACGTAAATGGAGGACAGCTACTCGCTTACAATGGAAAAATCAATGGATTCTTCTTGAAATGTCATGGTTGGATTCTACCTTAAATCTGGGTGCACAGACGACCAGGTGAGTGAAGTCCAACCTGACCTTGAAAAAGTATATCCAAAAATCCCAAAAAAGCACATGTTTGTATATAATGTATGCTCTGATAAAGCACTGGTAGAGGATAGCATAACAGTAAGGGAGGTGGCAGATTTTGAAAATGTTTGTAGGTGCACCTTTTATGTGGGGATATCAAGCTATGGAACAGTACGAGGATCACCAAAATATGGCACTAGATGCATGCTAAAGGATTAGGTTGAGTACAGGGTCTGCCTTATATGCAGCTCTGGGGTTTTACGGTATCAAGATGTTCTTTATTCAATACAGGACACTTGTAAAAAATACAAAAAGTCAAAAATGAACAGATTTGACAGTTTTTTTTCACTTTGGCAGGCTATAAGTCTGAGAATTTCTAATGGATGACCATAAATTTGCATCTTTCTGATTGCCCTAAGTGTCCTCTATCAAATGAGTCTATGTAAGACAAGATTGGTGTTCAACTTCTTTCTCCATAGCCATAAGAGTCCAAAATGACCCAAAAACACAAAATCTGGCGACCTGACCCATATTCCCCCTTAGTTAAGGCTGGCTAATCCTCTTATGATTACATAATACTTCAAGTCGTATGTACCTCTTACTTTAGAAGGGAATCCCATGTTTTAAAAAGGTGGAGGTGCCCCTAATTTGGGCCAAAGGAGGGAAGGGCAGCACCCCTAGTTATGGCTAAATTTGGGGGAGTAAAGAGGTATTTTAATTCTGAACCTGCCACTCATGTATCATGAAGATCAGAAACATTCTACAGTGCCAATAGCACACTTTCCGAAAGTTTGAAATAGATAAATATAACAAAAGCGAAAAGCTACCCTCCATCGAGAAGATCAAAAATTGGTACATTAATACGCTGCACATGGCTTAATTAAAAGGCTGTAATTACTATCCTTTTATACACATCCATTGGCCCATATTCCTATTGTGTACCCTGTATCATACTGGGGAACTGCTGACATACTGCATGTGCCATACTGAGGGACTGCTGACATACTGCATGTGGCATACTGAGGGACTGCTGATATACTGCATGTGCCATACTGGGGGACTGCTGACATACTGCATGTGGCATACTGAGGGACTGCTGATATACTGCATGTGCCATACTGGGGGACTGCTGACATACTGCATGTGCCATACTAGGGGACTGCTGACATACTGCATGTGCCATACTGAGGGACTGCTGACATACTGCATGTGCCATACTGAGGGACTGCTGATATACTGCATGTGCCATACTGAGGGACTGCTGATATACTGCATGTGCCATACTGAGGGACTGCTGACATACTGCATGTGCCATACTGGGGGACTGCTGACATACTGCATGTGGCATACTGGTGGACTGCTGACATACTGCATGTGGCATACTGGGAGACTGCTGACATACTGCATGTGCCATACTGAGGGACTGCTGACATAATGCATGTGGCATACTGGGGGACTGCTGACATACTGCATGTGGCATACTGAGGGACTGCTGACATGCTGCATGTGCCATACTGAGGGAATGCTGACATACTGCATGTGCCATACTGGGGGACTGCTGACATACTGCATGTGCCATACTGGGGGACTGCTGACATACTGCATGTGCCATACTGGGGGACTGCTGACATACTGCATGTGCCATACTGGGGGACTGCTGACATACTGCATGTGGCATACTGAGGGACTGCTGATATACTGCATGTGCCATACTGGGGGACTGCTGACATACTGCATGTGCCATACTGGGGGACTGCTGACATACTGCATGTGCCATACTGGGGGACTGCTGACATACTGCATGTGCCATACTGGGGGACTGCTGATATACTGCATGTTGCATACTGGGGGACTGCTGACATATTGCATGTGGCATACTGGGGGACTGCTGACATACTGCATGTGGCATACTGGGGGACTGCTGACATACTGCATGTGGCATACTGAGGGAACGCTGATATACTGCATGTGCCATACTGGGGGACTGCTGACATACTGCATGTGGCATACTGGGGGACTGCTGACACACTGCATGTGGCATACTGGGGGACTGCTGATATACTGCATGTGGCATACTGGGGGACTGCTGACATAATGCATGTGCCATACTGAGGGAACGCTGGGGGACTGCTGACATACTGCATGTGGCATACTGGGGGACTGCTGACATAATGCATGTGGCATACTGGGGGACTGCTGACATACTGCATGTGCCATACTGGGGGACTGCTGACATACTGCATGTGCCATACTGAGGGACTGCTGACATACTGCATGTGCCATACTGAGGGACTGCTGACATACTGCATGTGCCATACTGGGGGACTGCTGACATAATGCATGTGGCATACTGGGGGACTGCTGACCTAATGCATGTGCCATACTGGGGGACTGCTGACATAATGCATGTGCCATACGAGGGGACTTGTGACATATAGTGGCTGTAAAAGCAGGAATCCATATGACTGAGTATCAGACATTGGCATGTACTAATTATCATTTATAATCATTATCTATTACTAATGTCACTTCAGATAAAAATCAAATTCTTTTACTAAAAAACATTAAAATAAAGATACCTATAACGATAAATCTCCAGTGGACACAAATTCCTTGTTCTGCCTTCTAACAAGATAATGTCTCCATGGCTAATTTCATCGATATATCTACAAATAACCACAATGTCTTGTTTGAAAAAGAGCTATTGAAAGAAAACAGACATCAATATCTACGTGTAGCTTAACATTTCCTCTTCAAATTGGTACCATCTTGACCTGGCTTGTAGTCAGAATATACACAGGAAATATGTGGCCCTCAAAGTGATCAAAGTCAATGAATAAATCAATAGCCAATAGCCAATTGTAGTAGCCAGACACTTGCGGACTGGACTAAGCTAATAGACATAGTTATGTCATAGAAATATTGGCATTTTGTATAGATGCCAGGGGCTTATTTCAAAATCCCTGACGACAGCACATGCTCCATAGACTCAATCTAGCCACTATGGTGTCGTCAGGCAGAATGAAATAAGCCCCAGAAAAGGGGACGGGCACTCTCTCAGTTTCCCAAATATTGGATACCATGACTTTTTGCAAGAAGTGAATATTATGGGCAGATTTTACGTCACTATAACGGTTGGGTATTTTTTTTTGAGGAGTCACCCTCAAAAAGTGTATGTAGGTCTATGTATGCCATTTGGCCTTTCCTCTTGAAAAGGGCCCAAACTCTACAATATTGGGCCTTTTAAATTAATATGAGTGGCAGATGAGGGGAAAGGGCCCTCCTTTGGGATTTTTAGTACTGGATTTGGCCACTAGGGGAGCCACAGAGGCTAGGAATGTGAAAAATAGACAAAGATTGCCCTTATGTACTTCCTTACACAGAAAAAGATGCTTTTCTCAAAAACGTTCTATTTCCTAGCACTTCCTGTTTATTTTGAATGTAAATGGAGTATTTTGAATCCAAAACAAGGCCTAAATAAGGGTTCTCAGAGAAATGTGTTGCCATGACAACAAGAATTATGTTCCAAATAGAAAAACAAATGATGTCAACTAAAAGGATGTTTTATGGAGATTCATATGCTGAAAACAAACATAAAGATACCCTTTCTAGATCTAAAGATATGCCCAAATGTATAGAATGGTCATTTTTAATTGATTATTTAAATCATTAGGCTAATTGGATGCCTGATTTAATCAAATCTATGAATTATATAACTTATTGGCTATATTGATACAGTTATGCCATTCTATTTTCATGAAGCAATATCTCCAAGATTAGAAGGGCTATCTGCAAGTTTTATACCTCATTATTAAACTGATAACATCACTTTTAAATTTCACATTTTACCTTGGAGGACCCTTTACCCTCATCTGTCCACTTTGGATCACTGAAATGTGTTGCCATGGCAACCAGAATTATGTTCCAAATAGAAAAACAAATGATGTAAACTAGTAGAATGATTCATGAAGATTCATGCACTGAAAAAAAACATAAAGATACCCTTTCTAGATCTAAAGATATGCCCAAATGTATGTATTTTCTAATTGATTATTTAAATCAGTATGCTAATTAGATGTCCGATTTAATCAAAATAATGAATTGTATAGCTTATTGTCTATATTGATACAGTTGTGTCATTCTATTTTCATGAAGCGATATCTCCAAGACTGCAAGTGTTATACCTCATTTTAAAGCTGATAACATCACTTTTAAATTTCATATTTTACCTCGTAGGACACTTTTTATTAGTGCACAAAATCTGAGGGATTGTACGCACATAGAAACTACAGATAAGATCGGGAGTGCCCCCCCCCCTGGGTCTCGGTCTCTGTGTCCATATAACTCGGCCACAGTGGCCAGCACCACCAGTACTCACAGCGGCCATCAGGAGCCAACAGACAGCAAACAGTGTGCTCTGCTGTACTAGGACATTCCCATTGACAAGACAGATAGAATTGCTGGGACATACGTCTGACTAGGTAAGTGTTGTATACATGTACTATATCAATGGCAAGAGCTGGTCATAAAGCTACTGTTGATAAAGCATGCACAGAATCATGAATACTATTATCAAGTGTGTTGTAGGATGCTGGTGGTGGAGGCACTATCTGGCACTGTCCTATGAGGCTGGTGTCTGACTGTCTGAGTCAGTCCTCCACCTCCAGTGACAGCACTGTAAGATATTCTGATGAGGTACTGGGGAGGTACTCCCAGGAGATTCCTAGGGCTTGGTCAGTAGATACGGGAATAGATACATAGGTTAATGGCTGTAAGGATGGCCGAGAAATGGTCAATCAGGCCTGTAGTATCCTCTGTCGTCAGAGATTGGGCACTATAGGCAGCAACTCTGCTATTTAGAGGATAATATATTATATATATAAGCTTTATTGATGCAAGAGTTGGTTTTAGTCACAGATACAATGAACAAGGGCGTTATACGCCAGAGAACATCTCTCTGTACATTGACCACTCACAGAAGACAATTGTAAATAACCTTCAATCCAAGAGTAGAAGGGCGGTCTGCGGTGTCCCTCAGGGTTCAGTCCTTGGACCATTGTTATTCTTGTTGTATGTAAATGATATCACCCATTGTTTAGGATCATGCAATTTATGCAGATGACACTGTTTTTTTTATCGAGCTCATTGAAATTCACAGATTGCTGAGAATGATCTCCAAGACTCATTAGATGTTTTCTCTATGGTGTCAGCAAAATAAGTTGTCAGTCAATGCTGGCAAAACCAAGGAAACAAAAGAGAAACTAGAGAATACAAATGTCAATCTGTCTATAAACAACAAAATTCTTGATAACGTTATGTCATACAAATACCTTGGGGTAATATTGAACCCTTACTTGAAATATGATGTTCACTTGAATAATATCTGTAAGACTTCAATTTCAAGATGTACCAACTATCTTGCATGAAATCTTTTCTAACACAAAGTGCAGCACTGACGATACTAAGGTCCACAATCTTACCATATTTTAATTATGGTGATATCTTGTTCGTTAACAGTGCAGATAGATATGTAAATCCTTTAAAAACTGCCCAGAATCGATGTATCAAGATATGTTCACAAGCCCATCACATGACAGACACCAATTATATTCATACTCTAGCAGCAATGCCCTTACTGAAAGATAGGAGAACATGTCACTTACTGAAGTATATGTACATCAGGTCTCTGAAAGCAGAATATTTGGATACTAGAGACTTATCTACAAGGGCCTTTGATGAGCCAATAATGACAGTTCCAAGAGGAAATAGTGTGGCATATAGGAAAGATGTTGAATACTGTGGGGCAATATGTTGGAATGAATTACCAGTGGAGAGATGACTAGCTGCCTCACATTACCTATTTAAACTAGGCACTAAATCCTTGATGAGGTCACTTGTCCCTGTGGGTACTTAGATACAATTTTAATGTCCACAAGATTTGATTGATAACCATTACCATAAGTCTGATATCAGTGACGCCAGAAGCCTTATTAACCTTAATCACCCTTATCAGCTTCTTTCCACCATCCAAGCCAGGACATTGCAATGAGAAAGTTAGGTTCTCATCAACTGTGCACGCATAGGCTGGTGATTGTCTGTTGTAAAACACACCTGCTAATTCCACTCCTATGTTTATGTGGTATTCATTTATGAAGCTTGCTACCAGGTTTTCCTTAATACTTTGACCATTGGCATCTTTAAGCCTAGCTTTGTGCAGCTCTCGAGGAACCTTCCATAGGTCATTCACAGTTAAGCAAAACCTTTCTAGTCATTGGAGTACTTATTCAATGGGGTTAACACGAAACATCTCCAGCTAAGATCCAGCTTTCTATTGATCTCCATCTCTAGTAGACTAAAGGCCTGGTTCTACTGCATCGGTCGAGGCCATTTTCTGCTAATCTGATGATTTCTTCCCATACATTTGCCTGAATACTGGCAGTGTATGCAACACCATTATTTACCCTTACTTTACATTTAACTATTGGATTTATCCTATCTAAATATGTAATACAGCCTTCAAACTGTAGGTCATAACATTCTGCACGTGTAGCAGGTTAGGCGCATCACTATGGTGCCTAACCTACCGGCTGTAGTTCTTATAGTTCCTACCAAAAACTTCACAGAATTAAGCAGTTGGCGGACGTATTTCTTAGTGGCATACACCGGTGCGTGGTCCCCAAAGATATCATTGATGATAGATAACATTAAGAGCTACATGGTGGCAGTTATTGTAGACGTGGTCAACCTACCATTATCTATGAAAGAAAGTAGACCTTGTCTGTAGATACCTGAGTTGCCGTCTCCTCTAGAGACGTAGTGCATGTTAGTATTTAAACTGTTTCTATGGGAGGGGAACTATATTTACATCACCTAGTACCCACAATTCCTTATTCAGGATTTGAGGAGATCATTAACTTATTGAGTGCGCATTGAAGATTTTCCTTCGGTGGTTGATACTAGTAGCAGTGGTGGATCCATGATTTTGAAAAGGAGGGGCGCGCTCTCTGTTCAGTCTCTATTTTAAGCCAACTTTGAGCCTAAAGTAGGAAAATAAACTCTAAACCACGGCAAAAAGGAGAGGGCACACACCCATCTAAATCCACCACTGTGACTGAGAAGAAGAGGCTGGACTTTTGATTGGGTGAGAACGCATTGGCACTCGAGATCTAGCTTTAACAAGTTCAAACCAATCAAATTCCTCTTGCTATCCTGATTGGCCAAAGTGCCCATTATTTTCCTAAAATGGATAGTTTGCCACACACTAATTCAAAAGTCTTTGAAACCAGGTTTGGTTTAGCTGCGGAACATCACTTGAAAAATATAACGGTTACAAACAGTATATCATATCTAAAGTATTGTTGTCACTAAATGCTTCTTTTTCAGTCCAAAAGATACTAAAAGGATATCGAAATTCTATTAAAATCCCTTGTTTGGGCTTGTTGTGGAGGTTCCCAGCGGCTAAGAGCAACAAGAGTGATCTTGTCATCTCAATCTTGGAATGTGATACGAGAACAACCTTTTAAAGGTTATTCGTTAACTATCTATTTATCTTGCTTATTCCTTTTTCCTCAAAGCTTTCAGAGGTTGCCTGTGAAGTTTGACATAAAATAACAGGTCATGTTGAATCTTTGAAAGGAATCACTTTGTCTTTAATTCAACTCGATCTATTAGAAATGAAAACTCCACATAAAGGAAAAATACTATCCCTTTGCCTGAAACACCCAAATTTTCTTGAATCCACTTCAAATAGAATAAAACTTTGATTTTTGATCACCTCAACATTTTCTATTAAGAACTGAGGAAAACTAAGTTTTAGGTTCCTATTTCAGCACTGACCACCATGCCTGCCTACAAGCTGTACTACTTTGACCTCCGTGCCCGCGGGGAAACACCGAGGATTATCATGGCCTATGGCGGCATTCAGTATGAGGACGTCCGTGTACACTATCCAGAAGATGATGAATGGGCTAAACTAAAACCAAGTAAGCAAGACATGATATAGACAGACATTTGGAGCATTCCCTTTTACACAGGGCCTTTCCATTAAAATAATTTTACATAATTCTCATCTTTATCATGAAAATTTTCACCTAATATCCTGATGACGAAAAAGACTGAATCCCTAAAAGCACAAGGTATCATTGACCTAATGATGGATGTTCCATCAAGAACATAAGTATCTGTGGATTTTATGTATGTGTTTGGAAACTATGAAGGATCATGACTAATTACATTGGTCACAATACTGTGGTCAACTCATTTAATTTCTTACAGCATATATGCAGTTTATCATTGAGAAGTAGACATGTAAATGGTTAGTCTGTTTGAATATAATGATATATTTGGTGTACAGCTATGCCCTTTGGTCAGATGCCAGTACTGGAAGTAGATGGTACAAAGATATGCCAAAGTCATGCCATCTCCCGCTTCCTGGCAAAGAAAGTTGGTATGTATACGTTTTAATGGTTTTTGATGTGAATAATCACTAAACAAAAATAAAATCTTGATTACAATGCTAAACCATTGCAATTTCAAAATCAGAGAAACATATTTACTTGCTTCAATGATAATGAAAATTGATTTTGTCACATATACATTTAGATACTTAACACCAAAATAAAGTAAAGTAAATTTTACAGCTAATATCCATTCAATATGGCTGAAGGAGTGGTGACCATTTCTGCCAAAAGGTCCAATTATTACTTTCATATGAATAAGATTCCTGAGCTATACTCCCACAAACCAAAGGAACAAAATGTTAGCTGATTTAGAGCTTACATACACTGTTTCCATTTCCAGGTCTTCATGGGAGGTCTGACATTGAGGAGGCTAAGATCGACATGATTGTAGGATGTTGTGAGGACCTGATGTCACCACTGGATCCCATTTTCCTCGAAACAGATGAAAAAAGGAAGGTAGGATCCAGACTCTCAAGTCTTATAAAGGTCCGATTACACCCCGGGCCCATTGCAAGGCCATCAAAGAAAATTGTAACATGAAATAATTCCTCTTTTTTTTGTTATTGTTTTTGTTGAATATTTGAAGCACCTAGAATTGACAAGCTATATATGACCAAATCAGGTTTTAAGGTAGATCTAGAGAATATTTCATCAAGACTGCAAGTATTTGTAAATATATATTTTTAAAACACGTTAAACCTTTTCTTCTATACAATAGCACTGCTCATGCTGTCCTCAAGAGCAAAACTAGACAGTAATTTTATTTGCTTTGCCATTTGTGTTACTTTCTAGCAGGCAATTTTACTAATGCTCAGGGTACATTAATTCAGTCCTACCATGATACACACAAAACAGGGCTGAATTCATATATATATATATATATATTTATATATATATATATATATATATATATATATATATATATATATATATATATGTATCAAAATCCTATAGACAGATAGAGTTCCTACTTTAAATTGTTACATAATCCTATCAACATAATTATTATATTTATTTTTTATTTTGTGCAGGCTGAGTTGGAGAAGGCATGTCAGAAAGGACTGCAGGGTGCACTGCCCAGGTTTGAGAACTTTATAGAAGGCGATTACTTCCTTGGCAGTCAGGTGAGAACAGATTGACCTTCTTAGCGTAAATGTACGGTACCGTATATATATATATATATATAAGTAGCGCACTGCCTGGCACTTACCCTAGCATCTGTGCACCCTCTCTTGTGTAAATGCTAACCAAGACCCCTAACTTTCCTTTAAGTACACAATCCAATTACTAAAAATGTATTTACTGTAGTACCTTAGACAGGTATGGACCATCAAAAGGTAATGGTGCGCCTTATAGGTGGTGTCTATAGGAATTTATATGAACTTAATAGTGTTTTTAAAACATTACATTAGGTTAGGGCATGTCTTATAGTATACAGTGTAATACTGTGCAAAACGATTCCAGTCAAGTACCCACTATCTTATCTACATCAAATATGGTAATGCAAAATACTGCTCTGTGCTGAATCCTATTAAGTACTTGTCTCCATTCCCCTGATTAAATTTGTGAAATATTATATTATGTGCTGTTTATATCATTGACATAATTTTGTGGTCTTCCTTTCCTAAAAGGCTATTGATCTGTTCGCTTGAATTTTCAACTGCCCACGCAATGAACTTTTCCGAGAAGATTGGATGAAATCATCAGATTATTTCATAATATGTATGTGTAATCATGATTATCATGAAATTAGTTGATTCCATGGTTCATCAAGGATTGAATTCTTTTCTCTCTTTTTTTCCTCAAGTATTGAAAATGGCAACATACCTTTTTATTACACTAAAAATGACACACATTATATTTCAGATTTCATGGGCTGACATTTTTGTGTCGGAGGGGCTGGATTTCTTCACAGCTCTGGGTATGGGTGCCTCACTGGACAAAGTTCCCAAGCTGGCTCGTCTTGTAAGCAGGGTCAAGGCTGAGCCGAAGATTGCTGCCTGGATAGCCAAACGCCCCAAAACAGAACTGTAGACATGTCTTCGAAGCAGCTCTGTATGTTGCACTAACTGTGTGAGCAAATTGTGGCAGAAGCAACGTGACTTGGGTGGAAGCACGTCAGGCGGGGGGCGCTGACATTGCTATGAAATGCAAGAGAAGCATTTTTTTGTAGATAGTTTGGAGGTATGCCTCCCAAGGACAATTCTGGAAATTTAAACAATTTCCCAGGCTCGTTCTCAACATAACATAAGACGTGTTATTCACTGGTGTTGCATATGTACATCATGACTCGAGACCGACGTGAACTCTAACATGTAAACTGGTCGATCAATGATGATATTCCAAACCTGAATGTATACAGCACCGTTAACTGCTATAATATAGATGATATTATCAGATTATTATCTTGTGTATGTAATAAACGATAGACAAGTTGTATTCATTTTTTGTGCGATTAAGATATGAGTATTACTTCTTCAGGGTCTAACCACGATACCACAGCTCATACACTCTAATACATGAAATATCACTGTTTAAGACAAGTGGAATTTATGAAGTTGAAATGGTGAAACTTTGTCCAACTTCGCTGCACCTTATGAAAATAAAATGTGTCCCAAAATATTAAGCCATTAGCATTGACTACTTTATGCCTTTGTTTCCCTTTGATATTTTCAGGAAAAGGCAAGAGACCCTCATTACTAGCCAGCAGAGACCTATCCATACAAGAATCTAGAAGAGTTATCGTTTACTTACAACACAGGGGGTGGTGGAGCGTTATCTTATGTGCCCTGCTCCCTCTCCATGTCGAGGGTCCAAACTGGATGTCAACTTGCCGTTTTCACCTATACTAGCCTAATGCTTGGACCTTTTCACTGAAAATAGTGTAATGGTTCGAATTATTAAACTGTATGGTTCGAAGTAAAACCAGACAAGGTATCTCGGGTTAGTTGCAACAGCCACGTATTTATTTCAGTAAGGGTTCACATCCACCTCGAGGTTAAACACTAAGTAAAGTAACTAGCTCAGAGAAATGTGGTCCGACTCCGGTCGTGGGCAGAGCCAGACTAACGCCTTCCCCGGCCCCAGGTAGGAGCTGGAGCAGTGCAAACAGTGCTGCCACCACCCTGCAGTGACCAGTGGTCGTTATGACCTCTAGTGGCTACCGGTGATGGGCGCACCACTGGAACCGCCCTCTCGAGGAAGACGCTCACACTATATCACAATCTATGAGCCACTACACTAGTGAAAACCTTTCAACTGCCCACCTTAAGAATGCTTGAAAAAGTCCCCCAAGGCCCACCACACACCCACTTAAACTTGCTACTAAAAAATTATCACCTCTAATTAAGGTTCTATCCCTGACTGTTTCAGTTGGAAGTGGTATATGTGGGGCACGGCATGTAACTAGTGGGGGATGGGCGTCCCAAGACTTAGTACCACGATATCATATGTGCAATGTATAAAAGGTGGAAAATAGTATTGTCTTTGATGAGAATACGCAAGTTGTAATGCAATAGGAACTTAAAGTGCATTTTGGAAAGTTATCTGGTGTGTCAGATGTGCACCAGATGGCAGCACTGGGGGCAATAGCTGCAGGTGGTGCATGTATATTGAGCAGTGACGGATGAGCCCGACTGGACTGCTGGGGTTGAGCTTTGTAAATCTTGGTAATTTTCACTAGCATAGTGAAAATCATAGTATAAGCTATAGGTCCACCTGGAATAGTCCTCATCCTCACACACACACACACCCGGCTCCACTGTCCAGTGCTGGTGGAGCCGTGGGCTCTTTTTTTACCTTTTTTTCAAGCTGGACAGGTCTATGTCACACCTATAGAATAGAGTGCAACTTTAATTAATACACACCTCGTTACCCTCATTTGTTCCGCTGCTCCGCCATTCCTGCAACCACTACACAATACCCACAATAATTTCCATTCAATATCCAGGGGCGGCGGAACTGGGGGGGCAGGGGGGCATGTGCCCCCCAACTTCCATGTTGGGGGGGGCAAGACTATGTTTTTGCCCCCCAACTTTTCCACAAATAGATTGACATTTTAGGATGACATTTCTGTACCATACCAAGGCTTTCAATTAAGATCCAATAGGACATTCATTTATGCCCTTAAAACTCAACAAAATTAAACAAATCACTTCTAAAATTTCATTTTTTTTCTAAGAGGAAGGGTTATTTATATCTAGGGTAAGTGAGAGTGGAAAATGTTTGCCAAAAAAGTGAATTTAAATGTATCATTTAGGTTTATTAGAATAGATAGATTTTCAAAAGAAATGGCATTTTGCAAGGGGTGTCACTGTTATCTCGTACATGCAAACTACTCAAGTTTTTTTTCAGTTTTCTCAGTCCTCCTAAGATCTCTCAGGGTCAGGCTTGTAATTTGTCCAGATCCAATGACATACCATTTTACTATTTATATGGTGGGGGGGTGGTCTTAGAAAAAGATTGGATACATGGGTATCAACCATCCTCAAAAAGCACCAGAATGCACCATTTAGCTTCTTGGTATTCAAAATTTTCCTGGGGGAGATTCCCCTGGACCCCCCAATTTTCACCTATGAATGGCAGTTCCAAAAAAAATTCTCTTCACTTTTGAGGCCTCAGTTTTTTCATGTCCGAGGTTTGCATGTATGCTATCTTTACAGGGGCTAAAGAAGATGCCAGCTTTTCTCAAAAGGCACTAAAATACACCTTTTGGCGTCACAATTTTCAAAATTTTCCTGGGGGATACCCCCAGTCCCACATTTTTCAATTTAAAAAAACAAAAAAAAAAACATATATTTTCTCTACAACGATACTTTCTTTTTTATATCTCACTTCTTCCCTGTATACATTTGGCAGGTACGAATCTACAAATTTCAATGTGACCCCCCCCCCCCCACCAAAATCCATGTACTCACATCCCCCCCCAACCACCCCCAACCCAACACCCATGAGCCAATATCTTGGCCTTGCCCCCCAACTTTGCAGTGGTTCCGCCGCCCCTGATATCAGCGGAGGGTTAAAATGGGGTGGGGGGGGGGGCTGAAGCACCTCCTTTCCATAATCCTAGATCCACCACTCAATATAATTCATATAGGGACCACAAATGAGGTCAGGCCCGGCATTACGAAATTAATTTTCCATATCCCTTGAGCATTGCAAAATTGACAACAACAAAAAAAACATGACGAAGGGGGAGGGGAGGTGGTTGATATTTAATTAATTAAAAAAAGGTCAAATTTGGCATGACGTCATTTATGGATGGCCCCCTATAACACACAGTCTTTATCTGAGCTGCTGTGTGAGCTGTAAGATACCAGTGCTAGATGAGTCCACACGACCCGCTCCGTGTAACACTTATTTTGTTGAGCAGCTCAAGCTTCTGCAGCAGAAGCGGCAGCACTGGTCCTAGACCCTTGATGGGGACCTTATACCCATGCCGCTACCACTCAGCAATGCTGGCTTCTGAGGAGTGCCTCTAGATGGGTGGGTGGGTAAAGGGACCGGGTATGGAGGGGGGGGGGCATGTGACGACTTTAAGAAAATGCCATCAGGAGGAAAGGGTTACGGAGAATAAGGGAGATGTGTAGAATGAGACTAGGGGAGATGCAAGATTGAAGGTGACGGAAGGTAAGCATTTTTTTCTAAAAGAAAATAGACTGGTACGGCTATGGAATTGGTGATATTGAATTTGGATGAAATAGAGGGAGCCTTGCAAAGTAGGTTAAAGAGAGCAGCTATAACGGCTCTGAAATGAACTCCAGTATTGGGCATTAAAATCCAGCAATGGCTAATGAAAGGGCTCTAGAACGCATCGCCAAGTGAATCCCCTCCCCCCAGGTAAAAAAAAACAAACACATGTTAATACATAGATCGTTGTTGGTGCTGACATTTTCATGGTTTCAGATAATACGTAGAAGCTTAGAGTGAGTAGGTGAAGGGAGAGCCGACAGGTGGAAGGTGGCGCCACTAGTCTTGTGCAAAAACAGCGCCCTCAACGGTGGGCTACAGGAGCTAGGGTGGAGGAATTTGATAGGTTTTGTGTGTTTGTTACCCTGTTATACGCCCTCATCGGTGGGCTATAGGAGGGTGGAGGAATTTGATAGGTTTTGTGTGTTTGTTACCCTGTTATACGCCCTCACCGGTGGGCTATAGGAGGGTGGAGGAATTTGATAGGTTTTGTGTGTTGGTTACCCTGTTATATAACAAGTTCCACCGTAAATATAGATATATACTAAGGGAGTGATCATTTTTTAACAACAGGGGGGGTGGTGGGTTTGCGCGTGGATGGGTGAAAAAAATTTCGACCCCCCCTCTCGAGGGGGTAAAATTTTTTCGACCCCCCCATAAGGGACAAAAATCGCGCGCGAACGTCCCCTTTTAGCCTATAGTAACGCGTGGGGTTTTCCACTGAAAACAGGTGAAATTATTTTGACCCCCCCCCCATCAGAGGTATTGAAAAAATTCTGACCCACCCGGTCAAGGGGTTGAAAAAATTCTGACCCCCCCCCTCAAACCCACCAGCCCCCCCCCCTGTTGTTAAAAAATGATCACTCCCTAACGTCTGAGTTATCCACCATGAATCATACTAACTTTGGCTGGTATATTGGGGAAGTCACTAGCATCAAGTGGTTAAGACTTGTGTCTAAATCTCAAAGCCCATATGAAAAGAAGACATAATGGGTAAAGTCAGCTCTGAAGTTTTATTTATAGGCATATTCAAATATCAGGAAGATGATTCCGATCATTTCACTTCAATCATAAGTGCACTGATTCCCGATGATTCCATTACAATTCATATTGGTATATTTCATTCACAATTCTAAAACACCCTTGCTAACACCAGAGTGAATTGGTCCTTAACACATTTGTTGTTTCCTGATAACTTCCTACTAATTCATAAACTTCACAGAAATGGTGCACCTCGTTTAATCTCAAATCGTTGACAAACTATTATATAAATTCTCATAACATCCATGAATAATTCTAATAACCGTCACCTAAACATTTTGCTGCATAATCCTTAAGTTCCCAAAGAACACTCTCAACTTACAGAAAATATAAATTCTCCTTGTGGGCTGATGACTATACAATGTTCCCCTTTTGATTCCAGGATGAACTGTGTATACCGCTACTCCCCGACAATTCATGCCCTTCCTGGCCCTGCACCTGCCTTATATACTTGCTTGACATCGGCTACTTTCACTCAGCACCTCCTGGACTCTGCTCCCCTGATGATATTGGATACCTTATAGGAGTGTATTTTGCTGCATATAACTTGTTATCCCATAAGGGTAGACATCTTGCTGAACTTTGGACTCCACCCTGGGACATAGTCTTATTTAGGGACATTGGGTCTTCATGAGTCATCCATGGACTCTGGTCCCCTAGCTCCTAAATGTTAGGGTAAAATTGGGTTGTATCGCGCAGGTATGCACGATACAACCAAAAAAGACACCTCCACTTGAAGCTGGCTCTGCCGAGAGACACAGTTATGACATTTACATGTATGGACCTGGGCCGTGCTCACCATCCGTGGGAAAAAAACTGGCTCTATTGACCCCTGGTGAGAGAGGGCTGTACCAAAGACTGCAGAATTATTAGGGTTGTATCGTGGCCCTTTGGGCTATATCGCGCAATCCACAATATAACCTAAATGTCATGTAACTTCCCATAGGCTTTATATCACGCACATGCAATCACACCTTTAGCTGTGATCTAGGTGTGAAACAACAAGGGTCAGGGTGAATGCTGTCACACCTGCCAGGCAAGGACTAGTCTCCTGATTTTTTTACCAGTGTGGCTTTATGTCAATGGCTACCATGTGACTTATTTTCCTGAACCTAGTCATGATTTAAGTTTTAATGTCATATCCTTTATCATGTGCGTGATATTGCAACAAGATGTGCACGATATCAACCTTATTTAAGTTACTACTGTTCCCTATGGGGGTTTACTTGTATACATATACACGATAGGAATGGTGAGTTTGACAGCCATTTGTACATATCCTACCAGGGATGTACATATTTAGTCTAGGTAACCAGACTGGACTGAAACATGAAGGTATATATCTTGGGAGGTCATTGCAAAAATGATTTCGGCAAAATCTTAAATACTTTTGAAAATATGCCTCTTTGAATTTATGTGTGTGATACAACAACATGCACGATACTACCCAATTTTACCCTATTTCTTATTTGTTTTTGGTTACTTTTTGGTCCCTTCTACTGATTCTGGTTAGTGCCAGATCCTTACATACAAATACTGTTCTCCCACGTTTATTCCACTATGTCAACATTATTTTCATATTTCTAAAATGGCTTATTTCTTAAATAAAAGTACCTTCACTATTGGCCCACCTTACCTTTCATAACTTTCTGTCTCCCCAATACCCATTTTCTCTAAACCCCCCCCCCACCCAAACTCACCAGGAGTGAGAGGAATCAAGTTTTAGGCTATCCGATTCCTACGGCCATGCGAATTTCCCCTTCTCGCATCAAATGAACTTCAGTAAATCTTATAAATGGATCATTTATTTGAAGATGGCATCATTAGTTATACATCTAAACGGCCTATGGGTTTTAAACACGAAAGCGTTAGCCACATGAAACAGATAAACATTAGGGTGATACATTCGCTATGTCCGAGAGACCACAGGCATCACAACGCTGCACAGGGTGCCAGTGTCGTGCTGGGAATGTGCTTCGATTAACGAACTTTTCAATGCCTTATTTCATGAAGAACTTGAGTGAAACTCAACGTTTTATGCTGGACAATTACTGATTTTGGTACACACATTAACCTGGTAGTGCGTATTTTTGTGTCAGATAGCTCTGAATACTTAAACTGAAGGAGTTTAATGAACCCTGCTCTGTGCTTATCTTGATCCCGGCAGCGTGGCAAAAATGGGGTCCAGATTTGTCCCTTTCAATTGAAGTCAGATCTATTAAGGCACTGTTATCTAGATATCTGACATTCACATTTATCAAGAATAGCATTCTTATCATGAAATATTGCATTTTCCAGTTGATAAGTGAAGTTATTTTGATGATAGAAGAGGAAATCCTCTGGATCGCGGGTATCAGAAATGATAACGCCTCTCATCCCCGGTGAGGGCGCCACTGTCAAGCGCACATCTGAAATCTACACTAGCCCCTGCGCTATGATCAAAACGGGGAACGAGAAAGCACAGGCGTCAGTCGGCTGTCCCTTTGCGTAAACAGTCTAAGGTAGACGCCCTCTGCTCTTTACATTACCACCACAATGTGTGTCCTTGGGGACGCTTTCTGTCCAGTGACGTAGTGACATTATGACATCATCACCCACAAAAGACGCTGTGTACGTGAAGTTGTATAGTAGCATGTCTGTGTCAGACCCTAGGCCTACCTCTTTCACTAGTGAGTAGATGAACGCTTTCACGGCTGTAAAGTACATCGATTCATTATGAGAGGTATGGACCACAAAATCCAACATGGTGACATGGTCGTTTCTTGCAATTGACATGGGCCTAAGAGATACGAGGCAATAAATTAGTGACATTACAAGGGGCCTAGGCGGGAAAAATTTAGAAGGGGACAAGGCCACTTTTTGAAATAGGCAAGGGACATGGAGTTGAGGGACAAGAGACAAGGCCACTTCTTAAAATCGACAAGCGACATGACCCTAGTTATAGAGAGACAATGGACAAGAACAATATCTGTGAATCAGACCAAGAAGGTACAAGGAGCCAAGGAGCCTCTTGATCAGAGCCTCCTTTCTAGTGCCTTTTAGAAACTCTCTTAGATTAAACATGGTGCATGATAGATTCTTAGAGGTGACAGGGGATATGAGGGCTTACATGACGTGTGACATGAGTATGACATTTGAAATGGGGACCTCCCCATCGAAGGTCTTTTTATGTGAACGCAATTTGGTCACCATGACTGAAGCCCACCTATATTTAAAATGCGTTCCCCTTTATCCTATGAGCTATTTATAGTGTGTACTAGCTACCCCTAAGGGAGGGAGAATGGATCACTTAATAGGGCATGTAATGCATGAGTAGCTTTTGAGTAGAGCAGTAGTAATAATAGACACAGCTAGTACTGTGGTAATCCACTATCAATGTCTTTCACTGCCACAACCCTTGGTGGCAGCCTTGGAAAATTAAGAGTGAATAATCAACAGGACTTGCTGTGTCTGACTGGGCTACTGTCAGGAAAATAGATAGGGAGAATGACTATATCTTATATGCACTCTATATGATACTTTTTTTTCTACCATTTCCTAGCCAATTGGGCCCAATTGGACTCAATATTTTTATATTTTAGTCAAATACCCTAGTTATGAAACACTGAATACTCAACCTTTTAGGAGGCTAAGAAAAATGTAATAAATGTATCTAAAGCCTAGTGTCCACACGCTGATAGAACCACATTTGTCACGGAACAATTTGAAAATCAGCGGACAAATATCCTTTTGTCTGATCCTATTTTGACAATAATACCTAAGATGTTTGATTTTTATCGGCGGATATGGATGATAAAAGTGGTTCTCTCATCGGAAATGGACACCGGATTTTGTCGGTACAAATTTTGTCACCCTGTGGACACAAGGCTCAAAAGCAAAATTTAATGTCTACGTATGTTACTCTTGATAGACCCGACCAAATAATGCACCCATACTGTACCATCGCGTTTATGTGCCTGGTTTTGAATAGGCCTAATGGGCTATAGTAGGGTGGAGGGTTTTGAGGTGTAGGAATCCACCTTGCTTTAACTAATTTACTATATCATATGGGGAATTCACTAGCGTCGAGTGGCAAAGTCTTGTGTCTAAATCTCAAGCCCACTCCGAAAAGAAGACACAATGAGCAAGTCAGCTCTGAAGTTTTGTTGACACTCGCAGGTATACATATAGATGTCAAAAACAATTCTGATAATTTCATTTAATTTTCATCTCCGTGGATCATGAGAACTCCAATTGTAAGAAATGTACATTTCCTTCACCGATCTTAGGTTATTGCTAAATTTTCATGAATCGACATTTTAATCACTTCCTATTGACATTCAAACTTCACGAATAAATCCTTCACTGGATTTTTAATCCTTAACCATATGGTTTTGTAAACTTTCATAACTCCATCGAATAATCCAAATAAGAACTTCTAATAGATATTCATGGTTGAGCGAGGAAGAGCAATCTTTAACATCCAATGTGATGTACGTATCTATATTTCAATCAGGGTGGTACTGGCTATGGAGAGGGTAGGTAGAACTGTCTAGTTCCCTTTTGAATTCTTAAGTCCCCAGAGACTATCTCCATTCACTGTGTTTCGACTAATACTTTCCTTTTCAGAATATATAATTTCTCCTTTTGAGCTGATAACTATACAGTGTTCCCCTTGATTCCAGGATGAACTGTGCTTCCAGCTACTGATCAACAATCTATGCCCTTCCTGGCCCTCCACCTGCCTTATATACTCACCTTGCACCGGCTGCTTTCACCCACACCTCCTGGACTTTGCTTCCCTAGTGATACGGGATACCTTATAGGAGTGTATTCTGCTTGTTCATAACTAATCATCACCCCCATGGTGGTAAACATCTGATTGCACTTTGGACACCCCCCTGGAACATGGTCTTATTTATATACATTGGCTCTCTATGAGTCACCCATGGACTCTGGTCCCCTAGCTCCTAAATGTTATTTCCCACTTGTTTTTGATTACTTTTCGAACCCTTCTACTGGTTCTGGTTAAGACCGAATCCTTACATACAAATATCACTCCCCCATGTTTTAGCCCACTATATCAACGTTATTTGTATACTTTTAATATGACCCTCGGTCTTAAATAAAATATCTTTACTATTGTCTCGCCTTACCTTTTATATTCTTTTTATCTCCCCAATACCCATATTTTCAGAATTCTCCCTAACTCACTAAGTGCAGGAGGTATAAGAGAAGTGAAATTTAGCTTAAGTACTGAAAAAAGGACCTTGAATAAGTGCCTTTATTTTATAAAGGCGAGGAGTAATGGCCACCTCCATATCTATTAATACTGGAGCTGTTATTCACCATTATCTAACTATCTGGGCCTCAACTGTGCTTTTTTGCTCATAACCCCAGTTCCTTATCCAGCCATAACGCACTCTGAGACCTTTTCTTCGTCTTCAAGAAGCTGCAGGTTTCAATCCGGACATGTTAATAAATTGAGGAATATACAAAGTCAACTCCTCCATACGTTTCCAGTTAAAACCGTTTAGGTTCAACGGGGAATCGATCCCCGGCCACTGGGGCAGGAGGCGAGCTCGCTGTCCACTATACCAAGCCGACCGGTGGTAGAAATGAATCTTCATTTGAAAAAGTTGTCCGACATACCTGATGTTTACACACCTCGTTAGCCTAGAATATATGGAGCCTGGTGGAGTTATTAACAGAGAACCATCCTTAGATATCCTATATGAACATGCCATGCCTAATTTCTCCATTTTGTTCGAAATAAATAAGAATCCATTGATTTTCCACATCGATACGAGTCGGGACCCGCCCCGTCCGGCCATTCCTTGCTCGACGCGTGCCTGACCTAGTTTTTACATCCGGGCACCTCCCCGCTATGTCAACAAGAAGCAATGGCTGTGTAGCGGGCCGTGTGCGTTGGATCGGTATGGAAAATCAATGGATTCTTATCTATTTCGAAGAAAATGGAGACAAAATATATGCGAACACCAACTAGAGATCGTATATTTAGCGCTGCTAGAATTATGGGACTTGACACGCTTGGATTATACATGAAAAGACGTTGGAAAGACGAGGGTATGACGGGTGGAGTAAAAACAATGGCTACGGTGGATTGGCAAACCGAGCGGATCGCATGCACTTACAAAATGTCTTCTCCTGGATTAATTCTTGGGTTATAAGGTAAGAAATTAATACAAAATGGAGGAATATGTTCGATAAACGCTTTAATCAAGTTATGATAGAGCACTTGTGGGTCTATGGTTCAATATTCCACTCCCGCTTCGCGGTCGTGGAATATTGAACCATAGACCCACGCGTGCTCTATCATAACGTTGATTAAACGCTAATTATTACACGACCTCTGTGATTTTGGATGCTTTTTCTGGATATTCCGGTTTTGATACCTGTCGATGTTGTTGCTGCTAGGAGCGCTGATATCCATGGATATTGGCACTCTCAGGAGTGCTGATATCCATGGTTACAGCACTCCTTACATGTCACATGTCACATGTTAAAACCCACGAAATTTTCATGGCCATGGTAGGGGTCGAACCTGCAGTCTCAGATCCCAAATCCAACTCCCTATGCAGTGCGCCACAGGGACTGACGAGAAATGCTTGGTTAGAACCAAGTCTCTATAAGTGATTGATATGGCTGTGACCCCCCACAACGACTCTCACATGCGCAAGGTTAGAATAGCATTATGATTATAGATGACTGCTGGACGTGTTCAAAGCAAGCCAAGCCAGGCACCAAGGTGTGAGACCTGTGGGGTGTTTCAGAAGCAGGTAATGTTTACAACCGTTTTAATAGTGATTGTAGGCTTATACCTGCATGTGTTTCTAAAGCATTACCATTACCTTACTGTGTCTATAACTATATGACTGGTGAGAGATGATAATGGTTGCAGTTGTAAGTTTAGAATCTAACAGTTTTAGAAACAGATATTTAATGTTCATTATCATGTCCGGCTTCTGAAACACCCCACTGGTGGTCTAGTGGGTAGCGCATTGCTCTCAGCTTCTACAGGTAGGCTGGACGCGTCCCGGTCCAGGCGAATTCTTTTTTTTCGCGTCCAAACCAAACCAACGGCTGCCGGGCGCCGAGGTGTGTGTACCGATCGTGTACAAACACTATAGCAGGCTTCAAGTCGCAATGGAGGGGAATGATTTTTCAACTTGAATTTATTGATATTCTATTGATTATCTTTTGATTAATCGTGTAATAAAGACAGTAAGTATGGGCTAAGGGACACCTCATTCAGTGTATCATAGGATATCGTAACTCCTGGCCTATGGGCACTTTTTATGATATCCTACGATACACTGAATTTGGTGCCCATTCATTACTCTCTTATTATTGCACAATTTCTGTGGTTCTGCTTTTCCTGGATATTCTTATGCACATACCTGTCGATATTGCATGGCATGATGCATGCATCATGACTTTTGTAAGGTGCGCGGTTATCCAAGGATAACAGGCACCCAGTGCAGTTATCAAGCTAACAGGATAACAGGCACACCTTACATGTCATATGTTACATGTTAAAAACTACGAGAATTCTATTGCCAAGGGCAAGGGTCGAACCCATACCCTAGTCATCCCAAATCTAACTCCCTATGCATTGAGCCACAGGGACTGACGCGAAGTGGTTGGCTAGAACCAGGTCTCTATGATATAAAGCACGGGGAGGTCACTCACATATAACTAGTATACATTCAATGTATGAAAATATCCTGCAGTCTGGGTTAATTACTCTTTAAAACTTTATTACATTTGTAAAGGGACATCTCCTCTACTTAAAACACATCAATATACTCTAGCAGTTCAGTTTCTATCAGTGCGCAAAGAATACCTTATGTGTAGAGAGTCTGATGACGTGACACGATGGAGAGTGCATGGGTGAGGTTTAGATCAAGGATGCAAGGAAAATGGGAGGGATTGTTGAGAAAGAACTGGTATTATCATGATGAACCAATCCGTCATTGATCTATCATGATGAATGTGTGGGATTATTTGGTGTTGTATTTCTATCAAGATTTCTGGAGGGCATTTCGCAAGATGATATTACTGCACACAGCCACTATGACATTGTTTTGAAACCATCAAAATTAGAGTGGTTGATCATAGGTAGTTCCCTATGACTGTCCTGCAGGCTGTTGTGAAATGATTAGGAACTACTTCTGTCACAGGTGCTTTTCCCAAAACAGAACTGACTGACCTCAGGGAATTGATGGCCTATCGGGTTGGCAAAAAGTAATTGGTCATAGAAGTGGTTTAGGAGGGTTTCGGAATTAATGAATGCTTCCCAATTGAGAACCAATTACCAGCTAATTCCCTCCTCTAATTCTCTGGCCTACCTACTATGGGAAGCATTCAAGTGGAATCCATGATGTAACCAGTCCCCCTTACTTTTCACAATCCAGTCCAATTCAGAGGAAGTTAAATCCGTTACATTATAAGGTGGGAATCTCAGGGTGGAGAATAGGGGGGAACTGGAAGGTGCATTAGCGACAGTGAGAATCGAATTCCTAATCATTTCGCAACGGCCTCCTGTACAATCAGCAGACGTAGTGATTTAGTTGTAAAAATAGTTTCATAGGGCAGTTGTGTCAGTGCAATAGTGACCACTAGATGCATTACTAAAGTGGGCTTAGAGTGAGGGCGGGATTCCTCTCCAATTTGAAGAGATCTAGTTGTACAATCTTGTGAAATACCTCCCAAGGGTGAATCACCCCAACTAGGCCAAACAAAATAAAAGGTGTGATTTTTTTTTTTTTTTTTTTGCATTTATATGGGAAATGTTAGGGCACATATCAATGGATGTATCAAATTCTTTGATTTCATTGTAAAATAATTATGGGAAAATGACAACTGTGAGAGAGGGGAAGAACATGATAAGGATACAAGAAAAATCCTCAAAAAGTAATGAAAAATATCTTTAACATATGAAAAATGAGACAAAATTCTTCAAAATCACAAAAATGTTTTGCTAGGGTCGGTCGAGGTACTGGAAACAAACCTTTTTTTTTTATTTAGCCCTAGCTAGAGTTGCGCAAATCAAGTGGCAGATCTAGGATTTTAAAAAGGAGGGGGCTGAGACTACCCTACCCAATTTTAATGATAGTATATTTGATGACCTTAAATATGTCTAAAAAGAAAAAAAAAAGATTCTGGCATGAATTTTGAAATATGTGCCACCATACTGGAGAGCAGCAGGTTTATCTGATCCATCTGATGACATCACGATTGTCAAAATACATCCCATTTGTACAGGACTCTGTAAGGGTACAATCAGATGCTGTTTATCACTTTTCCTCAGACAGTCTTTGATATTACCCATGACAAATATCAATAAATAACATAAGAGAAGGTCCCTAATGCATTATAATTATCCTGCACCTTTCATTATTGTAAATAAATCACACCTTGCAATTTGCATTTTGACAATCGTGACGCCATCAGATGCATCAGATGAAACTGTTGTTCTCCTCCATAGTGACAGATATTTCAATAACCTTCCCTCCAAACATGACTCGAGATTTGAACGTTCTCATGAACCAGTAGATTCTTGTGAAGGGACACATGTAGATTTCTTGAGTTATTCCTGAGAATGAACTGAGTGCATTCTATGGGCATTCATAAGTCATGACACATGCTTACATCTCAAGTTATTCCTCCACTCTAAACATGTTCTCATGAACCAGTTGATTCCTGTGGGACACAAGTTGGCATCTTGAGTTATTCCTGTGAATTAAATGAGTTAATACTTGTGAATTAAATGAGTTAATACTTGTGAATTAAATGAGTTAATACTTGTGAATTAAATGAGTTAATACTTGTGAATTAAATGAGTTAATACTTGTACTTATTCTATGGAACTAGACATATTTTCATGAACCAGTGCATTCTTGTGGCGATCATAAGTCATGACATGAGTTTATGTCTTGAGTTAGGGAGCGTTTAACAATTACATCACTAATCCATCAAGCACATCAATCTTCGATGAAGTTTCCATGAGATAATAAAAGTTTTTTCTTTTCCAAATGGCATGCCATATTGATAAGTTTGGGATCTAGGGCACAAGGTCAGCTGATCAGAGAGCAACACATTGGACTCATCTCTCTCAGCGTTTAAGGTACTTTATCTCATTTATACTGCTCTAACAGACTATTGTTGTGTTCAAACATGCACCAAACATCTTCAAACATGCACCATGATGAAGTGCATTCAACCAAGTTAAGAGGAGAATGGCTCCCCTCAGCAAAAAAACTTGCTGGAGTAATATTACCCAATGACAAATTTGGCAAATATCTAGATAGCCAGGACAAAACCATTGATGAGGAACTTGAAAGACAGAACTACAGACATTCTGGAGAGGTATTGTCAGAAATATGGTCTGAGGTCATTATTGATGACCATCCAGTCATATATATTAAAGGTGACAGTGAGTATATGCCAGAGAAGAAATTTCCTTTGTGGAAGAGTGAACATGTACAGGAAGGGCAGTAGGGTAGGTTAACCTAAAGACGATCGTTCCCCGTGCAGGCCTTCAATGAGGGATTTGTAGTGGGTAATATCTCTGAGAGTTTTAGGTCCTCAGACTTCCAAAAGGCACTGAATGAAAGATAATTGTTTAGGCTTTTTCACCTGCTATATCTTGAAAATCCATGTGTATGATATATATCTAGTTTATCACCCTTACTAAGAACATTCTATTTAGTTCATTTTCACCTTGAGAAGACCACTTTGCACCTTGAGACAACCACTTGATACACAGCCTTTGAATGGGGCCATTTTCATTAAGCTATAATTTCAAAAAAAGAATAAGTTTTCTTACATAAATATACAATATAATGTTACTGTTGGAGGTGCTGTATTGTAATGAAAATGTATGTTTTGCAGCAGCTAAATTGGAAGGGATATTTCAGTAAAGATTATGTTCATCGTAGTTGCCATTCCCATCCAATTAGTGGTAAAAATCCTAGCCCCGCATAACAAATGCTTTGTTTTATGATTATCTATTAATATCCACCACAGTAACATTTTGCTTGACTTTTATGTTCTTGGTGTCATATGGTTCCTTTGCATACTACTCATAATAGGAAAACAGCAAAGTCTGAAATCCATGCATAGAGATATCGTCTAGAGAATGCAATGTCCCAAGATATTATGAATATGAATCTTTTGATGTAATCCTACATAATCAGTGGTTTCTACTCAATTAAAGGCATAACTCTCTCTGTAAGTGGTGGTCGACTCAAGGTGAAACGGTGGTCATCTCAAGGTGAAATTGGCATGCCTGGGAAAATGAGTCCTAAACTGAAAGTATTTAACATTTCTGAACATTTGTTTATGTCATTATATGGGTCAGGTCATCAGAAAGTGTAAGATTTTGCCCTTGAAGGCCCTGAAAAACTAATTTATTAATTACTTTATATAACCTTAACAAAATTGTCAAGGTACATCTCCTCATCTCAGAAGACCAAAAAATACCGATCTAGGCCATCCGGTTCCATTTTTATTGCTTGTTTTGTGTCATGTAACGTCCGGTACCAAAATAATGAAATATGGAGGTCATTGAAGTTGCTCTCAGTAATATAAAAAATGTCCCATTATGCATAACAAACACATGAAATAACAAGGCCAATATGTCTATTATTGACTTCAATTACATAATAGAACAAAATTTGAGTTATGCATGCACAGTAGACTGCCTCCTACATGATGATAAAAGTACCGGACGTTACGTAACGTCCGGTACTTTTATCAGAATTATTTCACATAAGCTGCTCTCATATGGAGATAAATGCTGGTAGACACACAATTTCTTCACCAAAGTAGGGGATGATAGGGCCATTCATATGGGTAATAACAAAGATTTTGAAGCTTCATTTTTTCCATGTTTTATAACTGATTTAGATTTAGGTACCGGACGTTACAAATTACAGATTTCCATTTTGAAAGACACATCATGAAAAATTCTTACTTAGTAACATGTCCAAATTCTTGGAAATGATACCTATGATCATATGATATACAAAACTTAACTTTGGGATACTCTATAGTGTTCTTTATTCAATACAGGACACTTGTAAAAAATACAAAAAGTATAAAAAAGAACAAATTTGGCCGTTTATTCACTTCAGCAGGCTTTAAGTCCTAAAGTCTTTGATGGATGACCACAAATTTACATTATTCTGATAGCCCTAAGTGTTCTCTATCAAATGAGTCTATGTCAGACAAGATTGGTTCACAACTTCTTTCTCCAGAGCCATAAAAGTCCAAAATGACCCAAAAACACAAAATCTACTGCTTTCTGGCGATCTGACCCATATACTTATGATGTATATCTATGTCTAGAATCAATATTTGGTACATGTGAACAATCACAATGTTCAGAATCTGCAACCAAAGTTAAAGATTTCTGAAGAAATGGCCAGTTGGCCACGATAAAACCCAGTCAAACATGGGTATTTTGGTGTATTGTTATACAATGATAAATACTCAACATATCATAGGTGGCCAGTCCATGGGATACTATAACACCTCTATTTCAGAAATATTAGAGGTACAGCCCCATACAGTAGATGTAAAAGTGAGAAAAACAAGGTGGCAGGTTTTCAACTCAAGGTATGTGGTCGTCTTTAGGTTAACCTACCCTATATGGTTCAGATTATTAAATGCAACAACAGGAAGTGCTGCTCAGAGCCAAGAAGCAGCTAATTCTCCATAATTGCAGACAGGTTCATCCCTGGACCACTGCAACTGGAGCATACCCCTGAAAATGGACTGAAAGTTAGTGTAGGAAGGGGACGGGTTGCACCCCTATTTGTGACAATGGCACTCAGTAAGGATATCCTCCCTAAGACAGCAAAGACTTTCCCTCATGGCATCCCATATGACTTTGCATGTCCTGGTGTGCAGGACCGACTTATGCAGAGGACTTGCACCTGTGGACTGTACCATGCATCTGTCAAGTCAGGCACAGCCCACAAGAAGATCTGTGGGAACCAGGAAAAGCAAAAAATGTGTAAAGGACACACCAGTACTGAGAGAGGCCAGTCTACTCATGTTCTCATAGTGTTCGATTGAAATAGAGCTAAGCAGAGTTTACTATAGAAAGTGTGTGCTTCATGAATAAGTGGACTAGGCTTACCATACTATAATGATTGTTCGCAAGTCAATGTTGGCAAAACAAATTCATTTATATTTGTAGAACAATAAACAGCTCATTTAAAGTTTTACTTTGAACTTTGACCAACTTAGTTTTATGTACCTTTGTAAAGTATAAAAAGTAATACATTAATGTTATTAACATTCCAATTTTGTCGACTCCGATCATCACTATTCTTAGTCTCGATATTCCGATTTTTTCCCGATTTTATTATGGTGTAGAGCCTTATGCTATTTGAGCCAAGAATGTCCAGAAACAATGTGAGAGTTTGCGGGGGGATGAGGCATCTTACGCAGACCATTTCCCTCTCATGCAGGTCACATAAACATTGATATATTTTAAGCATGAATGTTAAGTGCATCTCATGTCTTTTAAGGTACCCATATAAACTTAATTCTGAATGATAGAAAATAGAATTTTAATTCACAAACAATGTCCTATCTTTGCTCCAAATAGGTATCCCTAAAAATTCATTCACAGTTAGAAAGCTTTGGTCATGGTGGACCATTTTGGCAACAGATTTTTTTGGAATAATTGATCGCAAATATCCACCTTAATTATTCAGGAAAATCAAAAAAAAAATGCAATGATTTTCTCTTTTTTATGTTAACATGATAATCATAGATTTTCTACAGATTATTCAGGTCTATGTACCAACTGCTGGTAGTTTCCCATACCTATCAGCAAGGAATCATCATAAACACAAATGAGGTGATCTATAAAAATGTGACATCTGTCATGGATTACTCCTATACCCTTCTTAATGGATCCCATCTTATTTGTCGCACTATAAGCTTCAATTTGATACCAAATATGCCTATATAGGCCTTGACAGATGTCACATGATTCAGTACAGTAGCCCTTTTTAAATGTGACATTATTATATATTGATATAAGAGTAATGTCAATACGATATTCACTAATTCATTAATGACGACATTTCGATATTGGGGATATCGATGACATCCCTATCATATACCCATATGGGGTGGAATCATGATATTTTCTCCGCCACTACTTTTTAATCTCAAAAATGAACCCCCCCCTCCTCTAAAAAAGAACAAAAAGAAAGGAGTATTTGAAATGATGTGTTCAATTGGGCTGAATGGAGTAAGCTTGATTATCATACTCCCCAATGTTCAATTTTCCCCCTAACTGAGGCCCCCACTCCTTCAATGGCAATAGGGGGGGTCGCTTTTTGGAAAGCAGTGACATAATTAGTAGGGGGGGTCTTTGGCATCCAGTGACAAACAGTGACATGGGGGTGGGGGGTCCTAGAATCAAGTGTTCTGATGAGACGGTGTATACCAGCTGAGAAAACATGAGTAAACATCTGGAGTTATTCTCAGGAATTGAACAAGTATATTATCATGTGAATCACAGATGATAACACAAGTTTGTAACTCGAGTTATCCCCAGGAATAGAACATTCTTATGAATCAGTGGATTCTTGTGAGAATCACAAGTCAAAAATGTATCTATATCTTGTGTTATCCCGCAAAAAAGAACGTGTTTAATAACTGGGGCAAATCTAGGGTATGTGCTATGACATGAGAAAGACTCAAGAGATTCTTGAGTATTATGAACATGTTCTTTTCCTGTGGAAATCACGAGTCGAGATCTTGTGAAGTGAACAATTCTCAGGGGCACTACAATCATCTCGGGATTGTGTTTGCAGGGATGCCAGAATCTTTTATTTAATGACATCAACATATGCTAAAAGGAAATAGGGTAGGTTGTGTCTTAGACTCTAGGCAAAAGGAAGAGGCTAGTGGTCTAGCGGTCTCACACGTTGCATCAATTGTTTTCCAGAAAGTAAGAGTGCTTCCAGGCTCCGCATTCTATCCTCATGAGCTTCTAAAATCACCACATATTTATCGGGGGCTGTACCTATACACTGTCTCATCTTGAATGGTGTATAGGGTGGGCATAATGTATGAAGTAGCCCTGGCTAGTTAATCACAGGGCTGCACTCATGCATCATGACGACCAATGGGCATGATGCCCTTGTGCATCGAGAGGACATAGATGTGCGTCCAAACTGGTTTTGAAATTAATTGCAGTTCTCCGCAGTAAGCAAACATGACATTTATATATGTCATTGTCACTTAAATGTAGAGACCTGTAGGCTGTAAGGACTCATGTGAAATATTAGAGAATCCTGCAAAATTTTGTCAGGTTATAACCCTTTAAAGGGCGGATGATGCACCAATGCATCATGCATCAGGTGATGCTGTTGAGTTGATGTAAGTACTTGGACAGGGTAGGCATGATTGATGAATGATGTATCCAGGCTAACTATAAACACCAGGGGTGCACACAGGCATCATGTCAAGCTATGGGTATTATGTACCATTCTTCCTTAAAGACTTAATTGTCTGGTACATGTAGCATGGTATGGCTTCACTTGGTCGCTGCATATAGCGAGGTGTCGTGTTAATGCTGTGTGCCTGGCCATGACACACCTGATCTTGGAACCTCTTGATTTATTCACCTAGGTACCAGACATCCAAACTGTATGACGTGCTAACAGCCAGCAAAATTACAAGACCAGAGCTGAAAATCGCTGATGTCTGCATGCACGAGGTGGGCTCGGGAACCAGTCCGCTACAGATTCAGCACTATCAACCGAGGTTTTCAAGAAATCTGTCCAGATCGACACCTTCTTCATAAGTTGGGCCATGGGTCATATTTCCCTAGGCAGAGCCCATGGTATAGGTGGCCCATGGCCCAACAAGAAAAATCAGCACAGGCAAAGGGACCTCCGCGAATGGCCTCCCAGGGGTCCCTTTCCTTTGTTGATCAACACTGATGTATTCCAATGGACATTTAAAATCAGGATTCAAGACTACTTTTTTCCACACTTATTATTTTTTTTCTTCTTTTCACATGAAAAAAAGGTAAATAATTATCTTGAAAGTGCATAGCCATAAAACGGGCCATGTCTTGAGTATCCTTTTAATATCTAGTAGCCAACGGATCTATTCTGTTGTTTTCTTTGTTGTTGTTGTTTTGAGTGTGTGCAAATTGTCCATTGAATCATTTCTAAATTTTTATAAGAGGCCCCAATCATGTATAGGCCTCTATGTGCATGTTATTGACATATAATGATCAAGTTAATGGACACATATAACGGCCCTGAAGCACGCAGCACTGACGGATGCTTGGCCTTAACGCTATGGGTAATTTCGCCACTGTTTCAGCTTGAAGGCCGTGATGGCCATCAGGGCACAGGTACAGGCAGCTGATGTGGTCTAGCTTCATTTTGAGTCCAATTAGATAATGAGGTCATGACATAACAGGCAGTGATTGTGGCTGGCGTTGGCCACTGGTGAGCATTGATAGTGGAATCTAAAAGATTGGGCCTTAATTAGTAACCAAGAAAAACCAAGATCCAATAGAACTAGACAGCCAGGGACCCTAAGGATACTGTCCCTACACCTTCCATCAGTGACTGACGGCCATCAGTTTATTTTGTTTAGAACACAATGATGAAAATCCCCATAGTGTTAAGGACAAGAATCCGCCAGTGCTGCGTGCTTCAGGGACTTTCCATGGGGGAATGATGATGAACAGTTGATGTGTGTTTGGAAACTAACTCTACATTCTAATTTCCTTTTAAAAAGAATACTGTAACCTCTAATTAGGAAAGCAATCATTTATGTTTTGCCATTTATTGAGTTAACCTGAGATTATGGATGGGTGCAAGAGAAAAGAAATCAGTGCTAGAAATCAGTGCTAGAAAATGGTAAGGGAATGATGATTTGTGAAAAAGTATGCGGTGAATCACCTTTTACTTAATTATAAATCTGTCTTGACTATAATGACCCTAGGTCTACATTGATTACAATCAACATTTTCAGAAATTATATGTAGATAATCAGCAATCAGCGATTTTACCAATAAGTATCTTAAAGGTTGTTAGGGTGTGTACGGCTATTGTCCCTATTTGATAGCTGTGTCATGAGACAGAAAAGGCCTCCGTCAGACAGCCAAAAATAATTTTCTTATCACCTTACATAATATCAGGTGGTAGAAAAAGGTGACCAAGAGGTTTCAAGATTATTTATTTTCTTCAAACTAGCCCTTTTTCGTTCAGTCCGCCATGCAAGAGAATGTTTCTTGATATGTGGATCATCATGCGTGGGCATACCTTTTACCGTGTTGATCCTCATATAAGAAAAATGTTTTTGGCTGTGCAAAATGTGAGATGTATCTCTTACCTGTTTAAACCCTGCTGTCTGTATCAGTGGAAGCGCAGGCGTCAGAGAGATATGAGCTCACATAGACTACAAAAGTGGACATTCTGCCCGACATCCTGATATCATTTGGAGTACAATACGAAAGGAGAGGCCCGGTATGCATTAACTGGATTTCACTTGTTTAAGAGGGTGCAGGATTACTTTTACAGAGAATTTAATTTCTCAGAATTAAACGGAGAACTTCCAAAGCTTTAGTTTGCACTCCATATGGCGACGCTAATGTATTCTCAACCATTTCACTTATAAAAAGCCTTCTGAAGATGTTGAAAAGGTAACGCCTAGTTTGATTGATATCGCCAATGTATCATGATCTATAGGAACAAAACAACTTGTTTTATAATGATTAATGCAGTGTTTACTACCTAGACGAGAGAAGGGCGATATTGCCACTGGATTGTAAACGAAAAATAGATCGAGAAATATCTCAAGCGACTAACTTTTGTTCCAATTAACATTATCGTACTAACTTTTCCAAAAGGAACCATGGTAAAAAGAGGATTTGACATTTTCATTCTCTGCTCAAGTATGATCAACTCATCTGCCTCTGTGCTGCTCAATATTATGACATTTATTTGTGTTGTAAAGTGCAAGAGTCTGAATAATTCCGCTGCAGTCTTGTTGGTTAGTCTGAGCCTGTCAGATATGTTACATGGGTTGATTGGGTACGCTGAACCTGCGTCCACTCATAGTGCAATTATCTGTCTCACTGGTGTATCTGTAGAGGCCTTCGTCCTGTCCATACAACTTCTAACCTTTGCCATGATTGCTATGGAGCGAAGGAACTCACTTCTTAGCCAGTTGAACCGTAGCAGGGAATGGGCGGTGAAGAATGTGGTTCTCGCTGCTTTTGTTGGATGGATTGTCCTTGCCGCATTTCATGGGTTCTACGCTTGGACGAGTCAATCCCCAGAAAATGGCACATGCATAAGTGCAAACATCTTCCATGGATCCTTTTTCCACATTGGATATATCTACCTGGCCTTTTCCACACTTATTATTGTTGGCACCTATGGCTCCATTGTTAGGATCATGTTTTCACAAAATCACCAAGAGGCACCACAGCAACCTTTGACCACTCGGCAGATACAACGACGACAGACAGTCCTCAACATCACCAAAATGATGGGACTAGTTCAAGCCATGAGCTTCCTGCTTTATATCCCGGCATTGGTTTCGTTTGCATACCTCTCGGAATCTCCCTTGTTTTTGCAGCATGTTGTGCACCACCTTGCTCTCACCCTAACCGATGTGAACTTCTGGATAAAGCCAACCATCTACCTTTGGCAAAATGTCCATTTTCGGAATGCATTTTGCCGTCTGTTCTGTGGGTGCTGTCCCCGTGGTACTGGTCAAAACCGCATAATATCAATAATCACTGTTTCGCAGCAGGTAAACAATCAGACAGCAAATCTCAATTTATCCATGCCTTCAGCCCCTACGGCCCTGGAACCAAGACACGATGTCATCATTGATCTTCATGATATCCCCATGCCTTCACCCTCCATGTCCAAAAAGACAAAACAGAAAGGGAAAAGGAGACAAGGACAGAAAAGGAGTGTAGAGCTTGACAACATTGTGGTGTCTTCAACGTCCAAGTCAATGGAAACAAGACATAGAAACAAAGAAGTAGAAGCAAGACAGGAAATTAGTGTAGAGGAACTTCCTAACATGTCTTCAATCGTCAAGGCGCCAGAATCAAAACAGAGGAAGGGAAAGGGCAAAAGAAGACAGGAAATTAGTGTAGACCTTTCCAACCTAGAAAGGCCTTCATCCTCCAAGGCCATAGAACAAAGACAGAGGGAAAACAAAAGGAAGGCAAGAGTGGAAATTAGTGTAGAGCTTCCCAACCTGGAGGGGCCTTCAATCGCCAAGGACCCAGAAGCAAGACAGAGGAAGGGAAAGGGCAAAAGAAGACAGAAAATGAAGGTAGAGCTTCCCGACCTAGAAAGGCCTTCAACCTCCAAGGCTATGGAGTCAGGACAGAGGGAAAATCAAAGCAAAAGAAGGCTGGGAATTAGTGCAGAGCTTACCAACACCTCCAAGACCACAAAACCAAGGAAGATGAACAAAAGAAACAAAGAAAGACAGGAAATTGACATAGTGCATCCCAATCTAGAAATGCCTTCAACCTCCAATGCCAGGGAACCAAGACAGATGAGGGAAGAGGAAACAAGTAGAAAAGACATTGTGGAGCTCGATGACGTAGACATTGACTTCACTGTGTGCCATGCCATACCACCAGTGGATGAGTAATTTCATTTCTGTTATTTTTTACAGCCTCCTCACATCCAGTAGACTAACTCGATCCAACATCTCTGTGAAAGTAGCGATGGATCTCTGGCAACTTTGGGACTAGGAATCCTTTTTTAATTAAACGACATCTTTTTTTACAGTGCAATGTCACGTAAATATATAGTAGAACATTTCTTATTCTGCTATACAGTATTACCTTGTAAAGGCATGAGCGTACATACTTGATGTGTATTGTGCTGTAGGTACAGCTGGTTCTACTGCCTACATACAGGGGTGTTTACAGCCCATTTACAATTGCAGCTGAGAGTGCAGTTGGCATAATACCGTGTTAGTACGTCACTCACCGGCCCAGCATTGGTTATGTCAAGTAAGTGTCAAGATATAGCGATCAATCAGTAGGCCGTGTGTACGCAGACATGCCACCTTCCATCTCATAGATTCCTATGCAAAGGTAGCCAACCTGGTGCACTGACTATGCTCAAACTGAATGAGGAAAACAGCAGCACCCATTATTTTAGCACTGTTTATAACTGGTTGGGAACAGTGATTGCCATATAGATTTCAATGCCAGGATGGGCGCCTACTTTTGCATGCTACATGACCTAATTTATCGCTATATTTAAAGGTCTGGTTCCACTGTGTCAGTCCGGTCCATTTTCTGCTAATCAGACCATTTTTTTACACAATTCCTATATAAAGATCATCGGATTTGCAAAAGGTTGACCCGACCGACGCTGTGAAACCAGCCCCAAAGCGGCTCCTCCATTTTCCTGATTTTTGGGCTGATTTTAAGTCGGGAACCATGGGGCACAATCGGGGCTCTCTCCTGGATATATCTACCATGCCAGATATTTCCGGGGCATAGTGGGGGACCCACTAAAGACGTTCGTCTGGTCATGCAATATTTAGTGTAGGCTGACAATTTTGTGTGAACAGTGTTTAACAAACCCTTCTGTCAAACACATGTATTTTGAGTTGAACATAGTACCCATATCAGTTTAGCTAACGAGCTCTATATCATCTCTGTGCAATAACTGCCACCTGTATATCACAGTGAGCATCCTAGCTTGTCATATATGTGACTAGGCAGGTGAAATGGACCATCCAAGGATCAAAAACCCAAGTCACAGCCTTTCAAAAGAGGTATCAAGAAGAAAGGTACTCTAAGAATCCTTTCCCAAACTACAGATGTGTAGGATGACTGAAAATAACAAATGAGCTCCAATTGTATTGTATGCCATGATAAAGGGGGGAAAGAATATTAAATTTCGTAAATCAGGTTTATTGAAAAATACATCAAGGAAACGCTATCTTTAACAATATGATCGGTTCTAAGGGTTATCTTCAAGATCTGTTGTCAGTTCTTGGCAGCTGATGACTTGTCATAGACATGGGTCAAAACATTCTACACTGAAAAGATAAGACTTAAATAGGTACTCTCTAGTGATCACTTTTTGTCATCTTATTGATGGTCCCGAGGAGGAGTACCCCATGATCCTTTAGGTGATCACATGTGATCACCCTGGGTAATTACTACAGAGTACCTGTCTGAACTGATTAGAGAGGAGTTTGTAAATGATTACGTTATTATTAATTAAGATCTTTGCTTAAATTTGCATAGTTATCCCCTTCCCTCACCACATCCAAGCATCCATTGAGGGCACTTACAGCTGACTTATGATGCCTTGGTGAGGCATACATGTAGTTGTTTGCATAAGGAATATTAGCCCATCCCCATGGTTATAATTATAGTTTGAGTGACAAAAGAGGTGTCAATTATTAAATATGCTTTTGTCTTTGAAAATTTTGACCAAATGACGTTTTTTGATCAATTAACATTCCCTTGTCATAACATTTCTCACATCATTCATCCTATAGACACTGATGATCAAGAGAAATTTAGATATACATTTAAAATAGCTCACATAGTAAACATTGTATATCCTATTGTTGTATACTAGGGCCCCCTGGTGGTAGGAAAATATCATCAAAGTGATCACCTTGGGCAGCTGTTGGGTGATCATAATGAATACCTTAGGTCATCAATAGGGAAAGAGGACCTTAACTCATCAATAGTGATCACCTTAGTAGAAGCCTATAATTTCAGTGTATGTGCTTCATGAAATGGTTTCCATGGCACCCAGAATGTGCCATATATGCCAATCACCCAAGGAAAACGTAATTATTTTCACACTTCAATTTTGGATTGGAGGTGGCACACAATAACCATCACCCATACCGATTGTAATATGAGCTTTTCGTGTCAATGGAGAGGTATTTTAAACATCTCCTTTTAAGAATAGATGAGATAAAGGCGAAAGTTTCCCTATTTGCCTGTGGTGACCAAATCCTAGAAAACCTCTGTCTATCTGGGCATTAGGCCTATAACTTACCAACTTGACAAAAAGGAACCTTTTATGTAAAACATGTTTAAAAACGTCAAAATTCTCCTATACATTACCATAACTGCCTAGATTATTTTAGGCAGTTATGGTTACAGAAGAGCATTTCAAATTAATTGTAATTGTTATTGTACTTAAATAATCAGGGGCGTAGGAAAAGGGGGGCCAGGGGGGCCTGGGCCCCCCAATCATGAAGGAGGTGGGGCCTGAGTATGTCTGCCCCCCCCCCAATAATTTCCAAGAACTCATAAACACAATGGAAAAGAAGCTAAAACTTTACATCTCAAATTAGATTATTATGGTGATGTCATAGGGAGAATGGGGGTCTGAGCCTAAAGTCAGATCCAAAATTTACCAAAAATCACTTTTCTATATGAATTCTAAATACCCATATATAGACGCTATCACGCATCAGCCGACAATTCAAGGTGGTCGTGATGGTGCCCTCACCGCCCCCCCCCCAATGAAGATTTGCTTCCTACGCCTCTGATAATGATAGCTCTTGTTATCACACTGAAATATTGGTAGGAATTGCTATCATACTGAAAATGATGCTATTCTGAAGTGCTTACCTGAGGTTGATAGGTGTACATCCATACAGTTAAAAAGGGAATCTCACACTCGCTACACATGCGGTACCTGGTGGCAAAATGTGAACCTACCCTAAGCCAGGATGAAAGCATGCTCCCTCTTTCCATGCGCTTTGATTGGTTGTATCAATCATTTATATGTCTCATTTTGTCTTTATAATCATTATAATTGCTATATGTGACTGCTGCCTCACACCTCGCTGTGAATTCGGACTGTCCTATTAGATCTACTGGAATATATATTAGGTTATCTCGAATTTTTCTTAAAACTGAACAAACCTCTTAATGAACAACAAACCATCCCTCGGGATGGTTTGTTGTAAATGTATTCCACGGTCGTTCAGTTCTGTCTATAAATATATAGCCCCCAAGTGCACCTTATAGGATGACGAGAAGTTAAGGGTTACGAATGGGTTTAGGCCATTGAGGTCGTCTGAGCTACACATGTATAGGATTTTTGAATTTCGAAAATCCATTGATTAGAACAGAAGTTATTCTATTTCAATTTTGTCTAGAACATCCATGGAGTCTGGGCGTGCCTTATATGTGGGGTACACCTTATATTTAGCACAGTACAGTAGGATGCATTCTAAGCGTTTGAGGGGTTTGCTAAATATTGATAATTAAAAACTGTCCTTTGCTATATACATTGTTTCCCTTTGACAATATACTCTTGTAAGATAAGTTATTTCTATTTGATAACAGATTATTAATCAATGTACTTGTTATGAAACCTCTCCCCCTGGAAAATCCATATTGTCACATTCCCGACTCTATTAGAGGAACAGTCAGTGTGATATATATGATCAATTGTGACTTCATACAATTCATCAGATAGGCCTGTGTCATACCCTTATGCTAGAAGATATGGTACTAATTATGCCAGGGTTGTTTATTCAGTTTATAACATGGTTATCGAGTTTTGGAACGATTTTCAGTGCCTAAACTGGATACAACGAGTTCTCATATATCGGGATAAAAGAATCCAAAATGACAGCAGACCAGACATACCTTGACAGTGAGTTGACACCAATGTAAATCCACCATTTCCTAAGCTTATATCCCATATCTGACGACATGCTTTGGACATAACATCCTTGAAACATTGTTCTAACACCCTGTCGGGTAAATTCCTTGATATTATGGCTGTATTTAATAGAAATAAATCGTAAACTCCACTGAGGACCTACGTAAGAAACTACTGAAATACATGGCTGATAAGAAGAATCACCCAAAATAGAACCACAAGGAGTACGTTCCCTCGGGGGGTTCTGGTGACAATAACAGTCAGTCCTATGTACCATCAAAAATTGCAGCCAACAAAACAACAAGCAAACCTCCACCCACTGAACGCATGATTTATTCTGTCAGATATCCTGCATGGTATTCAACAGCTGGCCTGGAATGTGGATAAACAAACAGGCCTAGATTTGATGAAATATCTCACACGCCATAAGCTGATCCACAAGAAATAAACATTGATGCTTGCATGCCGGCTTTTTAAAAAAACGTATTAAAAAGCTTATTGGCATATCATACCTCTGATGTTGAAAAAAAAAAGTGTTTCCATGTTGTCTCCATATAGGGACCATATCCAGTTTCTTGTCGTAAATGTTATGTATTTATTGACATGCAAGTGTTGAAGAGTGAATTGTGTTAATTTTAATTATTAAGGGGCTCAAATTGGATTCTCATGAATTCATTGGAGCTCTCACCAGGTAGCCATGGTGAAACAGGACAGATTAATATATTGTTGTATATTGTTGAAAACCAATGAATCCATCTTATGGTGGTCTGAAGTATTATAAAAGATTCAGGAAGTATGATCCATAACCATGGCAACAGTAACCTAGTAACCAACAGGAAGTGCATATAAATTATAAAATGATCCTGGAAAGTACCCAAGCTGCCAAAAAATGCCAAGTAGACATCCTGATGAAGGTACATTAACTGTATCAAAACGTTGATCACTACTATTTCTACAAAACAATTGCATCTCCACCATTTACAACCAACTGTAACTGTTTACTTAGACCATGAATAAAACTACTAAATTGAAATGTATATGGTTGTGTCTGGTTTTGTGTGCATCTCTCACCCTTTAGTAAATCCTAAACTTTCGAAGCGGGCGAATCACCATGCATCTTCGCCATTGCATTTGTCAACATGACCTCTCGTGCCATCTGGTGTATAGCCTATCAACTAGCACAGGCATTAACTTAATAGAAGTGGAACCATAGCAAACCTGTAAAAAGCATTGCTACTACCCCTTCTGTACATTCCCACTGCGAGTGAGTTTACGCCGGGGGAAAGTGTCGCCGCCTGGTGTGTAGTGATTTAACTAGCCGCCTGCTTGGATTTGGTACACAGTACCAGAACTTATCATCGTATTCTGGCCAATTTGAGCAAGTATAGGCTTCAGATCATGTCAGTAATATCAAATAGAATATATTTTAATTGTTTCATACGTTGAGAAGGCTACACATCCTCTATAACATGTGAAAATAGAGTAATTTTCTTGGCGGACCGGACGGCAAGTTGATATACACAAATCCAATATGGCGGAGGTCGCCCTTCTCATCCACTTCGACTTGCAACAGAAATCAATGGATTCTATCAATTTCAAAGGTAAATAAATATGATTAATGGTGGAAACCATGTTATAAAGGCAAGGTTTAATGATTAGAGTTGCACTCATGCCTTTCAGGGGCTTTATATAGGCAGTCCACTTCGCATTGTGCCTATATCATCCCCTGAAAGGCATTCGTGCAACTCTAATCATTATATATTACATTCATATAGCCAACCAAAGAGGTAATCATTAAAATAGGGTGGTCTTTTCTTTTCAAGACTGTGTTAATTCTCATGTTCTAAGCTTCTATTGATTTTCCCTATGAAAGGTTATGAGTCACGTAATAACTATCTATGGGAATAACTATGTGTATGCTACACAAGCGGACTCATCAGCACTTCATTGCCGCATCCTGGCGACCAGTATACTGCACTCCTGCATTTGCCGCCCATAACGGTTAAAAAAGTGAACTTAGATGGCAAACCAAACTGTATTCTGTATAAGCAAGCAGGATTTCTCTGAACTACAAGTGAACATGAGTTATAAGTATCATTTTGCTCTTTAGGGGCACATAATGCCATAGGTTTCATATCTATTTGGTATATTGATGCACCGCGCCCATTCAGATCTGGTAAGTGATGCCAAACAAGACTGTGCTTATTGGAGTCATAACCACTGCAGCAGATGGTGGTTGTTAAGTCGCACCAGGAGGGAACATAGAACATATGGGGAAAGTGGGGAGCACGGAAGTGAATATCCAAGCAGATACTTAGTGAGTTCCTTCCATTAGTAGTAGAAAGGTGACATAAGTTTGTCCATTTTAATCATAATATGAAGCAAAAAATGGTTAGCTGATTATGCAAGAGATGGCAGCTATATTTGGCCAAGTGTCACACACTGTCCTCTCTATCCACTACCTTTTGGGGAGGGGGGGGGGTTAGCCCATTTTAGAGCCGCTAATGCTAATTAATGCATCAGTTTTAGCACACTCTCAGCCCGAATTGTAAATCGGCAGTAAAGACCATTGTACTGTGTACAGGGCAATCTACTGTAGGGTCATTAGATTTGTACTAACAGCAGGTCCTAGTGTTTTCCAAAGTAAATAGAGTCGCGCAATCTGACTGCAGTAGCCCTGGAAAGTGTTCAACTGCCCAGGGCTTCATTCATGCATCATGCCAGGTTTGAAACACTCCTGCATCAGCAACCCTTAGAGGTTTGAAGGATGAAGTTGAAAACCAGGTTAATTCTTTCACTCAAAATGGCATTCACATACATATCACTCCTGGATGTTACTTAACAGGCCTACCATATGAATCCAAATTTTCTTAAAAAATTGACACAATTTCAAGAAAAGTTTTGGTATAAATTTTGATATAAAAAGCATATTCATCCTCCTCACTATCGACACATGTAATTAACTATCACGATGTACATTGTTTCCCTTTGATGCATTATACTCTTGTAAGATAAGTTATTTCTATTTGATAACACAAAATTTATTATTAATCAATGCACTTGGTATAAAACCCTTCCCCCTGGAAAACCCCATATTGTCACATTCCCGACGATTAGAGGGACAGTCAGCGGCATAAAGATGGATCTGTGCCTACTCAGAATGCATTATAGCTGCTTGGAATGGGTGAGACAGAGAGGAGAATCGGGGACAATTGAGGGGGAGGGGGATGGTTTTCGCTGGTCTCATCTGTCAGCCCACCACCTGCTAGTAGTATCAGCGTCAACACCAGCCGGATATGGGTGTCTCAGCCAATGACTGCCCAGTCTCGGGTCATGTGACTCGTTTTCTACCTACGGGGTTCACTATCTATGCACAAGGGGGACCGGATACGATCAATCACGCAGGAAATAACAGTAAAAACAAACTGGGTCTTTATCAGAGAAACTCATGCCACAATGAGAACAGGAGGCAGGGAATTCCCTGTACTACGTCACCCTATGTGGTGGTTTCTCGTGAGCAGCCTTGACGCCACATGGGCTAGCTACTTAGGCTTAGTTTGGCAAATTGATACGTTCAAAGGGGTGAATGGTAGTATCGAAAATGGAATAGATAGAACAAAGAACAATGTGAAACTATAAGCATAAACAAAAAGTATCACACCTTGCGGGAGGCAGCACTTCCCATGTGTGCGTCTGGCAATGGTATTTTGTTCAGCAAAATCCCTCCAATCAATGGTCACCTCTTGGGAAAAAACACTCATGTCAATGTGACACAAACATCCAGGTTATACATTTAAATGTTAGGATTCATTACCATGACCATGGTCTTGATCTTACTTGTGATTCCATTATGTGTTAGATGCAGAATCTGTGAATACGTTGTACATAGGACCACTAATTTAAAATTGCCAACCCTGAAAGAAGCAAATCTCCCAAATTCATTTATTCTGTGCATAATAAGGGTTTGAGTAACAGACCAGGGCTGGTCTCATAATTCGACTTGAAGTATTCACAGTGTATTCATTCAATGACGAGGAAAATAAATCGGCACCTTCAATAGTATAGTTTTTATAATCTACCTTAGATACTCAGGGTACATCGCACATCACTTCTCCAAAACTTCATGTCCGTAAGCTATTTACTTCCTATTTATTGGCATTGGCTTTACAAAACTTTATATCCAGAAACCATTTACTTAACTGATCTTATTATCTGTAGGCTAAGATGACCTTGTGGACATTGAGGACATCATCATTACTCTATGTTCACCAGGAAGACATTTCTTAAGATATTATGACTAGACCACTTTAAACATAGTAGCATTCCTAACTGTAATGCCATTACAGACCTCCATCCAGTTGTCAGACTGGTACAACTGTCCTACTTAACCCTATGTAATTAGTACATTAAATGTTAATCGTACAGAGCAGTCATAGCGCATTACCTATACAATCACCATCTCTAATCTTGAGGGTTTCAAGTTGTAGTGGCTGTGTTCAGTCGTACTCTCTAAGGAGCCCAATTCAGAAATGCCTTCTAGAACTGCATTGCTGACTACTGAAGTATTCGGGAGTGTACATCAATCTCATGGGATTGGTATGATGTATGGATGCGGTCTTGGGACGTGATATGTCAGGGCAGCATGCACGTATAACGACAATAGATCGACACATGCGATTGGCACAGTGCTTTAAGCGCTATTCCCTAACCTTGTAAAGGTTAGGGAATAGCCGTGCATCATGCCCCTTGATCATCATGATGCAAAAAAGAAGTGCTGGTGAGACTGCTCGCCAGCACTTCATTGGAAGATCATGACGACCCTACAGGGTTGATACAAATACCCTCAGAGGGTCGTCATGATGCTCCAATGAAGTGCTGGTGAGTAGTCTTGCCATCACTTCATTGGTGCATCATGACGACCAATGGGCATGGTGGCATTGGCGGCCCCTAAAGGGTTTAGGTGTTAACCCTGTCAGTCCCGCTGGGTAATAGGCCCATCTATCATTATGAAATCACCATTGTCATATAGTACTACGTACGTACAAAAAAGATAGAGCTGTGCATGTGATCCGACCACTGCAGACATAGCACTATATTCGGTCACCACTAGTTACACCCGGTATCAGTGAGCTGTGCGGCACAGACTGCAGACTCTGCCAATAGGTGGTGCTGCGGTCAGTCTGCCCGTGCAGCCCAACGTGTAGCCCCCACACAGGGGAACAGACATTAATTGATTTCCGGTCTGCCGAATCGACGTGCGTGTTGCTAGATGGGTGGCAGCAAGGGGAAGGCTGAATGATTCATATGGAGGGCTATGCTTCAAAATGTCACACCAGCATTAAGTCAGTATATATATATATATATATATATATATATATATATATATATATATATATATATATATATATCTGTCTAGATATTTGGGCCTGTGCTTTAAACACTGAAGTTGTTTTGCCATGGCTTAGTATTCATTCATTGGTTCTGCCATCAATGCTTTAAATATTGCCCATGAGCCCTAAAACCTACATGGCGACATGGGTCTTTTTTTGCCTAGTGATGTGTGGCATTGACATTTTCTGAAAAATAAAGCAGGGGACATAGAAAGGGAGGTATGGACATTTCTTAAAATCAACAGCGTGACATGGCTATTTATCAAAATCGACTTTGGACATGGGGGACCCCCCATCAAGGGCCCTTGCTTTGGTACATCGTGCTGGGATTACATTCACCCTAAAAATTTCGGATTGAGGCATAGCTATATAGGTAACTCTCCAGACAAGACCATACTGCAACATTGAGGGCTTGAAGGTGTTTTACATGTTCTATTTCAATTACCCTTTAAGAGCTCTTCATCTAAAAAAATCTTTTAGATGTATGGTTAGATATGCCACATTCATCGGTTTTATGGTGAAACTATGAAAAACATATGCGAAAGGTTAAAAAAAGACATGCATGTTAAGCTATAGACTCGAAACCAATAGAAAAACTGAAGAAAATCTATGAAAAATACGAAAAGAATTATTGAAAAATATGGAAAGATTCGCCAAAATTCTCAAAATGAGAAAAACAAAAAAAAAAAAAACAGACAAAGAAATTAGGGTCGGCTCTGTCTTGCAAGGGTCGCTCAAGTTACTGAAAACACAATTATCCTTTGCCTAATATCTATATTCAATTCACGCAGTTGCTGGAATAGACTGGTAACATATTGACTATTTCTGAGAGTTTTAGCCTTGTTCAATTCAAAGAAACATAAAAGGATCATATTTGTGTTTTCAGAGACCTGATTACTCACAGTTCAGTGGCTCCATCTACAGGTATATAGAGGGAGTACTCCACAAGAAAAGCCAGTGCTAATCTACCAGGAGTGTGTTGCTCCTATTGTAAAAAGAGCTGTGAGTATGTGCCCTCCTTTCTAAACAAGTCGTGCACTGCTTCACCAAAGTACTTCCACTCACCACATCAGTCTGAAAAGTCGCCTGCCTATCAGCTGCACTATCAGGTACCTACTCATGTCACTCACTTTATAGTTGGACTTCTCCCAACTACCTACCTACTCAAATCCCCCTTTTTTAGCACCATACTCAAATGACCACTTGTGAGCAACAAAAGGGACAAGTTATAGCTACATGAAAAGAAAGGACTGGAAATGAGGGCATTTTTAGCCAGCTCTTCCTCTTGCTATAGGAGAAACACCCTCCAGAAGTTAAACGGCAGCATAGGGGGCAGGAGATTAGATTACTCAGTGCTTCCACCTGGATGTTTTCTCTTAAACACCAATTCTGCCACCACAAAAGACAGAAGGAGGGTTTTAGTGGATATTTTATAAATGACTATTATTATCTTTGGCTTGTGAAATGCCATACAGTCCAGCCATGCACCCCATATGTTCTATGTTCCCTCCTGGTGGGACTTTACAACCACCATCTGCTGCAGTGGTTATGGCTCCAATAAGCACAGTCTTGTTTGGGACATTAACCCCTTAAGGATCACAATTTTAAACACAATGCCCAAAGGCATCACTTACCAGATCTGAATGGGTGTGGTGCATCAATATACCAAATAGATATGAAACCTATGGCATCATGTGCCCCTTCAAGAGCAAAATGATGCTTATAACTCACGTTCACTTGTAGTTCAGAGAAATCCTGCTTGCCTATACAGAATACAGCTAGGTTTGACATCCAAATTCACTCTTTTAACGGTTATGGGCGGCAAATGCAGGAGTGCAGTATACTGGTCGCCAGGATGCGGCAATGAAGCGCTGATGAGTCCGCTTGTGTAGCATACATATAGTTGTTCCAATAGATAGTTATTACGTGACTCATAACCTTTCATAGGGAAAAGCAATAGAAGCTTAGAACATGAGAATTAACACAGTCTTAAAAGGAAAAGACCACCCTATTTTCATGGTAACCTCTTTAGTTGGCTTTATACTGAATAAACAGCCCTGGCATATTTAGCACCATATCTTCTAGCATAAGGGTATGACACAGGCCTATCTGATGCATTGTATGACATCACAATGATGTCACAATTGATCAAATATATTACAGTACTGACTGCACAGCACTATCCATGGATTCTGATAATTACTCACATATGACCCATGCGATACAGTGATGCTGAAGACCTACTTATTAAAATTAAGGACATGGTTGCAACAGCCCCCAAACATTAACAATGCACCACGTGTTGCATTTGGACCAATTGTGACGTCACATACTGCACCAGAGAACCATGCTCTCTTTCTTTGTAATAGCATAAGTGTTACCGAATAAGTCGGAATCTTTTTTATTAGATATAAAATCTATTAAATGGAATTGTCATGGAAATAGGGTGTCCTTATTAAAATTAAGGACATGGTTGCAACAGCCCCCAAACATTAAATGCACCACGTGTTGCATTCCCAGGTAGCAAAAATGGTGTGGCCCGAGTCTGGGCCAGAGCGGGCTCCTGATGTGGGCCACACTGGGTTAACACAGTGGGCGCCCGATGGGTTTTGTCCTCAGCAAAGGGTCTGGGCCACACTGGGCTAACCGATTCGGGCACAGATCTGTTTGAAATTGGGCTCACCGATTTGGGCTCAAAGTGAGTTTAACATGGGTTTTTGGTGTGGCCTAAAGTGGGCTGCCCGATTTGATGAAAAATTAGTGGTGACATGTTAAAAATTCTTTTTGAGAAATTTATCCAAAATCTTTTCTTTTTTTTTAAAAGTCAATAAGCAACAAATCCTTGAGCTAATCTAACCCCCCCCCCCATCACCAAAGCAGTAAATGCAATATCTACCCAAGTGGAAAGGCAGAGCAGTACCATTCATTTGAATCAAACTCATTCAGCCAACACAAGGCACTTTGATTCATTAAAGTGACATTCTGGCCTCAATCTTCCCCCACTAATTCCCTATGTAGGAGTAGAGAAGAGAGCCTTCAAGTTCATAATGACTGTACCTCTGCATATCTGCTCTTGTTCCAAGTTCAGTGCAATAGAAATGGTGTTGCCATTCCACTACTACTCAGATGACCTTGATTTGCACTTTTGACTAGAAACATCTAAGTATTTCCAGAGTATGAGAAAGTCTGCACATTATTACTTCATATCTGATTTAGTAGTCTATTCCAGTTGTCCTATGTCTAAAAGAAATAAGTTTGGTATGGGTAGTAGAATTCTGCCTGGAGTGCTGTGAAACCACTTTGTAGTGAGTCTGCCATGGACTGGCCTACAGGGGCAGGGGATATTTTTGTTTTCTCAATTGCCTCTATATATAGTCCTCTTATACCTGGCCAAGTGTGGGACCTGTTTGCCCCCACACCACAAATACACCTTGCAAGCCTACTAGTACAAAGAAAGACATATGAAGCTGTTCTTTCCAGGACTAGTCAGTGTTGCCTTTTACATGAAATATCTGGATCCCTACTATGAACCTACCTGTGTATTAATGGTATAGGGAAAGTGTCCTACAGCAGTGGTGGAGGGAAGGGAGGGGGAAGGGCAGGGCAGGGTGAGAGGAGGGCAGGGCAGGGTGAGAAGAGGGCAAGGCAGGGTGAGATGAGGGCAGGGCAGGGCAGGGTGAGAGCAGGGCAGGGCATGTGAGCAAAGGAGATGCCAGGGCAGTGCAGGGTGAGAGTAGGACAGGGCAGGGTGAGAGGGCAGGGCAGGGTGAGAGCAGGGCAGGGTAAGAGCAGGGCAGGGCAGGGTGAGAGCAGGGCAGGGCAGGGCATGTGAGTGAAGGAGATGCCAGGGCAGTGCAGGGTGAGAGTAGGGCATGGCAGGGTGAGAGCTGGGCATGGCAGGGCGAGAGCAGGTCAGGGCAGGGTGAGAGCAGGGCAGGGCAAGGGTGAGAGCAGGGCAGGGCAGGGTGAGAGGAGGGCAGGGCAAGATGAGAGTAGGGCAGGGCAGGGCAAGAGCAGGGCAGGGCAGGGCGAGAGCAGGGCAGGGCAGGGTGAGAGCAGGGCAGGGCAAGGCAGGGTGAGGGCTGGGAGTGAGAGTGAGTAATAGATGTTTAACGCCATTTCGACAGCTAAGGTCATATTCATGGCGAGATCCTCATTACACAAGTTCATAGAGGAATGTGTCAGTGCCTGCACATATGTGCACCACACACATCCTGAGGGGATAGGAAAGAGGAGAAATAGACCCTTTTAAGTGGGCTAGGGAGGCCCAGGGAGGGCAGGGTGACAGAAGGGCAGAGCAGAGCGGGGTGAGAGGGGGAAAGGGCAGGGCAGGTTGAGTGGAATGAGGAGGAGATGGAAGGGGTAGGGGATGGATAGGGGAGGGACAAACAAAAAAGAGAGAGGGAGGGGGAACACTCATCACAGAGTTTAGAACAGTTCAGAAGATGAGGCTGCCCTGTCCAAACCCACTCTCACCCCAGACTGGGAAGACTTTATGCAGCTAAGTACCCATCTTGGGATGCCCATTTTGAAACCATCCTGGGCCCAATGTGGTTGCCCATTTTAAAGCTGACCAGTGCCCAAATCTGGCAGCCCAATGTGGCCCAGACCGTATGCTGAGGACAAAACCCGTTGGGAGCCCAACGGGCTCAAGTGGGTTTGCCCGATTTGGGCTGCCCTGTGTGGCCCTGACTGGAAACCCAGCATCTGCCGAACCTAAAACCCATGTACTGAATACTGCCCGCTTTGAACCACCTTATTTCGGGTAAAACCAATTTGGCCCCGAGCGGGCTTGCTACATGGGTTTGGACCAATTGTAACGTCACATACTGCACCAGAGAACCATGCTCTCTTTCTTTGTAATAGCATAAGTGTTACCGAATAAGTCGGAATCTTTTTTATTAGATATAAAATCTATTAAATGGAATCGTCATGGAAATAGGGTGGTCTTTTCTTTTAAAATATAAAGCAAAGGTCTATTGATTAACACCTTATGCACCCTTTGATGCCTATATTCACATCTTCTGTGGTCATCAGATTGCACCAATGCACTACTAATGTATCGCATCGTTAATACTGCATCTACATCCGCCACTCTGATGCGCCAGCACTTCATTGGTGCATCATGCCGACCCATGGTCATGATGCCCCCTGCGTTAGCAGCGTTTAAAAGGCTAAGATGGTAGTATTTGCTACGCTGAATTTGACTTGTCATTTTCTATAGTGAGTGAGATGAGACAGGCGGGAGCACACAATGAACTGTTTGAACATCCACCATGACGTCATTCACGCAGCAAACACATCCGCCATTCTGGGAAGATGGTCGTTAAAGGAGCTGCGGAATGACTGCTGCGTCTCTAACTCTGTAAGTGAAGCATGATGCCTCAAGACCTGTGTCCCTTGGTAGTCATGATGCACTGCTGTAAATTCCACTCATGAGCACTACATTGGTGCATCGTGCCAGCCTTTTGGAAGTGTATCAACCCCATAGGGCCAGCTAGCATGATGCACTAATGCAGCCCTACTAGTTTGCTCACCAGGGCTGCATTTACGCATCATAACGCTATGGGGATGAAAATAACAATTAACTCTATCATAGTGAGGAGGATATAGTATTACCATAAATCCTCTGAAAGTATATACCATGGCTTATAAAGACCATTCCAGAAGCCAGTATTCCAGTGTAAAGGATCAGGACAATATAGGGGTGCGACTTGTAGGTGAGGCTATAATACTAAAGAACTGAACTAAAACAACAGTTTTAAAGACCCAGGTGTGGCATAAGATTGTTCTTCACACAGTCGGGGTTGCGACTAAAAATGGAAGCAAATAGGAGGAGTTCATAGGATTAGCTCATGGCAGTATATTCAAACACCATGCAGCCTGTGGATAGTTAAAGGGACTGATGTCTAGCTGTTTATGTGATGAGCTGGCGGTACTCCATCAGCGCTCTTAGTGCATAAATGGAGATAACTATGGGTTGTTAGAAGCACAGAAGAAAGATTACCCAGAAGCGAAACCCTACGGGCACCAGCAGCGCGGCATGCAGCCATGGCCCTCTAGTGGCCAGCCTTTACAACTTGTCTAGGCTTTTGTATGGCGTAGTACGGGGATCAGTGAAACATTGAATTTGAAGTTGTAATCATGAGTTTTTCTCAATGAAAATTCAGATGAGACATCATATTTATCAAAATCAAATAGCTCATAAAAGAATAGGGGGGACTGGTGCAGAGATTTTGAAGAAAACTCTAGGGAATCCCTTTACTGGCCGGGAATTCCTGTTTTGCAGCATTCTCTTATAGTCATAAACGTAATTGATTTGAAATAAAGCATGTACATCCAAACTGATTCGGCATGAATAAGATTAGATTGATACCAAAGAAAACTATTTTGTGAAGTTTAGGCACATGCTGTAATTTTACGACACATACGCAGAAATCGACACTGGCCTCCTGTGCTACACATTTCTCTCTAGGACAGCAAATACACTCAATCATTTCAAAGTCTGAGGCTGCTGTCTCTTTGATAAAGTTCTCATCTAAACTTAATCGAAGTTTTATCCCAAAATACGGAGAATTTTATGCCAAACTGAGCTAGATTGCTGGTACCACAGGAGGCTTACATAGGATTAGTACTAGCTGCGTCTGAGCCACGTGAAGGCAGTCAAAATGGTGCGTCACTTCCCGCGGCAGTAAGATCGTCAGCACTGCTGTTGCGGGTCTTGGGGTATATGGTCTTTGTTAGAAGAGCAGGCAGTCAGACCTGCTCCAGGCTAGTTTGGCACTTTCAAACACTGTATTCGGATTACATAAGTATTCTAAGAATCTCTCGTGTCATTTTACTTGGTATTAAATGAGTTGCTGAATCTCTAAATCCACTTTCATTGTTCACAACTTGTGTAGCCATGCAATTTGGTGATAGTGCCTTCAAACCTCAAAGCACCTTAGCGCTTAGGCATAGTTAAGGTCTCATATAGCTCAGTTTGTTATTTACATACCCCATCATATACTTACTGGATTTTGTACACAGTTCAGCCTCTGTCAATTTCCAATTATTCAAGCTTCTCTGTTCTCAACTTTCCCTAAACTACTCAGTGTAGCATTCGGTCCCTATACTACTCAGTGTTGTACAGAATCTATGCTGTGTCAGTATCCACTTTCCATGTACTACTCAGAGTCCATCCTGAGTCAATGTCTACTTTCCCTATACTACTTAATGTTGAACAGGGTCCATCCTGAGTCAATGTCTACTTTCCCTATTCTACTTAATGTTGAACAGGGTCCATCCTGAGTCAATATCTACTTTCCCTATACTACTTAATGTTGAACAGGGTCCATCCTGAGTCAATATCTACTTTCCCTATACTACTTAATGTTGAACAGGGTCCATCCTGAGTCAATATCTACTTTCCCTATACTACTTAATGTTGAACAGGGTCCATCCTGAGTCAATGTCCACTTTCCCTATACTACTTAATGTTGAACAGGGTCCATCCTGAGTCAATATCTACTTTCGCTATACTACTTAATGTTGAACAGGGTCCATCCTGAGTCAATATCTACTTTCCCTATACTACTTAATGTTGAACAGGGTCCATCCTGAGTCAATAACCACTTCCCCTATACTACTGAATGTTGAACAGGGTCCATCCTGAGTCAATATCTACTTTCCCTATACTACTTAATGTTGAACAGGGTCCATCCTGAGTCAATGTCTACTTTCCCTATACTACTTAATGTTGAACAGGGTCCATCCTGAGTCAATATCTACTTTCGCTATACTACTTAATGTTGAACAGGGTCCATCCTGAGTCAATATCTACTTTCCCTATACTACTTAATGTTGAAATGGGTCCATCCTGAGTCAATAACCACTTTCCCTATACTACTTAATGTTGAACAGGGTCCATCCTGAGTCAATATCTACTTTCCCTATACTATTTAATGTTGAACAGGGTCCATCCTGAGTCAATAACCACTTTCCCTATACTACTTAATGTTGAACAGGGTCCATCCTGAGTCAATATCTACTTTCCCTATACTATTTAATGTTGAACAGGGTCCATCCTGAGTCAATATCTACTTTCCCTATACTACTTAATGTTGAACAGGGTCCATCCTGAGTCAATATCTACTTTCCCTATACTACTTAATGTTGAACAGGGTCCATCCTGAGTCAATAACCACTTTCCCTATACTACTTAATGTTGAACAGGGTCCATCCTGAGTCAATGTCCACTTTCCCTATACTACTTAATGTTGAACAGGGTCCATCCTGAGTCAATATCCACTTGGCCTATACTACTCGGTCTTCCACACTATCCGACTTGTGTCGATGTCTACTTTCCCTATACGACTCAGTTCTCTACTTACCTTTAACTAATTCAGCGACCTTGTTCCCTACAGGCAGTATTCAGTTTTGTATTTGAGGTCACGCCCAGCATGTCAGGTATTCGAGATACAGTTTTATGCTCACCTCTGAAGATGAATTCTTCATGTGTGTACATGTGTGCACATATTATGTGTATGCACATTGTTAGGCAACTTTTATGATTGTACCAAAGATATAAAGATAATTTAAGGTCATGATTGTATCTAATTAACAATGTTAATTCTGAAATTCTACCACTCTGATACCTCTTATACCACTGCATTCCGCATTCCAAAAGTCTACAGCCATTTGCCTTTCCTGTGATGAAGGCCTATATGTTTTTCTGTGATAATTTATTTAAAAAAAAACAATTATGTTTAAAACAAAACGAATTATTCATATCAATACAGTAGCCTACACCCTTTCAAGACAAATGATTATATGAGACTCTGGTGCGTATACATACCAATACGATATCTCTATGTGACTTAAACTTAATTAGCCTTCTTTTACTCCCACAGAAACCTTTACAGTATGTTATCTGGGATGTATAGATAGAAGAGAATGTAGATATAATCCGATACTCACACAAATGGGACTCTCTCGACCCTCCCTTTTGGGAGGGGGGTGTTATAAAATTAATCCCACACACTACTATAGATCAAAGAGGGATGTGAAAATTGTCCGGTGCAGGGGCAGGGCACAAAAAGTATTTTTACCACTGTCGACGGGGCTGGGGGGGGGGGATGTTTTTACATGTATGTGCGAAAGCCCACCACCCCCTGTTGATAGATAATGACCACTCCCTAGAGCCTACAGATAGGGCTGTGTGTTTATTGCCCATTCTTCACTACGATTTGCCTGCATTGTATCATGGCCCTCCCACACAAAGCTATATCGTCACCAGTACTATACAGTACTAAAACTATGCTACACGGGACTAGTACTAGGCTAAAGTTAGGGGTGCACCTTATGGGCGAGGATATCTGAATATGGTGCATCTTATAGCAATGTCTTGAACTCAGGGTGTGCCTTATATATATACGGGCTTAGCAGGATTATTTATTAGCCAATGAGATAATCCCAGCTATTCACTGCGGTCCTCGTGGGGGCCGACTGGTACCAACCTGATAGGTCTTATCAGTAGAACTTGCTGGTAACAAGCTCCAATAATGGCGGCACCCACGGGACGACCTGCTAACTCGGAATACGAGGCATTACGATAGTTCTAAAGATATCATACCATCAGACTTCACTTTTTTATCAGGTGGTATCAAGGGACTTGGCCGACTATATAAACTTTCATATAAACAGTGGACATTTCTGTATTTAAAGCCAAAATAAAGGGTGGGGATGGCTATGAGGGAGCAAGTCAATCAAGTAGTTTCTACTATAATGAGTTTTCCATTTGGCATATAATCTTCTCTCAAAGTATAGGGACACATTCAGCTACCGAAACCTCATCACACTTGAGGGTTGTTAAATATATCGGGAGCTGATTTCTTCACAGTATAATAGTAGCAGTCAGTTTTTTTATGGGGGCTAGGCTTGGGGGTAAGCTTACTTCTATGAAAGGTCAAAGGTAATAATAACCCTGCAAAACAAAAGTCCCCCATACATGAAGTCATAGGTGACATTCTGGCAATTTATCATGTCAGGTCGGCATAATGCATTATGAACGCAGTCCTGGCACATATATGGAGCTGACATTCTCCAGGAGCCGTCCGCCATCAAGGTTCGTTGCCATTTTGGATGTTGATTTTCTTTTTACCGAGTATAGCTAGGATAGGTAAACCTAAAGACGTTCAAGTACCTTGAGATGTGAACCCAACATAATCGCCATCAATATGGGGTTTGCTGCTGGATCAACACTAGCATTCAAATTTAAGTGGAAATGCTCTGGATGTTTTATTTACCCCTGTAGTGTGGGGCCTATACGGAGGCCCACGGCAGTAGTTGCCGTGAGTGCACTTCTGTGAGTAGACCACAGTGAAAATGGCGGACTCTGAAACTACACAAAAGCAGATAAAAAGCTCCACAGCCCCCTCGAATTACAATAAATCTTCAATGTTTTTGTACAAGTCAGTTTCTTCATGATACCTTTCTAATAAATGATTTTTGTATTGATATTTTGATTATTTCCATTCTGCGCTGAACTCGCTACCTATAGCTGGTGCCCCGCACATATTGTTGGCATATACCCGCAGGCCATGCCTGATGGCTTTTCCCCTGATCCTGAGGAGAGCTTCACTTGAACTCCACTAGATGGCAGTTTTAGATCTCCAATCACAGTCTAAATATCTAAACATCTGTATAGGAGAGGCATGTGTACCTTTGGGCTGAAAGGGTGCCTCTTGTGGGTAAGTGTGAGAACAGGAGTATTGACAGGTAACTTCTTAGGCATGGCCTGCCTGTATACATGTCCTCAATATACAGGCCTGTACCCAGCCAATACCTATATTGTCAGCACCCACCCCATACCTTCACCTACCATCTTCACACACTCTGTCAGCATTTACCTAATTGGTTTATCAAGTAAAATACAAGCCTCATCCATCAGTGGTCTGTAACTCTCATCACTCCCTAATGGGAACCCCAATCCTATTAACAACATCTTGTATAACACGGCTATCAGTTAGTGCAGTGGTGAGAAGACTAAGACTGTCATTGTTGCAACTTGTGGGGGTATAAAGGCTTAAGCTAGGCTTTTTATTATGTTCTGATTATTGGTATAAAAATTGAGCTTTTGGGATTATGATTCACTGATCAAACATCTACTATAGCCAGGGGTATTTGTCTCTACCCCTTTGGAAGCCGATAGCGCATTATTGCATCATAGGCGTTGGTCGTCATGGTACATGAATGCAGCCCTGCCCAGTAGCTTGGATGCATACATCATGCCAACCTTGCAGAGTTGGTGAAGTTTCAGAGGCTTGGCACGATTGGCCAATGGGGTCTCGTCATGATGAACCAATGAACTGCTAGTGAGTCTGCACACCAGCACTTCATCGAAGCATCATGCCAACCCTCTGGGGTCATATCCACCCCGTAGGATCAGCATGATACATGAATGCAGCCCTGGTGGGTTACTCACCAGGGCTGCATGCATGTATCATGACAATCAATGGGCATTCTGCATTAATACAACAGCGGCCCTTAAAGGCTCTAGTAGTTAGTAGGTTGATGTGTCGTGAGCAGCCCCCATTGAGCTGTGTTTGAGCTGCTCCCTGTGGTGTGTGTGTTAATGAGCAGATTGGGTGAGCAGCTCTGTATGACTTCATGTAACATCAACTCTATCTGACCTTTAACACTTTAAGGACTACTCTAAGCCATTAAGTGGCAGATCCAGGAATTGAAAAAAAAAGCAGATCCAGGAGAAAGGGTGTGGGCCACAAAAAGAACACAGAGAGAGGGAGCACCCTGCTTAATTTTCGTGGTATTGGGGGTACAATCCCTGTATTTGAATGAAAGTGGATCCTGAAATAGGCAGGCAAAAAGGAGGGAGCGTGTAAGGGTTTACAGATACATTCTAACCATGCCTTCTAAGTTATACGATCCGCGGGAATGAGTATAAAGGCAGTGTTCTCTAACCATTCACTGTTGCCCCCCTATAAACAATCAATTAGTAACTAGTAGGTTTGCACTAATAAATGTACACTTTCACACTCAACTCCAGCAGCCCGATTCTACTAACATCACTTTGGTTCATGACTTTCACCAAACTTCTGGAGTCATGAACTGTTAGAGACGGATAAGGTCAATCAAAGCTGGAAGGCATTTCTCAAGAAGGTCTAGACTGCTTCAAATCCTAGTAGGATCCCTCAATCTTGTGCCGTAGTAGCCCTGCGTCTATAGTGAACAAGTAACTAATGGATATGTCATGACTTGTGACTGTTATCCAACAATAACATGCAACGAGGGTCCCCCTAGTTGCATGTTATTGTTGGATAACAGTCAAAAGTCATGACATATCCATTAACTACTTATTTTATTACACGATAATCAATAGATAATCAATAAAAAAATCAATAAATTCAAGTTGAAAACAAAAATTCTTCCCCCTCCCCGGGACCCAAAGCCTGCCATAGTGTGTGTACACGATCGGTACACACACCTCGGCACCCACCAGCCGTTGGTTTGGTCTGAACGCTTCCAGCAGTACCATATATCCTCGTGTTAAGGCCTGGTCAATTTGCCACATAGTAAGGAGGTTTAGGTAGTAGACAGTGCTAATACAAGCCTGTGTGTATAAATGAGGAAATATGGTATGTGTGTTTGATTTGAATGCATCCTGCGTCTCGCGGTTATGGTAGCGGACAGCCCGCAGTCGTCACCGTTATGCGAGCAGTAGCGAAAAAAAAGATACGCCCGGACCGGGACTCGTCCCGCCTACCTCTAATGGCTGAGCGCAATGCGCTAACCACTAGACCACCGCATCTCACCCCACACCGCCCAGCTCGGCTTGGCTTTGTTTGAATGTGTCCCATGGTTATGGTAGCGGACAGCCCGCAGTCCATGCCTGGCTTGGATTTTGAATGCGTCCCGCAGTTGTTGTGGTTATGGCAGCAGCAGCGACAAAGCTTGGGGGGGTCACAACCCAGACTGTTGGGGATTTTCACACTTTTAATCTATAGTAGTTATATGTGAGTAACCTCCCCGGGCTTTGTATCATATGAAGACCTGGTTCTACCCAACCACTTCTCGTCAGTCCCTGTGGCACAATGCATAGGGAGTTGGATTTGGGATCTAAGACTGCAGGTTCGACCCACACCCTGGCAATGAAGAATTTTGTAGGTTTTAACATGTAACATATGACATGTAAGGTGTGCAGGTTATCCATGGATAACCACACCGGGTGCCTGTTATCCTTGGATAACTGCACACCTTACAAAAGTCATGATGCAGGCATCATGGTGTGCAATATCGACAGGTATTTGCATGGGAATATCCAGGAAAAGCACTCAGAATTACAGAAATTGTGTAATAATGGTCACTAATGATTACACTTGCACGACAGTCATAGTGCATTTCCTTAGACTACCGGATCTAACTTTGAGGATTTCAAATGCAGTAGGCCTCTGCCACAGAAATTCATATAGGGAATTTGTGGCCCAATTGCGTGACAGAGGCCAAGTGGACTATGGTTCTAATATGGCATCCAAGTGGTGTTTGCTCATATCGCTGTTGTATCTAATATAGCACCCTGTTCGTGTCAGAGCAAGGAGTGGGTGAAGGAGGACTGTAACACATAGTGCACGGTAGTGTCTGTGCGGACGGCCCCTTTAATAATAATTATAACGGTGTGGGGTAAGTCTATACGGAGCAGTATTCACTGTCTCCACACTGCCCTACTATGCAGACGCCCTTCACAAAGAATTTCTTTTTTAAATATTTAGAGTGTGTTTTCTTATGGTTTTTTTTTTCTTTCTTAAAAACATTAGAAAATGTCATCGAACGTTAAACCAAAAGACGTTCCAGAGTCGTATTTATTTTTTTATTTTCCTTCAAAGAGAATAACGTATTTGGTTTATTTCAATTATATGGCTCTACAAAGATGACTTAGGTTTACGGCAACTGCTCACCTTGAGGGGGTCAAAGTTCAAGAGGGCCTTTGCATCATTCTAAAAGCTATTCCTCTTTTTAAGAAACAACTTCTTCAATGGGGTCAATCTTTATCTATTAGCACATTGTTCCCAGTGCAAGGTGTTTCAAATAAAGTCGGTCAGATTTGATTAATTCATGCAATCCACTTTCACTTCATCACTTTTTAATGTTATATCTGGTCCTAGGAAATCGCATTAGAGGATGAAATGGACAGTCGTTCAAATGGAAATTTCACTTATTAAAACACTAACAATTGTAGGGACGCATGGTGTTTCAATGCATCATTTTTCATTGTCGTAATGATCCATGAATGCAAACCAGGTGGTTCTATGAATATGCTATAGTATTACTGTAAGGTTTTATCAATGGGCGTGGACTGGTTACCAGATTTAGTCTGTGTAGGTGTTATCCATATGTTATAGAAGGGTGAGAAACTAAAGGGAACAGTGCTGCCCTCTGGTGCCTTTATTTGCTATGCCCAGAACTTGATTACGGAGGTGAGGGGTTACTTTGGCAAAGTCACCACTCACCTCTGTAATCAAGGTCTGTGCATAGCAAATAAAGGCACCAGGGGGCAGCATTGTTCCCTTTAGTTTCTCACCCTTCTATAGCATAAGGATAACACCTACACAGACCAAACATGGTAACAAGTCCACGCCCGTGGTTTTATCTATGTATCATACCGACCCTACGTTGTTAATAGATCTATATAGATTCTCAATGATGTAATTCTCAATGCAGTTCTAGCTAATAGGTTACTCAGCCTCATTGGAATTATTTTTGAAAAGATTGATCTCTCTATTAACCATAATAAGTGCACATGAGATGACCCTGATAAATGTACATAAACAGAGTGCATCGTGCCAAATGACGTCATGATGCATTAATGCAACCCTGAGAGTATGTAGCTCTACAGAGCTGACACAGTTCCATTCCAGAAGGCTAACACGTACTGTCAGCTGCCAAGAACACAAATTTGAGTCATTATGGAACGATTTCAACGGTTAAGTGCCACAATTGGTATGCAGCATGAATGAATGCTAAAGGGGTTAGAGGCTTTTGGTGCACCATGCAGACTTGAAGGGGTTACAGGCTTTTGGTGCACCATGCAGACTTGAAGGGGTTACAGGCTTTTAGTGCACCATGCAGTCCTGAAGGGGTTACAATCTTTTAGTGCACCATGCGGTCCTTAAGGGGTTACAGGCTTTTGGTGAACCATGCAGACTTGAAGGGGTTACAGGCTTTTGGTGCACCATGCAGACTTGAAGGGGTTACAGGCTTTTAGGGTACCATGCAGTCCTGAAGGGGTTAGAGGCTTTTGGTGCACCATGCGGTCCTGAAGGGGTTCGAGGCTTTTGGTGCACCATGCGGTCCTGAAGGGGTTAGAGGCTTTCGGTGCACCATGCGGTCCTGAAGGTGTTACAATCTTTTAATGCACCATGCAGTCCTGAAGGGGTTACATGCATTTGGTGCACCATGCACACTTGAAGGGGTTACAGGCTTTTAGTGCACCATGCAGTTTTGAAGGGGTTACAGGCTTTTAGTGCACCATGCAGACTTGAAGGGGTTACAGGCTTTTAGTGCACCATGCGGTCTTGAAGGGGTTACAATCTTTTAGTGAACCATGCAGTCCTGAAGGGGTTCGAGGCTTTTGGTGCACCATGCGGTCCTGAAGGGGTTAGAGGCTTTTGGTGCACCATGCGGTCTTGAAGGGGTTACAGGCTTTTAGTGCACCATGCGGTCTTGAAGGGGTTACAGGCTTTTAGTGCACCATGCAGACTTGAAGGGGTTACAGGCTTTTGGTGCACCATGCGGTCTTGAAGGGGTTACAGGCTTTTAGTGCACCATGCAGACTTGAAGGGGTAACAATCTTTTAATGCACCATGCGGTCTTGAGGGGGTTACAGGCTTTTAGTGCACCATGCGGTCTTGAAGGGGTTACAGGCTTTCAGGGTATCATGCAGACTTGAAGGGGTTACAGGCTTGTAGGGCACCATGCAGACTCGAAGGGGTTAGAGGCTTGTAGGGCACCATGCAGACTCGAAGGGGTTACAGGCTTTTAGTGCACCATGCGGTCTTGAAGGGGTTACAGGCTTTTAGTACACCATGCGGTCTTGAAGGGGTTACAGGATTTTAGTGCACCATGCAGTCCTGAAGGGGTTAGAGGCTTTTGGTGCACCATGCAGACTTGAAGGGGTTACAGGCTTTTAGTGCACCATGTGGTCTTGAAGGGGTTACAGGCTTTTAGTGCACCCTGCAGACTTGAAGGGGTTACAATCTTTTGAGTGCGCCATGCAGTCCTGAAGGGGTATACAGGCTTTTGGTCCTGAAGGGGTTAGAGGATATCATCTTTTGTTGACAGACTCATGGAACATTTAGGAAGTTGTCAGCAACCAGTAGGAGGGGGTATGACTGTGGTCCGGGTTATTTCAAAAACCTGTACCGCCACCAAATGACAGCCTTCTTCATGATTACAGTGGCCACTTACCCTGGCAGTGCTATGACTGCTCTCTTTTCAAGTTTAAAGGGGTTTCATTGCGGTTTCACAAAATACAACATTCCTGTTAATTCGAGAATAAAGATGATTCTTTTTCAGTGACAATCAGTTATTTAACTCCTTTCAGATAATTCAAAGATGATAAATACAAGTATGCATACACACCCTTTGCTTTGGAAGAGAACATAGGGTTCAGAACAAGAAAATAAATTCCCAGTTATTGGTAAAATTTGGGGTTGGTAAGTCCACCATTAATTACATTTGGGTCTGTCATAACCATTGTTCAGTCATTATCATCCACAATTGCTCTCCACAATTTTGAGGGTTGCAAATTATAACGGCAGTGAGCTACAATAGTCAGTTTTGAAATACACTCCTGTAGTAGTGCTGCAACTGGTAGTCCTCACTAGCTAATTGACTTATTGATTTAAAAGGGAAGGATGTGTAGGTTTTGAACAGAAATAAATCACTTTCTACTGAGAGGCTTATTAGCTTGGGCTGAGACTGATATTTTCCTGGCCTTGTTATTCTATTAGAGAGAGTACAATCTATTAATCTAAGGACAAATATGACAATTGTCATATAGTATACCTATTACTATGAAGCCCCATAAGACTCATCTCAGTTTCTGGATTTATTCTATATATATGCCACCCGTTTGGCCTAAAAGATTGCCATACCTTACTATAGTCTATGAAATTATGTACACCAACACGTATAAGCTACACCCTGAGTTCCCAATCTACGCTCTAGAAGCCGCAGCGGGTCTCTGAATTGGTCTATAAGTCGTGACTTATATGGGGAGTTATGATTATGGTAGTTTCTATAAACAGACCGCCAGACTGAGGCCTTCTTATTAGTCAAGATGATGTGAACATTTATCTGACACACATGGCTGTCACACCTGTTTCTGTAACTGTTTGTGTCGTTATGAACTTCTAAGTGATATAAGATTATATATAAGCTTGTCCCAAGGGCATACAATATGATATATGCAGTCTTAAAGCAAGCATCCAAGTGCCTCATAAGCCGTACACGTGTCCACAAGGCAATAGAATATGGGGCCGACACAATTGCCGGCAACAAAAACGATTTTATTGTCAATTTCCGACGATAATATCTAACATGTTTGATTTTTGTCATCAGAAATGGACAACAAAATTGGTTTTATCGTCGGGAAGGGACGATAAAAGCGGGGTTGTTTTTTTTACGTCGGCAATTCCCCCCCCCCCCCCAATTCTATGGCCATGTGGACACAAGGCTATAGAATGACATGTCATTTGGATACAATGATACTATAGAATATAGTGCCAGCGGGTAGAGTAACCCTTTAAGCTGTATTATTACAATTCACATCTTGTCAGATTAACAGGACAAATGGACCCCATTTCTGATAGGGGTGAGCTAACCGCCGTTGATGCTTGAGTAAAGTCTTTTTCTATTTTTTTTTTTTAATAAACCATGATTCTAAGAACGCTTTTTCTTTTGTTTGCTCAAATATCAGTCCTGACAAAGATTTCTCTTGGCTGATCAATTAGACCGTACTTCTACACTATTCACTTAGGACCTGCTTTCAAGAATTTAGTAGGATCATCAGAAAGGAATCTTGGATTTAATCTCTCTTTCTGTCTTTATGAAGTAGGGACAATTATGATATTTAATATTGGATCATCCGCCACCTCCGGCCATCACTAAGGCAATGGACCCCCCGCACACCCCACAGTACACATAGACACGAGTACTGGTGGCACATAGCATGACAATTGCTTCTATGAGATGAGAGAAATGCCTAGTTGGCCTCCGACATCCGTGTGGCTATGGCATTCATATCACTGCAGTTCTATTTATAGCACGTCCTGCCAGGATACAGCAGAACCCGCGCCCTGGGTGCTTTCCTTCCCAGAAGTCTCCGCGGCCAGACTCCAAAAGGCCGCTTAAAGAGTACTCTGGGTCTCTCGGTAAGGAATTTATTGACTCAGATTTCGGGTGACTGGCAATTGGAAAATGCAAAAAAAAATCTACTTGGTGATCTGGACAATACTTCCACCTAGACACAACTTGCATTTTCGCTGCATTTTCCTTTGCCTTTATAGTACACTCATGCAGTGCTAATTGTGAACATTTGATAGGTGGTTCGTGGCTTCTTCTGGAGCTTAGGGATATTAAAAGGGGTATGGACTTGAAATCCTGAAATCGACAGGGAGATATGGAGATTTCTTAGAATTGGCAATTTAACTTTTTAAATCCGAGACATGTGGTACCTCTCACCCAGGGCCCAAACCCGTCACGAATCACAGAACCTTGATCATCTTGATAACTGGTTGATTAGTGTTAATCATGTTATTTCAATGTTGAACTGAATCTTTTTCTCTCTATACCCTTTCCTAAAAGAAAAGGCTCAAGAAAAAAAGAGATCAACCCATGGGGGTGTTTGTGTATTTTTTTTTTCTCGAGGGAGTATGGGAAAGAAGGGTTCAGTCAGACTCAGAGTGTAGTGTCTCTCTAACCTCAATGCTGAACTGACCTTTGGCTATCTATGAGATACGGACAGGAAACGGGGGTACTGACAGTTTGTTGGTAGGCATCAACTGCAAAACTAAAGCCACCTCCCTCTTTTGGCCATTTGACAGCTGGTTTCTTACACAGGTTACAGCCCCCTATTTTCAACATGTGACATAACATCCCCCCCCCCCTTTGGCACCTTCTTAGAACTACTGAAAACACGGTTCTTTGGTGATGAAGTGTTTGTTTGTGAATTGCACAGCCCTGAATCGAATGTATGACATATATTGGTCATTTTATACTATTTACAGGTATAAGAGTCAACCATCAAGGGGGGGGGGGCATAAATTGTCCGCCCTGTCACCATCACCTCCCCCCCCCCCCGTTGAAAAATGATGACCACTCCCTAACATAGAATACTAGACTGTACTGTAGGCGCCTTGCTCTCACCCTGGTTTATAGTTGTATAACCTCATAAATAAATGATTCCTACTCAATCAATCAATCAAGTACAACTGTACTGCCACATGGCAGCCAGTGTGAATGAGGAAGTTATAAAAAGACGCTAACCCCTAATGAATGTCATGATGCTGCTCGGGTTATTGTTCCTCTATCCCTCTATCATCACGATGCACCAGTACAATGCTGCATGGTGATCTTACTCAGCTGCAATGCATTGTTACACCCTCCAGAAGTGCAATTTACATTGTAAGGAAAGGAATGGTACATGTATATAGCCGTATAGTGATATATAACATAGACCCACCAGGGTTGCATCCATGGATCGATCATTACAATGATGCATTGAGGCACCATGCGGCCCTTAGAGGGTTAGTGTTTTGAAGTGAAATTCAGGGGCGTAGGAAAAGGGGGGCCAGGGGGGCCTGCCCCCCCCCCCCAATCATAAAGGAGGTGGGGCCTGAGTATGTCTGGGCCCCCCCCCCCCAAAAGGAATTTGACAAGAATTCATAGTATATTGGACAAGAAGCTAAAACCTTCATCTCAAATTGGTATTGGCATAGGAAAAATGGGTGCCTGAGCCTCAAATCAGATCTAAATTTCACCAAAAATTATCTTTCTATACAAATTCTACATAGGTATGTATAGCCGTCATCATGCTCAAGCCGACAATTTAAGGTGGTCATGGTGGGCCCCCAGCTGGACCCCCCCAATGAAGATTTGCTTCCTACGCCTCTGAAATTGCATGGTATGAATGGTTGATACACCCCCAGAGGGTCGGCATGATGCAGGAATACAGCAAAGGTGATTAGACTAGACAGTCCTCTATTGAAGCACCATGACCATTTCATGATGTGTTGAATATTGATAATGTAATGTTTCTTAGCCCATTTGGGGCAGGTAATGCATGAATGAATCATTCCCATTGGTCGCCATGACGCAGTCAGTGGCGGATTTAGACCAAAGGCACGGGAGTGCGTGCCCCCCTCCTTTTTGCCAGTACTTTAGAGCTCAATTACTTATTTTGGACCCCATATTCACTCATTAATAGGAGTTATGCGGCCCTTCCTTTTCGGCAGCTCCCTCACCCCCCTTTTCCAGATCGCTGATCTGCCAATAATGCATGACGGCAGCACTGGCGAGTAACCCACCAGGACAACATTATGCCGACCAATGAGCATGATGCACTCCTGCATGTGTGGCCCCCAATGGGTTAAGCATTTAAAGAGAAATAGTGATAAAACCAGAGGAGTTATATAAATACCCAATAGGTATGGCTGTAATACCGGCCGCCCCTACCACAATACCACTTGTACTCCTTGAGTGTAGAATGTCTACTGGATCAATAGTGATTACCGGGCGTCCCACAGATGGCGCTGCAGACGTCCCTCCCTGCTGCTGATTGGTGGGTAGCTTTTACAGACCTGTCACGTGCCAGTCACGTGCTATTGATTGAGAAAGGAGAGCCCGGTTTTATAGATCTAAGCTGCAAGAATTGGTCACTTTCCTAATGAGATTCGGATTTAAGATGATACATGAGGTAATCCTGTGCAATACTTCACTTTCATTATGTTCATACCTGCCACTCCACCCAGGAATAGGCCTACAAATATAATGTCTGGAACACACACACAGCCCATAGCCTTATCAATCATACCTAATGAATAACTGTTGGCTTGCCCATATCAAAACAACAATGGGTACATTATAAGCATCCAAAGCACCATACTGTAAGGCACTGCGTATAGGCCTCCCCCACATTGTCAAGTGGGCGCATTCATTGCTGATTCTGGTACCTGGTACTGCCGAGATAAAGGGCTGACCCTATGAGCCATTCCTAAGAGACCATTTAAGAAAAGTGTGGCTTACAGGAGCACCAGTAGTTCAGGGTGCAATTTATATGGTCGATTTATCTAAATAGACTGTAAAAAAGAATAGGGACATTTTAAACCCCTGGTAAGTCTTAGAGCAAAGCCATGAAGTCAGAAGCTGCTCATATACATCTGCAGCTTATATGATTGGTTTAAGTTACTTATGGATCCACTATGAAAAGTGTATCAGAGGAAGTCAGCCTTCAATTCCCAATGTTATTTGGTTAACAATTAGGTTACCTTTCATTATCATGAAGAGCTTTGTCAAGCTAAGCCAATCCCGATTCAATGTCCACTTTCCCTCTACTACTTAGTGTTGTACAGAGCCCATCCTGAGTAGCGTTCACTTTCTTTCTCTATTCTACTCAATATTGTACAGAGCCCGCCCTGAGTCAATGTCCACTTTCTCTGTACTACTCAGTGTTGTACAGAGCCCATCCTGAATCAAGGTTCACTTTCCATATACTATCAATTTTTGTACGGAGCCTGTACCTCTGACTTAAGCAATGTTAACTTTCCCTATACCACTCAGTGTTGTGCAGAGGCCATGGCAGTAACCACAAACGTGTTGTACAACTTAAAGCTAGTCTTGTAGCCTATTGAAGATTGGGATGAATGTTTAGATGGAATCTACGTCATTAAACTTGGTGCAAAGCCAAATACCCATCGCCAAATTTGGTATGCATACCTCTGACTAAAATCTGTTTTATATGTTGACTTTGCAGCATATCAGTTATTTAATATCATAAATAGTCATAAAAGAGGTTTTATTGACTTGTTTAGCTGCAGCTCTGGTCCCTCCTACCACCTAAGACACAGCTAATTTTAAATCCAATGGAAACCGGCATGGGTTTAGAATTTTGGTGTTGGGAATTTTATCAATGGCCATTCTATGTTTCCCCTGAGAGAAAGCAGGTTCAAATCTTAGGGCCTTGGAGTTTGATAGCTGTTGATAGATTTATTTAGAAGTTGATTTGTACTGAAAATCATATCAAATTGATCAAATTGTTCTAAACATCACTTTGACATACATCTCTGTATAGCCTAGTTGCCACCTATGATGGATAATGTATACGGACTTAGCGGGATTGATTATCAGCCAATGAAATAATACTAGCCATTCAGTCCGGTCCTCTCGGGGGGGGGGGCAGTGGTACCCATCAGATAACTATTATCAGTGATAAGAGCTGGGAACCAGCTGCGCCCATTTGACAATGCACTCCCTCTGTATAATGGGTTAGACACCTAATGTCCCGTTACGGGTAATTAGAAAAGAAAATGATCTTAAAGGTTTGGAAACGCTTTAAAAGGTTTGGGTAAAATATTAGACTGCAAATAAAGAGATTTCTGTAATACATTCAAAAACGTTTTGAAACCTTTTCATTCTTTCAGTCAGGATTATGGGGTTTTTTTTATGAACATGTTCAACTCAAAACGCTTTAGTGCACACTTTGACTTTCATCACATTTAAAACAAATGTCAGCAAAATGTGTAAACCTTTAAATAACGTCACTCACCAATAAATGATAGCTTCCTCAGAAGCTGCTACCCCTAAAATGTATAACACAATACCCCCCTACGAGTTGCACCCCACATATAAGGCGCACCCAGACTATATGGATATGATATATGGGTAATACCTACCACCATACCCCACCTTGAAGCACCAAACTGCCTCTATAACCAGTCCAATGATAGCCACAACTGCTGTTATAAGCCTTACAGTCCAATGACCTGCCAATGTGGGCAGTCACAACTAATGATCTAAGCCATGTAACATCCAACTCTCCAATGACCAGCCCACTGTGGGTAGTCATAACTGCTGTCCTAAGCCTTGTAACCCCCGACCGCTCAGATACCCAGCCTGCCGGTAGTAACAACTGATGCTCTTAAAGTCTTATATGGCATAACGCCTAAATAACCACCCTACTGATTGTCACAACTGCTGCTCCAAGTCTTACAACACCCAATGTCTCTAATGACCAATCTACTGCGGGTAGTCACTACAGCTGCTCTAAGCCTTATACCATCCAACTTCAGCAATGACCAGCCCACTGTGGGCAGTGACAACTGCTGCTCCAAGTCTTACAACACCCAACTGCTCAAATAACCGGTCTGCTGTTAGTCAGAGCTGCTGCTCTAAGCTGCTCCAACAAAACGTGAGCAGAATACGCCGCCAAAAAAAAACACTTCCCATAAAATATTCAACTGTGTTCGAGGCGGCCTGCAATAGGATAGAGGCCGTTTAAAGTCCGTAGGCTGTGTATTACTATCGGAAACATTTACAAACCTATGACTAATTGTGTGCCTTTGGAGCTGTGGTGGGAATGGGGAAGCTTTATGTTGGGGTTTCCCATTGACTGTTATTGTTGAAATATGGGGTGGGATAGCTGTATGCGAATGACATTGATGAGCAGCAATTAAAAGCCTAATGGCTGAATGATGCCTCAAAAGGTCCATTGATCATTATGATACACCGATACCGCCCTGGTGAGTAGCACGCAGGTGTATTTTCTTGTTATCAAAGCACTGTGCAGACCCCAAAGGTTTGCAGGCTGTGTCATCCTGTAACGACTGTGACTAATATTGTCCGAACAGGACATGATTCTAACCCACGCTTTTTGTTGGGTTTTTATATCACGATTGAATATGGATATTCCCTTTCATATCAATGGCATACTCCAATATCACCTTTCTTTTATAATCTTTATTCCGTGTTACGATAAAGGCATATATACTTTATCAATTCTTTTCATTTAGATAAGGGCCAAAAATGTTTAAGAAGCTGCTTTTCAATGCTACCACGACTTCAACTTTGTGGAAGCAAGGCAGGGGGGGGGTTAAACTCAATAAATCACCGACAATGGCTTAATAAAGGTTAAAAGATTATAGGATTACTTCTACTTGGGGCCAGGACCTAGGACTCAAGCAATTTTCTACCCATTACCTTAATTTCTTTCTCTAATATGAGTTTCCTCTGTTTCAGTGGCATATAATCATAATTATTAATGGTGTCTTTGAAAAGGAGTACGAAGAAATGGTCCATGATTATGTTTTAAAACACATTATTTAAGTGCTCTAATGTCTTTAGTACACCCATGAAAACAAGATACATAGATGTCTGTGACGCCACGTTCCAATGAAAACAATATTTAGTTATTTGCTGACCTGCCTTTTGTTAACATGTTTGTCAAGACAGTAACAGCATATCTGTTATGTTCCTGATTCCTGAAGCACAGCCCTCCCCAATCTCGCCTAGTCTTTTCAGGTGATCTCATCACGAATATCAAATCAACAATTCATTCCGTATAGATTTCCCTCCGCCCACCAGTCGGCTTCCAATTACTCAGAGACAACGTCAACTCCCCCTCCCCCCATCCTGTACCTCCCCCCCCCCCAAAGGACGTCATCTCAATCATCATCAACCACAAGGTCATTTATGCCCTTATCTCCCGGGTCCTACAGATGCCCGTTGGAACTCTCCTGCTGCCCCCAGGGGGAGGAGAGAACATTGCTGCTGCTGACGCTGGTCGGTGTGTTTTGTCCTACGTCTGCTGCCGCTGCAGTAGCGGCAAAATATCAGCAGGAACACCAGTAGGGGTGGGTGGATGAAAAGCGCGGCAAAACTGAGTGGATGTCGTCTGCCGGCTGATTTGTCTTGATTCTCTATTGGACGGCCATCTTGAGTGGCCTCTGTGTTGGTGCTGGGGGTGGAGAGGTGGTAGATGTAGGTGGGCGGAGATTGAGGACGTTCTGTACTTTATTACACAGGATGCCAACGCACTTACCTTTCAAATCATGGTGAATCTTTTATATTCCATATAGCATAGGTATTTTACGGTCAATAGATCTACTTTGATCCCATATGACAGGTCTTTCTAAGATAATGTAGTCTAGTCCTATAAGAAAGCTCACATAGCTCTTATACAGAGCAGTCATAGGCAATGCCTCTCTGGCTAGGAAATAGAAGGAGTCTAGACAGATAGGGGTCATTATGACACCTTTTGCTTTTAAAAGAAAGGCTCCCATGGCATTATCTTGATTCCATTTCCCATATCGATTTTAAGATAAGCCCATGCCACCCTGTTGATCATTTTAAGGGTTTAGACTTATGGTCTAATAATAGAGTACCGCTGCTTGCTTTAATAACCCAGAAGGGCCGCTGATGCCGGAGTGAATCATACCCATTGGTTGGCATGATGCACCAATGAAATCATTTCAAACGGACTTCATGCCAATGGGCATGATGCACTCTGGCATCGGCCCTGGCGAGGTACTTGACAGGGCTACATTCATGCATCATTACGACCAATGAGCCTTATAGTATCTGTAAGCTGTTATAGCATGTTGTGAAATAAGCTCAACCTTTGAGCAGGAGATGGGTAGGAGAGTCTCTGCAGGCATACACAGACAGCGCCCACCGTGCTCCTACTTCTATTACCGCGTCCATCGGTTTCTCTCATCACCCACTCCTTTAACTGCGTCATTCACGCTGATGGAACGCTGGCAGAACGCAGGCAGAGACGCTACGTCTTAAAGGGGGAGAGTTAGAGCAGACTGCTGGCGGCGGGGCCGCTGGATACACCAGGCACAGGGGTACTGCCATGTTGGACTTAACCTGTTAACACATCTCTGTACTCTACCACAGACAACATACACCACTGCCCACTGGACCCATCACCACTCTAATGGTGTCATTATGTTATAATCACCATATAGCATATATTATATATCCTATATTATTAGGTACATTCTAAGGGTATCGCTGGAATTCCACGACAGTTATATGTTATGACTCAGAGGGACAACACGCCAGTACATAAGTGAAAAAGATATATAGGTAGCCTGAAGCTTGTGGTGGCAAGCCGTGTTCAAACTGGTAAGTCTACAAATAGCAGGGACAATAAGACTTATTACTGCAGCTGCCATTGCTGCTGCCTCTGCTGAGCAACTACCTCTGCCATGGCATTCATTGATGGTGACCCAATTTGTGAGGAGCAATATCTGAAGGCAATGAGCAGCTGTGAGTTGGAGCAGTAGCTATTGGTATTATTGGTGTTATTGAGGTGCTCCTTCTGCCGCTGCTGGTGGAGGTGGTGCTGATATTGGAGGTTGCAGTCTTATAAAACACATATACACACAACCCACCTGCACAGGGCAGACTCCCTACTATCTACAACAGGAGCCAGTCACCAGTGGACTTTCCACCTATCCACCCACTCACTTACTTACTCACCCTCCCAATCATCCCGCATCCCGCCAGCAGCAGAGGACTAATTCCTCACCCACCCCTCACCACTGCAACAGCAACAGCACACAAATATCACTGCCAATAGATATTTCACAGCGCGCTGTGGCATTGAGTCGTACCACCACTACTGGGTGGATATCAGGCTGGCGGGTGGGTGGTGGTGGACAGTGGTTCTGTCAGTGGGTTAGCAGGAGTAGGAGTAGTATTTGGAATATGGCTGCCTCCTCCCCTCCCATGAGCTGCTCCCACACAGGCTACAACCCCCCACAGGACGGGTGAGTAACTCAAAGCGGTAGGAGAAGGAGGAACTGCATCCGGTACCGGTAGGAGCGGCATTGGTGGTAAACACAGGTACGGGCTGCAGATGCTGACCGGCAGCGGGACCTGCAGTAGGGATTGAAGGAGGGGGAGTTTCTGGAACAGTGAGCAGCAGTTCAGTGCTGGAGCAGGACACAGTTACCGGTGAGCAGCTCACTTTGGGAGCATTAGCAGAGGAGCTGAGTAGCAGCAATAGGAGTTATTACCACTGTAGCAGCCCTCAGAGGAAGATGGAGGAGGAGTTGGTTAGTTCTGTGAACCACCAGCAGGGCCATCAGTACAATCAGCAGCATCATAAGAAGCAGTGGCAGAGAGCAGGAGCAGGAGGAGGAGGGGGTGAGCAGCTCACAAAGAGGTCTGGTTACCATGGTGAGCAACTCAATGTGGACTATAGCAGTGGTGATATTGACGCCGGAGGAGGCATGAGAAAGGTAACTAGTGGCGCTACCGATTGCCCCCTTAAGAGCGGCATGAACGGTAATAGTATCAACATCAGCAGCGGCAGCGGCATGAACAGTATCTGTATCAACAATGGTATCAGGAGCACGAGGCAGGCTACTCGACGTATGGCAGATATGGTAACCATGACTAAGGCGGTTACCAGGACAACTGTTAACCATGGTACTGACAACAGGAGAATTATAGGGGTTGAGACACAGGAAGAAGGAGAGGATCAGGAGGAGACCAGACATCACGATGACCAAAGCAGTAGCAGCAGCGGCAGCAGATCTAGTCGTCATAATGGACGCCATTCAAATCATACTTGTGGCAGCCGGGAGCGCCTATGCTGCACGCCCGAGGCACGGGCCGGGGACGTGGCATTTGAGGAACAGAGTGTTGAGCGAGTTGCTTCTCCACAGGGTGAAGTGGTGGGAGCAGCTCGGTGTGCGGGAGAGCAGGTTGTTAAAGCCACAGTCCGAGCTGCTCACCAACTGCTCAATGTAAGGACTAATGGAGCAACAACTCACAGTGACCCCCATTGTGCTACACAGACTTCAGACACGCATACTGCAACTAACCAGCTTGTTTTGTCTGGGGCAGAGGTAGACGGCAACGGTCAAGGACAGCCTTTGTCGCTGTCTATTAAGGACATAGACTCAAAGCACAAGGGCAGAATGAAGACTGTCACAAAAACTCTAGGGGGAGTTCACAGTGAGGGAGCAGCTCACTGTGATGGAGCAGCTCAGTGGAAGAGAGCAGCTCAAAGTAAGGGAGCAGATAGAAATGGATGTGCTGATATTATCACTGAGATAGGAGGATTGACTTACACCTCTCTGCAGCCCGTCATAAAGGCACCTTCTGATACAAATAGTGTTGGTACCAGTGATACCCAGACACCTATCTGTAAGATAGTTGACACATACTCACTATCTATTGATTCATTATCTGGAACAACCCATGATAACTATTCACAATACATCAATACGATCGGCCAGAGACAGGACAGTATTGATTCTCAGAGTATTGATGGCAGGTTACCTGCATTATCTGCCGATACTAATCAACCATCTGCCAAAGGGAGTGTTAGTACTGGAACTAATGGTAGCTACTGTGAACTAGTTAAAGAAACCAGCGGTGAATCTGACTCTCACTCTAGTGGCTTTAAGCCTGTTAAAGCCTCCCATGGTGAATGTGAGACAGTTAGGGATCTCAATGTTGTCCAAGATAGTGGGGGTCACATTTCCCAATCCCACAGTGCCAACACTAAGACTACTCCAAAGACATCCCCCAGTATGGGGGTTAAGTGTGGCACCTCCCCTACCCCTAATACTCAGATGCAGAGTTTAGTGGGGGTTAATGGTGGCACCCCGGCTCCCCCGTCCCCGCCTCCCAATACACAGATGGCCACCCATGTGGCCCTACCAGACAGTGCTCCGAGCCCCCTGCAGACCCTTGTAGGATCAATACTACCTGATCCACTTCAGCCTTTGCCTCCTCCCCCCACTGCTATTTCTCCTCCAGGGTGGCAGGGGGGATCAAGTGATCAGTCTGGGCTAGCTCCAGTAGTTGGTAGTTGTGATGACAGTGTGAGTGAGAGGGTCAATGCTCCAGGAGCTAGCAGCAGCAGCTGGAGGCAGAGATATGCAGTCAGCACAGGAGGAGTAGAGATGGTCAGTGTTAAAATGACCCAGTCTGGTGTTGCAAGTAGCACTGTTAATACCAGCGGGGTTAAGAAGCGCGAAGCCGCACAGCGCAACCTGGATTCTATCCTGCAGCGTATTATGACCCAGGGTAAGCGGCATGGCCAAGGTGTGGCGCAGGAGAGTAGTCCTGGGCCTAGGTCAACACCTGCCCCCCGAGGCCATCCTAATGACTATATGGGTAAGCCGGGGACATGTATGGATGTGTCTCAGGGTTATAGGGGTGTGTGGAGAGGGGATATAGCATGTACTAATCTAACTGGCATCTCTCCATTACCTGCACATAACCCTTCATGGATTTATGGAGTGAATGGTGGAGGATTCGTCCAAGATATTGCCAATGGTCTACCATCTCAAAATGGAACAGAGGAAGTGTTGGATTACTCCTTGAATGGTAGAACAAGTCAAACAAATGGGACGCCTCTTAAAGGGGTTATCGAACCCACAAAGGTGCAAACCATTGATGGAATAGTCACAGAGCATGTGCGGCGGAAGCGCAGCATCACAGGGAAGGGGGGAGGAGGTAAAAAGGCACGTGGGGCCCGCGGTAGGGGTCGTGGCGGTAGTGGTGTAAAGCAATCTGTTAATTCTAGCAGCAGTAACTCTACACCAGATCCCATGTCTAACTGTACTGTCGACACACACCATGCCCTGCCTGTAAACACCCTACCCCTACACACAGAACCTGTTAAAGCTGAATCTGTCAGACCAGAAGATAACTCTGCCTCCTCTTGTCCTCTAAGCAGAGACTCAGTCACAGTTCCCCCGGATCCCACCGGATGGCAGCACTTTGCGTCACGTCTGGAGAGAATTAACCGACTTAAAGAGGATCTCAGGCAGAAGGAGCGGGAGGTGGAACTCATCAGGAAGGCCCGGCAGGACCCAGGGCTTAAAGCCAGTCATTAACCACTGTCCACACTCCCTTTGTTGCCATTATGTTGTTGTTTTGTAGACCGCCTAAACAGGATGATCTCTGGTCCAATCGAAATACTCCAAGTGATTTAGGCCTGCCCTAGGTGATGGAGATGATAGATGCTTACTGTGTCGTGGTAATAATGTCAGTTGTACTCCTTGTATTCAACAGTGAAATCTTAAGAGAGAGAAAAGAAAATGTGCAGAAATACTGTGGAGTTCTGACAAGAAGTCCTCTGGAGGCAGCCACCTTGTCCCTGAAGTAGCTATTTGGCCTGTAGGCCCACCCTTGTGAATAGCATCACTGGACTAACTTTTCTATCAACCTTAAATTCATTCTGCAGAATATTTTCAGCATATATTGGCATCATCTCGGGGATATTGGTCAATGGATATGATAGCATGCCCCCACCCCAGTGGTGATGTCCTTTTAATCAAATCCCATAATGCTGTGCAGTCGTGGCTGCTTCCGTACATCCCGATGTGTGATATTTGTACTGAACAGCAGATGGCAGGCCTAGAGTCTAAATCAGCAGCAGGAGCCTTGTAGATAAGTGGCAACATATTGACACTATAAGAGGCTAGCCACATACCTAGTGTGTCCACCCATTTGAATTTTGCTTGGTTTTCTAAAAGTGGCAAAGCATACTGATAAGATACGTCATGAAGGTAACCTTTTCCCTGGATAACACCCACTTTCAGTGACAAGTTTGTACCCATCATATCAGCTGTTATTAGTGTATGTGGCCAGTAGGCCATTTCTTAACAGACTACGACTGCTGTCCTTTAAATCGTAGTGAGAACCTAATAATTTGGCCTTAACAGTACCATGCACTAGTAGTCCCTAATGTCTGCCCAGTATGACTGCCCTACTAAACCTTATGTAATTACTGCATAGCTGCTAATCGTAGTGAGCAGTCGTAGGGCAGTTCCTACGATAGCCTGGCTTATTCTTGGCATTTTTAAATCATAGTGGCTGTGTGCAGTCGTAGTACATTGAGAAATGGCCTCCAGACCTAGCTCCAGTCCTGTTTAGAGCCAATAAGAGCAGCATGATGCCTCACACCCTATGCCTATTTGCCGTTGTGATGCAAAAGTACAATACTATGAAATACCCACGTCAAGGAAGGGTGACTCTTTGATATATACCTTGCCTATGGTATGTGTATACATGTATATAAACAACTTACATCAGGAGATTCAAGAGAGAATTATCTTTCAAATGATGTTTATTCCATGAGAGGCCTGTCAATGAAAAATTGTTTTATCAATAGGTTAACCAAAGAAAATCCCAATCACAACTTCTCTGAAAAGTCACCCTTTCTTGTTGTATTGTTATTTCACCAGGTTCACTCTCTGGGAGTGTGGTGACCAAGTAGTTACTCGCCAATCGTCCATTCATAATGACAAAGGGCTCAGAAGGGCATTTGTTAACAGTTTTAATTAGCATCGTTAAGAAATGCCCCCTAGATTATTGAAGGGCTCTGTGGTGACTAAAATCAATGTGGATACCAGCAAGGATATATCAGCTGTCATTAGTTCCATTTTCTACCACCGCTACTGCCATCATGGTGCTGCACTGTAAAAATAAGTGTCGTTGAAATAATGGCACAATCCTCATCCCAAAGTTGTCAGAGATCCATCGTTACTTTCAAAGAGATTCCTGATACCACTGTGCATACCACTCACTGGAGGGTATTGCCAAAAATGAAACGAGAACCAAGAAAGAAAACGTGCACATTTTTGTCTTGCTAAATGATTGGTTGGATAATCGTTTAGAGAACACGTGCACGTTTTCTACATCTCAAAAATAGTTTTACATAGATTCTGCTTTAATTTTTTGTCAATACTATGAAAACAAGTTAGGCCATACACGTTTTCCTTAGCACTCTCTGAAATTCTCGTTTTCTTTTGGCAAGACCCTCCAGGTAGATTCAACAGTTATTTTGTTACAGTGTGGTGCCTACAGAAACCCCTGAACCTGCAGTGTGTTATAGCTGTTACTGTTACTACCTAAATATGGGTTTTTCTGTGGATCTTCAATGAACACCTTAAGTATGTAGGTTTCTAGAGTCCTTTAACCCTTTAAGGGTCATAAGGTATTCATGCATCATGCTGCCTACATCGAGTTGATGCACTCCTGGAGGGAGTGTATCAATCCTGTAGGATCGGCTGCATTTGTGCATCACGATACCAATGGGAGTGATGCATTTATTGGCCATAAATGTGTTAGAGCCATGGGCGTCAACTGGTTACCTGTCTGAGTGTGAAGGTGTTTTCCATGTGTAATAAGAAGGGTGAGACAGTAAAGGACAGTTGCTGCCCTCTGTCAGATGCCCTGTGAACTATTTCCTATACATAGACCTTGATTACAGAGGTGAGTAGGGACTTTGGCAAAGTCCCACTTCACCTCCGTAATCAAGGTCTATGCATAACAAATAGAACCAACAGAGGCAGCAAAAGTGCTTTACTGTCTCACCCTTATATTATAGTATTCCAAGGTAGCACCATTGCTGGAGCTTGTTGCCAGCGAGTTCTACTGATAAGACCTATCAGATGGGTACCAGTTGCCCCCAAGAGGGCCGCAGTGAATGGTTGGGATTGTCTCATTGGCTAATAAATAATCCTGCTAAGTCTGTATATATAGATAACACCTATGCCGACTCAACCTGGCAACCAGTCCACGCTCGTGGTTAGAGCAGTATATTACAACATTTCCGAGGAGATGGGTGCAACCGCTCCACAAGCAAGATATGATAATCGATATCCCCATGTGTATGCTCCTTGATGGCCTTATCAGCTTATCACTTTATGCTCTGGTACAATTATAATCCTGCAGCGCCTGCCACTACCCTGGTATTGGATTACAATCAAATGTTAACCCTTCAAAGGTCACTAATGCAGAAGTGAATCGTGCCCATTGGTCATCATGATGTACCAATGGTGAGCGTATCCCCCAGGACTGTATCAACCCCATAGCGTCAGCATGAATGTAGCCCTGGCGAGTTATTCACCAAGGCTGCATTCATGGATCATGGACATCAATGCATCAATGTACTAGTGGCCCTTACAATGTTGAGATGTAATGGTATTACAGAAGCTTGTATGTGTCTGCACTGCTGCTGTTCTTGTCACTGTAATAAAACACGCACTTTACGTTGTTTTCTATCATGGTATTTTCATGGTGTTTTAATTGGCCTCCTGTGACCTTAACATCACATTCACACATATAAAAATTTATTTCAATGTGAATTCAACAGCTCCTAGGTTTGACAAAATAAATCGATGAATCTAAGGCCCATTAGATAACAATAACCTCTCTTATTTCAAGACCTATTAGGCTCCCCCTGCACCGTCCAAAATTTGCATAGAAACAGGGTCTATATTCACTTTAACATAGAAGAAAAATGATAACAAGTCTGTCAAATATGGAATGTTTGAAAATGATTAAGTGATCACTGGCGTTGTAATGTTGTCCATTAGGTGGCACAGTTCAACTGTCATGATGATTTTCAAAAGATAATTACCACCTCAATTGATCCAAAATCATGTTATGAAATGAAACCAAAGCTCCCATTGCCAATTTCCTGATCAACTGGCAGAAGACCCTTTACTGTAGCAAAGACATATTTGATGAAATTCAAATAAAGATATTGAACTTTGGGCTCTTTGGTAGGCATAGGCGAGCAATATGAGAGCCTACGGTTTTGATTGGTCATAATGCACCCCTTATTGTTTTTATCATTTCTTTGAGCGGAATTCTATTTGTTTGTCATGCTAGATGGTGCTATTATTATTTTAGATAAGAAGTAAGGCCTCCCAAATAAAACCACTATTGACACGATATACAATTACTGTATCGTTTCAATAGTGCATCATCCCCGAGTGTGAAAATAATGCATGAAGCAAGACCTTCCTTCATCCACAACGTCAAAGGGACAGATCAAAGTGCACTCATTCATTTAAAGGTACATTACCAGCTGATCTTTGGTGATTTTTCAGTCTAACTTATGTACATAGACGACATGTGTATTAGCACATATGGAGAATTCGGAAGACCTTACTGCTCAGCTGATAAATGCAGCAAGAAAAGATGACTTTTCAGAGAAGTTTTGATAAAGTTTTGGAACTTTTCTTAGGGAAACCTGTTGAGAATACAAATTTTCCTTGTAAGGCCTGCCATCTAATACCAATTATTTGATAATTGTCCAGTGATTCCCTTGGTGTAAGTTGTTTACAGATGTGGTCACTAAAAGCAAAGTTATGATCATTCCACCAAAATTAACTTGAACACAACTTCATCTATGGAAACGTCACCCTTTTCTGCTGCATATAACACATGAATAACATCATCTAGAATGACAAACAAATAAAAATCGGCTTGCAGGAATAATAAAACCAGCAAGGGGTGCATTATGACCAATCAAATCACATGCCCTCACAGTGCCCTCTTAGTTTAGTGTTCATCCGAATTACATAAAACATGGCTATTCTACTATGATATAGTATGATGTCAATCGATGAGGAAAGTAATGGAAGCCTACATTTGGTTTATTTCATAAGTTGATTTTCGGTCAATTGAGGAGGTAATGTATCTTGAAGGAAAATGAGGTGCACTTATATAATGATAAATGAGTCGATAAGTGCCTACGTACAAGGCAGAACTGCCACCTTTTATTATTAAGAGGGCAGTAAGGAGGGGCCCCAGAGGTGATTTAATGCAGGGTCATTACTAATGGCTACAACTTGTTTGTCCCTCTTTAGGGGTACCTGAACGTCTGGAAAAGTAATGTTGTACTGAACAAATCATGTACAAACAATATGAAACTTGCCCCTATATATGAGTAGTACTGAAGAATAGAAAGTATAGAAAGTCACTTTCAGAATAACTCTAATAATACCCTCTCCCCCCCCCGTTCAATTATGAACTTAGCAATGTGGGGCCCAGCACAAAAGATGGTACTCATCATGAGAAACAAGAATCTGACCTTCATTTTTGATTTTGAGAACACTAACTCCCCTGTACGCCTCCTCTGAAGATGAAAAGATAAAAATATTTAATTTGTTCAATTTTAATTACAGATTTTAATCCTAAAGTGTCTAAACCATATGAAACACATATAAAAACACCTAGGGATGGTCTATAAAATTACTCCCAACCAAAATTAGCCATTTAGAGTGTTTCAAAAGAAATACAAGATGGCCGCCATAGGTGGAAAATAGCACGTTTAAGCCTATTATATGGAATGAAGTATTATCACCAATACACATTGGGAACAGTTTGTAGTGGTATCTAAACTTGGTAGGCACTAAGAAAAGACATTTTATGAAAAATCCAAGATGGCCACCATAGGCAGAAAATAACACTTATAAGCCTATTACATCAAAGGAAACATAATCACTAATCAGATACATGCTGGAAACAGTTTTATGCCTATTAGGCCACCTAATTCTGATAACTTGGATTACGGAATTTTTCACCTTCAACTTTGGTCGGGTAGAGTTAAAAAAAAGGTTCCATTCCTCACATCTCACTACTAAAACAGGGAACGTTCAACATGGGAGAAAGACAGGCAGAGAGTTCCTCCGCCTAGGGAGCACTGGGTCACCCTTAATATTTAAGAGTGGAGATGCCCAGAGAAGACAAGCCTTTCTAAATGATCACCTATAGAATAAAGCCACTAACTTGGAATTAGAAAGTACAGTCAGACCTTTATAGGCCGCCCCTTGTGGTTGATACCAAATTGATGGCAGCCCTCAAATCTGATGGACTATCAAGTCATATTTGAATTCTAATGTATTAAAGCTGTCCCTTTAAACTGGTTAAGGAAGCAATGTATCCAAAGAGTGAGGTCAAATATATAATAGAAAATGTAGAGGCAGTTGCAAATCCTCTATCCGAGGAAATGTTGGATCCAAGAAATTTACAAGGAGGTGAGGGTTCACAATCTCCTACACATATAGTTTTGTAGTTACCCTATATATAAAAAGGCATTGGTTCGTCGCTGGTTTCCACCTCATTGAAATAAGCTTTGATGCTTGCCAGGAACAGATAAACCAAAAGAGGCTACCTGCAGATATCTTCTTTTGTCAAAGTTAACTTGATTTTTGTCAAAGATTTCAAGGTTTTTAATATTTTGAGGTACCCCTATGTAAAATGATTTCCCCTCAGCAAGCCAACCATATAGATAATTCAATTCAAAGTCAAATAAAAAAAATACACTTAAGACAATAATCTCTACCTTTATTGCATAGTAACAAGGGACAGAACATTTTTGATAAATCCGCCATTTTGAAGTAATTAAATACGCCATTAGAATAAGTATTTTTGAAGTATATTGAACATGTATACTACATTATATCAATCCTATACATCCATACTATCGGTCCTAGAAAATTAGTGTTAGTAGGACATACAGTTATTGAGATATTTTACCCTAAACTTTTGAATTGGGCCCTTCCGAGAAAATCAGCTTAGAGAGTGGCGTCACTAACATGATTTGTGATGCAACATCAGGTTACTTAGCAACGTCACATTGCCTGGTAATGTCACGTCACTAGGCAACGTCAGTGGCATTGTGAAATGGGCCACATTTTGTCGTGAACATAGGCCACAGTGTGCTGTAAAGACAGGCCACAGTTTGCTGTGATAACAGGCCACAGTTTGCCGTAAAAACAGGCCACCAATTGCTGTGAAAACAGGTCGGAGTTTGCCGTGAAAACAGGCCACCTTTGCCGTAAATAGAACAGCAAAAACTGGTACTATTGCTTCAAACTCTAGTGGCGAAGCCACTAGTATATGTATAAAAAAAATGAGGTACACAGGTCTGGGACATTCAAGTGCTACCTTTCTGAGAAAATTATTTGGATTAATAAAATCATGTTAGTTTGCTAGTACAGTCAGACCTGGATAATCCCTCCCTTGATAGGCTGGCATACAAAGAGTCTTCAAGGTGCCACAGGGATGTTCTTTAGTAAGAGTAGCTAAACATACTTTAATAGTCTTTCAGTGCCTGCCTAATCTCATCTGTCTATAGCAGGAGGGATGTGACATCATCCCTATTGTATTCTAATATCTATGTACACTAGTTTTGTCGTCCATTATACAATAGATGGCAGTAGTGTTGGCCTGGCCAGTTTGGTCCTGCTACAGGTGCACCACTGGAGGAATGATTCTTAAGAAAAAGGGACATTTCCTCTACCAGATTAAGGCTTATCTCTGAGAGGTGTCTCTTTTCTTTGCATGGTATGCTGCGGCTTGGTGATTGCCATACCCTCCTAGCTGGCTATCCTTCAGGGATGCCCCCTTGTCACTAAGATTAGTAGAACTAGCATATAGGACAGCTTAGTTTGAAATTGGATGTTCTTCTAGACTCAGAGTATATGCCGCTCAAGGTCTACTGTAATGATTAAAAATAAGATCAGTGAAATAAACCATTTACCACATCAGGACTTGTAACATTTGCATCAAGCAGTGAGTGAGTAAGTGAGTGAGTAACAGATGTTTAACGCCATCTCGACAGCTAAGGTCATATTCATGGCAAGAACTACTAAACTACACATTTCACAATGGGATGTGTCAGTGCCCGCACATATGTGCACCACACACACCTTGAGGGGATAGGAAAGAAGAGATATAGACCCTTTTAAGTGGGCTAGCGAAGCCCCCATCAAGCAGTACTCGCGTATAGGACGCCTCTCTCGTATAGGACGCACCCTGAATTAGGGGTAGTCCTTTAAGACACATCTAGGGTAAATTTTTGGTCCTTTTAATACTGTTCTATAGTGTAAAATCCTTGCCTATAGGATGCACCCTGACTTGGGCCTATAGGAGGCAGATTAAGTAATTTTGGTGTATAGGCCGCGTCTTATACGCGAGGATTTACAGTACTAATTGTGAGATACAAGTCTTTTGAAAGCCTGCGTATTTCATGGTGATTATGGCAGTCCCCACTTGTTTAACCCAGGACAGGTCCCCATATCGGAGACCCATATGAAATAGCCATTAATATCTCAAGTTCAACATGATAACTGTTCACATAACTATGATGAAATCACTTTTAACACCAACTTAAAGAAAACCCTGACTACAATTACATCAGGAAAATACACTGGATTTATTACAATTAAGAGTTTATATCCCTATATGTGGGGCAGAAGTCATAAGTGTCTGAAAGATTCATCTAACATTCTAGGAGGTAAGGCTTATCTATGCTGTCTAAGTTATCATTAGGGGTAGCACATGATTCATTTTTACTATGAGTGACTATAAGTTAACATTTGCCAAAGGAATCCTTTATGAATTTTTCAAAAATGTGAACAGTAGTCACATTGATGTACACAAATTTTAATGCGAGGTCATGCATTTCTTAAACCAGTGATGATATCTTTTACTATGATGAGCCTTAAAAGGAACTTGGCCTATGGCAGCCAATATTTTCGAAAATTTTTATCTTCGGAGGGGGCGTACGGAAGGGGGGATTAGTGTTTTCAAAATCAAAAACGAAGGTCAGATTCTTGTTTCTCATGATGAGTACCATCTTTTGGGCTGGGCCCCGCAAAAACTTTGTGCTAACCACCCCTTCATAGTTCAATCTAAGGCATTGGAAAGTCAATTCCGTATTTAGTTATTTCCTTTGTATATTGGTTATTTAGCAACAGGTGGTGTACTTAGCAACAGACTCTCTCTTTAACCAGCAACTTATTACTTAGTGTGCCATCTGCTCCATTTTTATCAGTGAACAAAATACTGTTTGCCTCTGCTTGGTAAATGCCAAAAATCATAAAGAAACAACAGCATTACATTCGCATCATATTATTTGGATATTCTGCTGTTCTATGGATATCAATAACTGAGACCCTACATCCAATGATGAGCAGCGGACCCTTCATTACAATACAGCAATTAAAATACTATTTTGAAAGCAAAACTGTTCTAGAGTGGTAAAAGATTTGAATTTATCTAAGGTTTCTCCCTCACATAGATTTTCAAAAAATGTTTGTTCCATCCACACACTGCTCCCTTTAATATACCGTATTGGCCTGTATAAGCGCTGGGTATTTGAATGAGCGCTGGTCTTGAATAAGCACCAGGGTTACAGGGGTATTGAAATTTGAAAATTCATTTTGATTTAAGTCTTGGATATGCCCCGGTCTTGAATAAAGGCCGGGGGTAAAACATAGGTGAAGTCAATGAGCACCCGGGCGCTTGTACAGGCTAATATGGTACTCCCTTCTCTATACACTGGTATTCATGAACTTATGAGCTAGATCATGAGGTATAAAGCACAGAATCTCAATGTCAGTTGGTCCATCTTTTCTTGTGGAAGAAGAAGCATATTTTTGATCAGTGTGCATAAAGTCCAGCAGGTGGCAGCACTGAGTAGTCGCTCTCACCCTCTACTGCCATTCTGCCATTCCAGCTGGAATCATTCAAATGTAGATGTTATAGTGTAGATGTAGCCACTGGGCTTGTACAATCAAGTCCTTGATGACTTTATGAGTTGTTTGAATAAAAGTTCATGTTTTACATTATATGGACGTGGTATCTTTGATAAAACATCATTTTCTGGGAACCTCAGATACCCCTACAAATGAAGCTTTGGCCCTCAGTAATGGCAATGATTAAACTCCTTAAATATGGCTCTTTTGGGAGGTCTGCTGCTGCGGTATATATAGGAGAGATTTATTTATGTTTTTACTCTTAGCATGACTCAAAATTATGATAATGCGTAGCTGAACACATGCTCTATTAGCAATTTTCCCCAGTTTTGGCTCTGTATAGCTTTGAGTAATACAGTGAAAGTGGACATTGACAAAGTATGGGCTCTGCACAGCACTGATTATTAAAGGGAAAGTGGACATTGACTCAGGATGGGCTCTGTACAACACTGATTAGTATAGGAAAGTGGACATTGACTCAGGATGGGCTCTGTACAACACTAAGTAGTACAGGGAAAGTGGACATTGACTCAGGATGGGCTCTGTACAACACTGATTAGTATAGGAAAGTGGACATTGACTCAGGATGGGCTCTGTTCACCACTGATTAGTATAGGAAAGTGGACATTGACTCAGGATGGGCTCTGTACAACACTAAGTAGTACAGGGAAAGTGGACATTGACTCAGGATGGGCTCTGTACAACACTGATTAGTATAGGAAAGTGGACATTGACTCAGGATGGGCTCTGTACAACACTGATTAGTATAGGAAAGTGGACATTGACTCAGGATGGGCTCTGTTCACCACTGATTAGTATAGGAAAGTGGACATTGACTCAGGATGGGCTCTGTACAACACTAAGTAGTACAGGGAAAGTGGACATTGACTCAGGATGGGCTCTGTTCACCACTGATTAGTATAGGAAAGTGGACATTGACTCAGGATGGGCTCTGTACAACACTAAGTAGTACAGGGAAAGTGGACATTGACTCAGGATGGGCTCTGTTCACCACTGATTAGTATAGGAAAGTGGACATTGACTCAGGATGGGCTCTGTACAACACTAAGTAGTACAGGGAAAGTGGACATTGACTCAGGATGGGCTCTGTTCACCACTGATTAGTATAGGAAAGTGGACATTGACTCAGGATGGGCTCTGTACAACACTAAGTAGTACAGGAAAAGTGGACATTGACTCAGGATGGGCTCTGTACAACACTAAGTAGTACAGGGAAAGTGGACATTGACTCAGGATGGGCTCTGTACAACACTAAGTAGTACAGGGAAAGTGGACATTGACTCAGGATGGGCTCTGTACAACACTAAGTAGTACAGGGAAAGTGGACATTGACTCAGGATGGGCTCTGTTCACCACTGATTAGTATAGGAAAGTGGACATTGACTCAGGATGGGCTCTGTACAACACTAAGTAGTACAGGGAAAGTGGACATTGACTCAGGATGGGCTCTGTACAACACTAAGTAGTACAGGGAAAGTGGACATTGACTCAGGATGGGCTCTGTACACCACTGATTAGTATAGGAAAGTGGACATTGACTCAGGATGGGCTCTGTACAACACTAAGTAGTACAGGGAAAGTGGACATTGACTCAGGATGGGCTCTGTACAACACTAAGTAGTACAGGGAAAGTGGACATTGACTCAGGATGGGCTCTGTACAACACTAAGTAGTACAGGGAAAGTGGACATTGAATCAGGGTGAGCTCAGTAGTACACTCGGTAGTATAAGCAAAGTGGGCATCGACCCAGGATAGGCTCTGAGAAACATTGTGTCCTAAAGGAAAAGTGAAGTTGACTCAGGATGGGCTCTTTATATCAATGTTGAAAAAGATAAATACCCATCCCTCATGATGCAGCATTATTAGCCTTAAGCCTTTAAGACTTTTGATGTATCACACCCATCGGTCGTCATTACACACCAACAAAGGGCGGGTGACACTGCTCACCAGCACTTCATCAGACCATCACGCTGACTCTCCGAGACTGTATCAACCCCATAGGGTCAGCATGATGCATGAATATAGCCCTTGCGAGTTACTCACGAGGACTGAGTTTATCCATCAATGATCATGCTCACCAATGGGCATGAATCAATATTGCATCAGCAGCCCTTAAAGGGTTAACAGGATTGTATTTAAGCATCACAACAACCTCAAATGTCAAACCAGTCTTTCAATTCAATTGACTGTCCATATTATTGGAACTTCATTGGTATTCGTAATGAGTCAGCCCTAACTACCCGCTAACACATAATAATGATATCACAGGACATTTCTCAAAAGGAAAAAAAATAAACCAGTCCCAAACAACCTGCCTCACTGCTGCCACCTAGCTAGGTGACATGGAATTATCTCCTCAGTCAAATTGATAGCCATTTAACTAAAGACAATGGGAGAGGTTTGTAAAAGTGCCATAAGCACATTTATTTGTCAAACTAGAACGTCATTTCCGTACATTCAACACATTAAAACATCACAACTTTATGCTGCAATACTTTAAACAAATGAATCCATTTAGGGCTCGCTGCAACAAAAAATATATAGTTTCAGAATACAACAATGCAGTACTGGCGAATAGATTAACCGGCACTGCGTTGGTTAATGCTGATAACAAATGAACATTGATTAAGAGGTATTATCAATGCTTTGGTGGAATAGATCACAATTACTCAGGTTCCAATACTTTTATTGGGTGTTCAATCAAATTCACATCAACCAGAGAAGGGCACATCAGTATTTGTATTTTAAATTAACAGCCTAATCAGAGAGTGCCTCTCTAAAATAACAATAATGTCTCCAGCACACAACATCATCTAAGAACTATAATGCTATTGCACAAACAGTAATCGATATATTTTAGGGTGATACATACATACCGTAGTGGCTCGGATAGGTGCCTGGGCGATCATTGATTTCAATCACACTGTACCCCAATTGCTAATACGAGACAGGCGCCTATTTGAATACTGTTTATAGTGCTTAAGATTGATTTCTATACATACTTAGCAGGATTGCTTATAAGCCAATGAAATGATACCAGTCATTCAGTGCGGTCCTCTCGGGGGGCAGTGGCACCCATCAGATAAGTGTTATCATTGATAAGAGCTGGGAACCAGCTTCAGCAATGGCTGCACCTATTAGACAATGCGCTACCTCAGTATACCCCTGAACTTGTGGGGTTTTTTTTTTTCAAGACCGGTGCTTATTTGATACCCTGGTGTTTAAACGGGCCACTACGGTACGTGTTCTTCAGTGCCTTTATTTTGTTGCACCCTTATATCAGTCTATTACTACTCATACTACCCCGTGTATAAGGTGCGCTTTGTATGCACTAGTGTGCCTTATAGCGAGGGTTGCCGTTGTTGACAGTGCCACCAGTGGTGGATATAGAACCCTCAGTTCCTTACTCTTACCAGTAGACGATGTTGCAATCAGGGGTTTGGCCTCCTTTTGGAGGGCATTACGTCATAGGGCTGGACACACTTGCTTCTGTCCAAAATACACCCAGGGAATTGGTCATTCACCTGTAGCTGTATCCACCGGCTAGACCAGTAACTTAAGTACAAAGGACAGCATGGACAGGAACATTTTGCTTCCACTGGGTCGCTATGCTTGCAGCCCTCTGAAATTCTGCCCTAAACTTCGTGGGTAAGAGAATGGCTACACCAAACTGCTTAAAACTAAGGTCCAGCTATCAGTGCATTTTAGCATTTCCTTCAACTAAGGGTGCACCTTATATGTGGGGTGTGCCTTATATGCGAGGTAGTGAGTTTACACATGCCAGCATATGCAACAAAAATAATTTAACCAGAGGACATCATTGTAATAACTATCTTATCATAAATAAGATCTTTAACGACAGTGATAATAACCGGATCAAGACACAGCGTTCCCTTTGCCTTTTAGGTTCGACAGTGGATTGATACATGCTGATTGGTTGAGATACTCCTGGAGGGTCGGCATAATGCACCCATGAAGCGCTAGTGAATTTTCTCGCCAGAGCGTCATTGGTGCTTCATACAGAACAATACATATTATGCACCAATGCATTACGGAGTTAAATCTTTGATCCAACTACTTGGTGGGTATTTCATGTATTTATATCATATTTCTCATACTTTTCCCTTACATTTTGTATACGTAACACCCTGAACGTAGCTGCTAAACTAGAGCTAATAAACATGGCAATGAACTACAAAGAATAATCGATTGCTATCATTAGGGGTCCTGTAGACACAAGGTATAACAACAAGGTATACATACAGCAGTTGACGGTAACATTTTGAAATGTGCGTCTTTGACTAGAATACATAACGTGTAATGACTTATAGGCCTACCATAACCTAATTATCATACATACTTTTATATTTCTAAATCACAAGTCATTAACCCACTCCACAAGGGTTGCTAACATAAGTCTTTCTTCTACCATTAATCCACATCTTGCCCGTTCCTCACCACATTGCAATCTTGAATGCACCTAAGGCTTGTGGCCCAGCTGGAGGGTCTTGCCAAAAAAGAAACGTGATCCAAGAAAGAAAACGTGCACGTTTTTGTCTAGCTAAATATTTGTTTGGATAACTGTTTAAAGAAAACGTGCACATCTTTTTACATCTCAAAAAGAGTTTTCCATAAATTCTGCTGTATTCTTTTTGTCAATACTATGAAAGTGAGATAGGCCATACACGTTTTCCTCAGCACTCTTTGAAAAACTTTACAGGGGTTATCTTTTGACAAGACCCTCCAGGTCTACATTTGTGAGGCAGAAAAGTGCATCCAGTCAGGTATGAATGAATAATCCTTCCTGTGTGACTGCTCGTATTCAGGTCTTTAAGGGTGGCTAATGCATTGATGCATCATGTCGATTGGTCGTCATGATGCATGAATGCAGCCCGGCTGAGTAACTCGCCAGGGTTCCATCTAGGCTGATACACTCCTGGAGGGTCGGCTTGATGCACCATTCAAGTGCTGGTGAGCAGACTCAGCAGTCTCATTAGTGCATCATGCATCTACCAAGGGACTAAATGCATTAATGCATTAACGAATATAAATATATATATATATATATATATATATATATATATATATATATATATATATATGTGTGTGTGTGTGTGTGTGTGTGTGTGTGTGTGTGTGTTAAATGGACAAGGTGGCTTTAAAAATAACATTACCAACTGGTTGATCAATACAATGTTCAACTACCATTTGGCAATGTTGATACAGGAGCAACCCGATTTTCCTTGCGGTTTTGTGGCATGGACGTCTCATGCTATGCAGACTTCTAGATATTAAATCGTGCCATGTGGCTGACATGATCCTCCTTAACCTTGGTGCAGGGCCAGGGTCTCCAGTGCATTGTTAACTACAGTGAGTTGGTCCTGGATGTCAGCCACTGCCTTAGCCACAGCACTTGGCTTATCCAACACCTCCACCGACTGGGTAAAAGGGTCATAGCGCACGCCGAACGGACGCTGTATCAACTTTGCATAAGCTCTGCAAAAGTAAGTAAGAAGGTTTAATAGGAACAAATATGAATTGCAAAAGAAAGGTTATTTAAATTTCAACTTTTGAATTTTAGAGTATTTATATGAGGACCAACAGGGCATGATAATATAACATCAATATAAAGGCAATTAACCATTTATCGGCAGCATATTGCTTTAATTCACCATACCCGCATGCCAACATGGTTCACTAAGGCCACCCTGGTGAATAGACCAGCAGGGCACAATGTCTGACTGTATTATGACATTCTAAAAACCAATAATGACTCTTTAATTTGAGAACATTCAATTCCCAGAACATAAATTCATGTTGTAAGATTTATTCTGCTATGTCATCACTTTTCCTACAGTTACATAGTGTCAGTATGCTCATCTTCATTGCAACTCAGTGCCAGAAATGCGTCTTACTTGAATAGGCAGAAAACTTATTGCATATCATTACATTCTGAATAAGGCAGAAATAATAATATCATTACACATCATTGTATTCTGTTTAATGAGGAACATGATATATGATATAGAAAAGAAAATTGCAAATACATTACATAAGTTTGTATTAATTGCTTTAGAACATACCTTAACTTTTCTTTGGCCTCTTCAAATGAGTTAGAATAGAAGTACTGGTCCTGGAAGGTTGTGACCTGACATGTGGCCTTAGCTGTCCGCTCCGGTTCAAATGGCTCAATCTTGGCCTTTGGAGTTAGCGCAAACTGTATGGTGAAGAACACGAGAGAAAATTAATATTTAACCATTTTAGGTACTTGCTAGCACCCTCAACCGCTTTGGCCATGATTTGATGATGGATCGAATAGCTACTGCTCTTCATAGTACTAGTATCACTTAATAGGTTTGTTCTTGTATGCTTCTTTTTGTTCGTCTTATCCCATACATCTCTCTGGCATATCACTCCCTTCCTGAAATGCTCAGTAGTCGATAATGAACAATGCCCCTTCCCTACTATACACTTGAGTAAAAGGTCATATTTGCCTTTTGCCTTAGGGTGTAGACCCACCATTAACACCATATATAAAAGTACCCTGTTCATTACCTTAAGTTCGCCTACAGATGAGAGGAGTCCAGCTCCGTACACCCTCAGCTCCCCATCCTGCTTACACAGCCCAAACTCCACCGTGAAAAAGTAGCACTGGAAGAGTGAGCAGACATTTATAACGGTGAGTTTATGGGGCTTAGGCCAGACCCTGAGTTGTGACTACAATATTAAGGGGATTAGTATTGCCAAGGACTAAAACCTATGTAAATAGCACCAGTGTAGACCCACTACATAAGCACTGGTCAGTATCTAGGCACTGGTCTTGATTAAGAGTGAGGGCACACTGATATAGAATTTGAGAATTGAACTAAGTGCTGACTACCACACGTGGCTGTCTAAACGGCTGCACCCACTGCCAGTCTGTTAGTGGGCTACATCCTTTTCATTTATCAATCATTCTTATCAGTAGGGAGATAAGGCTGGTCACCAGACACTTACAGTGGCTAGCTTCTTCACCTCTTCGTCCGAGGTACCCAGCGATGCCAACCCGATCTCCTGTGAGAACTGAGCAAAACTGGGGTCCAGGAATAAGGGCATGTGGCCTAGCAACTCATGGCAACAGTCCCTGCAACAAGAATGATATTAAAGTTCAATAAAACATATAGAGGGAAACATATAATGTGTTTTGTACAAATATAGATATTGTCCACTTTCCACCTTCTATAGTAATATATGTAATCATACCCTAAAACCCTACATATAAGCCACATCTGTGGATGAGCCACACTCGAAGGTGGTGAAACCTACGTATACGCCAAGTTGTAGTAGACATCTGAAGAGGCATTGATGTATCTCAATATAAAGTGAATATATTTCTGGGAGCTGTATAGAGAATAGGTCTAACAACCCAAATCTTTTATGGCTGCCTTAGGCATACATGACTTACGATTTAGGTGTAAAGGAGGGGTCTGACTCATGCACTGTTTAGGTATACATCACTTACGGTTCGGGTGTATAGAAGGGGTGTGAGTCATGCACTGTTTAGGTATACATCGCTTATGGTTCAGGTGTATAGAAGGGAGCTGACTCATGCACTGTTTAGGTACACATGACTTACGGTTCGGGTGTATAGAAGGGGTGTGAGTCGTGCACTGTTTAGGTATACATCGCTTATGGTTCAGGTGTATAGAAGGGAGCTGACTCGTGCACTGTTTAGGTATACATCACTTACGGTTCGGGTGTATAGAAGGGATCTGACTTGTGCACTGTTTAGGTATACATCACTTACGGTTCAGGTGTATAGAAGGGGTCTAACTCGTGCACTGTTTAGGTATACATCACTTACTGTTAGGGTGAAAAGAAGGGGTGTGACTCGTGCACCATTTAGGTATACTAGACATACAGTTCCTGATTTAGGGTGGTACCACCTTAACAGAAAAGTTTGTTTTTGGGTTGCCATGGTTACCACAAAATTCCTTCATAAATACAATATTTTAAGTCCCTTTAGTCAGAAACAACCCTGAAATTCTGCCTAAAAATGACATTTTTTTGGTAATTTGGGCCTATTGAGACCATGGTCTGGTGTGCGCAGGCACAAATTGCTCAAAAAATGTCCCGTTTTAGGGTATCCATCTTCAATCGAATGTAGCGAAAAATCTGATTGCACTATGTCCTGGCAAATGTACCTCCAAGCGTGCCTCAAACCATCTATTTTATGCCAGAATATCCCACTTAAGTCTCAGGAAATTAGGGAAAGCAGTAGAAACAATAAAAATGCCCAATTATGGTCATTTTTGAAGCCGAAATGGCTCTTTTGGGCCTAAATTGGGTATAACGAGCAAATACAAGCTGTTTTGTTGCCATGGCAACCAATAACAAACAATAGAATTCTGATCAATTAGGCACCCTATCTATTGCTTGAACCCATACCTTGATATCCAGTGTCAGAGGTGACATGTACCTTGTTAAAAATGTACCCATTGCTTCAAATTTAGCTAAGAACTGGAAATTCCCCTGAGATACCCTCGATGGCCTGAACAGTAAAAAGCCAGTTTTGGGGCCTATATTCAATGAAAATCATGCGATTTTAGGGTCAAATCAAAGCAAATCTACAGTTTAACACCTCATTATCCATGTAGGAGAGGGCCTAAACACTAATAACTAATGATGATTTAAAAAAAGAATAGGGTTAAGGGAAAAAAAATGGCACAGATTTCTGCTGGTCCTTGCATAATCCCACCCCCTGTTAAGGTGGTACCACCCTAAATATGCACTGCGACCCGAAAAAATCCACTATCGCTGACGCTTGACAAAATATTTCAAATACTTAAAATTTCCTCAGAACTAAGCCAAATATACCAGATTGTAGTTTTTGAAATGGCAAAAATCATACACTAGGTCTGTCATAACAAAGTGCAATCAGATTTTTTTGCAAATCACCATGGAAACCACTGATGTGATTTTGTGGTCTGCCACCTGAGTCACTACACATCTATCATAGGTCCCTTTGATCCGCAGTAAATGATCTAAATTATTTTCATTCTTTTCCAATCTTTTTTTTAAAAAATTCTCCAAGCCTCCAGGAAAATTTTAATGCCAATATATACACAGACAGCCTGTTTAGAACCCATTTTATAGCCCTAGAAGTGAAAAATTGACTGTATTTAGTGCAGGACTTTTACCCGGAAGTGACCTGATTTAGGGTGGTACCACCGTATAGAAGGGGTCGTGCACCATTTAGGTATACAAGACTTACGGTTCAGGTGTATAGAAGGGGTCTGACTCGTGCACCATTTAGGTATACTAGACTTACGGTTCAGGTGTATAGAAGGGGTCTGACTCGTGCACCATTTAGGTATAATAGACTTACAGTTCAGGTGTATAGAAGGGGTCTGACTCGTGCACCATTTAGGTATACTATAAAATAGACTTACGGTTCAGGTGTATAGAAGGGGTCTGACTCGTGCACCATTTAGGTATACTAGACTTACAGTTCAGGTGTATAGAAGGGGTCTGACTCGTGCACCATTTAGGTATACTAGACTTACGGTTCAGGTGTATAGAAGGGGTCTGACCCGTGCACGGATTAGGTATACATGACTTACGGTTCGGGTGTATAGAAGGGGTCTGCTCCATGACGTATGTACTGGGTACAGTGAAACACGCGGAATGCCAGTCCAGCCAGGAAGTCACGTGGTGAGAGGTAACCAGCCACTGGACGCAACCGGAAACCTGTCCTCTCTGAAAGGAGGAAGGAAAACAAAGATTGAACTTGTGATATAGATCACATATGGCCCAGGGCTTCATGCAATGAATTGATTTTGCTATCTACAACCTGTGAGTACAATGTATAAGTAGAAATATGTCACTCAGTATCTCAGTTGAGCTACCCACACTGATAAGTCAAAATTAATATCTATGCAATTATTATTTGGCATAGTAGGGCCATTATCATAAAGAACCAAGGTGAGAATCTGCTATATAAGCCCTTTTTCAGTCTATTTGTACAGTGTTTTTTTAATCTTACTTAAAGCTGAAATATGATTCTTTTCTCTTAATCTCCATCACACGCTGTATCAAAATGATATACTACATTGTCTTGTACTCCTAGTATTAACGAAGATAGTGATTGTCAAGTTAAACATGCAGGTAATACCAGTACTGGGACTGAACACACACATTGCCGGACATCGCATCAATGCAAGGCCTAAACACGATCTGGTTGCAGTAAAAACAGCTAAGGGCAGTGGGTAGACAAGTGTCAGGGCCACTGTGCAGTGTTTCGTGTTTTGCCGCCTTTCTGTGTTTTATTCTGTGCTTAACCCCTACCAGCTTGTCTGAGGCCAGGGTATAGGCGTTGTACAGAAAACTTTATCCTTAGCATGCTTAGTTTATCGCTCAGTCCCCAATGTGTTATGTGTATAGCTTGGACACTGTAAATATTGCCTGCTGAAAAAAAGTGTCTCACTTGGTGATTACCCATAGGACTCCATGTGCTAATTTTATGACCCATAGACCCAATGGTTTTAAAAGGACTTGTAGTCAGTATAGCTCCCAAAAACATGACGCAAGTACAGCAGCTTTTTTCGTAGAGAAAGACATCACTCACCATAAAGGACAAAATGTTGTCTGATAGATGAGATTTGAAACTTTCCTTTGGCTTTTGAAAAATGTGTAAACTAACAGTATATCACTGAATGATTACACCGTAAAGTTGGTGATTACAAATTTGTGGATCTGGCTGAAAACCCGGCTCCAATAGCCCAGGGGATACCCTGGGCCAATTAGGGCTTAGTTAACTCTTAATAAACCATTAAGGGACATACACCGATAATAAAACCTATAGTCAGTTTTCACTATACCGGCATATTTTGACCCCAATTGTCAGATGAATGTATGCACTTGTCACATATTAGTCATAGAGATAGTGACTACTGACTATCTTTTCACCACAGAAAGTGATGATGTCACAGGTTTATGTGCACAGAAAGTAGTTAAACGCAGTCTCAAAAAGGCAAAAGGCAAGAAATAGCCTGATGTGTGACATACCTTGAAGAAATCTTGAGATGTCCTCCAACTGTGGAATGTTGTCCTCACTGCATTAAAAGAAGGGGAACAACTTTTGTGTAATTAAATCATCATATTATTGCTGTTGCTTTTTGTTTGTTGTCCTTAGCAATGCATTTTCATTATTCTATGATATTACTCAACAATGGGGAAATAATCAAATAATATTCCAATCTTTGGCTAGATTTGGAGAAATCCATGAAAATCAACTACCAGTATGTTATTTGTTTCTGTAAAATAGATATTATATGGCGTTTACAAAAAGAGAAATTTTGATTGCTGAAAGCGGTATAGAGTGTGATTTTCTTTTTGTTGATTGTCATTTTATTTTTTTTTTATTGTAAGTGTTTTTTCTATCACATTATTTGATTGCTTAGATTTTCAAGAAATTGCATGAATTTGTATAATTGTAGCCCTGGCGAGTTACTCACCATGGCTGCATGATGCATTAAGTCACAGTTATACATGATACATTAATGCATGATGTATCAGTGTGAAACTAAATGAAGGTGTGCCTATACCTGTAGCCGCAGTGTGATGTATCAGTGTGAAACTAAATGAAGGTGTGCCTATACCTGTAGCCCCAGTGTGATGTATCAGTGTGAAACTAAGTGAAGGTGTGCCTACCTGTAGCCGCAGTGTGATGTATCGGTGTGAAACTAAATGAAGGTGTGCCTATACCTGTAGCCGCAGTGTGATGTATCAGTGTGAAACTAAATGAAGTTGTGCCTATACCTGTAGCCGCAGTGTGATGTATCAGTGTGAAACTAAATGAAGGTGTGCCTACCTGTAGCCGCAGTGTGATGTATCAGTCTGAAACTAAATTAAGGTGTGCCTATACCTGTAGCCGCAGTGTGATGTATCAGTGTGAAACTAAATGAAGGTGTGCCTATACCTGTAGCCGCAGTGTGATGTATCAGTCTGAAACTAAATGAAGGTGTGCCTATACCTGTAGCCGCAGTGTGATGTATCAGTCTGAAACTAAATGAAGGTGTGCCTATACCTGTAGCCGCAGTGTGATGTATCAGTCTGAAACTAAATGAAGGTGTGCCTATACCTGTAGCCGCAGTGTGATGTATCAGTGTGAAACTAAATGAAGGTGTGCCTACCTGTAGCCGCAGTGTGATATATCAGTGTGAAACTAAATGAAGGTGTGCCTACCTGTAGCCGCAGTGTGATATATCAGTGTGAAACTAAATGAAGGTGTGCCTACCTGTAGCCGCAGTGTGATGTATCAGTGTGAAACTAAATGAAGGTGTGCCTACCTGTAGCCGCAGTGTGATGTATCAGTGTGAAACTAAATGAAGGTGTGCCTATACCTGTAGCCGCAGTGTGATATATCAGTGTGAAACTAAAAGAAGGTGTGCCTACCTGTAGCTGCAGTGTGATGTATCAGTGTGAAACTAAATGAAGGTGTGCCTACCTGTAGCCGCAGTGTGATGTATCAGTGTGAAACTAAATGAAGGTGTGCCTATACCTGTAGCCGCAGTGTGATATATCAGTGTGAAACTAAATGAAGGTGTCCCTATACCTGTAGCCGTAGTGTGATGTATCAGTGTGAAACTAAATGAAGGTGTGCCTATACCTGTAGCCGCAGTGTGATGTATCAGTGTGAAACTAAATGAAGGTGTGCCTATACCTGTAGCCGCAGTGTGATGTATCAGTGTGAAACTAAATGAAGGTGTGCCTATACCTGTAGCCGCAGTTTGATGTATCAGTGTGAAACTAAATGAAGGTGTGCCTACCTGTAGCCGCAGTGTGATGTATCAGTGTGAAACTAAATGAAGGTGTGCCTACCTGTAGCCACAGTGTTCCATGAGTAGCGGAAAGTTCTCGATGTATTCCTTACATGCATGGGTGGGGTGCATCTTACGGAGCTCCTTGAATATTGTCCCCCTATCAAAGTGGTCACCAAGAGCTACATTAGTAACATTACAGACTGACATTATTATAGGGGCTGAAATTAGTCAGTGAGTAAGGTCATTGGTCCAATAGCTATCAGTTAAAAAAGTAATTGGTGTATCATGATGACCTAAGAAGATAAACAGTGATACTATTATTTGGCCAGCCTTTAAAGGTTTTATTGTATACTTACCAGGCCTTTGTCTCCCACTCGGTATACTCCATCCTAGGGATTGGGGTACCACTAGAATAAATAGGATATGGATGAAGTATAAGTTAGATTCCAGCAAATAATTATACTGACCAACTGATTGTATCAAATATGTCTACCTTCAGCTTTAATTGGACACTTGAATCTATAGAAATCTCTGTAATTGGACACTTAAATTTATAGAGAATTATGAATTTATGATTATTATTCTTTATAAGGGATATAACATCTTTTCAAAAATTCTTCAACCTCATAGAATAACCCTACACCGTCCATTCACCCTGGTTCTCAATACAGAATACTGTGGTTCACTGTTTGGTCACTAGGAGGCTCTACTGTGTCCTGCATGTGTAGGTAGTTAGAATAATACGACCTAGGTGACAGCACTGTTGTACCAGCAACTGCAAGCTATTCGCTACCCAGTCTTGCCCAGTCAGGATTCTAGGGAATACCTCTCTCGTGTATGGGGATGATGGTCCCCATTTTCTGGGGAAGAATCCTACGTGAGATACCTGCCTACAGCAACCAGCGGAAAAAACTTCTTTTACCCACAAACGCTAGGTGCCAGAGACGACTCACGCTAGTGGTCGAGCAGGGGCCAGATTGATTCGGTACCCACAGGGCACAATAAGCATTACTCATCACTATAGGTCGCTTTGATGCATGAAGTAGCGATTGTTGACATAATGCATGAATGTAAATTTGGTGAGATACTCACCTCGCCTTCATTCCTGCATCATGGTTATAGAGATTGCCACTTAAAAAGTCAAATACATACATTGTATTCTTGGGATTCTGTTGTTTGTTTTTAATCCATAAGGTAGGTTAATTAGTGAAATAACATACTGTCTATAGTTGAGTGCAATCTCTCCAAACAGCTTTCTCCTTTTGCGATATACCTCATCTTTGAAACCCTGCAAAAAAGAAATAAAGCATGGGTGTCAAGCTATGGTTGACGGGAGACAGATTTTTCTTTGATTTAATCTTTTTACTTTTTAGCCATTCAGCAAAACGTTAGACAGGTATGTTCGCCTCTGACCCTGTTGGTACTGAACGTTGACTCAACGTGCTTTAATCGTTATTTCAACGTTGATTTAACGTTCTGTGACATGAGACACCTGAATGATTCTCCTTTGTTGCTCATCATGATAAGCCAATACAGTGTTTAACCAGTTGTTCAAAAGCTAAACATTATCTCCACACTTTTTGCAGTTTCCATGTAAACAGCATGTGTACCTTGTACCTTGGTTAAATCAGCTATCCATCAGATTTAAGTCACACTTTATAATGGCAGAATTTGATGATATATGTCCTGGATTGAAATATATGCTAGAGCAAACTTACCGGATGGTCGGCGTCAAGTTCTTCTCCGTACAACAAGACACGTTTTGACGTTATGTCAAGGTCAGAAATCTTACGGGGAAACCACGGAATTTCACCTGAAAATAAAAGAATAGAATGAACAATAGATGAACTCTGTGACAATATCAACTACAAATTGAAATTGACTGTGTCTGGTTTTATGTGTATTTTAGCTCTATAGTAACTTTGTGATTTATCTGATTTTCATTCTTATGCTTGCTGATTATAGTCTGTCGAAATGAAGACCCTTAATTGGGTGAGACGCTTTCATTCATATATGATCTGTAAATGCTCACTCCAGAATTCACATTGCCAAATCGTTAATGATCATTGAATCAATCGGTCGGTAAATTTGATTCAGAAGCAAAGTCATCTTTATGGCTATTTTCTGGGGTGGATGTATATGGAGTTCTCTAGGTTAGAGATATATATTTCCAGCTGATAATTATGGACTAACAGTAAGGCGTGCATTGTGACCCATCAAAACACACAGGCTCTCAAATTGCATGCAAAGATCTACCAAAGAGCTAACTTCAATATTTCCATTTAAATTTCATATGTAGTGATAGAGGTGTAACTCATGTGTATAGAATTGAAATATCACCCCAGACCAGCTGGTAATGTATCTTCAGGCTACCCTAGGCCCCTTGTATATGATGCGGCATTTCAGGAGGGACACGTTTACAGACTACACTGCGTTGATGCAAACTAGTGTGAGTGAGGGTGTGCCTTTAGGCAGGGTGTTTATACAATAGTACTTAATGTACAATGCCAAAATGTACAATGACAATGTACTTTGAGAGAATGGACCAGAAAAGTGAGGGGGGAGGAGGGATCTGAGGTATGTGTCAGGGCGGTGGTGCTCAGAGATAAATTACCAGCGGCAGCACCCTTTTAGTTAAATTACCAGCGGCAGCACCCTTTTAGTTAAATTGCCAGCTGCAGCACCCTTTTAGTTAAATTGCCAGCTGCAGCACCCTTTTAGTTAAATTGCCAGCTGCAGCACCCTTTTAGTTAAATTGCCAGCTGCAGCACCCTTTTAGTGAAATTACCAGCTGCAGCACCCTTTTAGTTAAATTGCCAGCTACAGCACCCTTTTAGTTAAATTGCCAGCTGCAGCACCATTTTAGTTGAATTGCCAGCTACAGTACCCTTTTAGTGAAATTACCAGCTGCAGCACCCTTTTAGTGAAATTACCAGCTGCAGCACCCTTTTAGTGAAATTACCAGCTGCAGCACCCTTTTAGTGAAATTACCAGCTGCAGCACCCTTTTAGTGAAATTACCAGCTGCAGCACCCTTTTAGTGAAATTACCAGCTGCAGCACCCTTTTAGTTAAATTACCAGCTGGAGCACCCTTTTAGTTAAATTACCAGCTGGAGCACCCTTTTAGTTAAATTACCAGCTGCAGCACCCTTTTAGTGAAATTACCAGCTGCAGCACCCTTTTAGTTAAATTGCCAGCTACAGCACCCTTTTAGTTAAATTGCCAGCTGCAGCACCCTTTTAGTTAAATTACCAGCTGCAGCACCCTTTTAGTTAAATTACCAGCTGCAGCACCCTTTTAGTGAAATTACCAGCTGCAGCACCCTTTTAGTTGAATTGCCAGCTGCAGCACCATTTTAGTTGAATTGCCAGCTGCAGTACCCTTTTATTGAAATTACCAGCTGCAGCACCCTTTTAGTTAAATTGCCAGCTGCAGCACCATTTTAGTTGAATTGCCAGCTACAGTACCCTTTTAGTGAAATTACCAGCTGCAGCACCCTTTTAGTGAAATTACCAGCTGCAGCACCCTTTTAGTTAAATTGCCAGCTACAGCACCCTTTTAGTTAAATTACCAGCTACAGCACCCTTTACCAGCTGCAGCACCCTTTTAGTTAAATTACCAGCTGCAGCACCCTTTTAGTTAAATAACCAGCTGCAGCACCCTTTTAGTTAAATTACCAGCTGCAGCACCCTTTTAGTGAAATTACCAGCTGCAGCACCCTTTTAGTTAAATTGCCAGCTACAGTACCCTTTTATTGAAATTACCAGCTGCAGCACCCTTTTAGTTAAATTGCCAGCTGCAGCACCATTTTAGTTGAATTGCCAGCTACAGTACCCTTTTAGTGAAATTACCAGCTGCAGCACCCTTTTAGTGAAATTACCAGCTGCAGCACCCTTTTAGTTAAATTACCAGCTGCAGCACCCTTTTAGTTAAATTACCAGCTGGAGCACCCTTTTAGTTAAATTACCAGCTGGAGCACCCTTTTAGTTAAATTGCCAGCTGCAGCACCATTTTAGTTGAATTGCCAGCTACAGTACCCTTTTAGTGAAATTACCAGCTGCAGCACCCTTTTAGTTAAATTACCAGCTGGAGCACCCTTTTAGTTAAATTACCAGCTGCAGCACCCTTTTAGTGAAATTACCAGCTGCAGCACCCTTTTAGTGAAATTACCAGCTGCAGCACCCTTTTAGTGAAATTACCAGCTGCAGCACCCTTTTAGTTAAATTACCAGCTGCAGCACCCTTTTAGCAGGAGAAAATTAAGCACCTGTGCTATTTTGTCACCCCGTACAGCAGCAAACAAAGGCCAAATTGCCAAAACTAAAAGTGTTGGAAAGCCAAGATAGTCTACTTTTATCATTTATTGAAATCCCCAATTTCATTTTTTGATCCATAAGCTATACATATTACCTTGCAGGGTCACCTTTTATGGTAGAATAGGAAAATCACCCCAGATCAGCTGGTAATGTATCTTCAAGCTACCCTAAGCCCCTTGTAGTCAGGATACAGCATTTTCGGAGAAGTAGGTTTACTGCCCACATAGCACTGCATTGGTGCATCATGCCAACCTTAGTCAGGGTGTGCCTTATAGGCAGGGTGTTTATAAAATAATACGTAAGTGGTCAAAATATCACCTCAGATTTCCCTTCGACACATGGTTTGTTTTATACGCGAGGTACCGATAGGCTACTATGATCATTAAGGCACTGATCATTAAGGGGAGCAATAGTATCATTTGTACTATAAGATCTACAGAGGTGACAGACCATGCCTTTATCTCTATAAGTTTAGTACTAAAGTAAAGAGCGCACATTACCGAGCTATTCAACGTTCAAATGTACTAAAACCAGAATATACCCCTATAGAATCCCTTGAGGAATTCAAACAAAAGACAATGCATGTTTCATGTAATTGTTTCAGGTGTCTCCACCATACGTTCAGTAGGCATAATAGTAGAGAGTTTATGATCAGGACGTGTACGACAACGTCTACGTCTAGAATGATAGCTTTAGATTGTAATGCATTATCAAACCCAATGATTCACTTTAAAGCCCCTCTGTGAAAAATCTCTATTTAATCTACCGTGGATCCTCGTAAAACTAAATAAAGGACCACCATGATTGTATAGCATTGTACCAGTGTAGTTTTTACAGGAAGCCCCATGTGGCAGTACGGTGGTATAAAAATGTACAAGACATCTCTGAAAATGACGACGGATCTCTGATGAGGATTGTTGCATTATTTCGACGACATTTTTTACAGTGCCCTTAAAAAGTTGATTAAAGTTCTACACTCTACCTTGAGGTGGGGAGCATGGACCGAGGAGTTTGGCGTCTGGGGAGATCTCAGTTATCCGTTTTACGACATCCTGAATTATGCCGTCATCTCCCTCAAAGTTAGCCAGAATCTCGTACTGGTCCGCGTTTTGACGAGACTTCCTAGACTCTATGTGCACCAAGGATGCCTTAATATCCTGGAAGAAATGATGTGGTCGTTAATATATGTACATTTGGGGGTCTCGACATGTCGATTTTAAGAAAAAGCCATGTCACTTAATGTTTTTTTTTCTTTTTCCATGTCCTCATCACTAAGTTCCATGTCACAAGCTGGATTTAAGAAAAGGGCACATCACCATGTCGATTTTAAGGTTCTAGACCCATACATTAGGCTGTTTGATTCTAATAACTTGGAATGCGGATCCACCACTGCAATTGGTTACAGTCAGATGTATTAAACCTTTACGGGTCGCTGATGCATGAGTGCATCATGCCCATTGGTCATCATGATGCAACAATGAAGTGCTGGCAAGTCTGCTCACCAGCGCTTCATTAGAGCATCATGCCGATCCTGCGGGAATGTAAAAGAAAATCAACCCCGTAGGGTCAGCATGATGTATGAATGTAGCCCAGGCGAGTTACTCGGCAGGGCTACATTCATACAATATGACGATAAAATGGCACGATGTATTAATACAATAGTGACACTTGAAGGTTTGATATACCATGCTCGTCTGTCGCCATGATGCATTAATGCAGTCCTTCCTACACCAGTGATAGATTCAAGTGTCAAGTAGACTGTCGCCCAGTGGGCACACAATGTTGCATCAACATTGACAACCAGTTGATGTTATGTTGATGGTGTTGATCAACCTGTTTTCAACACTTTTTCAATATTTGTATTTCAACGTTGTCAACCATCACCATTTCAACATCCAGTCAACAGTTGACATATCAATGTTGAAATATTGTTGTCAACTCAACGTTGATTCAACATTGATTTGTCAATGTTGAATCAACAATATTGATTTCAATGTTGATACAATGTTGATTCAATGTTGATATGTCAACAAAACAACTGTCAACGTTGTTTCAACATTGTTGAAACAATGTTGAGTCAACATAGAAACACAAACATTGAATCAGCGCTGATGGTTAGATGTTGAATCACAGTTGATTTTGAGTATGTTGTTTCAACTTTCAATTTCAACTCTATTTCAACCCTAAATCAATGTTGATATGCAAACATTGCAAACGTTGTTTCAACGCTGAATCAACATTGATGTGCCCAGTGGGTCGGGAGCCTTATACACGAGGTATTACAATAGTGGCATACGAAATTTTTGTAGACCTGCAATAATATGATGGACAGCCACATTGATTAACGTAGTACCTCGTGTATAAGGCGCACCCCACGTATAAGACGCACCCTGAGTTGAGTGAAAAGCTATAAGGTACACCTGGGGCTTGGTTTGAAACAGTTTAGTACTGTTCTATAGTGTTATATACTGACCTATGAGACACACCCTGAGGATAGGCAGATTCTATAAGGCACGGCAAGGGCTTATCTTCATGTATAAGAGGCACCTTAAACGCGAGGTATTATGGTATATTTAATAGTTTTCAGCGCCATAATGATAATGCCTACCTCTCTCGCATATAAGGCGCAGCTCGCCTATAAGGCGCACCCCCAACTCAGGGAGGTCTGTTTCACATATAAGGCACACCTCTGAGGGCAGATTTTTGTTAGTTTAGTACTGTTCTTTAGTAAAAATACCCCCTATAAGGCGCACCCCAAACTCAAGGCAATGTCCCTCCCACGTATAAGACTCAGCATAATTTTGTTTGGTGTATAAGACACGCCTTATACGCGAGAGATTATGGTATATCCTTTCTAGTCTACCATACTATTAATAGTTTCTATTATGTATATAGAGTCTATATATATGTGCATTCATTCTGTCTAGACAAATGTCCCACATTCAACATTATAGGGCCTACGTGTGGAACCATACCAGCATATTAAAGCTCAAAAGTAAACTATAATGTCCTTAAGATATTCATTTGTCTGTACTTGAAACTGATCTTTTTCAGGGGACGGTGGGGGAGGAAAGGAGTGGTAAGGGAGCATGTGGAATTGGGGGGGGGGGGGGTAAGCCACTAATAATACCATCCCTGCCCTTCCTTCCATCCTGTGGTGGCCACCTAGTGTGTACTAGCTATACTAGTGCCATCTTGTGGGTTGGAGGAGAAGCATTCAGGCAGCCATATTGGATTACAAGCATACAGGAGCAAACCAAATAAATATCATATTTCCAGCTCACCCTTGTCTCATTTACTGGCCTACCTCACAACCCACTCTTTCCACCTACATATTTGATAGAAGTGGCCGCTGTCCTTATATAAGTAGTTACAGCATCCTGGTCAGTATGTCTGTGAGTATTGGTGGTGGTGGTGGGGGGGGGGTGACAGAGGTGTCCCTAACGGCCTGCAGGGGGTGCCACCAGACACCAGTGATCAATAGAAGAGCTATCTTTATTTATGAAGCACCACCCATGTTAGGCTGGAAACCTACCCCTGAATTCCGCTACTCTCCCACTACATATGGCAGGTGAAGCCTTGGCCAACTTGTTGGAAACTGTTGGATGTGCATGAGTGAGAACACTCTCCCAGCAGATGTTATCACTGATAGGTTATCTGAATATGTGGGGGAGAGTGTGAAATGAGACTGAGACAGACAGAGTGCAGAATAAACATCCACTAATCACCCCACAAGATTATATTTCTTTAATCCTCCCTCTCCCCGTCTGTGACCTGACCTTGACACAGGAGGAAGTAAGGGGAGAGGGGTTGGGGGTGGAGCCCTATGCCTGTGGTAGTTATACAGGCCACAGATGCCCAGCGTACACTCGTGTTATCTGTGTGTACTGATAGGGTGGGATTAGTAGATCTATAAGGGTTGCTATAATGCCGCAGTGCATCATGCCCGTGGCTGCTACAATTAAATGCAGATACGCTACTTCATTTGCGTACCATGCTGACTCTCGGGGGGTTTCAGCCCCATGGTACCTGAATGATGCATGAATGTAGCCCTGGTGAGTTACTAGCCAGGGCTGCATTCATGCATCATGACTACCAATGGGCATGATGCATTAATGCACTCTCGGCCTCTAACTGATTAATTTGATGCATCCAAGTAACTGGTATATGTGTTCCATGGTCGTCATTAGGAGAGGTTTTTTTTGCCAGCACTGGAGTTTATTTCAGAAAGATTAACGATTTGGCCCTTATTGAGACTTTGTACAATCACAATCGTAGGATTTGTACAATTATGATTGTAGTTTTTAATTGCACAACACAAAATCATACAGATTCCTGGACAAGGCCACAGACTATCTTCGACTATAGAATAAGTAGTGCTTCATACATTTTGTAGGCATATTTGTACAATCACCTTGTACGCTTTGATTTGTACAAGACACTTGGTTATCGTCAAGAAGGCTTATTCCTTACAAGAATCTGAAAGTGGCGGTTGCAGGGCCATTTGGTGAATGTTAATCGTTCTGAAACATACACCAGTATTCGTGAATGTATTAACTTAGTTGGAACAGCATGATACATGCATGCATCCCTGGTGGGTCTACATCACAGGGCTGCATCCAGGCATCATGCCGACCAAAGGACACCACTTGATAATGTAGCCCCTTAGAGAGATAAGGTCCACGTGATGCTTGACTGCATCATGTCCATTTCCCCATTTGTTTGATATAACAACTAAGGTCAAAGATAAATACGTGTCTAATTCTAACCATTTTCAATACAGATATAGGAAAGACCATAAACTTCCTTAAGAGCAGTGAGATCATTGGATAAGACACATTTTGAATCAGAGAAATAAGGCCAAAAACAAGGTAATGCACTGCATCCCAAGATAGAGCAATGGACCATAGCCCGGGACCATAGGCTTGTTCAGTAAAAGTGTAACGTTGTAGCTTTATGTTAACTGACGTTAACCAGGTGTTCAGTGAAAGTGTAACGTTGTAGCTTCATGTTAACTGACGTTAACCAGGTGTTCAGTGAAAGTGTAACGTTGTAGCTTCATGTTAACTGACGTTAACCAGGTGTTCAGTGAAAGTGTAACGTTGTAGCTTTATGTTAACTGACGTTAACCAGGTGTTCAGTGAAAGTGTAACGTTGTAGCTTTATGTTAACTGACGTTAACCAGGTTTTCAGTAAAAGTGCAAAGTCAGATTATTACCTTAACAGACGTTAGGATGTTACCAAGTTGTTCCGTCTGGTCACTTACAGAGAACATGACGCTCTGCGCAGGTTGACTCGTCCCATTCTCAGATGGCTCCTGTAAATTTTAAAAACACATTATCTTACATAATTGTAAAATGACACTGTAATAGTTTGGTTAAAGAAACAATCTTTCAATATGCATTAAAAACAACTTAAGTGGATCCTTGACCAGTGGGGTGTTTCAGAAGCCGGACATGATAACGAACATTAAATATCTGTTTCTAAAACTGTTAGATTCTAAACTTACAACTGCAACCATTATCATCTCTCACCAGTCATATAGTTATAGACACAGTAAGGTAATGGTAATGCTTTAGAAACACATGCAGTTATAAGCCTACAATCACTATTAAAACTGCTATCATATCTCCTTATGACCGGTTGTAAACATTACCTGCTTCTGAAACACCCCACAGACATGGCCTCTACGTCTAGGCCTACAATTGGGGTGTTTCAGAAGCCGGACATGATAATGAACATTAAATATCTGTTTCTAAAACTGTTAGATTCTAAACTTACAACTGCAACCATTATCATCTCTCACCAGTCATATAGTTTTAGACACAGTAAGATAATGGTAATGCTTTAGAAACACATGCATTTATAAGCCTACAATCACTATTAAAACTGCTATCATATCTCCTTGTGACCGGTTGTAAACATTACCTGCTTCTGAAACACCCCACAGATGCCCTGTCTACATTCTGATATTTATGGTATGGAATGTTGAGGATGACCTGTACTTTCATTGGGAAACAGGAGGAAAGAGCAAATGCAACAAATTAAGAAGGTTATTGTAAACTCTAAGAAGTGACTCTATCTAGCAAGCATGTTCCCGAAAACTGAACAGTGAATCACTGCATATAATGATTGGTAATGCAGTCTGGTATTGTGGAAGTCGGTCCTCAGTGGGGTGTTTCAGAAGCCGGACATGATAATGAACATTAAATATCTGTTTCTAAAACTGCTAGATTCTAAACTTACAACTGCAACCATTATCATCTCTCGCCAGTCATATGGTTATAGACACAGTAAGATAATGGTAATGCTTTAGAAACACCAGCCTCTGACCCCCAGGCGGTATTGGAATATACCGCCTGGGCCAGCCCTGTACTTTTGATCACCATGCCCCCACTGCTCCCACCCTGCTAACTACCTGTGCATTGCAGTAAAGGGACTGGTCACAGCTGAGTGCACAATACTCCAAGAGCCAAATGAAGGGGGCTGCACTGTGCACCACCAAAGGCAATTTATTATGTCACTCTGATACCTAGGGCCTATATATGACTTTGCTAAGACACCTACAGGAAGTATTAGCATATACATTGTATTGCTCTTGGCTCCAATATATGATATTGCCTTCTTGGGCTGTCACACAGGAGGGGTGGGGGTATTTTCCAATTGTGACCAAGTGTGACAGGGTAGGTGACACATACACAAGGCCTATGCATAGATCAGACTTTTAATAGGCTATAGCTTCTTTCAGTAGTATATAGACTAAAATCTTAGGGAACATTCAACACGTCACTGTTTTTTGTCAGTTTTTAGGACACCTCACCCCAATGTCACTGTTTGTCACTGGTACCAAAAGAGCCCCCCCCCCACCCCCTTAGCAGTGATGTAATTGTTGAACATTCCCTTGAGTTATATGATTTTGTTTCTCATTTTGGCTAAATAACTTCCCTCTATTAAGCACTGTACATGGGAGTTGTTTATTGCTGAGGTGGTGTCCAAGAACCCAAGAACCCGCACTTGGCCCTTGGCCTCCCTCTGCTGAAAATGGGCGTCCAAGGCTGCCCATTTTATAGCATCAAAAGTCACAAGTAAAGACCGGTCCAGGCCCTAAGTATGGGCCTGGATTATCGAGGCTGTAGAAACACATGCAGTTATAAGCCTACAATCACTATTAAAACTGCTATCATATCTCCTTATGACCGGTTGTAAACATTACCTGCTTCTGAAACACCCCACAGATGTCTCAATCTTAGACCCAAGTTATCTGGTTTTGATTAGTTTCTACATTACTCTATAATCTTGAATCTTGAATCATTACTCTATATGTAGCCTGAATTGATTTTTGTTTATTTTGGGTGTCAATACTCAGCGGATGTCTGCCTTAGAATGCTAATAGCGGCCTATTTATATTACATATCTATACAAATATGGATACAGTCATATTCCACCGTTCTTCTACCCATGTTTTATAGGCAATCCATCAGCCCAATGAACCCTTAATGACGAGTAATATCAAGTCGATCACGGCCTGGAGCAGGAAAAACAGACCACCTCCCCCATCCCCACCCCCCATCCACCACCATTACCGTGTAACCGACCACCAGGAGGCGACAAAATCCCGCCCATTGTTGGCACAGAGTAACTTTGTATCGACTTTTAATTCTTCCCGCCATCGGCCGCCCACTGCGCATGCGCCTCAGTGAAAGTGGGGATGCTAGATCGAAAGTCGTCTGGCGAGGACGCCTTACGGAGGCCCCCTGGTGGCGCTGATCTGAGTTGACAAACCTCATTAGAATCGGCTTGGGAGGTGTTCCGTGATCGGGGCGTTGGGGGGATGGGGGGTGGGGGTGTACTCTACAATCAAAGGAATTCCATCCTCGTTTAATGCTGTATGAAGTGGTCACCTTCTTACAAATAACGGGGTGGTAGGTTGGGGCTTAAAAAAAGAGTTCAGCTTCTTCTAGTGCTACTAGCTAGGCCTATTCTAAGCAAAGAGAAATGCTTGTGCATTGCAGTAAACCTGCAATATCCTCTCATTCCGACCATCTTTGGGACAAGACAAAGGTAAGACTTTATAGCCCACACGAAATTCTACAACCACCCCCTCAAAACAGAGCTATAAACCTATGAAAACGTGGCTATTTTCCAGGAAAATATGGCCGGAAAAATACTGTCTTCATGAGGGAGGAATTGTGAATGTTGTGCCCTTTAATGTCTGTTAACCTTATTTAATCATACACACTACCCAGTTTGCTCCGGGGTTCCCCTCAATAAGATTTCTATCGATTGAAATCCACCGCCCAAATCCATCGTCTTTTAAAACTGATGGTTTAAGAGTTTAGGTAGAGTGTACAAAGTAGTTTGTATATTGTGAGGGTGGCGGGCGCTATGGGTTGTCCCGGTAGTTACATGGGCTTGGGCTAGTGGAGCGCGGGGTGGGGGGTGGGGGGCTGTTGACGTTTGGCCACCAGGCGGCGTCCTGTGAGCTTAAGTAACCGATGGCGCATGTGTGGTGACGTCTGCCGGAAGTTCAAACATCCGGGCAACAGGTCGCGGTGTTGGGACGGTGTCGCAGGAATCGATTAAGGGGGTTGGTGGGCGCGGGGGGAGGGGAACTTTGCAGTAACGGGGTAGGGCGGAGGCGAGGGGGGAGGGAAGTGAGTGGGGCAGGGACTGAGAGCTCCCATGACTGGAGGTGGGACCAGGGTTGGGTAAGGCGGGGGAGGGCGGAGAATCTACCTCTTTACATGTCGCACACTGCCATGGCAATGTGCGACATGAACATGAACCCCCCCCCCCTCCCCCACGTATGCTAAGGTGTAGCTTTATGCACGAAGCTGAGCTCTACTACATCTTATGGAACTTCCCAAAAGATGGGTGCGCATTATAGGCAGGACAAGATTACAAAAGATTACAGCTAAACTGCCCAGAAACCACCCTTGGTGCGCGTAGGAAGAAAATCTTCATTGGGTGGGGGGGGGGCACAGCATGAGCCCCACCACAACCACTTTTAACGATGACATCTATACCGGTATATACCTAAATAAAATTGTATTTTTTGTTGAATTTTAGATCTGATTTTAGGCTTAGGCCCCCATTTTTCCTATTCCATTACTATATCAATCTAATTTGAGATGCACAGGGGGGCCAGACATACTCAGATTAACAAATAGGCTTATTGAATAGAAAATCCTGCATATTGTCGATTGTAATGAAAAGATATCTAGTTTCTCATTGATGCATGTGTATGTGTAACAAATGTGCATGTGTGTGGGAGGAGGGTGGGGGGTTCTGACTAGTGTTGCAGGTTTAGGGAGGGAGCTTGGTCATTTTGTTACAAGAGGTGGGGGGGGGTAATATTTGAGCGGCACAAAGAAAAGTGAACACAAATTTAGGATGGCTCTGTACAACCACTGTCCTAAAGGGAAAGTGGATATTGACTCAGGATGGGCTATGTACAACACTGAGTAGTATAAGGAAAGTGGATATTGACTCAGGGTGGGCTCTGTACATCACTGAAAGTGGATATTGACTCAGGGTGGGCTATGTACAACACTGAGTAGTATAGGGAAAGTGGATATTGACTCAGGATGGGCAATGTACAACACTGAGTAGTATAAGGAAAGTGGATATTGACTCAGGGTGGGCTCTGTACATCACTGAAAGTGGATATTGACTCAGGGTGGGCTATGTACAACACTGAGTATCGTCATATCTCTTGTCCTTTCCTATCACAAACAGACCCTGAATTGAATAGAGTAAAACGTGAAAATATTTTGTCCAAAAGTCAGATTTGACTGAATAAGTGAAATCGTGTTCTTTCAGTCCATACTTAAGTTAGGTCACAAGGCTAACAGGGAAGGTTTTTGATTGAAAATATCAGTCGAAAATGAGTTTTCTGACTGTTTCCCATAAAGAGAGATGAAAGAGAAAACATCTATGTAAGCATGTGTGACCTTGTGTCAAATATACAGTCAATGTGACCCCCACACATACACACACTGTGGGAGTTAGATATCCCAGGGAGTGATCTATATGCTAATGTTGTCCAGCGGCCAGTTCCCATGTATAGAGGGTGTGATTTCAGTGTTTGCGTCAGTTTACGACATTGCCATCAGTTTACGACATCCTCAGTGCAAATCATTCCTACTCAGGATGGCAACTATGACTGGTCAGTCCGGACTTATCATCAGACACACACCTACCTAGCTTTGGGACAGACCTCAAGGCAAAACGTGGGAATGAGTGTTAAAGTGTGTGTCAGGGCCTGGATCTAAAATTAACAACCCTATATCTAAGCCAACCTCAATCATTTTTGTTGTTTTGTTGTGTTTTTATTTTGCATCAATATTGACAGGGCTAAGGTCAGGGTCATAATTATCAAAATAAGTCAAGTCCAGTGACAATAGTGCCATCTAATATATGGTAGGGTGAGTATCTACTCTGGACAAAACTTGTCAAAAAGGTGTCTTAAATTTCCCTCAATGTTAAACTCATTACCTCTACTGAATATTTACACAAGGAATGTGGCATTAACCTGTTAAACGATAGAAGATTGGCGCATCAGAAAACTGGGGCTTTTTAAAGAGATCAGTATGTTGACATGCGTCGGCTCTGAACAAGTGCTGATGCCCAAATGATAAAATTGCATATGCCAAAACTAGCAACATACAGGAAAAGTCTGGAATATTCACTAGATTTTATTTGGGAGTAAGTGGAGTATGTGACTGCCTCCAACAAAACACTACCACTGAATGTCTCTGAAATAAGTTGTTTTTTATATATATATATATATATATATATATATATATATATATATATATATATATATATATAAAATTAGCTGTACTACCCTGGATATGGCAACTAGATTGATCCCCTCTTTTAAAGAATTCAATAACCGAATGAAATATTTGGGAATCCTTAGGACAACAATAGCAATAACAATCACATACAATCGATTTGATCTATTATACCAGCCAAAACGTAGAAAGCTTGGTAAGAACTCTTGGATTGTCTACTTGGGCACAAGGAAAATCTCAAAATATTAAAAATATGACGTTTCTGTGAGAAAATTATGAAAAATATTGAAAAAAGATATGAAAGTTTCCTTGAAAAATTCTGAGGTCGGCCCCATTTGGCTGAGGTAGGTTGGGTGACCGGAAACTTTTTTTTGGCCTTAATGTCTTTTGTTTTTCCCCATTCTACTATTATCTATTATAATTCCTGTTATTCATTATTTTCTGCCATATTTCTTGTCGATATGAATATTCTATGCCGGTGTAGGCCTACATGTATGCTAGCAGTCATATAATTCTTGCACAGTGTGCTGTATGTAATATATAGGGTAGAATAACCTTAAGACGGCCACATACCTTGAGACGTCCAACATATTTGCAATGAAAAATAGACTTACTCCTGCATCAACATTATGAAATCGTTGATGAGCATTCAATCTACCAGTTGGTAATGCAAACCCAATGTTATTGCTATTGTAGTGGGCGTGGAAAAGCGTTCAAGCTCTGCCTGGTTTCGAACCAGGGATCTTTCATACTGCAGGCGAATGCTCTACCAGTAAGCTACAGAGCCGGCTGGTGAACACAGTTCCCCCACAACATGGTGATCGGTCGATATCTAACCAGAGCGCACAGTATCCGGCGACCCGCCCTCTGGAGGGTCGAACCTTCTGGATATTCGTGCCTCTACACTATTTTCTAGGGGTGGACATTCATAAGGTGTGTGGCCATCTTTAGCTTAATCTAGCCTAAGGGATAGGAAATCCTTTGTTCTGTGTGCCCACTGTGGTATTGTATAGATTATATGGTATGGTGTGGATTGAAATACAGGCTGAATAAGACTAGAAGCAGTCATGAGGATTGCCCCTAACATTGCAAAAGATGTACCTATAGGCTTCAGTAATAAAAGTCTTGTTTCAAATAAAAAATAAAAAAGACTAGTCAGATCCAATGACCAGACTACCCTCTAGAATGAAGGTGTGAACTAAATAGGTCTCAAGCACATGTGGCCGGTGTCTATGATCTATTCATTTAAGCGACGGCTGAAGTTACAATGAAGGACCACTATATTTTCATATCGACTTATTCTGACTGGCTTTGTAACAATTAACAAGATTAAGACTCAACACAGTCATTGTACAATTGACTAAATGCAGCAGGTGCCCCATTGTGCCAAAATCTTATTTATTTGCACAAAGGCTATCAAAATACCTCAACATGAAAATATTATGGTCTTTTCTGTTAAGCATGGAGGCTGATGGAAGCATTTTTTCTAAATAGAAGAGTCGGAGAATGTCTTCCATTATAATATCATGAAAGATCCCGCTGCAGTGTTGATTGGTATTTATTGTCAAATGAAATTATCAATAGGTCAAAAACAAAAGGAAGAATATACCTTTGTTTGTTTGCTGCATTCCAAGGTCAATTATGACGTCATACAATGCAGTAAAGAAGCCGGCTTCTCCCCCTCATGATGGTCTATATTTCAGTATGCATTTGACTGAATTGAGACTGAGATCACTCAATGGTAAAAGTGCATGGGCATACCTTACAATTTTTAAAGTTGTTTATTGGGATAATTACATTTACAGAGTAAGTGCAATTATAACCTGGTGCCCACGCATTGTGGTAACTATATCAAGCCCCCTTCACATTTCAATTCTTATTAAGACAGTCTAGGTGTACAAGCAATCAGTAATGGCCTCGTATTTGCAATTAACATCAACAGTATATCATTAATACCATATCATAAATTTCAATAAAGGTATCAGCAATCAAATTAATGATGAGATGAGATGAGGATGAGCTCTGAATATATAATCACACAAGTTATCACATGAAACAGTCTGGGTAGTCCTTCTTTATAGAATTTTTAAACTCAGATAGGGTCTCTATAACAGTATATTTTGCTTTTAGATGATTCCACCTAGTACAAGCTCTATATAAAGCGCTTCGGATTACAATAGGTTTAAGGCTATGTGGTATCAACAATCTTTTACCCTGATGGAAACGGGTGGGAATATTTCTATTGTCGACCAGGTTTTCACACTTTGACAAATAGAAGGCATAGAAAAAAGATGTTGATCTCTTCTATCAGCAAGCTCCATGCATTTACTTACATTTTTAATTTGCTCTGTTGTCATGGCTGGATTTTCCTCTAATGTAACTTTATAGACTACCCTTAATGCCCAGTTTTGTAATAATTGTAATTCTTTTGTTTCCCCTCGATAATCCCTATCCCACACAAAATCACAATAATCAAAGGCTGGTAACACTATAGACTTGAATATATCCAGAGCAGTAGAGTTATCAACATATTTTCTAATTCTTGCAAGTTGAAAAATTTTATGCCTTATATTCTGTGTGCATTTAGCTCGATGATTTATGAATTTAAGTTCAGGGTCGAGATCTATACCAAAGTATGTGAAATTATATACTCTCTCCAATACAGAGTTGTTTAACATAAATACACTATTATCATTTTGAGTACCATTATATAACATCCATTTAGTTTTCTTCTCATTAACAGTAAGTGAATTATGTAGGCATCAATTATGCACAGCCTTTATAGCATTTTCCATGTCTTGTGGGGTATTTACAGTTATAACTGCGCCATCGGCATATAAAGTGGTTACAAATAGTCCAACAGTGGGGAGGGAGTTAATATAGACAGAAAAAAGCACAGGACCTAGAACTGATCCCTGGGGGACTCCATACTTCAAATGCCTAAAGGTGGACAGTACATCATTAGCTTTGGTGTTTTGTGACCTGTTATTAAGATAATTTTCAAAAAATTTACAAGTTGGAAGGTCTAGACCTAAAGTTGACATTTTTTCCAGTAATTTAGAGTGTGAGATAGTATCAAAAGCCTTTTTGTAATTTAAATATAGACAGTATGAAGGTTTATTTAATATAATGTTATTAATTATTGTGGATAGATGTTCAGTTATAGCAGTCTGAGTGGAGTGTCCAGCTCTACACAATCAGTTTCATTCAATGATTTGTGCTCAACTCTATGGTTTTATGTGAGCCACAGTTTCACTCCATAAATTCGTATTTAGCGATAAATAGAGTTAAATTACATTATTATCAGGTTAAGAGTCGTTAAAGTGGAAACTTCACCAAATCTCCATGGTAAACTCATATTATATAGAACTAGTCAATGAATAACCATTATATGCTTTGGACATGACACCACAAGTGTTCAAAGAAAAAGAAGCATATCCCTTCAAGGACCACGCGGTGCTTGATTAGATTCTACCCTTTTGTTAGTATGATGCATGAATACAGTAGGGTAGGTTAACCCTGAGACGTCCACCCCACAAAAGGGCTATGATTTTAAATGTGGATTCTCTTATTCAACATTGCCAACTAGTTGATGAGCATTGCATATGCCAGTATAGTTAATATTGATTCAAAAGTAAAACCATGTTAATGTTCACTCAATGGTACGAACACCTCCCTCCTTATTGTTAAAAGTGACCGCTCCTTTAATAATAATGACAAGCAGACAAGGGAAAGTAAAAACTGCAGGCAACGCCTAGCCCTCATTGGATTAAACACAACATTGATCTGTGCATGTGTAATCTATGTAGCTTGGTTCCACACACGGCATCCGCTATGTAGGCACGTGACCCGCCGCACAGATCCCATATGGTAATTTTGGCGGGAAAGTTGGGCAGATTCAGCTAGGGGTATGTGGTGGAACTATATGTAGCCGACAGGGGTCTATCGGGCCGACTGAAGCAGCTCTGGGGAACTTCACAAGATCCTACGATTGAGTGCTGTTATTGTGACTAAATAGCAACCTACCTTGATTGATTGGTTGACCTTTTATTGGCTAGAAGAAAACTAAGCTTACATATGAGCATCTCTATCAGACATAAATGCTAGACATCGTCATACACACAGGAATAGTCGCAGTTGTAGCAGAATATAGGAGGACTTTGGGAGTTATATGGGTACTCTATAGCCTAGGGAGGACAACATGTTTATCTAGGCACAATACACAGTCCCAAATGCAGGGGCGATAGGTTGGCCTCCCGCCTGATACCGATCACTGTTCTAGTGGGTTATGCCCATACAATTCATACAAAGTTATCTCGAAGTTATTTTGAGGAACATGGGTGTTTGTTGGATAAGAGCGTTTGCATGATAACAGCATTTGAGAGATTAGAGCGATATTTTGTTCTTGTTGCAAATAAAATCTTTTTTTTTTTCAAACTCGACTCAAGCGGTTTAGTGGGAGTAGATAGCTGCTTTATACACACACTGCATAATCCCAGTTTGTAGCAGACATAGGATTAGGACTAGGAGGACATTTTAACCCTTTAAGGGCCGCTGATGCATTAATGCATGCTCTTTGGTCATCATGATGCATGAATGCAGCCCAGGAGAGCAACTCGCCAGGGCTGCATTCAAGCATGATGCCGACCCTATATATGGGATCGACAGATACCCGGAGGGTGGGCATGATGCTCCAATGACGCCAATCACTAGTGCACCATGCCGACCGATGGGCTTCATGCACTACTAAGGTGTCTCTATATATGGGACACGATGTCTGCTTACACCCAGTTCCCAGTTCCTATTGCAGCAGAGAGAACGAGGGTGGGACTTTGGAGGTGGGACGGGGACGTTTATGGAGATGAGACGAGCAGGAGTCACCCTAAGCCCCTATTTCAGATATCGGCGTCGGGGACGAGCACGCCATCAGACAAGCCACTGTAAAACACGCCGTCAACGCCGACGGAACGCGCCATGAACGCTCACTCCTGATCTCTCATTAAATGACGGTCGATCCTGGCATAAATAACCCGGCCTGCCTTTCTGTAGGATGGGTCAGGTTTGAGGGTGGGAGGGGGAAGGGGTAGGCAAAGGGGGGGGGGGTACCTGGGTGACAGAGAGGTGGAGGTGGACAGGCAACCTGATGTGGGGGATTTAGTGCCTGATCAACATTATTCCAACTACGCAGTTTCCGGTTGCCTTGGATTCCTGTTTTGATGTTAGTCTAATAGTGGTGAGTGACATTGCGATACGCCAATCCCGGATTTTATGCAATTCAGATTTTTCTCCATTCAAAAAATAGAAACCTGGCAGTTTCAAAGGCTCCTGTGGGTCAGCATGTGATAGCTAATCCCTGCCCAGGGGCGTGGGAAGCAGTTTCAGAGTGGGTGGGACCAGGGGGGGGGGGTCTGCAATTTTTGACCTACTTTTGCTTGACCTTTTAGTTTTGACGTTTTGAGGAGTCGGCCAAAAGTGGGACATGCCCCCCCCCTGCTTTCCACGCCCATGCTGCCATGGTTATTTGGAGACATACTAAAGATGATTTTAAACAGTATCTAAAATCTTGAAATGGGGCATTATACCGATTTAACACATAACACATAATATCTGTTCCTATTCATTTTCTATATAAAACGGCTAAAGTAGTTGCACTGTGCATCATTGATATCCATTTACGTGGTACAAGAATGTAGCACCGCCGTGACACTAAACTATAGGGCTGTATTCGTGTATTGTGATTAGGCCTAATGATTAATGTGGTATATTCAAGCACCATGCTGCCCTAAGGGAGTGGTCATTATTTATCAACAGGGGTGGGGTGGGTTTTCGTGCGGATGCGCGAAAATTTTTTACTCAACCCCCCCCCCGCACCAGAGGCGCAGAGAGTTTTTGCGCCCCTCTTTGATCTATAGTAGCGCGCGGTTTCTTTTGCTAAAAAGAGGGTAATATTTTTTAGCCCCCCCCCTCAAGAGGGGTCATCATTTTTTTTAACCCCCCCTTGAGAGGGGTCAGAATTTTTTACGCCCCCCCTCAAACCCACCACCCCCCCCTGTTGATAATAAATGACCACTCCCTAAGATAGCTAACAATAAATAGTAATATGTACATTTGGGTCACTGAATAGGAACTACTACATTCCCTTAAGGTGCTATGTATATAAGCTGAAGTTTTGATATGAACTACAAAATCAAAATGATGACTACGTTTGTGCCTTTGTATAGGAACGTAAAGCCTTTTACCTAAAGTTACATTCAGGTAGTTTCATTTTGGCAAGCAGGGAATTAAGGGGATGGGATGACCACCCCCACCCCCGTGTGAGCATTCCCAACCCAAGCGCTAATTAGCTATATCAATGTAAATATTTAATTCCACTTGACACCCATGGAGTGGTCTGTACAGTAGGTGTGACTTAGTACATTGTGTAGGTCCATATGGCGATTGGCAAAGGCTAATCATATGTGTGGATATGTCATACTAGTAATTGGCATGATCAAGTTGTCATATGAGAAATATCATATGGCTAGTGGTGTACGGAGTAAATACATCAGGCTCATAATAATAGTGTTACTTCCAGTTGTCACTGGTTTATTCAGCTTTAGGCAACATGTAAGAAATATCAATCATACAGTAGTTAGTATGTAGGTAGTTTGTACATATAGTAAACATACAGTAATTTATAAAGTACAATGTTCAGTTCCACTCCACCTGTGAGGTATTAATAATACAGTGTCCAGCATGTTTCTAGGTGGGTTCCCACACCTAGCTCCTGACCTGCTGCTTAGAGGAATAATGTAATAATGAATAACTTTACCCTCTGGTGGAAGTCTTGAAGGAGATAGCCCCTGGCCACTAATGATAGAAACCAATGCCTGTCTAGCATAGTTTCACCATAGTGTAGTGGTATAGCAGGTAGCAGGAGATGACTGGAGATGTTACCTCTAGAGCGGTTCTTGGTGATCTGCCTTCCTGGAGGTGCAGACAGGCTATTTGTAGCAAATCTTGGAAAAGCACCTCCAGACTGACTGGAGCCAGCAGCATCTGCCTAACTCTACAATTGTTTGAGGGGACTCTTTCAAGTGTCACAGGGGGACAAAGGACCCCCATGGACGCCGCTATGCCCCCCATTGTCTTGGTCGGTTCTGCATCTTCAAACCCTCATAACTCGGTCGTTTATGCGTTTATAACCGCCATTTTGCGCATGCGCGGAGTTGAATATGCCAAGTTTAAACTGCCCGCTGGATAGGCGCGTAACTCGCGCCGGTTTGTCTGTAGTGCACTCGGAGGTCGATTCAGTCTCCATGGCGTAACTTCCTTAATAATGGGAGTTCCGCCTTGATCTTGGGCTCATTTTGACCGTCTAATTATGGGCTTTCCATAACTGCTTTGATATTTGATCTAGGTCGCTCAGGAGCGACGCTAGAGCGACCGGAAGGTTATGGCGTCGTGCTTATGTAACCCATTGTTCAGTCATTAGGATGCTCAGACACTCATGACGGCGTCTGTGGTGCCCAGGCACCCCTAACGGCCGTTTGCATTCACTTACAAGTTATTAGTTTGTGCACTGAACCATGAGGTCGCACACTGAGACCCTCATTTTTATTATATTGTGCAGTGAACCATTAGGTCGGACCCTTTGATGTCATAAACTCTGTCTAACTGACTTGGTTTGGTGTGCAGTGGGGCATGAACGCTCTTATACAAAGTTTGAGCGCTCTTATAGCTCTTAGAACCAACCTATGTATTAATTTCTTAGATATTCTTTGATTAATACAAAATATGTTACAATTTATGGAATAATAAAATGGTATATGATAGAATACTCCCTCTCCCCCGAGAGAATGCGAAACTCCGTCATTTCGCCGAGGGAATGTACAATATATATATATTTTCACCTTATTTGGAGTTATATACTGTTTGTAAGAGGATTTGAAGTAATGGGGAGTGCTTCAAATGCAATTTTTGTGGTAGAGCTTTGTCAGTATAAACAATTTTCTCCTGGGTATAAGTACATTTCCGAGTTTCTATATCTTACCATACCTGAGCTTATTTGCTTATGTAACATCAATTTTGGGTACAATTTTCCATTTCTATGTACAACATACAATTTGGCAAATAGTGTGCGATTTTGGCATTGAATGTTCAATTTAGCGTGCAAATTGAACATAAATGACAATTTTAGTGTGCAAATTTACAATTTCGCGTGTAATTGCGTTCAATTGACAATTTCAGTACGCAAATATATAATTTTTGCGTACATTTGGCAATTTAAGTGTGCAAATATATAATTTTCGCGTATATTTGGCAATTTTAGTGTGCAAATATATAATTTCGCGTACATTTGGCAATTTTTAGTGTGCAAATATATAATTTCGCGTGCATTTGGCAATTTTAGTATGCAAATATATAATTTCGCGTGCATTTGGCAATTTTAGTATGCAAATATATAATTTCGCGTGTATTTGGCAATTTTTGGTGTACAAATATATAATTTTTGCGTACATTTGACAGTTTTAGTATGCCAATATATAATTTTGCGTTCAATTGATAGTTTCTGTATGTACATATATAATTTTTGCGTACAGCTTGGATACACCTCGAAATGTTGATTTCTAAAAATCTGACTTCAGTGTATGAATTGGGTACAGACATACAGTATAATGTGCAGCATATAATTCAAATGTAAATTGGATACAACTTACAATCTAGTGTGCAAACATACAATTTTAGTGTGCAAATTGGGTACAAGCGTACAATCTGGTGTGCCAACATACAATTTTAGTGTGCAAATTGGGTACAAACGTACAATCTGGTGTGCAAACATACAATTTTAGTGTGCAAATTGGGTACAAACGTACAATCTAGATTACACTATTCAATTTATGGGATTTGAGACAAATTTTTCCGAGGGCCGGAAAAACAAAGTACTTTATGTACAATAGGCTTGTTTGTCTCTGAGTTACTCATTGATTTTGCTATATGGGTGTATTAATTGGCAATTTCGGCAGTGGGCCGCTGCTTAATTGACTTTTCCCCTAGCCTTTTGAGTATGTGTCCCTGAAAGAGATTTATTTGGTGAGTATCTTAAGTAAACATGTTTTATGTCAACAATTTTTCTCAACAATTTTTTTTTTTTTTTTTTTTTTTACATTCATTTTTCCAACAATTTTCTTGGATACCTAAAGTGTGTTACTTTAAGTAAACCTTGGCATAGTATACAAGTGCTAGTGGGTACAAAAACTGTCTGAGTTATCTACCTGCATTCATGTATATTAATGTTAGATTTGTACAATTTACAATTTGTAATTTGCAATTTCGCAACTTTGCGCGTATATGCGCGCATTAATCATCGATTTTGTGAGAATACCATAGATTTTCATATTATACATCAACAAGTGGCTGTGTATGTATTTTTTTTTCTAATACTTTGATAATTTCATTGACAGTGGAGGTGTGTGTCATGTGTGAGATGTGTCATCTCAGTATCTCCTGGTGGTGGACTGGGGGCAGTCTAGGCTGTGGGCAGCCTAGGCTGTTTCCACAGTCACCGGGGAGGGCTGCTGGTTTAGAAAATTAGCAATAGTCTGCATGTTTGACCTTGCGGTCTCCTCCTGGTGTTCGTCAATAATTATATCTGTTGTATTTTCCAGTGCTGTCATGGTCACCGGGCTGGTGCCACAATCATTCTGGAGAAGCATGGAGTAGTACAGTCCTTTGTTTTTAAGGGCTGGTATAGTACTGAACCTAGTGCGCCAAGGTAGGTGTATCACCTGAGGGAGGTGATAAGCAAATTCTCCTCTCTGTGTTGTTATAACTGCTGGTCCATTCCAGGTAAATATAGCCTTAGGTAGTGGGAAGGTTTTAACCACTATATCCTTATAGGTAGGGGCAGCTGCTGATTTAATCTCATCAAATTCATGTGGTATTGGCCTCAAGGGTAGCGCGAAGTTTGAGTCTCCACAATATATTTTAAAATATATTGTGGGGTTTGTGCGCTTGGCCACATTTTTCTTGCCACAGTGTGTCTGTGCAAATTTCTTAAGGTACTTCATTATTCTGTAGGCTGAGTAGATGGTCAGGGTGAATAATATAGCAATTATCAGGGTGTGGGTTTCCTGAATTGTGAGGAAAGGGGTGTGGGTTTCCTCTGTAGGGGTTAGTTTGGTAGGATTCTTATCTGGGAGCAATTTGTGTAGGGCCAGCTCGGTGACTAGTCTGAATGCTTTGGCTGTAGGCAGGTAGGCTACAGTTCCTCCTAGTCTGTACAGTTTGAGTAGTATGTATACTATAAAAATGTGAGCTGATATCCCTAGGATGAGTCCTAAGCTTTGGAAGATTGGATGCTCTGTGACTCGACGTAGGTGTGATTCTACGTAGCGTGTTTCCATTGCCTTATCAAGGTTGGAGGCATCTTTCAATAATGTTTTGGCAAAGGGCTCTAAATTTAGTTGAGTAGTATCATCCATGATTGGATTTTCCTGTAGTTTTTCTAAGGTTCTAGAAAGGTTTACTACTGGGAAATTTGGAAGATTCTCTGTTTCATCTGGTTTGGTTTCAGAAATTTGGTTAAGTGCTGCCATGAATGGTAAATTAATTGTCTTGAGAATGTAATGAAATGATAGGGTTGAGTTACAGGGCAACCTTGTGTTTGGAAGAGAAAATTCTCCTACACTGATTGTGCACCCACAGGGTACACCTATGATTGAGTAGGACTGTGCTTTTCGAGTTTCAGACGTTTTACCATGGCAGTTGATAAAGTAATGGGGTTCATTAGTAGTGACCAGATACTCATCTTCAGAAATGGAAATAGCATGGGTGGTAGGTGCTTGCAGCGGTGAAACTGTAAACTTGCAATGTTCCTTAATCTGTTGAGCCTGGTTAGTAAAAATGGCTACAGGGCATGTAGGCCTGTGTTTATAGATTCTACCATTTACATCTCTGCATACCTTTACTGTAGTACCTTCACATGCCTGCATATCTGCTGAGTCCAATTCGATAAATAATGATTCGTCGTAAGATACTGCTAGAAACTCAGTTGTGGTTTGCAACTTGGTGACTCCTCTGGTGGGGGTCTCCTGTGTGTCTATAGGCATGGGTGATGTAATCATTTGGTACAGTTTGAAGGTTGAGGTGGTAGATTGTATTATAATGTCCAGATGAATATATATATGGTGAGCTGAGTAAGTGTATGAGGTCAGCTTCTGTGAATAATAGAAATCTAAGTCATTAATTGCGATTTGTGCTCCAGGGTGTGTAATCCTAAGTTTGTTATTAATGTCAATTAAGTATCTAGCAAGGTCTGAGGGTGGTACTATATCAGGGGTTAGGATTCCTGATGATAGCATCCTCAGGGCTGCATTTGTCCTTTGCAGTGATTGAACTGTATTCATTCTTGCTGCTATGATAATTAATGCATCATTTAATACTTGCATTTTTTCCCTTTGAGTTTTCTCGTGCCTTGAATATGAGTTAAGTGACCTGGACATGTTAGAGGCCCACAGGTTGACGGTGTCACCTATGGTGTTGATTGTGCTGTCCAGTACCTTCTTATCTTGGATGTATGCTTTAACAAACTTATCTTGTCTGTCTGTGATCTTTTCAATGAGACTAGCTGCTTCCTGATCTTGTTTAGCAAATTTTCTTAGTATTTCATCTATGTTCTTGAGCTGTCCCATTACTTGGTTTACATCTTCTACTGTGGCTAGACCTAGCACACCGCGAAACAGGGGTGCTAGAAAACCCAGTATGGCCTCTCTTTTGGCCTTGTCCAATGTGTTTATGGGGTTGGATAGGAACAATTTGATGGAGGCTAATGTTTCATTTATCTCCTTGTCTGCAATTTCCAGCAAGGTGTCAAGCTCCTTGGCTTGTTGGATAATCTGACCAGAGGTATGATCTTTTAGAGTAGGAGTGGTCAAGTGGAGTATTCTATCCCTTATGGATCCTTGGGTAACGGGTGCCCGAGGTATCTTGTAGGGGATAGCTAACAATAGTGTTGTGGTTGTATGTCCATTGACCAATGGTTGAGGGCTAGGTTTGAATACTACTCCTATGTTTTGTCTCACCACAGGTGTATAACCTGCAGTAAGTGGTTCCATAGTATATAATAACAGCATAGTTAGCAGTATGGGTGAAACTCTCAGTCTCCCCATGGTGCTTGTGTAAAGCAAGTTTGCTGTTTAAAGTCTTGTCAAATTTGTAGTGATTTGGTGCTGGTAAAGTCTAAGTGTATGGTGCAACACTTTAAATGAAGTGGTTCAAACTGTACCTTTGCAAGATTGAGCTGTCTTGGCAATATGTCCGGTGAGTCTATAGAGATTGACCAGTAAATGGTAAGGTCAGGTTGAAGGTGAAGTAGGTGTGTTCTTTATCCTAGTGCAGTCTCTCCTAATGGAGAAGTGGGCTGGCTAATTCCCAAGTGGGGTCCTGTAGACTTGAGTTCCAGACTGCAGCTGGATGAAGACTGATGGTGGGCTATGGTCCACAGTGCTTCTTATGTAGCCTACCCTACCCACATCCATTGTGGGCCTGGTATTGTTTCTCTGGAGCAGGTGCACCTAATCTCCAGTGTCTGCTACTGTGGGGCTCTATTGTATACTCTGTGTACTGGTAATTAGCTCCTCCTGTCATCCAGGACAGCCATTCATGACCGTCTAGACAGTTGTCTGAGGGTAGCTTATAAGGTCAATTGATCTCTATAGACTGCTGTGTTGGCATAGCGCGCTCTTTCATGTGGGCATTAGGCTTTAGACACTCCATTGTGTTACCCTTACTCTTCTTAGACTTCATGTCTGCTTTACTTGGAGGGTCCCAGTCTTTGACCATTCAGAGGCAATAACCTACTGATATATTTACAAATTTGATTGGCTTTATATACATATAAGTAATTCATTATCAGTCACACATGTCTTATGTGTGGATGAAGAGAATTTGTAATACACTTTGAAAATCTTATGTTCTTTTGGTATCTCAATCTGTTTTTTAATTTCTTGAAACTGCACCACACCTAGATGTTTTTCTTAGTATGTGGTGTGCAGGCCTAGGCCTGATAGGGCCTATGCCTGTGGTTTCTCTTGTAAGGGTGATATCATTTTTGTTCCTTACAATTTTGTTGTAGTATTTGGCCTCATGTGGAATAAGCCTGTGTGCAAATTCATTGTTTCTGACAGCCACAACCTTTTTCAGTCTGTCTATGTGCACTGGTCTGGCCACTAATAGATTGGTGTCCAAGTTTTTGAGTTTGGCGCTTGTCAAACTAGGTCTATCTACTACAACATATGGTCCCATAAAAAGGGGTTGAAGTTTCTTACACTCTGTGTTGGTCAGGATTCTTGGTATGTTTAGGTACACCATGTCGGTGACCTTGATTTCCTGTGGCGTAAGTTTCTTATCATATCTATCCTTCCTTTCCTTTTGTAGCTTGGCGACCCTTTCTATAGCTTTCCTCCTAGAGGTATCTTGATTTGTTATCATGTTAGCTACATGGTCTGCTACGGTGGATATGTCTTCCTGTATCCCCAGCCCTAAGTCCATTGGAGTGGCTGGGTTTCTTCCATGGAGTAGGAAGAAAGGGGTGAATCCTGTGGTTTGGGATTCAGTGTTGTTTAATGCAAAGGTTATGGGTTCAATAAATGAATCCCAATTGTTTTGGTGCTTTGAGCAGAATGCTCTGAGCGCTGTGCCTATGCTAGCATTGAATCTCTCTACAAGCCCATTTGATTGTGGCCTGTATGGTGAGGAGAATTTATGTTTGATCTTGAGGTGTTTAGTTAACTTTGTGAACTTTGCACCTGTATAACATGTCCCATTGTCTGTTTGAAGAGTGGCTGGTGTTCCATGATGACAAATTATGTTCTTGTAGAACTCTGCTGCTGTTGTTTCAGCTTTTAAGTCAGTAGTAGCCCAAGCTGTTGCATATCTGGTAGCATAATCTATGCAGACTTGTATATGTTTGTTTCCCCTGGCAGTTGTGGGAAGTGGCCCCACCGCGTCTAGGTTTAGGAACTTCATTGGTGAAGTCATGTACTCTCTCACTGTCATTGGTGTTTTGTGTGAGTGTACTTGCCTTTTTGCTGTGAGGCATGTGTGGCAGGTGGAAACATATTTTGTTGTGTCTGCTAGCATAGACTTCCAATATACCCTAGGTCGGAGTGCTGACAGCATCCTACTTGAACCAAGATGGCCGCCGGTAGGTGAGTCATGGAAATACTGTAGTGTACTTCTTACCCATTGCTGTGGTATAACAATTTGAAGTGGTACAGTATTGGTTTTTCTCCAATTTATGGGGCATATATGGACTAATGTACCATTTACCAAGGTGTATGTCTGGCCTTGGTTGATGATTCTATTTCCTTGTGCTTTTGGTGCAGGCAAGGTCCCATCCTCAAGATATTGTATGAGGGGCAATAGTTCCTTGTCCTTCCTTTGTTCCAAGCCAAGGTTCGTACCTGAGATGGATGTGTCGGGAATCTGATCCAGTAGTTGATTTATATCTAGCACATGTTGTTTTATTCTGTCTCTTTCTTTTTCTTTTTCATCGACTATTGGCCTATCTTGTGCCTTTTGTTGGGGTGTGTCACTCTTGTTTTGGTGTGTAGGCTCCTTTGGAGGGCCTATTCTCGCCTTGGTGGGAGTGGCAACCTTTTTCTTTAAAGGCACAATTTGCTTTTTGTCATTCTTCTTTGTCTCAGAGTTCTTTGACTTAGTAGATGCAGTGTCTTTTGTGACATTTTTTCTGGCAGGTGGGGTTTTGGTAGGTTTGTTTCCTGTGACCTTTTTCTCATTTAGAATAGTTTGTGATTGTGTGGGGGGTTTTGGTGTGCCCTCCTGAATCATTTCTCTAGTCCTTGAGCGTGTGGTCATAGGACACAAATGGTTTGATGTTTCCTCTCCCTGCATTGATTCAAAGAATCTGACTGATTTGGAAGTTGCTTGAGTAATAGCATATATTGTGTCTTCTGAATCTTCATCATCTGAGTCAGGTGGGGTGAAGGGTGGCTCCTTAGGAGTTGCCTTCACTATCTGATTGAGTGATGAGAATTCAATAGGCTCGAAGTCATTATCTGGAAAGAGTTGTGAGTATTCTCTCTCACAGTGGCAAAACACATAGTGTGTAGATTGCTTCAAGATACCCCTAATGGGTGTCTCTGGCCTTTCAATGGTGTTGGGTGGATCATCCCTTTTGAATGGTACTTTCTTTGTTACTTTTGCAAACTTGGTTCTACTGGCTGCTCTAACTCTCCTTGGTGGGGGTGGAGGGTTAGTCATGGGTCCAGAGTCTGGGTATTCTCTTCTAGACATAGCATCTGGAGGTATGTTATCATCACCTTTCACATGTTGGATGGTGAATGAAAATTGCTGTATGTCTAGAGCCCATCTGGCCCATCTATGTGTGAGTCCTGTATTGGTTAATAGTGGGATTAGGGCTGCATGGTCTGTGTATAATTGGAAGTGTCTAGTCTCTAGATAGTGTCTGAAGTGTAATACTCCGTACACTACTCCCAGTAGTTCTCTCTCTGTGGTATTGTAATTTCTCTCATGTTTGGAGAGGGTTCTACCTGCAAAGGCTACTGGTCTGAGCACTCCTTCATTATCTCTCTGTGAGAGTACAGCTCCTAAACTTACGTTGGAAGCATCAGTTGCCAAACTGAACTCTTTCTCATAGTTTGGATATCTGAGAAGAGCATTGGTACAGAGGGCATGCTTTAGTGTTTTGAAAGCATTATCTGCCTCTTCTGTCCAGACAAATGCTTTGAGATGTGTCTGTAGATCATACAATGGTCTAGCAATTTGGGCATAACCTTTGATAAACTTTTTGAAGTATTGGCATAGGCCTGTGAAGGATCTGACATTTTTGACTGATTTTGGTGTTGGGAAGGTTTTGATTGATTCCACCTTTGTGGGAGATGGTTGCAGTCCCTTGGGTGTGACTCTCATTCCCAAGAAGTCTATTCTGTCTATGAAGTATTCACATTTTGATTTCTTCAGTTTGAGTTTGCCAACTCTTAGGCTGTTGAACACATCTTCCAGGTCATGGAAGTGTTGTTCGATTGATGGTGATAATACCAATATGTCATCTAGGTATGGTAGGGCACATTTGTATTTGAGTTTGTTCAGAATTAATGTGACTAGATGGCAAAATCCCGCAGGTGCGGTCGCTAGACCCATCGGCATCCTTTCGTAGACATATTTTTTGTCATTTGCTATGAATGCGGTTTTATGCTGGTCCTCCTGTCTTATAGGAATTTGAAAAAATCCCTGTTGGGCATCTAGCTTACTGAATACTCTTGGTCTGAGTGACCCTATCATGTCTAGAGTGTCATCGGCCCAGGGTGTAGATAAGGCTTGATTTATCGTGTTTTGGTTCAAATAACGAAAATCTGTGACGAGCCTATGGCCTCCCGATGATTTTTGTACTAAAAAGGATCTGGAAGCCCAGGGGCCTTCAGCACATTCTCTCAGAATGCCCTGTTGTACTAGCCTTTCACACTCTTCCCCTATTGCGGCCTGTTTTTCTGGTGTTTGTCTATATGGTAGGAAATGACATGGTACTGCCTCAGGTTTTACATGTATTGAGTGTGTATACAGGTGTGTGGCACCAATGTCTCCATCCTTTCCTACAAATACATCATCATACTTGGTCAGCAGTGATCCTAATCTATCATGCTGATCTTTGGATGTGAGCACAGATTTTGGTGGAACATTCTCTTCCAATTCTGGCTCGAGGTCATGTGCCTCACTATGTATAGCAGCTATTTCAGAGAGTCTGATTGAGTTGGGTTCAGGGTCAGCATATGTGGACTCACAGTCTGAGTCTGTGTCACTGAATTGAGTTACATCCTCAGGCCGTATGGCTGAGATGGATTGATCAGTGTGTGGGGTTGTGTCTGACACCTGTTGAGGTTTTTCTAAATCAGATTCCTTGACTTCCTGAAATAGAGCTATGATGGCACCCTTTTTGATTTTATGTGGGCGCCTGCTGGTGTTGAGTAACACTAGGGGGTGTTTGTTATTTTCCCTGGGGGTTACTGCTGCCCTTTGAACTAGATATGGGGCATTGTTATTTCTTTGGAGGTTATCTACTACTCCAGTTTTGCCTTGCAGTGATTGAGTAGATGTGACCTTACCCAATACTGCAAGTTCAGAGAATGGAGGGATGGTAAAATCCCTCACTGCCCTAATGGGTTTGAGAATTTGTTCAGGATCAACATTAAATTCAATTTGAGATTTTGTAGTGCTTAAGAAATCTGTGCCGAGAACAACGGGCTGTGTGAGGTTGGGAATTACAGCAAATTGGTATTGGAATCTGACACCTTGGATTCTAAAGTTCAGCATAGCTGAATGTCTAACATGACACACCGATCCATCTGCCAAGTGGATGTTGATTTTAGATTTCCTCAGTTGGATATGGAATCTCTTTTGCAGATCCATGAGGAATGATTGTCTGACACAGGTGATAGTAGCACCTGTATCAACCAAACATTGTACATCTGAAACATCATATAGATTTGCATTGATACAGCCATTTTGAAGAAGTACAATAGAAAGCTTGGTACTCTCACCTGTATCCTTTGATGATGAATCTGGTGGGGTGATGTGTATCACTGATGGACGTCTCTGTCTGTTAGATGGTAGATTGGCACTAGCAATTGTCTCTGGTTGGATCCTTGTCGATTCTGATTGGTTGTTTGTTTTTGGGGTGTCACAGTGCACTGGCCCATCGGCACTGTGACATCCTAGTTTTCCTGGTTCTGTGGGGTGGTTGAAATGGTTGCGACCAGGAGCTTGGAGAGTTGATCCATCACTTGAGGTATTGTTTGGGGGTTACTGTGTTGGTTCCCCTGGTAGCCTCTTGTGCTAGGTTTGTGATCCTCCTGATGTGGGTTGAAACCCTGGTTATAATGACCAGAGTTGCTGTATTGTCCAGAGTTGTTAGAACTCTGGTTGCTGTAGGATCTGGAGTTGTTGGATCCCTGATTGTTGTAGGCACCGTTGTTGTTGTAGGATCCACTGTTGTAGTTCCTATGTGGACTGTGGCTCCTACTGTTGGATCCTTGATTATAGGATCCGGAGTTGTTTGAACCCTGGCTGTTGTTGTAGGAACCATTGTTGTTGTAGGATCCTATGTGGACTATGGCTCCTACTGTTGGATCCCTGATTATTATAGGATCTGCCATTACTTGGGGTTCTGTCTCTCCTATCACTGTATGAAGAGTCACCATTGTTGGAGTTGGAAGAGCTGTTGTCTTTCCTACTGTTGTGACCCCCCCGGTTGTTGCTGTTGCCCCCCCTACCTCTACCTCTATTGGATCGGTAGTTGGGGTCATAGTTATTTCCTCTGTATCTACCGGTAGGGTCTTTGGATATAGCCTTAGCTTCCTGTTGCCTTACATGGGCACTAGACATTAGGTTAACATCTTCATCTGAACTAGTGGTGATTTCCTGGACCTTTTTCTTAGTAGGCTGTGGGTTAGACTCTGCATCCCTTGTTTTCCTAGATCTTTCTTGGGTCTCAACCTCTAAGGCTAGGTCTAGGGCTTGGTTAAAAGAGTCTATTTTCTTGTTCTCAAGAGCTACAGAGATCCAGGGCCTCATGCCTTGGATGAATGTTTTAAATAAGGTGTCGTCCTTTAGGCATTGGGCATTACACGCTTTTCTGAGATACATTGCATAATCAGCTACAGGTTCATCTATCTCTTGTGCACAGAGTGCAGTCCTGGAGATAATATTGTCTTGAGTAGCAAAATACTCTTTTAGTTCATGTACTACATTGGACCATGTCAACTTATCAGGTGTGGCACTTTCCTTGAAGGTTTCAAACCAAGCCAATGCTTGTCCTTCAAGGTACTTGGGTAAATATGTTACCATGGTGTCACTGTCTGTTAATTTGTACCTGTCCTTCAGATACTCTGGGAATTTGTGATCAATAAATAGTGCTGTTGACATGAGTGGTGATGGGTGAGAAAAAGTTTTGGGTTTGGTTACCTCGTGTTGCCTGATCTTCCTGTCGTCGTGTTGTTGTCTGTCTAGGATCCTGGTCATGTTGGACATCATGGAGATCATGACATCCTCCTTGGATCCAGAGGCGGATGGTGTGACAATAGGTGTGGTGGTGGGTGTGGGAGGCTGTGAGGTCTGGGATGATACCATCTTCATGAGATCTGTGATCTGTTGTTGTGCCTGTTCTAGGGCCTTCCGATGGTCATCCAATTGTTGACTGAGGATCCTCTCCCTTTCCTTTGAGGCAAGGGCATGAGCATCTTGTTGGGCTCTGTTTGCTTCTAGGGCAGTAACTGCATCTTGGATGGTCTTCTCATAGGCCCTTATCTTCTCAGCCGCCTGATTGGGTTGAGGACCTTCATCAGCGTCGGCCATGGTGGAAGGTGTGGGATCACTGGTGTGTTGTAGGTATCACTGACATGTTGGAGATCACACTGGTATGTGGGAGATCTCACTGGTATGTGGGAGATCTCACTGATATGTGGGAGATCTCACTGTCATGTGGGAGATCTCATTGATGTATGGGAGACCTCACTGACGTGTGGGAGACCTCACTGATATGTGGGAGATCTCACTGATCGTGTGGGAGATCTCATTGATGTGTGGGAGATCTTACTGTTGTGTGAGAGATCTCACTGATCGTGTGGGAGATCTCATTGATGTGCGGGAGATCTCATTGATGTGTGGGGATCTCACTGGTGTGTGGGAGATCTCATTGATGTGTGAGAGATCTCATTGATGTGTGGGAGATCTCACTGATGTGTGGGAGATCTCGCTGATGTGTGGGAGATCTCATTGATGTGTGGGAGATCTCGTTGATGTGTGGGAGATGTCACTGATATGTGGGAGATCTCACTGATATGTGGGAGATCTCACTGATGTGTGGGAGATCTCACTGATGTGTGGGGGATCTCACTGACGTGTGGGAGACCTCACTGACGTGTGGGAGACCTCACTGACGTGTGGGAGACCTCACTGACGTGTGGGAGACCTCACTGCCGTTTGGGAGACCTCACTGACGTTTGGGAGACCTCTCTTACTGTTGTGTGAGAGATCTCATTGATGTGTGGGAGATCTCACTGATGTGTGGGAGATCTCATTGATGTGTGGGAGATCTCACTTGATGTGTGGGAGATCTCATTGATGTGTGGGGGATCTCACTGATGTGTGGGAGATCTCACTGATGTGTGGGAGATCTCACTGGTATGTGGGAGATCTCACTGGTGACCTTGGTGGGTATGGTGTCAAGGTCAAGGTCACTGGGTGGGTGGAGTGGGTCTAACTGTGTGTATGCGGTACCAGCTTTAATTTACTGTGTGCATGATTGTTCCCAGTTGCGGTACCAGCTTTAACTTACTGTGTGCATGATTGTTTTTAGTTGTGTTACCAGCTTTTAATTTTTATGAGCCTGTGAGATATGGGATCTTAGTAGGATGTTCTCCACCACTTTGTCATACTAGTAATTGGCATGATCAAGTTGTCATATGAGAAATATCATATGGCTAGTGGTGTACGGAGTAAATACATCAGGCTCATAATAATAGTGTTACTTCCAGTTGTCACTGGTTTATTCAGCTTTAGGCAACATGTAAGAAATATCAATCATACAGTAGTTAGTATGTAGGTAGTTTGTACATATAGTAAACATACAGTAATTTATAAAGTACAATGTTCAGTTCCACTCCACCTGTGAGGTATTAATAATACAGTGTCCAGCATGTTTCTAGGTGGGTTCCCACACCTAGCTCCTGACCTGCTGCTTAGAGGAATAATGTAATAATGAATAACTTTACCCTCTGGTGGAAGTCTTGAAGGAGATAGCCCCTGGCCACTAATGATAGAAACCAATGCCTGTCTAGCATAGTTTCACCATAGTGTAGTGGTATAGCAGGTAGCAGGAGATGACTGGAGATGTTACCTCTAGAGCGGTTCTTGGTGATCTGCCTTCCTGGAGGTGCAGACAGGCTATTTGTAGCAAATCTTGGAAAAGCACCTCCAGACTGACTGGAGCCAGCAGCATCTGCCTAACTCTACAATTGTTTGAGGGGACTCTTTCAAGTGTCACAGGGGGACAAAGGACCCCCATGGACGCCGCTATGCCCCCCATTGTCTTGGTCGGTTCTGCATCTTCAAACCCTCATAACTCGGTCGTTTATGCGTTTATAACCGCCATTTTGCGCATGCGCGGAGTTGAATATGCCAAGTTTAAACTGCCCGCTGGATAGGCGCGTAACTCGCGTCGGTTTGTCTGTAGTGCACTCGGAGGTCGATTCAGTCTCCATGGCGTAACTTCCTTAATAATGGGAGTTCCGCCTTGATCTTGGGCTCATTTTGACCGTCTAATTATGGGCTTTCCATAACTGCTTTGATATTTGATCTAGGTCGCTCAGGAGCGACGCTAGAGCGACCGGAAGGTTATGGCGTTGTGCTTATGTAACCCATTGTTCAGTCATTAGGATGCTCAGACACTCATGACGGCGTCTGTGGTGCCCAGGCACCCCTAACGGCCGTTTGCATTCACTTACAAGTTATTAGTTTGTGCACTGAACCATGAGGTCGCACACTGAGACCCTCATTTTTATTATATTGTGCAGTGAACCATTAGGTCGGACCCTTTGATGTCATAAACTCTGTCTAACTGACTTGGTTTGGTGTGCAGTGGGGCATGAACGCTCTTATACAAAGTTTGAGCGCTCTTATAGCTCTTAGAACCAACCTATGTATTAATTTCTTAGATATTCTTTGATTAATACAAAATATGTTACAATTTATGGAATAATAAAATGGTATATGATAGATACCTAGGCCTATAGTAACACAGAGTCATAGAATACTTATAAAATGTATGAGATTATACTCCATGGGGCCAGAACGCAATATCATGTATAGGAAAAAAGGTGAAGGCCAAGACTCCTATGCATGACATTGACTTGAGGCAACAGGAGTATATCTGATATACACCCCGCGTTCATAAACTTAATTCGTACACTATAAGCTTATTACAGGCTTTTCTCCTCTTTAATGGTCCAAGCAGGCTATCCGTTATAACATTCTAGGAGGTTACTCCCAACTATTCAATGTGGGCCTTTTATGATAGCTTACTTTTGCTATTATCTTTATTTTATGAATAAAAGAATTCTGACACAAACCCACCATGGGGGCATGAAGCAGGCTTCTATTCAATGCAAAATATGACGTCACGATAGACCAAATGCAATACAAGCATTAAAGCAAAATTGTGCAACTTCATGACTACCCAGTGGTTATAAAAAGGAAGATTCAGGAATGCCATTATAGCAGATATTATCAGTGGCATCATTCTTAGCTTGTTCTGTGTAGTCAATCTTTTTTTGTCTAGCCTATTAAACTTAGAGAGTATTATAGGGGTCCTGCTAATTTTAAGGATATTAATATCTAATCTGATATTGTGTGGAAGAATCTTATTCTTCAATATCCATTAAAAAGTATTTAATCAGTGACCACACACACCCTCTTGCCTCATGTATAGTTGTAAAGGCTTTGAATTTACACATGAATGCAGCACTGGAGTGTCTTGCCAAAAGAAAACGAGGAAGAACCTGACTAAAAACTTTCAGAGATCACTGATCTGTGGGAGCATGGTCTAAATCGTTTGGACTGCATTGCCAAACAACCCCCCAACAACACATTCATTATAGCAAATGTGCACTCTTTGAGGATCAAGCATCCATGCACGTTTTTACTTTTTGATAAGACAAGAATACTTTTGGCAAGGCGAAAATGTGCATGTTTTAAAAATCTAAAAATCGTTTCCTTTTGGCAAGACCCTCCTGGCGACTTGCTTCCCATGTAGGCCCCAAGGCCAATTAGATAAACTTTTATAGATAAAAGGCTTTAGGAGAATGTAATATATTCGCTTATAGTGCTGCACAGGGTGTGTGAACAAAGGAACTATATCACTTCTGGCCAAGTACCCGCACTTGGCAACTCCATCTGTATACAATCTCAATGTCACTGAACCAAAAGGTCGGTTGGAGCCAAAATTATATAGAAAATCTCCTGTCCCCATACCCTAAATCTGCAGACTTTCTCATTTGTGTCCTAGTAAGGTTTGCAACATATGTCTATAAAGTCCCTGGTAAAAACTGCTAATTTTCATTTTTTAGGGGGGGGGGTCTGGGGTGAATGGTCCCACCCTCCATAATTATGAAGGAAATCGCTTGTCCCCATATCCTAAATCTGTACTTTTCATTTGTGCTCCAGTAAGTCCTTATACTACTTAACAATTATGTCTCCATATTATAGCGAGGAAGCGGATTGTCTAATGTGCGCAGCCTTTGCTGGAGCTTGTATCCAGCGAGTTTAACTGCGTAGTATGGAAGCCGTCAAGGGCCACACCAAAAAAAACATGCACTTCAAAATCAGCACGATTTTCTTACAACCACCAAGATGAAGTTTTAAAAAATTATTGCTGTCAACATGATATTTTCCCCTGTCAACTGTCAAGTTAGAAAAAAAGTTGCCGTCAACTGTCAAGTTGACAGTTGACAGCAAAAAAATCATGTTGACACCTGATAAGAAAACATGATTTTTCCCCTGTCAACTGTCAAGTTAGAAAAAAGTTGCCGTCAACTGTCAAGTTGACAGTTGACAGCAAAAAAATCATGTTGACACCTGATAAGAAAACATGAATTTTCCCCTGTCAACTGTCAAGTCAGAAAAAAAACTGCCGTCAACTGTCAAGTTGACAGTTGACAGCGAAAAAAATCATGTTGACACCAGATAAGAAAACATGAATTTTCCACTGTCAACTGAGGGAAAAATCTGCCGTCAACTGTCAACTTGACAGTTGACAGGGGAAAATATCATATTGACAGCAGATTTTTGTTCTACTTTGACAGTTGACAGGTGAAATTTCAGGTTTGACAGTAGTTTTTCACGTTCCATTTTATGTTGTTTCCATATTGGAGATAAAAAAGTTCAAGTTGAATTTTTTTCAAGGTGTGGCCCTCCACGGCTTCCGTAGTATGGAGCAATCAGATGGGTAACAGTTGCCCTTGAGAGGCCCACAGTGAATAGTTTGGATTATTTCATTTGCTGATAATTAATCCCGCTATAGGTCGGTAAAGTCCTTATTCCACTACAGTTAGGTTTGCAAAGAGTAAAAAAGGGTTGACTGAAAAAGTCAGTTGTGTGATTTTGTCCAACTTCCTGGGACTGAAAAGGTGAAATCCTGACTTTACCAGTCAACTGTCTCCTTTTTTTTTTTCATGAATCCATTTACACTTTTTCCATCAAATTCTTCTTTTAACAGACTGACGGTCAGTGGAAGCAGTAAGTCAATGTCAAAGTCAAACTTTTCCAGTGACTTTTCTCCAAATTTTCTTTTTTGATACTTCAAAAAGTCAGACTTTTTCATTTGACTTAACTATTGACTTCTGGCTGATGGTATTATGTGTACTGACTCTAAGTCAGAAGTGGCTGGAAAACTTACTGAAAAATTCTGAAAATTGACTGAAAACTCAATTTTACAATGGAATCAGGTACTACTTATTTAGTTAGACTTTTTCCGCTGACGGATCTGGAATTTCATTTTTACTGACTGAAATGGAATACAGCCTCATACTACACGTACATGTACTACAAGTAAAAGTCGAAACCAATTACTAAAACGTGTAAATAAAATTTAAACGTCAATCACCAAAGGTTCGCTCTATAGAGACCAAGTGGACTATGGGTTTTATGTATATATAAATGTATATATAAAGCCCATAGTCCACCTGGCCTCATTGTCGCGAATGAGCTACAATTGTATACACACCCTATGTAAAATCTAGCGAGTGAGGTCAAATGGACTATGGGTATATATACGACTGTAAATTCTACATATCAGCAATAGAAGCAACTTTGAATTGAATTCTACTGTGCCTGCATTCGCAGGAATTCCTCTACCTGACGTTTTTGATCGTGCAAATCCCCGTGTGTGTACTCACCTTGAGTTTATGAACCTAAAAATCTTAATTCAAAACCACGTAACATTTTTCGCATAATAGGAATGGATCTTCAAATTTCAAAAAAATCTATTGGAAGCTGGGCTTATACCGAATCCCCATGCTCCCATAGACTTGTGGAAAGCCCCCCCCCCCTCCCCCCAATCCACACCACCAAACCACGCCTTATTGGGTCTAAGCGGGACTGGAGCTGGTTTCTGGTCACATGCACGAATATGAGCTGGTAAGATGGAGCCAGCTTGTCCCTGGAAGTGGTTGTTATACAGGGGTATGGTACCAATCATGTCTTATTAGTGTGTTTATCAGAGCCAGCAAAAGTCAAAGGTTGGAACCTGGGTAGGGGTCTAGAACCCTATACACTGTCCATCCAACATATGGATATACAGTAGAGTAATTATTATTCTGAAATATAGTTGTACCTGCAGTAGGTATAAAACCATTGTACCAGAAAAACATTCTACTGTAGGTACAGCTGGTTCTACTGCCTACTTATAGGGGTATTCATAGCCCATTTACAGTTGGGTCTGAGAGTGTAGAGCAGGCTTACCCGGGAGGCCTACGCGAGGCCTTTTGGTAGACAAAGTTTGCATGTATATTACTGGTACCACCTGTTGGTGACCGTATAGGGTAAGCCGACTCTATGTTAGCCTTATATATTAACCAACTCTCCAATAACTGTAATACTACTAAAATGCACCATTCCTATAGATGTCATGGTTTGTAGGTCTATAGTGAATATAGCCTCGGTGAGTATTACTTACCACGGCTGTATTCATGTATCATGCCACCCATAGACGGGGTACACACACTACTGGAGGGGTCAGCATGATGGTTCAATGTTCCAATACCGAGCTACTCACCGGGGCTGGACTGGAGCAGTATAAAGACCAACGGACAGTAGCAATTAGAGATATCAAAGGGCCGCTAAGACAGGAGTGCGTCATGCCCATTGTTCATCGTGATGCACCGATGAAGTGCTGATACTACGGTAGTGTATCAACCCTGCAGCCCTTACAGAATTGTTCACTGGCCATGGCCACATTCATATATCATGACAACCATGATGCATTATTCCATTAATAACACTTAAAGGGTTAAAGATTTACGATGATACATCTGGGCACCCAGTAGGAGTGAAAGGGTTAACGGATTAGATTGGACTGATACATCTGGCCACCCAGTGGGAGTGAAAGGGTTAACAGATTAGATGGGGCTGATACATCTGGTAACCCAGTAAGAGCAAAAGGGTTAAAGGTTTAGATAGGACTGATACATCTGAGCACCCAGTAGGAGTGAAAGGGTTAAAGGTTTATATAGGGCTGATACATCTGGCCACCCAGTAGGAGTGAAAGGGTTAAAGGTTTGTATAGGACTGATACACCTGAACACCCAGTAGGAGTGAAAGGGTTAAAGGTTTGTATAGGACTGATACATCTGAGCACCCTGTAGGAGTGAAAGGGTTAAAGGTTTATATAGGGCTGATACATCTGGCCACCCAGTAGGAGTGAAAGGGTTAAAGGTTTGTATAGGGCTGATACATCTGAGCACCCAGTAGGAGTGAAAGGGTTAAAGGTTTGTATAGGGCTGATACATCTGAGCACCCAGTAGGAGTGAAAGGGTTAAAGGTTTGTATAGGGCTGATACATCTGAGCACCCAGTAGGAGTGAAAGGGTTAAAGGTTTGTATAGGGCTGATACATCTGGCACCCAGTAGGAGTGAAAGGGTTAAAGGTTTGTATAGGGCTGATACATCTGGCACCCAGTAGGAGTGAAAGGGTTAAAGGTTTGTATAGAGCTGATACATCTGGCACCCAGTAGGAGTGAAAGGGTTAAAGGTTTATATAGGACTGATACATCTGGGCACCCAGTAGGAGTGAAAGGGTTAAAGGTTTAGATAGGACTGATACATCTGGCACCCAGTAGGAGTGAAAGGGTTAAAGGTTTAGATAGGACTGATACATCTGAACACCCAGTAGGAGTGAAAGGGTTAAAGGTTTATATAGGACTGATACATCTGAGCACCCAGTAGGAGTGAAAGGGTTAAAGGTTTAGATAGGACTGATACATCTGGCCACCCAGTAGGAGTGAAAGGGTTAAAGGTTTAGATAGGGCTGATACATCTGGGCACCCAGTAGGAGTGAAAGGGTTAAAGGTTTAGATAGGGCTGAAACATCTGAGCACCCAGTAGGAGTGAAAGGGTTAAAGGTTTGTATAGGACTGATACATCTGAGCACCCAGTAGGAGTGAAAGGGTTAAAGGTTTGTATAGGGCTGATACATATGAACACCAAATAGGAGTGAAAGGGTTAAAGGTTTGTATAGGGTCGATACATCTGAGCACCCAGTAGGAATGAAAGGGTTAAAGGTTTAGATAGGACTGATACATCTGGCCACCCAGTAGGAGTGAAAGGGTTAAAGGTTTGTAAAGGGCTGATACATCTGAGCACCCAGTAGGAGTGAAAGGGTTAAAGGTTTGTATAGGGCTGATACATCTGAGCACCCAGTAGGAGTGAAAGGGTTAAAGGTTTGTATAGGGCTGATACATCTGAGCACCCAGTAGGAGTGAAAGGGTTAAAGGTTTGTATAGGGCTGATACATCTGGCACCCAGTAGGAGTGAAAGGGTTAAAGGTTTGTATAGGGCTGATACATCTGGCACCCAGTAGGAGTGAAAGGGTTAAAGGTTTGTATAGAGCTGATACATCTGGCACCCAGTAGGAGTGAAAGGGTTAAAGGTTTATATAGGACTGATACATCTGGGCACCCAGTAGGAGTGAAAGGGTTAAAGGTTTAGATAGGACTGATACATCTGGCACCCAGTAGGAGTGAAAGGGTTAAAGGTTTAGATAGGACTGATACATCTGAACACCCAGTAGGAGTGAAAGGGTTAAAGGTTTATATAGGACTGATACATCTGAGCACCCAGTAGGAGTGAAAGGGTTAAAGGTTTAGATAGGACTGATACATCTGGCCACCCAGTAGGAGTGAAAGGGTTAAAGGTTTAGATAGGGCTGATACATCTGGGCACCCAGTAGGAGTGAAAGGGTTAAAGGTTTAGATAGGGCTGATACATCTGAGCACCCAGTAGGAGTGAAAGGGTTAAAGGTTTGTATAGGACTGATACATCTGAGCACCCAGTAGGAGTGAAAGGGTTAAAGGTTTGTATAGGGCTGATACATATGAACACCAAATAGGAGTGAAAGGGTTAAAGGTTTGTATAGGGTCGATACATCTGAGCACCCAGTAGGAGTGAAAGGGTTAAAGGTTTAGATAGGACTGATACATCTGGCCACCCAGTAGGAGTGAAAGGGTTAAAGGTTTAGATAGGGCTGATACATCTGGGCACCCAGTAGGAGTGAAAGGGTTAAAGGTTTAGATAGGGCTGATACATCTGAGCACCCAGTAGGAGTGAAAGGGTTAAAGGTTTGTATAGAACTGATACATCTGAGCACCCAGTAGGAGTGAAAGGGTTAAAGGTTTGTATAGGGCTGATACATATGAACACCAAATAGGAGTGAAAGGGTTAAAGGTTTGTATAGGGTCGATACATCTGAGCACCCAGTAGGAATGAAAGGGTTAAAGGTTTAGATAGGACTGATACATCTGGCCACCCAGTAGGAGTGAAAGGGTTAAAGGTTTAGATAGGACTGATACATCTGGCCACCCAGTAGGAGTGAAAGGGTTAACGGTTTAGATAGGGCTGATACATCTGGGCACCCAGTAGGAGTGAAAGGGTTAAAGGTTTAGATAGGACTGATACATCTGGGCACCCAGTAGGAGTGAAAGGGTTAAAGGTTTAGATAGGGCTGATACATCTGGGCACCCAGTAGGAGTGAAAGGGTTAACGGTTTAGATAGGACTGATACATCTGGGCACCCAGTAGGAGTGAAAGGGTTAAAGGTTTGTATAGGACTGATACACCTGAACACCCAGTAGGAGTGAAAGGGTTAAAGGTTTGTATAGGACTGATACATCTGAACACTCAGTAGGAGTGAAAGGGTTAAAGGTTTGTATAGGGCTGATACATATGAACACCAAATAGGAGTGAAAGGGTTAAAGGTTTGTATAGGGCTGATACATCTGAACACCCAGTAGGAGTGACTTTGTGTAACTAGGGTTTGCTCGTACATTAGGTATCAAGTAGCTATATGCCCTTAGCAAACATACCCACAATCACACCTCGTTAAGCTTAACACTCTATATTATACACCATTGCCGATCAAAGTATGCTTTAACCCTTTAAAGGCACCAAATGCATTACTGCATCATGTCCATTGGGTGTGAAGGCTACATTCACGTTTTATCCAAATCCTATGGGGTTGACACACTCCAGGAGGGTCGGCATGATGCTCCAATGAAGTGCAGGCCAGGAGACTCACCAGCACTTTATTGGTGCATCATTGGGTATGATACATGGCTGCATTGGTGGTCCTTAAATGGTTTATGTCCATTTTGTGGACAGATGCATGAATGCAGGAATGGTGTGTTACTCCCTAGAGCCTACAGTCATGCATCATGCTAACCCTGTGAGGTAGATACACTCTTGAATGGTCGGCATGACGCATCGATTCAGGGCCTCAAAGCGACTGGGGCCATACAATTTAAATGAAGGACAAGAACGTTGAGGTTTAACGGTTTAAAGGGGGGTTAGCAGGGCTAAGATGTACCCGCCTTAGCAAGTCACATGACCACCCCTTGACTAATCAGGGTGCCGCAGGTATTTAGCTGGTACCCGCGAATTTGTGAGCAATCTTTGAAGCGGTACCCATGTTGAAATTGGTCATGCTAGGCCCCCTTTAAGGGCTGGACCAAGGGGAATGATGCATGAATGCAACCTTGGTGAGTTACTTACCAGGGCTACATTTATACATCATGCCAACCCTACGGGTCTCCCGGAGGGTCAGCATGACGCCTCAACGGGCATGGCGAGTAACCTCACCATCACTTCATTGGAGCATCATGACAACCAATGGGCACTCCTGCATCAGCAGCCTTAGAGGGGGTAGAATATAGAAGGCATCATGAAGCTTGGATGCAGCGAGGGCGAGTAACCTTTTGTGAACCACTACATTGATGCATCATGACGATCCTACTGGCGTCCCCTTGTTGCGTCATAACATAACTTATATAAGAGCCTTGGCGCATTTTCTGGGCATTGTGTACACGAGCTCCTCTTGACAGTTTTTGAGTGGGTCGATTTCTGGTTTACTTCCAGGTTTGTGAAATAATTTCTTGACGTCCTACAAATTAATTGATGTTTTTGGAGGGATTGAAGATGCGAAACTCTCTCCTTGTCCAGCTAAGTAGATACTCACATAAGCACATCAAACTCATCTCTAAAAAGTGAGATTTTATCCACTGGATCAGTAGAATAGAGAGATTCTATACAATAAGGTATTCTTCATTCCATTATAAACTCACCTAGAAGATAGACACATAACACACCTATAATTTAAATTTCTCCTTCCACCAGACATTATAACCTTGTTTATATTCTAACAATTGAATGCACTTAAGCGTTCCAATTCATCCACACAATAGGTCTGTGCGTGTTTTATCTAAAACCCTTCGAAGACCAGTCAGCCACAAGAGGTCTTTTGCAGAACAGGGGCGGCGGAACTGGGGGGGGGGCAGGGGGGCACATGCCCCCAACTTTCCTGTTGGGGGGCAAGACTATGTTTATGCCCCCCCCCCATTTTTGCAGAAAATTGTGACATTTTAGGGCAATACCAATGTCAATTTATAGGGCCTACAATTTGAATCCAATACACAATCCAATTATACTTGTATAACTCCCCAAAATGCACAATTTTACCCTGAAAATCCCAAGATTTTCCCTGGTGGGAGATATATGAAAAATATGGGATCTACTAGACTAAGATCCACATGATCAATAGTCCTGACAGAAAGATAAAGTCTATTGGTAGATCTGGGGTAACACAGAGGGAAATTGTGTTAGAAGTTGCTTGAGAATGCACCATTATGGTGTCTAGATTTTCAAGTTCTTTTTTTGGGAGGGGAGGGCAGGGCTTCCATTTTATATTTCGTAGCGATTCTCTATGGGATTCTTCTGACTTTTAGGCCTATAGATAGGAGGGGGGAATTCATTAGAGCCTACAGAATGCATCGTCTTTCCTCAAAATGCACCAGAACGCACCTTTATGGCCCTCAAAATTCAAAATTTTCTGGCATCCCCCAGACCCCAAATCATCATTGTCACAACTATGAATCCAATATGTCAAAAATGCTTTCGCCTCCCCCCCCCCCACCCAATTTCGGTATTGACAATCATTTGTTTGAAAGAGTAGTACAAATTGTATTGCTTAAAGCATATAATATAACTTTTGTTCAGCACCTTTGATGCATGCATATAAAGCAAGACCCATCAGATGCAATTGGAACCATACCTTCTGGACAAGCTTATACACACATGATATATATATATATATATATATATATATATATATATATATATATATATATGTGTGTGTGTGTGTGTGTGTGTGTGTGTGTGTGTGTGTGTGTGTGTGTGTGTGTGTGATTAAGTCGTTACCTATAAGGTACACTCTCACTTCAAGTAGATTCTATAAGATGCCATGAGACTATTCTCCAACATGGACATACCTTTTCTACACTTGTACATTTGTTGCTCGGTTGAGCTGAAAAGCTTACATGTATGATGTTGTTTTGCCAGTAAAATGGTTAAACTCAAAACTCATCATATAATACATCAATTCACCATGCCCATTGGGCGTCATGATGCATGAATGAAGCAACAGTAAGTCACCAGGGCTACATCATTCATGCATCATGACGTGCTGGTGACCAGCGCTTCATTGATGCATCATGTCAAAATTAGGGCATGATGCACTCCCACTATAGCAGCCCTGAAGATGATATTCAGCCTACCTGTTTAGCCTGGGCGGCTTCGTTTGCGGTAGGTCCCTCCTTTTCCTTCATTTCCATGCCGAGTTTCTTCCTCAGACGTGGGCTTGGGAAGTTCTTCACCTTGAGCTTCTTGACAAACTCTGTACAGCAGGCCAGTTTGATGCCGTGTATCACCTGGTTCCAGCACTCTGCCGGCACCACCAAAACACAACCAAGGGATTCTCTGAGGAAACTTTTAAAATGAACGCCCCCGCGTGTGGGCGCTAAACACAGGATATATTATGGTGTGAGATGGGCGGCACTGAGGGGCGAGGATGGGTGGAGGTGAGTTGGAGGAGGTGAGCTGTGGGTATGTGCAGTGTTGGTGGGAGTGGAGTAGCTGGTGGGGGTCTGGGGGCATTCATGAGTTACTTAAACCATGGGATTCAGACGCGCCAATCGGCATGAGGGACGCTGGCAAGCCAACAGTTGCACTAACACGGCGCATGCCTACTGGGAACATGGATTCTGATTGGTTGCTACGAGTTCGGGGATCCGGTAGTGGTACTCTGTGTTGATTAATAATGTTAATACCCAAGTACATGGATGTAGGGGGGCGGTTGTACCTTACACCATCTAGAGTCTCAGTGATGATGGGTGGAGTGGGGGGGGGGTACCTTACAGCCTTCAGAAACTCACTGATGTAGGGGGGGGGGGTCGTTGAAGTGAAGTGAATGTGAAAGGAATACAGATAACAGATGGTGCTCCCGGATGGTGCTACTTAATTGATATATAATATGTAGACGTCATTATGAAATGATACCGTAAAACCTCGAGTATTAGCCACAGCTTATGATAATCCCTTGTCACGCCTTAAAGAGTGTGCCTGAAGTCAGGAGGCAACCCTTCGGTATAAGGCACCCCTTTGCACAGAACATTGACTCAGGATGGGCTCTGTACAACACTGAGTAATATATAAAAAGTGGAAGACTAAGTAGTATAGGGCAAGTGGACATTGACTCAGGATAGACTCTGTAGAACACTGAGTAGTATAGGGAAAGTGGACATTGACACAGGATGGACTCTGTGGAGCACTGAGTAGTATAGGGAAAGTGGACATTGACTCAGGATGGACTCTGTGGAGCACTGAGTAGTATAGGGAAAGTGGACATTGACTCAGGATGGACTCTGTGGAGCACTGAGTAGTATAGGGAAATTGGACATTGACACAGGATGGATTCTGTGGAGCACTGAGTAGTATAGGGAAAGTGGACATTGACTCAGGATGGACTCTGTGGAGCACTGAGTAGTATAGGGAAATTGGACATTGACACAGGATGGACTCTGTGGAGCACTGAATAGTATAGGGAAAGTGGACATTGAATCAGGATGGGCTCTGTGGAAAACTGAGTAGTATAGGGAAAGTGGACATTGACTCAGGATGGGCTCTGTGGACACTGAGTAGTATAGGGAAAGTGGACATTGACTCAGGATGGGCTCTGTGGACACTGAGTAGTATAGGGAAAGTGGACATTGACTCAGGATGGGCTCTGTGGACACTGAGTAGTATAGGGAAATTGGACATTGACTCAGGATGGACTATGTAGAACACTGAGTAGTATAGGGAAAGTGGACATTGACTCAGGATGGACTCTGTGGAGAACTGAGTAGTATAGGGAAAGTGGACATTGACTCAGGATGGATTCTGTGGAGCACTGAGTAGTATTGGGAAAGTGGACATTGACTCAGGATGGACTCTGTGGAGAACTGAGTAGTATAGGGAAAGTGGACATTGACTCAGGATGGATTCTGTGGAGAACTGAGTAGTATAGGGAAAGTGGACATTGACTCAGGATGGATTCTGTGGAGAACTGAGTAGTATGAATTCGTGAAAACATATTATCCTCCAGAATTGCCTTGAAATTACGTGTCTTTTGATATACAACATGCCTTTATAGGACAGGAGGCAGACTTCTCCGAGTTTAGGGGAGAAGAGAGAGCCTTGAAAAAAAGTCTGACCTACCAACCTTAGGATTTCAGTTCATTTTATTACTGAAAACACCTTTTTTGGTCTCATTATGATTGCTATTCAAATGCAATAAGGAGCATTTTAAACAAAGCGTGGCTTTTTTAAAGTGAGCCAATTAGAACTTAGAGCACTATTCAACTTATCTGCAATATCCTCCAGTAAAAAAAAAATGAGTATAGTACAGGGAAAGTGACCACTGAGTCAGGGCGGGCTCTGTACAACACTAAGTAGTATAGGGAAAGTGGCCACTGAGTCAGGGTGGGCTGTGTACAACACTGAGTAGTACAGGGAAAGTGGCCACTGAGTCAGGGTGGGCTCTGTACAACACTAAGTAGTATAGGGAAAGTGGCCACTGAGTTAGGGTGGGCTCTGTACAACACTGAGTAGTACAGAGGTCGACATTGAATCGGTTTGGGCTCTGTACAACACTGAGTAGACATTGACAGTGGGCATTGACAAGGCTGAATAGTAGGTTAGAGAAAGTGGACATTGACTCAGGATGCGATCTAACACTGAGTAGTATAGGGAAAGTGGACATTGACTCAGGATGGGCTCTGTATAACACTGAGTAGTATTCTTAATATGAAGGTTCAAAAACAGGGAGCTTATGATACCTGATACAACGTAAATAGTTATTGAAATAATCTTTATACTTCATATATTCATTCCAGGGCTCCCCAATTCCATTTGATATACTAGAAATATATCTGAAATATTTCTCAAAGGTATAGGATCAAAATATTTGCGTTTTTGCTGTGTTTTACACTTAACAGTGTTGTTCTCGTAGAACATGGGGCCATCCATTAATTATATACGTAACAAGGGCATCAAGCCGAATATGAACAAGGAGAAGGGGTATTTACACTCTTGAGATTAATGGCAAATTCCGGCCGGGGGGGCGGCAGGGATCCTCTGGCTCTCAATCATATATGTAATATCATACAAAATGTCCCAAAAGGAGAGGTCTGCATTTGTATTTTTAACCGCCACCCACCGCCCCAATTCACCCAATAAATCCCTTGTAATTCATGGGGTCACTATGGAACCCTGACCATTGATATCCTTTTAATATCTCATGTTAATATAGAAACTGATGCCCGACAGGTTTATCCAAGGACCTCGTATCACACACTCCCATGTGATAACCGTACCCAATATTTCACAGCCGGTAACAGGACCTTAAACAGACAGATAACTATGATTAAATCATAAATCCTGTCAAATATATCCCACGGTGATTTATTTGTCAGGGCTGCATTCATGCATCATGACAACCAATGTGATCACGATACATAAGTGCACTACCTGGGTTAATGGTAAATGGAGGGTCAATCAAACATTCTGCACACAGGGAGCTACAGCTAAGTAATGAAGTCCATAACGTGACGTCACCCATGTCCCACATGTGCATGGTCCTAATTAGATGACGTCATCAGTTAGTCTGACACCTCCATGTATGCATTACCTGAGTGTGTGACAAAGACTATTGTAATCACTTGTTTAGTAAAGTGCCGAGTCTCAAATAAGTGCCGGTCACGACTAAGACCTGAGGGTACAGCCCTGGTGTTGAAAACAGTCTTAATCCTAGCTAGAATTCGTGAGAGAAATGAATTACTGCATAAATTTAAAATCTACCATAGAATTGATGATTTCATGAAAGCCTGGAAAGCTCGTCTGGACATCACTAAAATGCTCACTCTGGCTTTTACATTTTATTGTTCTTACTCTCCTCAACGTGAGTTCCACACTTCGCCTGTATTTTTCCACCTTCATCCTGTAAATACTCCACCAGTTACACTATGTTATAGTCTGCTTGCTTTCCTCTGGCTTTTTCCTTCTTCTGCAAAATTGTTATTGACAATCATGGCAATAAACATGTTATGAGTGATACTAATAAAAAGGAAATAATAAAAAAACAAAACAGGGGATGCCTTCCTGTGCGCAGAACTTTTGTAACTATTATGTGAAAACTCATAAACAACGAGTATAAAAAAGATATATGTCCTTTGGGTAAATTGTGTACGCACTGGGTTAAAAACAAAAATGTTGAATTCAGGTAACGGGTTGAAAACGAAAGTGTAGGTAGGTAGGGCAAAAAAGGGTGTGTTTCCAGTAATATGAACTGAAATCCTAGGGTCGGTAGGACGGATTTGCTTTTGGTCTTTTTTGTGTGTGTTTTTTTCGCAAAGCTTTTTTTTTTAGCAAACTTCTCGAAGGAGTCTCCCTCAGTCCAATAAAGGCATCTTATATATAAAAAAAACAACCTGATTTTAAGGGCATGAGCAGCAGGCGCCTATAGCGGTCACTTTGGGATTTACTGCATTTAGCTCATTGAGAGGATTCTATTACATTAGTTCAAAAGTTGGATCTATTAATATAGACATGCATTTTTATCAAGTTTGGAGATTTTCTTCCGAAAGACTGTGACCTCCCCCCCCCCTCTCTGCCTGTAGCCCATAAGCTTAAGGTGCATCGTTACCATTGAAAATGGACCAACTGCGCAGGTCTCTGGCATACAGGTTATTTTGATCAGAATCGGACAATTCTTGGTAGGCCTCTACCTGTATACGCCCTAAATGTGCAACAGAAATCTTGGGCAGAAGAAGTTATGCATTTCACCCATTATGCAGTGCTTTAAATAATTAATATGGATATAATCAATTTCTTGAATATATTTTTATTTCAAATGGTCAAAACTATAAGATTTTGCATAGGGCCTCATATCAAAATTACTCCTATGTAAAAGCAAATTATCTGAAGAATATTTCCGAAGGTTTTAAGAAGAATCTAGTGCCTAGAAATGGATAATCTAATCATTTTTTTTTGTGTTGAAAATTTATCCCACTTATTGCCAAAACATCAGGAATTTACCCAGAATGCCATATAATAGGGATACAAACTAAACTTCTTCAGAAATAGGGATACAAGAACGTTCACCATGCGAGGTTTCATATTTCTGTGCTTCAAATTTAGTAGAGAAAAAAAAGATAAAATCTGAAGCATTTTCATCTTATTTTTAGGTGAAAATTGAAATGCTTTTTTAAAATTCAATAATAAACAAACGTAGCCGGAGCCCACTTTTCTTTGCCATCATTGGCTTAGATATTCCTAGTAGTTATGTCAGAACCCCTCCTTGAACATAGGTTTTCATTCATATCTGAAATTGATGAGTAAGCTCTAAATACATTAAAATGTCTAAGGATAGGGCATTGCCCTAAAATGATCTATGGGCAACTGTGTTCTATGTGCTATGCTAAACTATGCTTTAACTAATTGCTGACAAATAGTGAATAAATTCCTGACATATATTGAATAGTTGCTCACAAATACTGCATTATTACCGACATAGGAGGAGGTACTGGCATACAGTGACTGAATGCTGACAAAAAGTGAGTAAATACTGACATATATTGACTAATTGCTTACAAATTGTATGTAAATACTGACATGTGTTGACTAATTTCTGATATCAAGTGACTAAGTACTGACGTATATTGACTAATTGCTGATAAATTGTGAGTAAATACTGACATATTTCGACTAATTGCTAACAAATGGTGAGTAATTACTAACATATATTGACTAATTGCTGATAAATGGCGAGTAATTACTGACATATATATTGACTAATATCTGATAAATTGTGAGTAATTACTGACATATGTGGACTAAGTGTTGTTGTATAATGACTAAGAACTGGCATATATTGACAAATAGTGAGTAAATACTGACGTATATTGACTAATTGCTGACAAATAGTGAGTAATTACTAATATATATTGAATAATTGGTCACTAACATCCATCTGATAACTTTTGAAGATCAAATTACTATCATACCATAGCACTAATACTAACCTGTTATAGCCTTAAACTCAATACATGTACCGTAAAAACACAGATTGAAACACAGAATGGCGTCAACATTTTCAATCAAACACCAGAGAATGGAGAAATGGAAAGACATCCATTCAGCAATGACACACATCTATATATATGTGGAAAAGTACCAAGATACTGCATAATTATGCTAATTATGCCAATAATATGCGCGGATATGGAATGTTTGGTATCAATCTGGGGTGTTTCGTTCCCCTAAAGGACATGCCCCCCTAAAAAATTTGTTTCGGAAAAGAATAAGCGAAATAATTTTTTTGACTAGCGGCCTTTTCGGCCTGAGCCGGTCCACCTGCGCCCTACCTCCAGCCAAAACCTATCTGTTTTAAGTGTCACCGGCGCAAAAGGGTAGGTTTGAGGAAGGAATGGATCGAAATATAGGCTTTTTTGGGATGCGGGGGCAGACGCCAGTCCAGGCACTGGCAGAGAGGTCCAAGAACTGGCAGTTTTACTAAATAAATCGTATCTCCCTTAATAATAGGAGTTTCCCATAGTGTGACCTATAGATAAAGGGTAGCTCGAGCTGGCGAACGCCATGGCGGTCTTTATTTTCAAATATGCACAATGGGAACAAAGTTATCACCAACTTAGCGATCTTTTAAGGATAAATAAATGCATTGGTGCATCACGCTGACCTTATGGAATAAAAGACAGGTTGTCTAAGGGTCTCTCAGCTAATAAAAATGTGTAGAGTCTATTATACCAACCTAGCGATATTTTAGGCCTATTTAGCGATCTTTTAAGGACAAATAATTTATTTCATGGCCAAATACAATGCTGTACCTCTATCTGGAGTGATACGGGTACTAAACTGTGTGAGATGGTTAGGGCTCAGTAGAACGGCTTCAGAGGAGTCTATTAGCGTTGTACAGGTACTAAACTGTGTGGGGTGGTTAGGGCTCAGTAGAACGGCTTCAGAGGGGTCTATTGGCGTTGTACAGGTACTAAACTGTGTGGGGTGGTTAGGGCTCAGTAGAACGGCTTCAGAGGAGTCTATTGTCGTTGTACAGGTACTAAACTGTGTGGGGTGGTTAGGGCTCAGTAGAACGGCTTCAGAGGGGTCTATTTGGCATTGTACATGTACTAAACTGTGTGGGGTGGTTAGGGCTCAGTAGAACTTTCATAGATAGTGGCCATAGGGAAGTATGTGCGGCCCCTGGACAGCCTGCTAATCCTGTAAGGATTACAGTGAGAATCAATGCATCATAAACCCTATGCACTGCCCTATGTATACCCCTATAGAAACAGACACCAGTGCATTAAAGGGTTAAAATGGGTTTTCACAGCTATATCCAGGGTGAGTAGACTTTCTTTGTCCAAGCACTAACAGCCAATATTAAAAGGATAGGTTGGTCCCTGTGCAACCCTATGTGTAATCCTATGAGTAAAAAAGGGCAATATGTGGCTAGGCTATAGCAAGTCTACACTAGAAGGGCGATTCAACATCGGTGAACATGGTTCTTGTAACTATTCTTTGGGCAGTCTATGCCCAAAGAATAATAAACCATAAAAAAGTCTAAAAAATCAAAAATCAGCCTTTTTCATAAAAAAAAAAAAAATATGATGATTATAATCATAGATTTTGATCTAGAAGGAACTTTCCATTTCTGTTTTCAGTTTTTGGTGAGTATCCCCAAAAATTGGCATAAAAATCTGGAAATTTAGATCATTGGAATGGTTGCCATGGCAACCAGGAACAGGCATATAGGTCGATTTCTCATGAAAAATGTTAATTTTAATATCGGCTGTTTCTACCGGAAATGGAGAATTTTAAATGAGATCATTTAATTCTGCATCAAAAATTAGCTTAATGTATTTTTATAATCATTTTAGAGTTATTTTGCCCCTCCGATGCCCCCTGGCAGCAAAATGGGGAATTAAAAAAAAAGGGGTGTTCTCCCTTGATGGGTCACAAATGATATATTTTGTCACTATACACAGTAGAGAGCGAAAACGAGTTACCAGTGCCCTTTCTTTTCTACAGAAATATATACAATAAAGACTACCATTAGGGTAAGAATGGTATAGGTAGCGTCAACTCATCCTAAGTAAACACAGAACGCCTGTGTGAATAGAGCGTAAGTTCATTTTTTGAAACACCTGATTTGTTACATTTAGCAACTTTTCGTTATATGTACAGTTAGTAGTTGGATGGGTGACTCCTAAGTGTTATTGTAACAGTAAGCAGTTTTTTCACACTTAGTTCTACAGTAGGTTCCACGGTGTATGATCAAACATAACACTGGGGCAGCATGGCTCAGCTACCGCTTATGATTCTACATTGAAAGGCTGAAAGTTTATGTGATTTACATAAAAACGATGTCATTTGGATGAGTTGATATCATGGCAGGGTATGGTTTAAGATGTTATAAAGTTAAACGCGTGAAAAGAAAGAACTGGTGGTGATAAAGAGGTGAATATGAGCAGACATTTAAGGGGAAAAGGAATGGGTAGGGGAGAGGAGACGACACAATCTGGGAAACCTTCCACGAGTATATATATTCAAGTGAACTTTTGTATCTATTTCAGGTTTTATGGGGAGAAATAATGAAATGACCAACAAAAAACTTTGATTTGTAAATGAAGACTTTATTTCATAAACATATCATATCTCATACACGATCAACAAAATGTACAATCCCTACATAATACAATCTTCTCTACCAAATGCTAAACAATTCAAGTGTTTAAAAACATACCCTAATGCATGTACTCATAAATGTTTCATAAATTCTAACTAAAGGAATGATATTTCTAAAGGAAATGCAAGCGAAGTTAAACGAGGACGCAACATCATAGTGAATGACTAGAGTGAAAGACTTTTCTTTTCTTCTTTTGTTACTTGTGGGTTACAATTGACAACATCATTTGATTTCAATGTATCATCTCTGTGACTTTTAACATAATATCAGCAGTATAGGCTTCAACAGATCATTTATACGCTTGGACGCCGGGTCGATTCATTTTATCCCAAAATGTCTGAGACATTGTTTTGTGAAAAATTTTCAGATAATCCTCTTCCAGACTATTAATTTACATTCTTAGTTCATTTTTCATGACAGAAAATGAGCTCATTTCTCAACTATAACCTACTTTTGACTGAAAGACACTGAGTGCTACAATTGAGTGAACACATGCGGTGAGTGGTTTTTAACGAGCCCTTACTAAACTCTCCCTTTTAACGATTGTGATGGTATTGTGTGATTGCAGCGCTGGCCGGTGAGTAACTCGCCCCGGGCTGCATGCACGGTATCAGAGCATCATGACAAAGGATGAAGATGAACACTAAGGTATCATACCGTGCTTATTGTAGCACTGATGTAATATTATACATGTCCTGGGCAGTCCAGGTGTATGTAGTTGTGGCTGTGAATATACAGGCGATACTGTAAATGCCCACGTATAAGCCGCACCCTGAATTTCAAAACATTTCAAAATGACAACTTTTTTTTCTTAACGACAGGATCTTGTAAAATAATTTTAAAAAAACTATGGATTTCAAGCACCACCCCCCACTCCTCCCGGACCCTTTTGTGATGCCGTAATTGTTGGGAGAATATTGGTCATTTAAACAGTTCCAAACTATCAACTTTCTAACCTCAGTTGCCCGTTACATATAGCTTCTCCTAAAGTTGACATGCGGCTTATACACAGGTGCGGCTTATATGTGACATTTATTCCCATCTGTAGTACACAAGCATTGCTAACGGCACATTATATCAGTAGTGTTGTACATGGAGGCACCATGCTGGTATCACGTCTACAGTATAAAGCCACAGTACATATACCCTTTATCATACCAGATCCAACTAATCATAAAGTATAGAACTGGTAGTGGTCGACATGTGCAATGCAGCTTTGGCGAGTTAAGCCAAAAAAAAATTGTATGTTTCAGGTAACATGCTGAAAAATATTAGCTGGGGTAGGTCTTTTTTTTAATTATTTTTTAAAAAATTTTTAATGCCTCAAAGAGACGACACGGGCCGGAGTGGCTGGCCGCGACACACTGGTAATTTAAGTTGCCCAAGAAATATATGGATTTTCCTCAAAATTGAAGACAGAAAATTAGGGTCAGCACAGTTCAGCTAGGTAGGGCCAGGTTACCTGAAACAAACATTTTTCTTTTGTCATTATTCACTAGAGCTGCATCTTGCTCAATAGCACTGCACTGCCCAAGAAGGGTTACAGTTGACAGAATAAGCAGCAGTGAGCTCGTGGTTTTATCTGATATGCTATAGCATTGACAGGAGTCAAGTTCTTAATACTCAACCACATAAGCTCTGAACACATAGAACGATGATACACCAATTGCAATAAATTTCCCAGCATTTTAGTTCTCTTTTTGACAAAGAGCCGAAAGGGGGTGAAAGTTTATCATACCGAGCATTTGTTTACACACAGAAGTTGAGGTCAACAGTTTGTCCTGACTGGACATTGACGACGTGGGTTTGTTGTGTGGTGCCCCATTCACCGGCTGTCACGGCATACGTCCCCGGCCGCACTACCATGTGCACAGACTCTGCTGTCTGCAACTGAAAAGTTGACAAACTTGGTAAAATATAAGAATACTTTTCATCCTTCATGGACTGCATCATGCCTCAAAGACTCATGTATTAGTATAGCGAGGTTTCATATTTATTGTGTGAGCATGGCCATTTTAGTTCTGTCATCAGGATTTCATGCGAGTTTTTAGACGGGTGCCACACTTTCATACTGCCAGACTTGCAAGGAACAGATGGGGCTGCAAGATCAGATCCGGAAGTCGCTGTTCTCAGCATGAACGTGGCACTCCCGGGAACCAGTCTGGTCCCGAGTCAGCACTAGAGCCCAAATATGTAGGCCAACCATTAGATACACTACTAACCCCTACATGCTATAGAAATATGAGACGTGGTTCCCCCCACACTGCAGTTACACTAGTGGGCCACCAACGTACTTTTCACTGCCGCTAACTAGTCAAAAGCCATCGCTTAGCTGAAGTCATGGCAGTTTTAAGCAATTTTGATTTTGCATAAATCTCAATGGTAGGATATTCTTGCTCTCTTAAAATTGCCGTTTAATCAATATCGGACAAGGGACTGGGTTTTGAAGAAATTCCGGAGATGGTGCCTAATCTATGGATAGTATCTTTGCTGAGGATTATGCGTTAGGAACCTTCGAAAAATCTAAGACTCTCCACCCCATTTTAATGTTAAAATCTTTTTTGATGAATCTGTGCAAATCACAAGGATGACCTATTCAAAACTAAAAATTCTAGAAATCTGGAAATTTTCTGAAAATCGAATGCCTGCAACATTCAATTGAACATTATATCAAAGTTGAGAATTCCTTACATATCTTCGCCTCAATACAACAAGGTTATAGCTGACATTTTAGCAAAATTGATTTTTCTTCTGTTTCAACATGTATTGAGGCTTATCTACATACCATGGAGGTATTGAAGCTCTATCTATGATATGTGTGCATACAGGCCCCAATGTAATAAGGTTGTATTAAATGTGTGCCATAGTAAATGTAACTCTTCTTTTGCTTCTTCTGGAAATCTTGAAATAAGCAGGTACAACCTTGTGATTCCATACCTGCAAACTCCAGGCGAGAAAGAAACTGAGCCCGCTAAACCCCCATTTTTTTTTCTTTGAAAAAAGGCAGAAGACTGTGAATATAGGGGGCGTCTGGGGGGTCCTCAGGGGCCCAAGAAATTTTGTAAATCTAGAGGCCAAATATAAGTATTTCAGTCGGTTTTGAAGGTGTCTGTTACCTCAGTTTGGAATTTTACTAAGACCCCCCCCCCATATAAAGGTTAAAATGAGATCTCATTGGATCTGGATGAATCACAAGAATTACCCTGGTGGATATTAAAAAAAACTGAGAAAACTGAGGAGTTTGCAAGTATGTGTAATATGATGTATCTTGAATGGTATTTTTAGTCTGTGCAAAATGCTGAAAGATTGCCTGTTACTGAGTACAACTTACAGGGTTGCTGCGCTGGACCTTTGTGAAGTAAGGCGTGTGGAAGCGGCAACAGTGAAGTCTGTCGTGTTGGTCTTTACTCCCCTCCGTGTGACTCTTGTAGTAACGCTGTAAGAAGGACAGGGACATGTCATCAATCATTCCATGACAGTAAGATGCCCCAAGTTTAAAAGAAAGACTAGCTTATTTCAATAAAGTTGGCCTATACCTAATTAAAACGAATCTGTGCATATCACAAAAACAACCCTTTTAGACCTCGAATTTCCGAGTTTCTGGAAATTTCCTTGAGAAAGGTATCTTTACTACTTTGGGTGTTGAAACCAGTACCTGTACTGAGACGGGGGAATTCAAAGGTGAAGGACCTGTTAATAATGCTGGTCTTACACTACTTTGGGCAGTGAAACCTGCATTGAGACGGGGCAATTCACAGGTGAAGGACCTGTTAATGAGACAAAGATGATGGTGTGCGTACCTTGCACTGTCTGGATGTGGAGTGGAGGTATTGTATGATGGATGAGAAGGCATCATCTATACTCGTGTACACCGTTGGGTCCTACAAGAGTTGAAGCAGATCATTTTATGATTAGACTTGAATCTTATTAATATAAATCTGTAAAAGCCACTGATAGTGCAAAATAGAGGCGTACAATATCGATATGATAATTGCCTATCCCCCTTTTTGGGGCTTTTTTCAGAATAGAAAATGACCAATTTTTCACCTTTTTTTTCTCACAGGCAGTTAAACCCTTTAAAGATGCGCTCTGTGAGCTTCTTACATCGAATACGGTATTGTAGTTTAATAAAGGATTAGGCCAAATCCTTCTGAAACTCATAGGGCCTATAAAATATAAAAAAAACAAAAACGCATACGGCCTCTCAACCAGAAACTTTTTTTTTTAATTGTGGCCTCAGTGTACCTGAAGACAGCTTTGTCCTTTTTCATAGGACTTATTACAAGTGCAAATGGGAGATCAAGTGAGACTATGAGAATCGGATGAACAACTAATGATAGTTATTAATTCACATTGCTGGAAGGATTAAACATACCGTAATCTCCCGCGTATAAGGCACGTCTTATACGCTGGGTTTTAGTTCAAGGGGGAAACCAAGAGCTTTCTTTTGATATGTTACACTCCCCCTAAATCAGAATAGGATATAGGGGGATTCAGGGTTCAGCTTTTCAAATTTTGAAAATCCATTCAGTAGAACCAAAGTTATGAATTTTAATTTTTTTTACCATATTCTTGAACTCCAGGTGCGTCTTATCGGGCGTCTTATACACGGGAGATTATTGTAGATCATGTGACATAGATCTTGCCCTAATGGTCTTTGCTACTTTTCTAAACTACCTACCTCAATAGGAGGAGCTGCACTAGGTTTGACTTCGGGCCACTTTACAGCTCGCTGCGATGCTTTCTGCAGTAGGGACAAACTCTGACTGTGTGATCGACACAGTGTACACTGCATCCATGGGTTCCCCGTATCCCGATGATGATGCTGTGAAAATCAAATACAGAAATTTGAGACTGGAAGGCAGCGTGTAGGAGACAATGACAGAATACACATTTATAAGTCTGAATCCGGTTAAACTCAAATCATGGAGACCCGAAATGTGAGACCCTTCCCATGGACATAGGGAGTGAGTCATTATTTATCACCGGGGGGGGGGGGGGAGAGGGATGGTAAGATTTCACGCAGATGCACAGAATTTTTTTACATCCCCTTTGACAGTGCCTACGTATGGGCTTGCTTCAGACTTGGGTTATCAATGACTCCCTAGATCTGATCGTATAGGCTCAAACTGCAGGCCCTTCCCTCACACCGTCACGGGCATAGCTTTCCATGGGTGGGGGCCGAGTCTGACTGCCTGACAGTCTATGGCAGTGGAGCAAAAGGGTCACTTCTTGCAGATTTAACCTGGCCCTCCGTGGAGACGAATGGTGACGCCGCCGCGGTTCCCGTGGTGCCCGGCCAAACGGGGGTTGGGGGGCAGAGCCCCCGATCAAGGATTTATGCCAGAACTCATCTGAATTTGAACAACATTCAGATGAGATCATCTGAAACTTATGGAAACTTAAATGGAAGATTATTATTCAGATGAGATCTCATCTGAAAACAGTCAGAAGTGTGTGACAGCATGGTCCCACCACGTTCCTGAGGAACTTAGGCGGCGTGAATGTTTGTGTCTAGTGTGACGTCATTCTACTTCCGGCCAGGTTAAAATCCCAAGAAGAGACCCAGATGCGGCAGTGGGAATGGTCCTCTGTGGCTGTGTGAGTGTGACAGTCACAGTCAACACATAGCTATACTCCAGCACTAACTAAACAGCACGTTTGCGCTGGTGATCACACACCTTGTGGGAAGTTAGCTGTGACAAAAAATAATCATTGTGGTTAAATGGCTACTTTTGGGTTCACTTAAAGGATAAGTCTTGATTTTTAGCATATCAATACTAATTGCTACCTACTTTGTTAAGTCCAAATGTATGATTTTAAGTAAGGCCTAAAAAAATTGTGGTGTTCAGGTAACATAGCCAAAAAAATAGGGTCGATTTTTATTTTATTTTTTTTACAATTTTTTTTTGGATCATGAGATTATGGTAGTACTGTACAACCTTGCGTATAAGGCGATGCCACATTTAAGACGCAGCCTGAGTTGAAAGAAAACCCATGAGGTGTAAGCTAGGGGCAATTTTGGGTCATTATTTATCAACAGGGAGGTGGTGGGTTTTCGCACGGAAATTTTTATGCCCCCCCCTTCAACAAGTCAAAATTTTTTGCCCCTCCCCCGTGCCAGAGGCGTAGAGAATTTTCATGGCCCTCTTTAATCTATAGTAGCGTGCAGGCTTTTTTCTAAAAAAAAAAAAACATTTTACCTCGGAGGACCCTTTCCCCTCACCTGTCCACATATTGCAGCAATGTAAATTGCTGATAACTCGAAAAGTGAAAAGCCTGTGATTGGCTCCCATAAGTTGTGCACTCATCCTGTTGCATCAGCACTCCCTCACCCAGGTTATTCGCACCACCAAGCCACTATTCGCATAACTCCCGCCGAAACTGCACTATTCGCACATCGCCAAAAAAGGCGGGAAAGTTGATACATGGATCAACATCATATACCTTCACCATTGGAGGCAAAAAGTGTCTTATGGCTGCCAACCAACTGAGTCTGTACAATATTGACAATTTCTCAAAATTTACAAAACTTTGTAATGAAATACCTTTTCCTGCAAGACCCCTACATCTCCTTTAACGGCACTACAAATTCATTAAGTAATTCTACCTCTTATATACAAAATTTCCATCTTTTTTCAAACTTATTCACACCACCAAAATGACTGAAAGTGCAGGGCCCCAGGGTGTCTCCTTATAACTCGCTTTTTGAGTTAATTAGAAAATCTAGGTCACATATATGGGTCACGTAAAAATTATCTTTTGTTGGCATTGCAACAACTGTCAATTCACTTTTTAGTTTTTATCAAATAGATTAATCAGTGTGATATATGTTTTTATGGTCACAGGGGTGTGAAATCCCAAATTTCCTCTGAAGCGCTTTACACCGTCTCATTGGTTTATGTTTTTAGAAGGATAAAAGTGATCTAAATGTTATTTGGGCACTGGGGGGGGGGTAGCATCCATGATATTGGTCCTTTCCATTAGTTTGTATGAGCATTATATTATTAGGATTCTTCATAGGCCTTATGAAGATATTTGCAACTTTGTGCAGCCCCCTGGTGTCTTGTATTAGAACCGCGTAACTTAGCGGAGCATTACCTAGCAACGACGCGTTACATAGCAACAGTGCATAACAAAGCAACAGCAAACAATTTTACACTCTCCCAGCAGATCCTTTCGGACATTGGAATTTGAGAGAGATCTCATGAACTACTCATCAGATTTTGATGTATGACCTATCAAATTGAAGGTATTGATGTGTACAATTCATATCTATTCAGATTTAGCACATTCCAGTAGGAATAAAATTAATGGGGGTAACATTATGTTTGAATTGGGATATAAGATGGCCGAAAATGCAGAAAAAAATAGGCTGACGCTTTTGAGGCTATAAGTTTTGGCCTATCTATTTTAACTATGATTTCATTTTATAATTACCTTGATGAGGAGATGCTACACAATATATAGCCCTGTCAAAATATTATTAGCCATGAAAATTTGAAAGAAAATCGAGTTAACTTTGGAAAAAATACAATAGCCTCCTTTGACTAATCTGGTTCTGGCATGTACTAGGACTAACTCTATCATAATGACTGCAGTAGACCTACCAGCAATGAAACAACACCGTTTTTAATATGGGGTAATAAAAGTGATCTAAATTTTATTTGGGCAGTACCGGTATATGTCACCCTCTGATGTAAAGGTATGTTTGGGATTACCATCTTGATGCTAACATTTTTCCATCTGGAATGATATTGGCAGAAATTTTAAGTCAGACCCCCCCCCCTCCCTACAAATGTTAAATTCTTTTCTCAATGGATTTGAGTGAGTGAGTAATAGATGTTTAACGCCATTTCGACAGCTAAGGTCATATTCATGGCGAGAACTACATTACACAATTTCACATGGGAATGTGTTGGTACCCGCGCATATGTGCACCACACACATCTCGAGGGATAGGAAAGAGGAGAAATAGACCCTTTTAAGTGGGCTAGGGAAGCCCGTCTCAATGGATTTACATGGATCTCAAGAATGGTCCTTCTGAGCATCAAAAACGCGGATTTCCGCGTTTCTGCGGAGATTTCACACCCCTGTGGTCATCACAGCATGAGGATAATCCCTCTATTCCTGGTAGAAAAGGTTACAAGATTTACCCCCTCTCTCATAGGACATTTTGTATCATTAAATGAAATGAAAATCTTGAATAACTCTGGAACCGGTTGGGATTTTTGAAAAATTCCAAAGGCACAATTTAAATGACTCCCTAGTGTGGGGGTTTCCACACTGTCTGCCGCTCAGGGAGCTCTGTACAATGTGGGATACGTATATTGGCAAATATTTCAGTCCTGCGGGAGCACTCTCCACGCACCTCTCCTGTACTCAATTCTTAATGAATCATTCTACAAATCGGTAGGTACATACGGACAGCATCCCTCTAGCCTTGCTGCAATTATGTTAAGATAGGGAAAGTTGGCATTTACTAACTCGTATGTGGGCTGTACTTTAAAAACAAAGATGGCAGCCATCGGAAATACCAAACCTCAGTCGGACAAGTTCCTTCTGCTTTATAAGGTGAATTTAGTGTCCATTTTTTCAAATGTAAAAATGTACAAAAGCTATCATTCATGCCCTTTACAAGGCTCAGTTTTACTTTAGGCCTGTTTGGCCTACGATTACACTGTATCGTAGGCCTGGTTTCCCTTTACAGCTATGAGTCAGAATGCCTACCTTTACCACTTCACAGTCTCCAAAATCTGGGATGGTACCACCAAATGTTATACAGTTTGCTCAAATCACTTCCTAAAACACTTCTCTGAAAGCCTACCTTGTTGTCAGCATGTGTTTTTAATCCATTTCAATCATTTTTGGACAGTTATTGTCAGAATACTAATTTAAGGTAGTACCAGGCATTTATTTTGATAATACCAAGCCCCAGATTATTATGTGTAGATGCCAACAGTATAAAGAGGGAAACTGAAAAGGAGACCAGCCACACTTTACAGGCTCCTGAATTGTCACCCCATTACCGAAACTAGAACCCAGAAAAGCTATTGTCTGGGTTTGTAACAGAACTAAGTTTTACTTATACAGGTTTCTTCACACATAGGGCCTAAAAAAAATTCTTGTGTTCAGGTAACGTGCTCAAAAAAAATTAGGGTAGGTAGGTCAGATTTATTTTTTTTAGATTTTTTTTAAGGTCTTGGATCCGGAAAATGATGGTTATTTTATGTTAGCAGCATTCGTGAGGCCGTGGGCTTTAATTTGATACCAAACATGCCTATATATTGACAGGGGGGGGACGGAAAAATTTCAAACCCCTCTGAGGGGAGACCGAAAAATTTTCGCCACGCACGCGCGGAATTTCACAAACCCCACCCTGTTGTTAAAAAATGACTACTCCCTAAAGTGCCTATAGGACTCAGTATGGAAGCCTAGTGGAGCCGCCATTTTGAATTTCGCTGGTTGAGGTACAGAGATGTAAGTCGGGTATTGAGAAAATCCCTGAAAAGCTATTATCGCAGGGTGGGGGGGGGGTGTTTAAGTCTATATATGCATTGTGCATGTATACAATTAATGTCCTTCCCCACAATACATGTATATGGAACTATGAGTTTAGTATACCCCCCTCCCCACCAACCCCACCCCTAATCTTTTTCAACCTATAATGCTTCAGAATCAAGGGTGGCTGAGGGTGAGTGTGGTGTTCAGACATTGAGTAGATGTATGGTGGTTGGGGTGTGAGTTTCACATGGCACTTCTGAAGGGGTTTCCCCAAATGCCTGTATGGAGGGCAACTGTAGACTAGTCTTGAGCTGATTATTTTAGACCAATCAGAGAGCAGCATTCCCTTCACCTCCCCTAGTAGAGTATGTCACTGAGATTCCCTGTCCAGGCCTTCCCCTGCCCAGTTGACTCTCTCTGCTTACACCAGGGGGTCTCCCTGTTCCTCAGTGGAGTCACTGGTTAAAGCAGCCAACACAGGCCCGGGTATGTGTATAGCAGGGGGTTATCATTAGGGCAAGAACACATATTTCTCTTCATTTTGAAGAACATGGATATTCACACTGACTGTTATGAACATGAAAATAAAATCTGGCCCTAAGGACCTTACATATCCCTATTTTGACTTAATCTAAAGATTTTTAAAATCCCTATTTTCAGGGAATTCCCTGACAACTTACATCTCTGGAGGTAAAACCCACTGATAACACATAGGCCTACCATGATGGGTACCTTGTCCCTGGTTAACAGCCACTTCCTGGGACATGCTGGTCCCATCTTATCAGTTTGTGTTGCCGGAACCAGCTCCAGATCAGCTAGTGGCCAATACAGTAGGCCTAGATCGTAGAGTATTGAACTATGGGGCCCTTCCCTCAGTTAGAGGGCAAGTCTGTAGAATGTTTACAGTGTCAACAAACAATCTTCTCTTCTGAGTGAATTACTTATTTCTCCTGTGCCAAAAACTCAAAAATCTTGAACCTAATATTGTTTTTACCTTTGGTATAGATTTTGGGTTCTCAAATTGATTGAAAACTCAATCATCCACATTTGTATTGCCGTGGAAGATGGGAGATCCCCAATGACTTTTTCGGCCATTAATACTTAGATTTTCTTAATATAAAATTAATCGAGTACTTACCTGTAAGTATGGAGATTAATTGTTGTTCCAGGAGCAACGATAGATCGTTGCGGGGTACATAGGAGATGCGCATGCGCAGATCCCTAGATGTCAGACGTCCGCTGGCAGTGAATCAATCGCTGAAAGAAATCTCATTTCTGGTACATAGGAAATCAATATCTATACTATTCAATTGTCGTAGTTATATAGATGAATTCGTATCGTCGAATAATATCTATATATAGATATTATATTCAAGAAAGCTTGAATATTGTAGATTAATGATTATGCCTGACTGTCACTAATCTATTCATCCTAGGGAGGATGGGTGGGCCTATGTACCCCGCAACGATCTATCGTTGCTCCTGGAACAACAATTAATCTTCATACTTACAGGTAAGTACTCGATTAATTTTATATTCCAGAGCGCAACGATAGATGTCGTTGTGGTCTATCATAGGAGACTTTAAAGTTCAGCTGATTCACTGCCCATTTCCATAGTCCTATCTTATCTAATGTTACTAGTTCTCACAAACTTGTAGGAACTGTAACACAGGACTTTTTAGGAAAAGAAGTGAATAACTTATTCATCCTGACTAAAGAAAGTCAGGTTTCAAGAAAAAGTCTGTTTGGTTAAACCAAAAGAAAGCTTACTTTCATTTACCCTTCTTTTAGATTCAAAGAGGGCAAACAACAAATCCCAATCGATTTTAGTTGTAAATAGCACATTAGTCAAGTGCTAGAGAGAGGAATTTTCCATTTGGGAAATTCATTAATTAAATTACCTCAGATTTTGAGTTTCTCAAAGGTTAACGGCTGCTTAACAGTATAGTACCTCCTGATGTTGTACAATCTATGTAGTTCTAATACTACATAAGTTGAGATATATAAGCATGTTTAAGTTCTTTAGCAGACATAACATGCAGAAAAAGTACAATCTTGCTGGTAAGTATATAACAGTCAATTTGTGTAAAGTAAGCAGGTAAGCCTGCTGCACAATTTTTGTACAGACAAGTAGTTATGACTGTTTTTACTAGAAATAGTAGGCACACAAACAGCTATTAGTTGTACACCCTAGTGGCATGCATATGTACCATATGAGCAGCTAAGGCTTGCTTGGTCAGTTATGGTATGATACATATCATTCTTGCGTAAGAAGATACTGCTTAAATAGAAAAAAAGGGGGTATGTACAATTTGTTGTACCATTTAAACAGCTTAATCTGTTAACACCCACATTCACAATGTAGAAAGAGATTTCTACATTATAATGTAGATTTAAACAGCTCACCATAAAGGTATGTTGTAAATCATGAGCAGCTGGTACATACATATAGGTGCAAAATATGATACCTACACATGTTGTACAACATAAGCAGCTATGACTGCTGGACAAGTATATTAATCCATATGTTGTACAACTTAGCACACTGTAATGTATATAAACCATCTACATATATAATGTGAGCTTCAGCTGGTGCAGGAAAACAGCGACTACATTTACTATGTAGAGAGTGGTTTCTACATTCATAATGTAAAGTAAAAACAACTTACAGTCTTTACATGATGTACAACATAATCAATGATAATAAATACCAGTATGGTATAGTATATTGACCTTTTGTAGCACACAAAAAACACTCTGTTTGTCTAGTGTCTTGATACCTTCAAATGAAGCTATTACCTATACTTGTACAAATAAGCAACTATGACTTATTGTACAAGCCAGAACCACTAGGTATGGTAGAGTGACAGTACTTGGATAGCTACTGCTGCAACAGTATAGTGTAAACAGTGAAAGTTGCTAATACTGTAAAGTGTACACATGTTTTACTGCATAGATAGGTTCAGCTGATATGGTAAACATATAAGCTGGCCAAATAAATAGCTAAGAAGCTAGTTCATTTGAACTATACGTTTGTACAATTTTGTCCTAGAAACTGGACATATTGTACCTTATCAACAGCTTGACATATTTACTTATTGTAAATAGACTACCTATGTTATCTAGCATAATCAGCTACCATAACTAGTACCACACAATTATGTGTATGTTGTACAGGAATAAACTGTTATGTTGTTTATACAAGCACAAGCAGTAACAATGATACTGCATACAGTATTATACACCAAGTACACCAGACATGTCCTAAATGCTGATTGGAAGATTAGCTTTCCAGTGTTGTGCCAGGGAGCCACATCTCTGGTGGTGCTGAGTTCGTTTTACCCACAAACTCTAGTAACAAGTCCTACCACAGGTCTGGACAGTTACAAAAATGAGATTGAGACTTATACCAAACTTCCATATTTGGTATGAAAGATTAGCCTGACCCATCTTCAATTGACTCAGAGATATTGCAGTGGGTCTGCTTTATTGGTGGCTCACGTAAGAAATTAATTGGTTAAAATACCAAGTTATGTCCACCACCTTTGAAACAGCGAGGTGGGTCAACTGATAGTCTCCATTATGAAACTATATCAGTGACAAACTCAGTATTTAGATTTAATTTCATTAACAAGATCAACCAAGACTACCATAAACTCCCGCGTATAAGACGCGTCCTATACGCCAAACAAATGCCTGGGGGGTCTTATAGGATTTTTTCAAGTTTGGGGTGCGTCTTATACGAGGGGTAATTTTACTATAGAAATGTACTTATCTTACAAATTTCAGCCCTAAAATGTGCGTCTTATACGCGAAAATGCATGTGCTCAGTTTGGGGTGCGTCTTATACGCGCAGCGCGTCTTCTACGCGGGAGTTTACGGTATAAACGAGAGTCTTAGTTCTTACATTGAAATAAATTTCACCAGTTGTGAAATTTTTTGGCCATAAGGTAAGGATATTTTGATTTTGCAAAACACTACCTATAACCTTGAATCTAGACACCGTTTCTTGAGACTTCTGCCCTCTTTAGAGGAGCAAATCAAGAAAATCATTTTTAGGCAAATGGTAGAGGAGATAGATTTAACTGCGGGTCTATTAGACCAGCAATACTAGTGCTGTGCCAAAGGCCACAGTTCTGGTGGTGTCAAGTTCATCTTAGTCTCCAGCTCCAGTAACAAGTCCCATCGAAGTACGGACAGTTTTACAGGAGTCCCTGTTTAGAATTTACCAATAATTCTAAAAACAGTCACCTCACTCTACAGCCCTAGTGGTGTCAAAGTCATCTTTGCACAAGCTCCAGTAACAAGTCCTCCAACAGGTACGGACAGTTACATAGGAGTAGCTGTTAAGAATTTTACTCATAATTCCAAAAACAGAGTTTATCAGGGTTAAAGACATAACAACAACTATTTACTGCGGTCCTGTCGAGGGGCAGTTGGTAGCCATCTGATATCTAATATCAGTGAAATTGCTGGGTTTCAGCAATAGCTACCTCAGTACTCTTGTTTAATAGGTAAGATTTTGTCCTTCTGTCCTCTTCTGAGTAAACAGAAAAGATTTGTTGGTGTAACCTGATACGTAACTCATTTTTTATCACCAATCTTTAGGTGAATTAAGATAAGCACACTACCTCAGTCAACCGCCTTACCACTTTGGCCACCGGTAGACTTTAGTTTATCAAAGTAAACTGAACACCATGAAAGACATCCTAACCTAAGATAAATAAATTCAGAGAATTTATGACATGAGGTATAGGTTATCAGTAACTTGAGCACTCAAATAACCCAACACAAGCTAGGATACTTGTGGCTGCAAATTGACCTATATGATATTTCTGAAGACATATTCTAATGTAAAACATTAGGTCTCAGTGATTTATATATCACTACCAAGCAGCTTTGTGGTTATTGGTGAGTCAACTGCAATTCTCATAGAATTCTATGACATTAAGTATGGCTCTTAAGCTGTTAAATACAGGCTTAAAGATTTTTACCATACTTGTGAATTTATTGGGCATAAATTATAGGTATATTTGAATTCTCAATTCACAACCTATACAAAAAGTTTTTACGCCAGAATTTAGACACCATTCTGCCCTTCCAAGGGAGGCAGATCAAATTCTCTATCTTTCTCACCATAAATGGTAGAACAGAGAATTTCGGAATGCTGATTAAATCAGCTAGTTAATGTTGTGCCAGTGGGCCACAACTGTGGTGGTGTCATGGTCATTTTACACCCAATTCTATTAACAAGTCCCACCGCAGGTCTGGACAGTTACTCAGGAGTTACTGTTAAGAATTTTACCAAATTCTAGACAGTGGCCTAAAGGTAGGGCAAATACAGAAATCTCTGTACTCTTTAAAGGTGTAAGTAACCTGCCTGTTACAGTTTTCAATAAAACAATTATTGTGTAACTGGCTACCTGATACTCAACTCATTTGGTCACCAGTCTAGGTGATTACTAAATAAGTACACTAGGGTGCCGCTATGGCTCTAGGTAATACTTCAGTGTATCAGTATATAGTTTCAACACCAGGTTGGACAACCTCATCCTGTACTAGCATAATTTCAGGGAAATTATGGCAAGAGGTATAGGTATTGGAAACTTTAGTGCCCGAAAAACCTGACACAAGCTAACAGGCCTGTGGCTACCCATTGACCTTTTAAGAAAGTTCTGAGGAATTTTCACAGGTAAGGGTCTCAGTGATATTTGAAATCACTACAAGGCAGCTTATCGGTTATTGGCAACATCCCAGGAAAACGGTAAAGCTGCCTTCCCAGGTGATGCAGGTCATAAATTTCTCCACAGAAATTTTTTGGCATAAGGTATAGGTAATTTTGATTGTTAAAATCACAACCTAAACCACTTGATTTTGACACCTTATTAAGAATCTGCCCTCACCAGAGAGACAGGTCAAAATTTTTTCTCTATCATTCTCACCACAAAGGTAGCATAGAGAAATTTGACATGCTGATTAAAGATCAGCTTGCCAGTGTTGTGCCAGAAGGTCACAAATCTGGTGGTGTCAATCATCTTACACCTTACTCCGGTAACAAGTCCCATCGCAGGTCTGGACAGTTACACTGGAGTCACTGTTTAGAATTTTACCCAAATTCTAAACACAGTGGTCTAACTGTAGAGCAGGCACAGAAAGAGCTGTATTTTAGGTGTAGCTAACCTGCTTAACTTGGTGACATGATAAGGCCATAGACCCTATTGAAGAACCAATCTTAAAATGTCTGGAAATTTTTTCCCACCACAGTGAAAATTTTTGTAACGAATCTTTACCAGATTCTATAGCAGAAGTTAGTCTAAGCTAACAGCTACCAAAAGACATTTATTGGTGTAAACTGAAAAACACAACTCCTATCACCAATCTTAGGTGAAGAACATGAGTAGGAGTGTTCAGCAGATTAAATAACTTAATCTGCACTTTTAGTTTATCAGTTTGAAGTCAACCAAGGAGGGGTGATCAACCTAGCCTGTGCCTCTGTACAGTCAGAGAAATAAGGCAAAGGTAAAGGAAATTGTGATATCACAATCTCACTCAACCCCAAGCAAGCTTGTAAGGCTTGTGACTGTAAGCGGACCCTCTGGAAAAAAAATTTTGAAATTTTTCGGCATAAGGTAAGGGTCTCAAGTGATTCTCTGACTCACTTTAATTAAGAATTAACAGGCTTGTTAATCTTTTGGGCATAAGGTGTAGACAAGTGATTTTCTAAATCACCACCTTTTACGCCCTTGCAAAGGCAGTCACAAACTATAGCTCTGAAAAGGCCTAGCTTTAGCCCTCCCCGGGGAGGCAGGTCATTAATTTCTCCAACCGAGAAATTTTTTCGGCATAAGGTATAGGTAAACTGAATTAGCAATTCAAAACCTAGACAGCCAAAAGACAGTCATAGACAATCAGCCCTCCGCGAGGAGGCTAGTCTTTCAAATTTCTCTAAATGAGAAATTTTTCGGCATAAGGTATAGGTAAAATCATTTTTACGCTTCACAACCTATACAGCCTTATTTTGACACCGTTCTTAAGACTTCTGCCCTCCCCGGGGAGGCAGGTCAAAATTTCAAACGAAATCGAAAAAGTTGAATTTATTATCAACTTATCATAATTGTGCCGGGGGGCCACAATATATGGCGGTGTCAAGGTCACAGTACACCCAACTCCTACGACAAGTCCTACCACAGGCCGGGACTGTTCAATCTGGAGTTACTGTTAGGAATTGTACCCAAAATTCGATAACAGTGGCTATCTGTACAGCAAGCACAGATTCAAGCGTCTTAGTTGGTTTAGGCAACCTCCCTGATACACAGCCATTTTAATCACAAGTCAGTCTGTGAGAACAGGATGGCTAAATGCCACTTCATTTCATCAGAAATTAATGTGGAGACCTGCAGCGGTCCGACTTTGAGTGTATCAGGCACAAAATAATTTTAATATACCATAGGTTAAGTCCACCAGCTCAGAACATAGCCAGGTGGGTCACAGACTGAACTCCATCAAGAGGCATATCTGTGACAATCTAACCAGTGCAATGGTCTACTAAAAATATTTCGTTTGATGATGTCAACTCAGGTTCCAGAACATGAACCTATGGGTAGATTGACAAACATCACGTGTCAATCAAGGCTTCAGAACACAAGCCTAAAATTGACAACTTAGTTAGTTTTGGGGGTAAAAGAGGTAAAAGGGCAGGTAAAAGGAAGGAAATCCTTCTAAGTTTTACCCTTAGCAGGAGTGTGGAGGTAGATAACCTCAACCACCACCCCAGCAGGCAGACTGACACTAGAGTGACAGTACAGGCCTGGGTCTATGGGAACTACCTCTATTATCACCCAAAACAAACAAACAAAAACATAACAAAAAAGTCAATCCAAGTAAAAAGGACATGAAAATATAGTAAAAACGGTTACAAAATGAAGTAATCTTACAGTTTTTGGAAGAAAATCCGTCTTAATTAGGACCAAATCAACAAAATAACCGAGAAAACGGCGAGCCGAGCGAAAAGTTCGGCGCTGAACCGGAAGTGGCCGGAAAATACCGGAAACAGCCGAGGATTTTGCCACCAAACGGTTCTAAGTTATTGTGGGTGTCGTAAAAGTATACGAAATCGTATTTTCGTCAAATTAAGACGGAAAATGACCAAAAACAGTAGATAATAACAAAATATTAAAGAAATGATCTTTAATAAAGGAATACGGGGTGAAAAACTCGCCTAAAGTAGAACAATCGGGATAAAACCCAAACTGCTTCTCCGTGATCGGCAGGAAAACAGAGATCGTTAAAATTTGTGAGAATTTTAGCCTAAAGAGGCCTAATCTTAACTTTTAAGGCGCATTAACCCCCTAACATAGAATAAAATCAGATATGAAAAATGGAAGTATAGCGAAATTGCTAAAAACTCACTCGAATTGTAAGCCAAATTGCGAGACGTCTTCCTTCTATGGAAATACACAGCAGTCTGGCATCTACGGATCTGCGCATGCGCATCTCCTATGATAGACCGCAAAGACATCTATCGTTGCGCTCTGGAATATTTTAAAGATCCCTGCAAAGGGAAATATGTTAGCTACGCACCCACCGATTTTTTAAACTGGATGGCTTATAATAAATATTCTAGAGCAGATTTCCTGGATACACCTCTTGTCATTCTGCCATCTCCCAGTCTTAGTGGGAAGATGGTGGAGGTATTTATTAGTGTGGGGGCTTCCACACTGTCTGCCACTCAGAGAGCTCTGTACGGTGTGGGATAGTTATAATAGCAAGTGTTTCGGCCCTGCGGGAGGACTTTCCGCGCACCTCTCATGCATTCAATCCTTAATCAATCCTTCTAAAAATTTAGATATACATACATCCAACCCTCCTTTTATAGCTTCGCTGAAAGTTTAGGGATCCTACGATTATTTTAAGATAGGAAAAATTGAAATTTATTGACCCAGGCCGAATTGTGCATGGGCAGGATCAGTAGCTGAAAGGTCTCATAAATTATAGAGAGGAGCCGGTCCCTAAGGCCTAACATCATATGCCTAGGTACCGGTTGGCAGGTCTAGTATTTATAGACTTGATTCTCTTGAAAGTACGTTGGAACTCTCTGCTTTCATCCCTCCACACTAGAGATTTCCTCACCCACATCACAACATCCGGTTTTCTTAGCTTAGAATACTAAACTCTCATCTCTGTACCGCCGTGAGAGTTTAGAAAATCTCACGATTCCCCGTGGGTGACGTCTTGCGTATCCCGCACAATAACACACATTTTCGACCACTTAGACTTGGAGTTCCTAAAAAATTCCAAGTTCCTTGAATAGGCTCATGTGTTTAGCCGATCAACGCGGCCCACTACAGGAGGGCCGCTCTTCGCCCCTAATCCTTTATTTGGGGGTTCAAAGAAGTATTGAGCTGTCTCTATGTTTCCTGAGTTTGAGCCAGAACTCTCACAACTGAAACAATATTTCATCAATACCTTATAGTCTAATGTACCTTTCTATGCCATTGATGTTGTGGATAGTTGCTTGAATAAAGTAAAATCAAGTATTTTGTGTGGGTGGTCAAGTCCTAAAAGTTGGCTCCACTTTCACTTCTCCTCTGAGATCTCACACTCCCTGTGAAGTCATGTTAGGTCTCACAACCATAATAATTTTCTTCTAAATGTTTGTAAAATCGTTTTTAGTCATGTTATTGAGTCAATCCTATAATATTTCCTACTAGTATGATGTACACTTGCAATTTTGTCTTGAAAAACACAGATTTAGATGTTTTGAAACAGAAATGATTTATTAGATGAAAAAGGCAACAAAATATATCGTTGTGACACCTGAATTTGACTCTGCTACATGTCAACAGGTGTCACTAAGCAAATTAAATTAATCTTGAAGAATATGTCAGTTTTAATACATACAATTCTTAATTCTACATGAAAATTATATTAAGCAAGTCAAAATCGTTTTCATACACATGAAGGGTTATTTTTTGTAACACAAGTGCTGAGTTAGATATTAATATTAATTTTTTTAGCGCCTCCCCACGCCACATAGCGGCAGTCCCGCGAAGCGGGACGGGACGCGCTATGATGATTTCCCCCATGTGATGAGGTGTCACAATACAGAATCCACAAACTAAATTCCCTCGTATGCAAGAAATGAGGTTGTGACCGCTTAAAAAAACGCAGGGAGGCGTGTTTTACGCGGTCACAACCGCATTTCTTGTTCATAATGGTATGAGAGATTATGATTGTGGCTCCTTACAACCAAAATCCAAACTGGTGTCCGGGAGGTGAAACAAGAGATTTTGCAATCAGAGAAATGATGATCCTATGAAAAAACCAAGCAGGAAACATGAAATCAAAGGTACATTGGGGTAGGAGTAGGTGTCTTTGTTTATCAGAGGGGAAATTGGGAGGTGACAAGGCCATTTTTTTATCATAATCTCTGATATGAAAGGAAACTGAGCTGACTGAAAAAAGACCAAGTAGCGCGAAGCCCGACGTCAACGACCGTATCATTGATGGCGGGTGGGCCAACTACATGTGTTAGGTACACACTCACTGATTTTGAAAATCGAAAGGCTTGTATTATAATAAATATTTTACAGCAGATTTCCTGCACACATGTCATTCTCTCACCTTCCAAGCTGAGCGGGAAAATGGCGGAGGTCTATAAATACACTTAGAAGTATGTCAGAACTCCTTGGATTCTCCCCTCCAGACTTAAAAGTCTAAGGGAGTGATCATTTTTTAACAACAGGGGGGGCTGGTGGGTTTGAGGGGGGGTCAGAATTTTTTCAATGCCTCTGATGGGGGGGTCAAATTAATTTCACCTGTTTTCAGTGGAAAACCCCGCGCATTACTATAGGCTAAAAGGGGACATTCCGGCGTGATTTTTGTCCCTTGTGGGGAGGTCGAAAAATTTTTACTCCATCGAGAGGGGTGGGTCAAATTTTTTCCGCGCGTCCGCACCCAAACCCACCAGCCCCCCCCCCTGTTGTTAAAAAATGATCACTCCCTAAGTTACTTAGGGAGTGGTCATTATTTATCAACAGGGGGGGAGGGTGGGTTTGAGGGGGGGCTTAAAATTTTCAGACCCCTCCCGGGGGGGGCTAAAATAATTTTGACCCCTCTTGAGGGGGGGGCTAAAAAAATTCACCCTCTTTATAGCAAAAAAGCCCGTGCACTACTATAGATCAAAGAGGGGCGCGAAAACTCTCCGGCGCGGGAGGCCGCAAAAAATTTTGACTGCCGTCGAGGGGGGGGCGTAAAAAATTTCCGCGCGTTGGCACGAAAACCCACCACCCCCCCCTGTTGATAAATAATGACCACTCCCTTAGGCTTAGTAAGAGGGTGAATTTTTTTAGCCCCCCCCTCAAGAGGAGTCAAAATTTTTTTAGCCCCCCCCCTTGGGAGGGGTCTGAAAATTTTACGCCCCCTCTCAAACCCACCCTCCCCCCCCCCTGTTGATAAATAATGACCACTCCCTAAGTAGGCCCTACGGCTACAGAGTCAGAGAGCAAAACAAAGAGATACCAAATCCTTCTGTGCGCTAACCCTGAATGCTGGTGAATTCCTTAAGTCAACCTCCCTACCTGATGTGTATACCGGTCCATTTCTCTCTAGATGATGTGCAAAATAGGCGAAACACGAACTAAATATAACTGAACTGAACTTTTGGAAACTTCAAATTTTGTTTCTACGAACGCCTGCGCATGCGTATCGAGGTACCTGGCAGGTGCGCGTTGCACACTGGCCCCAGTTCGTAGTCTACCGATTTCCGGTTTTTGGCGCGAAACACGAGGACGCACCGACGAGGACGCTCAAAGAAAAACCTGAAATAACTGTGAAAAAACAACCAAACCACGACAAAACCCGTAAGATAAGTACCCTTATAACCAACCAACTTAACCAACAAGACCAATCTCCTGAAATACTGACAAATCCCAGGTTTTCCTTATACATCCCCAATTATCACCCACAACCCCACAACAACTGACTTGTTTACCATGGCAACCGGCAAAAAACAGACAACCCTTGACATTCCCGACATACCTGACAACCCAACAACACTAAACAGCGACCATGACAACACGATGGCATGGGGGGACACCAAAGAAGACGCGGACATGCTCGACCTTGAAGCAAGCGAAAATGACTCAGACAACACACTAGTCGACGTCCCAACCAAACCCAGAAACGACAATGCAACCACAGACACAGACACCGACGCCGACCAACACAAAGATAACCATGGATACAAAACAAGATACAAGATAAGACAAACAGAAAGCACCAAGTGCAAAGAATGCCCAAGGATCTCACACCAACTAGCCGATCTTATGACTAGGTATGAAACCCTGAAAGCCATGACCGAAGAAGACACAAAAATAAAATACGAAAGAACGATCGCTAACATGAGGACAGAACTGGCCAACACCATAGCTGCGCTAAACAACACCCGAGACGAGGTCCAGCAAATGAGAGAAAACATCAGTAAAGCCCATGAAGCAACACAACAAGCAGAGAGAAAACTAGCAGCCACAAAAAAATCCAATGACCCATCCAATGTAACCTTAAAAAATGAGCTTATAACCGCGCGCCACGAGATAGAGAGCCTAAAGGCCACAATTGAGAAAAACAAAGGAGAAGCCCTAATAAGCGCCAGAAAACGCGAGCAAACAATCAACAGACTGTCTGAGGAGAAAAGGGCAATCAAGGAACTCCTAGAGAAAGAGAAAAAAGCTGCACAAGAGAAACCACAAGACGTAAGAGTGGTAATCGACAGACAAACATCATTCTATGAGGATGAGCTAAACGAGGCCAAGAAGATCATTAGACAAAAGGCTGCCATCATAGAAGAACTACTTAAAAACCAATATGAACAGGAGCAGAAGGCAGAACAGGAGGAAACGGAAGCAAAAAATAAAGACCGGAAAAAATATAAAGTCGTCATCGGAGGAGACTCCAACCTGGTCAATATTAGTGAACACATCCCACCCATCCCCGGAGTCGAAATTGACCTTGCAAAAGTCTACACAACGGAAGACCTCGCAACCTTCATGAAAGAAAAGGGAAAGTACCTGGAAACATGCGACCTAACCATTCTCCACGTAGGAACAAACAACCTCAGAAGAAACGACAAAGGATGCAGCATCGCCAATCGGATAAAACAAGCCACTGAAGACATTGACCAAACAAAAACCAAGATATCAGTGATTCAACCCCCCCGCATCAACGATGTGAAGGCCGAGATCCAAAGAGGGCTAATGATAACCCATATGGCAACCATAGACATAGAACCCACCGACATCTACAGAGACCTCACAGGACTAAAGAATGACGGCTACCACATAAACAACATCACGGCGGAAGAAGCTGCTAAATCCCTAGCCAACCTCATCATTAACTCCATGCCAACACCACCTGACCCAAAACCCAACCTACACGACAAACACGACAACCATGACAAACACGACTCACATGACAAGAAGAACATAACCCGTGATATTGAAATCAAGTGGGAAGAGTATGAATACTACGCATCAATAGAGGTAGCTAGCAACGCAGTGAAACACATCATTGGCCAAAAGGGAAAAACAATAGCAGACATTACCTCAAGAAACAGAACCAGGGCAAAATATTACGACCAGGAGGAAATGATGACAATCGGTGGAGAAAAGATTAACGTGGAAAGAACCATCCGAGAGTTCAAAAAAATCCTAGAAGAACGAAGAGACAGAGAAGCCCGAGGGCAACAAATGGAGAGAAGAGCCAGCAAAAGGAGATCCAATGACCCGGCCTCCGACCATGAAAGTGACCCAAACCCCCACGCTCGACGAAGAGACGACTACCGCAACAGTGATAATCGCCAACCGAGACGGAGAGACGACCACCCATATGATCAGAACCAACCACGATATGACAACCAAGACAGACACGAAAGAAGAGATGACCGCCACCGACACTACAGACACGACTACCACTAGGACATAGGCCAACCCCCCTACACCAACGGAAAAAGACCCAGAACATCCACCAACCAACATACACCACATTACAACCCACACACGACACGCGACAAAACCAAAGCACATGACAAATACCTAAAAATCCTCTACAGCAACGCCAACGGCATTACCACAAAAAAACACAGCCTATCCACAATACTAAACATGACAAAAACCGACATAGCCATCATAGCAGAGACCAGGACAACAAAACCACCGAAAATAGAAGGCTACACATGGTACCACAGGCCAAGAAAAAACCGCACAGGCGGTGGTGTTGGACTCCTAATTGCTGACAACCTTTACCCAAGCACAAAAGAACTCTTGATACCCGATCATGATGATCACGAGATCACCTGGATAGAAGTCGATACACGTCCCAACCCCCTCTACATAGCAGCATACTACGGACCCCAGGAAAAAATCCTAACAGAAGAAGTACTAAGACAATACCAGACAATAGCCTCATCAACAATCCGACTCCGCCAAAAAGGAGAGGTAATACTCATAGGCGACTTCAATGCAAAAATCAAGATAGAACACCCCAACTACAGACAGGAGGAAAACAGAAATGGCAAACTCCTAACCAACCTGATGACCCAACTTGGAATGCGCCCACTTAACACCAACGAAAATTGTATACACTGGACAAGAGAAAACCGCAGGAACAATGACGAAAAGTCAATAATAGACTTCATCCTCATGGAAGAAAGAGTAATGAAAACAATACAGAACGCCACGGTCGACAAAAGCGGAGACCTCACCCTACAAGGGAAAAACCCAACTGACCACAACACCATAACCTTTGAAATACCCTCAAAAATACCCAGGCCACCCACAACCACAAGGAAAGTATGGAAAAAAGGCACCCCTCAACAATGGTCAATGTTCAACACCCTTATGGAGCACACACCACCGCACATACGCAGTAACTACACAAGCCTAACCACAACTATCAAAGAAAACCTGCACAGGGCAATAGGGAAAGCAACTATAAAGCTACGCAGAAATAAACCTGAGACAAAACAACAGAGATTAGGCAGAGTAAAGGTAAAAGCAGCAAAAAAAAGATATCAGAAAGCAATAAGAGACAAGGAATCTCTGGACAAAATCACCAAGAGGAGAGACGACTTCCACAAGCTCCAGAAAGAGACCATAGACCTATATTCAACAGAAGAGAAAAACCGTATAACAACCGTAGCAAAAAAGATGACAAATGAGGGAGGCACAAAATCCAACCACTTCTGGAAAACAAGAAAAAGGCTGCTTAAACCAAATTCAGACAACACCCCAGACATACTCGACGAACTCAACAACATCCTGAAATGCCCCGACAAAGCTAAAGAACACGTAGCCTCCTACTATGAGAACCTCTACAGACCAAGACCCCCAAGAGAAGAATGCCTAACCGACAACAAGGCCATCCTAGACCGCAACAAAGCAAGACGCTCAGCCAACCCAGATACCCTTGAACCCTTCACCCTACAAGAACTCAACAAAACCATCAGCAAACTACACAGGAACAAAGCCAACGGACCCGACAATATACCCAACAGCATCTTCATAGAAGCCAACCGTAACACCCGCGAAATATACCTAGATGCACTCAACAAAATCGCAAGGGACAAAGACATCCCACCAGAATGGAGCAGAGGCGAAGTAATAAGCATCTACAAGGGTAAAGGAAAGAAGGGCAAATGCAGTAACGAAAGAGGCATAACCCTCTCTAGCAACGCTGGAAAAGTATTTGAAAGAATGCTTAACACTAGAATCTTAAAGCAAGTAAGAGTAACACCAGCCCAAGGAGGAGGCAGGAAAGGCCAAGCAACAGTTGACCACATACTAAAACTCAAGGAAACCATCAGAATCAACAAAAGCCACAATAAACCAACATACATCTCATTTCTAGACGTCACAAAGGCATATGACAAAGCATGGCTAGAAGGAATCATGGATGTAATGGCATCAAACGGCTGCGCCCTTGACACATGGCTACTCACCGAAAAACTCAACAAAAACCTGACGGCCACTATCAAAACAAAACACGGCCCAACACGACCGATAGCCATAAACGACAGCATAAGACAAGGAGGAGTACTAGCAGTGACACAGTATGCCTTACTAATGGATGAAATAGCAAAGAAAATTAACAACCTGAAACAAGCAGGAGAAATCACAGTGGATGAATACACAAGATGCCTGCTTTGGGTAGACGATGTAGCTATTGTATCAAACAATATCCAAGACCAACACACAGTGCTAAAGATAACAGAAAAAGTCTCAAACACCCTAAGAGTAGTATTCGGCAAAGACAAATCAAAAATACTACAAATTGGAACAGCGACTAACCCTGACAACCCCAAAATCAACGACATGGAAATAGAGAAAACAGACAAATACAAGTACCTGGGCGAAACGCTCAACTCAAAGAATAACCTAGACGACCATATAGACACGATAAAGAATAAAGCAGAGGGAGCCCTACAAACGGTCCTATACATAGCGGGCAATGAAAACTACAACAACATAGAGCTTGAAACTATCTGGAAACTCGTGGAGACCTGCATCATCCCGACAATAACCTACGGTGCTGAAACATGGAACACAAGGAAAAAAGACACTGATGCCCTCAACCAAATCCTAGACAACCAACTAAAAAGAATCCTACGACTACCCCAAGCAACCCCAAGGGAATGCATATATGATGAGCTTAGAATCCTTGACATAGAACACAGAATCCTAGAACTACAGGTCAACTACCTGACCAAAATAACTAAATCCCAAGGCGAAGAGATCACAATAGCAAACACGAGAGCAAGACCGACCTCATGGATACAGAAGACCAAAAAAGCATCCGAAGAACTCCAAACCCCGATCAACATACTGACAGACCTACCCACCACCAAGCGCAAAACGACCATAAAGAAAGCAGTGAAGGCAAAACAAGCACTCTGCATGAAAACAACCGGCGTAAAAAAAAGCAAGTTCAATTACCTGACTGAAAACAAAAGGAAATACAGCTGCGAATCTCATGACTACCTGACCAAACTAACTAAAGAACAAGCAAGGAGAATCTTCATGGCCAGAACCAGAATGATAAGAGCGAAAGATAACTACAGGAAAATGCACCACACACAAGAGTGTAGGGGGTGTGGCCACACTCCAGAAACCCAACAACACCTACTAGAAACGTGCCCAACCATACACAACAACCAAGACTCCACAACCCAAATCAAACTAGAAGACATCTTCACTGACAACCTAACCCTACTTAAGAGGACAGCATCCAAACTAGACATGATAGAAAAACAACTCAACATATGGGAAAATGCATAGCCGCCCTACCCCCAGGGAGCACCCTGGTTACCCAGGGAACATGCACGTAGTATAGTATAGTATAGTATAGATTACCGTTTGCCCACCAAAATAGGTCGCCGGAGAAGTTGGTGCGCGTTGAAGAGAGAGACTACACGATTTTTTTCGTAGACCGCGGTCTACGAAAAAATGAAAATAGCGCCCCTGTAAAATTATTTCAACGGAATCATATTACGCGAAATTAAGAAATGATCTAATAAATCAGAAAACAGAAAGGTGACACGTCCTTTGTTTTGTATTCAGCAGCTCCAATATAAATTACCAGGGGGCGGATCGAGCGCACGACGCCGTCTACGCAGCAGGGCCGTTGGTCAGCTTTCTGTGTCCCTCAAGGATACAAGCCCTTGTGTCCTTAAGAGACACAAGAAATTGACCAATCAGAAGCCAGTCTCTGCAGCAGCAGATGGCAGCTGCTAAAACCAAGATGGTGGACCTTCTACAGCCTGCATTCAAGGCACAAACACACTGATTTCTAAATACATAGGTAGAATTTTACTTTGTAATAGAATTTGGCAGAGCAAAATAGTAATAGTAAGAAATTGAAATGCTCCTGTATGGTGCCATTGGTGTCTAGGGAAGATCATCCTGGATTCAAACCTTTGTTGACACAGTGTGGTGTGTTAGCCTTGTGTCCCTCAAGGACACAACAACAATTCTTTGTTGACACATTGGGTTGGGATAGCCTATAGTGTCCCCCAAAGACACAACAGCTGTGTACTTGTATGGTACATTGAATCATGAATATGGAGAGCCCCGAGTATAGAGATCTCCCTGATTGATAAAAACCTTGATAGATCTATGCATTTAGGGAGTGGTCATTATTTATCAACAGGGGGAGGGGCGTATTAAAAAATTTCAGGACCCTCTCGAGGGGGAGAGTAGTATAATAGATGGTCTTTTCTGAATATTATCCAGAAAAGACCATCATATTTGGATTATCCAGAGAAGACCTCCTATTTTTAGATTATTTATAAAAGAGGTCGTTTATAGATATATTTAATTTATCTATAAAAGAGGTCGTTTATAGATATATTTAGATTATTTATAAAAGAGGTCGTTTATAGATATATTTAATTTATCTATAAAAGAGGTCGTTTATAGATATATTTAGATTATTTATAAAAGAGGTTGTTTATAGATATATTTAGATTATTTATAAAAGAGGTCATCTATAAATATATCTATAAAAGAGATCGTTTATAGATATATATATTTATACATATATATATATATATATATATATATATATATATATATATATAATTTAGATTAACATCTCCTTGTGCTTTTAATTAGTTCTTTTAAATGCCTCCAGATGGGAGAGCTATCTATGTAGTTATAGTTCTTATAGATCCCTCCAGATGGGAGGACGTGTAGCAGCAGTGTCATCATGATGCTTTGCTCTTAAATGATAGGCAAAAGGGATTTAAGATAGTTCTTATATGTCCCTCCAGATGGGATGACATGCAGTACCAGTATCATCATGATGCTCTGCTCTAAAATGAAGTGCAATCACAATCCCATCACAGTAAGCAGCTTATAATAAAGTTATGAGCAGAAGGGATTTAAGCTGCTCACTATGTAATTATAGTGTTATCACAATGCTCTGTTTTAAAATGAAGTGTTTAGAGCAACTATAGCGAGCAGCTTATAATAAAGCCATGGGCAAAAGGGAAAAGTACATGTTACAATCTAAAATGTGAATTATATTAAATATTGATACACACTGAGGAGGCTGTTTCCCCTAAGGGCAAAGCTTGAGAGGGAGACCTGCGAAGACTAAGAGAGTCAGGTAAAGCCTAAGAGAGAGATGGGTAGAGCTTTTACTCAAGGTTGATCGGTTTATATAACATTGAGAACCTTTTCACCCAGACCTATGCATGGAACAGGCTTACATACAGAGCCTGACCTATACATGAGTATTTGACATAACGGTCCCATTTATGTTTCTCATCTAGCTTTCTATGTTGGCTGTGTAGGGGTGTTAGTATGTTTGTGTGAGAAGGAGAGGAGCGGCATGAGTTACTCTCTTGACTTTTTAGATATGGGTTGTGGCCATACACATATCAAAATGAAGTGCTCGCTATATAGTTGCAGTGAGCAGCTTATACAGAGTTTTAGCTGCTCACTGTAAAAGGCTAGCTATAGTTTGCTGTTTATGTATTAGCATTCAAATATGATTTGCTAGTCCGTTTGATTTGATACATTGTAACCGTCATTGTTTAGCCTGCAACCATAAGGGATAGACTATCCAGTTTTTACTGTGTAGAGCTAAAAACGAGCTAGCTGTGTTTTTACTAGACCACTTGTTATCTGGATGAAACCAGTTAGCTTTTACGTCTTAAGTAAAATGTCCATCTACTACGCAAAGACAATACATGTATTATGTTAATATAGCTTATAAAAATAGGAACTACGCAGTGTAAATACATGTATTATGTTAATATGCCTGACAAAAACAGGAACTACGCAGTAAGAATGCATGTATTATGCTAATATACCTGACAAAAACAGGAAATACGCAGTGTAAATACATGTATTATGTTAATATGCCTTACAAAAACAGGAACTACGCAGTAAGAATGCATGTATTATGCTAATATACTTGACAAAAACAGGGTGGGAAAATCTTATTCTTATTGCGCAGTTAGGTTAGAATAAGGCACTGCGTAGTTATTTTTTAACCTGACTTTTTATCTGTGGTAAAAAGGTGCACTGTAAATAGTAGCTCCATGGTGGCTATGTCACTGAGTCACACGGTTCCAAGCCTGCTGTGTATGTGTGTTAGTATGTTTGTGTGAGAAGGAGAGGAGCAGCATGAGTTACGTTCTGCATATGTTATGCCGTATATGGTTTTCTACGTCTTACTTTTTACGCCTTATAAGGAAGAGAATATATTATGTTGATATGTTATGCCGTATATGGTTTTCTACATCTTACTTTTTACGCCTTATAAGGAAGAGAATATATTATGTTGATATGTTATGCCGTATATGGTTTTCTACGTCTTACTTTTTACGCCTTATAAGGAAGAGAATATATTATGTTGATGCAGAGCTGGACTTAGAAAGTTTTAGAAAGGCTTCTGTTTGGATACTTTGGATCTCAGAGAGGTTTTCTCTCTGCTTTGGAAAGTTTCTTTTTCTTTTATGATACTTAATTACTTTGAATTTGCTGAGACAAATTTTAGATTATAAATTTTTGGACTGAAATTTACTTCAATCTATTAATGCAGTGCATTTTGATACTTGTATTTTGCCGTTTTAGTCATTTTAACATACAAGGACTAGAGATAGATGCTGGACTATATAAAATAAAATGTAGCCCCCGAGTTGTCCTTTAAGAAGAAAAAATCAGCTTGAAAATCGGTTGGTAAACAAACTCAGAATCATGCAAAACGTGAATGGAGCTAAACTCAACTTTTCTCCTAGAAAAGCTTGATATAGACACACAATTACATTAAACGAATTGTGTGTCTAATACCCTTAAACATGTACAAGAAGAAATTGCATTGATTGGTCCATAGACAAAGTGAGAAGCAGTCCAAGACTGCATTTTGTTTACACTCATTTTTCTCACTATAAGCTGCATTGCAACTCATGAGTAACTCATAACAGTTTTTTAATAATGCCTACAAAGAGGGCAGTATCATAGATAGGACAGAGGTTTCATGGTAGGTCCCTCCTCCTCCTGTATGGATACTCCTGGTACTAATGGGAAACACAGACAGCTGCAGCCAGAGGACTCACTTTGTTACTGTAAACACTAGCTCTGCCACTCGTGTGTAACTAGGTTACTGGTGTGAGCAGGGCTATGTAGTAGTAGTAATACACAGGACTAGCAGAGATACATAGACACACATACAGGTTTGTATATCTCTAACAATGCTGTCTTGCACATAGGATAACACAGAGGTAGAGATACTTTAAAAGACTCTAACAATACATACATGCACACATTATTACAGATTGGAGATGGTAGCCATCTATAGCTTATATAGCAGGGATGATGGGTGGAGTAGGAACCCTTCAGCAATGATCCAGCACAGAGAGCTATAGGGACTATTCTACTGTGATGCATGGAATAAAGGTCTAAAGTGAAAATTTTGGAACAAAAACAATGTTTCCTATCCCTCTATGAGCTAGCTGAAAAGAAATTGCGCAGTTTGTAATTGAAAATTCCATTGCTGAAAGGAACTGCGTAGTTATAATATAGTAATAAAAAATTACTATACAGTGTTATAGCATACACTGTATGCTTTGTTTTCATGAGTAACTCACATGAGTTTTTTATTATGATACTTATAGAGACAAGTATTATGGAAAGGTGCAGAGAGCTGCAGGATTGTTCCTATGAATCCCACCAGATGGAAGATGAGTAGCATAATGGTACACTGTATGCTTTGGTTTCATGAGTTGCTCACACGAGTTTTTTATTATAGCATTCAAAGAGACAAGCTACATTGAAAGGTGCAGAGAGCTGCAGGACGGTTCCTATGAATCTCACCAGATGGAAGTGTGCTTCAGGAAAATTCCATGATGTAATGCATATATTATGTTAAGGGTACTAAGGAGTCCCGCCTATTCTGCATAGCTTACATGGCTCCTCCTCTTTTGGGTCTATATAAGGTACATGGACACCGCCTCTTCTGCATAGATTATATGGCTCCTCCTCTTTTGGACCTATAAAAGGTACATGGACACTGAGCACTTGGGCATTAGGCACTTGGGAGCAGCATTTGCAAAGTGAGTCTGTTTCTATGTTCTGATAGATAAAAGCTTTTGGTGCTTTAGATCTCAGAGGAGTTTTCTCTGTTAGACTTAGCTGTAGGTTTGAGGCATAGGTATTAAGTTAGGTAAAAGCAAACTGTTAGACTTAGCTGTAGGCTTGGGGCTTGGAGGTAAATGCAGAGCTGGACTTAGAAAGTTTTCTGTCTGGATACTTTGGATTTTAAACTGTTGGACTCCATGAACATTTATGAAAGCTTAGGCTAGGTATTTATTGCTTAAGTTTTTCATGGATTTGATGGTCTAAGAAAATGTTTCTGTCACCTTTGTAGACATTTCTCTCGCCTTAGAGAAGTTTTCATGGCATATTGTTTTATTTTAATTTAAGTGCCCTGAGAGATTTTGAGAGTAAATAATCAGTTGGACATTTTTGTAAGCTTAGGCTGGGTATTTATTGTATGACTTTCTTCAGATTTAATAGTTTCAGAAAATGTTTGCTACTTTGAATTTAATAGTTTGAAAGTTTCCGATAGTAAATGCTCACTTGGAAATTTTTCTCAACATAGGCTAGGTTTCTGCCACCTTTACAAAAATGCCTCTGGGTGTAGAAAAGTGTAAATGCAGAGCTGGACTTAGAAAGTTTTAGAAAGGCTTTTGTTTGGATACTTTGAATCTCAGAGAGGTTTTCTCTCTGCTTTGAAAAGTTTCTATTTATTTTATGATACTTATTTACTTTGAATATGCTGAGAAAGATTTTAGATTATAAATTTTTGGACTGAAATTTGATTGGTCTTTCTTGGTAGGAGTCCCACCTCTTCTGCTCAGCCATTGGTCCTCCACAGCATATTATGTTTATTTCGTGAAAATTCATTTTTAGAACTTTGAGTAGAGCTATATAAGGCGCAGGCTCTCAGTCTCACCCTGACCACTAGAGGGAAACTTCAGCAAGGTAAAGTTGTTTCTATATTTTGACTTAGGAAGTTTTAGAAGTGTTTCTGTTTGGACAATTTATATCTTAGAAAGGTTTTCTCAGTTAGACTTAACTGTAGGCTTGAGGCTTGGAGTTAAATGCAAAGCTGGACTTAGAAAGTTTTCTGTCTGGATACTTTGGATTTTAAACTGTTGGACTCCATGAACATTTATGAAAGCTTAGGCTAGGTATTTATTGCTTAAGTTTTTCATGGATTTGATGATCTAAGAAAATGTTTCTGTCACCTTTGTAGAAATTTCTCTCGCCTTAGAGAAGTTTTCATGCCATATTGTTTTATTTTAATTTAAGTGCCCTGAGAGGTTTTGAGAGTAAATAATCAGTTGGGCATTTTTGTAAGCTTAGGCTGGATATTTATTGTATGACTTTCTTCAGATTTGATAGTTTTAGAAAATGTTTGCTACTTTGAATTTAACAGTTTGAAAGTTTCCGATACTAAATGCTCAATTGGGCATTTTTCTTAGCATAGGCTAGGTTTCTGCCACATTTACAGAAATGCCTCTGAGAATAGAAAGGTGTTCATTGGATACTGTGCTATCATGTCAAAGTTTCTAAGGGTAAGTACTCAGCGGGACTTTGTTACATCTATAAGCTTAGACTAGGTTGGCTCTTAATATTATTGAATATTGTTGTGTTAGTTTAGGATTTAGCAGTCTAAGAAAGGCCTTCTGAAGCAAAGGTCTCAACTAAGTTATTTTGAATTTAGAACTTTCAAAAATGTTTCTAAGATTGAATACAGAGTTGCAATTAAATGTTTTTCCTAGCTGAGGCTGGGAGGCTCTGAAATATGGGAAAGTTGAATAGCTTATGAGTTTGATATGATTAGTCATTGAGGGATTGGATTAAAACAGGAATAGTGTATAATAATGAATGAGAGCATTGTGTGATAATACATAAAGTCTTTTGTCAGCAGGATAACGCCATTGAAGCTGAAGTCACTTTTCTGGAAAGTGCTTTGCTTGGGCTACCAGAGGTACCCTCCTGTACTGTGCTGAGCAGATGGACTGTAGCCACTCATGGCTATTTTGGTTGAAGGCAGAACAGGTAAAACTAACTCTCTAGTTTCTCCACTGCTTTGGCTTTCATGGTGATACGCCACTGTACTGGAGGAGGTAGACTATTCTGGACAGTGCACTGCTTGGGCTACCAGAGGTACGCTCCTGTACTGTGCTGAGCAGATTGGCTGTAGCCAGCCCATGGCTATTTTGGTCGAAGGCGGAACAAGTAAAACTAACTCTCTAGTTTCTCCACTGCTTTGGCTTTCATGGTGATACGCCACTGTACTGGAGGAGGTAGACTATTCTGGACAGTGCACTGCTTGGGCTACCAGAGGTACGCCCCTGTACTGTGCTGAGCAGATTGGCTGTAGCCAGCCTATGGCTATTTTGGTTGAAGGCGGAACAGGTAAAACTAACTCTCTAGTTTCTCCACTGCTTTGGCTTTCATGGTGATACGCCACTGTACTGGAGGAGGTAGACTATTCTGGACAGTGCACTGCTTGGGCTACCAGAGGTACGCCCCTGTACTGTGCTGAGCAGATTGGCTATAGCCAGCCCATGCCATATTGTTTTATTTTAATTTAAGTGCCCTGAGAGGTTTTGAGAGTAAATAATCAGTTGAGCATTTTTGTAAGCTTAGGCTGGATATTTATTGTATGACTTTCTTCAGATTTGATAGTTTCAGAAAATGTTTGCTACTTTGAATTTAATAGTTTGAAAGTTTCCGATACTAAATGCTCAATTGGGCATTTTTCTCAGCATAGGCTAGGTTTCTGCCACATTTACAGAAATGCCTCTGAGTATAGAAATGTGTTCATTGGATACTGTGCTATCATGTCAAAGTTTCTAAGGGTAAGTACTCAGCGGGACTTTGTTACATCTATAAGCTTAGACTAGGTTGGCTCTTAATATTATTGAATATTGTTGTGTTAGTTTAGGATTTAGCAGTCTAAGAAAGGCCTTCTGAAGCAAAGGTCTCAACTAAGTTATTTTGAATTTAGAACTTTCAAAAATGTTTCTAAGATTGAATACAGAGTTGCAATTAAATGTTTTTCCTAGCTGAGGCTGGGAGGCTCTGAAATATGGGAAAGTTGAATAGCTTATGAGTTTGATATGATTAGTCATTGAGGGATTGGATTAAAACAGGAATAGTGTATAATAATGAATCAGAGCATTGTGTGATAATACATAAAATCTTTTGTCAGCAGGATAACGCCATTGAAGCTGAAGTCACTTTTCTGGAAAGTGCTTTGCTTGGGCTACCAGAGGTACCCTCCTGTACTGTGCTGAGCAGATGGACTGTAGCCACTCATGGCTATTTTGGTTGAAGGCAGAACAGGTAAAACTATCTCTCTAGTTTCTCCACTGCTTTGGCTTTCATGGTGATACGCCACTGTACTGGAGGAGGTAGACTATTCTGGACAGTGCACTGCTTGGGCTACCAGAGGTACGCCCCTGTACTGTGCTGAGCAGATTGGCTGTAGCCAGCCCATGGCTATTTTGGTCGAAGGCGGAACAAGTAAAACTAACTCTCTAGTTTCTCCACTGCTTTGGCTTTCATGGTGATACGCCACTGTACTGGAGGAGGTAGACTATTCTGGACAGTGCACTGCTTGGGCTACCAGAGGTACGCCCCTGTACTGTGCTGAGCAGATTGGCTGTAGCCAGCCTATGGCTATTTTGGTCGAAGGCGGAACAGGTAAAACTAACTCTCTAGTTTCTCCACTGCTTTGGCTTTCATGGTGATACGCCACTGTACTGGAGGAGGTAGACTATTCTGGACAGTGCACTGCTTGGGCTACCAGAGGTACGCCCCTGTACTGTGCTGAGCAGATTGGCTGTAGCCAGCCCATGGCTATTTTGGTCGAAGGCGGAACAAGTAAAACTAACTCTCTAGTTTCTCCACTGCTTTGGCTTTCATGGTGATACGCCACTGTACTGGAGGAGGTAGACTATTCTGGACAGTGCACTGCTTGGGCTACCAGAGGTATGCCCCTGTACTGTGCTGAGCAGATTGGCTGTAGCCAGCCTATGGCTATTTTGGTCGAAGGCGGAACAGGTAAAACTAACTCTCTAGTTTCTCCACTGCTTTGGCTTTCATGGTGATACGCCACTGTACTGGAGGAGGTAGACTATTCTGGACAGTGCACTGCTTGGGCTACCAGAGGTACGCCCCTGTACTGTGCTGAGCAGATTGGCTGTAGCCAGCCTATGGCTATTTTGGTCGAAGGCGGAACAGGTAAAACTAACTCTCTAGTTTCTCCACTGCTTTGGCTTTCATGGTGATACGCCACTGTACTGGAGGAGGTAGACTATTCTGGACAGTGCACTGCTTGGGCTACCAGAGGTACGCCCCTGTACTGTGCTGAGCAGATTGGCTGTAGCCAGCCTATGGCTATTTTGGTTGAAGGCGATGGGAGGCTCTGAAATATGGGAAAGTTGAATAGCTTATGAGTTTGATATGATTAGTCATTGAGGGATCGGATTAAAACAGGAATAGTGTATAATAATGAATCAGAGCATTGTGTGATAATACATAAAATCTTTTGTCAGCAGGATAACGCCATTGAAGCTGAAGTCACTTTTCTGGAAAGTGCTTTGCTTGGGCTACCAGAGGTACCCTCCTGTACTGTGCTGAGCAGATGGACTGTAGCCACTCATGGCTATTTTGGTTGAAGGCAGAACAGGTAAAACTAACTCTCTAGTTTCTCCACTGCTTTGGCTTTCATGGTGATACGCCACTGTACTGGAGGAGGTAGACTATTCTGGACAGTGCACTGCTTGGGCTACCAGAGGTACGCCCCTGTACTGTGCTGAGCAGATTGGCTGTAGCCAGCCTATGGCTATTTTGGTCGAAGGCAGAACAAGTAAAACTAACTCTCTAGTTTCTCCACTGCTTTGGCTTTCATGGTGATACGCCACTGTACTGGAGGAGGTAGACTATTCTGGACAGTGCACTGCTTGGGCTACCAGAGGTACGCCCCTGTACTGTGCTGAGCAGATTGGCTGTAGCCAGCCTATGGCTATTTTGGTTGAAGGCGGAACAAGTAAAACTAACTCTCTAGTTTCTCCACTGCTTTGGCTTTCATGGTGATACGCCACTGTACTGGAGGAGGTAGACTATTCTGGACAGTGCACTGCTTGGGCTACCAGAGGTACGCCCCTGTACTGTGCTGAGCAGATTGGCTGTAGCCAGCCTATGGCTATTTTTGGTTGAAGGCAGAACAGGTAAAACTCTCGTTTATCCTCTGCTTTGGCTTTGAATTTACACGTCTGAGAGTTTCTTAGTTATTCTGAATTAAAAACTCTCTGAGAACAAATACAGCATTAGACTTAGCTATTTTCTCAAGCTGAGGCTAGGGATGGTTTGTATGGAATTAAATTTTGCTGTGTTAGTTTTAATTCAGCAGTTTCAGAAAAGAATTTTCATGCGTTCATTGAAGTTTCTATACTTTTAAAATTGATTTGTCCTAGCTTCAGAAAGATTTCTGCACACCAAATTTTGACAGTCAATCACAGCCCTTGAAGGTAACTGGGTTCGATTCCTAGCATAACCAACACAAAACATAATGCTGGTGCAAAGGGACAGATTGGTTATGGTCCCACCTGCAATTGCTGTGATGAGCTATCAGTTTCCCCCTGACTTTAGAGAGGTTTTCATAACATATTGCATTATTTTGAATTTACTAGTCTGAGAGTAAATTCTCAGTTGGACATTTCTGTCAGCTTAGGCTAGGTATTTATTGCTTGAGTTTCTTTGACATCAATGGTCTCAGAAAACTTTTCTCTCACCTTTGTAAAAAAAGGCTCTGCCTGCAGAAACATTTTCATTGGATATTGTGTTATTTTGGATTTAATAGTGAGAGTCTCTAAGAACTAATACTCATTCAGACTTTAATATTTATATCAGTTTAGGCTAGGTAGGCTTTCATAGCATCTTGCCAGTTTTATTTACTAGTTTGAGAGTTTCTAAAAGTAAATACTCAGTCAAACATTTTTGTTAACTTAGGATAGGTATTTATTGTTTAAGTTTCTTAAGCTTTATTGGTCTCAGAAAACATTTCTCCCACCTTTGTAGAAAAGGCTCTGCCTATGGAAACATTTTTATTGGATATTGCGTTATTTTGGATTTAATAGTGTGATAGTCTCTAAGGGTAAGTACTTAGTCAGATTTTGATATTTATATCAGTTTAGGCTAGGTAGGCTTTCAATATTACTGAAAATTGTTGTGTCAGTTGGGATTTAGTGGTCTTAAAATAGCTTTCTTATAACTTTATGAAAGTTTCAATTGTCTAAAGTTTTCTGTTAGCTTTAGAAACTTGACTGTGACCTCTACTGAGTTATTCTGAATTTAGAACTCTCAGAAATGTTTTTGAGATTAAACACAAAGTTGGATTTAGAAGGGACTAATATTTAAGTTGTCCTGATATTACATATGTGTTAGTTGTGGTTTGTCTACAAAATAATTACAACAAAGGGACTAATATCAAATTATTTTGATTGTTTGGTTTGTCAACAGAAATAATCACAACAAGGGACTCATATATCTAAGATGTCCTAATGTTGCATTTGTGTTGGTTGTGATTTGTTGACGAAAATAATCGCAACAAGGGATCCATAACAAAAATAATCGCACAAGGGATCCATATCTAAGTTGTGGTTTGTTGACATAATAATCACAATAAAAGATCAATTTTCAAGATGTCCTAAGGTTTGGGTTGTTGACAAAAAACAACCACAAAGGACAAAGATATTGTCCGAATATTACATTTTGCTCTATTTACGAGTTAAGAGAGGATAACCTGAGTTTGTGAAAGTAAATTATTTGAATTTTAGATAAAAGATTTGGAAAAAAATGATCATAAAAATTAATTATGAACTATTAAAAACTAGAATTTCTTATTTCGAAGGTAGAATACATTTCAAAGACAACGAAAAGGATATAATAGATGTCAGTTTTCCTTCCCAGCCTTATATGTCAGTCAAGGAAGCTGAACAAATTATTTCGGCTTTGTCTTATTTTGATTCTTTGCCACGGTTAAAAAAAATCAAAGTAGAGGCGCTTGTATATTTCGCTGATTATTTCCTGTCTTTTTATTTGCAGGATGAAATAGGCAATTTAGTTTTATCAAATATTATGCTTTTACCGCGAGTCCTTAAAATGTGTTGCATATTAATGCCTTATCAACATTTTTATTTTACTATGATGGATTTTGCTTGTGACTTACTCGAAATCCCATATATTTATCATGTAGAAACATTAATGAAACCTAAAAAAAGAAAACATGATGACACTTTAGATCCTAGCGAATATGTTTTATCAGAAATAACAAAAGAATTGAGAAATAAAACAAGACAAAGATTGCATAAAATGTCACTAGAATACATGCTTTGTAAATTATGCAACACTGAAATGATTATTTCTACAAAAACTAGAAACATTGCTTATATGATTTGTTGCAATAAGCCAGTACATCAAAAATGTTTTGATGATTTTATTCAAAAATCAAATTTGTATCATAGTACTGAAACAATAAAATGTCCTTACTGTTCCATTGAATGGGTACATGAAAAACCACGGGTTGGTCATGAATGTTTGTTATGGTTAATGAGAAAATCATCTGACACTTCCTTGTTAAATCAAAAAAAAAAACCAAAAGTTTGTTTATTTGATAAGAAATAAAAAGTTTGAAACAAATATTTTTGTCTTATGTTACATTTTAAAAATGAAATATTTTATAACATATACAGCAGTAGCTTACAAAAAGTCTCTGAGAATAAAGAAACAAAACTACAATAACTTAAGGTAATACAGTATAACGAATAAGGCAACGAAGTTAACCAATAAGGCAGCAAAGTTATATGACAACGAATAAGGTAACAAAGTAAATGAAGGAGGCAGCGAAATCAGATGAACTTTTCTGACGCAGACTACAGGGAATTCTTTGCAGGAAAAGCATTGCGATTAATGCTTTAAAGGTAAAGCTAAAGATTTGCTTTTGTGAGTTCATTAAAAATTGCTGTTGAGTCAACTGTTCACTGAGAGCTAAAAATTAAATTTGTTTCATTTTCACATAATTAATTCCTGTTACATACATACAATTTGTGGTAAAATTAATTGTAACAATGCTTGTATGGGAACGATTCGCAACAAACTCACAAAAGTAGCTTTTCGCTAATCTAGTAAAGAAATATTAGTCATAGCCTCTAGAGGTCTTCAGTGTGCTAAGTATCGTATAGTTTAAGATAGTTTTAGAAATGCTCACTAGAGGTCTTCAGTAAGCAGAAAATGCCTTGTTTATATTAGTCACCAGAGGTCTTCAGTGTAAAACCATGCACATAGTTTTAGTGACTCACACTAGAGGTCTCCGCTGATTTAGTAAAGTAATGTCAGTCCTAGCCTCTAGAGGTCTATAGAGTGCTAAATATGGTATAGTTTAAGATAGTTTTAGGAATGCTCACTAGAGGTCTTCAGTAAGCAGAAAATGCCTTCTATAAGCCACCAGAGGTCTTCAGTGTAAAACCATGCACATAATTTATATCAGCCACCAGAGGTCTTCAGTGTAAAACCATGCACATAATTTATATCAGCCACCAGAGGTCTTCAGTGTAAAACCATGCACATAGTTTTAGTGACTCACACTAGAGGTCTCCGCTGATCTAGTAAAGTAATGTCAGTCCTAGCCTCTAGAGGTCTATAGAGTGCTAAATATGGTATAGTTTAAGATAGTTTTAGGAATGCTCACTAGAGATCTTCAGTAAGTAGAAAATGCCTTCTATAAGCCACCAGAGGTCTTCAGTTTAAAACCATGCACATAATTTATATCAGCCACCAGAGGTCTTCAGTGTAAAACCATGCACATAATTTATATCAGCCACCAGAAGTCTTCAGTGTAAAACCATGCACATAGTTTTAGTGACTCTCACTAGAGGTCTTCGCTGATCTAGTAAAGTAATGTCAGTCCTAGCCTCTACAGGTCTATAGAGTGCTAAATATGGTATAGTTTAAGATAATTTTAGGAATGCTCACTAGAGGTCTTCAGTTAACAGAAAATATCCTGTTTATATGAGCCACCAGTGGTTTTTTTTCCCCTGAGATAAGAAATACTTTCAAAGTTATCAAAAAAAGATTTTATTGTTTAAAAATAAGATATATTTTTAAAATGAATGTTTCTTCTCCTTTTTACATTAATTTACCTTCTAATACTATTCATCCCTCTCGAGAAAACAAAACAAGCAAATTTTGGGTTAAATTACCTTCTATTTTAATTTTACAAGGAGAATGGGAAGTGGGATTAGTAGAAGTAAACATACCAGTTTCCTGGTATAATTTCCCAGAAATTCCAGAAAAAAATAGGACTTTGGTAGTAGAAAGAAAAGATTTCAGGTTGAAGCAAGACGTGAATAAAATAACTTCATTAGATGAAATAGAAATAAAAAAAAGATATGTCGTGCAAAAAATTCCATATGGAAATTATACTTCTTTAGATAGTTTAATAAAAAGCATAAATGCAGCCTTGAAAAAAATAGACGCATACCCTGACGATGAATTTTTTCGAAAAAGTAGAGAACCATATGTGAAAACTGAGCTGCAAAATTTAAAACCCATTTTAAAGGTAGGGAGAGGAGACAAAGTTGTTATGTCTAAATATTTAAGTAATGTACTGAGATTGGATATATCTGAAGAAATAGACAACGAAGCTGAGATCGAAAACAGTGACGTTATAACTTTTTCAGGGCTTCCATTGAATAGTTTATTAGATTTTCAGATTTTAATGAGCACTACTTTAAGATACAAACATTATAAATATTTTCATGCGGGAGGTGTTCCTAATTTGCATCACGTTTCTTCTAATATTTATATTTATACTGATATAGTTGCAAATGAAATTGTAGGCGATCTTCAAATTCCTTTATTGAGAACTATTCGTTGCAGTGAAAAATTCGGAGACGATATAAAGGAAGTTTTTGTCTCTCCGTACTATAAAAAGGTAAAAAAAAGTGAAATACAAGAAATCGAAATAACTATATGTGACGATGTGGGAAAGTTGGTTCAATTTGAATATGGAACAGTTTTTTTAGTTCTTCATTTTAGACCTATAAGAAATGAAAAAAAGTAAAGCTTTCAGAAATTTAATCGTAGAATATGATTTAACTCCTGCTCTTCACAAATATGATCCTGATTTATTTTTACTTAATCAGACCAAAAAAATTAAAAAATTAATTTTGAAGAAAAAAAAAAAGAAGGGGGGTTAAATTTCAATTATCGTTATGCACAGTGTTAGGAAAATATAATCTAGAAAACAATGAATATTTTGAAATTCAACCATGGTTCCAAAGTCCTGTTCAAGTAAACTTTGATTCTCATAACGTACAGGAATTAATAAGAAATTCCTTTTCTGTGATATTAGGTTTTTTCGATGCTTTTTTGCACATGGGGTCAGGATGGTTTTTAAGAGAAATAAAAGTGTTACGCCTCTCTGTTTTTAAATATAATCCTTTTGGAGGTGAGAAAAAAGGGAAAGAAAGCATTATTCAAAGAAAAAAATCAGTTCTTAATATAAAAGGAAGCGGCAAAAAATGCTTCATATACTCTGTTTTAGCAGGATTACATAAAATTCCTCACAATGCAAACTTGGCTAAGTCGTACGATATTTTTTTAGAAAAATTAAACCTTTCTTTTCTTTCTTTTCCTGTGAAATTGAGTGAAATTCCAAAGTTCGAAAAGAAAAATAATCTTACTGTAAATGTCTTTGGCCTTTTAGTATCTGAAAAAAAAGAATTTCAGCCTTTCCCTATGTATATTTCAGTCCTTTCTTCTCCCCTTACTGAAGGAAGACATATTGATTTATTGTTATTTAATGATCACTATTATCTTATCAGAAATTTACATAAATTTATCAGACCATTGTTTTGGAAAAAAACTAGGTACTTTTGTTACAAATGTTTGATATCATTTTGCTCAAAAAAAAAATATGAAATGCACGTTAACAACAATTGCAAAACTAATGTATACAGTGGTCAGGGTTATTCTACTCCACCGAAAGGGACTTTCTTGAAATTCGTTGACCATAAATTTAAAGTTAAAAGTCCTTTTGTGATATATGCAGATTTTGAATGTTATAATCGCACTATAAGCAAAATATACAAAGGGAAATCGTGTTGCTCCAAAATACACAAATTAAATGCCTTTGGAGCTATATTAATTTCTAAATATGAAAAATACAGTCAAGATCCTGTTATATACGTAGGAAAAAATGTTATAGAAAAATTTGTTTCTTACTTATATAAAAAAAGAGCTGAAATTTCGTATATTTTAGATCATAAGAGAAAACCTTTGTCTTTGTCTTCTGACGATATTTCACATATAGTGAAGCAAAAAAATTGTTACATATGCGGGATATCTTTCACCGAAAAAGGTATAAGAAAAGTTTTAGATCATGCTCACATAGGACAAGAAGGAAAAGGAAGAGATTTAAATTATGCTTGCAATAGATGTAATCTTACTTACACTAGTCTTAGGATGGACAATTTAAAGATACCAATTATAATTCACAACAGCATGAATTATGACACTCATTTTCTCATCCAAAAATTATATAAATATATAAACCAGAGCACCATATCTGTGATTGCTAAATCATCTGAAAAATTTCTTACTTTAAGTTTCGAAAATTTTAGAATTATAGATTCCTTCCAATTTTTACCTACGTCCCTTTCAAAATTAGCTGAACTTTTGCAAGAGAAAGGTTTAAAAGATTTCGTTCAAACAAAAAAACATACTTCAAACAAAAAAATGATTCCTTATATGATAAGAAAAGGTGTCATGTGCTATGATTACATTGATTCTTGGTCTGTTTTGAAAGAAAAAAAATTGCCGCCTATAAACAAATTTTATTCTACTTTAACCAAAAAAAATATAACTGAGGACGATTACTGTCATGCTATTCATATGTTTAAAGCATTAAAATGTAGAAACATAAAAGATTATTTGAAAGCCTACTTGAAAATAGACGTTTTGCTTTTATGTGATGTTTTTGAATCTTTTAGAGAAAAGGCCTTAAGTTATTACGGTTTAGACCCTGCTCATTTTCTAACGGCACCTAGTTTGAGTTATCAAGCTATGTTGAAACATACAGAAGTTGAACTAGAGTTGCTTTCTGACATCGAAATATATAATTTTATAGAAGGCGGTATAAGGGGTGGCATTACTAATGTTTCTCATAGGTATGCGAAAGCTAATTTTTCCGACGAAATCATCTTTTACATAGACTGCAATAACCTTTACGGCAAATGTTTAGCAGATTTTTTGCCTCACTCAAATTTCAAATGGCTAACCCAAAATCAAATTCAAAAACTAAACATAGAAAGCATTTCAGATCATAATGAAACAGGATACATACTGGAGGTAAGTTTAACTTACCCTGACTGTCTTCATGACATGCACAACGATTTTCCTCTAGCTCCACAAAAAATAGAAATAGAAGAACAAGAATTATCTCCGTATGCAAAAGAAATATTGAAAAAAACTGAAACGTCCTATAAAAAAGGAGGAAAAAAGCTTATATGCAATTTAAAAGACAAAAAAAATTATGTAGTGCATTATCGTAATTTAAAATTATACCTTGCATTAGGTTTAAAGATAAATAAAATTCATCGTGTTTTAAGCTTTCATCAGAAAGATTGGATGAGATCTTACATTTTGTTCAATAACAGAGAACGAACTTTGGCTACCTCTGCTTTCGAAAAAGAATTCTTTAAGTTATTAAATAATGCAGCATTTGGTAAAACAATGGAAAATGTCAAGAAAAGAACTAACATGAAATTAACTTCAGACCCTAAAGAAAGTGAAAATCTTATAAAAAAACCTACTTTTAAATCTCTTCATATATTTCAAAAGGACTTTGTAGGAATACAAAGCAGCAAAGAAAAACTTTTACTAGACAAACCGATCTACATTGGGTTTTCTGTTTTAGAGTTATCTAAACTATGGATGTTTAATTTCCATTATAATATCATGTTGCCTAAATTCAAAGACGTACATATTCAACTGTTATATACAGACACAGATTCTTTAGTGTATTACATAAAAGATACAAATTATCTTAAAAAAATAAAAGATCTAAATAATTTTTTTGATTTTTCTAATTTACCTAAAGATCATTTTTTGTATGATGAAACGAACAAAAAGGTCTTAGGTAAATTTAAAGATGAAGCAGGGGGGAAAAAAATAAAAGAATTTATTGCTCTCAGGCCAAAAATGTATTCAATTTTGTTTGAGAAGGGGGAAGAAGAGAAAAAAATAAAGGGAGTCAAAAAAAGTAGCATAGAAACTATAAGGCACAATGACTTTAAGCTTACTTTAGTCCAAAATAGAATAAAAGAAGCAGAATTCGATAACATAAGAAGCATAAAACACAAAGTGTACACTATGTCTCAAAGAAAGATATCTCTTTCTCCTTTTGAAGATAAAAGATATTTGAGAAGAGGAGGAATTAAATCTTACGCATATGGTCATTATAAGATTCCCCCTTTAAAAAGAAAAATGAAAGAAATTCCTTTTGAAGATATTCATTCAAAAAGAAGAAAAGTTTGTGAGATAAAGACAAAAATACAATAGCAAACTATCTGCAAACAAACAAAATGAGTAAATCATCTAAATATCCTACTTTAGCTTTTGGCAAAAGGAAAAGAATAGACATAAATAAATTCAAAGGAAAAATATACTTACATTTTCATGATATGGTAAAAGACAAAAGTATTTCTCTCCTTAAAGAAGAATATGATTTACTCTTTGAACTAAGGAATAAAATAGATAAAAAAATAGATAAAATTAAAAAAATGAGTGAAGAAGAAAAGCCTGGAAAGACTAAGAACACTAAGAAAAAGAAAGAAAAATCAAAGTCTCATAGCGACAGCAGCAGCGACGATAACATAGCCTCTAGTGACAGTGACAGCGATTGAAAACCTTAGTGAGATAAGAGCTACAGCAAAAAAGATTACAAGATATCTACGGTCGAAGTATCTTTGTTTTGAATTAGATAAAAATATACATAAAATGCCTGTTAAGTGTGAATATTGTGGAAGAAAAGGGAGAATAGTTCAAGATAAAAAATATTGTGAAAAATGTCAAAAAAGCATGGTTCAAGAATGCATAAGGTGTCATAAACCTTTTCATTCTCTCCATTATTTTTCTGCTGACGAAAATCATTTGAGATGTAATTCATGCCATACACAATATCTCAAAGAAAAAATGAGGAACAAAGCTAAGTCTGCTCAAAATAAATTGAAGCTAATTATCGACGAAAAAATCAGCGACACAGAAAACTCTAGCTCCGAAGAATCAGAAGGAAAAGACAACCTGACAGCCTCTCCTTTGCCTGAAGACGAAAATGAAAATCGAAGCAAAAAAAGAAATAAAAGAAAAGCAGGGACTAGCATGACAGAAGATGAAGAAAGTGAGAAAGAAGAAAAAGAAGTCAAGAAAGGAAAAAAACAGAAAACTATTTGTTCCACTAAAGGTAAAACTGTGTTGAAGAAAACCGGAAACGTAAGAAAACATGCACAAAAAACTATAGGAACTAACACAAACCAAACTAGAATACCTGATGGGTTTATTCCTATATACACTAATATCTATGCTATAGAATAATATTTCTTTTATAAGGCAAAAAGATTTTTTTGTTTCATTTTTTCACGGAAATCCGGAAACTTGCATTGCATTTAATGACTTTTTTCACGCGTAAAAATGGGTTAAAATCTGTGCTAATATGCCCCATTCTGTGAATTTATGCATTGGCAGAAAGTACACCTCAATGGAGGAACTTGCGCTAATGCCAAGTTTTTTATGGTACATATATTTTAAAACCTATGTGTCAGCAAAAAGTACATCTCGAAAGAGAAATTTGTGCTCTTGCTCAACTCATAAGGGGATAAAATATGTCTCTACCTTTTTTTTCTTGGAATGGACGCGTATCGGATTTCCATTTTGTTTCGCGTGCACGAAAAAAGTTGTGTCATTCATTTATTTAAAAATGTTGTGAAAAATGTTTTGTCTGAATGCTGTTGCAAAAGATGTCGTTCATTCATCAAAAATTATATCACCTACTACTCTGAGATGGTTCTATTTTCATGTTCATAAGCAAATATTTTTCAAACATGGACAAAGAAAATATTTTGAAAAAAATTTATTTCACTCCTTCTCATCCTTCATCTTTTTCTTCTGTGAAAAAATTATATGAAGCAGCTAAAAAAATAGATGAAAATATAACGAGAAAGGACGTGCTAAATTTTCTCCGTAACACTAGAACTTATACTTCACATAAGAAAATAATATATAAATTTCTTCGAAGAAAAACAATAGTGAAAGGCATAAACGATCAATGGCAAATTGATTTAATAAGTATTTTTAACCTTAAAGATCAAAACAATGGAATAAAATATTTATTAGCCTGTATAGATTGTTTTTCACGTTATGCTTATGTTGAACCTTTAGTGAACAAAACTGCATATGTCACTCTAGACGGCTTCAAAAAAATTTTGTTAAAAAGCAATGTTAAGCCCAACTTAATACAATTAGATGAAGGAAGCGAATTTAAAGGTGTTTTTCAAAATTTTTTAAAAGAAAATGAAATAAAAATTTTCAGTACTTCTCAAGACACTAAATGTGCTATAGTAGAAAGATTCAATCGTACCATACAAGACAAAATATATAAATATCTTTCTTTCAAAAAGAGTCTGAGATATATAGACGTTCTACAGGATTTAGTTAAAAGTTATAATCATAGTAAACATAGAACATTAGGAATAAGTCCTTCTGAAGTAACCAAATCAAACGAAAAAAAAATATGGTTAAAGCAATACGGAAAATATTTGTACAGCAAAAGAATTAAACTGCCTTTTAAAGTAGGAGATAAAGTACGAATAAGTAAATATAAGATTGCTTTCAGAAGAGGGTATTCTTCTCATTGGAAAGAAGAAATTTTTCAAATAGCATATGTTCTTAGAACATGGCCTGCTACTTATGTGTTAACAGACAAAAATAATGAAATATTGAGTGGTAGTTTTTATAAAGAAGAATTAAACAAAATAAAAGGAAAATAAAAAATGGAAGACATAGAATTCCCTGTTTTCAATGCATGTATTAGAATTCCATTTTCTATGATCATAGCAGGACCAAGCAACAGTGGAAAAACTACTTTTGTGTATGATCTATTAAAAAATAATGAGCGAATAATAGAAAAAAAAATAGACTATGTCATATGGTGTTATGGTCAAACCCCTCCTGCTAAAAAAGACTTTATGGAGGGGAAAAGCATAACATTTTTGAACGGTATTCCTTCTTCTTTTGATAAATATATAAAACCTGACCTTAATGGACTTGTTATTTTAGATGATTTAATGAAAGAATGCGGAAATAATCCTGAAATAGGAAAACTTTTCACTCAAACATGTCATCATGAATCGATAAATGTTATATATATTTCACAAAATTATTATTCTGAAGGAAAAGAAAGGCAAACTGTTAATAGAAATGCGACGTATTTAGTTATTTTTAATTCACCTTTAGATCAAACTGTCCCTCTAACATTAGGGAGAAAACTGTTGCCTAAAAATTATAAAACTTTCGTTAATATTTTTAATGAAGCAACTAGGAAACCACATTCCTATCTTTTAATAGATGGTCATCAAAAAACTCCTCAAGAATACAGATTTAGGAGCAACATATTTGACATAGGACAAGAGGTGTATATACCTAACAAAACATAAAACAGAAACAACTATACATGTATGAACCAACATAAAGTTCATGAGATTGAATAAAATATATGAAAAAAATAAAAGTTTTTGTGTGAAAGAATGCCACCGTTAAAGAAAAAAATGCCTGTTTCTAAAAGAAAAGGCAAAAAAACAATAAAAAAGAAATCAATTGTAGCAAAAAGAAAAAAAAGAACTAGCTGCAAACAACCAAAAAGAAAAATCAAGAAGAAAGCAGCAAACATCAGATCAGTCAAAAGATTAGCTTTTTTGACAATGTTAGGAAACACAAAAAACAAAAGAAAAAGAGATTTGTTAATAGAATATGCAGATAAAGAAGATTTAGATTCTATATGTCAGTGCATTTTTAATGTTCTTACAGGAAACATTAAATTAAATTCAGTGTCTTATTCAAAGTTAAAAAAATACAAGAACACTTTAAGATATCTTATTAATAGACGTGTGAATAACAAAAAAAGGAAAGCAGTTTTAAAACAAAAAGGTGGATTTCTCTCTCTTCTCCTCCCTTTAGCAGTGTCCTTAATAGGAGGATTGGCAGGTGCAAAAAATTAATATTATGGCTAGCTTCAAAAAAAGTATCGTTATACCTTTAGCAACTTACAAAAAATTATCTTCAGCAAAAAATCATGCTAATGAAAAAAACACTGACCAAGAAAAAAATCCTGCTCTCAAAAGGCAACAAGAATTATTAGCGCAAAGAATGTATAACGTGAAACCGTATAAGATATTAAGCACAAATCAAAATATAGCTAAAGACTCGGCTTTCATGTATTCTGCTCCTACAGAAAAAAAACAAGAAATAATACCAGGTATATCAATACTTGAGATCTTATCCAACATAAGACAAGCACAAATTCCTTACATAAAAGAAATTCTCAAAAAAATGATAGAACTGAACTATCTATGGAATGAACATGGTGAAATTATCATCAGAGGTAAACTAATCAGAAATTCTAATGTGATAAGCATCATGAAATTCTTTTCAAATGCAAGCATAAAAACAGAACCTATAGGAACAGAAGAACTTTGGGTTAATATATCTAATCATATTCCTAAATCGTGGTTTTTAAATAAGCCAAAAATAACTAAAAAAAACAATCGTCCTTATATCATAAAAAAATATCCTTTAGAAGATCAAAACATGGAAGACAAACAAAGAAATGAAAGCAATTATTCTACAGATGCTACAGACGATGAATTTTCTGAAGACGGCAATTTGGATGAAACTCTTCTTCAAGAAAAAGAAAAGCCCCTTCTGAAAAAAACAACTACAGAAGACACTGAAGATAAAAATAACGACACCGACTATCTTTCTGAAAATGAAGAAGACAAAATAGGAGAAGCCAGCGGAGGCATAGTGAAAACTCCAATAAAAAATATCCCTCCTCTCCCTTTCGAAGAAAAGCAACCCAGCAAAGAAAGAGACGTAAAAATATCTTACCCAAGCCCACAAGAAGACGTCTTCGGGAAAATTAAAACAAACAAAAATTTGTCAGGAAAGCCGTCACCTTATTCTACTCGATCTGGAAGAAGAACCAAAAAAAACCCAAGATATTCTTCTAAGGAATGGGCATCTGACTGGTAGAGATAAATTGTTTTGAGATAAATCAAAAAAAATAAATAAAAATACATCAAAATGTATTCTAACGATTCACCTGAAGATATATATTATAAACATTTTTTAACTAAGCGATCTTATCCTTATGATGTACAGTATGGAAAAGGATACTATTCTTTAACCCCCTTCATAGGAAGCAGAAATCAAAAAGGTTATGGGCTAGGTGGTATTTTAAAAGGATTGTTTAAGAAAGTTATTTCTTTGGTGAAACCTGTTGTGGCATCAGCCGCAAAAGGAATAGGAAAAAGAGCCTTAACAGGAGGAATTAAAGTAGCAAAAAATGTCATGAAAGGTGAAAACTTTAAACGAGCTTTAAAAAGAGAAGCTCAAGAAACTTTGTCTGATTTAGGCAAAGAAGTTATTTCACATGTAACCAAGAAAAGAAAAGTTAATAAAACGATCACAAATAAAAAAAGAAATAGATTTAGAAGAAATTTCAAAAAAGATATCTTTGGTTAACATAAAATAACCTGAGATTACTGAAAAGAAGAGAAAAACAAACAAATATTTTTGAAGTTTGTTCATCACCTTAAAAAAATGTCATTGTTAGACGAAGATCCTTGTTTTTGTGTAGCCTCGGAATTTGATTTTACTCATGTTCCTCCAACAGATATAAGTAGAGTTAAAACTTATTATGAAAAAGTTGAGCCCACTGCTTCTCCTAACAGCACTACAGTTCAATTCACTTTAAAATCTAAACATACAGATTTCATTTCTTTGCACGACAGTTTTATTCGAGTGTCTGGCAAAATATTAAAAGCTGACAAACAAAATCCAGATGCTCCAGCTAACGATGGGACAATAAACGATAAAGCTAAAGTTTTTCCAGTGAATTATTTTGCTTCTACTATGTTTAAAAATGTGAAACTTTCTATAGCAGGAATACGAATATCAGACAGCAATGATTTGCACGGGTATAGATCTATTCTGGAATATATTTTAAGTTATGATCCAACCACTGCTAAACACTTGGGAGCTTTGGCTATGTATTACAAAGACGATAAAGATTTCAACGAAGTAACAAATGTTAACAGCGACGATCATAATTCTGGAGTGAAAGCACGTTATAACAAAACTAAAAACGGGAAATTATTTGAAGTCATAGGACGAATTCATAATGACCTTTTTGCTCAGGTCAAAGTGTTACCTGGAGATCTGCCTCTTACTATAGAATTTGATAGAGCAGACGAAGACTTTTGTTTGATGTCTAAATTAGGAACACAAAAATACATAATAGACATACAGGGCATACATTTATTCATAAAAAGAATAAGAGTGTCTGAAAAATTCCATAAAAAAATAATGGATGCTAGAATGGTTACTCCGTATTGGGATTATCCTGTGAACAAAATAGACATGAAATACGTCACTTTTGGTCCTCAGAAATCTATTTTGCAAGCCTCTCATATAGTGAACAACACTCCTCTTCCAAAAAGAGTCATCATAGGGTTAGTTCATTTAGATGCCTTTACAGGAAGTCATAATCGTAATCGGTTTCAATTTGAGCACTTCAAAGCTAAGGAAATAGAACTGAAAGTGAACGACGGTGGAACTCCTTTTTATCACTATGAATTAGATTACCCTAATGATTTATACAATATGGCCTACCTAGCTCTTATACGGTCTACAGGTTCAATTTTCAGAGACGATACGATAGATATTTCTTTCGACGAATTCAAAAAAGGACATTGTCTTTACTGTTTTGACATATCTAAAAACGGAATAACGTCAGGCACATTCGAATATTCAGAAAATGGTTCTTTAGGATTTGTCATAAAACTAGAAGAAGAATTAACCCATGGAGTAGCAGCTATCGTATATTTAGAACATCATGAACTCCTGAGATTAGATTCTAGCAATATATTAAGAGCAAAATCTGAAACAGCATAATTCCTAAAAATGAATGGAGCGGAAATAAATTTTTTCTTGCAGGAAATTAAAAGAAAAAAAGGAGGAAATTATGGTGTTTATTCAGCTGACACTATACCTGCAGTGAAATCATTTCCTACAGGTTATGTAGTCAACACCGACAACAGTAACTTACCCGGAGAACATTGGGTAGCTTTTTATTATGAAAAACCACGTAAACTAGCTGAATATTTCGATTCATATGGCTTCAGTCCTATGCGAAAGAGTTTTCTGAAAGCTTTGCCAAAAAAATATAAATATTCCTCTCATTCTATTCAAGGACTTTTTTCTATGACTTGTGGTTTATATTGCTTGTTCTTTTTAGAAAAACGAGCTGAGAATAAGACAATGCAACAAGTTATATCTAGCTTCACTTCAGATCCTGATTGGAATGACAGTAAAGTAAAACAATACTTTTTAAAGAAAAAACAAAATAATCGAAGCAAAAAGAAATCCTTGTTTTGTAACAAACAAATTTGTTCTACAAAAAATAATTTTCTAAGAACAACACAAAAAAGAAAAAAAGATTAATGTATTATTTCTTTTTCATCTTGTCTTGGAAATTATTTGCCGATTTATTGGAACTGATCATCATAAAAAGATATTTTTTTTAAAAAAATGAGCGAACATAAAACAAAAGAAGGAAGCATGAAAAGTTTAAGCAAAATAAATAATTTGATTTCAAACGGGAAAGTAGGAGCAGGAGGAATAGTTTTTACTCTTATTTTAAGCATCGTAGTCATTATCTTAGAAACGCGTAAACAATCTATCTCCCCTTCTTTACAGAAAGGAGATGAAATATTTTTGTCTTGTACAGAAAGCGGAAATATTTATCATAACAATGAAAAAACTCAAACTTTCCTGTCTTGTTTTGTAACTAATGTAAATCACAGAAAAACATGGACATATCCTGTCATAGGATCTTCTGTTTCTAACCATGACTTAAAATCTACTCAAATAAATGAAAACCGAGATATTGATAACATAATGTACGAAAAAAATAATCAATTACTAACTACTATTGCAAATCAAGAACATTTGCCCGACTCAAATGTATTCACTGAAGAAACAAAAGATCCTGAGATACTCAAATAATTATAAGAATGAACATCTTTCTCGTGTGAGACCTAAAAAAAATATATAAATTAAGATTATTTCTCAAGTCTTAATCATGGATACAAAAGGGAACAATATGATTTTTGAAGTAAAGCGCAATGAAATACTTGAAAAAATATGCTTACATCAAGGCACTTATATATCTCTGTTAGAAGAAGAAAGACGTGAACACATTAATATCATAAAAGAGGAAGAAAAAAATAATCTCCATCTTACTTTACAATTAAGAGAAGCACGAAATGAAAATATGAATTTAATGGCTCACAGGAAGGCATACAACTTAGCTAAAGCAGAGAGAATATATAACATCAGGAGAGGTTCTTATCCGTATGGTCGTACAGTAGCCGACGGTGATGACTCAGAAGAAGGCAGTAAAATTGTAGCAGACGGTGAAACTTGTGATGTGCCAGATTCTATGCCTTCTGATGTTTTAATGGAGACTTATAGGAATAAGCCAAACGAAGCTTTTCATTTAAATTCAGAAAAAAAACATGAAAGTGATTAAGAAATAAAAACATAGATGAGATAAGTGAACAAACAGACTTTATGTGAACACTGATCTGCGTCAAAGTAACATGAACAGTTATTCTGATTGGAAGCCTTCGCTAGAAGACGGGGTGTGTCCTGATTGCATACATAAGATAGAAACCCTTGAAGAAACAAGAAAAAGGCAACAAAACCAATTTCGCATTCTTAGAGCAGAGAGAAAAAAGAATCAAGAAATAATAAAATCTTTAGGAAACAAAAATAATATTCTTGTGCAACGAATCACAGAAAAACAAGAGAAACTTTTGTCTGGCTTCATGAGCAGAACACTACACTGATATGGGAAAGTACACTTTTAAAATAAAAAAACTGTTGAAACACACAAACTGGGAAGACGATATAGCCATTAAATACATAAAATCTAAAAAAGAAAAAATAACTTGCAACAATTCTTTCTTGAAACTTCTCTTGCAACATTTCGAACAGGTTTTAAGGCATAGACAAATGATATGTTTCACTTTTTACCTTTTAGAAAACGTATTTGACAAAAAAGATAAAATGTGTTTAACAGAACGAATAATGGTGCATGACTTATCTAAGTTTTCAATGAAAGAAGCCATAGGTTACACCTTTAAGTTCCATACTAAAAATGGACCAAAAAATTCTCAAGAAAAAACAACTTGGGAAAATGCTTTATTTCATCACTATGAAAACAATGATCATCATCCTCAATATTACAGAGAAGGAAATATGAGAAAATATGCTTTAATTGAAAGTGTGATAGACATGTTAGCTTGTCATGTAGAACGAGATCTGAAGCCAGAAGAAATAAATGTTCATGGTATTTTAGACGGAGATCTTTCTATCACCAATTTTTTGGACATAAATCCAATATACTTAGAAAGATATACTGAAGAAGATAAAGAAAAAGTGAAAGAATATCTGTCTTCGTGGAAAGATATTTTGTCTTGCAACTTATCTAAATAAAAAAAATGATTAAAATGAAAAATATAGGTAGTCTTAAAATATATGAAATTTTTTTGTTATTGTTTCTTTTCTTTTGTGCTACATATGGATTCATAAGCGTTATATACTATTTCATACATGGATTAATAACTGCTATAATTTTTTATCCTGTTTTCTTTTCTTCTATGTCTATTTATGCTTAATATAAATTTACCCGATATACCTGTTTTGTAACAGTCTGGAACTTAATTTTACTTCCTTGAGATAAGATATAATCCTCATGTTACGAGCATCTAAAGTTCTTCATAAGTACATATGTTGAGGAAGTACATGTGTTATTTAAATCATTGGTATATGTATTTTTGATTTATTTCTTTTCCTACTTTTGATTGTCACTCTAATCCTTTGAAGGTAAAAAATGCCTTTACCTACTTATTACTTTCAAGATGATTTAGGATATTCAGATATCTTTCTTCAAAAAATCTCTGTATCGTTAGCACGTCAATGGATGACCTTAGGAGTATATCTTGACATCCCTCATGCTAAACTTGAAAGCATGAACAAGACGAAAACTCCAACTGCTATGGGCATAGAGATGCTGAATAAATGGTGGAGAGAAGTTCCTTACTACTTACGAACAGAAGAACTGATGACAAGTTTAAAGGAAAACCACAGAATAGACTTGGTGGAATTCACTGAAAATTTCTTCAAAGAAAAAAAACTAGAAGAGTATGACGTGGAATCGACCTCCGTGCAAATGTATTTCAGCTTATTGAGTGAAAAAATGTCAAGAGACTGGAAGGACATAGCTACATATCTACATATCACGTCTGACGAAAGAAGAACAATATCGTCCCAGCCCGAACAAGACATAGCTCAATTAACCTTTAATGTCTTAAAAATGTGGCAAAGATCTAAGTACAGTGCTACTCATCAACTGATGAAAGCAGTACACGACATGAAAAGAAATGATGTGCTAAACATGATATTCCTTGAATTCGATAAAAGAACAGGAACAAACTGAAAATGAAAAACTGTCTTTACACATGTGACAATCAAAATAAAATCATATAAAAAATTATTTCATTTTGTTTGTTTGGTTATTTACTTACTTGAGAATCATAACAATAGGCATCACATCATGTCATATAAAACTGAACGAAAATGTCTGTTCTAAAATACAGTAAAATAGCAGGTTCCTTCTCTCCTACTGAAGAGGAAAATAACATAGGGATTCAAATGTACAGTTCATATGACCATACTGTTCCTAAAAATACAGCATGTACAATTACAACAGAAGTTAAACTTGCTATCCCTAAAGGTTATTATGGTATAATTTTACCTCTATGCAAATCAAGAAAACATAACTTTGTGTTAATCAACCAAAAAATAATAGACGAAGATTACAGAGGGTATATTACCATTGTTTTATTTAACTTCGGAGAAGAAGACCTAAAAATAAAAAGTGGTGATGCTGTTGCACGACTTGTTTTACAAAAAATTTATCCTATAAAATTAGAAGAACGTTCTAAGCTTGAAAACACTGAAAAAGGTGAAAAAATCTCTCAATTAGCTTACAGCAAAATATATGAAGAAATTTACAATGAAAATCTTAAATATTACAGCAAAGATCGTCTTAAATGAACTAAAACAAAGAAAACATCTCTGTGAATAGCGTTATATTAAACAACAAAACAACTGAAATAATGTTCAGCAAAATGGCGCGTTGTCAAGATTCTTTCTATATTACTCTTGTAAAAGACAAACCAAATACACTGTTAGTAACAACATGTAAAAAATCTGCTTTACTGCCTGCCTCACCTATTCTCCAACCTATTATGCATTATGTTAAAGCATCAACAAAAGCATTGAAGCCAACCAGATCCACAAAAAAATCTGCAGGGTTTGATTTATATAGTGCTTATGATTATATTATTCCTGCTAAAGAAAAAAAATTGGTACAAACTGATATAATACTTTGCATACCTGCAGGATGCTATGGTCGCATAGCACCAAAATCAGGACTTGCTCTTAATCATTTCATCGATGTAGGAGCAGGGGTAATAGATGAAGACTACAGGGGAAAAATTGGTGTTTTGCTGTTTAATTTTGGAAATGAGGTCTTCGAAATAAAACATGGAGATCAAATAGCTCAAATAATATTAGAAAAAATTCTCATCCCTGAGCTAGAAGAAGTATATACACCTGATAAAACCGAAAGAAATGATCAAGGTTTTGGATCAGGCAAAAAGATATCTGCTTCATTGAAAGAAAAAAACGACTATGAAGAAAGTGATTCTGGAGAAAGTGACTCGTCTGAAGAATCAGATATAGAACAATCTCATTTAGCTGATGAAACGTCGTCTGAAGAACAAGAATTTTATTCGGCGGAAGAAGAACCAACCGATGAAAAAGGTTCTCATGAAATCGACCCCTCCGAAAATGAATTAATGTCTTTAGAGGAATTCTTAAAGTTGATTCTAACAAAGAACTAGGTGACGAAAATTTACTATGGTATTGGTTCAATGAATCACATTATTCATGAAGATTCCAATTATGTTATTCATTGTTATTGTAACTCATTCTCCGCCTCTCTATTCATAAACGATAAAGGAATAAATTGGATTATCTGTTGGATTGTCTGACTATATGATATGTCTCAAAAAGAACAATAAAGAAAAAATAAAAATATTATGACTTCTCGTTTCACTTGCAATCTACATTTTCTCAAAAATACAGGTCTTTTCTGGATTCTAAATATATCTATAAACGACCTCTTTTATAGATAAATTAAATATATCTATAAACGACCTCTTTTATAGATAATTTAAATATATCTATAAACGACCTCTTTTATAGATAAATTAAATATATCTATAAACGACCTCTTTTATAAATAATCTAAAAATAGGAGGTCTTCTCTGGATAATCCAAATATGATGGTCTTTTCTGGATAATATTCAGAAAAGACCATCTATTATACTACTGGGGAGGCTGAAAAAATATATATATAGGGGGTGGTCACTAATTATCAACAAGAGGGCTGGTGGTTTTGAGGCGGGGGGGGGGTGGGATTGGTCATTTTTTAACAAAGGGGGTGGGGAGGACGGTGGCCTACAAATAAATTTCAGAACCGCTCAATAGGGAGTGATCATTTGGTGGTAGATTGGAGGCGGGTGGGCAAATTCTTTTTTTAGCCCTTGACCGGGAGTAGGCAAGTATTTCTCGACCCCTATGAGGGGAGGGGGGAAGGCAAAATTATTTTACCTATTTTTAGCGACAAAGCCCTGGCATTACTATGGGTTAGGAGGGGGTGCGAGGTTTCCTGTCACCCCACGATGTACTTTTTCTTCATCCCTGCACAAATCCATATCCTAAATTGATCCCTCCCTCTAACAAAAGGGGAGCCGGTTGGTTGGGGGGACGGCAAAAAAGTCACCCCCTCGAAGTACTCTAACCAAAAAATCCAGCACGCTGCTTAAAGAAAAGGGGGACAGGAATTACCCCGCCACTGCGTCCTTGAAGGATACAAGCAGACATCTGCATCCTTGAAGGATACAAGCAGACCACTGTCTCCTCCAAGGACACAAGCAGACCCCTGCATCCTTGAAGGACACAAGTAGCCCACTGTGTCATCCAAGGACACAATCAGACCATTCCATCTTCGAGGGGGGGGACGAGAACCCATGTACCACTGTGTCCTTGAAGGATACAAGCTGACTATTGCGTCCTTGAAGGACACTGTTAGACCACTGCGTCCTTGAAGGATACAAGTAGGCCAGTGTGTCCTCCAAGGACACAAGCAGCCCACTGCATCCTTGAAGGCTATAAGCAGCCCACTGTGTCCTTGAAGGATACAAGCAGACCACTGCATCCTTGAAGGAAACAAGGAGATCACTGTTTCCTTGAAGGATACAAGCAGACCACTGCATCCTTGAAGGAAACAAGGAGATCACTGTTTCCTTAACGGATACAGGGAGACTATTGTGTCCTTGAAGGACACAAGAAGAACAATTTGTCCTTGAGGGATACAAGCAGAACACTGTGCCCTTGAAGGATACAAGCAGAACACTGTGTCCTTGAAGGAGACAAGCAGAACACTGTCTTTGAAGTACACAAGCAGAACACTAGTGTCCTTGAGGGATACAAGCAGAACACTGTGTCCTTGAAGGAGACAAGCAGAACACTGCAGCATGGATTCTAGAAGTAGAGCGAGGTTCCATGTTGAAAAGTCGGCCACGCTTATAAGGTAAATGACGGGGGACCAGTCCCAAAATACAGGTCATGAACGGTGCATTCAGTACCGCTGAAAACCGGACATAGAGTTAAGAATTAACCTTTTTCGGGGCTCTGCCCCTGAACCCCCAATCAACTTTTTGCATCTAAAATCCCCCAAAAAATAATCTTTGAATATACCCCCTAAAATTGTAACATTAAGTCACCTTTTCTCTGAATCTTCAAAGAATCTGACATGTGTGCAGACGTAGTAAGAGATAAAAGTTAACAACCTAACGCACCCCTCATGACCTACTTTCGAGGGTGGTCCCCAGTCATTTACCTTCTTTGGCATGTTTGTGCAGTTTAAATGTGCAGTTTAAATGTGCACTAATCCTAGGGATGTCATTGACATGCGGTTGTTGTTGATTCCGGTAATCACAAATTTTGGTCTCAAATTTTGTTCAATTGCCCTCAGCACATCCGGTAACAGAACATATACATGTCCATAGAAAATTATTGATTACTCACGTATAAATGTAACCTTTAAGGACACAATGGTCTGGTTGTATCCCTCAAGGACACATTGGCCTGCTTGTATCCTTCAAGGACACGTGCTCTGCTTTTATCTTTCGAGAACACAGTGTTCTGCTTGTGTCCTTCAAGGATACAGTGTTCTTGTGTCCTTCAAGGACACAATAGTCTCCTTGTATCCGTTAAGGATGCAGTGATCTCCTTGTTTCCTTCAAGGATGCAGTGGTCTGCTTGTATCCTTCAAGGACACAGTGGGCTGCTTATAGCCTTCAAGGATGCAGTGGGCTGCTTGTGTCCTTGGAGGACACACTAGCCTACTTGTATCCTTCAAGGACGCAGTGGTCTACTTGTGTCCTTCAAGGATGTAATAGTCTGCTTGTATCCTTCAAGGACACAGTGATGGGTTTTTGTCCCCTCCTCGACGACAGTCAAAATTTATTGTGCCCTAATGAGCCGGAGCCGAGGAGAATTTTTGCGCCTCTCTTTTATCTATAGTAGTGCCCGGGCTTTCTTGCTAAAAAGAGGGTCAATTCTTTTAGCCCCCCCCCCAAGAGGGATCAAATTTTTCTTTTAGCCCCCCCCCTTCAAACCCACAACCCCCTGTTCATAAAGAATGACCACTCCCTAAGTGAGCAAATAATGAGCAGTGATGAATAGAAGAATATCAACTTGTTTGCAACTATTTCAAAGAACAGATACTGCTTTAAGTTTTACCCTGGAAAGATCAGTACACTTATGCATTGAATAGGTATCACAAAGTTCAGCATCTTGGTCTCATGCAGCTGTGCAGCTGCTGCAGCAGAAGCCAGCTCCTGATTGGTCAGTTGGTTGTATCCTTCAAGGAGACTACATAATGAGCTGCTGCTGTGTCCTTCAGAGACACAGAAAGCTGACCATCGGCCCTGCTGCGCCGTGCACTGCTAAGCAGAAGAACCAGCGCTGAGCCTCCACTTTTCTGTAGCAGTAAGAAATGGAATTTTTGTCACTTCCTAATGAATTACTGCTTGATGTAATAAAGAGATGCGACTTTCCAGAGCTGGGAAGGTTATGTCAGGTGTGTAGACAGCTGGAAGCCTGTATCAATTCAGAAACACTGTGGTAAGTACAAGGACTAATGAGTGGACGATAACAAGGGAAATGATCAGTATTTGTTGTGTTGACAAGTCATAATGATAACGGGAGGGGCACCACTGCCACTAGGCCGAAATACCTGCCTGCTTACAGGCAGGATCCAAAGGTGTCTGTTGGTAGTCTATCTACTCTGCCAGATTGGCAAAGTGCCCAGTTCTCACAGAAGTACTTACTGTTAGGTCCAATGCTTCCACCAGCACTTCCCTCAATGACAATGTATATCCAAAGATTCACAATACACAAAGCACTTGGAATACCGTAATCTCCCGCGTATAAGGTGCAGCCCGCGTAGAAGGCGCACCTAGAGTTTTGGAAAATTCTCAAAAAAATGAAAAATTCATAACTTTGGTTCTACTGAATGAATTTTCAAAATTCAAAACCTATGGGTAGCTTGGGCCACCTTGGGCCCTCCTTGGCCCCATTTTGTCCTATTATGACCAAGGGGGCATGTAAGATATCAAAAGAAAGGTCTTGGTGTCCCCCTTGTGGATCCAATGAGAACTAAAAACCCCCGTATAAGATGGGCCTTATACGCGGGAGATTACGGTACTTGTGATAATTAATAATCCAGCTGATTTTCAAATCTCCCTCCCCTCCCTCCCTTACTCCTAAGCATTGTCGGCCATCTTGAAGTGCAGGTGTAGCCACCTAGTGCCAAAGAGACTACACTATTGTTGGTTGGTTAGCCCTATGTTTCAAAAGGTGGCTAACACCAGGTAGCACCCCCAGCATGTTGACAATGGAGGCCATTGAAGTAGTGATATCTAAGCTCAAGATAAACATGTCAGATTTATTGGATATATAAGCAAATGTCAACGACCATGGAATATTTTTGCATCATATTCCCAAAGTGAGTCTGCCGTATTCAACGAGGCCTTATAGGCTGAGTTGAATGCGGCCGAGACTCACCGAGGGGAATGCGATTCAAAAATATTCCATGGGAGTTGACATTTGCATTTATGCCATGGCCCTATGGGGTTAATTTGCTTTAAAATAGAGAAACACAGCTAAGATCAGCATGTCCAGTACTGTTCTTTAGTAACGGTTGTATCTGCCATGACATAAATATCTCATGCTTCAGTCATCATAAGCTGATGTACATGAAAACTAAATGTTTGTGAATAGGAGGGACAATTTCCAGGAACTGACAGTGATTACTTAGTTCAGACTAGCCATGTGTTTGTGCCACTATAGACTTGTATACGGACTTAGCTGGTTTGATTATCAGCCAATGAAATCACACCAACTATTCACTGCGGTCCTCTCTGGGGCCAACTGGTACCCATCTGATAGGTGTTATCAGTAGAACTTGCTGGTAACAAGCTCCAGCAATGGCTGCGCCCATGGGACAACCTGCTACTGAGGAATACATATTGGATCCTGCCTGTAAGCAGGCAGGTATTTCGGCCTACAGTAAATGAGCTTTAATTTTCATTCCTCAACAATTCGCATAAAGATAGTCAACATGTATGCTCAAATACAATTTCATAGGTATTACAGTATAAGTTTATTTTAGCACTGTAGAAGTACATAAGCCCATGCATCAACTTATATTTACCGTATGTGTGTCTCTGTGAGTTTCTTAGAATAAAATCAATCGATAAGGGACGGTGATATGTTCTCACAGTTCATCGAGTCACACAAAGAAGAGTGTAATAGACTACACCATTCTACAATACTAATCTCATCAAAACCCTGTCCCTTGCTTGTGTTGTTTAGGGGCCATCCATTAATGACGTCATGCAAAATTTGACCATTTTTGACCCCCCCCCCCCTTAGTTGCCCTGTCTTATCTGTCAGGTGTCTGTCACACCTAGTACCATTGCCATCAAAAGGGCTCTGAAAGAAATTACAAAATTTGGTGGTTGGGGGGGGGGGCGCAGGGCTGGGAAGAATGGTCCAACACCCAAACTATGTAAAAATATATTGTGATGTGTTTTTTTTTTCTTTGTAGGAAACACAAGTGGGAACATTTAGAAGTTCCAAATGGATATAGCAACATACAAGTTGGCATGACTAGAACTCCATGCTACAAGTCCATGTGTCAGCGACATGTTAGCATTCATCGGAAACTATCTACTGCTAGTAACACCAATAGGTAACCTTTTTAAACCAGCCTCAATAGTCTACAGTGCATGATGTTTCGCAAGTATTTGATTATCTAAATGAGTATTTCAATCCCTGTTTACTATTAGCCAATCAGAAGCCAGCACCATCGATTTGCTACAGAGAGTTGTTTGTCTGTCTTTAACTCTGGACTAAATACAGCATGGCTACCAGCCAGACCATATCCCAGGATTGTCTTGCGTTTCGTCTGTAAATGCATTGACAAATTACTACATGTTTTGTATTACTTTTCTTACACCAATTGATTTCATTGTATGGTTAGGACAATCTTTTAAAAAAAAAAGAAGATGAAAATCCATCTCATGTGTGTACTTTAATATGATGGTTGTGTATTTGCTTCAGAGAAACACATCGCCAAAGAACACGGCCTAAGTTGGACCTCCATCAACCTGACATATTGTCGATGGACTTTGGTAGTAAGACCACATGGCTGAAACAGACACGTGGCCAATGGAGCCGCCTCCAACAAGCCCGATCACCGTGCCATACACCTGGAGAACAAACTGCGGATACACCAAGATCACAAAGCGCCAAACACAAAATTGACTCGCCTTCATTGTCATCATGTAAGGTGTCTGCAGACCTAGAGCGGAATGTGAGATGTAGAAGCAAGGAACAGTTAGATCAAGAGGCTGCTTTACATAGAAGTTCTGCTACAGAGTTGGCAGAATTGTTAGAGACAGAGCTGTCTAACACACCTAGTACACATATAGACAGGGAGTTAGACAGCCCAGACTCAGAAGAAGAGGACAGAAGCCGCTGGCCACCTGACCTGTCTCTGCCTCAGGGACCCTTCCTCTGCACTTGTGTTACTTGTGAGCCAAGGGTAGGTTTTGTAATGTATCTGCTTGATCCTTTAAAGGAAAAGACCACCCTATTTTCACGAAGACTTATTTTGGTCGTATTTTCCTTGAATAAATCAAATAAAGCAAATAGATTCATACCAAAAAAAAACAACAAAAATCAGCTCATCTACATTTGTGAGGGAACAGAGGAGGGCACCTACTGCAGCCCTGGTAAGGAAAGTGCTTGGCCATGGTCTCCCAAGAGGATTTCATGTGTGCACAATGCACACCCTTCATGCATAGCACGTTAATACACAATGTGGCCATTACCATGTTGTATATTTACAGGTGTCGCCTGCTCAGTGCGTACTGCGGCCGACCACCTGTCTACATGGCCTACATAAAGACACAGATCCACCAAGCGCTACTAACACAGAGAGTCTGACTGGGGTAGGGTGGAGCAGTGACGACATCCTCACCATTGCACAACACTTGATGGACGACACCAGTCACAGGGTGGAGTATGGCAAGGTGGCCTGTCAGCTCACCGAGCCCACCGGCTGGTCAACATGCAAGCTACACTCCCTCGTTAAGACGATCTATGAGGGTCTTGGGGCAACCAGGTTAGAAAATGTGACATATTAAAGTAATGATTTGATTACCAAGTTTTACCTTGGTGCAGTCATAATCCCCTTCATCTACTTTAGTCACATTAAGCTTTGGTAAAATCAGAAGTCAACTTGTAATCCTCATTTTTTTTGTAATTGTTTCTTCCGAAATAATATTTCCGATCTCTTACAGATTTGATAAGCCCTTTATTCTACTCTAGTTAAGATGTGTTCATGTCCTATTACAGCCTGTGTCTAGTGCCCAAGGCGGTGTGTATAGCTATGATGTATGACATGGCAGCATGCCTGGTGGTCGATAGTGGCGCACACTACACTCAGGTCAGCGTGGTGGTAGATCAGCGTCTCGTGACCTCAGTGACACAGACACAGCCTGTAGGGGGCGCCCACATCTCTGAATGCCTCGCACAGGTTATGGACGTCAAGGGAATAAAGGTAAAATAACAAAACCCTACCAGGAAATAATTAAGGGGGCACAATAGGGTGGTTTAAGCAGAACACTTTAGTCAGTATGGTTTAGAAGAAATGTTTCATACCCATGCATATCATATACCATTATGGCAGTCTCAAGTAGTTTAATCTTTTTTTTTTCTGTATTGAGGCGTTTTCATGGTTACACAGCCAGAATGGATCAAAAACATTCTATTTTGGCTTCTTTGGCTTTGAACAGCACTTTAAGATGGAATTTCTATATATTTCTGAGATTTTATGAATTAGAATTGAAAAAGGAGTCATTTTTAGGGCGCTTTTTTTTTGTTAGCTGATACTCCAATTATTAAGGTCTACGGAGCAATTTGAATTTCCAATTTGTTGGTAACTATGGAAATTCAAATGGCTCTGTAGATATTAATAATTGGAGTATCTGCTAACGGAAAAAAGGCACCCTCAGAAATGACTCCTTCTTTAATTCTCATTTATCAAATCTAAGATGTAGGCATAGATTCCATCTCTTAGTGCTGTTCAAAGCCATAGAAAAAAGAACAATTTTGTTTCATTCTAGCTCTGTAACTATGGAAACACATCGATATGGGGACAAATTTATAAAACTATTATAGACGGTCATAATGGTGTATGATATGCAAGGGTATGAAGAATTTCTTCTAAACCATACTGGCTAAAATGTTCTCCTTAAACCACCCTATTGTGCCCCCTTCAGTCTTGTAGGGAATACGCAGTCAAAAAATCCCACCTAAGTACACACTGGCCTTACTATTTTAGTTTATCTAGAAACCAAACACATAGATCAAGACAAAAATTATGCGAAACCTGGAAACTCTTCAAAGGCCAATCTGGTGCATTTGGTGCATCAGACCCATTCGTTGTCTTGATGTGGCAGTGAAGTACTGGTGGGTCTACTCACTTGTACGTGATGGGTGCATCATGCAGATCATCCATGAGTGTATTTACATGTTAGGATCACTGTGATGCATGATTGAACACTTATAATGAGTTACCCACTAAGGCTGCATTCATACATCATGACCAGCCTTTAAGGCACACCTAGGATTGATGAAAATGCTTTCCTTATTGCTAGGTTTGTGCATGTCAGTTGGACGGTCGGGATGTGAAGGAGAAATGTCACCTGTGGCACCGTGCGTCACGACAACCGGCCAATAACCCACAGCAGCTACATGTACGCTCCTCCAGGTACAACACGCTTAGTGTACTTTTAAATATGAACGGGTGCATACTGTAAATTCTCTCCTAGAAGCCGTGGTTAGTACTGTAAAGGTACCAAGTGAAAAATGTTTCACCAGATGCGGGACTCAAACCCGCGCTACCTTCATCCGGAGTCCAGTGTGCTAACCACTACACTAATCTTGCTCGTCCACTTTCCATACTTGGGAACCTTGTACAGATCAGTCACTAGGAGGTGCAGGGCAACCATACTTTCCCCTATAGTACCATAACCCAAATAAAATTTAGGCTCATAGGGATGGCTCAAAGTCAGGGTGGGACTTATACAAGGTTATTTCAAACTATAAAACAGTACTAAACCTTCAATTTTCAAGCCTTGGCTATGGCTTATAGCTTCTCCCAAAGTCGGGGGTACTGCTTATACGAGGATTCGGTTAATAAGAGAGAATTTATGGTAGTTATACTGTAAATTTCCGCATATACTCCCCACCCTCCCTCCACCCACTTGGGGCTGGTTCACATACAAGCCGGATCTGATTGTCATTTGAGTCCTTTTCCAAATTAAAATTGATTACCCTTATTATAACAGTGTTGATTTTCCATTTGCAGGCACCCTGAAGGCTGGTGTCTTGTGACTTTGACAGAGGAACTGAGCCTAGCCCCCGAGGTCATGTATTTGACCTTGAACCTACCAGCTATGATCCAAAGGGCCTTAGTGCCCTTGACCTTTGACCTCCAGAAGCGCCTGGTAGCGAACATCCTGCTGACGGGTGGCAATGGTCAACTGACAGGCTTGGACCGACGTCTTCAGTGTGACCTTCAAACGACCTTGATAGAGTTAGCACCCTGGGTCTGGGTGCGATCACAGAAAAGTGGCTTCAGCGGGTTGTCAGGGGCAACACATGATGCCGTGGAGGGGGTTTCCTATCTGACGCCTCCCGGTGGGACTGGTTGTGTATGGGGCCTGCCAGATGACACCTACTGGCCGGCTTTCACAACACGTGAAGACTATATTAAGCATGGAGCTCAGGCATGCCTCGACAAAATGCAGCAATTCTGGAAATCAAGCTTGGACAGTTCCTGACATAGCACAGTGAATGCAAAATGAAGATTCAGAAATTCATTCAAGCAAGAGTGTTGGATAATGTGGGGAGTGAAATCATAACTTAAAAAAAAAAATTGTCTAGATTGACTACCGTAATCTCCCGCATATAAGGCTCAGCCCGCTTACAAGGCGCACCTACAGTTTTGGAAAATTCTCAAAAAAATGAAAAATTCATAACTTTGGTTCTACTGAATGTTCAAACTAAAACCCCCCTATATAAGACGCGCCTTATACATGGGAGATTACGGTACCGGTATCCTTGACTACTACATGTATTTGCCTCTCCCATAAGGTGAGGTGAACATTCTCTTTTCAATGATGCATTCTAATGCATTCCGATGCATTCTGGTGCTTCCTAGAGGAGGGAATTGTGTATAAACAAAATAATGTATCAATATGTTCCCCTTCGGGTGCTACATGGCTGGATATACAGACTTAGCAGGATTAATTATTAGCCAATGAGAGAATCCCAACTACCAGGTATTCACTGCGGCCCTCTCGGGGGCCAACTTGTACCCATCTGATAGGTCTTATCAGTAGAACTCGCTGGTAACAAGCTTCAGCAATGGCCGCGCCCATGGAAGAACCTACTACCTCGGAATACCACAAGCCACGCACCCTTGGGCGATCATATTGATACCGTATTTCATCAATATGGCCTTATCCATATTTTACGTGTTAACAAACTAGCTGGAGCCATTGTGATAGTTTACTGTGATAATTAACATTTTGTTGCTTAAAGTCATTACCCATGGATGGGACATTAAAGTGAAGAAAATAAAATTTACAACACACTATTTCGCTTGATTGATTGATTGATTTGTGTTTTACAGCACTTTAGCGGCACTAAGTGGCTATCCCGTGCTTCACAGGTTGATAATTTAACATAGGAATGTGTCAGTGCCCGTGCATATGTGCACCACACACATCCTGAGGGGATAGGAAAGAGGAGATATAGACCCTTTTAAGTGGGCTAGGGAAGCCCTACTATTTCGCTTGCAAAATAATATCTACTCTTCATTGCTCACTTCTTAGCTCCAAAGGTTGCCTGTTTTTCTTTTGTGTTTTTTTTTTTTTTTTCACCTTGAGAAACTTCCTAACATTTACAGAGTGGACGTCTTTAGAATTTTTTTAGATCAAAGAGAGATTAGAATTTGAAGGATTAGTACTAATCTATAGTGAAAGTACACTTCCAGAAGGTACACCCTGACTGAGATCAGGGTGTACCTGTATCAGTCCAAAATAAAAAGTTGGTCTATGGATTTCCCGCTCCAAATTTTCGGAAATCAAAATTTTTTTTTCTTTGAAATTATTTTGTCTGGATTGCGCACGCACCATTTTCTGCAAAAGTCTGATTTTTTTGGGCCATAATTTTTGAACAAACAATGGCAGATACCGTAAAACCCTGGCTATAAGTCGATTTTTTATTTTTATTTATTTTTCATATACCGTAAACTCTCGCGTATAAGACGCGTCCTCTACGCCAAACAAAATGCTGGGGAGTCTTATAGCTTTCTCTCAACCTGGGGGGGCGTCTTATACGAGGGGTAATTTTACTATAGAACAGTACTGGATTTACAAAATTGTGCCTTAAAATGTGCGTCTTATACGCGAAAATGCATGTGCTGAGTTTGGGGTGCGTCTTATACGCGCAGCGCGTCTTCTACGCGGGAGAATACGGTAAGTCGATTCCCCCCCCAAAGAGGAGAGGTCGACTTATAGGAGGGGTTGTTATATAATAGATTACAGTGTTAATATTTGTCAAGCACTTTTTCTATAGGTCGAATTTGATTCTCAAAGAGGGGGGTCGACTTATAGGTGGGGTAGACTTATAGGCGGGGTTTCACAGTACTATCTTTGAAATATGGCCAACTCCTCTCAACTCCTTTCCTGGGAAATCTTTGATTACCAAAAAAAAAAAAAAAAATCGCCCTCTCCACATCTGTGATGTGCAAAATTCATTGACAAAAAAAGCCCTCCCTCTCCATTTTTTCAAAATGAAAATCCATAGACCAACTTTTTAATTTGGTGTGGCCTTACTATGGTAACTCCATGTTTTACCATTGAGTGATCTGTCTCAAAATGCCAATATTGAGACGATACTCAAGTCAATACGCTGCCATATGCCTCAGATTGCCAAATCCGCGGCTTATACGCAAGGAAGTTAGCTGCATTTTATGGTTAAGATTTTAGAAAATGTCAAAACACTGCCAACAATTTTGCCAGTCAGGAAAAACCTAGCGAGTTCAGACAATATTACCAAAAGTGAAATAAAATTTACATTGCACTTGTGTAGAAAAAAAGCATCCATTATTTCATACAAAAATAGATAATATAATAAAAACTGGCTTTTATGTATGTATTTGTAACTTTATTCAGTTAAGCAATATTCTACATTTAGCGCTGCTCTCAAATGTGATAATCTATCAGCCACGATCGGCCCTTCTCAAGCAATAGGGAAAAACAGCTACCCTAAACAAAACAGAAGCGGTACAAATAGAAACCATGGCGGTGGAGAAAATAACAAGATTACAAAGATAAATGGATAATAGTAAATAAATCATCCCCCTGCTGCCATGGCAGTAAGGGGGTAGCTATATAATCAATGTTACATAATTGACATGGTTCGATAGTATCGAGAGTTAAACCAGGCACCTGTTTCATAAATTGCATTTGAAAATCAAAGCATATTGATCAAAATGTACAAAGGACATGAATCTAGTCAGTTATCGGAGTAAAGACTTCCCTTTGATAAGAGTCGGAAGTAGTGGGCTGTACACGGGCAACACATACAAAACGACAAAACTACCAGTACTACGTATTTACAAGGGCTAATTCAACTTGTTATTCACTAGGGGGATTTTACATGCCCATATAGCCAGAAATAATAATTTTGTAAAACGCACTTCTTCGGGTACAAAGTAATTTACATGTCGCTGAACAAGGCGACGAGCGCAGTCAAAGTGAAGGGAAATAAGATTGGGGATTACTGTTGAAGTTTGGGGGGAGGGGTTGACTGATTTCTCCGTAAACAGGACCGATAGTGCATCGTAACCATTAGTCGTCATGGTGCATGAATACACAGCTGTTACACCATGATGCCCCAACAGGGTTGACACTCTCTAGGAGTCCATGGGCATGATCCCCTAATGAAATGTTTGCGAATAGACTTGCCGGTTCATCATAATCATTGGTACATGATGACAACAAATGGGCATGATGCACTCCTGCATTAATGGATTAAACCTCATAGAAAATGATCATGATGCACCACTGCACTAGTGCATCAAGAACACAATCCAGGAGTGTATCAAATCCAGAGTGCTAGAATGATGCATTGGTTATCTAACTGCATTAATGCATCAAGGCATGACCTTATACCATAATCTCCCGCGTATAAGGCGCGTCTTATAGGCCAAACAAAAGGCTGCTGGGTCTTATACGTGGGAGGAAAATTGCCTTGAGTTTGGGGTGTGCCTTATAGGGGGGGGGGGGTACTTTTACTATAGAACAGTACTACATTAACAAAAATCTGCTCTCAGGGGTGCGCCTTATACGTGGGACAGGCCTCCCTTAGTTGGGGGTGCGCCTTATACGCGGGCTGCGCCTTATACGCGGGAGATTACGGTAGGGTTTATACACTTAACCAAACAGGAACAGACCACACCAAACTGTAACCTCAAAGCAAGCGACAACAATATCATTGTGTACATTGCATATCAAACAGTGCGTTAATCATCATCAACATGTAATGTATACGACTGCTCCGTCGAAGCTTACATGCCACATCGACCAGTTTATCAAATTATTTGCAATTGTCGTTCACGTCACGTTTTCTAGGTCCCATATAAAATACTTAAAGATTGTAATTCACATGCTGCCTTTCTGTATTAGCTTCACAGTTATCGCATTAAGGAAGTTTTGATGCATCAAGGCATCATATTATCCATAATGTACCGATGTAGCGCCGAGGTGCTGCATACTGTGCAGCGCTAGGGCATCATGCCGACTGACCCATCAGGGGAGTATCAGAACTGCATGATGCATGAATGTATAATGCATGAATGCAGCAGTAGTATGATACATTCATGCATCATGATGACTTATGGACATGCTGCTTCAAATCATTATGTAGATCATTAAGCCCTCACCCTGCTAACATCCCTTTCTTCAATACTCAACATCTCCGCCGACATCGCTTCCTCCATAGAACTATAGTGAAGACCTCAGAGGCCTACTACGGGACACGACTACTACTTTAAGTGTTCTATAAGGAGGAAATATAAGCAGCATTTGAAGGGGCAGATACTGTGTAAACCTATGAATTATGTCTGTGGACCATACTAAATTGTGGAAAAAAATTATAAAATTAAAAAGCCGCCTCCCTCATAATTTCAAATAAGGGGGAAAAGAAAATGTTACCTCCCTCACTGCCAAAATATCATATAACAAATAAAATAAAAAAAAGCCTCCCTCCCTCACTGTACTATTTCAAAAAGTGTCCGCAAAGCTGATTATTGATTTTATGCAGCCTAATAAAGTTTCAATTAGTTGTTTGTCTTCCTTGATTAGCGGCGCAAGTAACAATTTGAAATAGCTGTGCTCTTTTTTGGATAAGTTTTAGTTTTAACCCCGTATGAATTCTATATACTAAAGTGCGTGAGTGCTGTGGGGGGAGAGGGGCTCAGCCATACATCAAAGTGCAGAACACTGCTAACTGAAGATTAAGATTATGTTTGGTTGCTTAAACACTGTTTTGTTTAAAGGTGTCAACTCATTTAAAGTGGCATCATGAATTAATGCATTATCATCTTGTGTGGGAAGCATGAATGTAGTCCTGGTGAATACCTGTATCATGCTGACCTGACCGAGATTGACACAATCCCAAAGGGCAAGCATGATGCAATGCCAGTGTGTTATTCACTAGTACTGCATTGGTGCATCATGCTGACCTGACAGATTGATACAATCCCAAAGGGCAAGCATGATGCAATGCCAGTGTGTTATTCACTAGTACTGCATTGGTGCATCATGCTGACCTGACAGATTGACACAATCCCAAAGGGCAAGCATGATGCAATGCCAGTGTGTTACTCACCAGTACTGCATTGGTGCATCATGCTGACCTGACTGATTGATACAATCCAAAAGGGCAAGCATGATGCAATGCCAGTGTGTTACTCACCAGTACTGGATTGGTGTATCATGCTGACCTGACAAATTGATACAATCCCAAAGGGCAAGCATGATGCAATGCCAGTTTGTTACTCACCAGTACTGCATTGGTGTATCATGCTGACCTGACAAATTGATACAATCCCAAAGGGCAAGCATGATGCAATGCCAGTGTGTTACTCACCAGTACTGCATTGGTGTATCATGCTGACCTGACCGATTGATACAATCCCAAAGGGCAAGCATGATGCAATGCCAGTGTGTTACTCGCTAGTACTGCATTGGTGTATCATCTGGACATAACCCTTTTTTGTTTGTTAAAAATTCCAAAATCGTTGAATGTCTTACTTTAAGAGGAAGCATAAACTCAGCTGAAGAAATAAGTATTCACATATGAAATATTCTCATGAAATAAAACAACACACGCTAAAAAGCCTAAGAGTATGACACAAGTAAAATCAGCAAATTTGTCGAAGTTGCATTCAACATTTTAAGGACTCCTATTTTGTACACCGCTCAAAAGTCTTCAGAGCTGGAACGCTTGTCAATTTGTCTATGATGGACCAGAAGAAACAGTTATAACGAAATCAGCCTAGCCTAAAAAAATAAATACATGACTGTACAATTGAAGCCTAGATATTGTTCTGCAAAGCGGTGGCCTTCTAACATACCAAGTGAAACACAATACATCTATACACGTGCTACATTTAGATAAGAGTGGGTTACTTTGTAACCAGTGAAATTCAAACTTAAGCTGCCGGGAATATAAAGTTTTTTGGTTTTTGTACACTCAATGACTGTAAAACGAATAACTCACATACAGAAATCACTAAATTTCGTATTCATTTCATCTAAAATTTCTACACATACTCGTATAGAGTAGTAAAACTTTCTTGTTGCCTCTCATTCAAAAAATATATGTAACGAAATTGCACCATTCCCTCAACACTACTGCGTCTTATCGTTAACCCTTTGAGGACCGTATGCTACCTCCAGGTGTAAGGTTCTTCGTCATGATGCACCAATGCTGCACGGGTGGTTAACTGCATTGGTGCATCATGCTCGTCTCTTTAGATGTAAAAGTCTGGTCGGTTCAGAATGATGTAAAATTGCAAAGTTGGTGATGCATCATTACGACAAATGAGCATTTCATGTATAATGCGGTCTTCAAGGGGTTGAATATCTAAAGACACAAGGTTTCAAATATACTCAAAGTAATTTTTCTAACAAAAAGGCACAATGCACTCAACAGATAAACTACCTAAATATGGTCGGTTTTTTGGAACATTCAGAACAGAGATTATCATCTTCGGTTTTCACGGTAATAAACTTGTAAGATTTCAATTTAAATTAACAAAACAAAAACAAATTATCGATTTCGAAACAAGGGCAATAGTGCCAAGGTGCACAGAAAAAAGAGACAAGATTTATATGAAAGTTCCCTATTGGTATTTCGTATTTACACTTGCCTATTACATGTACAATTGTATGATAGTTGAACAGTATTCTCTATTGCTATGTATTCTTAGCATAGACTTCTCTCATTAGAAAAGTTTTACCCTACACATAGAAAAGCTACTGATATTTCTTAGGAAGCAGTCAATTGAAGGTCCTGTGTGAATGAATATGACAGCGACATAATCCATACATGATTCTCTCATGATCAGAAGGTATTTCAATGTGACAGTTTTCAATGAATCTGATCCATGATTGTTGTCATAAAATATAATCATAGTTGCAGAATCATTGCTATACACCAAATCATGAACCCTTTAAGGACACCATGGTGTCTTTTGGTCTTCATGATGCATTAATGCAGCAATGGGGAGTCTAGGACTGACTACAGTAATGCATCATGTCAACCCCAAAAGATTGATGCACTCCTGACAGCTCTGCATTCGTGCATCATGATGACAAAGGAAGATTCAAATAGCAGAGATGCCACTCACTGGCCAACAAAAACCAGAAAAACGGGACTTTGGACACATTTCCCAGGAATTTGACATGATTTAATATAGAAATCTTAGAATCAAAACCAGGAATTCCTGGTAAACCAGGAAAAGTGGCATCTCTGAAATAGAGGCATTTTGTAGCCTTTAAAGGAGTTTAAAGGGTACAACCATCAACTGTCTGTGGTAAAATAGGGCCTTCTACGCTCTTAGTACTTACCCTATACATCTCAATATGGCAGTGTTTTTCTGCTGAACAGACCAAACGCTCAACAACCCTACTCAGGGTTTTCTTCCGGGTCAGTAATTTGTAGTTGTGGGAGCCAAAGTGAAATGCTCTGGGTTTATTAACCAATGCTGGGTTACTCTGTGTCAACTGATATCTCTAATAATCTTAACACTACAATCTCGAAATACCTAATACTATCTGAGTCCAACATAACTTTGAGGTACGGTAGGCGCGTAGCTCAGTTATTATCCAGCATTAACATCGCCTTACAGGCTAACTAACAAATTTGTTTTTAAGACGCACCTATCATAGACATTACAGTCGATTAAACGTTACCCCTCACTAATCCACTCTGGCTCCCCTATACGCTATATGTTAAGAGTAAGATGAACGTCCTTACATAAGGTCTGTTTTCATGTACAAGAAATAAGGTTTTGTAGCTGATGATGATAAAGCACATCCTGTATTGGTAGACGGGTGACTGGACGTTCAGCCGTCCAGCGTGTGACGTAGTACGGCTATGACGTTGTCGCCCCGGTGGTCACGACGGGTCTGCATGGGGAGTCCGCGGCACCCACTGAGGTTAATGTGGCTGAGGTTGGGACATCCGTCTATCAGCCGACTGGAGAGGAGTAAAAACAGAGTAATAATCAGTTTGCCTTTCAGTTAACACATCAGTTTGTTTTACACTTATGGTTCCCACAAGAATCTCGAATCAAATTTCCCTGACCAAAAATGATTAATATCATTTTCCGACTTTCCTTGAATCTCTCCAACCTGTGGGAACCCTGTCTAAGAATCACCTGATAAGTAAGGTTTTGTCATCCATTTTGATTTGTTTGTTTTTTTCTAGTTTTAACATCCGAGGCTTCATTAAGTCTATTATCTTAGTGAAAACAGTTTTCAATGACATGTTGTTTCACGCTAAATACATCCTTTTACAGTATTTGATAGTTTGATCAAACTATTCATGAAATATCAAGGAAAATAGTTTTGGTCTCCAAATCAGAGTACGTATTACTTCAACTTACACAACAACTTGCTCGTCTATAGAATTTCCACTCAGGTCCAACTGTTGTAAACTGTGTCCCCACTTGAAAAAAAAGGAACACATAGATCTATCTGAAATTTATTACATTCACGCTGGTGAAAACCACATTCTTTTGATTTTCCAAACATTCCTAAAAAAAAAAATCTATTTCAACAAAACTAAGAAATGAACTTATGATATTCTGGAGTATTGCATTAGGCATAAACGACGCCACATGGCTCATCACTAACTATAGTCCCTCGGTCAACTTATTGCCCTGACAAACCCCATTCATATCGTGGTGCATTACAGGGATGAGAGCTGATGCGCGAAAAAATTCAGGAAACATGTTGTGATGTGTGTTAACCCCCTATGATCCCAAACAAATTAAGATCTGCCCCCCCCCCTTGTAGAAACCTCCTATAAATTATGTCTGTTTCCTTGATTTCCAGGAAGGTTTTAGCCAATGTGAGAAGGACTAGGAGTTTCCTTGATTCCTTGGGTAGGAGTACTAGCTGCAGAAATCACAAGGGGGTGGTGGTAGGAGGGGGGTGGGCGGACCAGTGGGCATTAGGGGCACTCTCTGCCAGGTGTCATGTCTAGTGATAATACCTTAAGGGACTCTAGGATTTCTATTTCTATTACAGAATTGTTAGACCAAAGATTAATAAATAAAACACAAATGAAGGCATAGAAATATCAAAAATGGACGGGTGAAATAAATTCCCCTTAGAAAGAAAATCCATGAATTCCTGGAATTCAAGGAAGACTTACATCCCTGAGCATTGAGACAGTAGACCACATTCTTAGTTAAATCCCTACCTTTAGGACGGCATCCACAAAGTTGGGCTGAGTAACAGCACGACACGACCCAAGGTTGAGTTTCTTCAGAGATACGATGGGCAGTGCCTCAATGCCATCCGCAGTGATGTGTCGACAACCGCTGACGTCAAGATGCCTCAGGTCAAAGGCATTTCTTAGAAGCCTGAAGATACCAGAATACATTTACATACATGTATCATGCACTGGAACTTTTTAATACTGCAGCAATGACTTGTCACATAGCCTGAAGAGTGCTATACCGTCTTCACATGGGTTGCAAAAAAAAATAATAAATATAAATACATTCAAACTGAGATCAGTTAATTAGTGAGATATTCCGATGTATTGTGTGAGTTTCTGGCATTAGGCCTATAGATGCATGGTAGGACAAATATTCTTACCTTTTGATGACATCGTCGGTGACAAAGCGCATCTTGTTAGCGTTGTTGGAGTTACACGAGACATCCAGGGTCTCCAGGTTCACAAATCCAGGACACTTAGCCTGAAAGAAGCAAGCGCAACATATAACCAAAATAACCACAAAAAATAAGGTTTGTGGTGCTTTTATAGTGTCCATGGAAATTTCAAAGAAGCATTGGTCGATACTGTAAGATACAATCAAAATCGTTCTAAGTAGTCCATGTGGGGGGAAAATTGAATTATTCAGTTACAATTGGTGTAGGTGTTGTTTATGATATTTTCATTACACAAAGAAAGTGGCATCCCTGTATGTACCCTAATACAGTCTACATACCACTTCCTTGTTGGTGGGGTCTTTAGCCTGGAACAGCGAGTTACCAAGAAGCAGCGCCCTAAGTAGCGGACACGCCTCCTGTAGCCGTTCTAGCGGTAACTTCATCATGTAATTACCGAACAGGCAGTTGGACATGTCAAGGCGCTCAAGGTTTGGACAATGCAGCTGCAAAGGGAAAAATTACTATGATATTTTGCTGATAGCTTAAGTACCATACAATCATGTTTTTATTATTCTTCTTTTATTTTTTTTATTCATATATTTTCTCTTTGCTATTTGGTATGAAAATTGGCACATAACATTATGACGTACGATAAACCTAAGAGCCATATTTTACCACAATAGATCAAAATGCACCCTAAGCGGAACATTGTATGATAAAGTATCATGTAGATTTAGGTAGCTCATAAAGGGTTTAATATTTAACAAAATTTATTTCAAAATATTCTCCATTTACCATGAGTGTGTCCAATAGCGTTTCCGGGTGCGTTATGGCGGTGGTAGCAACACTGAGTGAGCGCAGTCCTGTCCCCAGCATCTCAACCAGTTCATTAAGGGACTGCGCTGACTTGTCATGCTGCCCCGTTGTTGGCTGTGAGTTGAAACAATTTGATATTATCATTTCCAATGCCAGTGTTACCGAAAACTTTTCCACCATGCAGGCCAAAGTGGCTTGGGTCTGGGCATCTTCCGCAGGCCATTTCCCTCTCACGCAGGTCATGTAATACTGACATTTTAAGCTACCTTTTTAAACTTCATTATAACTTGTTTTATACTGTGCAAAAACTTGAAAGAAATTGATAAATAGTTACCCGGTAATATAAAACAATTTGACAAATGTGGCCCTATCTTCGCTTCTAATTGGCCGATTTGAAAAATTATTTCATCTTTAGGAAGCTGAGATCATAGCAGGCCATTCTGACCTGCATCCTAAGGCCCGACGCCGGCCATTAGGATTCTAAGCTGGCAATAGCCAGCGTCATTTCGGCAATACTGCTATGCTTTTATTTGTATCATTATCTGTACTTCCCGTTTAGATATACAAATTTCATTAATTGATATTCAATACCTGAATGATTCAGTCAATAATAAAGACGGATACTAAATTTTTTGCTTTTGTGATGAAGATACCAAGATCAAACACGATAAGTATGACTCACCCATGCTTCTGATAGGTCGACGTTGGCGAGATGTTTGCAGTGAGAGGCAAGTAATCTGAGGGACGTGGACGACAATTTGTTACACCCTGACACATTCAGCGTTTCCAGGTTCTTACAATGCTTTAGCACCACCTGGAAAAACAATTATGGGTGCGTGTGAATATTTATACATTTTGGTGCTTTCAAGTTTAAATGTTCCAAAGGATACTAATCTATAGAACTTAAACTTCAGCTGGGACAGACGAGATATGGCTGATAGCAGTTATCATGCTGGTATCACTGACCCTAGGAACTCTGCAGTAAATTCCAGGAAACTATTACATCTGTAAACCATCCATCCCACCAATACCCTATGTGTGAGAATCTACATTTGAATTTAGGTGGAATACAATTTCAGTTACACGGATTATTCGTTAAGCTATCCTGATAATAGATTAGTTCTTAGGGGCTAAAACAAAAATATAACAAATTAAGATGGTTATCAGAATTGCTGACCTCTAAGTCTGTGTCGGTGAGGCTGGACCAGCCGCTGAGGTTGAGACTGGTTGTTGTGTCACTTATCCGCCTCCTACAGAGGGAGGTCAGTGACTTCTTGTACTTCTTGACGCAGGGTGCAGTAAGGTCAACACTCGTCCACAGACTCGGGTGGTGTCCCACCTCGTACCATAACCTGCACACCTTGGATACTCTGTAACAGAAACATGTACTTTATCTATATTTTTTTTGTCCACCATAGTTACAATGTGGTCGCATGCAGAAAATATTACCAGATTCATCGAATCACTTACACAACCGAGATACAGTAATGGCATAGTTTTTATAACTTTTTAGTTGAAGGCCACACAACATCTTTTTTTTTTCTTCTACATTTCTATGGTGAGCAAAATTACAAATTAAACCCCTTTGTATTGTATGATGTATAAGTCTAAAATATTTCTGCTGGATTAAGAAAGGTTGGGATGATATTTTTTTTTCAATATGTAGTTATCAGGGATGAAAGTCAACAATGACAAAAAACCTTGAAAAAAGGAAACAACTTCAAATACACTGTATATGCCCTCCAATCCCATCCATAAGTGTGTTACAGGGTTCGTGTGGTTGGGGGGGGGTGCAGTAGGGGTTGTATAAGGGTGTAGTTTGTTCTCAAATAACAGGAAAAGCTGTTTTTCAAGATGTTGTTCGGATACTATACCTAAAATGTGCACATTATGGCCCTTTTGCAGAGTATGACCTAGGATCCCTTTAGAATGCTACTGTATAGCTGTTTTCTAAGGTCTTGTTCGGATAGCATACCCAAAATATGCACCACCTGGTAGTGGTGCTTTTGCACAACACAACCTATGGTCCAAGTACAATGTTAAATGTATGGAGATGGGTCAAATGGTGCAGGGAATATATGACCAATATAGTTACATGGTGAAAGCATAACGCGCAGAAAAGGGGTATACTATCCGACACTCTTCTAGCATAGGAACTATAGCTTGCTGCTAAGGCTACACTGAAGAGTGGAACAAACACTAATATAGAGGGGAAAATTTTCAAGGAAAAACTTGAGAATCCTTGAAAACCTTGAACTAAATACTAGTATGCTGGCACTGTATGCAGTGTTGTGGGACCTGACTGTGTGCATGTATGCAACCTCTGGAGGTAATTTGTGACTCCTTTATCCTGTTTTCAGAGGATTTTCAAGAAAACTTATTTTTCTTAAGTGAGTGAAAAAAAAAACCTTGAAATCAAGGAAAACCTTGAACTCTTTCATCCCTGAGTTATGAATTTGGTGAATTATATGCCAGGATTCTGGATTGAGCTGATGGTTGGAACTTTTGTAAAGACCTCTTGTTCAGAGTAGCATAAAAGTTGTCTAGTACATATATCTTATAATATAATATAATATATATATATATATATATATATATATATATATATATATATATATATATATATATATATATATATATATATATATATATATCAAATATTGATTTGAGAAACTGGACCTACCTTGAGAGAAATGGAAACGAGCCTTCTGTAGAAATGACTTGTTGGAATACACGTAGTAGCAGGTCAGAGGGCACGGCCTGTCCCCAGTGGTTACCAGACTTTGTTACGTCCTTACTGGGTATGAAGCGAATCGTCAGCTCCTCACTTTGAGCATCTGCATTATCATCAGCCGTGTCTGCCTCACTTTTCCGCTTCCTTCCTCTTTTAGCAGGCTCTGCTTTTTCTGTTTGTGGCGTGGCTTTGGCAGGTCTCCCCCGGCCGACTGTCCCGGTGGGCGTTGAGGCTGCTGTGGCTGGAATCGCTGTCTTTGGACTTTGTAGGGGTTGTGCTGTTGACCTGTCCTTGTGACTGTCGGTCTGTGTTGAGGGAGGGGAGATTGCAGACACATTGGCACTTTTAGTTTTAAGTTTTGGTGGCCGTCCCCGTCCCCGTTTCTTTGGTTCTGGTTCTGGACTAGCAGTATCTGCTTGTTTTGTGCCAGTCGCTATATTAGCGTCGCCTGTACCAATGTCTTCAGTCTTGTCATCATCAGACTTTTCTGGCTGTACCTTTGCATTATCCTCCTCCCCTTTCTGTGCTGCAGCCTCTGTGACTTTACTTTCTGGTTCTTTAACAGCAGCATCCTTGTCATCAGATTCCTGTGAAACTGGGGTTTTGCGTGGCCGGCCTCGCCTTGATGGCGTTTGTGCTACTTCACTATCTTTACTTTCAGCCACTTGGTCAGAACTCTCACTGTTCCTGGAGCGACCTTGTCTAAGTGTTGGTGTCTGTTCTGGCTCTGCATCTGCTTCTGTCTCCTTTTCCTTCCGTGGCCGTCCTCTCCGCCCAACTGACTTTATCTCCATCTCGGCCTCAGCCTCAGGCACCTGTTCGGTAGCTGTATCTTTGACTTCATTCTTCTTTGGGCGGCCTCGTCTGCCCGGAGTTTTTGTCTCCTGTTCAGACAAACTACTTGTACCTTCTTCCACTGCATCACTTTTCCGTGGCCGCCCTCTCCGTGACAGTTGTTGGTCCTGTACAACCTCTTCTTTCTCTTCTTCTGCCTTGCTTTTCCGTGGCCGGCCTCTCCTTTCTGGTACTTTAGCTTCTTGCTCTGGCTCTGGTACAGTCGGCTCTTCTTCAGGCTTACTTTCTTTGTCACTTTCCTTCTCCGTCTTGTCTTTTCGAGGGCGTCCCCTCCTTCCCGGTGTTTTGGGTTCAGCCTCTGGTTCTGTAACTGCCGGCTCTTTTTCAGGCACACTGTCTTTCTCGGTATCCTCATCAACCTTTCCCTTCCGGGGCCTTCCTCTCCTTCCTGGCGTCTTCAATTCTAGCTCTGGCTCTGCAGCAGATGGCTGTTCTTGAGCTTTGTTTTTAGCCAGCCGACCCCTTGTTGGTTTCTTCTCTGACTGGGGATCTTCTTTCTTTGTGTCTAATTTGGCTTCTTCCATTGTTGGTTTCTCAGTGGTTTTAGTCTTGCTGGCTGCTCTGCCACGCTTAGCAGGCGTCTGTTCTTCCTTAGCCTCAATTGTAGGCGGACTGGAACCATCAGTCCCTTCTGTTGACTTACTTGAACGTGACCTTTTTAGTGACTTTTGTACTGGCTCAGCTTCTTCTTGAGACTTTTGGGGAGAAGTGGTTTCTTGTTTTGTGTCCTGTGGTTGCACAGTTGTTGGTAATGCTGCTTCAGCTGTTGTTTGACTGACTTCTTCTGTTTCCTCCTTCGACTGTTGTGCTTCTGCAGTGAGAGCCGTCTCTTCTGTTACTGCATCTTTTTTCTCAGGTGTAACCTCATCCTTTTTCTTTTTCTTGACAGCTGCCTTTTTGGGAGATGCCTTCGGGGAGGTGGTTTCCTCAGTCATCTTTTTAACTTTCTTTGGACTCGTGGCCTCCTGAATTATATCTGTGATCTCGCGTGGTTGTGGACTAACGGGGCTCTTTGCAATCACTAGTGTTGACCCCACTAACATGTGTTGTCCACTGTGAACCGTTGTTCTGTTTAGATCAGCTGGAAGACTAAGCTGGCGTTCGGGTCGTGCGATACTGATGACAGCTTTACGTTTACGTTGTTTCTTTTTATATTTCTCCTCTGCCTCCTCCTGCATCTCTCTCACCTTTGTGCTTGGTTTTCTTTGACGTGCGCCTTTACGAGTCGGAGTTGGTGGCTCAGGGGGTGGCGTTTTTACAGTAGCACTCGTCTTTCGTTGCCTCTTCTTGCTTTCGGCAGCTTCCTTGGCAGCAAACCTTATCTGCTCTGAAGCATTCTGGTGCGCCAAAGCCTCTGGACTCAATTCTAACTTTGGAGCTGGATGTCTATCCACCATAGGAGACTCCTCCTCATCCTGAGCAAATATCTGAGCTGGGAGTGTAGAGAACTGGCAGTCTGGAAACGACATGTTACTCGAGGTGGGATCAAAAGCTATGGCACCACCGCTTTTAACAGGATGGGGCAGGTCAAGCACAATGGAACTCTTCCCACTGCTACTGCTACTCTCTGGTTTCTCATCTTGTGACTCGTCTGAGTTGGAGTGGTAGTAGCCGTGGTCATGGACGATGCCCTCGTTTAGCTCCTCTTCCTCCTCCTGCTTTCCCTCGTGACTTGTAGTTGCATGCTGAATATCAGGTGAGGTGACAACTACAACTTTGCCACCCTGGATCCGGGTGTTGAGTCCAGAGACTGAGGGGAAAAGGAGTGAGGTGGCGCCCTGCTTGTGAGGGATGACATAACAGTGGTCGTGGTAGACAGCCTTCACCGCTGTCTGCATGGTGCTGGGTTAAATAGTGCCGCAGCACTAATGACGATGGAACTAAGTGCACTGATACACCTGCAACAAAATAATACCACTTGTTACTCTTGAATTTCATGAATACCTTTGTCATAAAAGAAAGTCATGTTCAGGTCTTTCACTTTCCTTTCTATCGTTTTGATTATTATATTTCTAAATCCACTGAGAAGGCTTCATCCTTCCTAAAATAGTGAAAACTATTGAGCACTGACGTATGGGCAAGTTCTTATGCCCCCCCCCCCCACCTCCCACCAGAGGTGTGAAATCCTAAAGCCAATTTCATCTAAAGCCTATTATACCACCTCACATAGACTAGTAGTTCATAGTTTTACATTCAAGTTTCATTTCCAGGAAAGAGTACATACAGGTTTTCGTCGTTTGGGAGGTCTCCCTGTCTATCAACCCTGGGAGACATTAACAAGGAAATATCTCTGTTTCAGATGCAACAATGGATGAATATGCTCAAACATGCCTTGTTACAAGATAGCCTTATGGGCGCTCAGTTACAAAAGTTTAAAATCTAAACTGTATAACAACAATAAAGACATCACAGGACAAAGACACGGTGTACGTCGTTTGGTAAGAGGAAATGAAGTGTCAGGCTAGATCTGAGGGGCCAGGACCGATTTACCGGTATATCAAAGGGACAAGCAGTCAGCAGACCAGGATTTGTAGAAAAAGGAGGTGATTCTTTTCTTCACCTCTTTTTTGAATTCTTCCTTAGGCACAATCCAACGAAGCGTTGGGTCAAGGGCATTCCATTGGGAATGGCCCTGATAGACAGGGTCATTCAAAAGTACTGTAGTTTTGGGACAAGTTTGCAAGATGCGCGGGGCACCAGAGCTTCTTGTGCCAATAGAAGGTAACACCATTGCCTGGCCACTGTAAACTATCCTATGACACATTGTAAACTGTAAAAACAAGCGTCTCAGATCAGCTGGCATCATTTTCACAGTCTTATATAAATCCTTAACATGAATCTGTCTAGGGTCGTATATTTTTAGACACACTCTAATGGCAGTATTATAAAGTACATGCAGTTTTCTGAAGAGGCTAACCTTCCAACCAGTAGTGAATACCAGACCATAGTCTAAGTATGGCATAATCATAGTTTTTAGTATAGTATAAATAGCAGTTGATTCATCTATACAGTATCTTGTTTGCACTAACATCCAAACTTTATGACGGATGGACTTCATCATGTGACTAGCATGTTGTTCAAATGACAATGTGTCATCAAGTATAATACCAAGATATTTGTAATTAGTAGTATATTCTAAAAATTCACCTTGTACATTCAATTCCATTGCATTTTCATCTCCAGAGATGAGCATATATTTTGACTTGTTTACATTAATAGTTAGGCCATTTGTACTGCACCAGTTTGAGACTTTATCCAAATCGCGCTGAAGACTGCATTGGAGAGCATTTACATCAGAATTCCTTCCTATAAGGAGTGTATCGTCTGCATATAAGTATTCTCAGAAGTCACCAGAATGCATGTTTTGACATAGAAACTTTTAAAATTTTCTCAGGAAATTAAAATGCCCCAACCCAGGTGGCAAAATATCAAAAGATTCAAGATTTAAGATAGCTTTATTGACTAATGTACAGGTACACTTATGTCAGCACCAGGTTTTCATTTACAATGTTGTAGACAGATTTTATATATGAGTATATACAGTTCACAGTTCCTGGCCTTTTAGATGATTTACAATATGGGGCCACTGCTAGTATTTGAGAAAGTTTTCTAGTGTCATTGTGTCTTTTATAGTAATCAACAAACTTGAGGTATTTTGTTTCAAACACTGACCGCACGTCTCTCATCTCGGGCATGTTACACTGTAAGAAGACATGATTGACATCTTGCACAGTATTACAGTATGCACACATAGAGTTGACATGTTTCTTTCCTGTATATCTTCTTGACAGGCTGTCAAGTGTACAGTTATTGTCAGTTCAGAGTTTAGCAATAATGCTTCTAATTTTAGGTGATTCTGTATGTGTTAGGTATTCACGCTCTTCATAAATGTCATTAAGATCATCTTTACATGTCTTAATAATTCTAGACTTGCCAGTATTCTCTGGGCTATCAATATACTGGTTGTATTTCTGAATTATGTGCATCATTTAACCTTCTCTTTATATTGTTTTTGAGTGAGGACTTTGACCAAACATAAGGATCGAGCCAGACATTCTTACAACCGATTTTAAACAGGAGGTATTGGATATCTTTAAGCCATTGGTGATTTTCACTCTTCATGGTAGAGAAGGCCTCATTTAGAATAGGGATTTTCGATCCATGTTCAAGCCTCAGCCAATATAGAATGTTCAATATGATTATTTTGGATTCAATAGGAAATCACCCTAAAAAGAGGCTTAGAAATCAATTTATGATGGACAGAATGTTAGGGAGTGGCATATTATGCCAGACTTGTAGTAGGGCATATACTGATCAACTTGGATGACACGCAGTTCTAGGTTTCCCTCCTGAAAATTACATGTAAATTATATGGAATAACTTGAGTGAGATGGGGGATGGTAATTCTCGGGTGGAAAATTTCTGGAGGGGGATTCGAGTTGGGAAATTTCTGGTTGGGAGATTTCCAATTGGCAAATTTCCGGGTGGGGGGGTTAATCTCTGTGCACCATGCTATGCACACAAATTATTTTTCTCTGAAATAGGACCTGATAAAGGTAGCCATTACCGAAATTCCTTTCTTTTGCCATAACTTTGCAGTCAGTGATGCTAAACAGTTATATGAATTATCTACTAGAATATTTTAAAGGTCTAGGAGCTAATTGGTGGCATCCTGATTTTTCCACATATACATGTACACTACATCTATTTTCTAAAAACAGCTTCAAAATGCTTCAGAACACACTATTTGGCATGTATATTTTCAAAATTTTCTGGGGGGGGGCATGACCCCCCTACTGCTGTTGGGTTACTTCCCTTGCGATTCATGTCCTGTGTGTACAGCACTATCAAATATTTGTCCATTTTCTCAAAATCTCACTCATGTCCATTCTCAGAACTTGACAGCCCTGTTTACATGACTGTAAGTCTGTATTGATTGCAGAGACCTACACAATATAAAATACTGTCTCAAGCTCATAACTTCTGGTGCTGAATCAGTGAACGGTAGCTGTCATAGTAGGCTAAATCTCAAATCTGTGGATGACTACATCCTAACAAACCAATTCATTATCAACCCTGCCCTGATCATTCCTACTACTAGGCATTAGACTTTACTGAAGATCAGAGATCCCGGTAGTTAACACTCACTTGAAAGCTTTACCAGCCATGTCAATTTGTAGTAAGAAAACCAGGTCCAGGGGGAACCTCTGATAACTTTAAGTTTAATTAGGAAACTGACAGACACAATTGACCACACAATTCATATTTCTTAAGAAGGCGGGCAGCAATCAAAGTAAAACGAATGACATAACTTGATAGTCTTAAAATGATGATAGATGTGCTATTATAATTCAATATTCCGGTAGACTATCAACAAGATCAGCTGATTTGTGATGACCAAATTGAATCATGAATGCAGTATTGCAGAGCAGAAGCAAATTATTTTGGATGTGTATTCCAACCTTTGACATAAATCCGTTGTTTAAAGCCTGAACGCTAGTAATTTGTTCATAAAATGTTAGCTGCATCTCCAGCAAAATTCCAGCAACTGATCAGATTGAGGGTTATATTTTGAGCTGGAGTTTCCACCCCTCCCTAATTACCCCCAAAAGTGGATTGCCAGGGCAAGTGCCAGTCTGAGTGGTGGAGGCGGGGTCGGGTTTGACCTCCACGTCCGCGCCCTGTTTCAGTGTTTGGTCAAAACTGATGCTACTTTCCAATCTAGACAATACAAAGACTGATTACACACCGTGCTTAACATCAGTAAATCAACAATAAACATTCACCAGGAAGTTAAAATGACATTTAAAACGTAATAGGGCAATAATTGGGGTGCACAGTGTTCAATTGTAGGCTGGAAAAGCGCGAAGCTTCAAATTCTCAAAAACGACGCTAACCCCGACGCGCCAACGTCGTTGACATTTTGATGCATTGTGACGTTTTGACACGCTTTCTTCTGTCAAATCGCATGTCAATGGATGCTAAAAATACTAAATATTAAAGTGTCATCCTCACCTTGTGCTTTTGTGTCCGAATTAAGGTTCACTAGCGCAATAAACTTTCACCATCATAAACGGTCTGGGGTTTCTCAGCCTCAGAATTGTTTACAATAGATGGACGGCCTTCACCTTGGGACGTTAACGGAAACGGCGCGCGCTCATCTCCGGCTGAAACAACTCGTTGGCGCGATACCCATTATAACGGACTCAGCCTTCCCGCCTCCCGTTGCGATAGTTACCCCGGTAGTCTAAATCAGCTGACTGAGAGCTATTCAATGTTTACTATCCATAGCGAGAAAACTACATTAGATACGAGTTTTATCATGGAATATGTGCCTGTATCTAGTGTGGAAATAGAGAAAATTACCCAGTATTTTATCAAAGGGGAGGGGTGGTGCCAGACCCCTCTCCACTCAATCCCACTCAAGTCAAGAGGGTTCTTTCTTCTTTTTGCATAACCTCCCCCCCCCCCCCGACAGAGATATTTTATTTTCGTTTGGTACCCCTGTAGGCTGTACAAATCCCCATCTAGCCCAAAAAGGGTCAACATTTACTAGATCTATACCCTCGCTGAAGAGAGGGTTCCAGAGCTCTCAACACTCACGCATTTGAGGCTTATCTCACACACACACGCAGAGGAGCCATTTTCTCACACATTTTAGGCTTAAAAATAACAGTATAGGCTTGTATAGTGAACTTGGACTTTTACCCACTGTTTGGTGTACAAAAAACAGCCACTTTGCCTCTACATTTTTCAAAAATTTCTTGGGGGCATGCCCCAAACACCCCACTTTTAGGTTTATTGCGATATTTCCCGTAATGTTAAGTTTTTCTGAGCGTTCGGGCAAAGTCTCACTCTTTGGCTTCATCAAAACTTGAGAGCTCTGGGGTTCAGATTATTTTTACATCACCGCCACCACCCTCCACATTTTGAGATTCCTCAATACCCTTGTATTTTTTTTTTTTTCAATAAATCAGTGTCGTAAGATCCTTTGTACTTTACATAAATAAAAGAAATCTGCATGACTAGAATATTTTGGAACCCGATATATTATAGAGGAGGCAGGCCCAAACGTCCAGAGGGACCGAGCTGAACGACCGTACCAGTATAATTACACCAACAACCTTCCAGAACTTGTCCTTCTCTAGAATTTTGAAAAGAAAAGAACACAAACGCCATAGTATCTATTCAGTTTTATTCATACTTTAATATTATGAAGTACACATATGCAATTACGAACCTCACAGATACTGTTATCATAGTCCATAACTGTAATCGTTAACCCTTTAAAGGCCGCTAATGCAGGAGTGTATCATGCGTCATGATGCATTGTGCTGGTGAGACCGTTTGCCAGCACTTCATTGGAGCATCGTGCCGACACTATGGAGTTGAAACAAACTCTGGGAGGGTCGGCATGATGCACCACTTAAGTGCTGGTGAGACTGCTCACCAGCACTTCATTAGGGCATCATACCGACCCACCGGGGGTGTAAGGCGACAACCCTAGGCTATGGGGCTGATATTCTCTTGTAGGGATGGCATTATGCACCATCGACCAGTGAAGTGTTATTTGGTGCATCATGCTGACCAATGGGCATGATGCACTCCTGCACTAGCGACTCAATGTCTTAACCATTAAGGCCCACGTGATGCATGAATGCAGTGTTGGTAGGTAGCACAGCATCTGTGCATCATGATTGACACTTTGGGAGTGTGTTGCATACCTACAAACTCCAGCCGAGAAAAAAAAACTGAGCTCGCAAAACCCAAATTTTTTTCTTTGAAAACGAGGCACGCAAAAGTGAATATATTGGGGTTTTGGGGGGTGTCCCCCCCCCATGGGCCCAAGAAATTTTGTAAATTTAGAGGCCAAATATATGTATTTCGGTGGTATTTGAAGGTCTGTCACCCTCAGTTTAGAATTTTACAAAGACCCCATCCCCATATAAACGTTAAATGAGATCTCATTGGATCTAGATGAATCACGAGAATGACCCTGGTGGATCTTTAAAACACTGAGAAAACTGAAAAAAAAGAAAAATATCCCTAAAAACTGAGGAGTTTGCAGGTATGTGTTGGAGTATGAGCCACAAACGAACACGGCACTGGTAAGCAGACTCACCAGGGCTGCATTCATGCATCTTGACAACAAATGGACAAGATGTAAAATTGCACTGTGCTGACCTTAAAGGTTTATGCCCGATATAAATATAATGACCCTAAAGTACATGACATACTTTGGTACGGGAGCACCAGATGCTCTGAATATCATGTCAAGTTATTAATAAAATCTGTCTTTATCACAAACTCACCATTCCTCACACACATCCATTCATACATTAAGCATTTTACTTTCGACTCAAATTCCATTCATAATATCTTAACCGTACTGTCCCAGTTAACCAGTGAAATGTTTATGAACAAGTTCATGCATGCAGGTATTCTGAAAACCAACTCTAGAATACACGATGCAGCTCCGCCATCCTTACAAGTAACTCACCAGAGTTATACACATGCATTATGATGATCAGACGGTCGTCCATTTACATGGCGCAAACATCAACTCGCTGCAAAAATCAAGTTATGCCAAGAACTGTGCACTGCCACCCTAAATTTAGCTTACTGAACCCGGTCAGGGACGCGGTCATATAGAACCCACCATCGGGCACTCTATGGTCAACAAAGTGACCAATCACTTCATTTGTTGAAATTACTAGAGGAAAATTCTAGTTGTGTATTGCTGGAGTAGTGAGTGTGTAGATACAATAGGAATGCTTTGATAATTTTCATAACTGGGAAGTCAATACAGTAAATCAGTCTCTAACTTTTTTTTTTTATTTCTGCACTTTGCTTTTATCACACCTATTGCCCCATCATGCTCATATCAATCTATAATATTAATTCGAACACAAATATCTTAAATGCCAGCATTATTGTTCTTTCTTATTTCCACAAACAAATTTTCCCAAACATTTAACCCTAGGAAAGAATACGGAAGATAATGAAAGCCGGTAAGCGTTACGTGCCAGCCCTAAAGGGCTAGGGAAGAAATGTCAGAAGTAGACACTCACAATCCCCACCCCCGTTGTGTGTTATCCCCAACTAAACACCAGTGAATTCAATTGTTTCTACAAGTATAGAAACACCTAAGTATTTACTATAGACATTTCACAGATTTAAACATTTTTATTGAAATCCCTTTAAAGTGCTGCATTATGCCCCAATGTACGGTACACCCGTTTGTTGGATGATGCATCAGGGTTTGCTAGGGAATAACTTACCAGCGCTACATTTGTGCATCATGCCAACCGTGGGTTGGTTGATACCATTCATCCCTAATGAATCACTGATGCAGCACTGGGGCATCATGCCCAAGCATCACATTAGTGCATCATGGCATAAAAGTAACATTGAGGCATCATGCTGCCCTTAGAGGGTTAAGCCTTTAACTGCCATTTATGCATCATGCCCATTGGTGTTCATGATGCAGCCCTGGTGAGTAACTCACCAGGGCTGCATTAATGCATCATGCCAACATTACAGGGTTGATACACTCCCAGGGGGTCAGCATGATGCACCAACATTGGTGCATCATGAAGACTAATGGGCATGATACACTCATGCATAAGCGGCCTTGAAAGGATTAACAGGACATTTGTTATTTATTTACATTTAAGCCTTGAGTCGTGTTTCACTCAGTCATTTCTCTCCTACACAAGTAGGCCGCATTCTTTTACTTTTACAAAAAGTAAATGTACATCTAATGTCTGTCTGAGTATGTTCTTAAGTTAGTAATATTCCCTTCTTTAGATATTAATGTGATTATTTCTTTTCTACACCTAGAGCTTCTTTCAGGAGACTAGCCACGTCACCTGTCGATTCTTCTGTGTCTTCTGCAAAAAAAAACAACGACATATTCAAGTTAATGATATTGGAAACATCCACGATCAGAAACCTATAGAAAAATTAATTACTTTAACCCTTTCACATTTAAGGCGTGCAGGGACCACCTTAACTCTTACCAAATGCCAAAAAAAAAAAAAAAAAAAATAGAATGGACAGGGGAGGCTTAATTTGAAAATAAAAACAGTTTTCTAAAACAAAGGTAAGATAAATATCAAGAAATTTGGGCAAATTTCAAAAGTCTGGGTACGTCTTAAAGATATGGCCACCTTTAACATGAGGTGTCATGGTACTACCATCAGGTAACCGGTATTGTCGCTTAAACATGGAACAGGCGCCTCCTGCATGCAGTTTATGTAATTTTCCCAAATTCAGGGTGCGGCATATAAGCCCGATAGAACAGCACAATGTTCAAGCCTAAAGTGCTTCTAGCTTCCCTCAAAGGTGGCGGTGTGGCTTATCCGTGATTGAAGCCACACCACTGAAGTAAGAGTTTATGGTATGGGTCAGGCAAAGATGTACAAAATGTATCACCTTAAGAAATGGTTCTTGGAAGTGAAAGAGAAGTAACTTACTTGTCCCTGTCCCCGTGACATCTTCTTCTAACTTTAGCTTTTTTTGTGCGCAGCGATACATTGCCTCTTCTACCGTGTTCTTAGACACAAGCCGGTATACAGAAACATTTCTAAAACAAAACAAAGACATCAATATGTTAAATGACATTGCACATAAAGCAGATTTGCAGTGTGGATATTCAAATTTGTGGTCTCTACATAAGTATGGCTTATACACCTTTTTTTTAGAGAGTAAATGAAACCATTAAAATGAAATTCCCCAATACCAGACAGCAGTTTTTCTTGTACATTCTATCATTTAAATTGAGATGCTACTTGCTAGCTGACAAAAAATCAGAAAAACTTGAGATTCTGGGCACCTTATCCCAGGAAATTTATAAATTCCATACAGAAATCTCTACCCGAATCCAGGTAATCCTGGTAAACGAGGAAAAGTGACATCTTTGCAGTAACCTAAGAAGCCTCTACCCTACTTACTTGGTCTGTCCGACTCTGTGACACCGATCCTCTGCTTGTTTGTCGTTATATGGGTTAAAGTCTATGTCATGTAGAACGACTGTGTCAGCCGCCGTCAGGTTAATGCCGAGGCCACCCGCCTTGGTCGACAATAGAAAGACAAAGATGTCCTCCTCATTGTTAAACTTGTCTATCATCTCCTGTCTGTAAGTAGGAGATAAGATGTGATTAACAGTTAGGGATGTACGAGGGTATAAAGACTATTTCTGACGTCTATTGCAGCTTCAGACTCCAGGGAGTCAGAGTCCGGCTATTTTTATTTTTTTTTTTTTTTTTGGGGGGGTGGGGCAGATGGTACTTACCACACCATCCCTTTTATTGAAACAAATTCCACGACATATGTAAAGAGATATTTTCCAAAGTGATATTTTACACAGGGTTCTACATAGAAAATACTAAGGAAAGGCAACCCTTTCAGGCCAAAAGTGCAACTTATAAAACTAGTTTTTTTTTTTATAATTTAATTTAGGGGGTGCGGCTTATGCAGCTCCCAATGACTTACCTCTCTGCTACAGGAGTGCTGCCGTCTAACCGTAGAAAGCGGTGTCCACGCTCGTTCATGTATACCTCTATGATGTCCAGCATCATGGTGAACTGACTGAATAGTAACACCCGTGAACCCTAAAATACATCAAAACCTCATGGTGAACCAAGATCCCAAGGCATAACCCTTTAAGGCCACACCAAAAAATTAAGTTGGGTCTATGGATCATACTCTCCGCATTTTCGGAATTACAACTTTTTTTTCTTTGAAAAAAATCTTGTCTACAGATTTTGCTCCTACAAGTTTTCTGTTTGTGATGTTTGGCAAATTTAAAAAAAAAAAAAAAAATTTGTTCGCTCCCCTCAATTTCCCAGCAAGGAATCCATTGGACGCCAAATATTCTTAAAAAAAAAAGAGAAGAAAATTTACTCGCTCGCACCATTTTTTCAAAACCAAAATCCGTAGACCAACTTATTTTCTTTGGTGTGGCCTAATGGCTGCTCATGCAATAATGCATAAGGGCTATAATCATGCATCATGCCAACTTTATGGGGATGATACACTCAGCGGGGGTCGTCATGATGCACCAATAAGGTCTGCTCGCCAGCACTTATTTGGTGCAAATTGGCGGCCAATGAGCATGATGCAGTCCGGCATCAGTGGCGATGACTCATTAGGCGACATTTCACATTTCAAAGCAGGCCTAAAGATTGATTGATTTGTGTTTTACAGCACTTTAGCGGCACTAAGTGGCTATCCCGTGCTTCACAGGTTGATAATCTAACAGAAGAATGTGTCAGTGCCCGCGCATATGTGCACCACACACATCCTGAGGGGATAGGAAAGAGGAGATATAGACCCTTTTAAGTGGGCTAGGGAAGCCCGTCAAAGCAGGCCTACAGCAGATTGCCGACAAGTGACTGGTCTGGTTCCAGCATGCAGCATTTATGCATCCTGAAGACCAATGTGGCCCTTAGAGGGTTAAAATTTACATCACACATTAAATTGTCTGACAACTACCATATTACAGCTACAATATTGTTATCCATTTTATTCAAACAGAACATTGAGTTGATAATTTAAACTCTATCAAAATTTATCAGCCTCACCTTTTCTTTAAGTTCCGCAAGTAGTGTATCCAAGAAACGGAATTTGCCAGAGTCTGTTACTTGGTCCTCATCTAACTTGAACCTTTTAATGTACTGCATGAATAGAATAGATGGAGTTTATTATACATTGAATTACCGGTTTTTAATGTACTGCATGAATAGAATAGATGGAGTTTATTATACATTGAATTACCGGTTTTTAATGTACTGCATGAATAGAATAGATGGAGTTTATTATACATTGAACTACCGGTAAAATACAAAGAACATTTCATTTTACTTGGGCCCTTTTTTGAATGGGAATTTTTATTTCGTTGGTTATTTTTGGGTGGTTTATTTTCAACAAGAGGCTCATGATGTGTCTACCGCTTGAATATAGCAAAACAGCGCTGGTGAAAAGCTTGCTGGAGCATATTGATAGGGTTCCCATGATCCGTAAATACGACACTACCTTCATGCCCAGTAGAGGCCACAACAAGTAATGGGTAAAATGTATTAGAGCGCTACATGGACCTGACACGATTAAACGCAAAAATGGTATGGTGATTGAGTAACTTACCCGGTACTGTGTACATAGACGATGCAGCTCAAAGTCTGACATCACCTGCATGTCCTCAAATATATAGTCTACGTTGGCTGTGGAATGTGTTGGCTCCTACAAGGATAAAGTTAAAAAAAAAAAAAAGGGAAATTTTTTTTTTTATCAAGGTTGGGAAAGACGCCCCTAAAATATTCCCTAAAACTCTAATGTTTCACAAAAGCAATGAAAAGTAGACTTGTGGTGCAGATTAGTTTAGAGAACTGACATGTTGCGACTTGGCAAGGCTTAGTCAGGGTTCAATCTTCTGTCACATAAGGTGAGTGCCATGAGTGTGCAAAACATGTATATATAGCCTACATTAAAACTGAATAAATGTCTAATATCATGATTTTGTGTGAAAAATATTCTCATCTAGGGAAAGAATTTTCTTTTCTTTTTTTCCCCCCTTTTAAACAGTGAGAGCTGGAGTTAAATTGGTTGTGGTATCATTCTCCAAATGCTTACCTTTAACATGAGTTGTGCCATTTCACGTAGTTTTGAGTCGTCGTAGTGCCGGCGGTGCAGTAGGTGGTGGTTAGCGGCTTTACGTAGCTCCATCAACATACTTGCCCCCCGTGACTTCAGGTCTGTGTCTAGTGACGACGATGTCTCGAGCCTTTTTGAGAAACTCGTACGCAACTCGTCATATAGCGCGTACTGGGGTTCGGCTAGAGGCACATGCTCTAACAGCTCCACCTTCAATGGTAACTGTTTTAATACCTGAAACAAAGGGGAGGTGGCAGATGGAGGTTAATATTTAAAACTGTTATGGTGCAAATTAAACAGTTCTGCAATGAATGTACTAAATTTGATCTACATGTCTTTTAACATTTTTTTTCCTACCCCCAGTCACTTAGAGGAAACTGCTTATCTAGAACCTTTTGCTTAAATGCGTCAATAGCGTATTATCTCACGATGCTTCAATGCTGCCCTGGCAAGTTACGACCAATGGACCTGATGCTAGCATGATGCACACAAAGAACTTGTGGAAAAAGCTGGCCATTAAAATAACTTTTGTTAGGTATAAATACTCATAGCAATACGTACATCTGACTTTACTCTCCGTAAGAAGAACGGTTTGAGAATCTGTTTTGCCCGATTCACGCACTCCTTCTCATATGCACCCTGTTTTTCACCTGCTGTTTTTGTACCAGACTGAAAAAGACACCGTTATAAGGTTAGGTTGACACAATAGTAAGTCATTTCCCATCGACCGAAAATCTTCACATATACAACATGCTCTGAGTTGGGATAAATCCTTTAGGATGCACCTAGGGTCAAATTTTAGTCATTTTAGTACTGTTCTACAGTGGAAAATTCTCTCTTTAAAGATGCACCTTGAGTTGGGGTGAAGCCTATAGCTCACATAGCCATTATCAGCTGGGGGCCGCCATTAGACCCCAACGGCACTATGACTAACACCTTCAGCCCCCGACTCCGCAGTATATGCCAGGGATGCCTCCCATTGGTCAATAATACAATAGCCATGTGCCATATAGAACGCAGATGATGTAATTCTGGTGTATTAGCCACGTCTTATACGTGAGGATTTACAGTATATCACTATTCTGCCCGATAACAAGTTGGAGCACTAAAAGTTGCTACTTACGGTGATAGCTGTGAACATGCGCTTGAGGTGGTCCGTCTTGCCACCAAACATCTCGGGCATCACAAAACACAGTAGTGACATTAGTTCTACCAGGTTGTTCTGTAGGGGTGTGCCCGTCAGCAGTAAGCGGCGCTGTGCCTGTTTCGGGTAGAAATATTCACTTGCAGACAAATATACAGCTGTAGGTTAACCTAATGGTTAAACATTAGCGCACTAATTGGTCATCATGTTGCATTATTAGAGCCCCAGAGAGCAACTCGCAGGTGCTGCATTTATGCATCATGCTAACATTATTGGGTTGAGACATCAGAATGCTGGATCGATAAAGCAGAAGTAGCTGTATTAGATATTATTTTTTTTTTTACAAAAGTGAAATATTCCAATCTTAAGACAAACGGTGCCTACCCGTATCTTCATGAGATTCTGGTATCGCAATGAGCTCATGTTCTTTAACATGTGTCCTTCGTCGAATATGGCATAGTGAAATCTGAACTTCTTGAACAGAACACGGTCCTCGATCCCACCAGTCGCCATATTATACCTAAAACAGAGCTGGTTTTTAATAGACAACTACCTTGTAACATTTGCCCAAAGTCTACCCCCCGACTTGTGAGAGGGTTTTTATTTCAATAGATTGTAGAAAAGTGTGTAAAGCATGGCGTCTATCCTATTCTTCCGCAACCACAAGTTACTAGACTATAGAGAATAATGTACAAATTTAAGTGCTAAAATCTCAAAAGTCTACCCCTTGCTCATGACTGCGGTTGGCTTCTGAGCAGGGTTTTACAGAAACTATGACTATTGTGTATAGCTTTGACACATCTAGATTAATTGATAACAATTATGGTAAGACATACGAGGTAACAATGATGTGGAAGTCAGCTCCACCCTCCATGATCTCAGCGCGCAGGTCGCGGCGTTCCTCTTGACTCCCGTAGTACAGGATCACCTTCAGCTGTGGACACCACTTACGCAGTTCTCGCAACCAGTTATCTGTAAAGGTACAGTGTATTCATCATTATATGAGTCATATTACAGAAAAAAAAGTACTACAGCCATGTTTCAATAAATTGGCAACCTTTGTTAAGATTTACTGGGTACTGAATCGGTCAGAATATTTTGAAACAGGTTACATAAGATTTCAATGGTTCAATGGGATATGTGGCTGATAAGTACATTTAAATCAACCGATGTATTGAAGACCAATGTATTGAGTGTCACCTGCATTTCCAGCATTTGCTTCTTTATAAAGCTATTACTGATGATCCAGTGTCATGACTAGTTTAAGAGTTAGTTTAGGTGCATGATGCACTAATGCCATGTGGGCAAGTTACTCGCCAGCATTGCATTGCATATCATGCCAACTGTTTGGGAGTCAACCTTTTTGGGAGTATTTTCACCCTGGTATGGTTGTCATGATACATGAATTCATACAGTCCTGATAAGAACACTCATTTACATTCATCACAACAACGAGATGGCATATGTTCATGAATGTACGGTGCAGCCCTGAAATGGAGTATTCTTTAAAGGCCGCTGATGCATGATGCACTCCTGCATCATGCCCTTTGGTCGGCATGATGCACCAATGAAGTGCTAGAGCAACTGCTTGCCAGCACTTCAATGGAGCATCATGTCGACCCTACGGGGTTGATACATATACTCCCGGAGGGTCGGCGTGATGCTCCAATAGAAGTGCTGGCGAGCTGTCTTGTCAGCACTTCATTGGTGCATCATGATGACCAGTGGGCATGATGCACTCCTACATTAGCAGCCTTTCAAGGTTTAAGGGTAACTTACCGATGATAGAGGATGGTGCGACAATCACATGCGGCCCCTTTTCTCCGTCCTGCAGAAGTTGTGCTAAGAAGGCCACTGTCTGAATTGTCTTACCCAAACCCTGAAAAAGTTAGTTATATGATACAAGGTTGGTTATCACTTTTGGCAGCTAGTAACGGGAGTGATTTATTCAGATTACAAAAGAAGCACATATAGAAGCAGGTAATCCATTTTTTCATGAGGTTAGATTTTTGTCTTATCAGCGGACATTACAAATTTATATGAGTAACATCAAGTAAGCTGACAAAATATGATGAACTTCAAGAACGCACCATTTCGTCAGCGAGTATTCCGTTTAGTTCCTGTCGGTGCATCAGCGTGAGCCAGTTGAGTCCTACCAACTGGTATGGCTTCAGCTGGAACCTGGAAATAATGGAACACCATAAGCAGGCTGTCTGTAATGTGTTGGGGCTGTTAGATAATGTAAAACCGGTATGTTGTGTGAGTCTAGTATGTTTATTACACACTCTCTTAGTGTCAGCTTGTCCTTTGAATGCACATTTAGTCTATCACATAGGGTACACCATGTGTTGAAAAAAATGCTATGAAGTGCTCCTGGAGGTTGGGTTTGAAGTAATTAAATTGTTTTTCGTTATAAATACCCTAACTATAAGATTACTGTGATAAGATTTAGTGTTGGGGTTTGCTTAGCCTCTACTCTGTTGGGTTGTTTATAGATTTAACACTCAATCCTCATCTCATATGTCAAGATATTCAGTGATCTGATACTGACTTAGACTCTAATGTGTCAGGTTGTTTAGTGATATTATATGCACATAGACTCTAAGTGTGTTGGGTTGTTTAGTGACATAATACTCACTTACTCTAATGTGTCAGGTTGTTTAGTGACATAATACTCACTTAGACTAATGTGTCATGTTGTTTAGTGACATAATACTCACTTAGACTAATGTGTCATGTTGTTTAGTGACATAATACTCACTTAGACTAATGTGTCATGTTGTTTAGTGACATAATACTCACTTAACCCTTACGTGCCCAGAACTATTAGGAAGGACTCACTTTTTTCTGTGTGATATTACTATTTTTGAAGATGATGCACTAGGTGGATAACTCCACATGGGATATGCTTCATATCATATATCCTTGAAGCTATTGTGATGGGCTTCAGAATCAAGTGGGTAGCAACATTCTATTAGTGAACTGTTGTGGTTGCCATGGCAACAGAATCAACAAACATCTCTCTAGGTGAGTTTGAGTGAAGACTTGTTCATGTAAACCTGGCAAATGTCAGTTTGTTTGATTGATTCTTGCCCCTTCTTTGATGCTTCATTAGATAATACCACTACTTATTTCATGTTGATATGCCCGAGATACTGGCAGCCCATAGCTCTAGCAGTCGAGGGCCGTATTGCACACCCCCCATGCGATAACCCGCGAAAATATCACACGCCGAGGTCACATGACCATTTGATGACGTCATAGGTCCAAGATGGCGATGTAAACAGTGCGCACGGGGAGTCATTCTGGTAAATTTGATTCTATTTATCTGATTTAGATGAAAATAACATGAAATAAATGCAAAGGCACACTCGTTGGAGGAATGTCGGGGGGGGGTTATCGCACTTGCCGATCAGTTGCCGCATCGCACTCCGCCCTGCGGGCGTCATGCGATACGGCAACTGATCGGCGCGTGCGATAACCCCCCGACATTCCTCCAACTCGTGAACCTTTGCTTATATACCACACGAGTATGGTCAGGGCTTTTGTTGACATGTTTAGTTTTGTATGCATAAAAATGGCCATTTTCCGCCACTGGGCACCTAGGGGTTAAGACTAATGTGTCATGTTGTTTAGTGACATAATACTCACTTAGACTAATGTGTCATGTTGTTTAGTGACATAATACTCACTTAGACTCTAATGTGTCAGGTTGTTTAGTGACATAATACTCACTTAGACTAATGTGTCATGTTGTTAATGACATAATACTCACTTAGACTCTAATGTATTGGGTTGTTTAGTGACATAATACTCACTTAGACTCTAATGTGTCAGGTTGTTTAGTGACATAATACTCACTTAGACTCTAATGTGTCAGGTTGTTTAGTGACATAATACTCACTTAGACTCTAATGTGTCAGGTTGTTTAGTGACATAATACTCACTTAGACTAATGTGTCATGTTGTTTAGTGACATAATACTCACTTCGACTAATGTGTCATGTTGTTAATGACATAATACTCACTTAGACTCTAATGTGTCGGGTTGTTTAGTGATATATCCATCGCAGTCCTTCTGTGAGATAGTCGTGTTGGATGTGAGTGCCGACACGATACTCTCCATGTCCTGTGCTATCTGCTCACAGTGCTTCATCAGACGATTCACCACATTGCGGATCTTTAACAGCTCCTTACAACCGGACACCAGTGTCAGGTTCAACTGTTTCTGCTCCGTGAACTTTTCCATCTGAGAGGTAGAATATTGTGGATTTTAATTTTTTTCCAAATATCAGGGCATAGGAGGTATTTTAGGACCCCTCTACCCTCAGTGCCTATATCAGAATGGTGCTCATGTACAAAAAATAGCACGTTTGGCACTCTGCCGCAAAACGGTACCGCCATCACCACCTCATTTTGACCAAATTTTAGACTAGAAGGGATCTGATTTTCCCCTTATTAAAGCGCAATTAACTCTAATCTAATAGAAATACATTTCATTACCTAATATGAATTATATACTTAAGACATTTTTTAAAGTGCACTTTGCGCTAAGTACGCCTTATTCGTGGTATCAAATTGCAAAACCTATCATATGAGCTCAGACATTGGAAGTTCTGTTCTATATGGTGTATAAAAGATTGATCAGCTCCATTTAGTTTAAGATCTGTTTTCCATATTGCATAAACCTACTAGACCGGCCCAGTGCGTGTAGGGTCTGAACTCTATGGTACATATTATAAACCTACTAGATTGGCCCAGTGCATGTAGGGTCTGAATTCTATGGAACATATTATAAACCTACCAGATCAGCCCAGTGTGTGTAGGGTCTGAACTCTATGGAACATATTATAAACCTACCAGATCAGCCCAGTGTGTGTAGGGTCTGAACTCTATGGTACATATTATAAACCTACCAGATCAGCCCAGTGCATGTAGGGTCTGAACTCTACGGTACATATTATAAACCTACCAGATCGGCCCAGTGCATGTAGGGTCTGAACTCTACAGTACATATTATAAACCTACCAGATCGGCCCAGTGCATGTAGGGTCTGAACTCTATGGTACATATTATAAACCTACCAGATCAGCCCAGTGTGTGTAGGGTCTGAACTCTATGGTACATATTATAAACCTACCAGATCAGCCCAGTCTGTGTAGGGTCTGAACTCTATGGTACATATTATAAACCTACCAGATCAGCCCAGTGCATGTAGGGTCTGAACTCTATGGTACATATTATAAACCTACCAGATCAGCCCAGTCTGTGTAGGGTCTGAATTCTATGGTACATATTATAAACCTACCAGATCAGCCCAGTGCATGTAGGGTCTAAACTCTACGGTACATATTATAAACCTACCAGATCAGCCCAGTCTGTGTAGGGTCTGAATTCTATGATGGCCTCGGCTTTCTTCTTGGAGCACCCTGGCATGGTCATCAGCTCCTCTAACTCAGCGTTCTGGAAGAAGCTGAGGATGGGGTCAGCGTCTTTCTCCTCCTCATCCTCTGCCTCGCTGTCATCTTCACTTTCCACTAGCTCTAGCTCTTCTCCATCGTCACCGGAATCATCGTTATCTCTCATTTTAGGACGATTTCCTGCGAGGTGGACATGGATTTGTTTATAATTCCAAGCCATAGACACATCCATGATATGATCATTAATATTGAAATGATGGCTCCAAGTTCATTTATATGGCCAAATGTTGGCCGACAAAGAACACAAAGTCTATCTAATTTAGTCAATTTTTCCAGGAAATAAATCAAATCAAAATAAATAGAACTTTCTTCCACAGCCAGGAAAAGTCGCATTTACAGTCGCACTGCAAGCCATCTACATATAAAATCCTGCAGCTTTTCAAAACATCAATTCATCAATGAGTGATCATTATCAATATTTTGTGTATTGTGTCAATGAACGACAGTGTAATTATGATCAGAAATGTAAGTGATTGAGCACAAAAATCCCTGAAATACTCGATTAGAGTCCCTGAAATATAGGTTTTATACAATAATCTATAGGACCTTGGAACTTGAAAATCCATGAAATCAGAAAAAAACTTGACATGATGCATTTAATGTATCAGCTGCCCAGGAGTGCATCATGTTGAAACAAATACTTACTCTTCTTTTTAACATGTACCCTGGGTTGAGGCGTGGCTGCACTCTCTTCGTTTTCCTCGTCATCGTCGGTGTGCATGAGATCGCGTCTGATACGGGAGGCATTACGTGCTGCCTGGATGGCCTTGATGCTGCCCATATTCTCTGTGGGTGCTGTAATTAAAATAGGATTACAATCGCAAATTCTCAAGTATAAACCCGACCCTCTCTGCACTATTAATTCAGGATTGTCTCAACATTTGGGTATCCCTTATGAACACCTTACATGTGTATAGAAATGGTCAAAATCAGTTCCCATAAATACAGATAAATGTGTTTTATGCCAAACCATAAAATAATGAGCTAATATAAAATTAATCGAGTACTTACCTGTAAGTATGAAGATTAATTGTTGTTCCAGGAGCAACGATAGATCGTTGCGGGGTACATAGGAGATGCGCATGCGCAGATCCGTAGATGTCAGACGTCCGCTGGCAGTGAATCAATCGCTGAAAGAAATCTCATTTCTGGTACATAGGAAATCAATATCTATACTATTCAATTGTCGTAGTTATATAGATGAATTCGTATCGTCGAATAAGATCTATATATAGATATTATATTCAAGAATGCTTGAATATTGTAGATTAATGATTATGCCTGACTGTCACTAATCTATTCATCCTAGGGAGGATGGGTGGGCCTATGTACCCCGCAACGATCTATCGTTGCTCCTGGAACAACAATTAATCTTCATACTTACAGGTAAGTACTCGATTAATTTTATATTCCAGAGCGCAACGATAGATGTCGTTGCGGTCTATCATAGGAGACTTTAAAGTTCAGCTGATTCACTGCCCATTTCCATAGTCCTATCTTATCTGTTTACTAATTCCCACAAAGGACTGTAACACAGGACTGTTTAGGAAAAGTGAATAAATTTATTCAACCTGACTCTAACAATAGTCAGGCGAAGAAAAGGAAAAAATGGTTGTTCTCAGCCAACCAAAAGAAAAGGCTAATTTTCTTTTACCCTTATCTGCGGGTTTCAAAAGGCAAAAAACAATGCCAAATCAAAAGACTAACTGATTTAATCAAGTGGAGCACCTAAAAATGGTGCTAACAATCTCGCATTGAGTATTTAGCAAAAATACTTATGGGAAAATTCTCCCCTTTTGAGGTGTAACCTCTTATGGGAGCATGAATCAATTTGTACAGTCACTCAATTGAGTCCTCCAATAAAAGCCTGGCAAGAGTTTTAGGAGGGTTGGGCTTCTCAATGGGTTTGTTGTAGTGCTTCGCCATGGTCTTGGCATTTTTCCAAGATCCATGGCGAAGCAAGACAGCAGTGGATACACCGAGTCTCCCTCCAGCAGAGGTGCTAGCACCCCTGGTGGAGTGAGCTCGGTATACCCTGGTGTCGATTCCAGCCGCAGTAAGTACCGCGAGGATCCACCTCTTTGAGGAGTCCTGCGTGATCTCCTTATGTGGCCTAATGTAGGACAAGAAGAGCGAATGCTTCATTCGCCCTTTCTTGTCCTTTCTGAAAGGCTTCGTGATCTGAACGTATCGTTTCAAAGCACAGACGACGCACAGAGTCTCCTCCTCATGGAACGGTTCCAGGACCAGTTCCTTGAGTGGTTCCCCTGTACGTGCTGTTTTCATTAGATTCTTTAAAACGAAACGCACAGAACCCGAGGCCGAATAAGTCATATTTCGGAGATCAAGTGCTGGAATGACTTGAGCCCGTTGGCCTGTGACTAGCATAATCAACATGACTAACTTGAGACCCAACGACTGAAGGGACAGGGTCTCGTTGGCACCCCAACGCCGGAACATGCTGAAAACCAGCCTAACATCCCAGAACTGGGAATATCTGGGAGAAGGAGGATTCCTTCTGTAGGCGGTCTGGACGGCCCTGCGTACCCAATAATGGGTACCCATGGTCGCCCCGTTGTCAAGGTTTTGCACTAAAACCGACAACGCACATCTTGCAGCGTTAATGGTGCCGAAGGCCTTGCCCTTTTCCGAAAGAAGCCGTAAGAAACGGCACACCTCAAAAGGGGAAGGGGAGCGATAGGAGACATGGTGAATTATGCAGAAAGTGGCCCACTGACTCATGTATGTCTCGTACACTTTACGTGTACCAGCAGACCAGCTTTCTAGCAAGAATTCAGCGGTCTTCCTATCACACCCCTGGTTCTGAATAAGGTCAAGTTTCACAGTCTTAAAACCTGAAGGCCTATGCCTCTTACGAACCCCCCTCTTCCCTTCGATTCTAGATTTCCGGGACGAGGGTGGATTTTGATGCTGGGAAACTTGTGAATTAGAGGATACCAGGCCCTGCCCGGCCAGTCTGGCACTACTAAAACCAGCTTGTTAGGTTTCTCGCTTCTGGCCTTCCTCACGACTCGTGCGACCAAACTGAAAGGAGGGAAAGCATAAGCATTAATTCCCTCCCAAGACATGGTAAATGCATCAACATGGGATGCTCCTGGGTCTGGCATCCAAGAGCAGTAGAGGTCACATTTGTGATTTAGCCTGGAGGCAAAAAGGTCCCACTCTGGTTTGCCCCAGATCCTGCATATTCTATTGAATATGCGATCATTGAGGCTCCACTCGAGATTGTCTTTAAAGACCCGGGATGCTCTGTCCGCTTTGATATTCAAGATACCAGGGACAAAGGATGCCGTGATCCAGGACCTTCTTGCCTCAGCCCAACCCCAAATGAGCCTAGCAATTTTGTCACATCCAGGAGATCTCACTCCACCCATCTTTGACACATAGTGCAAGGCGGTCATGTTATCCGTGCGTACGTGTACATGGATATCCCTGACTCGCCCTAAGCTATGCAAGGCTAGGTTGATTGCACAGAGTTCAAGGACATTAATATGGTCCTTTTCCTCCGGCAACCATCGCCCACCTATAGTATGATCACCGAGATGGGCTCCCCAACCTTGCATGCTGGCATCTGTGTCAATGGTGATGTCTGGAGTGGAATTTCTTATTGAGCAGGGGTTTTGAGAGTTGTTTAGCCACCATCGGATATCTTTCTTAGCTTCTAGGTCTAATTTCATGGTGGCTTCATATTTCCCTTTATTTGCTTTCAAGGCTCCGTTTTTACAACGTTCTAGAGCCTTGTAGTGGCTCATGCCATACTCTACTCCCTTGGAATAAGCATTGAACATACCAACCAATCCAGCCACCTCTCTAATGGTTGGATTGCGGGCATGTAGGATTTCTGATGCTACTTGCTGGACTTTATCTAATTTCTTAGCAGGTAGCGACACTGTCATCTCTTCTGTATTAATCAGAAATCCTAGGAATTCCAAGCTGGTAGAGGGTGTCATGACTGATTTTTCTGGGTGCACTACAAAGCCCAGAGAATCGAACAGATGCGCCAATTTGGTTGTGGCTTCTTGACATTCAGAGAATGTCTCCCCTATAATGAAAGTATCGTCCATGTAGGGGAAGGCCATAAACCCTTGTTGGCGCAGAGTGCAAAAAATGGGGGATAATAACTTGGTGAAAATTCGAGGAGCACAAGATATGCCATTGGGGATCACTCGGTACTGAAAAAGCTCATTGTTCCATACGAACTTCAGATATTTCCGGTCTGATTCTCTGATCGGGAAAGTGTAGTACGCATCTTTCAAGTCAATGGATGCCATGTACACACCTTCACCTATCAGGTTAATAGCAGTGTCAAGATTATCCATCTTGAAATGTTCATATGGCACGAGGTTGTTCAGTTCCGTGAGATCCAGGATGATACGGGTATCTCCATCGGATTTCGCAACAGGGAAAATGCAAGAAATCCATTGGCCCTCCTCATCCTTTACCTTTTCTATAACACCTTGGGCAAGCATTCTGTCAATTTCTAGATCTATTTTACGCGGATCATAGTCTTTCAGATCATAAGGTCTAGGTACATGTTTTTGGTGTGGAAAAACATTAAACTGAATTTCAATTCCACCCACATTGCTCAGAACCCAGGGGTCACTTGTGACAGTTTTCCAATTGTCCAAGAAATGGACAGTTTGCCCACCAAAAAAGTTTTCAGGTGTATTGGAAAGGCAAAGGTTGTCCTTCACAGCACGCACCTTTACTTCTTTCCTCTTTTGGAGGAGCTGCCGCGACCTCCTCGACCACCCCGGTTGCTGCGACTGGATTGGCTGTTGCCGCCTCTCGCGTATCCGCGGTAGCTGCTGCGATAACTTGATCGCCCGCCGCCCTTCCTGTTTCGGTCGCCTTGGCGAAAATCCTTTGTGCGTCTGAACCCTTTTTTGGAGCCTCGCCTTCTAGGGGCTTGTCTGAGTTTCAGAATCTTCTTCGTAAACTCTCTTTCTTCCGCCGTTTCTGTTACGATGGACTTCGCTTCGGCGAACAGGGTAGCACCACCCATTGGGGCATCCATAATTTCTTGTTTTATGTCCTCTTGGATCTTGTGGCGCAAGTTCTCTCTTCGCCTACGTACAAGAATATTGTTTGCGTATCCCATGAGTTCGATACAGTCTATTGCACCTTTTGCACACTCATTTAGCTGATCGTCCAAATCGCCCCTATCTACCATCAGAGAGATGACGGGGATTACCGCAGTCATCGCGGCCATAATGGCGGACTGGGCCTTAGCCATGTACTCATCGGGGACGATCTCTCTTTTTTCCAGTCTTTTCTTTATGGAGGCTTCAAGTACCGGAACGACCATGGCAGCCACATTTTTGGGTGGAGGGTATTCATCGGTTACCTTTGGTTCACACTCTTTGGCGTTGGCATTCAACAAAAGTCTCTGGATAGTCGCAGCAAGTCCAGTCTGAATAGCGGAAGATTTCTTAGGTCCGCGCTCTTTGCTGAGAATCTCTCTAGCTTTATCAGTAAAGGCACCACTTCTCTGACCTTCGAAAGGGTCTTCAGCATTGTCAGAATCATCCTCGTGGGTATGATCATCTTCCTCTACAGACTGTTTTTTCTTTTTGGGTCGCTTTTCTGCCTCTTCACTCATCTCGCGAAGGCGTTTTTTGGTTTTTGGGAGGCGCTTGGATTTTTGCCCTCGTGACCTTGAGTAGGACCTGGACCTACGTCCACGTGACCTGGAACGAGATCTGGACCTACGTCCACGTGATCTAGAACGAGATCTGGACCTACGTCCATGTGGCCTGGAACGAGATCTGGACCTACGTCCATGTGACCTTGAGCGGGACCTGGTTCTATGCCGGCGTCCACGTGATCTGGATCGGTTCCTAGATCTGTGTCTGCGTGAGTGTGAGCGAGAGCGAGATCTAGACCTTGTCCTATACCTGCCTCGTCTCGAGCGTGATCTGGATCTGGTCCGAGATCTGCGGTCATGAGAGCGTGATCTAGAGTATCTTGTGTGCTTTCGACGACCTCTGCTCTTCTCTCGAGATCTGTCGGGGCTAGATGATTCATATTCATCATCTTCTTCGTCATCGTTTCCTCGATGATCTGAGCTTTGCTGCTCTTCTTCTTCCTCATCTGCCTCTTCCTCATCATCATCTTCTTCTGCTTCAGACAGTTCATGGTCTTTGACAGATGATTTAGGCTTTGGCGCATGTTTCGCCTTTTTATCAGGTACTTTGGCAGGAGGGGACTTCTTTTTGGGAGCCACTCTCTTTTTGCTTGGTTTGGGACTCTCAACTGACGAGTCCAATTCTTCGATCTCATCCCCAGTGTGGACTTGGGCTTTAGTGATAACTTTGCTGCCTTCCGCCTTCATGATGGCGTTGATTACTGCCGTCTGCTGTCTAAGCGACGTAACTTTTTTCAGGACTTGTGGAAGTTTAACCACCATCAGAGGCATCTGCAAAAATTCAACAGAATTTTTGTATTAGTTATTGGTTTTAGTTATAAGCATTTATAACTACTCAATAACATCACAAGCAAAGGATTTTTTGGGCATAAGGTATGGGTGTTTTTGAATTTACTATTCGAACCTTACCATTTTAACCCCAACTGTGACAATTTCTCCAATGAAGAAATTTTTCGGCATAAGGTGTAGGTGAAAATATTTTACAGTACAGTCACCTATAAACCTGGCTTGGACACAGTTTTGACTTGAACTCTCACCGAGGAAGTAAGTCAATAATTTCTCTAACTGAGAAATTTTTCGGCATAAGGTATAGGTAAAATCATTTTTACGCTTCACAACCTATACAGCCTTATTTTGACACCGTTCTTAAGACTTCTGCCCTCCCCGGGGAGGCAGGTCAAAATTTCAAACGAAATCGAAAAAGTTGAATTTATCAACTTACCATAATTGTGCCGGGGGGCCACAATATATGGCGGTGTCAAGGTCACAGTACACCCAACTCCTCTGACAAGTCCTACCACAGGCCGGGACTGTTCAAACTGGAGTTACTGTTAAGAAATGTACCCAAATTTCAATAACAGTGGCTATCTGTACAGCGAGCACAGATTCAAGCGTCTTAGTTGGTGTAGGCAACCTCCCTGATACACAGCCATATCAATCACAAGTCAGTCTGTGAGAAAAAGGATGGCTGAATGCCACTTCATTTCATCAGAAATTAATGTGGAGACCTGCAGCGGTCCGACTTTGAGTGTATCAGGCACAAAATAATTTTAATATACCATAGGTTAAGTCCACCAGCTCAGATCATAGCCAGGTGGGTCAACAGACTGAACTCCATCAAGAGGCATATCTGTGACAATCTAACCAGTGCAAAGGTCTACTAAAATTATTTCGTTTGATGATGTCAACTGAGGTTCCAGATCATGAACCTATGGGTAGATTGACAAACATCAAGTGTCAATCAGGCTTAAGAACACAAGCCTAAATTGACAACTTTGTTAGTTTTGGGGACAAAAAGGTAGCCATACAGGTACAAAGGAAGCAGAAGTCCTCCTAAGTAACCCTAAACAGGAGTGTGGAGATAGATAACCTCAAACACCACCCCAGCAGGCAGACTGACACTAGAGTGACAGTACAGGCCTTGGTCTATGGGAACTACCTCTATTATCGCCCAAAAACAAACAAACAAAAACATAACATAAAAAACAATCCAAGTAAAAATTGGACAAGAATATAGTAAAAACGGATACAAAAAGGAGTAATCTCACTGTTTTTGGAGGAAAATCCGTCTTATTTAGTACCAAAGCAACAAAATAACCAGAAAACGGCGAGCCGAGACGAAAAAGTTCGGCGCCGAACCGGAAGTGTCCGGAAAGTACCGGAAACTGCCGAGGATTTTGCCGCCAAACGGTTCTAAGTTATTGTTGGTGTCGTAAAAGAAGACGAAATCGTATTTTCGTCAAAATAAGACGAGAAAATGCCCAAAAACAGTAGATATTAACAAAATATTGAAGGATTACTCTTTAAAATCAAAAAAGATGGGGAAAACTCGCCCAAAAGTAGAACGATCGGGATAGGAACCAAGTTCCCAACTGCTTCTCCGTACACGGCGGGAAAACAGAGATCGTTAGAATTATTTTGAGAAAATTAGCCTAAATGAGGCCTAATTTTAACTTTTAAGGCGAATTAACCCCCCTAAAGCATAATAAAATCAGATATGAAAAAAGGAAGTACTAAAAATTGTCAAGACTCACTCGAATTGTAAAGCCAAATTGCGAGACGTCCTCCTCCTATGGAAATACACAGCAGTCTGACATCTACGGATCTGCGCATGCGCATCTCCTATGATAGACCGCAACGACATCTATCGTTGCGCTCTGGAACCTACGGATTTTGGTTTTGAATAAATGGTGCAAGCGAGAAAAATTTATATTTCTAACATTTGTTATGTGGTCCAATGGATTTCATACTGGAAAAAATGATGCACATTTGATTTTTTTTTTCAAAGAAAGACAAAATTTGTATTCCCGAACACATAGAGCACAACCAAAAGATTTAACGTGTGATATATATCACATATGGCCCAGGGTCTACTACCCCCCCCCCAATATAAAAATTGGGCGTTGTGCATTGAAGCACAGAAGGCTCAGGGTAGGTACCATAAAACCCTCTATCAACCCTGTAGGGTCACAGGAATCAGCACTTGCGAAATATTGACTAATTACTTACAAATAGAGACTACCGTATTCTCCCGCATAGAAGATGCGCTGCGCGTATAGGACGCACCCCAAACTCAGCAGAGGCATTTTCACGTATAAGACTCACCTCTTAGGGCTCAATTTTGTAAATCCAGTACATTTCTATAGTAAAATTACCCCTCATATAAGACGCACCCCCAACTTGAGAGAAAGCTATAAGACGCCCCAGCATTTTGTTTGGCCTAGAGGATGCGTCTTATACGCGGGAGTTTACGGTATTATCTATACATGTACTGACACCAGTCTGGCATAATCTTCTCTTACTAAACCCCCTGGACCACTGGCCCCCTGGTGTGCTGGCCCCCCGGACACCTGGCCCCCTGGAGACCTAGCCCCTGGACACCTGGCCCCCTGGACACCTAGCCCCCACAGAAAACTTTATCCTTAGCATGCTTAGTTTATCGCTTAGTCCCCAATGTGTTATGTGTATAGCTTACACACTGTAAACATTACCTGCTGAAAAAAAGTGTCTCACTTAGTGATTACCCATAGGACTCCATGTGCTAATTTCATCGCCAAAATCTATCTGACCCATAGACACAATGGTTAAAGAACTTGTAGTCAGTATACTCCCAAAAACATGACGTAAGTACAGCAGCTTTTTTCGTAGAGAAAGACATCACTCACCATAAAGGACAAAATGTTGTCTGATAGATGAGATTTGAAACTTTCCTTTGGCTTTTGAAAAATGTGTAAACTAACAGTATATCACTGAATGATTACACCCTAAAGTTGGTGATTACAAATTTGTGGATCTGACTGAAAACCCGGCTCAAATAGCCCAGGGGATACCCTGAGCCAATTAAATTTAGTCAAATTTAGGCGAATACCAAGAAGCGCTATAACTATCACTGCAAAGGCAGGTATGGGCTTTGGGCGATCAGAATTGGAAGTAGAACAATAAAAAAGCTTTAAAGTGATAAATCGGAACTTTTGTTTAAAAAGGATATTTTGCAATGGAGAAAGCACAACTGCAAAATGCACTGGGAACAATATATGAACTGCTTAATTAAACTGTCAACACAGATAAAGGAACTTCAGACATAAAATAGGAGGGATACACACTGTAAAAGTTTGTTGGACGAAATCCATCAAAATTGTGAACTGAAAAATATTTGATCAGCATGCATCTTCCTTTAAATGAGTGACTAAGAATTCATACGAAAATACCTGTACACACAAAGAAATACATAGTTACCCGGCATCATTCCATCTGATGGTGGAGTAAAGTTAATTTCGCTCATAAAACAGATGATTCTTGATGGGATGAATCTAGTTTACTACTCTGATCAAATAGAACGCCTCTTAACAGGGCTCTAAAATATTGATTTTCTAAATGCATGGATTACCGCATCATGGCAAATAACTGCCCCCGCGCTTACCACTTTGAGGGTTCATTAATATCATGGCACTTACACAAAACTAGCACTTAGACAAAATCTATTTTCAACTGTGCTTATAATATATTTCAACATTTCCACTGCTCATTAGACATTTCATCACCTCTTATTTATTTTCCCTGGCCCTTATTCAAGACCGGAGCTTATTCAATACCAGGGTTAAAGTGCTTTTTAACATTTCAATGCCTCTGTGCCCCCAGCGATTATTCAAGACCGGCCCTCGTTCAAGACCCAGCGCTTATACAGGCCATTACAGTATTACGGTAACATGTATTTGAGATTAACCATGAACTTAATCTTGTCATGTATAAGCAGACTTTCTCGGCATAATTGCCTAATCCTTACAACACCTAACCACAGTATTTTTCATTATTATTACAGGTACGACAGATATTATATAAAAATTACCGTTACTTACAAGTGACTGGGATTGTCTCCTGGCTATCCTGTGAATAAGGGGCGTCTGAGCTGTCTGAGATGAGGGGCCGGGCACGTTTGGCGGGCGGCATTATGTCAGAGCTGCTGCTGGCTGTACTGCTCTGTGAGTTCATCTGGGACCGCTGCTTATACGCTACACACAAGACATGGACAGTCTTATTATCATTCTCTTTTTTAAGTTGTTTAGCATGACTTCTGCATCAAAATGTGAAGAAAATGTTCATGCTACTTTATATGAGTTTAGACTATAAATGCCTCTAAATTACAGAGAAAATTGGCCTTTTTCTTTTCTGAAAAGAATGCTCAAACTTAAAATGGGGGAGAGGGACTTAGTAGGCAGAGATTGCTCATTTACAATGAATAAGACACTGTAGATAATCTCTAAAGTGGCACTCACTATTATTGCCGACCCTGTTACGAGAGATAATGAGATCGATGGCAGCCTCCAGATCAGGGGTGGCGACAGCGGCGTCCTCCAACATCCACAGCGCACACCCAGGGAACATGGCCTTCAGTGAGTCCACCTTCTGCTTCATCTCGTGTGCCCTCGACTCGTTGCTCGTTGACACTGATGTCGCTGCTGACGACGAAGATGAAGAGGAAGGACTGGGGCTCTCTGATTCATATTTCCGCTTGGCTGATGGGGTTCTGTAAAAAAGGTTTAAACTGAGTTACAATCGGAGATGCCACTCAATAGCCGACAAAAACCAGGAAAACCTATGACTTCAGGTATTCTAAAAATCCAATATCTCTACCAAGACCCGGGAATTCCTGTTACACCAGGAAGAGGGGCATCTCTGTACAATACACCAGTACAGGGGCAAGCCACCTAGAGATTCACATAAACTCCTGTGCTTAAGTGATACATACGTATAAGTTGCACCCTGAGTATTTGACAATAATATCTAAGTGGCTTCACCTTTGTTCATATTTGTGGATCTTCAATACTTATAGGCAAGCAATTCCTGTAGATGTCACTAACAGTGGGGGCTCAACTCACCATGACCCCAAAAGAATTATTCACGTTTTCAATAGTACCCGCTAACCAAAGTTTGAGAAATCGAAGCACTTACCGGTTGACTCCACCGTTTGTCTTTACTCCGTTTGCTTTTGACAACCAAGGTGAATTACTCTTGGAGCTCGGGGAATCTTCTCCAGATGAAACAATGGCCGATAGTTCTTTCTTGACTGCAAGAATATCCAATTAAGACTTGCAACAAGGAGATAAAGAGCAATTTAGAAAATTTCTAGCTCATGGTTTGTTATTATGCAATAAATAGACCAGAATCACATGTCATCTTCTGTAACACTCAAGCTTTGATATTTGAGATAACATCTTAAGAAGTAGGCAATTTCAAAAAGTGTTCAAACGCCGATGTTGATATACCTTTTTTAAAGACTGGACTGCCAGGGGACGATTGTTTAGAGGGGGGAGTTTCAGGCACAACTTCTGCAATGATATAACGTTCAACTCCACACACTCACACATACACATCCTTAATATTTGATGCCTTTTAATTCTGATTACTTCGATTATCATTATAGATTGCCTTGGATTATTTTTTCTTCAAATTCAGGGAAAATTAAAAATACTTTGGAATGTGGTATCTTGGAGGAGTTTTCTTATGTGCCCTATGGCTACCTAAAATACTGACTGTATACATTTTAATCCAAGAAATGAAAAGCATATTGTGCAAAAATAAAAAGTAAAAATACATATTCTGGAACTAAAATTGGGCGATGTTCATTGATCCACAGAGGGCTCAGGGTGGCATATAGGAATATAGACAGAATATGAGACAACCATCTTAAATTCAGACAGTTGTCACTCCACCAGAAGGATCATATAAGAACAAAGAGAGACATTTTGGTCTTCCACCAGAGAGGGAGTTGGGCCTATGGGGAAGTGGATGGGTGGTTGTCTCTTTTTTGGTAGGGTTATCCTTTTTTAATACAATCCCAAGGGTGGGCATGATATTTGTTTGCCGCCCAAAGAATATATGTTCCGTGAGTGGTAATAAGTCGGCCTTTGAGAGTAAAGCCTAAAGGCCTTATAAAAAAAGGGTTCAACGCTACATCGAGTCAACATCAATGAAAAATAAATGAATAATGTACCTGGTGAGTCCTTTGTTGGTGTGGTGTTGCCATTGGAGTTTTCTATTTTCTCAGTTTCTCTCGGCTGGAACCGATACTTCAGTAAACTCTTAAGTCCACTCATTGTCTTTTTTCCCTAAAAATGAAGAGGGGGGAAATAAAAAAAATATACGACAGCATTTTGCAATGCAAGTCACTTGAAAGGGCACTTAATCTCTACTTTTAGGCCCCTTCTGATACTAACCTCATGTTTTCTTCGAGCATTATCACTGTCAATGGTTAAGCCTATGGAGAATGCATCCATTATCGCTTGTATGTTTCATTAGCGAATAACTCCTCTTTTTGCGAGTTAAGCATTGCACAATACCAGCAGTTCTTGAATAATGATCCATATTAACCATAAAAACCCATGAAACAGTGTAATTCTCCTCCATTTTGTTATAATCCAGCAGTTTGCATGGCACCGTGAGTCGATCGTCTCGCTGTCTGCCATTTTGGATTTTGATGTTCTGTGCGCATGCGCGACCCCTCCTTGCCGGAAGTAGCATTTTTGACGGAGAAATGATATATTCTATCGATTTAACTTGAAATTACTGACTTTTTGAATATAACCCATGTATCTTTGGCAATATCAATCGAATTGAATGGAATATACCCTATCTTTTTACTGTTATAGCCCCACAAATCGATCGTCTCGCTGTCCGCCATGTTGGATTTTGGTTCTATCTGCCCATGCCCGACCCAATTTCCATGGTTATTTTGGTCAATTTGCACGACCGCGGCTTTGTAATGTGAATTAACGACAGGGCGACCAGGTAATTTTTTTTACATTTTTAACCAAACATATCGCTTCAAATTATATGCTTTTGCCCTTCTGTATCATATTTCTACATTATAACAGAGAATAATTGAAATATTTTTTTCTCTCTGTTAAGCTACCATTCAGAGGCACTGAATGGGGGTCTATTTTTACCCAACTCTTATAACTCTTTCGAGTTAATACATGTACAAGAAAACCTCCCAGAAATTTTGGGATTTGAACTCAGGAATTTCGTCTTTGAAAGCATAATACATTTACATTCAAAATATGTATTCCCCAGAAAGACACATTCACAAAGTATTTTTACCCAATACATTCACCAATGTGTACTCCCCAAAAAAGTGTTTTTTTTCCCCCATATTGTTTTGTGTATTTGCCAACATACCTTCATGAGGCTTTAAAAAAAATGTGTTCAGGTAAAGCTACCTACCGGTACCCAATTTTTTTTGGTCCTACCCTAACTTTGTTTATGGGCATTTTAAGAAAATAGAACCAGATTTTCAGTGCTGCCCTTATTAGTCTTATCCCCCTACTGATAAGAATACTCATGAAGCCAAGGGGTGAATTAAATAGGAATGAACCACTCCCCTGGCAGTGTCCCTCATGAAGGGGCCTATGGGGAAGTGGACGGGTAGTTGTCTCTTTTTGGTAGGGTTATCCTTTTTTAATACAATGCCAAGGGTGGGCATATTTGTTTGCCGCCCCTAAAGAGGGGTCGAAAAAAATTCTGCCCCCCCCTTTAAACCCACCAGCCCCCCCCCCATTGTTGAAAAATGATCACTCCCTAAATTGGCCAAAACCAGCATTCAGATGCTTGAACTCTGGATGCATCTTGTGCGGGGTTGCCTTATACACAGAGTAATACGGTACCATAACCTAGTGATAAAAAAAAAAAATATAAAAAAAATCGACCTATAGTACCTACCCTAATTTTTTGGGCTGTTAGGCCACTCAAAAAAAAAAACTGGTTTCTCATCACCACCCCCTGAAAAATGTGATGAGGGCGATTTTTTTTTTTTTTTTTTTTGCTCTGGGCTATACTGTGTGCCGTGGTTTACAGAGTCCCAAATATTTCAGACCGAAAATTTTGGTTTTAGTACTTTAGGCTTTGCTGATTAAGGAAAATTGTGCAAATGCACCCAATCTCTAGTCCACTGGACTGCTGACATCAGTAGCTTTAATTTGATACCAAATATGCCCATATTCTTCTATTTTTACCATGTTTCTGACTAAAAATCTGTAAAAAAAAAAAAAAAAAAAACACAATTTTTTTATGCGTGTGGTGCTGAGAAACCAGTATTTTTTTGAGTGGCCTTACCTGAACACATTTTTTTTTTTTTTTAGGCCCTATCAGGAAGACATACATTTACTTGATATAAAAGCTTTCTATTTTTCCAAACAGCCCTCCTACCACTTGTATAAGGAAAATACATGTCATTCAAAACTTTCAGAAATCTGGAAATCCTGAAGATTTACATCCCTGTTCTCAGATCATCTCGAGGAGGAGAAATCAGGAATCTGGAACAATTGAATTTGAAGCGCCGGTCTCGTCTGGATGAATCATAAATGACATGAGAATAGCAACCATTTTTTAAGCAGGACAAGGCCTTGAATCAAGGCTTGATGGGAAGGGGGGAATTCAAAACAAAAGGGACTTTTGCCTAAAACCAATCTCCCTGTTTTTCACTGAACTGTGAAATAAAAAGGTTGGATCATAGTGCACGCCACGATTGCCGCCAGGACATTTAATAAAAATGGCGGGAGTCAATTTCATAGCCGACATTGAACGCTGCTTTACATGAGAAATGACAGGCGGTTTCTTAACCAGGGAGACCAAAAACTATTGCTTAATGTGTTTTCTAGATTGAGTGAACATTTAGTTAAATTTTGATTGGATATATTTACCCTAAAACGGGATCTTTGGACGTCTTCTTTCACAGCCTTTCTCAGCGGCAGATTCCGGAAGTTGTGATGGAACGAGATTCTAGACTCCACAGACTGTGACGGAGGAGAGCTCCAGATGTTTTTTTGATTTTTTTTTTTAAATATAGATTATTGTCATGTCATAATCCCTTGTCTTGTGCATGGAAATACTTATAAATTAATATTATTTTATGATTATTGGTTGGCCTGAATGACCCTAGGGATATGATGAAAATTGAAAGAGAACATAATTAGCTTCGAGACTATTTTATGAACTTGTACCCTACTTCAAGATACGTCATTACGATACCAGCGAAGAAGAAATTGATGTTGTTTTGACGGCGTGAAGGTCAGTCAGAGGCATCCTCCCGTTTGTCATTATAATCGTCAAAATGTTGGCCAGATCCTCCAGATTGCTGCGATCCCTGACAACTGCCAGACAAGTGAGTAACCTCTGGATCTAAAAATATTTGCTATAATTGCGTATTGTCGGTGTATAATCAACCGGCATGGAGTGTCACTGTAGTCTGTACTGTCAGTGTCAGTCACTCAGACTCTCAGTGCTAAGTTAGGCACTTTGATAAAGCCACTGTGGAGGGTGAGAAAAGCTGGCACACTGGGTTGACACTTTCTGCCTGGTGGGAGTGCGGCCGATAATTGTGACCTTGCCGATATCGCCGATTTAGGGTTCTATTAGGGTATTTTTATTGTATTTAAATAGTTATCCTTATAGTTTAGATATCAAGGTACCCACCAGCGAAATCGGGGAGGAAAAATTCCAATTATTAAACATTTTACAGTAAGTTGAATATGAAGGTTATATTGGAGCTTTAAAAACATATCAACCACTAAAGACACCAAAAAACTAACACCAGACACAGATTTAGGGCATAATACTCTGCCAGACTATGAATTTTCATGTTTCTATCACTTTGCCCACTGATACTTTTGAGAGGACCAAAAAATGAAACATTTGGGAAGTGTTGGCTATTCATATCACTGCTATAGTGACAGCCAAACAGGTGGCCACTGGCAGTGGACCACTGAGTGGTCAGTGCATGGCTGCACTCAGTGGCTCACATCACAAAAACTGACACCTATTTCTACCACTTCTATAGTGCTACTTGCTGCAATATTTTGGACACTATTTGTCTTGTATCTCTGGTTCTACACAAGATAGAAAGATAATTCCAAAAGAATTGAAAAATTCACAATGAGCTCAATCGAATGTGACCAATATTTTTTTTTTGCAAACAGTTTAAATTTTTTGTTGAAGTGCCTAGCTAAGTGCAGTGCCACTCGCCCACTGCCAATTTTGTAGGCCCTATAGAGTTTTTCAGCGAATGTGTATTCACCACGTCGGCGGCCCTGGTGGAGATCCTAAGTGTAGGAATAACACCCCTGCACCCACGAGTCCCTATCTCATATCTGTTAGGCACTTACCTAGTTTTCAAGACTTTGTCCCATGCAATTTATCTTTTAAGCGATGGATAGATCTCATCAAAAGAAATGGATTTGCTCTTTAAATGAAGTCTTTATGCCAAGTATAAGGGAAGTTATGAATGATCAAAGACCCCAAATCGAACCCAAAATTCTGCCACTGTTAGGAGTTTAAATAGGGCCCAGATTTGTGATCAAGCATATCTGATACAGGAGTGGCTACATCTCTTAAATCATTATTTTGGACTATTTTCTTTTCATGTATGGAAGAGTTCCCCATAAAAGGTTGAAAATCAATGTATCATATCAAAATTTAACAATTTAAAGGGATTTTATCTTGACCTAATATCATCTGCGGTTTAGCGATCTCACAGAATTGGCACAAAATTATGGACTTGATATGAGATGTTTAATCGGTCAGAATTTCCCTTTAAATTGATGTAAAGACTTCATTTAAAAAGGAAATCCACTTATTTTTCTCAGCTCTATCCAAACATCCTGTTCTGGCAAACATCCTGTTCCCCTATGAAATGAAAAAACCTAGACAGTTTCTAAACCATTTTCTTCTGTAGAAAGTGTGGGAACTATTCTCTTTTATGTGAGATTTGGCCTTTATACAAAAAAATGATTTCAAAGTTATGGGGTAACTTCACTTGGGGAGAATGGGATGTTTATCTGAATCAATTATTTCTCAAATAAATTCTTATTAAACCCCTAATCAATACCTTTAAAATGAGCCCATGTTTGTTAAGATCCTCCAATAAATAGCTACACAATGAGCTTGCAAAAAAAGGAGAGTTTAGCACTCCCCAGTTTCAGCTTTATCACAGTTTCACACCTCCACTGCAGCAGAACCATGCACTGGGGATAGGTAAGTGCCTATATCTGTCACTATAGTAATTCAATCAATATGATTTTCTATTTTAGGGCTCCTTTCCACTGTCAACATTAACCATTTTCATGTACCCAGGGTAAAAATAACAGAGGAATCAGAATTTGTGGGTCATTGTACTCTAGATCCAGTCTTTGATTTAATATCTTATCAGTTCTCAAGGGGTATTAGTGTGCGTAGACTGTAATTTCTATAAAACCTTGAAATATAAAATGCTGATATTTTTGTTAATTCTTGGTCAATTTTTTACATTTGAGACCTCTATTGAAAGCTTAAGACATTATCAGTTACCATAGAGATAAGAAGAGGTATACCAGAAGAGTTTTGACTTAAACCCAAAAATATCAAAACTAAATATATGTGTAATTTTTTTAAACTTATATGGGATAACCACAAAGGTGTGTACTTTTAGGATCTTTAATCAGCTATTTATTATCTATTAGCCTAAATTAGCCCAAAGCTAAAGAGTATAGGAGAGTTGAGTAAAAAATCCAAGAATTTCAGGTCTGCTTGTCACACTGCCATTTAGAAAATTTTTACTTTCCAACATGATCTATAATACTTATCTAAGTTCCTTCTGATGCAAAATATAGCCCATTAATCCCCAAACTGTTGTGCTTTAATATACAGTGATGTAATTGGTTACCCTCTATGATCATTCAATCAAATTTAATTTAAGTAAAGCAAGGGCTGAAATGTTTGAGAACCAGTGCAGCCTGTGCACAGTGGACAGGAACTGATAAGACCCACACTGGCTGGAAATCCACTGACAGAAAATATTATAGAAATTCCACATTCAGTCCCTCATAACTTCTGTTCTATTACCATTATAAAGACAATTTAAACGCCATTAAATTACTCAAGTTGCCAGCTTCCCGGTGATGTAAAATTATTCGGGTAAATCCAAAATAAAAGTTTGGCATGTTTTCCCTACTAAATGTAACCACTCACAGCAGTCTAGAGGAAAGCACTATGGTACGGATCTACTAGTCTGTACAAAATCCTGATTTTCCCCACATCCTGGTGCCGCATCAAAAAATCCTTTTCACCATTAATAGTAGAGATAGAAGGGAGTATGCGGAACTAATAATTACGAATGTCTAATTTATATAGATGTTGAAAATCTTATGGAGAAGTGTGGTCTCTGCGAGATTTGACAGTGATTTAGCTAGCTTTACTGTGGTGATGTACTAACCTTTAAAAAATCCTGATTTTCTCCCAATCCTATTGCTTCACCAAAAAAAAATCCTTTTGGTCAGTAACAGTAGAGATATAGGGGAATATGCGAAACTAAGAATTATTAAGGTCTAAGTTATATAAATGTTAAAAATCTAATGTAGATCTGGAAGTACGTCTGACTTGAGTTGGGCAAGCCTCACACTCACTGCTCTACCCTGCCAATCCCGCATGGCACTTTCTTCTACTTCCACATAAGATATTTAATATCTATATAAATTGGACATTCATAATTCTTAGTTCTGCATGCTCTCCTCTATCTCTATTCTTAGTGTTGAAAGGGATTCTTTAATAAAGATACTGGATTGGGAGAAAATCGAGATTATGTACAGGTTGATAGATTGCCACAGTGCATTCTCTATGGCAGCGTGAGTAGTGTGGCCAGCGGGAGATCTCCAACACCATCATCGGCGGCAAACTGACGTCACGTGAAGATGCTCTATTTGCACATTTGAACAGTATCCAAATACACAATGTGGGTGTTTAAATATCACCTGGTGTTATCAACATTTAGTATATGTATTTGCCAATACATAAACAAATGCCCCCCCCCCCCACACACACACACGAGACATTCTACATATTCACTATGACTATTGGAAAATACACTTTCATACAACGTGTATTCCCAAAATTACATTTGAATGTATATATTCCCAATACACATTTACTATGTCTATGAGTATTCATAATTCATGATACACATGTACCGTAATCTCCCGCGTATGAGGCGCGTCTTATTCATATGCGAATCAGATCGGGGTTGGTCTTATAGTATATGCGAGAGAATACTTTCCTTAAGTTTGGGGTGTGCCTTATATGCAGGGTCACCTAAAATTGTGAATGGATATGATGCTGACCATATGAATTTTTGAATGCCACAAATGAGGTGTGACCAGAAGTAGAACTCAACTCTAACATTGTATCATCAATTTTTATGTTTTATTTTTTACATTTGAGCAGTCTATCAATGTTGTGGCATGTTAGGGAATGAATTTGATAGACTGCTCAAATGTAGAAAATAAAACACAAAAATTTATGATACAATGCTAGAGTTGAGTCTAATTCTGGTCACACCTCATTTGTGGCATTCAAAAATTCATATGGTCAGTATCATATCCCTCAAAATCTAATACCTTACTAAGGCCAACCCTAACAGTATGGAGTTCCTTATACGTGGGCTGTGCACAAGGTGCGCCTTGTACGCGGACCATACCTCCTCAGTTGGGGGTGCGCCTTATACACGTTTTTTTTTGTGTTTTTTTTCTAAAATACCAATTCAGAGGAGGTTAGTGAGCCTTCTACGCGAACCAGCCTTCTCTGTGTTGTGGGTGCGCCTTCTACACGAGAGATTACGGTACATTCATGATATATGTATTCTCCAGTAGGACACATTCACAATGTATTTTTTCCCAATACATTCATCAATGTGTCCCCAACAATGTGTGTATTCCCAATATTGTTTTGTGTATTTACCAGTATACCTTCATGATGTGTACTCTCCGATACACATTTATGATGTGTACCATATTGCCTTTTTTTATCGGCCTGTATAATCACGGTTCCCACTGGTCAGTTAAAACCATTTTTCTTTAAAGGTCAGTTAAAAAGATATTTTGAGAACCATGATTCATAAATAGCGGGAACCCTGTATAAGCATCTGGGGCTCATTGATTTCAAACAGGTTATATCCCAGTCCTAGGCTTATACAAGACCTAAATTGTAGTGAATTTACTCGGTTACCCCTTGCGCTTATTTGAGACCAGTGCTTATCCAAAGACCTGGTGCTTATATAGTATTCCCTGAATACACATTAAACTTAATACATGTATGTTCACCAATTCTGATAAGAGTTGATTAGGCCACACCAAAAAATTAAGTTGGTCTACGGATCACCCTCTCCATATTTTCGGAAATACAAAATTTTTTTTTCTTTGAAAAAAGTCTTGTCTACGGATTTCGCTCGCTTCAGTTTCTACCAAGTTTTCTCTTTGTGATGTTTGGCAAAATTGAAAAAATTTGTTCGCTTGCCTCACTTTCCCACCAAAGAATCCATTGGACGCCAAAAAATTCTTTAAAAAATATTTAAAAAATTGCTCGCTCGCACCATTTTTTCAAAAGCAAAATCCATAGACCAACTTATTTTTTTGGTGTGGCCTTGCAGGGCCAATTCAGGGTATTCAGGCTGGGGAATTGAACATATAAATTGATCAAATTTCATTCTTAAATTAAGCCTTAAAGGGCAGCATTAGGTTGAATCTGATTTATTACCCTAGGGTCAGTATAATATGCCAGATCAGATATTGTTCACAAATTCAACAAATTTATACAATGACAATTATTCACAAATAAAGGAAGACATGTTCACATGCGATTTTTTTTTCTATGATACCCTTTGCAGCAACATAGAGATTATGCCAGCTTTCTGAAGGTAACCCCCATGTATTAACTTTCCTATGTTGTACCACCCTGTTGTCAATATTTTGTTTGGTCAATATCACCCATGTAAAATCACTTGCAGTAGTTAGAGCTCAACTCGCTGGCAGAAAGTAAACAATAAAAAATTTCAGAGGATAAACAAATATTAATATGGGAAAAAGGGAAAGAATCAAATCAGCATGTGGTTTGTATTTTTGACATAATCAGTCACTTTTGCAACCTGGGATTTGTCTTGCTCTAGATAGTTGACTGTAGTTCAGCCATGCACATTTATGTCAAATTATTTCTAGTTTATTTGTAGACTTTTATCACTTGCTTCATGCTTTTAGCTGGTTTTCATTTGCTTGAAACACTGGCATTTATAAAAGTTAAGCACTTTGATATTGCTTATAAAAACGATAAAACACAGAAAAGAAAATCAGATTAAATATTTGTATCAACTGAGGAAGGAAGAAAATTTCCCGATCTGCAAAGAAAAGAAGAGATTCAAAATGAAGCTTAATGTAAAAGATCATCACCTCAGTGTAACGTGGCTGTAAAAGAGGTACCATTATTTTTTTTTTACCATTAACCTTGTTGACCCAGATGCAGTTACAGCCTTTTTGCACTGAGGCAACAAAATGTATGCTTCATGAGCTGTTATAGTTGTACATGCATAAGACATACAACAGCAATGTGACTCTGTTTTCTCCTCAAGGGCCTGTCAGGAGCACTAGCAAACAAAGAATACAGTTCCGTAGCTGAAGAGGCAACAGTCGAATTAGTTGCGGTAAGTGTGAAGTCATTCAGCTTTTTTCAACAAATGAAACGATAAGATATATTCTTTCTAAAATTGTGCTAAAGTTATAGCATGCTAAGTTCACAAGAGCTCTATGCCTTCACTCGTTATAACACACGCATGAATCACTGGTGAGTAACCCACTAGTTATGTACGGTGACAACCTTATCAGGCGGATAGACCTCACAAATGTGTTCCAAGTTGATTGTCTGCAGAATATTGATGCATCAGAAAGATACATGCTTTACTGTCCTTTGAGGGATAAGTTGTGTGTTGTAATATACAGTGATCAAGGTCTTTAGGGTTTTCCCAGATTTCAGGCATTTTTAATTCCCAAGAGCTACTGTGTATAGTCCCATATACAACATATATTATGTGTTTATATTTAAAGATTTTAGGGATATATGTGCTTGGTCACTGTCATCCTGTATTAGATGTTTTATTTCATGATTCTATAACGTTCCTATTTTTCCTTTATAGCCTTACAAACTACATAAGCTAGATGAGGGTCCAGCACTAACAGTGACAGTCTCCAGGGAGGAGGCCCTGCAGGCATATCGTGAGATGGCAACCATCCGCCGCATGGAGACGGCCTCCGGTAACCTTTACAAGGAGAAGGCTATCCGCGGCTTCTGCCATCTCTACTCAGGCCAGGTAATTGGAGCTGATGATCATGAATTTGATGATATGATAGAAATAAGTCTAATATGATATCCATGAGATATATCAAAGATGCCTCTTCTTGTACAGTTTCCAGTACTACAAGACCTTGAATGTCCCCCAAAAAGTCCCTCATACTTTTAAGCAACGACTTTTTTTAAGCCATATCCTCCACCTTTGGGAGAAGCTATCAGTGCATCATCTGAGATTTAAATATTGCTAGTTTAACTGGAGTACACATAGGGACCCACATGTGAATTATACTGCTGGTGGGTAGGTCAGTAGTGTTACATCACAGATTTGGATTTGCACCCATATACTGATGTGTTGAACCCTTTAAGGGCCACATAGTGTTTTAATCCATTATGATGATATAACTTGTCAACTTTTAGTAGCAAGGATGGAAGGCTTCAGGGGTTCCCTTGATTTCAGGGATTTTCAAGTTCCAAAGACCCATGCATTCTATACAAAACCTATACTTATGCGGTTTTGATTGAGAATTTCAGAGATTTTTGTGCTCAGTCACTTCTGAATTGAGCCTCAGTCCCTTCTGAATTGAGCCTACCAGAATGAGACAAATGGCACTACTGGTACAAGTGTCCCTCATACTTAACATAGAGCATCAAAGCTGTGCTTAAACTGACAAATTTTCTTGTTTATTCTTGTGTTTATCCCTCGTATAGGAGGCCTGTGCTGTCGGTATGGAGGCTGCCATTCGTAAGGATGACGCCGTCATCACTGCATACCGCTCTCATGGCTGGACCTACCTCCGGGGAATCTCTGCTGTGGGAGTGATCGCAGAGTTGACAGGTGTGTGGGGGAAATTTTGGTATTTCTGTCTTTCAGCACAATGCTCATACATGAGCATTATGGTTGTGATTCAAGGATTTCATGACACCTTAGTCACAACACCTTAATAACAAACATGTAAGTTGTGGCTTATACATGTCGATGGATCCTTGATGTGCCTTATAGAAACATCAAAGTTAGGGTTTCAGCTTATAGGCAAGGATGTCATAATATATTGAATTAGTACCAGATTAGACCAAATCAAGTCCCAGTTGCACCTTATATGCAAGGTTTGCCTTTTACTTAGGATATTACAGTAGTTATATGCTGTAGAGAATATCAAAATTTTATATGCTAAGGTGTACAGTATAATTCTCCATATATGTAATTGTTTGTAGGTCGGGTTAGTGGATGTGCCAGAGGAAAAGGAGGCTCGATGCACATGTACAACCACAACTTCTATGGTGGAAATGGCATCGTTGGAGCCCAGGTAAGATGCATAGTATAAAACATAGGCCATTTTTACCAAGAAAAATTTGGCTCATAGTTGGGGTCTGCTTATAGGTGGGATTTAACTTCATGTTAGGAAACAAAAAGTAATGAGAAGTCGGGTATGGCCAAATGATGCCTTTTCAGACGTGTTAAAAATATACCCAATATTTTCATCTCCATGATAAAATTCACCTCATCGATATTTGTATGATTAGATTATCTTCCTTTCAGAATATTTGTTGATTCTGTAGTCTTAAAAATGTTGTTTGTTCTATAGTTGTATATAGCTTTTATTCTGGAGATGTAATTCTACCATTCAGGTGCCTTTGGGGGCTGGGATTGCATTTGCCCAGAAGTACAAGGGAACAGACAACATCACCATAGCGCTGTATGGTGATGGTGCAGCTAACCAAGGCCAGCTCTTTGAGGCCTTCAACATGGCCAAGCTCTGGGACCTGCCGTGCATCTTTGTCTGTGAAAACAATGGCTTCGGCATGGGTACCGCTGTAGAGCGTGCTTCTGCTAGTACAGACTACTACACTCGTGGTGACTACATTCCAGGCCTCTGGGTAAGACCCCATTTTACATAATGGCATCCTGATATTGCAAATACTTTGAAACCTTTTACCAAAGCATTTTTAGGATGACCGACCTATTTCAGCTTACAAATAACATGATGTCTGAAAGTGGGATGCCATATATACGAGAGGTTAAAGGTTATATACATGTAGATTCAAGACAGATGTGAGCATGTATGTACTCTTGCATATTTAACTTTCTATAGTAGTCTTCTCTGCAGTACAGATCATGTTATCACTGAAGCTTGGTAATTTATAGATAAAAAGTCAGATATTTACTTTGTTGAATTCATTTTAAGAAGATACAATATATATAATATTCCTGTCCCTTTTTATCGGGCGTTAAACATCTATTACTCACTCACTCCCTTTTTATCAGAATCATTGATCGGCTGTCTCATCAACACCTTGTAAGGTAAACTATTACTGTTGCTATTTGATAGGTTGATGGCATGGATGTGCTGGCAGTGCGCGAGGCAACACGGTTTGCAGCAGAATACTGTCGGTCTGGAAAGGGTCCACTTATGATGGAGACTGCTACATATCGTTACCATGGACACAGTATGAGCGATCCCGGCACCAGGTGAGTTGTGTGACTGAATGATACTGAGTGAGTGTAGGAAAGATACTTGGTGAGTGAATGAAAGATGCTTGGTGAGTGACTGAAAGATGCTTGGTGAGTGACTGAACGATGCTTGGTGAGTGACTGATGGATGCTTGGTGAGTGACTGAATGATGCTTGGTGAGTGACTGGTGGATGCTTGGTGAGTGACTGATGGATGCTTGGGGAGTGACTGGTGGATGCTTAATGAGTGACTGATGGATGCTTGGTGAGTGACTGATGGATGCTTGGGGAGTGACTGGTGGATGCTTGGTGAGTGACTGATGGATGTTTGGGGAGTGACTGATGGATGTTTGGTGAGTGACTGATGGATGCTTGGGGAGTGACTGATGGATGCTTGGGGAGTGACTGATGGATGCTTGGTGAGTGACTGGTGGATGCTTGGTGAGTGACTGAGAGATGCTTGGTGTGTGACTGATGGATGCTTAGTGAGTGACTGGTGGATGCTTGGGGAGTGACTGATGGATGTTTGGGGAGTGACTGATGGATGCTTGGTGAGTGACTGATGGATGCTTGGTGAGTGACTGAAAGATGCTTGGTGAGTGACTGATGGATGTTTGGGGAGTGACTGATGGATGCTTGGTGAGTGACTGATGAATGCTTGGGGAGTGACTGATGGATGCTTGGGGAGTGAATGATAGATGCTTTATGAGTGATTGATGGAAACACACTTTTGAATATGCAGCATGATGAATGAGTACACTCTACAGCACGGTGCATCAAGACACCTTATTGGAACATGAACCTGGATTGCATTGCTTTAATGAACAATGCATGTGTCTGGTATTCTCATTTACTCATGTTATTCATCCATTGTTCAGCTACCGAACCCGTGATGAGATTCAGGAGGTGCGCACAAAGAGAGACCCCATCACAAACTTCAAGGAGCGGTGCGTCGAACTAAACCTGGCAACTGCTGAAGAGCTTAAGGTGAGAAGACACATAATCTTTTGCCTTTTAAGTTATTATGATGTATAGACTCTCTACCTATATGCCTACTCCTATATTTGAATAAAAGCTTGATATCTACTTTTTATTAGGACCACAGATTAGATTGATCTGTAAGAAATAAGATGTCATGAAAAGCTGATTTCATGGCTTTTGATCTACATAATCAATGAATGCAGCAGTGCAGAGTGCTTGATAGGGCTGCATTGAGATACATCATGCCAACCTAACAGGATGGATACACTTCCGAAGGGTCATCATAATGCACAAATGCAGGGCACCTGCCAGCACTGCACTTGCCAGCATTGACTGCATTTGTGCACCATGACAACAAAGGAACATACACCTGGAGGCATTATCTAGTTCATGTAGGAATAAGGAAGATTCTTAGACTTTTGGAAGTAGGACAAAATGATGTCAAAATCCACCACATTATTGAGTGAATAATGGCTGACCATGATGCTTATTGAAATTACAGGCTATTGATAAGGAGATCCGTAAGGAGATAGATGAAGCTGTGCAACGGGCAAAGACGGACCCCGAGCCACCACTAGAGGAACTGTACACCAACATCTATAGTCAAAAACCTGAAAACTTTGAAATCCGTGGATGCGATGCCCTTAGCTATGTCACCCCTAAGTAAATGGAAACTGGGCTAGTAACATGTATATCCAATGTTAGCAAGCAGTGACAAGAAAGCCTTTGTATTATGCACACAAAGGCACAGAATGAGCTGGAGTTATTTTATGTACAGTGAGAAATATGTCAGTTATCAAAAAAGAAATCTCTGTGAAAATGTGTGTGTATGATAATGTGCAGGAATTACAAACGGAGTCTCTAAATGTGACGGAAATGTGTTTCACATCTGTATAGATCTCACAATGAAATCATGCCTTGGGTTCTAATAAGTTTAACCCAGTCAGATATTGGCATGTGTTATCTATAGAATAACCGCAGTGATATTTGTTGTTTAAACCATGTTTCGTCAAACTCAATGCAAAATCAACTAATTTGAAACTGCTTAGGAAATCCTTGAACAGTTGTCTCATTTCCGTGTAATATTGTCAGAGAAATATTTCTCAATTAGATGTAATTCAACAGAAAAGGACAAAGGCGTAAAGTCCTATAGAATAGCAGACGATGAATACTGGTAAAAGTCATAGACGGAGTGGGTGTAGATGAATGCAAAATGTTAACCCGTTAAGGGTTACATGATGCCTCCAAGCTCAAGTTCCTTTGTTCTCAAGATATCTACTACATTGGTGCATCACGCTGATGCGTTTAGAACATGTAAGAATGCATTAAGGCACCATGAAGCCCTTACAGTACAGATTCTAAGACATTTAAAGAACTTGCAATAACATGTACGCCTATGTACATTTTCCAAATACACTGAAAAGTGCCCCTGCCACTGACAAAACCTCTGTAAAACAAAAGAAAACTGTGACTGGCACAAGGTGCTGTGAGAAGTTTGGGTTCTGAGACTTGTTTTCAGATTTCAAAAGTAGTTTTTAGAAATATTCAGAGAATAAGATTATGTACATTGGAAAGTAAGGCTTTGTAAATAAGCAGCAGAGAAAATATTCAGTATGTAGGTTTTACCTTAGTGAATGAAACTCATGAATGCAACACTTATAAACCAATGTTTCACCACATTGACTTGGAGAGTGTTGTAGAGTGATAATCTCAAACAGTATTCATGCTTGAAAAGAAAATAAGCTGAATATTGTAAGTTTCCTACCATATTCTAATGATAAATAATCTGGATATTACATAAGTGCTTCAGAGGTGAATCTCTTAAATTGGATGTATTTATTTTAATTGGCCAATATCTAAAGCAATTGAGAATCCATTCTGTGGATTTAATAAAATGTCTTAATAACAAACATGTGCTGCTGAATTGTTTTTTACAGAGATGTAAATCAGGTACTGGGAAAATCCCTGAAAATCTGTTATCGCGACACTGGGAGAGTTGGCAGGCCCCCTGGTATAAGCAGAGTGTTCAGGGCAGACTATGACCAGCACAGTATCATGGCACCTCCTGGTGTTAAACAATTGTACTATGTTGCTGACTGATGATTTTAGACCAATCAGAGAGCAGCATTCCCTTCATTTCTCCCTGGGAGGGTTTGCCCCTGAGATTCCCTGTCCAAAGTCTCCCCTGGACCAGTGAGTCCCTCTGCTTACAGCACAGTGGAGTCCCTAGTTGCATTAGACAACTGAGGACTGGGTCTGTGTGAAGAAAATGACTAGGGAAAAAAGGCTGTGAATAAATTCTGTCCCTGAAGACCCTAGACATTCCTATTCAGACTACATTTTTACATTTTTGAATTCCCTATTTTCAGTGAAATCCCTGACAACTTACATCTCTGTTTTTATGTGTGTTTGTTAGAGTGTGCTTTGTTTTCTATTGAAATAAAAGCTATAAGATAAAGCACACTCTGTTGTTGTGGGGGTACGGATTTTGGGGTGGGTGTGGCTCTTTGAAGTGTCGTCAATGCTCACCGAGAAATGAAGTTACTCTAAAACCGAGTACAGTGTGTTGTATAAAAAATAAGCTTTCTAGCTAGTTTGTGCTAGATTTTGTCTTTTCTTTTAGCGAAAATCGGCTCCATGAAAAAAAAAAAAAATGTGCCAGGAAAGCTACATCTCATAGAGCTTAGTGTTAAATCTTGAATATGTAACGTCATACTTTTGTGGATTAGGGCAACATTTACAGCAAGGCTTAGTTATCTCGCTTGGGGATACAGTAGTAAAAACCAAATCCCATCATGTGTTAATTTGGTGTGTGAACCTGATAAAAAGTATAGAACACTGGAGGTAAAATATCATACTTTGATAATTCCTTTCGTCTAAGGGGCCGTCCATAAATTACGTCACACAGCAGAGGGTGGCAGGCTATGACAAAGTGATGGTGGGGGATTTTAAAGGGCGGCTAGCGGGACTAAGACTTATCTGCCTTAGCAAGTCACGTGACCACCCTTTGACTAATGAGGTCATTGTAATTTTTTTATGGGTTTTGGAAATTCATGACTTATCTTTAAACTAGTACCCATACTTTAGTTTCCGTGCTAAGCCTTCCTTTAATAATTGTGGGCATTTTCATATAATAAAATAATACACCTAGACAGGGTCTGCCATATATGGGCATGGCGTCGTGACCTACTTTCCGCATGGTACGCAAACAAACCCGGGAGCTTCAAAATCAGACGATCTGTGACCCAAAAATAAATCCTATATATAGCCCCATGTACACACAATTATATGATATTACCCAAATGCGCAGATCATTAAGATAACATATAATAGGTTTTCATTAAATTTGGGTAGTGACAACTGACATATCTATCTAAAAACAGTGACCGAATGGGGCTAGAGCGATAATATAGCCGATTGCCGTAGGCTTAGCACAGCCATTTTCCTCGCACGTCATCCAATTTTCGTGGGTTGGTCTGGATTTGATCGTATAAATGATAGTCTCTCTTACTTTATCAACTAGCCTTTCTTATGTCTATGTCTCTACTATATTACGGTAGCTTCCTAACACTAAAAGAATTGTGCACATATTGCGAGTAGAAGCAAAAATATTGACGGTGGAAGTAGAAGTATGGGAACGCGTCACCTCGGTCCCCACCCACTACTAGTACAAGGGCACAGTGCTATTACTACAAGTAGTAGTAATAGCACTGTGCCCTTGCATAAAAAAAAATCCGCGCATCCATTCAAAAGCCCACTACCCCCCTAAATAATGACCACTGCCGTAGCCGTGTAATGAGCGCACTTTAAAAATGGCGGCCAGTGACGTAACGAATCACATGGATCTCGCTGGGCTTGGCCTCTAATACACTAGCCTCCTCTATGATATGTATTACAAGAATAAAGACTATAGTGTATATTCTACCATAATACCTGCATATGTGAGCTAAAAAGTACATCAAGCACTAGATTTTCAGCAGTTTAGTACTTTTTATTTACACACTGGATGTGCCTTATGCGCAATGTATTACTGTAGTTAAAATTTAAGCCCCTAAGGAATGAATGATGCCTTAAGGCTTTGTATTCATTTAGCTTCATGATATGACTATTTAGTGATTAAATGGGAAGGGCTTTCTATTAGCCATGTTACGTTTTGACATTGTCTGCTCCCTGAGACTGCTTCCATATCTCATAGAACACCCACCTAAACACAAAGTTAAGGCCAACAAGGGCACATTTTGAGAAAGAACATATTATACACTTGTATCTCCAGAACTCTCATAAAATGTCTAATGAGTATATAAAAAATATGAATGTACAAGGAGTTTTACCAATAAATTGCTATGTTCTGAATGGATTTTGGCTTATGTCAGAGATAATTTAAACATTGTACCTTGATTTTATGGGGGGTGACGTGGCTTTGTGTACTTACGGCACTACTGCACAAATTTTTTTTGGGAACCAGCGTAGCCTGGTACCAAAACTTTTTCACAAAAATAACTTGTGCCTTGATTTTACTGTATTTTAGGGCAATCTGAGTCTAACTTTCATCAGTTTTCTTAAAAGCTGGGGGGAACATACTTTGCCCTCCCCCCGACTTTAAAAGTTGAGCGCCCCCCCCCCTGTATACATATATTAAATCTATGACCATGTCTAGTTTTTATTTGACAAAAAAGGATACATTTCATGGTATGAAGGCACACACACAGTGTACTTCCTAAAGTCGACGGGGGATGTCAGCAACTGCAGCTGCTTCTCATACATTGCCAGTGCAGACTGACTGTTGGCACCGTTACCCTAATGAACAGAAAGGAAGATATGACATCAAAGGAAATGTTGGGTTTCCAGCCCCGTTCCGTTAGAACATCGGCCTTCTATGCTTATGAGTGTCCCACGCAAGAGGTCTGGACTCCCGATGCGAGTTATATCATTAAGAGTCAAAAAGTGGATCTCTGACCTCCTAACTGGAATGGTACCTATACATATGTTCAACTCAGTTCAATTCAAATTTAAAGAACCTCTCTTTTTCTATAAATGATTTTACCTCCTTACAATAGGTAAGTAGTATAATAGATGGTCTTTTCTGAATATTATCCAGAAAAGACCATCATATTTGGATTATCCAGAGAAGACCTCCTATTTTTAGATTATTTATAAAAGAGGTCGTTTATAGATATATTTAATTTATCTATAAAAGAGGTCGTTTATAGATATATTTAAATTATCTATAAAAGAGGTCGTTTATAGATATATTTAAATTATCTATAAAAGAGGTCGTTTATAGATATATTTAATTTATCTATAAAAGAGGTCGTTTATAGATATATTTAGAATCCAGAAAAGATCTGTATTTTTGAGAAAATGTAGATTGCAAGTGAAACGAGAAGTCATAATATTTTTATTTTTTCTTTATTGTTCTTTTTGAGACATATCATATAGTCAGACAATCCAACAGATAATCCAATTTATTCCTTTATCGTTTATGAATAGAGAGGCGGAGAATGAGTTACAATAACAATGAATAACATAATTGGAATCTTCATGAATAATGTGATTCATTGAACCAATACCATAGTAAATTTTCGCCACCTAGTTCTTTGTTAGAATCAACTTTAAGAATTCCTCTAAAGACATTAATTCATTTTCGGAGGGGTCGATTTCATGAGAACCTTTTTCTTCAGTTGGTTCTTCTTCCGCCGAATAAAATTCTTGTTCTTCAGACGACGTTTCATCAGCTAAATGAGATTGTTCTATATCTGATTCTTCAGACGAGAGTAGTATAATAGATGGTCTTTTCTGAATATTATCCAGAAAAGACCATCATATTTGGATTATCCAGAGAAGACCTCCTATTTTTAGATTATTTATAAAAGAGGTCGTTTATAGATATATTTAATTTATCTATAAAAGAGGTCGTTTATAGATATATTTAGATTATTTATAAAAGAGGTCGTTTATAGATATATTTAATTTATGTATAAAAGAGGTCGTTTATAGATATATTTAGATTATTTATAAAAGAGGTTGTTTATAGATATATTTAGATTATTTATAAAAGAGGTCATCTATAAATATATCTATAAAAGAGATCGTTTATAGATATATATATTTATACATATATATATATATATATATATATAATTTAGATTAACATCTCCTTGTGCTTTTAATTAGTTCTTTTAAATGCCTCCAGATGGGAGAGCTATCTATGTAGTTATAGTTCTTATAGATCCCTCCAGATGGGAGGACGTGTAGCAGCAGTGTCATCATGATGCTTTGCTCTTAAATGATAGGCAAAAGGGATTTAAGATAGTTCTTATATGTCCCTCCAGATGGGATGACATGCAGTACCAGTATCATCATGATGCTCTGCTCTAAAATGAAGTGCAATCACAATCCCATCACAGTGAGCAGCTTATAATAAAGTTATGAGCAGAAGGGATTTAAGCTGCTCACTATGTAATTATAGTGTTATCACAATGCTCTGTTTTAAAATGAAGTGTTTAGAGCAACTATAGCGAGCAGCTTATAATAAAGCCATGGGCAAAAGGGAAAAGTACATGTTACAATCTAAAATGTGAATTATATTAAATATTGATACACACTGAGGAGGCTGTTTCCCCTAAGGGCAAAGCTTGAGAGGGAGACCTGCGAAGACTAAGAGAGTCAGGTAAAGCCTAAGAGAGAGATGGGTAGAGCTTTTACTCAAGGTTGATCGGTTTATATAACATTGAGAACCTTTTCACCCAGACCTATGCATGGAACAGGCTTACATACAGAGCCTGACCTATACATGAGTATTTGACATAACGGTCCCATTTATGTTTCTCATCTAGCTTTCTATGTTGGCTGTGTAGGGGTGTTAGTATGTTTGTGTGAGAAGGAGAGGAGCGGCATGAGTTACTCTCTTGACTTTTTAGATATGGGTTGTGGCCATACACATATCAAAATGAAGTGCTCGCTATATAGTTGCAGTGAGCAGCTTATACAGAGTTTTAGCTGCTCACTGTAAAAGGCTAGCTATAGTTTGCTGTTTATGTATTAGCATTCAAATATGATTTGCTAGTCCGTTTGATTTGATACATTGTAACCGTCATTGTTTAGCCTGCAACCATAAGGGATAGACTATCCAGTTTTTACTGTGTAGAGCTAAAAACGAGCTAGCTGTGTTTTTACTAGACCACTTGTTATCTGGATGAAACCAGTTAGCTTTTACGTCTTAAGTAAAATGTCCATCTACTACGCAAAGACAATACATGTATTATGTTAATATAGCTTATAAAAATAGGAACTACGCAGTGTAAATACATGTATTATGTTAATATGCCTGACAAAAACAGGAACTACGCAGTAAGAATGCATGTATTATGCTAATATACCTGACAAAAACAGGAAATACGCAGTGTAAATACATGTATTATGTTAATATGCCTTACAAAAACAGGAACTACGCAGTAAGAATGCATGTATTATGCTAATATACTTGACAAAAACAGGGTGGGAAAATCTTATTCTTATTGCGCAGTTAGGTTAGAATAAGGCACTGCGTAGTTAGTTTTTAACCTGACTTTTTATCTGTGGTAAAAAGGTGCACTGTAAATAGTAGCTCCATGGTGGCTATGTCACTGAGTCACACGGTTCCAAGCCTGCTGTGTATGTGTGTTAGTATGTTTGTGTGAGAAGGAGAGGAGCAGCATGAGTTACGTTCTGCATATGTTATGCCGTATATGGTTTTCTACGTCTTACTTTTTACGCCTTATAAGGAAGAGAATATATTATGTTGATATGTTATGCCGTATATGGTTTTCTACATCTTACTTTTTACGCCTTATAAGGAAGAGAATATATTATGTTGATATGTTATGCCGTATATGGTTTTCTACGTCTTACTTTTTACGCCTTATAAGGAAGAGAATATATTATGTTGATATATGTCATATATGGCTACACACTAGCTAGGGTACTGAGGAGTCCCGCCTCTTCTGCATAGCTTACATGGCTCCTCCTCTTTTAGGTCTATATAAGGTACATGGACACCGCCTCTTCTGCATAGCTTATATGGCTCCTCCTCTTTTGGACCTATAAAAGGTACATGGACACTGAGCACTTGGGCACTAGGCACTTGGGAGCAGCATTTGCAAGGTGAGTCTGTTTCTATGTTCTGATAGATAAAAGCTTTTGGTACTTTAGATCTCAGAGGAGTTTTCTCTGTTAGACTTAGCTGTAGGTTTGAGGCATAGGTATTAAGTTAGGTAAAAGCAAACTGTTAGCCTTAGCTGTAGGCTTGGGGCTTGGAGGTAAATGCAGAGCTGGACTTAGAAAGTTTTAGAAAGGCTTCTGTTTGGATACTTTGGATCTCAGAGAGGTTTTCTCTCTGCTTTGGAAAGTTTCTTTTTCTTTTATGATACTTAATTACTTTGAATTTGCTGAGACAAATTTTAGATTATAAATTTTTGGACTGAAATTTACTTCAATCTATTAATGCAGTGCATTTTGATACTTGTATTTTGCCGTTTTAGTCATTTTAACATACAAGGACTAGAGATAGATGCTGGACTATATAAAATAAAATGTAGCCCCCGAGTTGTCCTTTAAGAAGAAAAAATCAGCTTGAAAATCGGTTGGTAAACAAACTCAGAATCATGCAAAACGTGAATGGAGCTAAACTCAACTTTTCTCCTAGAAAAGCTTGATATAGACACACAATTACATTAAACGAATTGTGTGTCTAATACCCTTAAACATGTACAAGAAGAAATTGCATTGATTGGTCCATAGACAAAGTGAGAAGCAGTCCAAGACTGCATTTTGTTTACACTCGTTTTTCTCACTATAATCTGCATTGCAACTCATGAGTAACTCATAACAGTTTTTTAATAATGCCTACAAAGAGGGCAGTATCATAGATAGGACAGAGGTTTCATGGTAGGTCCCTCCTCCTCCTGTATGGATACTCCTGGTACTAATGGGAAACACAGACAGCTGCAGCCAGAGGACTCACTTTGTTACTGTAAACACTAGCTCTGCCACTCGTGTGTAACTAGGTTACTGGTGTGAGCAGGGCTATGTAGTAGTAGTAATACACAGGACTAGCAGAGATACATAGACACACATACAGGTTTGTATATCTCTAACAATGCTGTCTTGCACATAGGATAACACAGAGGTAGAGATACTTTAAAAGACTCTAACAATACATACATGCACACATTATTACAGATTGGAGATGGTAGCCATCTATAGCTTATATAGCAGGGATGATGGGTGGAGTAGGAACCCTTCAGCAATGATCCAGCACAGAGAGCTATAGGGACTATTCTACTGTGATGCATGGAATAAAGGTCTAAAGTGAAAATTTTGGAACAAAAACAATGTTTCCTATCCCTCTATGAGCTAGCTGAAAAGAAATTGCGCAGTTTGTAATTGAAAATTCCATTGCTGAAAGGAACTGCGTAGTTATAATATAGTAATAAAAAATTACTATACAGTGTTATAGCATACACTGTATGCTTTGTTTTCATGAGTAACTCACATGAGTTTTTTATTATGATACTTATAGAGACAAGTATCATGGAAAGGTGCAGAGAGCTGCAGGATTGTTCCTATGAATCCCACCAGATGGAAGATGAGTAGCATAATGGTACACTGTATGCTTTGGTTTCATGAGTTGCTCACACGAGTTTTTTATTATAGCATTCAAAGAGACAAGCTACATTGAAAGGTGCAGAGAGCTGCAGGACGGTTCCTATGAATCTCACCAGATGGAAGTGTGCTTCAGGAAAATTCCATGATGTAATGCATATATTATGTTAAGGGTACTAAGGAGTCCCGCCTATTCTGCATAGCTTACATGGCTCCTCCTCTTTTGGGTCTATATAAGGTACATGGACACCGCCTCTTCTGCATAGATTATATGGCTCCTCCTCTTTTGGACCTATAAAAGGTACATGGACACTGAGCACTTGGGCATTAGGCACTTGGGAGCAGCATTTGCAAGGTGAGTCTGTTTCTATGTTCTGATAGATAAAAGCTTTTGGTGCTTTAGATCTCAGAGGAGTTTTCTCTGTTAGACTTAGCTGTAGGTTTGAGGCATAGGTATTAAGTTAGGTAAAAGCAAACTGTTAGACTTAGCTGTAGGCTTGGGGCTTGGAGGTAAATGCAGAGCTGGACTTAGAAAGTTTTCTGTCTGGATACTTTGGATTTTAAACTGTTGGACTCCATGAACATTTATGAAAGCTTAGGCTAGGTATTTATTGCTTAAGTTTTTCATGGATTTGATGGTCTAAGAAAATGTTTCTGTCACCTTTGTAGACATTTCTCTCGCCTTAGAGAAGTTTTCATGGCATATTGTTTTATTTTAATTTAAGTGCCCTGAGAGATTTTGAGAGTAAATAATCAGTTGGACATTTTTGTAAGCTTAGGCTGGGTATTTATTGTATGACTTTCTTCAGATTTAATAGTTTCAGAAAATGTTTGCTACTTTGAATTTAATAGTTTGAAAGTTTCCGATACTAAATGCTCACTTGGAAATTTTTCTCAACATAGGCTAGGTTTCTGCCACCTTTACAAAAATGCCTCTGGGTGTAGAAAAGTGTAACTGCAGAGCTGGACTTAGAAAGTTTTAGAAAGGCTTTTGTTTGGATACTTTGAATCTCAGAGAGGTTTTCTCTCTGCTTTGAAAAGTTTCTATTTATTTTATGATACTTATTTACTTTGAATATGCTGAGAAAGATTTTAGATTATAAATTTTTGGACTGAAATTTGATTGGTCTTTCTTGGTAGGAGTCCCACCTCTTCTGCTCAGCCATTGGTCCTCCACAGCATATTATGTTTATTTCATGAAAATTCATTTTTAGAACTTTGAGTAGAGCTATATAAGGCGCAGGCTCTCAGTCTCACCCTGACCACTAGAGGGAAACTTAAGCAAGGTAAAGTTGTTTCTATATTTTGACTTAGGAAGTTTTAGAAGTGTTTCTGTTTGGACAATTTATATCTTAGAAAGGTTTTCTCAGTTAGACTTAACTGTAGGCTTGAGGCTTGGAGTTAAATGCAAAGCTGGACTTAGAAAGTTTTCTGTCTGGATACTTTGGATTTTAAACTGTTGTACTCCATGAACATTTATGAAAGCTTAGGCTAGGTATTTATTGCTTAAGTTTTTCATGGATTTGATGATCTAAGAAAATGTTTCTGTCACCTTTGTAGAAATTTCTCTCGCCTTAGAGAAGTTTTCATGCCATATTGTTTTATTTTAATTTAAGTGCCCTGAGAGGTTTTGAGAGTAAATAATCAGTTGGGCATTTTTGTAAGCTTAGGCTGGATATTTATTGTATGACTTTCTTCAGATTTGATAGTTTCAGAAAATGTTTGCTACTTTGAATTTAACAGTTTGAAAGTTTCCGATACTAAATGCTCAATTGGGCATTTTTCTCAGCATAGGCTAGGTTTCTGCCACATTTACAGAAATGCCTCTGAGTATAGAAATGTGTTCATTGGATACTGTGCTATCATGTCAAAGTTTCTAAGGGTAAGTACTCAGCGGGACTTTGTTACATCTATAAGCTTAGACTAGGTTGGCTCTTAATATTATTGAATATTGTTGTGTTAGTTTAGGATTTAGCAGTCTAAGAAAGGCCTTCTGAAGCAAAGGTCTCAACTAAGTTATTTTGAATTTAGAACTTTCAAAAATGTTTCTAAGATTGAATACAGAGTTGCAATTAAATGTTTTTCCTAGCTGAGGCTGGGAGGCTCTGAAATATGGGAAAGTTGAATAGCTTATGAGTTTGATATGATTAGTCATTGAGGGATTGGATTAAAACAGGAATAGTGTATAATAATGAATCAGAGCATTGTGTGATAATACATAAAATCTTTTGTCGGCAGGATAACGCCATTGAAGCTGAAGTCACTTTTCTGGAAAGTGCTTTGCTTGGGCTACCAGAGGTACCCTCCTGTACTGTGCTGAGCAGATGGACTGTAGCCACCCATGGCTATTTTGGTTGAAGGCAGAACAGGTAAAACTAACTCTCTAGTTTCTCCACTGCTTTGGCTTTCATGGTGATACGCCACTGTACTGGAGGAGGTAGACTATTCTGGACAGTGCACTGCTTGGGCTACCAGAGGTAAGCCCCTGTACTGTGCTGAGCAGATTGGCTGTAGCCAGCCCATGGCTATTTTGGTCGAAGGCGGAACAAGTAAAACTAACTCTCTAGTTTCTCCACTGCTTTGGCTTTCATGGTGATACGCCACTGTACTAGAGGAGGTAGACTATTCTGGACAGTGCACTGCTTGGGCTACCAGAGGTACGCCCCTGTACTGTGCTGAGCAGATTGGCTGTAGCCAGCCTATGGCTATTTTGGTCGAAGGCGGAACAGGTAAAACTAACTCTCTAGTTTCTCCACTGCTTTGGCTTTCATGGTGATACGCCACTGTACTGGAGGAGGTAGACTATTCTGGACAGTGCACTGCTTGGGCTACCAGAGGTACGCCCCTGTACTGTGCTGAGCAGATTGGCTATAGCCAGCCCATGCCATATTGTTTTATTTTAATTTAAGTGCCCTGAGAGGTTTTGAGAGTAAATAATCAGTTGAGCATTTTTGTAAGCTTAGGCTGGATATTTATTGTATGACTTTCTTCAGATTTGATAGTTTCAGAAAATGTTTGCTACTTTGAATTTAATAGTTTGAAAGTTTCCGATACTAAATGCTCAATTGGGCATTTTTCTCAGCATAGGCTAGGTTTCTGCCACATTTACAGAAATGCCTCTGAGTATAGAAATGTGTTCATTGGATACTGTGCTATCATGTCAAAGTTTCTAAGGGTAAGTACTCAGCGGGACTTTGTTACATCTATAAGCTTAGACTAGGTTGGCTCTTAATATTATTGAATATTGTTGTGTTAGTTTAGGATTTAGCAGTCTAAGAAAGGCCTTCTGAAGCAAAGGTCTCAACTAAGTTATTTTGAATTTAGAACTTTCAAAAATGTTTCTAAGATTGAATACAGAGTTGCAATTAAATGTTTTTCCTAGCTGAGGCTGGGAGGCTCTGAAATATGGGAAAGTTGAATAGCTTATGAGTTTGATATGATTAGTCATTGAGGAATTGGATTAAAACAGGAAAAGTGTATAATAATGAATCAGAGCATTGTGTGATAATACATAAAATCTTTTGTCAGCAGGATAACGCCATTGAAGCTGAAGTCACTTTTCTGGAAAGTGCTTTGCTTGGGCTACCAGAGGTACCCTCCTGTACTGTGCTGAGCAGATGGACTGTAGCCACTCATGGCTATTTTGGTTGAAGGCAGAACAGGTAAAACTATCTCTCTAGTTTCTCCACTGCTTTGGCTTTCATGGTGATACGCCACTGTACTGGAGGAGGTAGACTATTCTGGACAGTGCACTGCTTGGGCTACCAGAGGTACGCCCCTGTACTGTGCTGAGCAGATTGGCTGTAGCCAGCCTATGGCTATTTTGGTCGAAGGCAGAACAGGTAAAACTAACTCTCTAGTTTCTCCACTGCTTTGGCTTTCATGGTGATACGCCACTGTACTGGAGGAGGTAGACTATTCTGGACAGTGCACTGCTTGGGCTACCAGAGGTACGCCCCTGTACTGTGCTGAGCAGATTGGCTGTAGCCAGCCCATGGCTATTTTGGTCGAAGGCGGAACAGGTAAAACTAACTCTCTAGTTTCTCCACTGCTTTGGCTTTCATGGTGATACGCCACTGTACTGGAGGAGGTAGACTATTCTGGACAGTGCACTGCTTGGGCTACCAGAGGTACGCCCCTGTACTGTGCTGAGCAGATTGGCTGTAGCCAGCCTATGGCTATTTTGGTCGAAGGCTGAACAAGTAAAACTAACTCTCTAGTTTCTCCACTGCTTTGGCTTTCATGGTGATACGCCACTGTACTGGAGGAGGTAGACTATTCTGGACAGTGCACTGCTTGGGCTACCAGAGGTACGCCCCTGTACTGTGCTGAGCAGATTGGCTGTAGCCAGCCTATGGCTATTTTGGTCGAAGGCGGAACAAGTAAAACTAACTCTCTAGTTTCTCCACTGCTTTGGCTTTCATGGTGATACGCCACTGTACTGGAGGAGGTAAGACTATTCTGGACAGTGCACTGCTTGGGCTACCAGAGGTACGCCCCTGTACTGTGCTGAGCAGATTGGCTGTAGCCAGCCTATGGCTATTTTGGTCGAAGGCGGAACAAGTAAAACTAACTCTCTAGTTTCTCCACTGCTTTGGCTTTCATGGTGATACGCCACTGTACTGGAGGAGGTAGACTATTCTGGACAGTGCACTGCTTGGGCTACCAGAGGTACGCCCCTGTACTGTGCTGAGCAGATTGGCTGTAGCCAGCCTATGGCTATTTTTGGTTGAAGGCAGAACAGGTAAAACTCTCGTTTATCCTTTGCTTTGGCTTTAAATTTACACGTCTGAGAGTTTCTTAGTTATTCTGAATTAAGCTATTTTCTCAAGCTGAGGCTAGGGATGGTTTGTATGGAATTAAATTTTGCTGTGTTAGTTTTAATTCAGCAGTTTCAGAAAAGAATTTTCATGCGTTCATTGAAGTTTCTATACTTTTAAAATTGATTTGTCCTAGCTTCAGAAAGATTTCTGCACACCGAATTTTGACAGCCAATCACAGCCCTTGAAGGTAACTGGGTTCGATTCCTAGCATAACCAACACAAAACATAATGCTGGTGCAAAGGGACAGATTGGTTATGGTCCCACCTGCAATTGCTGTGATGAGCTATCAGTTTCCCCCTGACTTTAGAGAGGTTTTCATAACATATTGCATTATTTTGAATTTACTAGTCTGAGAGTAAATTCTCAGTTGGACATTTCTGTCAGCTTAGGCTAGGTATTTATTGCTTGAGTTTCTTTGACATCAATGGTCTCAGAAAACTTTTCTCTCACCTTTGTAAAAAAAGGGTCTGCCTGCAGAAACATTTTCATTGGATATTGTGTTATTTTGGATTTAATAGTGAGAGTCTCTAAGAACTAATACTCATTCAGACTTTAATATTTATATCAGTTTAGGCTAGGTAGGCTTTCATAGCATCTTGCCAGTTTTATTTACTAGTTTGAGAGTTTCTAAAAGTAAATACTCAGTCAAACATTTTTATTAACTTAGGATAGGTATTTATTGTTTAAGTTTCTTAAGCTTTATTGGTCTCAATAAACATTTCTCCCACCTTTGTAGAAAAGGCTCTGCCTATGGAAACATTTTTATTGGATATTGCGTTATTTTGGATTTAATAGTGTGATAGTCTCTAAGGGTAAGTACTCAGTCAGATTTTGATATTTATATCAGTTTAGGCTAGGTAGGCTTTCAATATCACTGAAAATTGTTGTGTCAGTTGGGATTTAGTGGTCTTAGAATAGCTTTCTTATAATTTTATGTAAGTTTCAATTGTCTAAAGTTTTCTGTTAGCTTTAGAAACTTGACTGTGACCTCTACTGAGTTATTCTGAATTTAGAACTCTCAGAAATGTTTTTGAGATTAAACACAAAGTTGGATTTAGAAGGGACTAATATTTAAGTTGTCCTGATATTACATATGTGTCAGTTGTGGTTTGTCTACAAAATAATTACAACAAAGGGACTAATATCAAATTATTTTGATTGTTTGGTTTGTCAACAGAAATAATCACAACAAGGGACTCATATATCTAAGATGTCCTAATGTTGCATTTGTGTTGGTTGTGATTTGTTGACGAAAATAATCGCAACAAGGGATCCATAACAAAAATAATCGCACAAGGGATCCATATCTAAGTTGTGGTTTGTTGACATAATAATCACAATAAAAGATCAATTTTTAAGATGTCCTAAGGTTTGGGTTGTTGACAAAAAACAACCACAAAGGACAAAGATATTGTCCGAATATTACATTTTGCTCTATTTACGAGTTAAGAGAGGATAACCTGAGTTTGTGAAAGTAAATTATTTGAATTTTAGATAAAAGATTTGGAAAAAAATGATCATAAAAATTAATTATGAACTATTAAAAACTAGAATTTCTTATTTCGAAGGTAGAATACATTTCAAAGACAACGAAAAGGATATAATAGATGTCAGTTTTCCTTCCCAGCCTTATATGTTAGTCAAGGAAGCTGAACAAATTATTTCGGCTTTGTCTTATTTTGATTCTTTGCCACGGTTAAAAAAAATCAAAGTAGAGGCGCTTGTATATTTCGCTGATTATTTCCTGTCTTTTTATTTGCAGGATGAAATAGGCAATTTAGTTTTATCAAATATTATGCTTTTACCGCGAGTCCTTAAAATGTGTTGCATATTAATGCCTTATCAACATTTTTATTTTACTATGATGGATTTTGCTTGTGACTTACTCGAAATCCCATATATTTATCATGTAGAAACATTAATGAAACCTAAAAAAAGAAAACATGATGACACTTTAGATCCTAGTGAATATGTTTTATCAGAAATAACAAAAGAATTGAGAAATAAAACAAGACAAAGATTGCATAAAATGTCACTAGAATACATGCTTTGTAAATTATGCAACACTGAAATGATTATTTCTACAAAAACTAGAAACATTGCTTATATGATTTGTTGCAATAAGCCAGTACATCAAAAATGTTTTGATGATTTTATTCAAAAATCAAATTTGTATCATAGGACTGAAACAATAAAATGTCCTTACTGTTCCATTGAATGGGTACATGAAAAACCACGGGTTGGTCATGAATGTTTGTTATGGTTAATGAGAAAATCATCTGACACTTCCTTGTTAAATCAAAAAAAACAACCAAAAGTTTGTTTATTTGATAAGAAATAAAAAGTTTGAAACAAATATTTTTGTCTTATGTTACATTTTAAAAATGAAATATTTTATAACATATACAGCAGTAGCTTACAAAAAGTCTCTGAGAATAAAGAAACAAAACTACAATAACTTAAGGTAATACAGTATAACGAATAAGGCAACGAAGTTAACCAATAAGGCAGCAAAGTTATATGACAACGAATAAGGTAACAAAGTAAATGAAGGAGGCAGCGAAATCAGATGAACTTTTCTGACGCAGACTACAGGGAATTCTTTGCAGGAAAAGCATTGCGATTAATGCTTTAAAGGTAAAGCTAAAGATTTGCTTTTGTGAGTTCATTAAAAATTGCTGTTGAGTCAACTGTTCACTGAGAGCTAAAAATTAAATTTGTTTCATTTTCACATAATTAATTCCTGTTACATACATACAATTTGTGGTAAAATTAATTGTAACAATGCTTGTATGGGAACGATTCGCAACAAACTCACAAAAGTAGCTTTTCGCTAATCTAGTAAAGAAATATTAGTCATAGCCTCTAGAGGTCTTCAGTGTGCTAAGTATCGTATAGTTTAAGATAGTTTTAGAAATGCTCACTAGAGGTCTTCAGTAAGCAGAAAATGCCTTGTTTATATTAGTCACCAGAGGTCTTCAGTGTAAAACCATGCACATAGTTTTAGTGACTCACACTAGAGGTCTCCGCTGATTTAGTAAAGTAATGTCAGTCCTAGCCTCTAGAGGTCTATAGAGTGCTAAATATGGTATAGGTCTCAGAGAAGGAATTGGTTCCGCACTATAATTTAATGTAGCGCGAAATGCGATAGTACCCATTGGAACATGTTCATTTTCTAAAAATCACCCCAGAATTAATAGATACATCCTTCCTTCATAATATAGGCTGACTTAAAATATGAATTGACCACGAAAATTTTGAGCACTGGACTATAGCGTAAAAACACCCTGATTCTGCCTAAATCTGCACTGAATAAAATGTAGATTCACTTTTTCCAATTTAACCTTTGAAAAAATAGGTAAGCACTTTGAGAAATGCCCTCCTGGTATTTTATTCAAAGCAGCAAATGTTCAACAACATGTGTAGTGGTTTTATATTTATTGGCATTATTTTCAACATGGTTATTGACCATTCAGTGTGCCTGCAGTATTCACTTCTGACCACAATCGTATATGACTTCCGGTTTTCTGCGGGATTTCCTTCACTGAGACCTATAGTTTAAGATAGTTTTAGGAATGCTCACTAGAGGTCTTCAGTAAGCAGAAAATGCCTTCTATAAGCCACCAGAGGTCTTCAGTGTAAAACCATGCACATAATTTATATCAGCCACCAGAGGTCTTCAGTGTAAAACCATGCACATAGTTTTAGTGACTCACACTAGAGGTCTCCGCTGATCTAGTAAAGTAATGTCAGTCCTAGCCTCTAGAGGTCTATAGAGTGCTAAATATGGTATAGTTTAAGATAGTTTTAGGAATGCTCACTAGAGATCTTCAGTAAGTAGAAAATGCCTTCTATAAGCCACCAGAGGTCTTCAGTGTAAAACCATGCACATAATTTATATCAGCCACCAGAGGTCTTCAGTGTAAAACCATGCACATAATTTATATCAGCCACCAGAAGTCTTCAGTGTAAAACCATGCACATAGTTTTAGTGACTCTCACTAGAGGTCTTCGCTGATCTAGTAAAGTAATGTCAGTCCTAGCCTCTACAGGTCTATAGAGTGCTAAATATGGTATAGTTTAAGATAATTTTAGGAATGCTCACTAGAGGTCTTCAGTTAACAGAAAATATCCTGTTCATATGAGCCACCAGTGGTTTTTTTTCCCTGAGATAAGAAATACTTTCAAAGTTATCAAAAAAAGATTTTATTGTTTAAAAATAAGATATATTTTTAAAATGAATGTTTCTTCTCCTTTTTACATTAATTTACCTTCTAATACTATTCATCCCTCTCGAGAAAACAAAACAAGCAAATTTTGGGTTAAATTACCTTCTATTTTAATTTTACAAGGAGAATGGGAAGTGGGATTAGTAGAAGTAAACATACCAGTTTCCTGGTATAATTTCCCAGAATTTCCAGAAAAAAATAGGACTTTGGTAGTAGAAAGAAAAGATTTCAGGTTGAAGCAAGACGTGAATAAAATAACTTCATTAGATGAAATAGAAATAAAAAAAAGATATGTCGTGCAAAAAATTCCATATGGAAATTATACTTCTTTAGATAGTTTAATAAAAAGCATAAATGCAGCCTTGAAAAAAATAGACGCATACCCTGACGATGAATTTTTTCGAAAAAGTAGAGAACCATATGTGAAAACTGAGCTGCAAAATTTAAAACCCATTTTAAAGGTAGGGAGAGGAGACAAAGTTGTTATGTCTAAATATTTAAGTAATGTACTGAGATTGGATATATCTGAAGAAATAGACAACGAAGCTGAGATCGAAAACAGCGACGTTATAACTTTTTCAGGGCTTCCATTGAATAGTTTATTAGATTTTCAGATTTTAATGAGCACTACTTTAAGATACAAACATTATAAATATTTTCATGCGGGAGGTGTTCCTAATTTGCATCACGTTTCTTCTAATATTTATATTTATACTGATATAGTTGCAAATGAAATTGTAGGCGATCTTCAAATTCCTTTATTGAGAACTATTCGTTGCAGTGAAAAATTCGGAGACGATATAAAGGAAGTTTTTGTCTCTCCGTACTATAAAAAGGTGAAAAAAAGTGAAATACAAGAAATCGAAATAACTATATGTGACGATGTGGGAAAGTTGGTTCAATTTGAATATGGAACAGTTTTTTTAGTTCTTCATTTTAGACCTGTAAGAAATGAAAAAAAGTAAAGCTTTCAGAAATTTAATCGTAGAATATGATTTAACTCCTGCTCTTCACAAATATGATCCTGATTTATTTTTACTTAATCAGACCAAAAAAATTAAAAAATTAATTTTGAAGAAAAAAAAAAAAGAAGGGGGGGTTAAATTTCAATTATCGTTATGCACAGTGTTAGGAAAATATAATCTAGAAAACAATGAATATTTTGAAATTCAACCATGGTTCCAAAGTCCTGTTCAAGTAAACTTTGATTCTCATAACGTAGAGGAATTAATAAGAAATTCCTTTTCTGTGATATTAGGTTTTTTCGATGCTTTTTTGCACATGGGGTCAGGATGGTTTTTAAGAGAAATAAAAGTGTTACGCCTCTCTGTTTTTAAATATAATCCTTTTGGAGGTGAGAAAAAAGGGAAAGAAAGCATTATTCAAAGAAAAAAATCAGTTCTTAATATAAAAGGAAGCGGCAAAAAATGCTTCGTGTACTCTGTTTTAGCAGGATTACATAAAATTCCTCACAATGCAAACTTGGCTAAGTCGTACGATATTTTTTTAGAAAAATTAAACCTTTCTTTTCTTTCTTTTCCTGTGAAATTGAGTGAAATTCCAAAGTTCGAAAAGAAAAATAATCTTACTGTAAATGTCTTTGGCCTTTTAGTATCTGAAAAAAAAGAATTTCAGCCTTTCCCTATGTATATTTCAGTCCTTTCTTCTCCCCTTACTGAAGGAAGACATATTGATTTATTGTTATTTAATGATCACTATTATCTTATCAGAAATTTACATAAATTTATCAGACCATTCTTTTGGAAAAAAACTAGGTACTTTTGTTACAAATGTTTGATATCATTTTGCTCAAAAAAAAAAATGAAATGCACGTTAACAACAATTGCAAAACTAATGTATACAGTGGTCAGGGTTATTCTACTCCACCGAAAGGGACTTTCTTGAAATTCGTTGACCATAAATTTAAAGTTAAAAGTCCTTTTGTGATATATGCAGATTTTGAATGTTATAATCGCACTATAAGCAAAATATACAAAGGGAAATCGTGTTGCTCCAAAGAACACAAATTAAATGCCTTTGGAGCTATATTAATTTCTAAATATGAAAAATACAGTCAAGATCCTGTTATATACGTAGGAAAAAATGTTATAGAAAAATTTGTTTCTTACTTATATAAAAAAAGAGCTGAAATTTCGTATATTTTAGATCATAAGAGAAAACCTTTGTCTTTGTCTTCTGACGATATTTCACATATAGTGAAGCAAAAAAATTGTTACATATGCGGGATATCTTTCACCGAAAAAGGTATAAGAAAAGTTTTAGATCATGCTCACATAGGACAAGAAGGAAAAGGAAGAGATTTAAATTATGCTTGCAATAGATGTAATCTTACTTACACTAGTCTTAGGATGGACAATTTAAAGATACCAATTATTATTCACAACAGCATGAATTATGACACTCATTTTCTCATCCAAAAATTATATAAATATATAAACCAGAGCACCATATCTGTGATTGCTAAATCATCTGAAAAATTTCTTACTTTAAGTTTCGAAAATTTTAGAATTATAGATTCCTTCCAATTTTTACCTACGTCCCTTTCAAAATTAGCTGAACTTTTGCAAGAGAAAGGTTTAAAAGATTTCGTTCAAACAAAAAAACATACTTCAAACAAAAAAATGATTCCTTATATGATAAGAAAAGGTGTCATGTGCTATGATTACATTGATTCTTGGTCTGTTTTGAAAGAAAAAAAATTGCCGCCTATAGACAAATTTTATTCTACTTTAACCAAAAAAAATATAACTGAGGACGATTACTGTCATGCTATTCATATGTTTAAAGCATTAAAATGTAGAAACATAAAAGATTATTTGAAAGCCTACTTGAAAATAGACGTTTTGCTTTTATGTGACGTTTTTGAATCTTTCAGAGAAAAGGCCTTAAGTTATTACGGTTTAGACCCTGCTCATTTTCTAACGGCACCTAGTTTGAGTTATCAAGCTATGTTGAAACATACAGAAGTTGAACTAGAGTTGCTTTCTGACATCGAAATATATAATTTTATAGAAGGCGGTATAAGGGGTGGCATTACTAATGTTTCTCATAGGTATGCGAAAGCTAATTCTTCCGACGAAATCATCTTTTACATAGACTGCAATAACCTTTACGGCAAATGTTTAGCAGATTTTTTGCCTCACTCAAATTTCAAATGGCTAACCCAAAATCAAATTCAAAAACTAAACATAGAAAGCATTTCAGATCATAATGAAACAGGATACATACTGGAGGTAAGTTTAACTTACCCTGACTGTCTTCATGACATGCACAACGATTTTCCTCTAGCTCCACAAAAAATAGAAATAGAAGAACAAGAATTATCTCCGTATGCAAAAGAAATATTGAAAAAAACTGAAACGTCCTACAAAAAAGGAGGAAAAAAGCTTATATGCAATTTAAAAGACAAAAAAAATTATGTAGTGCATTATCGTAATTTAAAATTATACCTTGCATTAGGTTTAAAGATAAATAAAATTCATCGTGTTTTAAGCTTTCATCAGAAAGATTGGATGAAATCTTACATTTTGTTCAATAACAGAGAACGAACTTTGGCTACCTCTGCTTTCGAAAAAGAATTCTTTAAGTTATTAAATAATGCAGCATTTGGTAAAACAATGGAAAATGTCAAGAAAAGAACTAACATGAAATTAACTTCAGACCCTAAAGAAAGTGAAAATCTTATAAAAAAACCTACTTTTAAATCTCTTCATATATTTCAAAAGGACTTTGTAGGAATACAAAGCAGCAAAGAAAAACTTTTACTAGACAAACCGATCTACATTGGGTTTTCTGTTTTAGAGTTATCTAAACTATGGATGTTTAATTTCCATTATAATATCATGTTGCCTAAATTCAAAGACGTACATATTCAACTGTTATATACAGACACAGATTCTTTAGTGTATTACATAAAAGATACAAATTATCTTAAAAAAATAAAAGATCTAAATAATTTTTTTGATTTTTCTAATTTACCTAAAGATCATTTTTTGTATGATGAAACAAACAAAAAGGTCTTAGGTAAATTTAAAGATGAAGCAGGAGGGAAAAAAATAAAAGAATTTATAGCTCTCAGGCCAAAAATGTATTCAATTTTGTTTGAGAAGGGGGAAGAAGAGAAAAAAATAAAGGGAGTCAAAAAAAGTAGCATAGAAACTATAAGGCACAATGACTTTAAGCTTACTTTAGTCCAAAATAGAATAAAAGAAGCAGAATTCGATAACATAAGAAGCATAAAACACAAAGTGTACACTATGTCTCAAAGAAAGATATCTCTTTCTCCTTTTGAAGATAAAAGATATTTGAGAAGAGGAGGAATTAAATCTTACGCATATGGTCATTATAAGATTCCCCCTTTAAAAAGAAAAATGAAAGAAATTCCTTTTGAAGATATTCATTCAAAAAGAAGAAAAGTTTGTGAGATAAAGACAAAAATACAATAGCAAACTATCTGCAAACAAACAAAATGAGTAAATCATCTAAATATCCTACTTTAGCTTTTGGCAAAAGGAAAAGAATAGACATAAATAAATTCAAAGGAAAAATATACTTACATTTTCATGATATGGTAAAAGACAAAAGTATTTCTCTCCTTAAAGAAGAATATGATTTACTCTTTGAACTAAGGAATAAAATAGATAAAAAAATAGATAAAATTAAAAAAATGAGTGAAGAAGAAAAGCCTGGAAAGACTAAGAACACTAAGAAAAAGAAAGAAAAATCAAAGTCTCATAGCGACAGCAGCAGCGACGATAACATAGCCTCTAGTGACAGTGACAGCGATTGAAAACCTTAGTGAGATAAGAGCTACAGCAAAAAAGATTACAAGATATCTACGGTCAAAGTATCTTTGTTTTGAATTAGATAAAAATATACATAAAATGCCTGTTAAGTGTGAATATTGTGGAAGAAAAGGGAGAATAGTTCAAGATAAAAAATATTGTGAAAAATGTCAAAAAAGCATGGTTCAAGAATGCATAAGGTGTCATAAACCTTTTCATTCTCTCCTTTATTTTTCTGCTGACGAAAATCATTTGAGATGTAATTCATGCCATACACAATATCTCAAAGAAAAAATGAGGAACAAAGCTAAGTCTGCTCAAAATAAATTGAAGCTAATTATCGACGAAAAAATCAGCGACACAGAAAACTCTAGCTCCGAAGAATCAGAAGGAAAAGACAACCTGACAGCCTCTCCTTTGCCTGAAGACGAAAATGAAAATCGAAGCAAAAAAAGAAATAAAAGAAAAGCAGGGACTAGCATGACAGAAGATGAAGAAAGTGAGAAAGAAGAAAAAGAAGTCAAGAAAGGAAAAAAACAGAAAACTATTTGTTCCACTAAAGGTAAAACTGTGTTGAAGAAAACCGGAAACGTAAGAAAACATGCACAAAAAACTATAGGAACTAACACAAACCAAACTAGAATACCTGATGGGTTTATTCCTATATACACTAATATCTATGCTATAGAATAATATTTCTTTTATAAGGCAAAAAGATTTTTTTGTTTCATTTTTTCACGGAAATCCGGAAACTTGCATTGCATTTAATGACTTTTTTCACGCGTAAAAATGGGTTAAAATCTGTGCTAATATGCCCCATTCTGTGAATTTATGCATTGGCAGAAAGTACACCTCAATGGAGGAACTTGCGCTAATGCCAAGTTTTTTATGGTACATATATTTTAAAACCTATGTGTCAGCAAAAAGTACATCTCGAAAGAGAAATTTGTGCTCTTGCTCAACTCATAAGGGGATAAAATATGTCTCTACCTTTTTTTTCTTGGAATGGACGCGTATCGGATTTCCATTTTGTTTCGCGTGCACGAAAAAAGTTGTGTCATTCATTTATTTTAAAATGTTGTGAAAAATGTTTTGTCTGAATGCTGTTGCAAAAGATGTCGTTCATTCATCAAAAATTATATCACCTACTACTCTGAGATGGTTCTATTTTCATGTTCATAAGCAAATATTTTTCAAACATGGACAAAGAAAATATTTTGAAAAAAATTTATTTCACTCCTTCTCATCCTTCATCTTTTTCTTCTGTGAAAAAATTATATGAAGCAGCTAAAAAAATAGATGAAAATATAACGAGAAAGGACGTGCTAAATTTTCTCCGTAACACTAGAACTTATACTTCACATAAGAAAATAATATATAAATTTCTTCGAAGAAAAACAATAGTGAAAGGCATAAACGATCAATGGCAAATTGATTTAATAAGTATTTTAACCTTAAAGATCAAAACAATGGAATAAAATATTTATTAGCCTGTATAGATTGTTTTTCACGTTATGCTTATGTTGAACCTTTAGTGAACAAAACTGCATATGTCACTCTAGACGGCTTCAAAAAAATTTTGTTAAAAAGCAATGTTAAGCCCAACTTAATACAATTAGATGAAGGAAGCGAATTTAAAGGTGTTTTTCAAAATTTTTTAAAAGAAAATGAAATAAAATTTTTCAGTACTTCTCAAGACACTAAATGTGCTATAGTAGAAAGATTCAATCGTACCATACAAGACAAAATATATAAATATCTTTCTTTCAAAAAGAGTCTGAGATATATAGACGTTCTACAGGATTTAGTTAAAAGTTATAATCATAGTAAACATAGAACATTAGGAATAAGTCCTTCTGAAGTAACCAAATCAAACGAAAAAAAAATATGGTTAAAGCAATACGGAAAATATTTGTACAGCAAAAGAATTAAACTGCCTTTTAAAGTAGGAGATAAAGTACGAATAAGTAAATATAAGACTGCTTTCAGAAGAGGGTATTCTTCTCATTGGAAAGAAGAAATTTTTCAAATAGCATATGTTCTTAGAACATAGCCTGCTACTTATGTGTTAACAGACAAAAATAATGAAATATTGAGTGGTAGTTTTTATAAAGAAGAATTAAACAAAATAAAAGGAAAATAAAAAATGGAAGACATAGAATTCCCTGTTTTCAATGCATGTATTAGAATTCCATTTTCTATGATCATAGCAGGACCAAGCAACAGTGGAAAAACTACTTTTGTGTATGATCTTTTAAAAAATAATGAGCGAATAATAGAAAAAAAAATAGACTATGTCATATGGTGTTATGGTCAAACCCCTCCTGCTAAAAAAGACTTTATGGAGGGGAAAAGCATAACATTTTTGAACGGTATTCCTTCTTCTTTTGATAAATATATAAAACCTGACCTTAATGGACTTGTTATTTTAGATGATTTAATGAAAGAATGTGGAAATAATCCTGAAATAGGAAAACTTTTCACTCAAACATGTCATCATGAATCGATAAATGTTATATATATTTCACAAAATTATTATTCTGAAGGAAAAGAAAGGCAAACTGTTAATAGAAATGCGACGTATTTAGTTATTTTTAATTCACCTTTAGATCAAACTGTCCCTCTAACATTAGGGAGAAAACTGTTGCCTAAAAATTATAAAACTTTCGTTAATATTTTTAATGAAGCAACTAGGAAACCACATTCCTATCTTTTAATAGATGGTCATCAAAAAACTCCTCAAGAATACAGATTTAGGAGCAACATATTTGACATAGGACAAGAGGTGTATATACCTAACAAAACAGAAAACAGAAAACAACTATACATGTATGAACCAACATAAAGTTCGTGAGATTGAATAAAATATATGAAAAAAATAAAAGTTTTTGTGTGATAGTTGATTTATAAGAATGCCACCGTTAAAGAAAAAAATGCCTGTTTCTAAAAGAAAAGGAAAAAAAACAATAAAAAAGAAATCAGTTGTAGCAAAAAGAAAAAAAAGAACTAGCTGCAAACGACCAAAAAGAAAAATCAAGAAGAAAGCAGCAAACATCAGATCAGTCAAAAGATTAGCTTTTTTGACAATGTTAGGAAACACAAAAAACAAAAGAAAAAGAGATTTGTTAATAGAATATGCAGATAAAGAAGATTTAGATTCTATATGTCAGTGCATTTTTAATGTTCTTACAGGAAACATTAAATTAAATTCAGTGTCTTATTCAAAGTTAAAAAAATACAAGAACACTTTAAGATATCTTATTAATAGACGTGTGAATAACAAAAAAAGGAAAGCAGTTTTAAAACAAAAAGGTGGATTTCTCTCTCTTCTCCTCCCTTTAGCAGTGTCCTTAATAGGAGGATTGGCAGGTGCAAAAAATTAATATTATGGCTAGCTTCAAAAAAAGTATAGTTATACCTTTAGCAACTTACAAAAAATTATCTTCAGCAAAAAATCATGCTAATGAAAAAAACACTGACCAAGAAAAAAATCCTGCTCTCGAAAGGCAACAAGAATTATTAGCGCAAAGAATGTATAACGTGAAACCGTATAAGATATTAAGCACAAATCAAAATATAGCTAAAGACTCAGCTTTCATGTATTCTGCTCCTACAGAAAAAAAACAAGAAATAATACCAGGTATATCAATACTTGAGATCTTATCCAACATAAGACAAGCACAAATTCCTTACATAAAAGAAATTCTCAAAAAAATGATAGAACTGAACTATCTATGGAATGAACATGGTGAAATTATCATCAGAGGTAAACTAATCAGAAATTCTAATGTGATAAGCATCATGAAATTCTTTTCAAATGCAAGCATAAAAACAGAACCTATAGGAACAGAAGAACTTTGGGTTAATATATCTAATCATATTCCTAAATCGTGGTTTTTAAATAAGCCAAAAATAACTAAAAAAAACAATCGTCCTTATATCATAAAAAAATATCCTTTAGAAGATCAAAACATGGAAGACAAACAAAGAAATGAAAGCAATTATTCTACAGATGCTACAGACGATGAATTTTCTGAAGACGGCAATTTGGATGAAACTCTTCTTCAAGAAAAAGAAAAGCCCCTTCTGAAAAAAACAACTACAGAAGATACTGAAGATAAAAATAACGACACCGACTATCTTTCTGCAAATGAAGAAGACAAAATAGGAGAAGCCAGCGGAGGCATAGTGAAAACTCCAATAAAAAATATCCCTCCTCTCCCTTTCGAAGAAAAGCAACCCAGCAAAGAAAGAGACGTAAAAATATCTTACCCAAGCCCACAAGAAGACGTCTTCGGGAAAATTAAAACAAACAAAAATTTGTCAGGAAAGCCGTCACCTTATTCTACTCGATCTGGAAGAAGAACCAAAAAAAACCCAAGATATTCTTCTAAGGAATGGGCATCTGACTGGTAGAGATAAATTGTTTTGAGATAAATAAAAAAAAATAAATAAAAATACATCAAAATGTATTCTAACGATTCACCTGAAGATATATATTATAAACATTTTTTAACTAAGCGATCTTATCCTTATGATGTACAGTATGGAAAAGGATACTATTCTTTAACCCCCTTCGTAGGAAGCAGAAATCAAAAAGGTTATGGGCTAGGTGGTATTTTAAAAGGATTGTTTAAGACAGTTATTCCTTTGGTGAAACCTGTTGTGGCATCAGCCGCAAAAGGAATAGGAAAAAGAGCCTTAACAGGAGGAATTAAAGTAGCAAAAAATGTCATGAAAGGTGAAAACTTTAAACGAGCTTTAAAAAGAGAAGCTCAAGAAACTTTGTCTGATTTAGGCAAAGAAGTTATTTCACATGTAACCAAGAAAAGAAAAGTTAATAAAACGATCACAAATAAAAAAAGAAATAGATTTAGAAGAAATTTCAAAAAAGATATCTTTGGTTAACATAAAATAACCTGAGATTACTGAAAAGAAGAGAAAAACAAACAAATATTTGTGAAGTTTGTTCATCACCTTAAAAAAATGTCATTGTTAGACGAAGATCCTTGTTTTTGTGTAGCCTCGGAATTTGATTTTACTCATGTTCCTCCAACAGATATAAGTAGAGTTAAAACTTATTATGAAAAAGTTGAGCCCACTGCTTCTCCTAACAGCACTACAGTTCAATTCACTTTAAAATCTAAACATACAGATTTCATTTCTTTGCACGACAGTTTTATTCGAGTGTCTGGCAAAATATTAAAAGCTGACAAACAAAATCCAGATGCTCCAGCTAACGATGGGACAATAAACGATAAAGCTAAAGTTTTTCCAGTGAATTATTTTGCTTCTACTATGTTTAAAAATGTGAAACTTTCTATAGCAGGAATACGAATATCAGACAGCAATGATTTGCACGGATATAGATCTATTCTGGAATATATTTTAAGTTATGATCCAACCACTGCTAAACACTTGGGAGCTTTGGCTATGTATTACAAAGACGATAAAGATTTCAACGAAGTAACAAATGTTAACAGCGACGATCATAATTCTGGAGTGAAAGCACGTTATAACAAAACTAAAAACGGGAAATTATTTGAAGTCATAGGACGAATTCATAATGACCTTTTTGCTCAGGTCAAAGTGTTACCTGGAGATCTGCCTCTTACTATAGAATTTGATAGAGCAGACGAAGACTTTTGTTTGATGTCTAAATTAGGAACACAAAAATACATAATAGACATACAGGGCATACATTTATTCATAAAAAGAATAAGAGTGTCTGAAAAATTCCATAAAAAAATAATGGATGCTAGAATGGTTACTCCGTATTGGGATTATCCTGTGAACAAAATAGACATGAAATACGTCACTTTTGGTCCTCAGAAATCTATTTTGCAAGCCTCTCATATAGTGAACAACACTCCTCTTCCAAAAAGAGTCATCATAGGGTTAGTTCATTTAGATGCCTTTACAGGAAGTCATAATCGTAATCCGTTTCAATTTGAGCACTTCAAAGCTAAGGAAATAGAACTGAAAGTGAACGACGGTGGAACTCCTTTTTATCACTATGAATTAGATTACCCTAATGATTTATACAATATGGCCTACCTAGCTCTTATACGGTCTACAGGTTCAATTTTCAGAGACGATACGATAGATATTTCTTTCGACGAATTCAAAAAAGGACATTGTCTTTACTGTTTTGACATATCTAAAAACGGAATAACGTCAGGCACATTCGAATATTCAGAAAATGGTTCTTTAGGATTTGTCATAAAACTAGAAGAAGAATTAACCCATGGAGTAGCAGCTATCGTATATTTAGAACATCATGAACTCCTGAGATTAGATTCTAGCAATATATTAAGAGCAAAATCTGAAACAGCATAATTCCTAAAAATGAATGGAGCGGAAATAAATTTTTTCTTGCAGAAAATTAAAAGAAAAAAAGAAGGAAATTATGGTGTTTATTCAGCTGACACTATACCTGCAGTGAAATCATTTCCTACAGGTTATGTAGTCAACACCGACAACAGTAACTTACCCGGAGAACATTGGGTAGCTTTTTATTATGAAAAACCACGTAAACTAGCTGAATATTTCCATTCATATGGCTTCAGTCCTATGCGAAAAAGTTTTCTGAAAGCTTTGCCAAAAAAATATAAATATTCCTCTCATTCTATTCAAGGACTTTTTTCTATGACTTGTGGTTTATATTGCTTGTTCTTTTTAGAAAAACGAGCTGAGAATAAGACAATGCAACAAGTTATATCTAGCTTCACTTCAGATCCTGATTGGAATGACAGTAAAGTAAAACAATACTTTTTAAAGAAAAAACAAAATAATCGAAGCAAAAAGAAATCCTTGTTTTGTAACAAACAAATTTGTTCTACAAAAAATAAATTTTGTAAGAACAACACAAAAAAGAAAAAAAGATTAATGTATTATTTCTTTTTCATCTTGTCTTGGAAATTATTTGCCGATTTGTTGGAACTGATCATCATAAAAAGATATTTTTTTTTTAAAAAATGAGCGAACATGAAACAAAAGAACGAAGCATGAAAAGTTTAACCAAAATAAATAATTTGATTTCAAACGGGAAAGTAGGAGCAGGAGGAATAGTTTTTACTCTTATTTTAAGCATCGTAGTCATTATCTTAGAAACGCGTAAACAATCTATCTCCCCTTCTTTACAGAAAGGAGATGAAATATTTTTGTCTTGTACAGAAAGCGGAAATATTTATCATAACAATGAAAAAACTCAAACTTTCCTGTCTTGTTTTGTAACTAATGTAAATCACAGAAAAAAATGGACATATCCTGTCATAGGATCTTCTGTTTCTAACCATGACTTAAAATCTACTCAAATAAATGAAAACCGAGATATTAATAACATAATGTATGAAAAAAATAATCAATTACTAACTACCATTGCAAATCAAGAACATTTGCCCGACTCAAATGTATTCACTGAAGAAACAAAAGATCCTGAGATACTCAAATAATTATAAGAATGAACATCTTTCTCGTGTGAGACCTAAAAAAAATATATAAATTAAGATTATTTCTCAAGTCTTAATCATGGATACAAAAGGGAACAATATGATTTTTGAAGTAAAGCGCAATGAAATACTTGAAAAAATATGCTTACATCAAGGCACTTATATATCTCTGTTAGAAGAAGAAAGACGTGAACACATTAATATCATAAAAGAGGAAGAAAAAAATAATCTCCATCTTACTTTACAATTAAGAGAAGCACGAAATGAAAATATGAATTTAATGGCTCACAGGAAGGCATACAACTTAGCTAAAGCAGAGAGAATATATAACATCAGGAGAGGTTCTTATCCGTATGGTCGTACAGTAGCCGACGGTGATGACTCAGAAGAAGGCAGTAAAATTGTAGCAGACGGCGAAACTTGTGATGTGCCAGATTCTATGCCTTCTGATGTTTTAATGGAGACTTATAGGAATAAGCCAAACGAAGCTTTTCATTTAAATTCAGAAAAAAAACATGAAAGTGATTAAGAAATAAAAACATAGATGAGATAAGTGAACAAACATACTTTATGTGAACATTGATCTGCGTCAAAGTAACATGAACAGTTATTCTGATTGGAAGCCTTCGCTAGAAGACGGGGTGTGTCCTGATTGCATACATAAGATAGAAACCCTTGAAGAAACAAGAAAAAGGCAACAAAACCAATTTCGCATTCTTAGAGCAGAGAGAAAAAAGAATCAAGAAATAATAAAATCTTTAGGAAAGAAAAATAATATTCTTGTGCAACGAATCACAGAAAAACAAGAGAAACTTTTGTCTGGCTTCATGAGCAGAACACTACGCTGATATGGGAAAGTACACTTTTAAAATAAAAAAACTGTTGAAACATACAAACTGGGAAGACGATATAGCCATTAAATACATAAAATCTAAAAAAGAAAAAATAACTTGCAACAATTCTTTCTTGAAACTTCTCTTGCAACATTTCGAACAGGTTTTAAGGCATAGACAAATGATATGTTTCACTTTTTACCTTTTAGAAAACGTATTTGACAAAAAAGATAAAATGTGTTTAACAGAACGAATAATGGTGCATGACTTATCTAAGTTTTCAATGAGAGAAGCCATAGGTTACACCTTTAAGTTCCATACTAAAAATGGACCAAAAAATTCTCAAGAAAAAACAACTTGGGAAAATGCTTTATTTCATCACTATGAAAACAATGATCATCATCCTGAATATTACAGAGAAGGAAATATGAGAAAATATGCTTTAATTGAAAGTGTGATAGACATGTTAGCTTGTCATGCAGAACGAGATCTGAAGCCAGAAGAAATAAATGTTCATGGTATTTTAGACGGAGATCTTTCTATCACCAATTTTTTGGACATAAATCCAATATACTTAGAAAGATATACTGAAGAAGATAAAGAAAAAGTGAAAGAATATCTGTCTTCGTGGAAAGATATTTTGTCTTGCAACTTATCTAAATAAAAAAAAAATGATTAAAAAGAAAAATATTGATAGTCTTAAAATATATAAATTTTTTTTGTTTTTGTTTCTTTTGTTTTGTACTACATATGGATTCATGAGCGTTATATACTATTTCATATATGGATTAATAACTACTATAATCTTTTATCCTGTTTTCTTTTCTTCTATGTCATTATGTCTATTTATGCTTAGTATACATTTACCCGATATACCTTTTTTGTAACAGTCTGGAACTTAATTTTACTTCCTTGAGATAAAATATAAGCCTCATGTTAAGAGCATCTAAAGTTCTTCATAAGTACATATTGTTGAGGAAGTACATGTGTTATTTAAATCATTGGTCTATGTATTTTTGATTTAATTATTTTCCTACTTTTGATTGTCACTCTAATCCTTTGAAGGTAAAAAATGCCTTTACCTACTTATTACTTTCAAGATGATTTAGGATATTCAGATATCTTTCTTCAAAAAATCTCTGTATCGTTAGCACGTCAATGGATGACCTTAGGAGTATATCTTGGCATCCCTCATGCTAAACTTGAAAGCATGAACAAGACGAAAACTCCAACTGCTATGGGCATAGAGATGCTGAATAAATGGTGGAGAGAAGTTCCTTACTACTTACGAACAGAAGAACTGATGAAAAGTTTAAAGGAAAACCACAGAATAGACTTGGTGGAATTAACTGAAAATTTCTTCAAAGAAAAAAAACTAGAAGAGTATGACGTGGAATCGACCTCCGTGCAAATGTATTTCAGCTTATTGAGTGAAAAAATGTCAAGAGACTGGAAGGACATAGCTACATATCTACATATCACGTCTGACGAAAGAAGAACAATATCGTCCCAGCCCGAACAAGACATAGCTCAATTAACCTTCAATGTCTTAAAAATGTGGCAAAGATCTAAGTACAGTGCTACTCATCAACTGATGAAAGCAGTATACGACATGAAAAGAAATGATGTGCTAAACATGATATTCCTTGAATTCGATAAAAGAACAGGAACAAACTGAAAATGAAAAACTGTCTTTACACATGTGACAATCAAAATAAAATCATATAAAAAATTATTTCATTTTGTTTGTTTGGTTATTTACTTACTTGAGAATCATAATAATAGGCATCACATCATGTCATATAAAACTGAACGAAAATGTCTGTTCTAAAATACAGTAAAATAGCAGGTTCCTTCTCTCCTACTGAAGAGGAAAATAACATAGGGATTCAAATGTACAGTTCATATGACCATACTGTTCCTAATAATACAGCATGTACAATTACAACAGAAGTTAAACTTGCTATCCCTAAAGGTTATTATGGTATAATTTTACCTCTATGCAAATCAAGAAAACATAACTTTGTGTTAATCAACCAAAAAATAATAGACGAAGATTACAGAGGGTATATTACCATTGTTTTATTTAACTTCGGAGAAGAAGACCTAAAAATAAAAAGTGGTGATGCTGTTGCACGACTTGTTTTACAAAAAATTTATCCTATAAAATTAGAAGAACGTTCTAAGCTTGAAAACACTGAAAAAGGTGAAAAAATCTCTCAATTAGCTTACAGCAAAATATATGAAGAAATTTACAATGAAAATCTTAAATATTACAGCAAAGATCGTCTTAAATGAACTAAAACAAAGAAAACATCTCTGTGAATAGCGTTATATTAAACAACAAAACAACTGAAATAACGTTCAGCAAAATGGCGCGTTGTCAAGATTCTTTCTATATTACTCTTGTAAAAGACAAACCAAATACACTGTTAGTAACAACATGTAAAAAATCTGCTTTACTGCCTGCCTCACCTATTCTCCAACCTATTATGCATTATGTTAAAGCATCAACAAAAGCATTGAAGCCAACCAGATCCACAAAAAAATCTGCAGGGTTTGATTTATATAGTGCTTATGATTATATTATTCCTGCTAAAGAAAAAAAATTGGTACAAACTGATATAATACTTTGCATACCTGCAGGATGCTATGGTCGCATAGCACCAAAATCAGGACTTGCTCTTAATCATTTCATCGATGTAGGAGCAGGGGTAATAGATGAAGACTACAGGGGAAAAATTGGTGTTTTGCTGTTTAATTTTGGAAATGAGGTCTTCGAAATAAAACATGGAGATCAAATAGCTCAAGTAATATTAGAAAAAATTCTCATCCCTGAGCTAGAAGAAGTATATACACCTGATAAAACCGAAAGAAATGATCAAGGTTTTGGATCAGGCAAAAAGATATCTGCTTCATTGAAAGAAAAAAACGACTGTGAAGAAAGTGATTCTGGAGAAAGTGACTCGTCTGAAGAATCAGATATAGAACAATCTCATTTAGCTGATGAAACGTCGTCTGAAGAACAAGAATTTTATTCGGCGGAAGAAGAACCAACTGATGAAAAAGGTTCTCATGAAATCGACCCCTCCGAAAATGAATTAATGTCTTTAGAGGAATTCTTAAAGTTGATTCTAACAAAGAACTAGGTGGCGAAAATTTACTATGGTATTGGTTCAATGAATCACATTATTCATGAAGATTCCAATTATGTTATTCATTGTTATTGTAACTCATTCTCCGCCTCTCTATTCATAAACGATAAAGGAATAAATTGGATTATCTGTTGGATTGTCTGACTATATGATATGTCTCAAAAAGAACAATAAAGAAAAAATAAAAATATTATGACTTCTCGTTTCACTTGCAATCTACATTTTCTCAAAAATACAGGTCTTTTCTGGATTCTAAATATATCTATAAACGACCTCTTTTATAGATAAATTAAATATATCTATAAACGACCTCTTTTATAGATAATTTAAATATATCTATAAACGACCTCTTTTATAGATAAATTAAATATATCTATAAACGACCTCTTTTATAAATAATCTAAAAATAGGAGGTCTTCTCTGGATAATCCAAATATGATGGTCTTTTCTGGATAATATTCAGAAAAGACCATCTATTATACTACTTAGGTATATGCTTCATATCCGTAAGGATTTCAGGTGTCCCTCCCTGTTGCTATATACAGTAAAACCCTGGTCATAAGCCGGGGGTGAGTTCATGGAAATCCTATAAGCTGATTTTAGGGCCAAATTTTCCCATTTTCTCTTTAATCTATTGTATTGAAACCCCAGTCATAAGCCGGGGGTAGAGTTGGGGGGAAATTTAGAAGCCTGTTTTGGCCCAAAAAAGGAAAACAAAATCCGGATTATGACCGGGGTTTTATGGTATGTTGTTACCTCTACACCATACTGGGTATAGAATCTTTTACCTTTTACCTATATGCTTCACCCTATAAAGGAGTCTGTTTTAAGGTGTCCCTCCCAGTTCTTGTACGTTTTACCATAATATTTTGGCTATATCCTTCACTCTATAAAGGAGTCTGTTTTTAGGTGTCCCTCCCTGTTCTTGAACCTTTTAGCTTTTAATGTTTTGGCTATATATGCTTCACTCTATAAAGGAGTCTGTTTTTAGGTGTCCCTTCCCCATTCTTGTATGGTTTTGTCAGTGTTTTGGCTATGCATGCATTACCCTCCTAGTTCGTAGATGTTAGAAGGTAAAACGGGGAGGGACACATAAAACAGACTCCTTTATAGGGTGAAGCATAGAGCTAAAATACTGTTTCAGAGGTAAAAAATATAAATTTGTAAACAAGAGATTTTAGGTGTCCCTCCCAGTCTTAAAACCCCTGTATTGTAAATTTAGATGTCCCAATCAGGATTTAGATTCCTACACTAAATAAAGGCACATATTTCCTTTATTTAGTGAGGAATGTTTTGTTATCTTCCCCTTATTCATATTAAGTGCAGACTGGTCTGTGGAAAATAGGGACACCTAAAGTATATTCCTATTTGTTAAAGATTACAGCCACAAGATGAGGCCAGGGAGGGACATCTAAAAATACATTTCTTGATAGGGTGAATATAAAGTTCTGGCAGGGACACCTAAAGGAGACTCCTTTATAGAAGAAAGGTGAGCTACAGTAGAAACGCACACAAGGTAAGACTATTAATCAGGTGAATAGACATGCCTGCTACAAATCCCTCTTTCCCCATACTACTCACACAAGTTGTGTCTGTACTCACTATCTTTCAGTCATTTTCTTTCATTTCTTCCTGAAATAATTAATCAAGCTTTGGCCATATCTATAGCCATCATTATTCTACAGCTCTAGCTGTTGTAATAGCTTTGTAGTCCTTATATGGAGGAGATGGGGCCCAATTTTAAAGTGTACCATTTCAGTTCAGAGGTATGTGATCCATTTTTTGGTCAACTCCGTAGGGATACCTATAATAATACATGGCCAGAACATCTAAGGCCTGTCGGTCTCGTACTGGCTTCAAAAGTTCATCATCATCATCATCAAGGGTGGGTCTGTGGATTTCACTATTGAAGAAAAATATGCAGTCCAGCAAAAGAAAACTTTAAACAAATCTTTTTTCTCTATGGATTCCTTAATTTAGGTATATTTTGTAGAAATAGTCTTGTCTAACCTGAGTGAAATACTTCCCAGTAGGTGAGAGAACCTTCATTGAGAGGTCCAGGATTAGGCGCAAGAAATCCCAGTGATCCCCTAGAAATATTAAGCATCTGATTTTTAGGGATTAAAACTATAACACTGGTACCTCATGCATGAGGCAAATATGACAGACCAATATAGTTCAGAAATTGGTTGAAATGTTTTAAATCCCACTGAATTCAATAAGGCATTCGACTTCAAGGCACTTTGGTGTTTTTGTCGAAAGATTTGTATGGGTTACTTCCTTTTTTATGAATTACCCACCCAAAAACTTAGCTTATATTAGTGCATTACAGTGAAAAGTTAGTGGATCTATCAAATTGATATCACATTCCTTAGGTGTCCCACAAGGGTCAGTATATGGACCACATTTATGGACAATGCTAAAGAGCGCAAATGCAAACACCTCCAATTTTTGGACCTAAGTTCACCCCTGTGTCAAATTAAATACATCACTTGAAAATCAAAAAGGACAAGTATTTTCTAGGTCTGGAGGTATGTGCTTATTAGAATTAACTTTTGTTTCAGGTTTTGAGAAAAACGAACACTGTACTACTATTTATAGTCCTGTACTTAGCCACAGCAGATCATTTTCCTCACCTACAGGTTCCGGGGTACATGGGATGGCAGTCAGGTCATTGATGACATAGTCAAACATAAAGCCTTCCTTCCCATATTTTTCCAGAATAGGCACACAGTCAGCAATTAACACCTGGCACCAAGGCACAAACAACAACACATTACACTCATTTATCACAACAAGATGCATCAAAGCACTGCTGACTAGTCTATGCCCCTCCTTGAAATTCTGACTCTATGGAAAAGCTATTTCAGGTTAAATCTGAAGATGAGGAGAATCAATCAACCAGGTCTTAATTTACTCTCATTAAAAGAATACTAGAAGATAATTCATGTTCACTAGTATATACACCTAGAGAAAATCTTTTTTACTTACCTCATAGTTGTCACCTTTAAGTTTGTCCATCGAATCATGACAGATACCACGTAAATGCTTTGTGGCTAAATCCACCACCATCCCATCAATGTCCACCATAATGACCATTTTGGGTGATTCTTTGAGTAGCTCATGAAGGATGCCACCATCACCACCTCCCAGCACCAACACAGTCTTATCACGATAGTCCTGCTTCCCGGAACCAGTGATGGCCTGGGTGTAAGACAGGTCACTCTCAGCCAAATCTAGCCAGTAGTAAGTGGTGAATTCTCTGTTACTTTCAGTCCATGTAAAATATATTGCTACTAATAAAGACCATGTAAAGTATATTGCAACTAATAAATGTATCAAACTAAGAACTAGCATGGGTCCTTTTGTAAAAGGCACATTGCGTATACTTGAGACACCCAACTGAGGTTCTCCGTTGACCACAATTTGAAAGATATTTCTGCAAGTGAAAAGTCAATTCTGCCATAGAAGCAAAGACTTTTGGGCCATATCTACCGTAATCTCCCGCGTATAAGGCGCGTCTTATACGGGGGGTTTTTAGTTCTAATTGGATCCACAAGGGGGACACCAAGACCTTTCTTTTGATATGTTACACTACCATATAAGCTCATCTGCTGTATTTGGGGTCCAGGAGGGTCACGGGGGTCCAAACAGCGCATAGCTTTTTGAATTTTGAAAATCCATTCATTAGAACAAAAGTTATGAATTTTTTATTTTTTTGACCATATTCTGAAACTCTGGGTGCGCCTTATACGCGGGAGATTACGGTAGTTCAACCTTTGTAAGCTGGAATAAAATGTATTTTCCAGAAATAAACTCACTTGGGTCATCATCTAGGATAAGCATGTTGCCATATTGTGGTGAGTGCATAATCTTGATATTTTGAAACTCAGAGTCTGCCTCCACAACACAAGCATCAAAGTCATACTCAATCAGATAATTGGCTGTTGTGGGGAAGTAACGCTGGACTGACTCGCCACGGCGTATCGCTGGCAAACTGCAGAAGTAGCAGATGGGTTTATAATCTAAATTTGATGTAGACCCGGGTAAAACAAGATAATCAAAGTACAATATACAATGTATTAAAAACTTATACACATGTGTTTAATGTCATAGCTTCACCAACCATTTCACGCTTGTAGCACTCAGCTTGGTTTTCAATCTTGTGGTCAGGTCAGTCATCACCTAAGGATATTGAAAACTGCTTAAGTATATAGATACACTTATGGGATATAATATATATATATATATATATATATATATATATATATATATATATATATATATATATATATATATATATATATATACATGGTACCTGCATGTTTCCATTATGGTGTACCATTGAATTAGAGATATATGCCAGAGTAAAACCGTGCATGTAAGTGATGCTTTATAGACCATCTAGAGGTAAGGTGAGGCTTATAGGGTTGTCCTGAACTCAGGGTGCAGCCAATAGGCAACATTTTGACACAGTGTAAAACTGGCTTTTTTCATCTTATCGATTTACAATTACTTACAAGTAATTGCCCTCTATAGTTATTAGAGCTTGAATATTACTTGATAACACTGTTTATGACAAAGATATCAGGCTTTTGCATAATGGCTGACATACTTGTTCAGTAAAGATCGGTGTCTTTTCAGAGGTCATCTGTTCAGTCACATCGACTGTAACCAGCCCGTCCGCATACACACGTGTAACTGCATGACTATAGGATATAGGAACAGGTAAAAATATGATTAATAACAATATAGGATTCTGAACTATGTTCAACAAAGTTCGGTGCTACACATGTACTCCTCTCTCCCTAGCCATCCACCATTTTCCTACTCTTTGTCAGCAGTTCTGTTTACAGTATCAATCTTTGTTTATACAAGGAAATTTACAGCACTTTATGTAAATTTACTGTGCTCAACATGTTTTGATGAACTGAAAACTTAGATTCAACAGAAGGTGGTGGATGGGGGGGAAAACAATCCCTTCCCTCTTTAATACTTAACCATAAAATTTCAAGACCCATGTGCACCTGATGCCTTACTCCAAAGTTGGGGGTATGTTTCACCACTGGAGGCACAGGTGGCTGGGAACAGAAATTTTTGAAAGCTCTCCTCTCAAGGCACAAGAAACTTTTGCTTGACATCCCCCCACAACCCCTTTGAAAGATAATGACCATTCATTTAAGCAACAAGGGAATTCCCAAATCACTGACCTATGTCTGTCTCCAACATAGAAGGTTAGCATGGATCCATCGTCAGAGTGCTGGGTCGGTCCGACCGGGGAGAACTGACTCGATAATTCCCCCCGAACTATCATATCCACCTGTGTTCTCCCCTCTGTACATAGAAAGGGAGATAACTTAACAGCCTTATTTTTATTATGGAAATAATCAAGACTCTCTGGGACTTTATCAATGTAGTAGGGTTGAATTTTTGGTATTATGTACATATCACTCCCTACAAAGAGTTTGTACATTACCTGCATCCTGTAGGCTCTGCACCGGGAGCCGAAGCTCTGCTAATGTTGTGTGAACGCCTTGGCACTGCATTGTGTATCTAGTCTCTGAAACATGTATCAATATGAAAAAGGTAGTTGTAGTTGGGCAATAAACAATGAACAGGTTGCGCCTAAAAGAAATTTGGGGTTCATGTAACAGGTTTAAACAAAAGAAATGGTAGGTAGGAAAATTTTGACAAAATATTTTCATTGCCACCCGTAAATGTCCGTATCTCTGGATGCGAATTTGCAATTTTCTATATAGGTGCCAATAAAAGCAGTTTTTCCCCCAAAAGTCCCATAAAAGATTTTAGGTTGGAGCCAAAATATTGGGGTAGGCACCTGAACACAAAAATATTGTTTATGCCTTGTCAATGAAGAGCAGCAAGGGCAGGGATGGGCTAATTTACAACTACCGGGTACAGTACCGGTAATGCAGTTAACAAGTGTGCTTATGGATCATTTCAGAGGCAATTAGGCATACTGCTGCTTACAGATCTACACCAAATTTTCTCACCACTAGCATTTAAACACCTAAACACTTGAAGTATTTATGTGGTTAGCTTTTAAACACTTCTCTCAAACACCTAAACCTTGGAGTGTTTAAGTGTTTAGTATTTAAAACACTTGGTTATACACTTCATAGTGGCTGGGAGGGAGAGTGTTAAGACAAGTACATATGGTACATATATATTATGTCAGAGGGCGCACGCAGTAGCTAAGAGATTGAAATCATAACAGCCTGCGTCCTCTGACTATACCATTACGTACATAGAGTCCCACACTCGCCCTGCCGGAAATGCGATAGGCATAACAAACTTATGGCGGTCTGACTTACAGGGTCGGTATATAAACAGTCTTATACGAACATTTACCAACTTTTCCACAAGCTATCGCGTTACATGGACGGTCTTCCAGCCTTACCTACTGAAAAAAGCGTCCTAATTGGACAATTTCCATAGGATCCCATGTGTTATGTCTATCACCAAAATCTATCGCACAATGCTATCCTATGGAGCCTCGTTTTCGTGAGAAAGTAGGTATATTATGTCAGGCTTTTTCTTCAGCTATTTTCATGGCTAAAGAAAATTTTTTCCCAGGAATTGTGCATGTACAATGAAACACAAGATACTAAAGAACATGTTTCCATGATTTTTTGTTTAATTATCCCCCAATTTCGAAATTGCCATGTAAAGTTTCAATTCCTGACCATCAGTTTACGACCGACAAGGCGCCGCCAATGACCCAGCAGGGGCTGGGCCAAAAATGAGTGAAACCCAAACCAGTTGGGATCTACATGAACATGCAAAGGTCTGACAATAGTTTGATTTTTAAATCACTTTTAAATCACCATGAGACACCTGCTATCTGTTTATGGCAGACAGTCACCATGATCACGGAACTGAAACACTTTCAGGTCCGTGCCATGATTGATTAGATCTTTATACATTGTGTACGTGGATGAATTGAAATTACACTGCCAGGTCGACAGCCTCTTCAATCAACTGACCATAGCCTTTAGTGCACCAGGTTTAACAGCCTACTGTTCTGGTTTGTTTGGTGTTGTGCTGGTTGAAAGACATATCAATCAGTAAGACAATGACCCCGACAATGACCCTCCATGCTGATTAGGCCTAGCGGGGTATGGGCATTTGAATATCAAAGCTTCTAGTTAATTTCCAATGTTAAAAAACAAATTTTGCAAAATGATCGCCTGGAATGTTTGTTAAAAGTGACCATATTTTGCACTTATACCATCCCCCCACCCTGGCACCCCTATCCTCAGGGCTTTGCTAGCTGGACACCCGCTGGCTTTGGCGCACACACTGGGCGCGAACTTGCGAACGCGCGTGAGACGCGGATGTGCACGCTGTATTGCCGTTATCCGGTGATCGCGTCCCAGTTTCCCGCCCCCTCCCTCCTCCCGTCCTACACCTGTGTATTCGCTGCACAGGTAGTCAGTGTGTGTGGTTCTTAGAAATTACCAAACTGCCACCTGGTACTACCTTGTTTAACTACAAACATAAACACCGGCAATACAGCACCATGGTCCCGGTAAGAGTAATAAAATTGACAAGGCATTTCCCCGGGGACATTACTCATGGGATCGCACGTGTCAATTAATCCTCACTGGTCGGACTAGTGAGTACCCAGGAGTGTAATCGGCGGGTGTATACCGTGGGAACAATAAAGAAAGAAACAAATAAACGATTTTGTAACCATGTTACCCACAAATCAGCCATCACCTGATCCTCCGTCAATTAAAGTCAGTGTTTAAAGATAGGAATTTTACATGAAATGAGATATAGAATATTATATAGAACTTATTTCGGTGCATTATGATCTCGGGATTAGGGAGTGGTCATTATTTATCAACAGGGGGGGAGGGTGGGTTTGAGGGGGGGGGGCGTAAAATTTTCAGACCCCTCCCGAGGGGGGGGCTAAAAAAATTTTGACCCCTCTTGAGGGGGGGGGCTAAAAAAATTCACCCTCTTTTTAGCAAAAAAGCCCGCGCACTACTATAGATCAAAGAGAGGCGCGAAAACTCTCCGCGCCTCCGGCGCGAGGGGGGCGCAAAAAATTTTGACTGCCATCGAGGGGGGGGCGTAAAAAATTTCCGCGCGTCTGCGCGAAAACCCAGCCCCCCCCCTGTTGATAAATAATGACCACTCCCTTATGATGTCAACTGCGTGGGGATCGCTCAGTTGCTGCCACAAGCCTGACCAAGAGACTGAGAAGTGCCAAAATCGATCAAATTGAAAAAAGTAATATCAGCAGAAATAGACTGGCAGAAGCTGAATACTAAAAGAATAAAACCAATGTAGACAACGTCATGCACAGGTGATCGTCACTGCTCATTATCTACGTGGTATTTAATGAAATGATACAGTAAACATACCTGGATGTGTTTGAGACTTAATCCCGATGACTTCTGAGTGCGACTTCTGACCCCGGGTCTGGCTCCCAGGACAATCAATGTGAAGACCAAGGTTCACGGACTTAACAGGTGTACCTTATGTCAATTTAGTACTGACTTGTAACACTAGTTGCCACCACAGGTACTGGAGGGGAATCCCCCATGACATAGGGGTGATGGGGAACGTTCACAAATGATGGCACCAACAACGGAGAGTTAGAGACTGTTTAGGGAGTGATCATTTTTTAACAACAGGGGGGGGGGGGCCGGTGGGTTTGAGGGGGGGGTCAGAATTTTTTCAACCCCTTGACCGGGGGGGTCAGAATTTTTTCAATACCTCTGATGGGGGGGTCAAAATAATTTCACCTGTTTTCAGTGGAAAACCCCGCGCGTTACTATAGACTAAAAGGGGACGTCCGCGCGCGATTTTTGTCCCTTATGGGGGGGGTCGAAAAAATTTTACCCGCTCGAGAGGGGGGGGTCGGAATTTTTTTCGCGCGTCCGCGCGCAAACCCACCAGCCCCCCCCTGTTGTTAAAAAATGATCACTCCCTTAGGCCTACTATGCACAGTACCTATAGGGCCTGCTACTGTGTAACAGTGCATATGTCTGAGAATACATGAGTTTTAAATAAAATATCTCCTGCATTCTACAATTTAGTGCTGCTTATGAAAATACTGAACTTGACCCCTTATGTACACTGACCCCTTAGTGCCACTGACCCCTTATGTACACAGACCTCTTAGTACCAGTGACCTCTTATGTACACTGACCCCTTAGTGCCACTGACCCCTTATGTACACAGACCTCTTAGTACCACTGACCTCTTATGTACACTGACCTCTTAGTACCACTGACCCCTTAGTGCCACTGACCCCTTAGTACCACTATCCCCTTAGTGCCACTGATCCCTTAGTGCCACTGACCCCTTAGTGCCACTGACCCCTTAGTGCCACTGACCCCTTAGTACCACTGACCCCTTAGTACCACTGACCTCTTAGTGCCACTGACCCCTTAGTGCCACTGACCCCTTAGTGCCACTGACCCCTTAGTGCCACTGACCCCTTAGTACCACTGACCCCTTAGTGCCACTGACCCCTTAGTACCACTGACCCCTTAGTACCACTGACCCCTTAGTGCCACTGACCCCTTATGTACAATGACCCATTAGTGCCACTGACCCTTTAAGTACTCAAACACACTGTGTGTGACTGTGTCTTGTGTGACCCCTGCCCCTGTACTCCAGCCCCTCCCCCTCCCCACCCAACCACCTGTGTGCACCACCTGGGCCTACACACAGAGCACCTCACTCCCCCCACCCACTGCCCCCTGTCCCCTCACCATGCACCCCACCTCCACCTTCCCCCCTGCACTGGACCTCCAGTCACTATACAGCCACCCACTGGAGGGATCACTTAAGGAGCCCAGGATAACATGTAGGAGTACCAAGGAGTACATGTAGGAGTGAAGTAACTCATCACTGGACCTATATTAATTGGATCACACCCATTACCAAGGACTGATTCCAGGCTACTACATTTCCTCCTGACAACAAGGAAAGAGACATTGTTTTAAGAAGTGTTTGGATAGGGGATCACTTGGTTTCAAAAGTCATGTAAGTACAACTTAAGGTCTGTGTTATATGTCCTTATTTTGCCTGCATTGTTACCTTAAAGTACATATTTGGTGGTGGGGGGGGGGGTTAAACTTCTAGTCATGGTAGAGAAGGTTGTGATGCACTGTTATGTAATGTCACATGCTCCACCACTGGCAGTCTCCAAGCACCTTATCTCTTCACTATCCTCATACACACAACTTCAAAGTATGGAGAGTGTTTGTTTACAAATCAAATAGCAAACCAAAGGTGGGAGTGGCATCTTTAGGGGATCTTTTGGCAGGTCTTCACCAGGTAGGTTCAGACCATATCCATACATGTACATGCCTATCTAGGTTGCAAACCTTACCTCAGCACAAATAAGAAAATAGAGATTTAAGGTATGGGGGCAAAAGATGTTTTTCCCATAATTCTAGGCTTGGGGCCATTCACCCCAGAGCCCCCCCCCCCTGAAAATTTTCAAATTTATACCCAAGGCTTTATAGATCTAGGTTGCAAACCTTACTGTAGCCCAAATAAGAACTAGAGATTTAAGGTGTGCGGGCAAAAGATATTTTCCCCTTAATTCTAGGCTTGGGGTCATTCACCCCAGAGCTCTCCCTTGAAAATTTGTAATTTTTACCCAAGGCTTTATAGATCTAGGTTGCAAACCTTACTTCAGCACAAATAAGAACTAGAGATTTAAGGTGTGGGGGCAGAAGATATTCCCCCCTTAATTCTAGGCTTGGGGCCATTCACCCCATTGCCCCCCCCCTTGAAAATTTGTAATTTTTACCCAAGGCTTTATAGATCTAGGTTGCAACCCTTACCTCAGCACAAATGTGGGTAGTAAAAGTGGGGGTCCCCGATACCAGTACTTTCTTTCAGTGGACAACCCAAACATACAGTGTAATGGATCTTTAACACTTTTTTTTACCAACATACAGTAATAATGTCGATTAATGGTGGGATTTCTATCTATTTTAATGTAATTTTCTCACCCCGATACACATTCACCGACACTGATAGTTGCAGTGGTAGGGATTAAACGCATCCAGAGGCTTTGGCATGTCTACTTCAACTAAAATTGGCAGAAGTTATATAAATAATAATGCCCTTTTTCAATTTTCATATCAAAGTCAAGCACCCAATGGCCCGAACCAAGTATGGAACAAAGACCAAGAAGACATTGTAAATCTACCTATGGTGATGACTATAGGAAAAGGTTCACATTGGATGCTAGACAAAAAAAGACAAAAGTGAAAATATGTGGACACATGACAGGAGATCAGTCAGAAGTCAATTTCACTTTAACAGCACAAAAAGACTCCACTATGGGAAATGTACACAAGACAGGCAAGGACAAAGTTGCGGGAGGAATTAGCGAACAATCAACATCAAAGACTCCACAACGTTTTGTGGCCGTGGAAAAAAAAGAAGATGCTGTCCAGTTAACCACCAAAGCTCTGCAGAAGATAGCCAGAGGTAGCCAAAAAGATGGACCAAGAGTTATGAACCCTACAACATCCACAAACGCACAGGGCTCCACAAGCCATAAAAACATATCCATAAGTCCTTCTGTGCAGGTGACAGGTCATGACAAAGGTGAGGAAGGAGAATCATCATCCTCTACTGGAACGGGACACAAGAGCTTTAAGGACAAAACAGGAAGTCTCATGGAGTCATCCACCAAAGGTGCACAGGAGACAGCTCCCGACAAAGCTGAGGAAGGAGATATCAATAATTCATCATCCAGTACTGGACCTACATCTAAAACTGCTACAGAAATAGGTAGCCACAAGAATGAGGCAGAAGGGGATAGAAAATCAACACCCAAGACTGAAACAGTTAGCCACAAGAATGAGGCAGAAGGGGATAGAAAATCAACAGCCAAGACTGAAACAGTTTGCCACAACAATGAGGCAAGAGGGGATAGAAACGCAACTCCCAAGACTGAAACAGTTTGCCATAAGAATGAGGCAGAAGGGGATAGAAAATCAACACCCAAGACTGAAACAGTTAGCCACAAGAATGAGGCAGAAGGGGATAGAAAATCAACACCCAAGGCTGAAACAGGTAGCCACAAGAATGAGGCAGAAGGGGATAGAAAATCAACACTCAAGACTGAAACAGTTAGCCACAACAATGAGGCAAGAGGGGATAGAAAATCAACTCCCAAGACTGAAACAGTTAGCCACAAGAATGAGGCAGAAGGGGATAGAAAATCAACACCCAAGACTGAAACAGGTAGCCACAAGAATGAGGCAGAAGGGGATAGAAAATCAACACCCAAGACTGAAACAGTTAGCCACAACAATGAGGCAAGAGCGGATAGAAAATCAACTCCCAAGACTGAAACAGTTAGCCACAAGAATGAGGCAGAAGGGGATAGAAAATTAACACCCAAGACTGAAACAGTTAGCCACAAGAATGAGGCAGGCCATAGTAGCAAACCAACAGCCAATACCATCCATGTTATTGGTAGGCCAACTAAAGAAGCAGTAGCTACAACACTATTCACAACCCAGACTAAGAAGGCAATTGTTAGCCACAAGAATGTGGCGGGTATTTTGAAATCTGTGCCTGCTAAGATTTCACCAATAATAGGTAGCCATGAAAACGAGACAGGATCTACTAGAAAATCAAATATAGATATCTCACAGGAAAGAGAGAGCCACAAAATAGAGGCAGGAGTTGCATCTATATCCATGGCAGAAACAGAAGTGGGTAGTCACAACAAGGATGGAGTTATGGACAAATCTGTGAGGGTTCAAAGGGAACATGATAGGCACTTGGATAAAGCAGCTGCAAATGAATTAACAACTAAGACACCAGAGGATGATGGTCGTAGGAAAAGACACAAGACAACACAAGGAACATGTAGTCAGGAGACTGATGCAGTAAAGGAACAAGGGGAAAAGGAAACCATTGTAGAAGAAACATTAGAGGATGAGGCAGGGCTGCAGAGAAAAGAGAGAGAAGTGAAAGAGTGGCAAAAGCTTAAACAAATACTGGAGCCTTTAAGGGCACTAAGGGGTCAGTGTACATAAGGGGTCAGTGTCAGTGGTACTAAGTGGTCGGTGGTACTAAGGGGTAAGTGGCACTAAGGGGTCAGTGGCACTAAGGGGTCAGTGTATATAAGGGATCAGTGGCACTAAGGGGTCAGTGGCACTAAGGGGGTCAGTGGCACTAAGGGGTCAGTGTATATAAGGGATCAGTGGTACTAAGGGGTCAGTGGTACTAAGGGGTCAGTGGCACTAAGGGGTCAGTGGCACTAAGGGGTCAGTGGCACTAAGGGGTCAGTGGCACTAAGGGGTCAGTGGCACTAAGTGGTCAGTGGTACTAAGGGGTCAGTGGCACTAAGGGACCAGTGGTACTAAGGGGTCAGTGGTACTAAGGGGTCAGTGGCACTAAGGGGTCAGTGGCACTAAGGGGTCAGTGTACATAAGGGGTCAGCATCAGTGGTACTTATTGGTCAGTGGCACTAAGGGGTCAGTGGCACTAAGGGGTCAGTGTACATAAGGGGTCAGTGTCAGTGGTACTAAGTGGTCAGTGGTACCAAGGGGTCAGTGGCACTAAGGGACCAGTGGTACTAAGGGGTCAGTGGCACTAAGGGGTCAGTGGCACTAAGGGACCAGTGGTACTAAGGGGTCAGTGTACATAAGGGGTCAGTGGTACTAAGGGGTCAGTGGTACTAAGGGGTCAGTGGCACTAAGGGGTCAGTGGTACTAAGGGGTCAGTGGCACTAAGGGACCAGTGGTACTAAGGGGTCAGTGGTACTAAGGGGTCAGTGGCACTAAGGGGTCAGTGGTACTAAGGGGTCAGTGTGCATAAGGGGTCAGTGGTACTAAGGGGTCAGTGGTAATAAGGGTCAGCGGTACCAAGGGGTCAATGTACATAAGGGGTCAGTGGTACTAAGGGGTCAGTGTACATAAGGGGTCAGTGGTACTAAGGGGTCAGTGGCACTAAGGGACCAGTGGTACTAAGGGGTCAGTGTACATAAAGCTGACCGCAGACAGGACCGACTGGATCGGCCGATCCTGACGATCGGGAGTGTCTGCGTGGACGTCCGATCCAGTCGGTCAATATCAAATATGTTTGATCACCCCGATCGGATCGGGACCACACTCCTTAGATACTGATCGAGTCTGGCCCGTCTGCGGTCGCCTTAAGGGGTCAGTGGTACTAAGGCGTCAGTAGTACTAAGGGGTCAGTGGTACTAAGGGGTCAGTGGCACTAAGTGGTCAGAGTACATAAGAGGTCAGTGGTTCTAAGGGGTCAGTGCAGCTTGCCCAGGTAGCACAGAGACATTGGCATAACGTTGGGCTGACGTTGGCCCAACCATCGGCTTTACATAGGCTGCCCATCCTGCCTGTGTAGGCCCGACGGTGCCAACCAAATGCCAATGTAGGCCCAACGTTGGCTTTTGGTTGGCAAACATCAGCATCGGCCAGGGGCCGACCATTTGCCGATGTCCTGCCAACGTTGGGCCAATGTTGGCATTTGGTTGGCAAATGCCACTGGTCGGGCCTATGTAGGCCCGATGGGCAGCCAACGTCGGCAAATTTTTGTGTGCTACCTGGGTGGTATTAAGGGGTCAGTGGCACTAAGGGGTCAGTGTACATATTAAAGGGGTCAGTGGCACTAAGGGGTCAGTGGTACTAAGGGGTCAGTGGCACTAAGGGGGCAGTGGTACTAAAAGGTCAGTGTATGGTACATCAAGGGGGAGAGGTGAGGAGAGGGGTTGATTTGGATATGAAAAAAAAAAAGTTTTTATTTTTACATTCCCTCTATGCCTAATAAAAATATTTTCATTAGCAGTTTATCATATTATCATATCTCAATTTCTTTAATAATATCTTTGGTCTATCCATGGGTATATAGATCATGCAACCTGTGTTATCAGGGTAACACTAACAGGGTACATAGATTTGTGAACGTTCCCCTGATGCTTGGGAAACCCCATACTGTAATGATGTCACACCCCACCTGGTGCTGCCATCTCGTGCCAAAGAGGTGAAGTGCTGGATGTACATAAGGGTCACCTTTTCAGTGTTTTCGACACCAATCCACTTGCTTACTCCACGACCATCAGCCCCCTCAAGTGGAGAAGGCGGGTACCAGGCTAGCGACAGCGCGCACCTGTGCACACTACCGCCACCTGGGTGACCAGCTCTGTGTCGCCCCCTACTGGTCTGCCAGAACTTGCCTATCTGAATTAATGATCAATTTAGATATCATAAATCGCCTTGAATATATATTATAATAAATATAATTGGCTACTATGCAGATAATCAAACGATATTTTGCTGCTTCTTTGAGGCATTTTCATTGCTGTAAGGGGCCGGGAGGCCCAGATCACATGACGTACAAAATGGCGATTTGTACTTGTTATTGTTGAACTGCATCGCTTTGTGGATACACCGTCAACCAAGTACATCAAGGAAGTCAGCAGTAGGCGGTGGTAGCAACAAGAACTGTGTATTCAAAAAGGTTAGGCGCAGGGGCAGATGTCTCATTATTCAAAGTTACTCGTGGATAAACTGTAGTCTGGTCGTGTTTAAATATAGGCCTAGGCCCAGAGACTTGAGACGTTGAGTCTCTGTAGCCTGACTCTCTCAGCTCTGCCTCTGACTCAGCCTGAGTCTCACTCTCAGAATCAGAGTCAGACTCTTTCGCCTCTTTCTCAGACTCAGACTTGTAAGACTGGCAGTGGTCCTGGATGAGTGGCTGAATGAGTGACCTGGTCAATCATCAATGTGCACAACAGATGACCCCTATTACCGAAAGTCGCACTGTCGTATAATAAAGCTGCACCCCCAACTTTGGAATGAGGTACATGTACATGTATAAGCCGCACCTGGCTGAGGCTTGAAAATTTTAAGTTTAGTACTAGTACTAGGGCCTGTGGGTATTCAATAGACTATAGTATAGGGGCCTTGTAATGCTGTGTAGGCCCTATATAAGCTTCCCCCCATTTCAGGCTGATCGTATAAGCCACATTTTGATTTGGGTTCTGATACAAGTCGTGATACAAGCCACGGCTTGTACAAGAGAATTTACGGTACCATATTGATTAAAGCTAAAGACTTACCGGCACTGGTGTATGCCTGGGGTTAAACCTGCCTACTGGTCCCTAGGCATATGATGTTAGGGACCGGCCTCTCTTCATTATATAAGAAGTTTCAGCTACTGGTTCTGCCCGGGGTTCTGTCTCCTGCTGTAACCAGTAGTTGCAAGTACCGTAATGTCTCATATTCCCGCTTAGGGAGTGTTCATTTTTTAACAACAGGGGGGGGGGTTGGTGAGTTTTCGTTTTTACCCCTGAAAATATTTTCCGCCCCCCCTTTGAGAGGTGCCAAAATATTTTTGGCCCCCCCTCAGGAGGGGTCAAAATATTTTGCGCCCCCCCCCCCAACATCGAGTTGTGTTGCACCACATTGCATCATATCACACTCAATTGTATTGTTTTACTGAAGTATAAGGTAAAAGGATCACTTCCCAGAGTTATTATCATCAATTTATTATTTTTCTATTGGAATGCAAGAAATTGAAAAGAGGGTTCCACTTCTCAAGACCAATTTCATCAGTAGCTGCAGTGCGAGTCACACACTACTTAGCCTTATGTCTTTTGTTTAACAAGCAGCCAGGACAAGCTAAGTATAGGGTGGTCTGGGGGCATCACCTGCCCCAGTCAAACAGTTTTATAAATCTAGAGCCTAAATTTATGCATTCTGGTGGTTTTTGAGGTTTCCCTACACCCTCTGTTTAAAATTCTACTATAGGGACCCTTCATACAAAATGTTTGAATTGGATCTCATCCCATGGATCTGGATGAATCACAAGATTGGTTTCTGTGGTCTTAGTTTAAAGCAAGCAAGCAAACTGTATTTGAAGGATCTTTTAAGTCTGAACCAACTTGCTGCAGACACACATGGGCCTTTATGACTCTTAACTATAGGGAATGGGAGATGGGCTGTTTTAGCACAGCCTTTGAAAATTTTGTTTGGGGGAGGGGATAACCAAAGCAATCCAAACCTGCAAATCAAAAACTTTACCATTTACATGGGTTGGGGGTTTGGGTTTCTGAAAACGTCTGACCTCTTTATGTATGATGGATATCTTGCTATTCTAATGGAAATTTGAACCCTGGATACCAGAAGACTGCCAAGACATGAATTGATGTGCCCCTAGCCTTTCAGTTACTTGATTCTGCTGTAAAGTACTATCTGCAGATTTGTTCCCCAGGGAAATTTGGAAAATCTAGACAAGAATATCATGTCTTCTCAGGTCAATTTGTGAGCGAATGGCCAGGCCAACTCTAAGTATGTGCATACTGCTTTCCAAGAAAAATGTTTAAAACTCTTGGGCATGTTTTTTTTTATTGTTAGTGTGATTAATGTGTGATAGAGAGTAAGAATCAGAGGGGGGTATGGGGGTATGTCCTCCAGGAAAATTTTGAATATTGAGAAGTCAAATGGTGCATTTTGGTGACATATGACCGGATGGTGCAGGGGGGGGGGCACACATCCCACCTGACCCCAAGGTTTTACTACCCCTGCATCATATACACTGTTTTTGGCTCAGGGAGCCTAGGGGTATATGGAGATGTCCCCCAGAAAAAAAACTGAATATCAAGAAGTCAAATGGTGCAATTTGTTGATGTATGACTGGATGGTGCAGGTGGGCACACATCCCATCTGTACCCAAGGTTTTACTACCCCTGCATCATCAATACACTGTTTTTGGCTCAGGGAGCCTACGGGTATATGGAGATGTCCCCCAGGAAAATTTTGAATATCGAGAAGTCAAATGGTGCATTTTGTTGAGGTATGACTGGATGACCTAACTGGATGGGTCGGGTTTATCCCCATCGAGTCCATCTCATATGGGTCTGTATGGTCTGGTTCTGTTCAGTCTGGATCCATCTGATTCTGTCCGGTCTGGCAGGGCTGGGCAGCTGTCGCCATGTAGCCAAAATATGGCGACAATGGCCTTGAAAATGGCGACATCTACCTTCAAAATGTTCTTCAGACTCTGGGCTTTCCAATAGTGAAAGAATTTTTCAAATATTCCTTATAGAATCAAAGTTATGAAATGATTCACAGAAGTCACCAGAATGCATAATATTTTGACATGGAAAATTTCAAAATTTTCTTAGGAAAATGGCCCCAACCCCACCTCCCTCTTCCAATCACTCAGAGCCGCTCAGTAATGAATTCTAATGTAAACTTGAATGTTCCATATTTCATGTGATGGCTATATATAACATATATTTAATTGTAACATTTAATAATGATAATATAATGAAAACTAACCAGATCAGTAACTAAACTGCTGGCCCTGCTTTAATGAATTAAAGTTCTGGTTTGAATTTTCTTCATTGTTCATTCAGCACAAACCACCTGTATTATGGAAGTCAATCCATCATAGTGACAATTAAAATGTCATTGCCCATATATCATGTTATTCATGATTCAAGCCATGTTAACAAATGAAATACCACCAATCAAAATGGATTCTGCTATGCGGGCGTTTAGGTGAACAATGAAGAAAGAGAGGACCTTCATTCCCACTGACAAGTTTAGTTCAGCATCAGTGGATTGATAAACTGATCCTCCCTAACATATGACTTAACATTCAATTCTTATACTGTCTCACAAATTAACAAAATAATCCATATTATATATATATATATATATATATATATATATATATATATATATATATATATATATATATATATACTCTGTCATCTAAATCTAAATTACATTTATGAGTTGATTACAGTAATATCTTTAGCATTTATAAGAATATCCCCAAGTTTAACCCAAGACTACAGGAACTCCACAGCAAGTAACTATTTAAACAGAGGTAGACACTATCTTTTCCAGCCACTGGCCAGTCCAGCCTGTAGGTTTAGAAATCTATGGGCTTGGAACTAAAGCTGCAGGCCTAGAATAGCCAGTTTAATTTTTTTTAAAGAGAAATTGATGATGGTCAATGGAATTAACCTTTATAGATGCCCCTCTGTAACCTTCTGTGGGCCATCCCTGACCCACAGGAAGGTAATTCTTGAGAAAACTATGGGCCCACAGTCAAAAGGCCCATGGCTCCCGGGCCAGCATTAGTGTCTACACCTGTTTAAAGATGTTAAGATTTCTTTGAAAATATCAATGTCAAAAGATGTATTATGAATCTGGGAATGACTTTATAACTTTGATTCTAATAGGGATATTTGAGAAATTCTTTTGCTGTTGAAAAGCCCAGAAATTGGAAATTTTGAAAAAAATATTTTTGATAAATCTGCACCTGTTATACACTGGCAATTGTCACATGTCAAATTTTTGACAGAATGGCATGTCTCTTGTCACTTTCATCTTGTTTTCTCATGTCACATGTCAGTTTTAAATGTCAGAATGTCACCTCAAAATGACCAAATGTCACCATGTCATTTTTAACCCCTTGGGGGCCACTATTTTTTGATGAATTGTTTGAGATATCAGGTTCTCAAAATGCAACACAATGCACCAAATGACCTCTAAAATCAAAAATTTTCCTCAGGGGCATGTTTACAGATTACACTAGTTACCATTATCCATTGCAAATTCAGTGCCCTTTTCTTGTGATGAGCCTATCACAGTGTTGCCGAAATGACACAAGCATTGGATCTAAATAGCCAGTGTCGGGCATATATCCCCCCTCTTATGTGCCCTAGAGATTCAGCCCAAAGGAGTGCCACAAGATTGCTTTATGGCTTATAATTAGTGGTGTGGAACCAGGGTGCAGGGGGCATATATATGCCCCCTCAACTTTTATGTTGGGGGATATGTTTTTGCCCGCCCCCAACTTTTTTTGCATATTTTTACTTTTTAGGACAGTATCACTCCACCATTATAGGGCCTACATTATCAATCCAATGGAGCAGGCAAATCATGCTATAAGAACTCATCAAACTGCAACATTTACTTCTAAAATTTCAAAAAATTTCTGTAGGGGGTGGTGGTAGAGAATAATGTTGGGGGATAGCATTGGTGTGGGGAGAGATATGGGGGCCTAGGACATTAAGGTCCCTGGTAGATCTGGGTTTCTTGGATAAGAGAGAGAAGGAAATTGTGTGCTAAGTTGCAACAGAATGCACCATTTACTTTCCAGACTTTCAAAATTTTTCCACCACCCTCACCCCTAAGTACTATGCTTTTTCAATATGGTTGCCCTCAGCCTAGACACAACTATCGTAAAAAAAAATATTTGAATGTAGCAAGTTTTCCTGGGGAGACCCGGCTACGACAATAAGTCTATTCAGTCTATAGTTTAGTATCTTTTGCAAGTATCAGCAGAAATTACCCACCCATCCCCCTTTGCACACCCCCCAAACTTTCAAATGGTTCCGCTGCCTTTATATGCAAGGTTTTTGGTCCTCGGCTACAGCCCGGCTAACATTGGCTCCAGGATTTTCAAATATGCCCAGCCCTGTCTGGTCTGGGTCTCATTGAAGTCTTGACTGGGTCTGTTGTGGTAGGTTCAGTCCAGATCCATTTGGTCCAAGTCCATTTGGTCCGGGTATTTCCAGTCCAGGTCTGGGTCTGTCAGGGTGGATCCATCCAGGGTGAGTCTGGGGGCAGTCCAGGTAGATCTGCCTTGTCCGGGTCAGTCCAGTCTGTGTGAGTCTGTCCAGATGGATCTGTCCAGGGGCAGTCTGGGTGGGTACAGGTCGGGCCATCCGGGTCAGGCCATCCAGGTCAGGTCAGGTATGTCTTGCTAGGCCCACTCCAGATGAGGGGAGAGATTTGGGGAAAGGTTAGGGGAAGAGGAGATGGGAGGAAAGGCTAGGGAGAGAGAGAACAGACCATGACATATATGCAAATTCCGAATGCACAAAAAAACGAGGCATTAAAAGTAAAGACTCTTCTTTGATTTGCTATTGATAGGTTAAAATAGGGGGGGTATGGGGGTATCTCGCCCAGGACAATTTTGAATATTGAGACGTCAATTGGTGCATTTTGGTGCTTTTTCAGGGTGGCTGATGCCCTTGTATCCAAATCTTTCTAAGACCCCACCATATTTATAAAATGGTAAAATGATATCTCATGGGATCTGGACAAAGATTGACCCTGAGAGATCTTAGAATAAAGGAGAAAACTGAAAAAAATGAGGAGTTTGCTCACATGTATGCATGAGCCATCTGTAACAGGCGTCACACACACACAGAGCTCTCATGTTCTAATGGAGCCAAAGAGTGAGACTTCCCTGAAGCTTGGAATTTTCTAGATTTCTGAGATGCATTCAAATAAATGCAGTTTCAGGGGGTCTGGGGGTATGCCCCCAAGAAAATTTGCAGAAATATGGAAGTTCATTTGTTGATTTTTAGAGCATTTTGGTACAATAAACCGAGGATAGATGCTCAAGTTCACTATATAAGTATATACTGAAATTACAAAGTCTAAAATGAGAAACAGGCTCCTCAGCATGAGAGAGTGAGACAACCCCCAAATGTGTGAGAATCACGCCAGATGCATGAGATTCACGCCAGATGCTTGAGTGTTGAGAGCTCTGCATATAATCTTGTTGGAAGATTTAGAAAAATTTAGAAATTTTAGAAAGAAAATGGTGCATTCTGATGCATTGTAAAGTTATCAGTATAAACTTTCTCCTTCTGCAAGTAATATATTGAGAAATTATCCCCACTACAAATTGGGTATTTACGGCAAGTCACGTCAATTCGTGCCTCATTGAGAAGGGTCTAAAAATTTCACGCCCCCCCCTCAAGAGCAGTCGAAATATTTTTCGCCCCCCCCTCAGGAGAGGTCAAAATATTTTACGCCCCCCCCCCCTCAAACTCACCAACCCCACCCCTGTTGTTAAAAAATGAACACTCCCTTAGCGGATTCCTTAGTGGGCTGACCCCTGCTGAAGCTGATACCTTGCGAGATAAGGACTGATAACAGCGAGCTGATTGGTACCAGGTGTTACGTAATGCACCCTGAAAAGTCGGCACTGTATGAAAGGAATTTTCTCATTGGTCAATATTATATCCCGCTAGATTCCTATAGGGGCCGGGCCTTGAATAGGCGCCTCCCTTGAATAGGGGCCGGTGTAGGAGGGCTGTGAAATCAATAGGGGCCGGGTATGGCCGACTTTAGAGGGGGAAAAATGAAGATAAATGATGCATAATCATTATTGATATCAGATTGATGTCTGATGAAATAATAAACATGTTAAATTTCATATGCATCAGAGAGGATAAACAGGTGGACATTGAACTTCTGTCCTTGGCTTTTCCATGCACATGTACATGAACAACGTGAATTACACTCATGTATGTATACTCTTAATCAATTGTAACATAAACAATGACATCTAAAGTAAATAGATATAGGCTACAATTTAACATACAATTTTATCATATATCCTTTAGATGTAAGAGGAGGCATGCAAGGGGAGGGGGGGGGGTTCTAACCTAGCAGCTAGGTATGATATCTTTTAGAAGGCCCTGTGGGTGGGTTGGGTATGATGGCTTTGGTAGGACTAAAGTCTACGATACAAACATGCCCACATCTGCAGTTTGATTTGTTGGAAAACTATGCAATTCCATACATCATATTTTGTTCTTCAGACCATCAAAATTAATAAGAGCTGGGCCTTGAATAAGGGCCTCCCTTGAATAGTGATCTTGGAGCGGCAGACGGTGTGGAACCCCCACACTAGCCTGGGTTATACGGTACCTTCACTATAACACAGGGGTGTGAAATCTCCACAAAAACGTGGAAATCCGCCTTTTTGATGCTCAGAAGCACCATTCTTGAGTTCCATGTAAATCCATTGAGAAAAGAATTTAACATTTGTAGGGAGGGGGGGGGGTCTGACTTAAAATTTCTGCCAATATCATTCCAGATGGAAAAATGTTAGCATCCAGATGGTAATCCCAAACATACCTTTACATCAGAGGGTGACATATTCTGCCCAAATAACATTTAGATCACTTTTATCCTTCTAAAAACATTAACCAATGAGACGGTGTAATGCGCTTCAGAGGAAATGGGTTTTGGGATTTCACACCCCTGATAAAAGCAGGGAGCAGCTATCAATATGTGCCCTTCACATGGTCATAAGTTGTGTATTCCATTGTGATAATTTGATGACTATTAATTCATGGTATCCCTGTCAATCTAAATCATCTAGAATACTGGTACGAGACAGCCCTCTCCCCTTTCCATCCCCCCTCCAGATAAGGATCTGATTGAAGGTTACGGTAGATTGAAGTTGGATGTGTTTTCCCACTCCCCCCAGTCACCTGTCGATCCATTGGAAAATTGCGGACCATACCTAAGGGAGTGATAATTTTTTAACAACATTTTGATGCCAAAAAATTTAAACCGTATTTCCCTGTGTATAAGCCGGGCCCCGTGTATTGGCCTGGGTGAAAAGTAACTAAGTGCAATACAGGCCGGGCCCCGTGTATTGGCCTGGGTGAAAAGTAACTAAGTGCAATACAGGCCGGGCCCCGTGTATTGGCCTGGGTGAAAAGTAACTAAGTGCAATACAGGCCGGGCCCCGTGTATTGGCCTGGGTGAAAAGTAACTAAGTGCAATACAGGCCGGGCCCCGTGTATTGGCCTGGGTGAAAAGTAACTAAGTGCAATACAGGCCGGGCCCCGTGTATTGGCCTGGGTGAAAAGTAACTAAGTGCAATACAGGCCGGGCCCCGTGTATTGGCCTGGGTGAAAAGTAACTAAGTGCAATACAGGCCGGGCCCCGTGTATTGGCCCGGGCTAGCAATATTTATTCAATAAAAGTAATATTTTAGGCCATAAATCCAATTCTAGGAGAGTATTTGTAGTGCCCAAACATGCATACACATCATAATAGAAATCAAACATTAAAAATAAAGGTAATTCGTTGTAAATGTAAAAGTAAATGTTTAGAAATCTACATTTAGAGCTGGTGCTAGAGTGAATTTTCATGTATAGAAATATAGGCCTGCCCCGTGTATTGGTCTGCCTCATGTATATGCCTGGTCAATATGCCACAGGTAAAATCATATTGACCCCCCCCCCCAAGGGGTCGAAGATATTCCCGCCAGGTCAATGGGTTGAAAAAAAATTGTTGCCCCCCCATTGTTAAAAATGATCGCTCCCTAACCATATTCCTGTGTGTATATACAGTTTGTATAGCCTTCCGGTATGCAACATGTATATTGTACCGATGGTACACTCGATCACAGATCCACAGTGTAAGTGACCCTAGGTCAGAGCAGGGCTCGGGTTGGGCGGTTGTTATGTAGGGGAACAGTCCAAGGGGAACAGTACTAAAATGTACTCAAGATGTTATTGATAAGGGTATGTGGCAACCCTGTAAGCTGTAGTACTTACCTTGAATTACCTCTTGAAGTTGAATGTACCTATTTCTGGAGCCATAAGCTGATTTTGAAAAAATGCCCCCCTCGCAACAAAAAAAAAGATCATCGCAACCAATTGACCATATAATTAGTTTAGAGCCTCCCCCTCCACCCGGTGGAGGTTGAGTTTTGAGGTTGCCCAGAGCCTTTTCTTCAACATGCCCCCCCCCCAACGCCAAATCTACCAGGCATCCCCCCCCCCCCACAGGAAATACAAGACTCTTGCTTTATGACCTCCACGAGCACATTCTTGATCAGATTGATTCGAGTTCTGCTACCGTAAATTCTTTCGTATAAGCTGCAGTGTGTACCAGAACCCAAACCAAAATAAGGCTTATAGAATCTGCCCAAAGTCAGGGTGCGGCTTATACAGAGGTAGTTGACACTATAGATTAGTACTAAATTGCCAATTTCCAAGCCTCGCGTGTGGCTTATAGCTTATTCCAAAGTCAGGGTGCGGCTTTTATGAGGGTGCGGCTCATACGAGAAAATTTATGGTAGTATATCCACCCATAACTTACACTTTGTTTTACCTGCAGGTTTGTAGCCAGTGAAAGATGGATCCGCTGGGTGCCCAGCCAGTCGTCCACGACTCAAAGCTCTTTGAACACTGGAGCTCGACAGATGTGCCTCACTATGACTTGATACATGAAGATCCGGAGAAGAAAAGGGCCTCCCCTTTCCCATGGAGAAATGCCATCAATAAGAAGCTCGTTCTCTGGTAAGTGTAGTTGATGTGAATGTGCATCAATAACTTAAAATCAGGCATCATGTTTTTTTTCTACCATTCCCGGAAAATTTTCTTTTCGCCATCTTTTTCAGCAAAACTATCCTAATTTTCAGGGAGAGGTAATTTTCCCACCTTGAGTTCTGGCAAAGGAAGTTAGGGAAATCAATACTTTCTTTTTGAAATGTTCTTTTATTGGTGTTCTATCAACCACGATGCCAGTTTTAATGGTTGTCCAAAAGCTTAAAGTTGCCTATAAGCCATGACTTGAAGCCTTGTTTTATAGTGATTACAATGATCAACCTTTTATGTAAATATCAATTCACATTGCAGGTCAGGTGATTTGACATCCTTAAACACTGAGGCCATTGTTAACTCTACAAATGAGGCTATGACCGATAAGACCCCGCTGACCGAGAGGATCTTCAGAAAGGCAGGGCCACAACTACTACAAGAAGTCAAGACAGAAATCAAGAGTAAGACTTTTTGATATACATGTACTACTTAGAATAAGGGTCTTGAGCACCGTTGTGTGTCTGAATATCATAACAAAAAAATCTTTAAAAGACAGCTGAACCCCCGTAGAAGATCCCCCGATATTTGACCGACGGGCGACCAACCCACTGTTTATCTACATTCCAAATTTGATCTGAAACCTGAAAATGTCTCCTCAGCTTATGTGAAAGACGTTATTGTCTAATAGCATAACAAAATTAGAACACTCAATAGTGGATTCACTTCTAATGTAAGGTACCGGGTATTGATCATTCAGATGATTAAAGTAGAAACTCTTTAAATCTGATGTATTCTAAAAAATAGAGATATTCCCTAAAATCCAGAGTAATTGGTTGCTCTGGTAAAGTACAAGTAGACCACAAAATATAAGTTTTCAGATTCCTACATGTTTCGGTTATTTCTAACCTTCGTCAGGGAATCTGATGTGAATCGAGCATGTCAGGTTTCGATTCTTGTAATTTCAATATCCTTGGCAACCATCCCGAGAGGAATATTGTTAATTATTTAATATAGCCGAGGATTCTTTCATGTATCTCGACAACCTTATTGCATTGATACACTCACAAAGGGTCTTCATGAAGTGTCTTCACCAATGCAGCAGTTGTGGCTTCACTTACTATAAATTCTGAACCAGATGCTTATGGCGGCTTATAGGAGGTTCCCAAAGTCAGTTATATGAGGGAATTTGACACTATAGCACAATATTTATCTGCCAATTTTCAAGAAAGTTAGGGTGTGGCTTATACATGTACTAGGGTGCGGCTTATACAAGGGAATTTATGGTAGTTGTATTGGCACATTGGTGCATCATGTGTACCTGAAAACATTATGCAGCATTTGAAGAGTCACTGAATACAATTTCTATGTGCAGGCTGTAAGACCGGGGAGGCTAAGATCACCAAAGGCTACAAACTAGCGGCACGTTACATCATCCATACCGTGGGACCCCGGTACAATCTAAAATACAAGACAGCCGCTGAGAGCGCACTCTTCAACTGTTACCGCAGTGTCTTTCAGCTAGTAAGGTAGGTACACAGATTAAGTTTGGTTTTCTTTTTGATCCACCCCCTGTTGATTAAAAAAGGGACAACTAGCGTATGTAGAAAAATATTCATGCACACTCAACACTTAATTTAGATGTATTAATGATGTTGGGATATAACTGTTGAAATAGTATTTTTCAGTATTCAATTTTCCTTTTCTTTTTGCTTCCTTTTCAGAGATTACCACATTAAGACCATTGCCATCCCGTGTATTCACAGTCTGCGTCGTGGCTACCCCAGCTATGAGGGCGCACATATTGCTATACGTGAGTAACATTTCATAGTGATCGCAAGCCTCACATTTGTCATATTTTTTATTTAATCGCTCACAACATTTGTGAATGTGATGTGTTTATGTACCAGTAGTCCCTTTCGTACCTTGCCAGTATTGTGTTGCATCATACTAATTCTTCAGGGGTGATCAGCCCATGATGCAGTACATGAACGAACATACTTGATTGCTCAGAACATGTACCTGGAGGTGCCATATGTCTGTAAAAGTGGTAAAACACTTTGCTCTAGATTCAATATGGTTCTATTATGTTATAGGTGCAGTGCGTAGGTTTTTGGAGAAGTACGCTGATGACATAGAGCAGGTCGTACTGGTGGTGGTCAGTGATGACGAGGTACATACCATGAATTGCTGCATATAAACTAACGCTTAATACCTTTATCTCCTGTGTATAAGTCACGTCTTATACATGAATCAGAGGCCCCCTGCACCTTATAGACTCAGAGGCCCCCGGCACCTTATAGACTCAGAGGCCCCCAGCACCTTATAGACTCAGAGGCCCCCGGCACCTTATAGACTTAGAGGCCCCCTGCACCTTATAGACTCAGAGGCCCCCGGCACCTTATAGACTCAGAGGCCCCCTGCACCTTATAGACTCAGAGGCCCCCAGCACCTTATAGACTCAGAGGCCCCCTGCACCTTATAGACTCAGAAGCCCCCAGTACCTTATAGACTCAGAGGCCCCCTGCACCTTATAGACTCAGAGGCCCCCTGCACCTTATAGACTCAGAGGCCCCCTGCACCTTATAGACTCAGAGGCCCCCTGCACCTTATAGACTTAGAGGCCCCCGGCACCTTATAGACTTAGAGGCCCAATGCACCTTATAGACTCAGAGGCCCCCGGCACCTTATAGACTCAGAGGCCCCCTGCACCTTATAGACTCAGAGGCCCCCAGCACCTTATAGACTCAGAGGCCCCCTGCACCTTATAGATTCAGAGGCCCCCTGCACCTTATAGACTCAGAGGCCCCCTGCACCTTATAGACTCAGAGGCCCCCTGCACCTTATAGACTCAGAAGCCCCTGGCACCTTATAGACTCAGAGGCCCCCTTGCACCTTATAGACTCAGAAGCCCCTGGCACCTTATAGACTCAGAGGCCCCCGGCACCTTATAGACTCAGAGGCCCCCTGCACCTTATAGACTCAGAAGCCCCTGGCACCTTATAGACTCAGAGGCCCCCTTGCACCTTATAGACTCAGAAGCCCCTGGCACCTTATAGACTCAGAGGCCCCCGGCACCTTATAGACTCAGAGGCCCCCTGCACCTTATAGACTCAGAGGCCCCCGGCACCTTATAGACTCAGAGGCCCCTGGCACCTTATAGACTCAGAGGCCCCCTTGCACCTTATAGACTCAGAGGCCCCCGGCACCTTATAGACTCAGAGGCCCCTGGCACCTTATAGACTCAGAGGCCCCCGGCACCTTATAGACTCAGAGGCCCCTGGCACCTTATAGACTCAGAGGCCCCCTGCACCTTATAGACTCAGAAGCCCCTGGCACCTTATAGACTCAGAGGCCCCCTTGCACCTTATAGACTCAGAGGCCCCCTGCACCTTATAGACTCAGAGGCCCCTGGCACCTTATAGACTCAGAGGCCCCCTGCACCTTATAGACTCAGAGGCCCCCTGCACCTTATAGACTCAGAGGCCCCTGGCACCTTATAGACTCAGAGGCCCCCTGCACCTTATAGACTCAGAAGCCCCTGGCACCTTATAGACTCAGAGGCCCCCTTGCACCTTATAGACTCAGAGGCCCCCTGCACCTTATAGACTCAGAGGCCCCTGGTACCTTATAGACTCAGAGGCCCCCTGCACCTTATAGACTCAGAGGCCCCCTGCACCTTATAGACTCAGAGGCCCCTGGCACCTTATAGACTCAGAGGCCCCTGGCACCTTATAGACTCAGAGGCCCCCTGCACCTTATAGACTCAGAGGCCCCCTGCACCTTATAGAACCTACACCTTCCAAAAAGTTTTTGAGGCCGGTTATCTCGTCAGGCTCCTTGGGCGTATATAATGAAAGTTATCAAATACCGTAATCTCCCGCGTATAAGGCGCGTCTTATACGGGGGGTTTTAGTTCTCATTGGATCCACAAGGGGGACACCAAGACCTTTCTTTTGATATCTTACATGCCCCCTTGGTCATAATGGGACAAAATGGGGCCCAGGAGGGTCCAAGGTGGCCCAAGCTACCCATAAGTTTTTTAATTTTAAAAATTCATTCAGTAGAACCAAAGTTATGAATTTTTCATTTTTTTGAGAATTTTCCAAAACTCTAGGTGCGCCTTATATGCGGGATGCGCCTTATACGCGGGAGATTACGGTAGATTGAGATTAGTGTGAACCTTTATATACATGTACATAGAGGGTAAATAATGTTAAACAATCGGAAAGAAAGTGATAGGCCTACTGACTTTAAATATGCAGGAGTGACACTTGGTTTCTGTTTTCAGGATGTCTACATCAATTTGATGCCTTTGTATTTCCCCCGCTCTAAAGAGGAGGAGGAGTTTTCTGCACACCATTTGCCGTATGACCTTGGCAACGAGGATGGGGAACCGACCATTGCTGAACGACAAATACGTATCGCTGCTAAGCCTAACTATACACGGAGGAGTAAGTGACATGGAATTCTCATCTAACATCAATTCTCATCTAACACTTGTTTTTCCTTTTAGATGAATATTTACGCTGCGTCAATCAAAAGTTGGTATGCGTTTCCTACTTCTGAAGAAAAAGAAGCTTGTGAGTGAGGAGACTTTCCCTCTATCATACCTGCACACTCCTCAGTTTTCTTAGTTCTTTTTTAAAGATCCATCTTAGTCAATCTTGTGATTTGTCCAGATTCACTGAGATCTCATCTTAGGGAGTGATCATTTTTAACTCGGAAGACGAGTTATAAGAGTCGGCTAAAAACGCACCCTAATTCAGTGCCTCCTAACAGTATTTTCAACAGGGCTAGTTGATGTCCGTCCTCCTTACACTAAGCTACCACTCAGAATGACGGTTTCACCCGATGGGTGTGATGTCATTCAGAACACCATTGCTAGGCAACAGTCACATGTGTTTACTGTCACTAGGTGACAGTGTGCACAGGTAACCATGGTACTAGGTAACATGGAAACTGAGCTCCCAGTTTGGTAACCGGTTGCTATAGAGTAGTTTCATCCCATGGGGACTCATCAGGCTTATGTTGTGTATAAACAGTGACAACTGCAGTTGCCAGTGGTCCCAAACCCAAAGTGCCTCCTAACAGTAGACTAACAGAGAGAAAAAAATAAGACGCTTTTAGCCCTATGTTTAATCCCATAGGTGGTGCAAAAAACCAAACATTTGCGCGCTTTTGGTATGGAGTGGTGCAAATAATTGATGAATGTTGATGAATTTGCCGAAATTCGATCCATCCGCGTGTCTCCAATGTAATTTCGGCACAAACATGGCGGATATTGATTTTTTGTAAATTATAATATAGAAATATGATAAAGAATGGCAAAAGGATATGATTTGAATCGATATGTATTATTAAAAAGATAAAATAAATATGTGTTCGCCCTGTCGTTAATTCGCATCACAAAGCCGTGGTCGTGCAAATTGACCCAAATAACCATGGAAATTGGGTCGGGCATGCGCAGATAGAACCAAAATCCAACATGGCGGACAGCGAGACGATCGATATGTGGGACTATAACAGTAAAAAGATAGGGTGTATTTGATTCAATTCGATTGATATTGCCAAAGATGCATGTATTGTATTCAAAAAGCCATTAATTTCAATTAAATCGATAGAATATATAATTTCTTTGTCAAAAATGCTACTTCCGGCAAGGAGGGGTCGCGCATGCACACAGAACATCAAAATCCAAAATGGCAAACAGCGAGACGATCGACTCGCGGTGCTATCGAAACTGCTGGATTATAACAAAATGGAGGAGAGTTACACTGTCTCATACGTTTTTATCGCGTCCAGTTTCCATTGCAAACATGTCTAACTTTTCTAAGCTTCAGTAAAGTGGACCGTTGTTACCAGTTGGGTTATTAATTTTAAGTATTTTAGGAAAAGGTGGTTTATCATAGTTTAAAGTTACTAATTCTTTCCATGGACAATGTCTATGAAGTTTGAAATAATATAGTCCAGTTTGGTGTTCCTATGATGATTCTATGTATTTTTTTTTAAATTTTGATTTAAAAAGTTGGTACTGGGTGGTGATTGGGATTATTTTGGTGCATAGTGTGTTTTGTACACATCACTATGTCAAAATGAGATACCACATGTCAGTAATTTTGTGATCAGAATGTGCTAGAAGAATAGTAGCAGGTCATCCAATGTTCATTTTCTATTACACTAGTCAGTGAAATGAGTAATATGCATGCAAAGGTACTGGTTTTTTCCTTATGGGGAATAACATAGAGGCCATGTTGGTCTTGCATTGGAGGTGAATCTAGGTCAGTACATAGAGGAGCCTAGTAGGCTTCTCTATGGTAAGTATCAGTAGTGAGATAGCTGGGCCCTTTAAGAGAATTGGCTTCCAATCATTTCCCATGGGAAAGGAAGTAAATGTAACAAGTAATTATAACAAGGTCACATCACCTTGGCTACACTGTCTGTGATGTTAATTGTAGGATCAACAATGACTGTCTATGATGGATGGATGGATGGATGGATGGATGGATGGGACTGTGGGACTATGGGACTTTTGTCGGGACTTTTGTCGGGACTTTTGTCGGGACTTTTGACTCTTGCCCAGACTCGTGCAATGCATGTCCGTACTAACTCACCATTTCTCTGCAATTACCAGTAGTCCTTATATGCTAGTACTATTTGTTACTAATAAGTCGAGACTATGGAACTGGACGCGTTACTTTTTGAATTGAAGACAAATAGCTAAGATAAAGTTAAAGCAAACGCTACCTTGTTATGGTTAATATGGATCATTATTCAAGACCTGCTGATATTGTGCAATGCTTAACTCGCCAAGAGAGGAGTTATTTGCCAATGAAACATACAAGCGATAATGGATGCATTCTCCATAGGATTAACCATTGACAGTGATAATGCTCGAAGAAAACATGAGGTTAGTATCAGAAGGGGCCTAAAAGAAGAGATTAAGTGCCCTTTCGAGTTACTTGCACTGCAAAATGCTGTCCTATATTTTAACAGGGGGGGATGGTGAGTTTGAGTGGGGGGGGGGGTCAGAATTTTTTCAACCCCTTGACCAGGGGGTCAGAATTTTTTCAACCCCTCTGATGGGGGGGTAAAAAAAATTCCACCTGTTTTCAGTGGAAAACCCTGCGCATTATTATATGTTAAAAGGGTACATTCGCGCGCGATTTTCGTCCCTTATGGGGGGGTAAAAAAAATTTACCCCCTCGAGAGGGGGGTCAGAATTTTTTTCGCGTGCCCGCGCGCAACCCCACCAGCCCGCCCCCTGTTGTTAAAAAAATGATCACTCCCTTATCATTTATGAGGGTGGCGGGGTATTGTGTGATTTGATGGGAACAAATAATGATAATATTGAAACAAAAAAGAGACCTCAATTTGGAAAAGAAAAATCCAGCAAAAAATCTTTTTTCAAAAAACATAAAAACAGGGATAATTAATTAGTAATGAGGGTAGCAAAATCGGTAGACTGACTATTTACCAGTATTCAGTTCTGGGGTCTGACGAGGAGTATACTACTGTATTCAGTTCTGCCAAAAAGTATGTACTCAATTTGAACTCCACATAGACCAGATTACCTCATGCACAATAATCACAATGACTTCTTCGCCTCCGCTTTCTAGGTATAACAGGTGAGAATTTTGAGGAGAGCGTAAATATCAATGAGGCATTTGAGACATCGGTGGCTGTTGGAGCACACGCCTTTTCTCGGATGGAGGGGGACGTAGATCGTAAACGCAAAATGCGGCTACAGCAGACAAAGTTAGGAACCAACGTTTCCCTTGTGTCACAACAGAGAAGGTATTTTGACTTATCATTCTTAAAAGTAATGCCGAGGTATTGGCTTAAAAGTAATGCCGAGTTATTTATTCCATGTTATCTACTACCTGTATGAAATCTTTCACATAAACATGAAAAGTTGTGGAATTGTATCTTAATTCTGTATGTAGATTTAAAAAAAAAAAAAATTGGTGGGGTGTGGGGGTTAATGGAAGTCTTTAATTGATGCACTGAATTCTAATCCAGTGCTGGTGACAAAGTGACATGAACATGTACACACCATGCAGCTATTAAATGTTAATTCACGTACATTCACTCTTTCCCTATGTACTAGGTATGACTACTGGTTGAAGCGTTCTAAGGAGGAGGATCTGAGTGATGTAGCCGCCATGCGCTGCTTCTATCAGAGCGGGTTTGACAAGTACCAGCGCCCGGTGGTCACCTTCATCGCCAAGTACTTCAACCCGGCCATGGTCTCAATAGAGAAGGTAACTACCTTGTCCATTTCACATTGCGGCTTACTGTATTTGAAGTGATAAGCACCCAGGGCGCTTGAAAAATTGTATTTATGGCCCTCCGGTAGTTAAGAGTTTAACTGACTCTAAAATCGTAAAAAAGGATTGGCCTTTTTCTAGTCTGAAAAAAAGGGGTTGGCGCTTATTAGGGTAGGGGCACGTATTACCTTGAATATCATACGGTATATATGCGAATCTGAAGCCTACGGCGCCCTATCGAAATTCCAAAAAGGGGGGGGTGTCTGATAGGTTTCAATAAAATTACAGTATGTTAATGCTATAATTGCCCAATAAAGGAGCACCTCATAGCTTTTCTATGGACCTAGGGTACATTTTGTACTATAATTTGTCTCAAATGCTCGGTTCTTCCAAGATTGTGCATTCATGAGTATTAGGTTGAAATTAATGAGACAAAACTAGGAGAAGCAAATGAGAAAAATCAGAGCTAAGATCAATGGTCAATAATATTTTTCACACCTGCCCTGTAGCGTGTCTTGTCTGTCACAAGGTAGGCTTTAAACCACGTGCCGTAAAACCTTGCATATAAGCAGTGACTTTGACCAGCTGTGGCTTATAGTTTTTTCCGAAAGACTTGCTGCAATATTCTATATATATGTGAGGCTTTTCATATCCTGGGTATTACTGTAAAACCACACTTCTAAGGGCTAGGCCGATTAAGGTTTGAGATAAAAAAACAAAAAACAAAACGACAACGAGAAAAATATCAGCATATGTGACAGGATCCGCGAAAAGGGCCCTTAGTGCAGGGTGCATTAAGGTCTCTATTCCCAGTACATGTCACATATGGCAAAACAGGTTTTCTCCATATTCGCCAAAAAAAAACGGCTTATAGGTAAGTTTTCCGGTAGCTATTATTAACAAATCAGATACACATATTCAATCCTAAGGATCAGGATTTAGCTTAAGCGCTATATGACACGGTATTTAGTCTCATATATACAATTATAAATCTGCATATATGCAAAGGTTTACAGTACCCAAATAAGAGTGTTTGTCTCTCACTAGGCGGCCATGTACTTTCTCCACGTGATGGACCAGCTCGTTAACCAAGGTTATGTGGTTGTCTACATCCACACAGACGCTGGTAAAGAAAACAACCCAGACTTTACCTACATCAAAGAGATTTACAACTTGGTAGACAGGAGGTGAGACGAAGATATAAAATGGAGATAACTATAGTGAAACACATGTCATAGGTCGAATGCCTGTCTTAATGAAATGTTTTTCACTATGTAGGACATTCGGTCCTGCAGGTTTTTAATTCTGCAGGCCCAGTTGAAATTTTTTAGGACCAAAGCACAGCGAGCCTCAGGACCGTTTTTGTTTATTAAAAAGAACTATCATAAAGCTAATTCTATTTCATCATTTAATTCATTAGGATTTATGAAGATCTGGAGAAAAATCTGCAAAATGGTCCGATTTGAAAGCCGTAAAAACTGGCATGAACAGGATCTGAGGATCACAGATCACATAGCAACATTTAGACTGGCAGTCTGATGGTTTTATTTTGCCAGATATAGCTGATCTCCGACATGTTTATTAGGAATATGCACTCTGGCTGTGAATACTATGAGCGCGGGAAAAATGTGAGTTTGTACATGCGCACTTGAATAAATCAGATGAGCGTCCTACAGCAATGACAGCAGGTGTCCCTGTATTTCTCCTTTACAGCTAATAATGTTTTCATTAAGACTGGACTGCCTGACAGAGCTAACAATTTGACTTACCTGTTTGGCGTTTTCCATGCACAATAGTGAAGCTATAACAGAAGTGTCTATTACTTCCAGATATAAAACCAACCTGAAAGCATTTTACATCCTTCACCCTACATTATGGTCTAAGGTAAGTGCAGTTCTAGTTGTTTGTGGAAACCCATATTTTTGTAATTACTGTATTCGATGTAATAAGTGCCCCCCCCCCCTTTTTGGGGCCTTTCTAAGGCTAGAAAAAGACCAAAATTTCACGATATTTAGAGTATGATATAATTACAATGGTCATTTTTTAAAGTTGACAGACTTGACGACCTTCATGTTACTAATAATCTGTCATGTGTCCACAGATGAACATGTGGTTCATGACGACCTTCATGTTGGCGGAGATGAAGGCGAAGGTGCACCACATACGTGGGGTGGAGCTGCTGTACAGTCGTGTTCCGCCTGACCAGCTCGACATACCAGACTGGGTCATGAACTACGACGAACGGGTCAGTATGATTCAAGATTCAAGATGGCTTTATTGACTAATGTACCGGTACACTTATGTCAGCACCAGGTTTTCATATACAATGTTGTAGACAGATTTTATATATGAGTATATATACAGCTCATGGCTCCTGGCCTTTTAGATGATTTGCAATATGGGGCCACCGCTAGTATTTGAGAAAGTTTCCTAGTGTCATCGTGTCTTTTATAGTAATCAACGAACTTGAGGTATTTTGTTTCAAACACTGACCGTGCGTTTCTCATCTCGGGCATGTTACAATGTAAGAAGACATGATTGACATCTTGCACAGCGTTACAGAATGTGCACTTAGAATTGACAGGTTTCTTTCTTCTATATCTTCTTGACAGGCTGTCAAGTGTATAGTTATTGTCAGTCCGGAGTTTAGCAATAATGGTTCTAATTTTAGGTGATTCTGTATGCGTTAGGTATTCACACTCTTTATAAATGTCATTGAGATCATCTTTACACATCTTGATAATTCTACACTTGCCAGTATTGCCATGAGGATCAGGTCACACAGGCCGGCCTCTAATGCTGCATAGCTTTAATAGCTGCATAGGGCTGTAGTGATATATACCCATTTCTCATTATGATGTATGAATGCAGCCCTGGTGGTTCTACTCACCAAGACTGCATTCATACATCATACTGACCTGATGAGGTTAACCAATTGGCAAAGGTTCCTGATGATGCATAAATGCACCCCTGGTGAACTGAACCACCAGCTGCATTCATGCTTTATCACTTAGTGCATTTAAGATGGACTAAGAACATATTCATATAACAGTGTATTTAAGGAATTGAATTTCCCCTATTTCATGATTTGTGGTGCATTTTCAACATTTTGTTCCTTGATTCTTAAAAAGGAAGATCAAAGATTAATGATTAATTTACAGGTGAACGGCACCCGCTACTACACGCCCGAGGAAGACGAGGCGATCGGAGACTTGTGACGTCACTATAGTACGGACAGGACGGATCATGTGATAGGTCGTGTGACTTACCCTGAGTCATGTGATCGCGGGGTGTAATATGCCAAGGTTGTCTTTATACTAATAACACAGTAGCAGTGAACCCTTTAACATTGTATGGGCCGCTACTTTAGTAGTGCATCATGCCCATTGATAGTCATGATGCACAATTTAGTTGTGGGGAGTCTGCTCGCCAGCACTTCATGGCTGCATCATGCTGACCTTCTGAGAGTGTATCAATCCTGTATGGTCGGCCCGATGTATGAATGTAGCCCTGGCGAGTTACTTGCCAGTGCCGGTGCATTTTTCATCTGGCTCTGAAAGGCATGAAAGGGTCACTGTGTCAGGTCCTGTATATAAACTCCCAGAGTCCATCCAGTGGAAGAAGCTTCTTGCAAATTCAGAATAAGTCACTTGTAGATGCGACAAAAAGCATATCTCACGTATCATTGTGCACATATTGTGAAATAGGATTTGTCATGTAGCATGTACTGATAAATTTTAATGTCTGCTCACATATACAGAAGACAAACAGAAATTTACATGTCCTGTATTCAATAAATTTTAGGAAGCTTGTGAGATGCATTTACACAATCAAACTGTGACATGTTAAAACTTTAGTCCAACAGAGTGCATTTATACATGTTTATGGAGCATAAATGTAATAGACATATTAAGCATCATGCACGCCATTAAAAGGCTTAAGAATGTAAATGAATTTGACTTAATGCACATAATACATTGATACAGGATATTGGGTCCAGTAGTCGGTCATTCTGTCTCCTGTGGTGGATAGCTTTTATACGTCTTGAGCACTTGCAAACCTTTATTCATAGAACCAAGACCAAAATTGACATTGATTTTTCACGGTGCTTCCTACCCTCGTGTTGCTTAGGAGTTGACTGTGTTAAGTACTAGGGAGTACTTGATGGCTCGATGCTTTAATGCAGCAATGGCAAGTTCCTTACCAGGGCTGCATTCATGCATCATGAACCAGACCCTTTAAAGGCCACTCATGCAGGAGTGTATCCTGGTCATCATGATGCCCCAATGAAGTGCTGGTGAGTCTGCTCGCCAGCACTTCATTGGAGCATCATGCCTACCCTCCGCGGATATATCAACCCTGTATGGTGGGCATGATGCATGAATGTAGCCCTGGCGAGTAACTCGCCAGGGCCACATTCATGCATCATCACGACCTATGGGCATGATGCATTATTGCATCAGCGCGCCTTATAGGATATGATAGGCACATAGTGTATCTATGCTGTGAGTTACACTCAGAGAGTTAACTTAACCTGCCATAATGTTACCACAAGATATACACAGATGTACTTGTACTTTAGGCCAGACCTTTAATTGACAATTCATGTATGTCTGATTCTACCTACCGTTTTTTGGAAGGACCTTTGATTCCACTTAGATCATGTCATTCGGGCTTCCCTAGCCTACTTAAAAGGGTCTATTTCTCCCCTTTTCTATCCCCTCGGGGTGTGTGTGGTGCACATATGCATGGTCACTGACACATTCCCTTGTGAAATAGTGTAATGTAGTTCTCGCCATGAATATGACCTTAGCTGTCGAAATGGCGTTAAACATCTATTACTCACTCACTCAGATCATGTCATTGCCTCAGTGTAGTAAGGTTGTAAAGGTACGTCTCCCCTCACCGAGGCACGTTTTACCTTGTTGATCCAGAAGCAGTTACAATCTTGTTGCACTGAGTCAGCGATGTTTTAGAAGTATGAATTATAAACAGCATCGTGAATTTTCCATTATTTCCCAATCATTTTGTTTATTTTATGTGATAGCTTCATGGTGTGAGGACCCGATGTATTTGAGGGTAGACTTGTAAGATAACCGTCACCTGAATCTTGTAAATATCAATCACTTCGGTTCCGCTTTAGCATTCATGTGAGAAAATCTGAATTAATTACATATGTTGTATATTTTGTTTTTCGTCTGTGTCGATTACTGTAAAGGTGTGTATTATCCATGTACAGCACTAGATGTAAATGGCTTATTTTGTTTTATAACACTGCTGGGCGAAGTCAGAGTGCATTATCCTGAATGCTGCATTCTGATTGGCTGATTGACCGTGCATTATCTAGATGGATAATGCACTGCTGGCAAAGGAAGTTAACTTCATCTCACCTTAAGACTTCACAATTGATATTCATGTGTTGTCAGGTGGCTGTGTTATAATGGGAATAATGCACTTGGTCATGCCTGTGGTCGTGCTCTAGACTGTATTGAGACATCGAGGGGCCTTATAGCCATGCCTCATGCATTATACCCTAATTAGTAGAGTGTTTCTCCACATAATATGGGGGTCGATCTGCCGTGTATGGTGGTTCATATGTCAATGTATAAGACAAGGATTAGTACTGTTCATACATGTATGAAGTGTATAGACAAGATGGACCCCATGAAAGGCCATTGATGCATTAATGCATCATGCTCATTGGTCTGCATGATGCATGAAGGTAGCCCTGGTGAGTAACTTGCCAAGGCTACACTCATGCATCATGCAGACCCTACGGGTTTGATACTGTCCCGGAGGGTCAGCATGATGCTCCAATGTAGTGCTGGTGAGCAGTCTCGCCAGCACTTCATTGGTGCATCATGACGACCAATGAGCATGATGCACTCCTGCATCAGCGGCCCTTGAAGGATTAACATTTAATCCACTCTGTGACATGCACAACTCCATATAGGACTCCATGTTATTGAATCAAAATGTGGTGAAACACCGTAAGGAGTACCAAAAGGCATTTAACACGTGCACTATCACCCCTAATGATGTCATTAAGGAAACTTGGGTCCAAGTTAAGCCCTCATCATAAGACATAGATTTCTTGCATTTTGAAAAGCCCAAAATCTGTTCTTTTCTTTTATCATTTAGAAGTTTGGCAGTACATTAATGTGAAAATCGAGAAGTGTTTGCATTTGAGGATATGTATGTGCCTTATGATCATTGTTAGTATTGACTGTACCTGTTGTTAATTCATCTACCAGGTAATGTCTGCACTCATGTCTACTTTGCAATTTAGTGATAACATTTGTGGAATAAAGGAAAATGTATACCATCTAGGCTTACACATTTGTGGAATAAATACCAATGTATACTATCGAGGGTAACACGAAGTAAGGAAAAGAAAAACAACTTGAAAGGGTTGGATGTGTCTTGCCGGTAGTGCCATACTTAAAGTGGCGAAGTCCTATGTTTGGGGCCAAAAAAAATCAATCCTCTCAAAAATGAACCAGGATGTTCACATAGACCACACTTCCTATGGTACCTACTTGGTTTGCTCCCCTTCCCCATTATAATTAAGCTCATATTTGAAGGAATTGTCAGATTTATACACAATTTTCTACTTTTGGAGTGTATGCCAAAAGTCCATCCATTGGAAATGCACTGTAAACTCTATAAGGCGCACCTGAGGTCATCCCCGTGCATAAGGCTCACCTTATATGCGGGGTACTATGGTAAATGGCAACATCTCACTGTATGATTTGCTCAATAGCCTAAGCAGCTGCAGAAGGAGGAGCCATGCCAACTGCGCCTGGCATTTGTGGAGGAGGGCCATGGAAATTCCATATACCGGTAATTACTGTCTAATAAAATTTTGTGGGGAATGGCGTCGTACAAAGCCTTGACTCTGTGTACCAGGAAGGTTGACATGGTATAATTTGGCATATTCTTAAGCATACTATCCCACTTTTGTATCAGTTCTAATGTATTTGGTGAAGAAAACTTTGAATTCTGGCCAAAGTAAGAAAACTTTGCAATGACCAACTTATCTTTTTCTCTTTAACTTTACTCTTCCCCTGATAGCGGTAGAGAATAGTGGAAGAATAAGATGCTCACGGCCCACAGCAGGAACAGAATCCATTCCAAATTAACCTGGGGGAGTAGCGGTGGAGGGGGGCATTCCTTACATTATTAGTCTACTTCATATCTGTATGACTATGTAAGGCTATTACATCCAGGACCTTAATATCAGAGGGCTTACTTTGATAGATGTGGCAGAGACAACTTCAGCACAAGTGTTGTGTTCTGCAGTCAGCTCCAAAGTGCCTGAATCCCGCGCATCAGGCCCGGGATTCCCTCATACCGGGGAAACCACGGTATGACGTCATAGGTCCGGCGCCTGCCTCGAGCACGCATCTCACACTCCTCTCCGTTCAGTTTTTAAAAGACAGGGCTCCAGTCCAACGATGTCCAGATTGTATACATGTTCGTCGGACCTTTCAGTCCAGCTAATATTGCTGCTATATACAAGGTGCTGGTCACTGTTCCCAGCTTCACGATAGTTTCCTACTTGTCTATGTGCCTACAATCTACGATGACGACTACTGACTATGTGTGCTCTCAGGGGCTTAGGATTGAGGCACGAAGAACACCTCAGCATTCTGTGCTGCAATCCTATGTATGATGCTACGGGGCAGTCCCCGCAGCTCCCCTATACGTCTGGCAACCTCCAGGATTGACTCTGGGCAATGCTGACTTGGACGGATTTCAAGGAGGCAGAGGTATAGACTGTCAGTCTCCAGGAGCAGCTTGTCCAAGTGGATGTTCTGTACTACCTTCTCCAGCTCAGGATGGTGGTTAGAGCGTAGCAGCAATGCAGAAATGCTGAAGGACACCTCCGAAAACGACTGTTCCCAGGCCTACTGCTCTGCAAGGCCCCCGTCAAAGCTGTGGAGCTGGATATGGTGTTTCTGGGATAGCACTTGTGTAAGGACTTGTCTGCACATCCTACCAGCCCGTCCATCACCCCTGCCGCGTGTATGTACGACTGGCAGTCTCCTTTCTGCAGCCATGGAGGACCAGGACCCGTCCTTCATTATGGTAGAGGTCAATGCTGATCTCTGCAACTGCGACAACGTCCTGGATCGATGCCTCAAGGGTCCGGTTTAGCAGATCCTCCAGCTTTTCCAGGACTATTGCTGGGTAGAGGCCCACTGCTCTTAGCACTCCCACCGCCAGAAGATCTGCCATGCGTCCCCAGTCACCCGGGTAGCATTGGACATCAACTACAAAGCATGCATTGTTATGCACCCACGCCTGCAGTGTCCCCATGTAAAAGGATTCAACACTTTTCCAATATTGGCTCTTAGCCCTCACTTCCCCTCCTGATCCCAAAAGTTGCATTGAATTGGTGATACAGAGCCTGTACCAATTGGGAAGACTAACTAATGAAATGTATTGAGTAACAAAGTGGGTAATATATTCAGTATATAGACATCTGATCTCTCTCAGTTACACCATTGAAAGGTATTTATACATTTATTAAAAAAAACATAGTGTGTCATCTTTATTCAGAAATTGGATGATATTATCATATAGGATGATATTATCATGAATATACAAATATCTTACTCTTTTTAAAAATCTTTTTTAAGAGAATCACCATCATGGAAGAGATGTGTATATTCCCTGGATGTAACAGAAGCAGTAAGATGAGTACTGCAGGATTTGGAGGACTGAACAGTATAATCAAGGCTAGTGAAGGAAGAGGAGATGGTCTGCATCTAACAGTACACACTGAAAAGTAGCAGAGCACAAAGTGAACCACCAAGAACAAGACAGAAGTCAGAACTATGTCATTTCAATTTTCAGTGTCATTGTATATTCTGTGGGGAGGAGTGTAAAGTGAAGGATAAGAAGAACCCATCGAGGTAGAGAGAGTTTGGCCTCTGCAGGACAGCTGAAAGAGCTGGTATGGATGACTTAAAATCTGTGTTACTACAAATATGTTAGCAATGGGGTGATAAGCAGGCTTATGATGTGCAACTGAGATTGCTTGGTGCCCCCAGTGATCTGCATGCAGCAGATGCTAGGTATCATAGGGATTGTTATAAGACATTCATGGGGGCAAGGAACATCAAGGCAGCCAAAACACCAGAAAATAAGGAACAGCCAGTGAATAAGAATGATATTGGGATGGTGATTGAGCTTATGGAGAGTGATCCAACTCATATCTGGATAACTGTGGACTTGCATAACTCATATTCCAGGTTCTGCAAAGAAAATGAATTGATTAGTCGAAGAGAACTCATTTCAAAATTGCAGATTCACTTTGGAAATACCCTCATCAAACTGGATATCAGTTGTTGTGCAAGCCTACTTTGCTTTAAAGATCATCTGCCAAAAAACCTGAAGTTAATCAAAGTTGACCATGAGAGTGAGGAAACCCAAATGATCCAAAAACTGAAAAGGAAAATTCACTCGGAGGCCAATGAGATCCCTAAACAGCAGGACTATGACATTGCCCAGTTCTCAAAACTATAGACAGTACAAGTCCAACCTTGCTAGCATTGATATCTGCGTTGGTTTCCGGGGGGAAGGTAACAAAGATCTCAACTACAATGGCCCAAGCTATACAGGCACAAATAACAAAGTCTTGGAATCAAACGCTGGGTCTAGCTCTGAAGTTACACCATAGCCATGGGTCTAAGGGGCTTGTGACACTATTACATGATTATGGAATCACTGCAACATATGATGAAGTCCTTCGCTTTAGCAGCTATTTACACGGGATCTCAACCTCAAACATTTCAAGGTCTTGACAAAAATCAAGGGCAGCTCTTGTCATGGATTGACAATTATGATCTAAACATCTTCACTCTAATTAGCTGTAGAGGAACACATGCCCTAGTCACAGAGGTGACTCAACAACAATCACTTTGTGTAGATCAGGTGGAAAAGGCAGACAAAGTCAGACCCATCATACCCAGAGTCAGTAAACCCAATATGACCAAAATTAAGCTTGATACCCTGTGTGAAAATGTTCTCCAGCATTATCAAGGTGAAACAAATCCAATGCCTCCAGAAATTCATGACCATGATGGTATACCATTCCATGAGGCGATGAAAAAAATGGATGAAATAACCCAAGCACTAAATGCTGATATTGAATGGCACAATGAAGTCATAACCAATGACTCAGAAGAAGATCCCCCAGCTGAATGGTCTAGCTACATGGCACACATGGCCAGGGAAAATGGCTTTATTTCAAAGGCAACAAAGTATGTGTATGGTCCTCTCATAGATGCACCACCAAGCCACCTAGACACAGTTGTCACCAGCATAATGTACTTGGAGACATTTTTCAAGTCTCATGGCCAGAGATACCTCCACTTGGTTGCTGACCTATAACTGTACAAAGTACTATTGCAAATTAAGTGGTCCAACCCAAACAGATGGAAACATCTATTACCTAGACCAGGTGGTATGAATTTGCATATGTCTTTCTTGGGATCCATTGGAAATCTCATGGCAGGATCAGGATTGGAGGAGATCCTTGGGGCTGCATACAATGGAACTACGAACATGCTAAATGGTAAGGCTTGACCAAAGGCGATGAGAGGTTTTCGTATGGTAGCAACTGAAATCATGAGAGAATCAGTACAATCTGGCAAGAAATCATGGGAATCCCTGGAAAATGAACTATCAGCAGCACGTTCGTCAAAAACAGGTCGTCTTTGGGTAGATTGCTTCCTACTTCAGTGTTACTGGCGCATATGTTCTTGAGAGCAGAAAGGGAAGCAAACTTCAACTTGTATGTGTATTGTATCCAGAAGGTGGTACCTTACTTTTTTGCAGCCGGCCATTGGAATTATGCAAGATATGTAACATGGTACCTTCTAGAATTAGCACAACTTGATGAAGAGGCAGCATCCTTTTACTTGCTTGGTAATCATGTTTGCCGTCACAAACCAGGTAGTTGGAATGTAGTCTCTGCAGATCAGTTCAGTGAACAGACATATATTCAAAAAGGCAAGGCCAAAGGAGGTCTTGTTGGAACGACACTCAAGCCTAACCAAATTGCCCGGTGGGTACTCTCTCAGAATATTTGTAATATGCTATGCCAGGACATGGATAAAATGTTCGAACCTTATCAAGAGGAAGACCTTAATACAAGTGTTGACAGACACAAGGAAGAGGGAAAGAACAGAAGAAAAATGGATGCTGTAGATAGGAAACAAATTCAGGCTGAGATAGCTGCACATCCACATCCATTAAAACAAAGTGAACCGGTCCTGTTCAATATTGTAAATGGATGAATCGTTGATGATAGAATCAATGTCGCTGATGCACTCTCTATTGGTGAGTGTATGGCAGCACAGTTCAACGGTAGTCTCCCATCTGTTTTTTATGGCCCAATTCATGCCAAGGTGACCACAATGGAGGCAATGAAAAAAGGGATTAAAATTGGTGAAAGAACTACCTATGACATGGAGAAGATGTATGGAAGATTGCTAGTCCTATCTCAAAAGAGAGATATGACACTGGAACAGCTCCTCACCCATGAGTTATCACCTCTACCTCCTGCCATTTTTGATGAGTATGGAGCACTCCAAAGAGGAAACAAGTCATACCTCTTGCACAAACTGGCTAGATATAATGATCCCATAGGTCTACTAAATGTGAATTCATGCCAAATATTACTCTTGTTTATAACTGTTTTTGATGTTTTCTGTAGATTGCTATGTGACTTAGTAATAAAATTTTAACTGGCAATATAAAGGGAAATGAATGTGTCATGGACTATTAATATGATAAAATGAAAGAAAGTGTAGAAATACTCACTCGAAGACTTGAAAGGTTGCTGTAAAATTGTGATTACTAAGCAAAAACATGCTGTTGCTAAGCAAAATCATGTTGTTGCTAAGCAATAACATGCTGTTACTAAGCAAAATCATGAGAAATTCCTTGTTGCTAGGAAACATGAGGTTCTTAGCAACAAGCCATCTGCATAAATAGAATGTCTGACCTGGATTTAGGTGGGGTAGGAATGATTACCTTCTTTATTTTTGCATGTTTTATCCCCTTTGTCATGCTATTTTGTTGATTTCAGTGGTTGCTAAGCAACCGTGAATAAAAAAAAGCTCAACGTTACCAGGCCGGCAACAGGCAGATTCTGAATCGCCATACCCTAATTGTCCAAAATCAATCAAAAAACCTTTGCCATACCTTAGTGCAAGGTTGAGCCATATTTGGGCATCTGGCTACTGGACTATACCATAAGGGTAGAGAGGTTCCTCCGCCAGCCTTTGTCATAGACAGTGAACCTGGTGGAGTTTCTGGCCAGATGGCGATGGTGACAGTGGGCATCAAAGCCAGGTGGAAGGGTTGACCCCAGGCACCCATTTGACTCATTTGGTGTCTTGACCCTTCGCCGGGGTGTTCTGGTCCCAAAGCGCCAAGATTTGTTTGTTTGTTTAGTTTTACGTCCGGGGGCCATCAAGGAACTCAGACATTCAAGGATTCTTGGACATTAAGTCCTTTTTTTTCTTTTTGGACAGGTATTTATATGCTGCTTGCCCGAGACAGCAGTGACCGAATCTATGAATGACTGAATCTATGAGATGAATGACCGAATCTATGAGGAGGGGATGGGGAAAACTGCTACCGGGGCTTCATTCCCCTACTCTTTTTGAAGGATAGCAAGTGTTCTTTTATTTGCCTGGTCCCATAGGCAGGGCCAGACAAACCACGGCCTTTGATCACTCAGACGTGGTTCACTGAGGCGGAATCCAATGGCAAATGACAAGCATGTGGGCCCGGGCCTGCGCATATGGACACCAGCTGCCCACATGCTCACCCCAAGCCACAAGAAACGTCAGAGTTTTACGAATCTGGTATGCCCACTGGTAGAATGGAAGGATAATACAGTCAGACCTCACTTCCTCGACCTTTTAATTCCTCAGATCCCTCATTACCTCAGACAGAAAATTTGCAACATCCTCTATGTTTTCTATTATATTTGGTCTTAAATCCTCGAATATTTTGCTTCCCCAAACAATTTTCCTTGCATTTTCCAAATTCGAGGAAGCAAGGGCTGACTGTACCTCCTTCATGGACTCCCAATGAAGTTATTCTGCTCCTCCATGCCCTCACATGAAGGTCCCCACCTCACAGGCCAAGAGCGATGCCAGCACACGCCAAGTGAAGCAGGCATTCTTCACTTGATGGCGGATTCATGATCCTTTTTGCCGGAGCAGTGAGCCCCAATACCTGATCATAATGTGCCATGAGTGCTTCTTGGCAGGGTGACACTGAGATCTCTCCCAGTGTGTCCTTGTTCAGCAGGTGGTGTAGGTTGGCTCACTTTCCGCCAAGGGAATGTGACAGGTCTTGCATTCTTGCGCACAACCCAGCCCAATGGTCCAGCATCCTATTGTCAAATGGTCTTGCTCTACAGCACTGACTCATATGCTCAGCTAAACAGCTCGGTCTTGTGAACTGTTTCTGACAGCCCCAGCATGCTGTCTCTGGCTGGATGAAGAAGGTCATATGAGACCACGTGGCAATGGATGTGGTTTGACCGACTGCACATGTCCGACACTGAGCACATGCTAGTCTTGCGTCGCTTTTTTATTGCTGGCTGCAGCCCTGTACCACTCCTCTTGGGCTGGTTGTCATCTGGGCTGGAACGTCCCTCCATGTTCACCGTTCTTACTTTCTCACGTTCTCTTTTCCTGTGGTCTGTGGCCAGTGTAACCATCCGATAACTGCCTTTCTTCACCGCAGCTTCACTTGGGCCAGCTGAGAAAGTGACCCGGATTCCCGTTGGTGTTGGATGGGCTACTTCCTGGCCTTGATCTATCTGCCGAACCTCGCTGGACACTGGAGGTGCTAAGGGTGTTTCTTCCTTCTGCCACATGTCAGGAGGGCTATTCTCTGGAGCCAGGTCATTGTCCAGGGCAGCCAAGGGTGCGTCTTCTCTCTGCCTCAGGCTCTGCCTCATCTGCAGATTCCTCTAGTTGCACTAGCCGATGTCTCATACGGTGGAGCCACATTGAAATTGCTCTCTCCCTGCACATAATTAGGTGGTCATGGTGGATTACCTCCACCTTTTTTCTCCCTCGGATCTTCAGGAGCACCGACGACAGGACTTTCTCAACTAGGTATAGGCCCTTCCACACCGATTTCAGTTTGGGGCTCTCACCCTTTTTGTTTGCTGTGTCCCTCTTGTAGATTTTTGTTTGTTTGTTTGTTTGTTTAGTTTTACGTCCGGGGGCCATCAAGGAACTCAGACATTCAAGGTTTCTCGGACATTAAGTCCTTTCTTTTCTTTTTGGACAGGTATTTATATGCTGCTTGCCCAACACAGCAGTGACCGAATCTATGAATGACCGAATCTATGAGATGAATGACCGAATCTATGAGGAGGGTCGAGGGGGAAAACAGATCACCTTGTTCATATTTCACATGGGACAATCTTTGGTCATAAGTTCTTTTCTGGAGCTCCTGTTTTGCCTTGAGTCTTTCACACGCCATTTCGTGGACTTCCTCCATGGTTCGTCGCAGCTTTTGAACATACTCTGAGGCAGAGTTGGGAATATTGTTGTTCCCTGCAGTAAGTCCGAAAACCACATCCTCTGGTAGCATAACTTCCTGGCCCAGCATCATCATGTTGGGGCTATACCCAGTTTGCTTGTGGGGAACCGTCCAGAGGGCTCCAGCCAGGACAGAGACAGGACAATTGCCTTGCCTTTCCCTCAAGAAAGCAGTGCACCATCTGCAGGATTGTTCTATTGTACCGTTACTCCTGTCTATTTAATGCAGGTCTATATGTTGTTGTCCTGGTCTTTCTTACCTTCAACAAGTCGTACACACTGTATATGACATTGCCGTCAACGTTGCGACCTTGATCTGTATATTGTTAAGGGCATCCCCAGTGCGCTACAAAGTCTTCTACAAACTTATCTGCGATGATCTTGGCCTTCTGATCTTGGATGGCATAGCATTCCATCCACTTGGTGAATTGATCAACAATAACTAGGATACAGGTGTTCCCACTCTCTGATATCGGAAGCGGCCCCTGTATGTCCAGGTGGACCCTTTCTAGCAGTGCACCAGCATGGTACTTTCCCAGCGGACCACATGCCTTCTGGCAGGGTTTCTTATTTCGGGTACAGGTGGCACAGGACCGCACAAAGTCTTGACAATTGCTCTACAGTTGGAACCAGATAAATCCTTGTTGCAGACGAGCATATGTTTTGTCCTGCCCCAGATGACCAGCCGTGGGGAGATCATGGTAGTACTCCAGTATTTCTTGTTTGTGCTCCTTTGGTGCTATCAGTAGGTAACGGGGCCCATTCAGTGTCTCCCACTTGTAGTGTAGTACCCCTTCTCTCATGGCTGGCTGCAACCTGTGCACCCAGAAATACTTCGTGGCTGGGCTGCTGATGGCAAGGGTGGCTTGCAATGGCTCACATCCTGCCTCTCTCCAACCTATGATGGGGCTACGGTCAGGGTCTTCAAGCTGTTTAGCCCTTAGATGTTCCTTAGAGTACCCGCCTAGGCATGTGTCCAGCGTTATCTGTGCGTCTTTGGCATTAAGGTCTTCGATATCCAAGCCACAACAGTTTGAGGAAATCAAACTGTTGTGGTCAGTTCTGATGAGGAAGGGCTTCCCAAGCAGGTAGTGGTAGTAATGCCACGACAGCATCACCACAGCCAGCAGTTCTTCCCCTGCAGTATTTACGTTGTTCAGCGTTTAGGACAAAGCTGTTGTAGGCTATTATCTGCACTTTCCCATCAACTATCTGCCCTAACTCTCCGGCTACGGCGCCATCAGAGGCATCACAGTTCAGGATGAATTTGTATGTAACATCCAAATAAGGTAGTATTGGCGCTGCCAGTAATGCACTCTTGATTAGGGGCTGTGCTGCCTCTCCTGACCACTTGAATTTTGTTTTAGGGCTGGTCAGGGCATAGAGTGGAGCAGATATTTCCGCAAACCTTGGGATAAACTCACGGTGGTAATTTGCATACCCAAGGAATGATTCAAGGTCTTTGAGACATTTTGGTGTTGGCCAATTTTCTATAGTCTCTCTGCTATCTGGGTTTATCTGGATCCCTTCTGGTGTGACTTGCCTACCTAGGAAGGTGACCTTGGTCTGGAACAGACTGCACTTCTTAGGTTTCAGTTTAAAGGTCATATTTTCCGAAACCTCTCTTGAGCTTCGACCAAGTTATCCCTGGCTTGGGAGGAGCTGTTTCCAAAGACCATCATGGCATCCAGGTATGACAGAACCTTCTTCCACTGCATACCATGGAAAACAAGCTGAACTGCCCTCTGGAACGTCGCAGGGGCATTACTCAGGCCAAAGCCCATATGTGTCCACTCGTAGAGCTTTTGTGATGAAAGCTGTCTTGTGCTGGTCAGCTTCATCGCGCTCTATATGCCAGTATCCTGAATTCATGTCCAGGGTGCTGTAGAACCGACTGCCTGCCAGTGAGTCTAAACACTCCTCAATTTTTGCAGGGGGAAAGCATCTTTGGTGGTCACACTGTTCAGACCCCTGTAGTAGCGACACCATCGGACTGATCCATCTTTCTTATGTACCAATACAGGGACTGCAGCGCATGGGGACGAGGAGGGCCTGATGGCCCCTGCATTGAGCATCTTATTAGGATGTTTTTGGCCCAGCTCCTGCTGGGTCATTGGAGGTGGGTTTTCAACATTTTTGGTCGATCAAAATGGCCGACTTTAAGTGGGAATTTCTTATACAAAGAAGGGGTCTATAAATTAATGGAAAGTTGATAAATTTTCTTTAGATCTTTGTCTTTCTGTAGATGGTAACAATTCCTGGTAAAAACTTTTTACCTATGAAAAAAAGCTGAAGGAAAAACTTGGCATGTTTGACTAAATTTCTCATGAAAATGAGGTTCCATACGATAGCATTGTGCAGTAGATTTTCGCGATAGACATAACACATGGGTTCCTATGGGAATTGTCCAATTAAGATGCTTTTTTCAGTAGGTAGGGGCGGAAAACCGTTTATATAATGCGATAGATGAAGGAAAAGTTGGTTAATTTGTGTTTAAGACCGGTTAAGACCATTCATAGACCAACCTTGTAAATCAGACCGCCATACGGTTGTTATGGCTATCGCATTTCCGGCAAGGCAAGTGTAGGACTCTATGTACGCTAGTAGTATAGTCAGATGACGCCGGCTCTTATGTAACACCCTACACCGGGTACTACATGTGCCCTCTGACATACTATATATGTACTAATCTTTACACTCTTCCCCCGAGCCAGAACATCCTCGTGCGAGTTCGCACATGCGCACGATGCACACAGAGTGGTCCGTCGTAAGCTTTTTTTATTTTTCATATAAAAGTAAATACAGGCTATGTATTCGATTCAATTCGATTGATATTGTCTAACATGCATGGATTATATTCAAAAAGCCAATAATTTCAAGTTAAAGCGATAGAATATATCATTTTTCCTTCGAAAATGTGCACAGTACATCAAAATCCAAAATGGTGGACAGCGAGACGATCAAAACTGCTGGATTATAAAAAAATGGAGGAGTATTACATTGTCTCATGCATTTGTATGGTTAATATGGATCCTTTTCAAGACCTGCTGGTATTGTGCAATGCTTAACTTGCCAGGAGAGGAGTTATTCGCCAATGAAACATGCGAGCGATAATGGGTGCATCCTCCATAGCCTTAAGCATTGAGTCTTCGACACACTGTCACTATATTAACAGTCTCCTAGTATAGGTAGTGGGCAACCTGGGCCAGTCGTGTATAATTGCACGCGTTAAATCTTTCCTCTTCCTCTTGGAAACCCAACAGGGTGCAGCGCATGCGCTGCCGGATGGGCTTGGCATCCCCTGTATCTTTGGTGTGCTTTATAGCTTTGAGAAGCAACCCAGGTGTTGTCCTTTGAGAACCTGACTGGTATTCCTTAAGGATAGTGCACAGCTCTCGGACCTGATCCAGGTTGAGCACTGAGGCTGACCTGCGGAACAAATCCTGAAGATGCGGAGGTGTCTGCCCTGCCAGGTCTTCGACATCCTCTGCCGAGACTGGCCATTTAGCTTTACCATCTACATGTTCCAAGTTCCTAAGGCTAGCCGGCACCTTTGACATATCAAGTTCCAAGTCCATAATTCCCCGGGCTGTGCCAACCCCAGAATCTGGCCTGCCTCGACCTTGATGTAGTTATCACCATCATTACATAACTCGACTACTGCTGTGTCTGAATCTTTATCTATGACACTGTGGACACAAGACATCCGGGTGTAAAAGTCTTGGGCTCAGAACTCGATCTTCCTCCGGCACAACCGGTCCATAATGGTATGCACTGCTACCTATCAAGATGAATGTGGTGGTAATACAACTCTCTTGAGGCAGACCACCAGAGAGACCCCATATGTGTTGCCTGACCTGCTTTGGCGATATTTAGCTCTGATAACATGACCATTGATCTGGACTGTTGCCATTGTGAGATCAATCGAGGCTCCAACAGTTTAAAAAAAGTCTAAACCCAGTATGACAGAATCTGTTATTGGCGCAACATACATGTGCTATTTGAACGTGAGTCCTTCTCTTTGAGGGTTACTGGGTCTGTGAAGTGGCCCTTCATGAAGCTGTCTGGTCCAGCCCCCTTTAACTTGATGGCCTCCTTTCGTGTAGGAGGGTGCTCCATGCTTTCTACAAAGTTCAAGCTGAGTACGGACACTTGTGCTCCTAGGTCGATCAGAGCATTTACTGAGGTCCCATTGATTACAAATGGTAGGACAAGACTCTCAGGGGTGTCTTTTATAGAGTTCTTTGAACGGAAGTAGACATTACGTACCCGAGGGTCCTCATGCCTCACACCATCCTCCACAGTATGCACCGTGTAGGATTTAGCATCAGAGTGAGGGCCTTCAGTGGATAAGTCTGACCTTTGACACTGCTTCATTTTGACATTCTCTGGGGAGCGACCCCTGTCAGCTTCAAACCGAAACTCATCATGCCAAACTCCATCCCTCACAGTGTCTGTAAGATTCCAGTAATCCTTATTAGTGGCAGCTTGACCCAGTTCCTCCAGGACAGGGCAAAGTTCACAAAACTTGGCCAAAGTTAATGACAAACACACAGAAATGATGGCCCCAGTGTGGTACACAAAATAAATCCAATGGTTTCTCAGAATTTAGAGTTCTCCTTGTGAGCATCAGGCCCAGGATTCCCTCATAATGGGGAAATCCTGGTATGACATTATAGGTCCAGCACCTGCCTCACGCACACAGATGCATGCGTCGCACAACTACACTCCAATACCCAATCACCATGACGCAGGGATAGTGATGACCTCAGTTGTTTCATGGCATGTCAGACGTATTCTTGCATATGTGCTGCATAGAGCTTCAGGGCACTATTCCACTTGACTGGTATGATGCATGTATAACGCCTACTTTCATACATCATGCTGACCATACAGGGTTGAAACATCCCTAAATGCAGACACGATGCACCAGTGCGGTGCTAACACAAAGACCCTTAAGGTGGATGGTGCCCATAGGCTAAGAGTAACTAAATCTTCACTAAATTTTCACCAGAGGTTTCAAATGACATGTTCTTTCCAATAGTGCTAAGATAATATAGGGGTCCCGGCAATTTTTTTAGACATTCACACATCAAGCTACCATAGGGTTATGCAGAAGTTCCCCATAATATGCATAGCATTTTATTAAAAAGTAGCTTTTTTTGTAAAACTTTCCTAAAAAAAAGGTCATCAACCTTCTTCATCTGGAAAGAGTGTTTTGATCAGGTGGTCCCAGACACTTTTGTATACCTTTTCCACATTGAAATAAAAATCTTATGAAAATGCCATAACTCTAATGTACAGGTTTGAATATCACCTCTACACCATGCACAGACAGGTGGCCCTGTGGCCTAACCAGTAGGAATGCCAGGTTTGGAGTCTTAAGTGAGGTATAGGGAATTAAGAAGAGCGACAATTCGGTCGCTATTGTTTAAGGAGTTACAATAGTAATTCTGGAAATAATATAAAGACGCGGGGTTCCTCCATACTAAGTGTCTGTAGGTATATTCCCGTAGTATACATAAATGTTATAAAGTATATGTTATAAAGAAAGAAAACTTTTGAATGTGATATGTCACCAGGAACAGTTAAATAATGTCACTATAAGTCCTTAGTCACATGAAGCCTAGAGTGGGCGCGGCGTGTTATGGCCCTATAGGATGCCAGCCACGGCTGTGAAGGCTGTGAGTCAGTGTATTGGACTTTGTATAGGTCTTGGGGGTCCTGGTGGCAACAGTGGAGATTATGTCCTTATATGAGTGGATGGGTGTGTCCTCTAAAAATGATCTGTTAGAATACCACCAAGTTTAAAGTCCAAAGGGTGTCGGATGGCAAAAGACCAAAACCACTGGCAGTCTGGGGGTATATAAGGCTGGAGCTGAAGGGGCTGGGCACGGATTGTGCTCAGAACTAAGGGATCCACGGTCCGTCCTGGAATTATAGGGGAAGAGATTTATATTCGGCAGCCCACAAGTAGGAATCGATTGAAATTCTGAATTGTATTTACTGGAGTTTTGGTCACTGTCTAGAGTGCTTTCTGAAGTCTTAACTTCATTCAATTGGAGGTATAGACACACTCTATAGGATCTGATTATTACATAGAGGAACCACACATCAGAAGGACTTAGATTTGATTAGCTTTCACTTGGTCTCACTACCCATTATTATATTCTCAATGCTCACTTGAACACCTCACTATGGAGTTATTGATTTAACTTGGAGTTATGCCATGATGGAATTTGAAGACACCAACAGTTTGTGCTTGTGTATTGTGATAGCCATTTGTGATTATTGATTTAACTTGGAGTTATGCCATGATGGAAATTCGAAGACACCCACTGTTTGTGATTGTGTATTGTGATAGCCATTTGTGATTATACTCTGAAATTCGACGACATTTAGGAATTTGTGCTTTGGAGATACCCTCGCATTATGGAATTTTTAATGAGGATGAAAATTTGTAAAGGTTTTATAATTGTGTGGAATTAAGTACATTCAACGACGATGGAAATTACCTATGCCCGAGATTGGGTATATGATGTTATTGATGAAATGTGGTGGCATTATCATTTGAGATTTATGGATATTGACACCATTGACTTTGAAAATTAATTGGATCTAAATTATTGAAGCTCTTTCTGTTTAAGGCGTGTGTTTATGAATACCAAATTGAAATGTGAAATCGGCACTGGAGTCTGAATTGTATTCGACCTTGGATTGGCATATATACCTATTCAATAAAAACTCTTGGAGATGAAGTACCCAATTGTGTTTTCTTTCCAAATGGGATTTAAACACTGCTCTACTACTTGACGCTAGGTTGAGAACATTCCCCAAATAGTTAAAACTGCGAGTGGAGATGGGATTGAGGTGAAACATAACTAGTGGAAACCCGAGTTGGATTGTATTATAGCTTCCCTTTAGAGAACCCCAAAAACACGAAAACTTTAGAACCTAAAGCCCCTCTAATCCCCTCCGCCTGTGATAGCCTATAAGGTTGTGTGTTTGCCTCTCACTCACTGCCATAACTCTAATGTACAGATTTGAATATCACCTCTACACCATGCACAGACAGGTGGCCCTGTGGCCTAACCAGTAGGAACGCCAGGTTTGGCGTCCTGTGTGACGTCACCTATCTGTTATGTTTACCACTGAGTTTGAAAATCAATACATTAGGAACTACAACTACCTATTTTATCATAGACTGACAAAGAGCAACTAAATAATACATGCATAACAGCTTTATATAGAATGCTGACCAGTTGAACCTGCAGAGAAAAGACAAGTGTCAACAGTGTATAAATAGGCAATATCAATATTCCCTGGGAAAACACTCACTAAGTGACTCTGAATAGAGTATGATGTGGGGTTTTCCAGTAACTTGGGCACTATTACTAACTGTCCATTAGTATATGGGCATTCTCCTTTTAACCCCAATGTTCAGTTCACCATGGAGAGCACTAGTGTTGCCAAGATGCCTGCTCTTGTTTGAGAAATGGCAGGAATAGTATTTTGGTATTTTGCCACAATGTTTTACTATATCATATAAACACTGGTAAAGGAATAGCGTTAGATCAATATGGGTCCTTTCACTCTATATTCCAGACTCTGTTGGCTGGTATATTTAGCCTGAAATTGTCTTAAGTAACCAATTCCTTACATATCATCGAACAAAAATAAAATGATTGCCAGAGGTCTTTTTTCTCCATATCTAGACTGTTGATGGTTTCTCTTTCTATATTTTATGTTCCACTTGTCCATCTCTATCTGTCCATGATCGGAGGTGATAGTTTGAGAGAGATGTGTGGCAAGTCTAAGACTTACATACTCTGCTTGGTGAATAGGTCAAACATAGGGATCAAGCAGTTCCCACGGTACAACTTCTTATACACTTCCCCATATCACCAGTTCCTCATATCTCACTGTCCATGTCAGACACCTGACATCATGGCAGGTAAGTGACTGTCATAGTACACTGCTATGATAATAAGACCTTCTCCTTTACAATACATCTATATTCAAAAAACTACCTGCCATACTCCATGACCTGTGGTGTCATCAATATTTATTATTGTAAACGTATTGATTTCCGCACAGTACATATTTTCGCCATTTTCGCTGAAAGCTTACTGAACCACTCAACCTGTGGGTGAGCGGAAATATGATTTGGTGAAAGGGTCTTTCTATGCCAGGTGCGCCAAAATTTAGCTGCACAAAAATATGTATGTTTACAGTAATATCCCCGAATCCCCTTTTTAGACCATGTATATTATCAATGACAAAGCTGTACCAGGGGAATTGGAAATGCACCATAGTACTTCATGTTTAGGATACACCATCCATTACATTGTGTCTAAGTGCCTATCACACCCCTCCAACACCCTGTGAACTTTGGGCAAATCCTTGGGGAGGGTTTAGATGACCCACTTCCCTCCCTCCATCATGGGTGTATAAGCCACGTCTATATGCAAGGATTTACAGTAATAGATAATTATCATGCAGGTGGGGGAGCTATATTTGGTAGATATGTGCACTTTTGCTATTGAATACTAGCGAAGACCTCTGTTCCCACATGTGCTGTTAATGCCCATTTCCGCTGCGCATGTCAATGTGTCACGTTATACTTTTCATTTTTTTAGGGTGTTAGTGGGCATATTCCAAAAAGGGACTAGACCCTAAAAATCGACAGGGTGACATGGCCTTTTCTTCATATTGACATGTGACATGGGCACCTCTCATCTAGACCCCCTTAGGGGTCTAGATGGGGGGTCCCCATGTCACATGTCGATTTTAAGAAAAAGGCCATGTCACATGTCACTAAATTTCTATTTCCACATGTCCCTGTCACTAAGCTCCATGTCACATGTCGATTTTAAGGAAAGGTCATGTCTCATGTCACTAACTTTTTCATTCTCCATGTCCTTGTCACTAAGCTCCATGTCACATGTCGATTTTAAGAAATGGCCATGTCACCCTGTCGAATTTAGGGGTCTAGACCCATCCCCTTCAGTGCATGCTCTCTATACTGCTATGGCTATGTTATGATAATTAGTTGTATAGAGTCTCCACCGGTTGCAAATCCCGTGCCTTATCTCGTGGATTCACGCAGTCCTCAGTCAGGTTCCATGGATTTGTCCCTCTTTGTGATGTCTACTTTTCACTCCCATAGCTCAATTAACACACATATCTAAGAATCATCTGATATATATGTACTAGAAAAAGTCATTCTACACACAAATGTATGCAGACATTGGGGCTGTGTACAAATGACGTCATGCAGGAGGGGGGGAGGGGGGGTCCCACTGCCCATGACCAAGCATGACAAGGGAGGGAGGGGGGGTCATGGGCTGCATGACATCATGTCATAAAAAAAACTGCAAGTTGCTTCAGTTTTGGCAAGAAAAAAATGATTTGTAAAGGTAGGGAAGTTTAATGCATTCAACTGTTATGAAATATATATTACCTATACAGGCATGCTTTCCTCAGACACCCCACTCAATGGTTGTCACTGCCATCAGTGTCAGTGTTGGTCCACTACTCTATCCTACCTCTAACCCAGGCCCCATACCACTTTGAAATGCCCTTTTAGTTGGACTCATTTAACCAAAGGACCCCATATATAGGTTGATCTATGCGGGTAAGAAGTACCCTGGCATTGAGAATTCAGTAGAAAGATTCAAATGACCCGACTTCTATTCTATTTGATAAATTTCACAATTCAAAAACCCATTGGTAATTTAGGGATTGCTCATTACTCATCAACAGGCCTGAGGGGTGGGGTAGATTGCCATACAGACGTGCAGAAATCTGAAAAATTTATGACCCCCTCCCCCTCGGACAGATTGCCCTGGTCATCCCTCCTGTTCTACAGTAGTTCACAGAAAAGGCATAACATTTTTCTCTGCCCCCTTCCCCACTTTGAGGTGTCAAAATTGTTTTCCTCCCTCCCCCCTCAATCTGCATCCTGCTCCCCCTGTTGATATATCACAAACTTTCCCTTGGAAACAAACAGCTTATTCTCTCCTTTTTCTGAATGGGACTCTAGGGGTTATGCCTTATATTATGCCGTACAATAAAATGATTGTTTTGTAAGTGTGATCTTAATTATATATGTGTAATCATATTACCACACTTGTAATGTTACACTTGTAATTCAGTGAAGCCACTGTAACTGTCGGCTAGATCTGATTTCTTCTCTTATTTCCTTTCCTTTACCTCTCATGAGTGAGTGAGTGAGTGAGTAATAGATGTTTAACGCCATTTCGACAGCTAAGGTCATATTCATGGCAAGAACTACATTACACAATTTCACAGAGGAATGTGTCGGTGCCTGTGCATATGTGCACCACACATCTGAGGGTATAGGAAAGAGGAGAAATAAGACCCTTTTACGTGGGCTAGGGAAGCCCATTACCTCTCATGAGGATGTGAGGTAACAAGACCTTTACCCCCTGGACATTTGCCCCCAGACATCTACCCCCAAACCATTTACCCCCATGGACATTTACCCCCAGACATCTAGCCCAAACCATTTACCCCCATGGATATAATAAAGGTTGAAAAAAATTAGGGTAGGTAGTAGGTAGGTTTTTTTTTTTGAGGTTGGCACTTCTAGAACTTCTAATTTTTTTTTCGACCGATTACCTGAATACAACAATGTTTTTTATGCCTTACCAATTCACACCCATTATTAGCCCAGCACGGTTTTGGACCAGGGACGGTGGAAAAAGCCCCACCTGTTTCCAGCACCATTAAGTTAACCCAATATATACATGTCCCTTTGAACCATCTCAATTTGCTATACTCTCTTCATGTACTTTGGGCCGGGGGGGGGGGGTATCTCTGCATGACGTCATGTTAAGGGGGGGTCAAGCATTGTATGACGAAACATGACAAGGGGGGAAGGGGGGGTCAAAAATGGCCAAAAAAAGCATGACGTCATTTGTACACAGCCCCTATGGACTGAGAAATGCATGGGTTATTTGTTAGAGGCCATAGCAGTAGACATCACACAGAGAGAATAATGTATGGAACCTGACTGAGAGCTGCGTGAAAGCACGAGATAAGGCCCGTGATTTGCAACTGGTGGAGACTCTATAAATAAATGTCCATCTACCTTGCAAAAATGGTGTTTAGATCCTTAAATTCTAAACATATTCTTGTCACGTTTTTCTAATCACTTTAAGTTCCTAAAAATGTTTAGCCAAACAATGTGTTTAGCTCAAGTCATTAGAAATCTAGGTGTTTAGGTTTAAAATGTTGTCTTTAGATATCTATGAAGTTTTGTGTGTAGGTGTTTTCCGAAATTTTATGTTTAGATTTTTAAATGATTTGATGGAAGTTGAGGGGTCGCCAATGTTTGCATTAAGAAAATAAAGGACTATTTTTTTTTAATTTATTTTCTCATTTATTGTGTACTTGGGACAGGTATTTAAAAGTCTCCAAAGATGCATACATTCATGTATACACTTATGTACATACTGCATTTGAATGAGAGACTTGAGAAAGTACAATAGTTAGGATTAGTTAGGCAAGAGGGACATTGCTTTGGACTTTACAAAATAACATGAAACAGGTGTCAGTCATGAAACCTATTGATTATTTCATGCCATTGATGGTTGTGTAAGGTGAATTCAGTCATTTCTACATTGTCATTTCTTCTTTCTTAACATTATATAAAATGAAACAAAGATAAGTATGGGATTTGGGGACAAGTGTCTAAATATATTGATGTTTAAATAAAAGTGTTTATTTCCTAAATGTGTAGTTCATGAGACACTTAAGTGACCTATATGTTTAGGTTTTAAACATGTTTAGACCTAAACATGTTTAAAATCTAAACACCATTTTTGCAGTGTATGTGTACCTACTTGGCAATGAATAATCATATATTCCACCACCATTGATAAAGTAAAACATTCTTAACACTATAAAATCTGCAGTTAGAGGTAGATGTCTAATGCCCTTTCTGCTTACAGGTAGATATGCGATCTTAAAGGTGGCACTATTGCTATTGACAACTGTCAAGCCTATAATGACACAATCAAGGACATCTGGTTCAGAAGTTGGATCTGTCAAGACACCTGAGGGCTGCAATCTTGGAACAGTGAAGGGACCTCCTCCGAATAAATCACTTTGGTGTCGAATAAAACCAAAAAATGTCAAGGCAGTACTACTTGCAATGAAGCAACCGGAATTTTCAACTATAAGTATTGGGTTTTTGCAGCTTCAGTTTGAGGATGATGCTTTTCACCCTAATCTGAAAAATCTTGGTATCACAGGCGAGTTGTTCTCGATAGCTCCGGGTACCTTTAACGGGTTGAGCAAACTAAAGCTACTGTTTTTGACTAAGGTATTAACTTCAGACAGCACCTTGTACCAACACAAAATAATGAAAATTATGGAGGAATATGGGATCAACAGCACTGCCTATCCATTGAGCATCAATCACACATTACCAGTATTTGGTTCAGGTTGGCTTACCCCTTTAACAAACCTACAATGGTTGAAGATCACCCAGAGTAACATCAGTAGTTTCACTATAGAAGAGTTTTGCACACTGAATCATCTGAAAAGGTTGGATCTTAGTGGGGACAGAATAAGCAGTACATACGGTCTTGGTATAACATGTAACAGTTCGTCCTGTACACCCTGCCTACCTAATGTGACTCACCTGAATATCTCAGACAATCCAATCACTGACTTCACTCTCAATATCAGCAGGGATTTACCAAGTCTAGATCTATTTCACATTTCCCACTGCAAGCTATCTGTTTTATATTTCAGTCATGCCACATCAGAAAGAATTGAACAGTTTGCTGTAAATAACAACAAACTGCACTCAATCCTGGTAAATGATGAACATCCCTGTTATCGCCCTTATCTAAAGAAACTGTGGTTACAAAATAATCAACTACGCACCATATCTCCAAGCCTTTTCACCTGTATGCCACATCTGCAATATTTGGATCTGTCTAAAAATGCTCTCACTGCTGAGAAGTTGATCAGTGCAGGTTTGAACAATTTAACAGAACTGAAAAGGCTAATTCTCAGGTACAACAACATAAAGATGCTGCAACCTGCACTCATTGGAAACATGGTGCAACTACTTTCATTCTGGTGCCAATCATGTAATTTGACGACAATTGACCACGGAACATTCAATCATTTGAAAAAGCTCGAATACCTTCTTCTAAGGAACAACAGGCTAACTATGATAAACCATGGAGCGCTATCTCACCTCTCACGCCTAAAAACTTTGGATCTTTCGGGCAATGCATTAAGGGTGATCAGTTTGACTGAAAACCTGCGTTCATTAAGAGCAATATTTCTGGATTGGAACCAACTTTTAGAATTACCAACGTTTTCTGGTAAATGGGTGAATCTGAAATATATGTCAATTAACAGAAACCAAATAACACAGATTAGACCAGAACAGATATCTGGCTTAACAAACCTGACATATTTCTCATTGGCCTTTAACAACATCGAAAATATTACTGACTACACTTTCAGAATGCAACACATGTTGGAAAAACTCATTCTAAGTAGTAATGGTGTCAAATCCATCTCAGAATTTGGATTGGGCAGATTACCAAGTCTGACTCACTTGAGCCTGGATGATAATTCTCTAGTGGAACTTCCTCCCTTAGATTTCTTCACTATGAGGAAACTTAAGTACTTGAATATCAGTAGAAATATGATTGAGTCTATCCGTTTCCACGCGGGTATGACGTTGAGAGTTATAGACGTATCTCATAACCACATCAGCCAGATACAAGGCTACCTCTCCTGGCTAGACCAGTTGCAATTTGTGGATTATTCCTACAACAATCTTAGCACACTGGATTGGAAGACCTTTGTGACAGAGACCATACCAAGACCTAGGGTTTACCTACAGGGAAATCCTCTTCACATTGATTGTCATTCTGAGTGGCTTCTTGACACCAAATTGGAGAAGTAAATATATTAAATAAATCTTAATAAAGGAGTTCAGAATCAGCGATGTCAGCACATAGAAAACGTTGATGTAGGTCCTCGATTCAGTGAGCCTTTAAGGGAGCTCTGAATCAGGTACATCCGCCACAGTGCTCCTCGATTCACAGCTCCTTTTATTTTGATAGCCTTTGCAAAGGGTGATCCTGCAGGGTTTTCTTTTTTTTTTAATTTTTGGATATGGCATGCCCTGAACACAAGTCTTAAATTCTAAAAGGGGAGAGAATTCTTCATTTTAAATTGTCTAAATTCATAAGTAAATCTAAATTACCAGACTATAAGCTGGCCTTTGGAGGGGTGCTCAAAAATGAGGTCAAGGGATAAAAATGTAAGACAACTCCCATCAGTGTAAGTTTGGTAAGCCCACCCCCCTATATCAATGTGAATAATCTTGATGGATCTGTGAAAATCAAAATTTGACCTTTAAATATCCGAATACCAGGAGAATCCCATGCCTATCACAGTGATTTCTCTGCGGGTAATGAGATGTTTTTTGTTTTTTTCTTTCAAGGACTTTGGATGAAATCAATCAAGATCGAGAGGAAAGGTATGGAAGGACACAGACATTAACCAATTACTCAGACCCCATAGACAAAGAAGATCCTTACACAAATCGGATAGTAAATGGAATTATAAACAGGACATTTCATGTGAAGGTAGAGGAAAAAGCAGGGTACTACGGAGCCCTGCAGAGGACATCCGTTTTCTACACTTTTATTTTTCATTTTTGTTTCCGCAACTTTTTATTTTCGTTTCCACAAATTTTTTAGCGCCTCCCATGCCGCGTAGCGGCGGTACCACGTAGCGGTACGGGAGTGCGTTATGATGATTGCATTTGCCCCATGTGATGAGGTCTCACAATACAAAATTACTGAATAGAGAAATTGATAACTTCTGTTCTAATCAATGGATCTTCAAAATTCAAAGACCTATGGCCATCTCGAAACCAGAGTGGTAAAAGGGGAGGGGATAGGGGAATATTGGGGAAATGTTATAGAAAAACTAAGTGCCTTTGTCAATCTAGATTTATATAAGTCTAATTATATTTCCCATAAAGCTGAATTATAAGTGCATGTCTATGACTTTCATGAATATTACTTTGCCTGTGAAAGAAGAAAGTTAGCCAAAAAAATAATTTTCTTACAACCTTAAATAATCTTACCTGATGGACAAAATTACCAGTTTTAAGATTTTAAATGGTAGTTTTGTCCGCCACGTAAGATAATTTACCAAATCAAGAAAGATATTTTTAGCTGTGTAGCATAACTCGTCTCGTTGCAGATTGCTGACTGGGACCTAGTACACTGTACTACAGCCATTGGTAAAAACAAATCTTTTACTGAGTTGTCAAGAGCTGACTTTGTCTGCCAATATACATGGCTATGTGACACAATAGAATGTTCAATTGCCTGTTGCAAAGATGTCTATAGCTGTCCTTGTTCAACGTTCTGTTACCCTATGTGCACATGTTATTATAACAACATTAATGCTAGCATCAATTTCATGAATTGCACTTCCCGAAACATAACTTCTCTTCCCTCTAAGGGTCTGTCAGATGTGAGAAGCATAACTATGGATGACAACTACCTGACGTTTATTAATTCGTCAAGTTTAGATTTCCCTCATTGGTTAGAACTGAATGCTGCAAATAGCCATATTTCGCATCTCCATCCTCAAGCCTTTGAAAATCTGAAAGAATTGAGGAGGCTTAACTTGGAATACAACGATATAGAGGTGATCAGCAAGCACCTGTTTGCCTTCCTTATTAACCTGCAAGAACTCTACCTGCAAGAGAATAAAATTCATCAAATTGACCATGGCAGCTTTGATAATCTTTTACAATTAAAGGTTTTATGGATGCATGTAAACAACTTAAAAATTCTTCATTTCTCACTTTTTGAGAGAATGTTCTCTCTTACCGAGCTAACTCTGAATGATAACCCTTGGACATGTGACTGCCTTTCAGGACCTGTGTTTAAGGAGTGGTTAATACATTCAGATATCATAGTGAACCACACACACATCTACTGCGATAATATAATACCCTTGGAAACAGCAAGCGACACTGAAAACAACTCATCTCAGAACAATATGACAAACAATTTAAATGTCTCTACCTCATCACTGCGCCATCAAGCTGTATTAGACACTGACTTCTCAATATGCTCAAATAGAAGCATAATAGAGCGAGTTTACCATCATTCAATACACACCAAATCAACTGCTGAAGTGGCTGCTCTTGCTGCAGTAGTCACTGTTTTCGCCATCTTTGCACTGGTAATGTACAAATATCGCCTGCTTCTTAGAGTGTGGCTGTACAACAAATATGGCATACGTTTTCGTCAAGATGACGAATATGACAAGCCGTATGACTTATTTATAGCATGTTCAAAGGCTGATGAGAGACTTGTTGTACATGAACTCCTGCCAGAACTTGAGGACGGTACAGTATCTTACAGGGTGAGGAGACATCTTTCCTTGTTCTAAGTCAACAGCAGGTAACAATTTACCAAGGTTTAGTTTTACATAATATGTATATAGAGCTATAAGCTTTCCTTTCACTAATCACTCACTCATAAAACTGATTGCTCAAACTGACATTTAATTTGCTTTTTGCACTGCAGGTATGTCTCAGGTGTCGGGACTGGCACCCCTGTGCTGCAACCACTGATTCTGTTGTTGCCTCAGTCCAGCTGAGTAAACGTACCATTGTTCTAGTATCTGCAAACCACCTGGACACACAGTGGTGTGAATACGCTTTTGATGTTGCACATTACCAGGTGAAGGTAGCTTTTCTAATTAGCAAATGTAAACAAAATCCAGGAAGATATTGGTCATTCTTTAAAACAGAAGGCTTGTTGGATATCACTATCTCCCTTGCACTGCAACAGTTTGCTTAATCTCCATTTGAAATGAGTTAACAAATCGATTTTCATAGAAAATGGGTGAACCACATTCCCCTGTGTTGTATATGGTGGTTTACACCATCTTTGCACTGAGTTCACACAAATATTTTCTTCCTCATTGGAGCTAAGTATCTGCCCAGTATCTACATCCGAGTGCATTTAATTATGATGGAAGAATGAATAATTTCAGGTCTTGAAAGACAAACAGATGCGACTGATCCTTGTCCTGACTGACCTACAACTTGAGGCACGTATGACACGAGCTATGAAGCTGTACATGAAGACAAATGCCTTCTTGGTGATTGGAGAGAAGTGGTTCTGGAAGAAGCTGAGATACTATCTGGCAGATAACCCATCTGGTGCAGATCACATTGATGGCAGGGAATTCAATTTGATGAATGCATACTAAATGCTTAACCGTTTAAGGATAGACTATACTCCCTACCTTTTTACAATTTCTAAATATTCAATTGCATATAATTTTGTGAATATATGCATCAGATTCACATATTATACCTCATTTTGACCACACATTTTGTTTCTTTCAATTTTAGGGTGTTAGGTGGCCGGTTGCTAGGGACGGAATGCTAAGGGAACAAAAATGTTCATTTTCATGTTACTTTTTAGGACAGCCATATAGGATGGAATATAATTGAAATTGATTATTCTGATGATTTAAATGTTTTTTTTTTTTTGTGAAATCTACAGGTGATTTCAATTTGAGGGGACGGGCAACTAGAATTTGGAATGATGTAAATTGAGCTTAGGTTTCCCCTATTAGATCCCAGCCTTTGAATTGAATTGATCTATTGTAAACATGCTAACAAAGGAAATATACTGAAAAATCAATCCTATGTAAAATGTTATGATACCTACAGGTTATGACACAATTCTAAACTTTCATTATCTAACCTAGTTAAAAGGTCCTAGCCTTTGAAGTGAGTGAATTGAATTAATCATAATATATTGCAAACATGCTAACAAAGGAAAATACTGAAGAATCTTATGTAATATGCTATCATGTAGTCCAAAACTTTCACTATTTATCCTACGTAATTTGATACTTATACTGTCAGTTATCACACTGTTATTCACCATGGAATTTGTCTTATATAACTACAAAATGAAATAATATTCATGAGAGGAATATACTTCAGCTTTTAGAATATATATTGTAGCCAAAGCACTACGCTCTCACGGGGATGGGCAGGGAAGGTTGGTACGTCCCCGCACCACTAGGGGGCGTGCCATCCGCAGCGCCTATATATTGCGCTGCGGGGCGGCCGCTCGCCAGTCTATCTCTGTGCTTGGTTGAGTGCAGACGTGCCAGCCCTCCCCGCAGAGCCTGACTCAAGGAACGACGAGGTGTTATTACATGACTTACGAGCTTGGTTTATAATATACGGGTTATTCCCACAAAAATACATGGCCAGTCTCTGCCTTTTACTTCCCCTGGTTCCGGTCTTAACGTTACAATATATTTGTATAGCTATGCCATCATCCAACACCAAAGAACAAACATGAATCTCAAAAATTAATTAGAATACATATGAGTTTACATTATGTGTATACAAACGCTACGGTACATGCTGACTGGTAGATGATCTTCTATTAATAATCTCAAATAACTGGTTAGTATTAGTTTGATGTACTAGGAACAGGAAGATGAAAAAAAATCATATGTCACGGTGCTTACTTTCATTGCATGACTATTTACGTGAAAACTCCTTAACCATAGAAACGAATGGGAAAAAGATTTTTTTCCTGATTGTGTCATAGTTATTGACCTTTTTTTATTCATCTATGAGACTCTCTGGATAAATAGAGGGCATCTATGCCAACATTTTGGTGAAAGAAAAATGGGGGGTCATGGATGAAATGAAAAAGTTATGGATTTTTCAAAAATACCAATTTTCCCTTAAATATAGCATCTTATGGGAATACAAATGGCGTATAGATGTCTTAAATATATTCATAGTGATCAGAAATGAGCTGAAAAAAAATATGGTGAGGTAAAATGGTCCATTTAGGATGTGAAAAAAATGTTAAAATAGTATCGTTGATAGGTTTTGTTTTTTACCACCAGGTGGCTTCTGTGTATCTTGTTGAGTTTGTCTTTAAATATGGAACAACTGAAAATGCGATTTAATCTCAGTTACAATTTGTTCTACAAGATCAAACTGTAATATTGGGTGATGAATCCAATGTTTCATTTTAGATCGAAAGAAATCTTGCTTAATACTTCACTATATCCCTAGAGTTTCTGCTCGTGGGCCCCTGATTATCAATTTGAAGGCGAAGCATACGACTTATTAACAATTGAAACATCTTTTATTCAGTGAAAGGGTGAAACAAATATAAATAGTAAGAAAATATCCGAAACATTTTCAAAGAAGATTAGATGCATGCATAATAAATTGCATGAACACTGTAATAAAGACTCCTTAAGTAAAACAACACAAAACGTTGATTTCAATTAGATCAAATTAAATGCCTGGTGCCAAGGTATGTCCAGTGCCAGTATTGGCCACAGACTCTGGTAATGATGGGTGGCTAGGTGTTGCTCCAACTCGGCCTTCACCAGGAAGCCTTTCACACACTGTGCACAGTGTCTACACACCTCCCCCACACTCAGTTCCTCCTCCTTCTTTATTGTAATCCTTGTGGACCGCCTCCGCTTCTTTTTTGTACATGTTTGTTTCCTGAGGTGTCTCTTCAAAGCGTCAATGCGACTAAATTTTACACAGCAGTCTGGGCAACTATATGCATCTACTTTGTGGAACAAAATGTGGAAGTGTAGGTCCTCCAGACGATTAAAGCTCTTGTGGCACTGGTTACACTTGTGGGTATGTTTCAGGTGGCTATACGTATGGGTCCTCAGGCTTGACTCTGCACAAAACGTCTTGCCACAGTGAGTGCACTTGTGAGTCTTCTCCTTGCCAGTGTATTTCTGGGAGTTCTTTTTCTGCTTGTGTTCCATGTCATTATCTGTCTGGTGGCATTTCCTGTAATGGGACTTCATGTTTGACGAATCTCTGAATGTCCGGTCACACTTGGAGCACTTGTATGGTCTTTCTCCTGTGTGGATGCGCATATGCCTCTTGAGGGAGTTGGGGTCTGAGAAGGGCCGCTGACATACCTTACATTTATGGGGCTGCACGCCTGTGTGTGTCTTCATATGCAGCCTCCTGCCACTGGTGCGCAGGAATGCCCGCCCACACACCCCACACACATACGGTTTCTCCCCTGTGTGGATCCTGCTATGTAGCTTCAATGCGTACCCCTCATGGAAGCCTTTACCACAGACTGAGCACACATGGCTCTTCACTGCACGGTGCTTCCTGATGTGCTGCTGCAGGACACCATGTGTGCGGTAAGTCTTTGGGCAATGGGGGCAGTGAAAGTTCCTCTCTGTGGTGTGGGTGCCTATGTGGCCCCGCAGGTTACTGATCTGCCGGAACCGTTTTCCGCACTGTGTGCATACATGGGGTCTCTCTCCTGTGTGCACGGAGGAGTGCGTCTTTAGGGCACTCTTTCTTGTGAAACTCAGGTTACAGACAAGACACACATGCGGCTTGTCCCCTGAGTGGGTCTTCAGATGGTACTTGAGGTGGGACTGAGTGGCAAAACTCTTATCACACTGAGAGCATTTATGAGGTCTGTCTTTGGCGTGAGTCCACCTGTGCATTGACAATTGGCACTTCAGGCGGAAGCCTTTACCACAGTCGGAGCAAACATGGGGTTTGTGTGAGGTGTGGGACTCCATGTGACTCCGGAGGCTGTGGGCGGTGTAAAATGCCCTGTCACAGAGAGAACACTTGTGTGCTCTGGTGCCTGTGTGTTGTAGCATATGGTTCTTTAGCTGGATGGCCTTGCTAAACGCCTTCTTGCACACCTGACAATTGTGAGGCCTCTTCTCTGTGTGTGTCAACATGTGGCCCTGTAGGCCCTGCACCTGTACAAAACGGCGGTCACAGATCGGGCATTGGTGGGATGTCTCACCTTTGTGGAACTTCTCATGTATCCTCAGGTAACGGAGGGAGCTGACACACTGTCCGCAATGAGAACACCTGAAGGACTTCCTTGTTGTATGTCTCTGCTCATGCTCCTTGAGTTTTGAACGAGAGGAAAACTTCATACCACATTGAGAGCAAGCAAATGATTGGTCCTCATCTTTAATCTTACTATTCTTCTTCATCACCATCTTTTCTGTTTGTGTCTTGTCAGGTTTCAATGGGCTCTGTACAGAACATTGTATATCAGAATTTGGGATAACCGTGGCTTGCGGCTGGGATACATTTGTGGATAGACTATAACATTTGACACCTTGAGCAGTGCATACCAAGGCCTTGGTACATAAAGACTGTTTTCTCCTCTCTTCCAATTTCTGAACAGTGAATGGTGCTATATGTTTTGGTTGTGATGGGTTTATTAGGACGGACTTTCTGAACCTGGGCTGAAATTTAGCCTGTGCAACTATTTGTGGTTTACAACTAGATGGAGTCATATTGCCAACACTATTTGGGGGCTTTGATCTACATGATGTATTTGGAGAGTTCTGTGTTTGTGGGATGGTGTCGCTTCCAATAGTTTGGGGTTTGGTGTGATGTATCATTTCAGCTTGGATGTGTGCTTGTGGGCCAGCTTTTACGGTCGTGTGGCCTACCAAAGTTTGGAGTGATGTGTCATTCAGCTTTATATCAGGATCCTGTATTTGTGGGATCTTATGGTGTATCACAGTTTGGGGTTTGGTGCCATTTAGCGTTGTTACTGCAGTATGATTTCGGCGCTTGGGTGAAAAGACTACACGGCATACCTGCCTTTCACTGCCTTGCACCTCACTTTTTATCCAGTAGCCTTTTCCATTATCCCCATCTGGAACAAACTGTAAGTAACCAGATTTACTCTTTTCCATCTCAGGCTTAATTGCAGATCTGCTCCACATGATTTATATCTACAGTTCAAAAATCCTATCTTCAGTCACCATATTTTTGTCTGTCTCAGAGAATTTACATGAATTTCATGATACTTCCCTCATGGTGCCCAGTAGTTTATATTTCTATAGACTGAGGTCAAGACATCTCTTGGACATTATTAACATAGTCCCCTGACATCGCAATTTATCTCATTGGCATTTCACATCCTCAGAGGAGTCATCATCACAGCACTCATCTCATGATACCTGCAGTGAAACACAGAGCATATAGGTCATTTCAATAAAAGGCAGATTATACACCCAAATGGTTTAGAAATCATTCATAAGGCCTATGACACAAAATCGAAACTTCTGAGCAAAGCCAGTGGAAGCATAGAATAAGGAACTGATTTTTTAGCTTTGTAGATATCACTTTGTGCTGTGCTGACCCCTTTGCTTTAGAGAATCCCCCAAAAAACGCTGAGCTATTAATGAATTAACGAGTTTATGCAGCCTGCATGCCACAATATAGATTCCTCCATGGATTTATACAATGATAGGTTACATCAGAATGTATAAAAATACATCAGAACGCATCATGCATTTGTAATAATGCTATTCACAGCTTTCTCTCAACACCGGCGCAGACTGCAGGATATTTTGACACATTGAATGTATAGGAAGTGCCACACTCCCCCCCCCCCGGACTGGATTCATGGTAAAGCATACAACAGCAGGGTCTTCTCTAACCTTGCACCCTGGTCTAATGGCTAGCATGTTGCACATTGGATCAGTAGATTAAGGGTCCGAACCCACCCCAGGCAATACATTTCTCGTTGATTTTAACATGTAACAGAGGGGGGATGCGGGGGCATGCGCCCCCTCCTTTTTGCCAGTACTTAAAGAGTTTAACTGCATATTTTGGACCCCAGAATTGATGGGGCGCACCCCCTCCTTTTTTCAATCCTAGATCCGCCACTTAAGTTTAACATATGACAAAGAAAAAATCATTAGGCAAAGTCAAAACCATTTTCACTTGATTCCAGTGGACATGGAAAACAGTGTATTTCACAACTAAATTGCAAACAGTCTATGGTATAAACTGGTTATTATATTCAGACAGGACTAAAAGGGTTTTATAGCCTATGAGGCTGCCTGTGTTTTTTTTATTGCTTACAGCCCTGTCCTCGAACATTAACCTGTAAATGACATACCTCTATCTACAAGGGCTGAAATGGTCTATGGTGGCTCTATGACACATGATTATTTTATGTCTGTAAGGCACTTACATTACACAAGAGATAATTCTATTGAGTCCTATGCATATTAACATGCATGTTGAAAAGGACCCAGAAACATTTTTAATTCATGCTTTATCAAAAGACTATAGCAGGATCTTAATACCAGAACCTGCTAGGTGACATAAATAGCCCGGGAAAAATAGTCCCTGAATTATATACCTTAAACATGATCACTTCCTAAGCAGAACCTTTGTGTCAGTTCTTCCTGACTGACACCTAAGGGGTTGGTAAATAGTTTAGGAAGTGCACATTAATCAATAGCAGTTAGGTGCATTTCTGCATGGATGCGAAGCAATTTTCCATTACTGGCAGTTGTTTATTTTAAATCTAATGTCCCTAACCCCATCACTTCGATAGCCATACTGTCCCATCTCAATTTTAAGAAAAGGTCGAATTCAGGGGTCTAGGGCCATATGTCTCCCTGAAAGTTTATGATGTTATCAATTAAAAGAAAGAAAAACACACAAAAAAACCCACTAATAATCTCACTCAGGATGATGTCAGCTATTGAATGTTTTCATGTCTAGCTTGAGGGTACGATACATAGTAGGCATACTGCTTTTGCTCTACCAATCAAGTACCTTTCACTATATGCAGCCAGTGTAAAATCCCCAATTATCACCCAGTATACTACTTAGTTATACATTGTGGGTTGTACCTACTGCTACAACAAGCCCTGCATACATGTGTTTACCTGCACACACATGGTCAGTATCTGGGGCAGCCTTGATAACTCACTTACCATTGAATCACAGATTTCACAGGAATTTAACAGCTTGTCAGCAAGTGTTGACATCTCCAGAGACTCTCTGGATGCTGTGGTTGCCAATGTTACCAAGAGATGGCTCCATGCAATTATTCAAGCTGCTCTGCCATCTAGTGTAAAAATGGAGCATCTGGGTCAATGCTCACTAGCAGATACTGTTTTTGGCCCAGCCCCTGCTGGATCATTAGCGGTGCCTTTTTGGTCGAAAACTGATGGTCATGAATTGAAACTTTATATGGGAATTGCTCATCGAAATTGGGGGATAATTAAACAAAGAATCATAGGAACATATTCTTTAGGATCTTGTCTTTCATTGTACATGCACAATTCCTGGCAAAAAAATTTCTTTAGCTATGAAAATAGCTAAAGAAAAAACCTGACATATTTTACCTACTTTCTCACGAAAACGAGGTTCCATAGGATAGCATTGTGCGGTAGATTTTCGTGATAGACATAACACATGGGTTCCTATGGGAATTGTCCAATTAAGATGCTTTTTTTCAGTAGGTAAGGCCGGAAAGTTGGGAAATGTTCGTATAAGACCGGTTAAGACCGTTCATAGACCAACCTTGTAAATCGGACCACCAAACTTTTGTTATGGCTATCGCATTTCCGGCAAGGCGAGTGTAGGACTCTATGTACGTAGTAATATACACAGAGGACGCAGGCTTTTATGATTTCTATGTCTTAGTCCTTACACCAGCTACTGCATGCGCCCTCTGACATACTATATATGTACATATGTACTAGTCTTTACACTCTTGCCCCCAAGGCAGAACATCCTCGTGCGAGTTCGCACATGCGCGCAGAGTAACCGGTCGTCAGATTTGATTTTATAACAGTAAATGGATAGGGTGTATTCGATTCAAATCGATTAATATTGCCCAAAATGAATGGATTATATTCAAAAACCGATTAATTTCAAGTTAAATCAATATAATCTATCATTTCTCTGTCGGAAATGCTACTTCAGGCAAGGAAGGGTCGCGCATGCGCACAGAACATCAAAATCCAAAATGGCGGACACAGAGATGATCGACTCACAGTTGCATCGAAACTGCTGGATTATAACAAAATGGAGGAGAATTACATTGTCTCATGCGTTTGTATGGTTATGTATCATTATTCAAAATCTGCTTGTATTGTGCAATGCTTAACTCGCCAGGAGAGGAGTTATTCACCAATGAAAAATATGAGCGATAATGGGTGCATTCTCTATAGCCTTAAGCATTGACGACTCGGACACACTGTCACTATAGTGACAAGTCTCATATGGTAGGTAACCTGGGCCATTATTGGCTGGCGACCTGCCTCTATGTTGGGGACATCATAGTAGAGGCAGGCCATGTCTAAGAAGTTACCAGTCAATCATCCCCTGTTTTAACCATCACTCACAAGAGGGCACCCTAACACCCCAATGGTCAACCTGTCTCTCCTATACAGATGTTTGGATATAGTCTGTGATTGGAGAATAGAAATACTCCCATCTAGTGGAGTTCAAGAGTACTTCTCCCCATGATCTGGGGAGAATGTCATCAGACATGGCCAGCGGGTATCATGCCCTCAAATACCTGCGGGGACCAGTGTAGGGCCATTAGTGCTCTATTCGGACGTTGCGCATATCCCATAATGCCCTGCGCGAGGAGGGTGCACGCCGTCACGACGGCACGTGTCGAACAACAACAAACCACGCTGCAGGTCGGTCTGCAGTCTGTCAATGAAATTTAAATCTCATTTATTTTGGGGCTAAATTGGCCTAAAATAAAAAAAACAATAGTGTATCTTGTAGGAAATTGTCTGAAAAAGCTGAAAAATATAGTCTCAAAGTCATTGGCCCATGGGAAGATGGCTTAAATTGCCGTCAAATACATCGCGGGAGGGCGTTTTTCACGGGCGTTAACCTATCACGCACCTCCTCTCATAGACCTGAGCGGTATTCATTAGCCGCACGCCAGCCACGCGGCGGGCGCCACAGGCGCACCTCCTCTCTAGCTGGAGTGCGAGCACGTTCAGGTCCGGGCGCGCGCCGATGGCTGGGCGTGCTTCTTTCCCACATCAATCTCACAAATCTACACTAATACAACTTATATGTCATAGTCAGGGAGGTGGACTGGAAGTTTAGGCACCCCTACCAATCTTTGTTTAGTCTGTATTCTTTAGTTTAGGGGTATATTTTGATGAAACAGTGACAGCACTCTACCCAGGTAGCACAGAGACATTGGCATAAGGGAGTGGTCATTATTTATCAACAGGGGGTGGGGGGATGGTGGGTTTGAGGGGGGGCGGGAGAGGGGCTAACAAAATTTTGGCCCTTCCCTCAAGGGGGGGGGCTAAAAAACTTACCCTCTTTTGAGCAAAAAAACCCGTGCACTACTATAGCTCACAGAGGGGCGCCAAAATTCTCCGTGCCTCCGGTTTGGGGGGGGGCGCAAAAAATTTTGACTGTCATCGAGGGGGGGCATAAAAAATTTTCGCTCGTCCGTGCGGAAACCCACCACCCGCCCCCTGTTGATAAATAATGACCACTCCCTAAAGCTGGGCTGACGTTGGTCTAACCATTGGCTTTATATAGGCTGATCATCCTGCCTACATAGGCCTGACAGTGCCTACCAAATGCCAACATAGGCCCAACGTTGGCTTTTGGTCGGCAAACATATCAGACCATTTGCCGATGTCCTGCCAATGTTGGGCCAATGTTGGCATTTGGTTGGCAAATGCCACTGGTCAGGCCTACGTAGGCCCGATGGGCAGCCAACATTGGCCCAACGTTGGTCCGATGCATCGTGCCATCGTCTGCAAATTTTTGTGTGCTACCTGGGTAGCTTCCTTCTTCACCCTGTCACTTGTGGACAGGGACTGAAGTAACCAGTCCACACACAGGGCCCTGTTACCAACACTCTCCGCCTAACCCCAACATCCACCCAATTACACTCCCCTCCTAACCCGAACATCCACCCAACACTCTCCGCCTTACCTGAACATCAACCCAACACTCCCCGCCTAACCAGAACATACACCCAAAACTCTCCGCCTAACCCGAACATCCACCCAACACTCCCCGCCTAAACTGAACATCCACCCAACACTCCCCGCCTAACCCGAACATCCACCCAACACTCTCCGCCTAACCCGAACATCCACCCAACACTCCCCTCCTAACCCTAACATCCACCCAACACTCTCTGCCTAACCCCAACATCCACCCAACACTCCCCGTCTACCACGAACATCCACCCAACACTCTTCGCCTAACCCCAACATCCACCCAATTACACTCCCCTCCTAACCCGAACATCCACCCAACACTCTCCCCCTTACCTGAACATCAACCCAACACTCCCCGCCTTACCTGAACATCCACCCAACACTCTCCCCCTAACCCCAACATCCACCCAACACTCCCCGCCTACCACGAACATCCACCCAACACTCTCCACCTAACCCCAACATCCACCCAATTACACTCCCCTCCTAACCCGAACATCAACCCAACACTCCCCGCCTAACCCGAACATCCACCCAAAACTCTCCGCCTAACCCGAACATCCACCCAACACTCCCCGCCTAAACTGAACATCCACCCAACACTCCCCGCCTAACCCGAACATCCACCCAACACTCTCCGCCTAACCCGAACATCCACCCAACACTCCCCTCCTAACCCTAACATCCACCCAACACTCTCTGCCTAACCCCAACATCCACCCAACACTCCCCGCCTACCACGAACATCCACCCAACACTCTCCGCCTAACCCCAACATCCACCCAATTACACTCCCCTCCTAACCCGAACATCCACCCAACACTCTCCGCCTTACCTGAACATCAACCCAACACTCCCCGCCTAACCCGAACATCCACCCAACACTCCCCGCCTACCACGAACATCCACCCAACACTCTCCGCCTAACCCCAACATCCACCCAATTACACTCCCCTCCTAACCCGAACATCCACCCAACACTCTCCGCCTAACCCGAACATCCACCCAACACTCCCCTCCTAACCCTAACATCCACCCAACACTCTCTGCCTAACCCCAACATCCACCCAACACTCTCCCCCTAACCCCAACATCCACCCAACACTCCCCGCCTAACCCCAACATCCACCCAACACTCCCCGCCTAACCCCAACATCCACCCAACACTCTCCGCCTGACCCGGACATCCACTGAACACTCCCCGCCTAACCCGAACATCCGCCAAACAAGAATCGATTCAAGAGTTAAGGGGAGGGGGACATAAAAAAATTAGACCCCTCCTGATCTGCAGGCTGGGACTGGATCAGGCTGATGGGGCTCTAAAAAAATTTTGTGCTTCTAAGGGAGTGATCATTATCTAACAACTTAGTGACGAATATCGCGCGCAAACGTGCCCTTTTGATAGTAAAGGCGCAAGGTTTTCCACTGAAAACAGGTGAAATTATTCAGACCCCTCCTGAGGGGGGCTAAATAAAATTTGACCACTCTTGAGGGGGGGACTAAAAAAATATACCCTCTTTTTAGCAAAAAAGCCAGTGCGCAACTATAGATCAAAGAGGGGCGCGAAAATTCTCAGCGCCTCTGGTGCGGGGGGCGCCAAAAATTTTGACTGCCATCGAGGGGGGGGTAGTAAAAAATTTCTGCGCATCCGCGCAAAAACCCCCTGTTGATAAATAATGACCACTCCCTTAAGGTGTCACCACCCCAAAAGCCTTGTGGCCATCTAAAAGTCACATGTCTTCCACCTTTGACCTGATATTAAAAATACTTAAAATTCTCACAGTGCTTAGCAACCTTCACCAAATTTTAGCTTATGAAATGGAGAAAAAAATAAGATAGGTCCACATAAACATAGTCAGGCTAGATTTTACTTAAATTGCCATGGTAACCAGGTAGTGATTTTTGCATAGTGAGGCCTGATCAGCGCATGAATACACATCAGGACCCCTTCACCCCCATAAACTTCCACTGAATTTTCGGTTTTGAACAAAAAATATTCTGGGACTATTGAAACACTCCTACTTATCATTCTGATACCAAATAACAATGGGTTTGGCCCCTCTTTCCCTCCCCTTGGGGCCAAATTCCTTAAATTAACTAAGTTCAGAAGGAACTATTTGGCCAGTAATCCTGGAAGTGGTCCAATTTAGGGTGGTGACACCATAAACAGACCCTGCCAACTCTTCCAACATTAGTCCTTCCACACTGCCCATGGGGAATTTGTGAGAGGCGGTCGGTGCCCTACACTGTAGTCGTACATGCCACAGGGCCACCTGAACCTAAGGCTCCTCAAATGCCTTAACCCATTTCAAGACTGGATGGTTGGTCATTATCTGCACATGCCTACCGAGTAAATAGTGCCAGAAGCGCTTCAGTCTGAAGATGATGGCCGAGAGCTCCCACCAGGTGACATAATAGTTGCATTCCAGTTTGGTGAGGGTTATGCTGGCTTACGATAGCACCACTTCTCTCTTGCTCTGCTGCTGGGACAGGAAGGCTTCCAGCCCGGTATTCGAAGCATCAGTATCTAACAAGATCTGTCCCTCCTCTTGGGGAATTCCTAGTATCATTCCCTAGGTCACTCCCACACTGCTACCAGCCTCCCAGATCACTCGCAACCTCCTGCTGGCCTTCCTAGGATACTCGCACACTGTCGCCGTAGCCCCTAGATCACTGGCAACCTCACACCAGACCCCCTAGATCACTCACATATTGCCGCGAACCCCCTGGACCAAACACCCTAGGTCACTCACAACCTCCCACTGGACCCCTAGGATGCTCGCACACTGCTGCCTGCCCTAAATCACTCGCACGAGACCCTGTAGATCACTTGGGATATCCCATCTGACCCCCGAGGTCACTTGCATACTGCCGGCAGACCCCCCTAGGATACTCACACACTGCTGCTGAACCCCCTAGATCACTTGAACCCCCTAGTTCTACCCTCTAGTTCACTTGCAGCGTCCAAATGGACCCCCTAGATCACTCACAACCTCCCACCAGAAACCCTAGGTCACTCGCAACATGCCGCCAGACTCAGTAGGTCACTCAATGACCTAGGGAGTCTACTGGCAGGTTGCAGGTGATCTGAGAGGTCTTGGGCAGTATGCACATGATCTAGGGGGGCCAGCTGCAATGCGCGAGTGATCTAGGAGGACCAGTGGCAAATTGAGAGTGACCTAAGGGGTCTTGGGGCAGGTTGGGATTGTCCTACGGGTGCGGTACGAGGTTGTGAATGGTCTATGGGTGCCTGCGGTAGGTTGGGAGTGATCTAGGGGGTGTGGTGTGAGGTTGCCAGTGATCTAGGGGCTACGGCGACAGTGTGTGAGTATCCTAGGAAGGCCAGCAGGAGGTTGCGAGTGATCTGGGAGGCTGGTAGCAGTGTGTGAGTGACCTAGGGAATGATACTAGGAATTCCCCAGGAGGAGGGACGGATCTTGTTAGATACTGATGCCTCGAATACCCGGCTGGAGGCCTTCCTGTCCCAGCGGCAGAGCGAGAGGGAAGTGGTGCTGTCGTAAGCCAGCATAACCCTCACCAAACTGGAATGCAACTATTATGTCACCTGGTGGGAGCTCTCGGTCATCATCTTTGGATTAAAGTGTTTCTGGCACTATTTACTCGGTAGGCATGTGCAGATAAGGACCAACCATCCAGCATTGAAAGGGGTTAAGGCATTTGAGGAGCCTTAGATTCAGGTGGCCCTGTGGCTCCAAGTACTGGACATGTACGACTACAGTGTAGGCCACCGACCGCCTCTCACAAATCCCCCATGGGCAGTGTGGAAGGACTGATGTTGGAAGAGTTGGCAGGGTCTGTTTATGGTGTCACCACCCTAAATCGGACCACTTCCGGGATTACTGGCCAAATAGTTCCTTCTGAACTTAGTTAATTTAAGGAATTTGGCCCCAAGGGGAGGGAAAGAGGGGCCAAGCCCATTGTTATTTGGTATCAGAATGATAAGTAGGAGTGTTTCAATAGTCCCAGAATATTTTTTGTTCAAAACCGAAAATTCAGTGGAAGTTTATGGGGGTGAAGGGGTCCTGATGTGTATTCATGCGCTGATCAGGCCTCACTATGCAAAAATCACTACCTGGTTACCATGGCAATTTAAGTAAAATCTAGCCTGACTATGTTTATGTGGACCTATCTTATTTTTTTCTCCATTTCATAAGCTAAAATTTGGTGAAGGTTGCTAAGCACTGTGAGAATTTTAAGTATTTTTAATATCAGGTCAAAGGTGGAAGACATGTGACTTTTAGATGGCCACAAGGCTTTTGGGGTGGTGACACCTTAAGGGAGTGGTCATTATTTATCAACAGGGGGTTTTTGCGCGGATGCGCAGAAATTTTTTACTACCCCCCCCCTCGATGGCAGTCAAAATTTTTGGCGCCCCCCGCACCAGAGGCGCTGAGAATTTTCGTGCCCCTCTTTGATCTATAGTTGCGCACTGGCTTTTTTGCTAAAAAGAGGGTATATTTTTTTAGTCCCCCCCTCAAGAGTGGTCAAATTTTTTTTAGCCCCCCTCAGGAGGGGTCTGAATAATTTCACCTGTTTTCAGTGGAAAACCTTGCGCCTTTACTATCAAAAGGGCACGTTTGCGCGCGATATTCGTCACTAAGTTGTTAGATAATGATCACTCCCTTAGAAGCACAAAATTTTTTTAGAGCCCCATCAGCCTGATCCAGTCCCAGCCTGCAGATCAGGAGGGGTCTAATTTTTTTATGTCCCCCTCCCCTTAACTCTTGAATCGTTTCTTGTTTGGCGGATGTTCGGGTTAGGCGGGGAGTGTTCAGTGGATGTCCGGGTCAGGCGGAGAGTGTTGGGTGGATGTTGGGGTTAGGCGGGGAGTGTTGGGTGGATGTTGGGGTTAGGCGGGGAGTGTTGGGTGGATGTTGGGGTTAGGGGGAGAGTGTTGGGTGGATGTTGGGGTTAGGCAGAGAGTGTTGGGTGGATGTTAGGGTTAGGAGGGGAGTGTTGGGTGGATGTTCGGGTTAGGCGGAGAGTGTTGGGTGGATGTTCGGGTTAGGAGGGGAGTGTAATTGGGTGGATGTTGGGGTTAGGCGGAGAGTGTTGGGTGGATGTTCGTGGTAGGCGGGGAGTGTTGGGTGGATGTTCGGGTTAGGCGGGGAGTGTTGGGTTGATGTTCAGGTAAGGCGGAGAGTGTTGGGTGGATGTTCGGGTTAGGAGGGGAGTGTAATTGGGTGGATGTTGGGGTTAGGCGGAGAGTGTTGGGTGGATGTTCGTGGTAGGCGGGGAGTGTTGGGTGGATGTTTGGGTTAGGCAGAGAGTGTTGGGTGGATGTTAGGGTTAGGAGGGGAGTGTTGGGTGGATGTTCGGGTTAGGCGGAGAGTGTTGGGTGGATGTTCGGGTTAGGCGGGGAGTGTTGGGTGGATGTTCAGTTTAGGCGGGGAGTGTTGGGTGGATGTTCGGGTTAGGCGGAGAGTTTTGGGTGGATGTTCGGGTTAGGCGGGGAGTGTTGGGTTGATGTTCGGGTTAGGAGGGGAGTGTAATTGGGTGGATGTTGGGGTTAGGTGGAGAGTGTTGGGTGGATGTTCGTGGTAGGCGGGGAGTGTTGGGTGGATGTTGGGGTTAGGGGGAGAGTGTTGGGTGGATGTTCAGGTAAGGCGGGGAGTGTTGGGTTGATGTTCAGGTAAGGCGGAGAGTGTTGGGTGGATGTTCGGGTTAGGAGGGGAGTGTAATTGGGTGGATGTTGGGGTTAGGCGGAGAGTGTTGGGTGGATGTTCGTGGTAGGCGGGGAGTGTTGGGTGGATGTTGGGGTTAGGCAGAGAGTGTTGGGTGGATGTTAGGGTTAGGAGGGGAGTGTTGGGTGGATGTTCGGGTTAGGCGGGGAGTGTTGGGTGGATGTTCAGTTTAGGCGGGGAGTGTTGGGTGGATGTTCGGGTTAGGCGGAGAGTTTTGGGTGGATGTTCGGGTTAGGCGGGGAGTGTTGGGTTGATGTTCAGGTAAGGCGGAGAGTGTTGGGTGGATGTTCGGGTTAGGAGGGGAGTGTAATTGAGTGGATGTTGGGGTTAGGCGGAGAGTGTTGGTAACAGGGCCCTGTGTGTGGACTGGTTACTTCAGTCCCTGTCCACAAGTGACAGGGTGAAGAAGGAAGCTACCCAGGTAGCACACAAAAATTTGCAGACGATGGCATGATGCATCGGGCCAACGTTGGGCCAATGTTGGCTGCCCATCGGGCCTACGTAGGCCCGACCAGTGGCATTTGCCAACCAAATGCCAACATTGGCCCAACATTGGCAGGACATCGGCAAATGGTCTGATATGTTTGCCGACCAAAAGCCAACGTTGGGCCTATGTTGGCATTTGGTAGGCACCGTCAGGCCTATGTAGGCAGGATGATCAGCCTATATAAAGCCAATGGTTAGACCAACGTCAGCCCAGCTTTAGGGAGTGGTCATTATTTATCAACAGGGGGCGGGTGGTGGGTTTCCGCACGGACGAGCGAAAATTTTTTATGCCCCCCCTCGATGACAGTCAAAATTTTTTGCGCCCCCCCCCAAACCAGAGGCACGGAGAATTTTGGCGCCCCTCTTTGAGCTATAGTAGTGCACGGGTATTTTTGCTCAAAAGAGGGTAAGTTTTTTAGCCCCCCCCCCTTGAGGGAAGGGCCAAAATTTTGTTAGCCCCTCCCCCCTCAGGAGAGGTCTGAAATTTTTACGCCCCCGCCCTCAAACCCACCATCCCCCCCCTGTTGATAAATAATGACCACTCCCTTATGCCAATGTCTCTGTGCTACCTGGGTAGAGTGCTGTCACTGTTTCATCAAAATATACCCCATAACTAAAGAATACAGACTAAACAAAGATTGGTAGGGGTGCCTAAACTTCCAGTCCACCTCCCTGACTATGACATAAAAGTTGTATTAGTGTAGATTTGTGAGATTGATGTGGGAAAGAAGGTCGCTGCATGGGCGAAAATAGGGGTAACTGCGGACAGGGCTCCCATGAAGAGTGGCAGATCCCCAGGAGGGGAAGCACTGACGCGCTACTGTACCGTAACAGTACCCTCCCCGTCTACCCTCCTGAGCGCGGGCGATAATAGGGGCACCGCGGGATGCGCAATTTCCGAATAGCACACGTCAAATCTTATCTTAAATGCCCCTAGAAACATCATACAAATGTACTGGTAAAATTCCACCCTACACCTAAAATATGACAATTTAACGTTCTGTTAATTGAAATGATAAAAATGTCATTTTGAACTATATCTCTCATAACTACGCCTGGAAGTTAAACAGTTCCTGAGGCAAACTTCATGAGACTTTTAGATTACTCTTCTTCCAAATAGGGCAGTGGATAGGGTGCAAAATTTGGCCAAATTTGGCACTACTATCAGAGAGCATATCGCAGGCTATACACATACCGATGGCAAGCATAGTGCTTTTATTGCCTGTTGATGTAGCTTCATCATGATTGAGTTGATTAACGTCCAAAGGCCTGGAGGGCCCAATCAATATCAGTGTGCTCTGATTTTGGTATTCTCAATTAGCATAATTCAGGTGAAAGGGAATTTAAATACAATTACCAAAGCCCCTTAATTTAACTTTAACCATTAAAGAGCAAATTAAACTAGGTAGATTGAACTGAGTGAGGGTTATCTCATGCAGTTCCACCTCAGGAGATTCAAGATTCAAGATTCAAGATTCAAGATGGCTTTATTGACTAATGTACAGGTACACTTATGTCAGCACCAGGTTTTCATTTACAATGTTGTAGACAGATTTTATATATGAGTATATACAGTTCACAGCCCCTGGCCTTTTAGATGATTTGCAATATGGGGCCACTGCTAGTATTTGAGAAAGTTTCCTAGTGTCATCGTGTCTTTTATAGTAATCAACGAACTTGAGGTATTTTGTTTCAAACACTGACCGTGCGTTTCTCATCTCGGGCATGTTACAATGTAAGAAGACATGATTGACATCTTGCACAGCATTACAGAATGTGCACTTAGAATTGACAGGTTTCTTTCCTCTATATCTTCTTGACAGGCTGTCAAGTGTACAGTTATTGTCAGTCCGGAGTTTAGCAATAATGGTTCTAATTTTTGGTGATTCTGTATGCGTTAGGTATTCACACTCTTCATAAATGTCATTGAGATCATCTTTACACATCTTGATAGTTCTACACTTGCTAGTATTCTCTGGGTTATCAATGTACTGGTTGTATTTCTGAATATGTGCATCATTTAACCTTCTCTTTATATTGTTTTTGAGTGAGGACTTTGACCAAACATAAGGATCGAGCCAGACGTTCTTACAACCGATTTTAAACAAGAGGTATTGGATATCTTTAAGCCATTGGTGGTTTTCACTCTTCATGGTAGAGAAGGCCTCATTTAGAATAGGGTTTTTCGATCCATGCTCAAGCCTCAGCCAATATAGAATGTTCAGTACGATTATTTTGGATTCAATAGGAAATCTCCCTAACTCGCCTAGTGCGAGAGTAGTACTTGCATATTTTGATATACCCAGAGCAAACTTGCAACTTGTAGAGTAAAACACTTCTACCGGACAGGCCTTTCTGACGCCTTCAGAGGTTAAGTCCTCAATTATAAGAGTTACCGGTTGCTTTCTGTACGCAGACAGGATTTTGATTTTGTCACAGATATTGGCTAGAGTCACATAAGCTACCTGTGTTTTCTTATAGAATCTACAAGATAATATGTTTATATCCTCGACACCTAACAGTTTAAATAGTGTTAACAGATCTCTTTTTGATTTTACCTCAGATCCACTTATAGATATAGAACAGTTACTAGATGGCATACCCCATACTGGGCATCCATATAAAAGGATAGGGTCGATCTGCTTGTCAAACAGGGACATAAACAATTTAGTGGATACATTCTGCGATGTACTCAATGCTTGTCTAATAGAGAATAGTGCATGCTTTGCCTTTAAAATCCTTTCTGATTTCATTTTCTTTAGACTCCCATCCCGAGATAGAAGTAAACCTAAATATTTATATGAGGACACACATTCTAGTAAATTATCTTGAAAAAAGATTTGTGTTGACATCTCCCTTGCTTGAGACAAAACCATAATTTTTGTTTTCTTTGTATTAACTGAGAGTTTCCACATTTGGCAGTATCTGTCAAGCCTGTTCAGACTCTCCTGAAGGCCATCTTCTGATCTGGAGATCAGGACTAAGTCATCTGCCCATGAGAGTGAATTCATAGATATATCACCAAGATGAACGGGGTCACAGTTTTTGTCGAACATTTCATGGAGGTCATTCTGAAATAGGTTTGATAGAGTAGGGCTAAGATTGCATCCTTGTTTTACACCTGTTGTTGATATGAAGCTCTCAGTTATGCCACAGTCAGTTTTTATAGCATACTTGTTCCGGTCATAGGCTGCTCTAATGACTCGATATGTGTTACCTGATATTCCTGCCTTTAGGAGTTTGTAGAAAAGGCTAGGTCTGTCTATTGAGTCAAAGAATTTAGAAAAATCAACAAAGGCTATGTAGAGCTTACCCTTTTGATTTTTAACATATTTGTTGAATAAAGTGTTGAGAATCATAATATTATCCTCTGTTCTTCTCTTTTCCTTAAAGCCATTTTGATTTATACTCCAGAAGTCTTTCCCCTCCAGATAGTCAACAATTCTGTCATTAATGATCTTGCAGAATACTTTGCTTAGACAGTCTGCCACCGCTACCCCCCTATAGTTTTCTGGCATGTCTGAGGCCCCTGCTTTATGGATAGGAGTGATTAGGCTCTCCTTCCAGTTTGCTGGGTAACGACCTGAGGATAGTATTACATTGAATAATTTCGTGATGGCCGAATGTAGATATTTTCCCCCAAACTTAAGCATCTCATTGTTGATAAGGTCAGGCCCTGTGGCTTTTCCATTCTTCAGTGTCTTCAAGGCTTCTTTCACCTCATTAACAGATATGATATCGTCTAAATCGCTACCCCCCGCTATGTTCTCAATGATTGGGAGACTTGTTTCGATGTAATCATGGAAGGCCTGCTGTCCTCCTTTATTCTGATTAACATTTAGTAACTGCTTAAAGTATGTTACCCAGTCAGAGGGGCCAATGTTTGTTTTACCTTTACATTTTGTGCTTGAGAGCTTCTTTATTGACTTCCAGAATAGTTTTGAATCTTTTGACTCTAATTTTTGTAATTCAAGGATTTTCTCCTCCTGGCCCTTGCTTAGGATGTGATACTTCACTTTCTTATAAAATCTTCTTGCTCTAATAAACTCTATCCTACGTTGGTTATTATTTCTGTCACTTTGAAAGAGACGTCTTTCCTGATTAAATACACGTTTATGCTTCTTAAGGTTTTTCTCATCTACCTTTGAGACATTTTCATGCCTCTCATCATGTCTCTCATCTTGGCTTGTTCCTATTCTCTTCAGAGGCAAAGAATCTTTACCTACCCTAAAGATAATTTGTACAAGATCATTCAGGGCTTTGTCTGCATCGCTGAACTGTGTAGTTGTATAGGATATAAGTTTGATATACGTGCAACCCTCACTCAGATCTTGTGAACCTTTACCCTCATTGTATTCTTCCCTTGTGTTTGTTTGTTTAGTTTTACGTCCGGGGGCCATTGAGGAACTCAGACATTCAAGAATTTTAAACTATTCAATAGTAATGGTAGGCCGCGGGCCTACCTCGGGTTTGCGCATATATGAGTGGATGGGTGTGTGTGCGCGCTTGCATATATTTATGAGTCTGCTTGTAGCACTTGTGTCTTCCCTTGTGTTCCCATGTAGCAATAGCTATGCAAAATGATTATTGAGCACAGCAGCAAGTATAAGCTCGATGCAGCAAGTTGGGAACCCAAAACTTAGTTTTTCCTTAATTTTTGCTAAGAAATGCTGTAGTTTAGCCAAAAATTATCCGATTTACACATTATTTTTCAGCAAATAAAAGATGAAACTCATTGCTTTCAGGCCAGGGTAGATGGTATTACATTAATAAAGTGCACAGTTTACCACTGAAGTACAAATTATGAATTTAAAAATCATTAGTTTAAAAAAATGCTGTTTTTCAAGGTTCGGCCCTATATATTTTGTGAAAAAATATTCTTATCATCAGTTTTTCATAGATAGTGCATAATACTGACCCATCAAGTTTATAAATGAGTATGCTTTTTTTCCCTACCTCTATGGTGGCTCATTACACTATGGGAGACGTGATTTTTGTTAGTTTACAAAAAACTGTGATTTTCAGCAAAATTTCTGCTTGTTTTTTTTTATGTGGGACCACACAGATCACAATATATGGATGTGTGATCACCCACTGATACCAGAATTATCCATTTTTATGTTCTACTTGATCATCTTTAAAGGCATGTGAAATATCTAAGTGATACAATAATTGTGAGAAGAATTAGGCACGTCTTATGATTCTAGTCTTTGGTGCCGACAACGCCTTTGTTATTTACAGCTAAATAGCTCAATAGTGCATCATAATAGGCCTCACATGCCTAATATGGGGTTCTAATAGCATTTATGGTCTTCAATGAATCATCAGGTCAAAACAACAATTGATGAGGAAATTTCATAGAAACAAAAGGGTTTTGCACCATGGACCTATAGCTCATGAAGACTGCCTTCTCCTTACAATGGTATCCTGGTCCTCCAGTATGTCATAGCATCTCATGCTATTGATTGATGATTGGAAAAGTTTTGTATAAAAACGCATTAAAAGAGGGTTTTCCAATGTTATAATGCCTTCATATATTGATACATTTCTACATCCCAAATACAATTCTTTGACCTAAAAGTACCACAGTTGATAGGTTTTTATAACCGTTAGCAGAGCATAAAAATGAAAACAAACAAACAAAAAACAACATCACACACAAAACAACAGCAACCAAAAACTGTCATTGGTTGTTGCTGAATCTCTCATTTTTAACTGTGCCATATCAACCTGTACAAACACTGGTCTACAAACAGCGGTATTGAAAAGATTACCCACCTTTGTTTTGGATAGCGGTGAGTCTTGTATCTGGAGTATGAAATTCCTTAGATTACTAAGTGCTGTTGGTATTTCACACGAGGATTTAGTGTTGTTTTTTTTTGGCGCAGTGGGGTTCAACCCTTTACTTGTCTCATATAGAAGGAAAAGTTGTTGACATTTTCAAAGGAGACACATTTTCCCGACCAGTTTGTAGATTCACAAAATGTATGGAATTGTCCTAGTAAAGATTTGAACAAATGTCTATTTGGAAATTGCACACCCCTATGTAAACCCATGATGGGTACAGGCCAGTTATGATAAACTATGGCCAGATGCTTATAGGGAAAACCGTCATGACTGTGCTTTACCATTCTTTGATGAATCAGTGATATCGCAATCGTACTCTACCATGGCTTTTTCTGTAGTAAGTCAGAGATCTTTCAGTGGGGCCATCCACAAATGACGTCATGCAGGAGGGGGGGGCAGGCCTGGCATGACAGAATTAATTTTCCATATACCTTCAGCATTGCAAAAAACATGACGAGGCGGGAGGGGGGGATCAAAAATGGTCAAATTTTGTATGAGGTCATTTATGGATGCCCCCTCTTGGAGCAGATGCAGATCTAGGGCAGAATTGGCAACCTGTTGCTATTCAAAAGTGCCATTTCTAAGCAATTTATGGTCCCAGCAAGATTTCTTGGAGCAAGGGGTAAAATTAATCTACACATTTTTCTCTACAAGTGTGAAAGGTTTAGAACCTTTGCTCAGCATTAAACTGTTTTGACATCTTTTTTACTGAAGGCATCAGGCTATGTGGCAACTCTATTATAACCATATATTAGCCAAAGTGGTTTCTAATATAAATGACATGAATATGAGATTTTAGATGAAGAAAAATAAAGCTCTTATATCCAATACCTTTATTCTTTACATTTTGCAGGACCTTAGATGTGAGCACCAGTTAGAATCTATATTCTATAAATATGAGACAAATATGCAAAGAAACATGAATTATCTGCCTAAATAACTTACATTACTTGAACAAAAGAGACATTGTATATAGTTATCATAGCTATGCAGTGAGTGATATTGCAGCCATGTTGATTAATAACAATGATATGATATGTAATTTAGCGCCATATTTTAAATATACCTTGTGAACAATGTCTTACAAAAAACAGGGTGCATTTGATGCTTATATTAAATTAAACAATGTCACTCAAAACTCTATTTGGTCTGGAAGTTACTGGTCTCCTGATTCTCTTTTATTTTCTATAAATAAATAGTTAAGTCTCCATTTCCTCTTAAGGAATTTCAGGTAGCTTTGAACAATAAAAGCAGCATCCATTAAAACCTTTCTTGTGAAACTGTGAAATGTCTAGCTAAGCATTGCTGATTTCCTCCTACAAATAAGAACTGGAATCTTGGACGGCCTTTTCTTAAGAGTAATGGCATCCTTTGTCTTCTTAATGGGCACAGGGATCTGGGATGGCTTATTGGTGGGACTAGCCTGTTTTGGCTTCATAACACCATATCTATTTGGCTGTGGGATCTTGGAAGGCATCTCTGTCTTCATGAGCTTCTTTTTTTTCAGAACTGGAATTTTAGAAGGCTTTTTACTGAAACATGCTCTATCAGCTTGCCGATTCCCTCTGAACAGTGTGTTCCCATTATTGGGATTCCAGTTCCTCCGAAGAACTGAGACTTTAGACTTTTCACCTTTGTTGCCCTTGCTTTGCATTTTACATTTGAGCAAAATTGGAATTTTTGAGAGGGGTCGCTTTTTGACAAAGCATTTCAACAGTCTGTTTGGTTTAGCTTTTAAACCAGGTGCTTCTGTTGGCGAGGGTAGCAGGGAGGTCTTCAAATCATCAACTGGTGCCACTGTAGGGGAAATTGTAGTAGTCAGACTAGTAGCTGATATTGAATCAGGAACCTGTGTCTGCTTTTTGTTCTTCTCTTTTTGGACATTAACCGGGCAAGAGATCCAGGGTGGATAAGCTGATGCTCGTTTCTGCATACATATGTCACGTGTCTTCTTTCTCTTGTTCTTCTCTTTCTGAACATGAACAGGTGAAGATATCCAAGGTGGATATGAGGCCGATTGCTGAGCTCTACTTAGCTTTTTGCGGACTAACATAGGCAGAGGTGGGTCAGCCAGCATCTTTATACGTAGAAGCTCTGAATCACAGTCAGGAGTTAACTGCCGCTCAAGACTCTCTTCTGAGGATGTAATTGGTAATGATGAGCAGGATAAGGCTCTAGTCCCAATGAATGGAGGCAGACTGGCTGGAATAGGTGATGAACATACAATGTCTATTTTGACCGGCTTGTGACATCTTGCTGCCAAGTGCTTTCTTCTTACTGTCTTTATGCTTGACCTGTGCAGCCAGCTAAATGGATTATCCTCAATTGACTCATCTGGATTAGTTTCTAGTGGTTTTAAATCAGGTGATACAGATGGAAAGGTTCGGGTTGACGTGCACCATATTTTCAGTGGCAAATGATGACACAAACAAGTATCATGCGCTTTTCTTCCCTTTAAGGAACAGTGCCGGTACTTGTTTACATCATGAACTGCAACTGCTGGTCCAACAAGCGCATTAAAAGTTTTGCACAGCATGTCTAACCTTGAGGCACCATATTGTTGTTTCCTCTGTAAGCGCAGTGTGTCTTTGTGTTTTAATTTTTGAGTCTTTTGGTTTTTTTTTCTCTTTTGGTGGTTGATTTCTCCTTCTGTTTCTCCTATCCCTGGTGACTCTCCACCCCCACTTGCTAGGTCATTGTTTTCCATTTCGTTCTGTAGTCGAGACGAAGAAAGGCAATGGAACAGAAAAAAAACCATTAAGCTGAAATGATAATAACTAACAAGGTAACAGCTAGAAAGGGTTAAAGCAGTAATGATGGAAAAGATTAAGAAAGACATGATGATGAAGAATAAACTTTCTGAGGGATTTTTTCTTCGAAAGTGGTCATCTCTACTCTTTTTTTTGTTGCTTGACAAGGTATGGTTGCATCTAGACGTCATAATTACCCATAATCATATAATTAAAGAGAAGAAAATTTGTATAATACAAAATCCATAAATAGACTACATGGTAAAAGCAAGCCATGGCTTTCCCTCAAAGCAATCATAATAATAGCTTTTATTGACAACAAAAAGTGAGGTCATTGCTGACCTATGTGTCATACAGTAAGTCCACTACAATACATAGTGTATATGCTCTATGTTCTACAAACTACATGCATAGTATACAGTACTACAGAACTAAATCTATGAAAACAGATAATTCTGTATAGTACAGATCACTCACACTCAGACAAAAAATCCCTACAAAGATACACAAATACAGACTTGGCATACATAACCTAGATGGGTCAACTGTACCATACCTATAACTCATATATTCATATACCCAGTACATTACATTTTATGTATGTGATGATATAATACTAGGAGAAAACATACAATATACATGGTACCTAGAATAATAGATGGATTCCACAGTGGGCAGTTTAAAGCTGCTGCTTCCTTTGCTTAAAGGCAGTATACACAAACTTTGCAAGTGCATTTGTTATACGGACTTATCAGGTTTAATTATTAGCCAATGAGAGAACCCCAATCTATTCACTGCGGTCCTTCGGGGGCCAACTGGTACCCATCTGATAGGTCTTATCAGTAGAACTCGCTGGTAACAAGCTCCAGCAATGGCCGAGCCCATGTGACAACCTCCTAACTCGGAATACTAGGGTCATTTGCTTTCTTAACTGTAAAAAACTTATCCATATTTCACATATCCTGGTAATTACAGATTTTACCATCTATATGATTTTCAAAAGTTGTTCGAGCTGCCTTATGTAGTTCACATGTTGTCAGAAAATGTACCTCAGCATCAATAGCACCAGTAGAGCAGTATAGACATACTCTGTCTCATTCAGGTTTGGGGGGCCTGCAATGCCTCCCTATCTCAATACCAAGATTATGGGAACTAAGTCTGTATTGTGCTTATGCAGTCCTGTAATTTTGATTGCTAATTTTAAGTAGATAGATATCAAATCAGGATTCCTGGGAAGGAACAGAGCTGAGGACTTTGTAGAATGTGTGGATATACTTCCCAGAACATATCAGAAACTTGAATGCATGTTTTTATGAAGATCCACTTTCTGCCTCCAACCTTGCCTTATTTCTAAAAAAAACTGTGGCTCAGCAAATCATGAACATGGGTGGAGATTCCAACAGGACAACTCAGAGATGGAAAGATAGTTGTAACCTTCTCTGCTAGCAAATTTCTGATGAGGTTTAAAATGGGATTATCCCAACATCGTGTACATGAGATGGGCCGAACAGTCACAAATAAGTGTCAACTCACTAACATTTTGAGCTTATTTACTACTTTTACTGCAGGTTACAGACTTAAGGACTCGTCTAAGACAGATCCCAGATACATCCCTTGCATTGTATATAATAATTTGAATACATTCCTTCTGTTTTCTACACATTTGAATAACTGTGGAATGCAAATGGAACAAAAATGTTCTTTATTAGCTTCTCTTCATTTAACGAGCATTATGGGATGGCATTCTGATGTTATCATCACATCTAATGATTGGAATAGAATCTAGGGGTCATTCGCGAGGGGGGGGGGCTTTTTGTCTTTAGTCTGCGTTCCTATTATTAAGGTCTACAGAGCACTCCAAAGTTGCACAATTGCAAAAATCTTCTTGTAAAAGTATCAAATTCATTTGTAACTAAGTCTGTGGTTTTGTCCAGAACTTGCATTGCATCAAGACTCCAGCCAAAAAAGCGAGGTGTCTCCACCAAGGTACTGGTTATCCTCTCAGCCACACCATTCTGCCCAGGTACTTTTGGTGTAGTCAGTTCAAAGTGAATACCGTAATTCGTCATATAGTTTTCAAATTCAGTAACACTCTCAAAGCACTCATTACTACTGACCATGCAGATCACTTTCACCTTTTTTTCCATAATGATATTCATTCATTCACCATTCATGAAAGCAAGAAAGATGGCTTTTCCGAGAGAGATATCATACTCAATGTGGGCCTGACACTGAGACAGAAGCTTATCAGCCTGACTTCTATGCTGCAATGAAGGAACTTGCTACAATGAAACTCAGTTCAAGATTTACACACCTCTCATCACCATCTTCTCATCGTGGGATGAAGGCTTACCACAACTTTTGTTGACATATTTGGTCATTGAGGTGTTTCAGATGGGTTTCCCTCAATAAATTGCTCATCTACTGCATTTTGTGGCTTTTGAGACCCTTTTCTCCATTATTTACTCAAACTATTCTTTTTTATCCTCCAAGATTTTAGTATTCTCTTCTTCTAATCTCATAATACCATTTAACTATAGTATATGACTAGGACATCCCGAATTTGTGTGGCCTTTAAACTTACTTATGAGCATCACTGTTTGTTTGTTTAGTTTTACGTCCGCGGGCCATCGAGGAACTCAGACATCCAGAGCATCACTGCAAGCTGGCACCTTTACACCACTATTTTCAGCTCCCTTTGATGTTCATTTCTTTATCCTTGGCCTGGTTGGGGTTCACACTCCCAATTCAAATTTAAGTGTATGCTCTCTCCATATCCTGTCCAGTCTGTTCTTGAAAATGTTCACATGGTCTTTCTAATACTACCGGTACTTCATTTGGTAACTATTCCAGGGGTGTACTTCTCTATGTGAAAAGCTATTTTTCACCTTCTCTAGGTGTCCCACTTTCTTAAATAGTTTCTTTTGATTGCCCTCGGTTCGTCCAGCTTTAGGACATCTTTCTTGCATGTGTACTTAGTGAAAATCTTGTATACTTCCATCATATCACCCTTAAATGCCAGCGTAGGTAGTTGTAATCCTCTTAGTCACTGCTCATATGGTATGTCTTTGGGACCTAGAGGATGTTTTGGTGATCTCCTTTGAACCTTTTCCAGAAGTTCTTTGTCACCTCTCTTGTAGGGTTGCCAGATTGAAGCAGCATTTTCTAGGTGTCGTCGGGCTAGAGCTATAAAAAGATGGTTGAATGAAAGATGGTCCAGATGAGTGAAAGTCCTGCTGATTATGTCCTTCTCAAAAACTACTTCCTTCATTATATTTTCCCCTAAAGTGTACTGGGCAACATTATTTGCCCTGCCTATGATCATTACTTTTTCCTTGTCAGGATAAAAGAGGAGTTGCCATTTCAGACATTCAAAAGTTTTCGACTATTCAATAATAATGGTAGACCACAGGCTTACCTGGGGTTTGCACCAATGAGTGCATGTGTGTGTATGTGCTTGTTTGGTTTGGTTGCTTTTCCCTCCACTAATAGTACTTAAAAGTTAGCAGATTTTCTGTGGTTCGCAGACATTAAGTCCTTTCTTTTCTCTTTGGACAGGTATTTCAAAGCTGCTTGTCCAGACAGCTAGACAGGTATCTATATGCTGCTTGCCCGACACAGCAGTGAGCGCATCTATGGATGACCGCATCTATGAGATGAATGACCGAAACCCATTCACAAGCATGTAGGCCCGGGCCTGCACATATGGACACCAGCTGCCCACATGCTCATCCCAAGCCACAAAACTTCATTGGGAGTACTGCATGGACTCCCAATTAAGTTATTCTACTCCTCCATGCCCTCACATGAAGGTCCCCAGTCCACAGGGGGAGTGTGTGTGTGCGCGCGTGCATGTATTCAGGAGTCTGCTTGTAGCAGTGGGACACAACTCGCAGCAATGAAATACCACTCATGGCATCGGGCACCTCTTTATCCTGCTGCCTCACGCAGGTAATGTGCTGCAAACTGTAGACACATCACCTGGTCGGTCACATTATACTGACACCGATTGACCAGCCATTTTTCGTTGTTTTATATATATATATATATATATATATATATATATATATATATATATATATATATATATATATATATATATATATATATGATCTATATGTAGTATATAATTTTGATTCTCTGAGGAAGTTCAGGAGTTCTTTTGTTTCTATTGTGTTGAAGACCGCATTCAGTGCTGTTGCATTTTTAAGATATTTTCTTCTGCCGCTTTCAGTCCCATGACAGTTGAGCAAGTCCGTGTGTGGGATTGGGACTTCTCGAAGTGTCAGTTTAAGCGCTGACTTTGTGGCTTCATCTGTTGTCTCATTTCCATTTATGCCAATATGGCTTGGGAGCCAGCAGAAAACCGCTTCTTTCTTCACTTTCTTAAGGTTGTTGGTTTTGCCCCTGATGTCTTGTATCGATGGATTGTTTGGTTCATATTGGTTCATTGCTTGAAGGCATGACTTGGAGTCTGACAGGGCAATGAATTTCTGGTGAGTTGATATCCTAGTATATTCTAGAGCATGGAGCAAGGTGCTAGCCTCTGCAGTGAACATGCTGGCTTTGGGATGGAGGCATCTTTTGAGGTTGCCATATGGCGTGTGTACTCCATAGCCTACTTTGCAACCTTCCTTAGTCAGAGGGCATGAAAATGCCTGAAATAGGACAATATCGGCCTAAAAACCTGGGTTTTTGTTGGGTCATGTGTTTTTTTCCTATACATTTTTCTATTGATTGCTCTCACTTTAACTGCATACTACAGAGACAGCATTCCGTGACTAAGCTCGAGGGGGGCAATGTTTGCCTTCAACTCTAGACTTTGTGGAGTCTTCCCTGTTTTGGATCTTTTCGCATTATCTTGGTATTGTCTGCGAACATCATTGCAGTTGAACTTGAAGCGAGACCCTGTAGATCATTGATGTATAAAACAAATAGTATTGGGCCGATTATCTCCACGGTGTATCCATCATAGGTGGTATTATAGTAATAACATGAGGTAGAAATGCTTTAACTTTCATTAGGTTACCCTTATAGCCGGCTACATCCTTTGGCTGCCTAATGCAGACTGTCAACAGTACGTATTCCACTTTGGACATTATTTTTTGCAGAGGGGGCCCCATATATCATCACCTGCTGGGTTCTCCCTGACAGAAAATCCTCAGACCAGTGAAGAGTCTTCCCAGAGATGCCATAACTCCTGCATTTAATGCTTGTGGAGCACCTCATCGAAGGCCTTTTGGAAGTCCATATATGCAGCAGTAAGATGTTCTCCATTTTCTATCATTTCCAGCCAGTCTTTAAGCACATGTAATAGTTGTAGAACTGTCGATTGTCCTGAAGCCTTACCCAGCTAGCACTACTCGTGTAATTTACGTCATTCTTACGTGAAAACTGATCGTATTTACGTAAAAAAGACATCATTTGGATGAGTTGTGCTAGCAGGGTATTGAGCCAAACGATTTCGGAACTAGTGCAGTTTACGGGTCATAGTGAACCCATTACCGGTACCTATAAACCTCAGGCTATTTAACCCTATGTGTTGGAATGCATGCTGGGATATGGAACTCTCTTTCTCTCTCTCTCTCTCTCTCTCTCTCTCTCTCTCTCTCTCTATATATATATATATATATATATATATATATATATATATAATGAAAGTGCATTTTGTTGTCCATACCGAACCCTTTACCTAGCTCCCTGGAAACAGTTTATGAAGTCATGTGATCTCACAAGAAAATTTTGTGCAATTCATGTTATCATTCACATGAATTTATGCCCGGGAATTTATGTGGATTTATGAGCAGCAATTCACATGAAATTCTAGGTGAAAGTTTCATCTCAAGGGCCGCCCTTTTTTTTTTTTTTTTTTTGGACTTGCTCATTGCATTAATGAACTGCTATGTTCATTTAAATAATGCTATAGAGCAGACCAAGTTTTATTGATTTTTCAAAGGAAAGTCACAAATGAAACAATACAATAACTTCATGAATCTTGACAAATGTCAATATGAACACAATCAGCAGATGGAAAAATAGGGACTGGCAATATTCACTCAATAGGTTATTTACATAGAAAGTACAAACAAATTAAAAGCAAAAAGAGATAGATAGTAAATAATATGTCATACATAGAGATTTGTGTGTCTACACATTATTTCAGTACATCATGATTACAGCTAAATAAACCTTGTCTTTAGTTCAAATAAGTGATAATTAGAGTTGGTAGTATATGCTGTTATATGCATATGGGAACATCAGCAATATCAATATGGATGTAAACATGAAAAAGGATATGAATGTGAGTATGAATATGAATATGAATATGAAGCGGCGCATTTTCCACACCTGCTTCTCATTATCAATTATAACCCAATTTCAGGTTCAACCTTATATTTTCTATCTTCATCACACCCTCTTTGAATTTTACCTTTGTCGTAGCTTTCTGAATCTCCTCAGGTAGAGTATTCCAGAGAGCCACCCCTCTGTACCATGGCGATCTTTTATAGTGTCTAGTAATAACCCTAGGTAGTTCAAAAACAATCTTCTTTTGAGACCTTGTATTATAAGATTGTGGTCTATTTAACACAGTCTTTGATTTCTTATACATTAAGCATAATAATAGCATGTCAAATCTTTTCTCTAACACTGGAACCTTACAAATTTCATGCAACTCCTTTACACTATACCGTCTAATATTGCATTTCAGACAAACTCTAAGAGCCCTATTTTGCAGTCGTTGTAATGCTGCAAGACCATCCTCATTACAACTAGTACTTATAAATGAACAATATTCTATAATTGGTCTGATTGTACAACAGTATATCTTTACACTTTGCTCTTGTGTTAAAAACTTTCTTAACTTAGCAAACCTAAATAGTTTATTGCATACATTTCTTTTAATAATTTTAATCTGTTTATCAAAACTAAGTTTACTGTCAATATGTACACCTAGATATGGAAAGAAGGTGACAGTTTGCACAGTGCTGCCATTGAAGTCTATAGTAGAATCCGGACATCTTTTTAATTTATGAGCACTACAAAACCACATAAATTTAGTTTTAGTTGGATTTACTGTTAGTCTGTTTTCAATAACCCAACGCTTAAAGTTAATTACATCTTCATTCAAATTCTCATTAACCAAGTCTACATCTTTGTTAGAACTATAAATCACAATGTCATCAGCATACAGTTTAATCTTGCATTTTTTTAAGACCTTAACAACATCATCAATATATAGGACAAACAACAGGGGACCTAAAACTGATCCTTGAGGGACACCGTAATCAATATCTTGGTTTGAGGACAATTTATTACCATAGCTAGTTCGTTGTTTTCTATTTTCCAGGTAACTTTTAAACCATAGAAAATTAGATTTACTCAAACCAAGTTTACTGAGTTTAATTAGCAATTTTGAATGTAATACACTGTCAAATGCTTTAGTGAAGTCTATAAATAGAGCCCCTGTTATCAGACCATTGTTTCTACATTCATAAAGCTCATTAACAAAGTCAAAAGTGGCATCACCAGTACCTGTCCCTTTTTTGTAACCATATTGGTTTTTACAAAAAGTACCATTTTTCTTCATACTTTCACATAAGTAATAATACATAATTTTCTCAATGACTTTAGACGGCATTGGTAGTATTGATATGGGTTGCCAATTTTTTACCATTGCCAAATCCCCATTCTTAGGTAATGGTCTTACAACTGCCATTGCCCAACATTTTGGAAAAATACCCCTGTCCAAACTAATTTGTATCAGATGAGTGAATTGATTATCAACAACAATAATGCACAATGTAGTATATCTCCCCTTATTCCGTCTATGCCTGATGACTTATTTTTATCAATTTCTTTTAGAGCAAAATGGACATCCCACTTATTAACCTTAATATTCTGATCTAAGAAGTTTTCATTTGCCAATAGTTCATCTATATCTAGATTATTATCCACAAGATATTGATCAGTTCCAACAGCAGCAATATGCAGATCCTTACCAATATTACAAAAATAGTCATTTACATATTCACAAACATCATCAGAAGTTACATCAGCACCAGTTATATGATGTCTCATGTCTGGATACACAATAGAATTCGAATTTTTAAACAAGTCATTTATGTTTTTCCAGAATTTTTTGGGATTACCATAACTTACTTGCAACTCTTGCATGACACCACTAATTTGATTTGCTTTAATTTTCTTCCTAATTTTTCTTCGACAATCCTTTATGGCTTGCTTTTCCTGAACACTTTTATTGGCACTATAGAGATGTAACCATCCTTCTCTTTCAAATACTAAATCATCAGTAAGTTCATCATCAATCCATGATCTCCTACTTTTTTTAATGTATCGTTCAACATGAGGGTGAAAAGTGTCCAAATACTCAATTAACGGAGTCAATAACATATCCCATAATATATCAGGATCATCAGTAATATTATAATAGGGTTTCCAGTCACATGATTCTAAAAAATCTCTAAATCTGTCTTCATTAAAGTTTCTATAATCTCTTCCTCTATACTTAGTGCTATCGTAACTGATATTCTCATGTCCTCTACAACCAAAAACTGGGAGGTGATCAGAAATTAGGGCAGAGACCGTACTTGCATTAGTTACATCTAAGCTATTTGTAATTATGTTATCAATACAAGTACCACTAAATGGTCTTGTAGTATCGTGCTGCCGACTAGCGGCAGGCGGACTAACTAGGGCCGGTTGTAATGGGATCGGTAGCTCACGATCATGACGCACATCATGACACCAGGGCAGGAACCTTGCTTATTGAAACTTACAAAAAGTCTCACAGCATAGGACTGCTTAAAATGACCAATATGGCAGGAACTCCAGTAAAAGTCTCTCCACACAGATCCCTCAACTCCTCAAAAGGAGTCATTCGCTGGTGGGACCTGGTGGGAACCCCCGAGGAGGAGATTACCGAGAACCTGTCGTATATAGGAGTCACAGAAGCAAAGCAGATGAAGGCGAGAAGGATGGGTAAGGTAGTCGAGACTGGTACTTTTGTACTGACTTTCGACTGCCCGACGCCACCAGATTCCATCAAATGCGCGTATCAAAACATCAGGGTAGAAGAATACATCCCGAACCCAATGCGCTGCTTCAAATGCCAACGTTTTGGACACACTTTGAGAAAATGTAACAACCGACAGAGATGCGGAAGGTGTGACCAAGAGCATGAAACAGAAGGATGTAGGGAGGTACCCCACTGCACCAACTGTGGTGGAAACCATCCCGCCTTCTCCAAAAAATGCCCCAAGTTTATAGAAGAGAAGAAGATCCAAACTGTACGTATAAATCAAAAGATATCCTTTTCGGAAGCAAGGAAAATTGTTCAAGCTCTAAACCCTACTACCACACGTACTGCATTATTGTCAGACGTTTTCAAACCCAGCAAAGCTGTGGCATGTCAGACACTATCACCGTCTGAACTGGCTGAAGAGCTACAGCCTCCACCAAAGGCTCAATCCCAAACCTTTGGGACAAAAACGGGCAATCTCATCATGCCCCCTAGGAACCTTCCTGGTTCCGTCCAGGTGCCAGCAGGGCCCCTCGAGGGGTCACTGTCACCTGCCTCAGTATCCGAACCATCAGGATGCCACCTACCCAGCCCAAATCCGGGACAATGTTCTAGGGATTCTCATAAGCCTACATCATCTGGTTCTAGCCAAAAAAATCAGGCTCCAACCGACCAGTTTCTGGTGTTCGGCCCACAGAGACCCACAAAGGAAGCCTGGCACACCCCAAGCCCACCCCAGGAGGTACTGGATGGGATAAACACTATCCCTCTGAACCAAGCTTGGTAAACATCCCTACACCCGCAAGCTCCTTCTCATCAAAGGCTGCGTCACCACCACCTCCCCCCAAAGCCTCCCCCAACTCTCAACACAGAGTCAACAAGGAGGTTCAGGGGAGGTTCGCAGCTAAGAAAATACCACATAAAGAACTGACCACACTAACAAAACAACAAAAAGCCAAAACAGCACAGGTAAAGACCAAAAATATCACCCACACATCCAACAGATTTAAAGTACTTGCTAACGAAATGAAGGAAGCGTCGGGCCCAGCCGACCACAAAACTACCACCAAAAATGGAAGGTAACGAGGTCATATTACAATGGAACTGTAGAGGTGCTAGAGCCAATAGAGAAGACCTTGAACTTCTCTGTGCAGAATTCAAACCATCTGCAATATCCCTACAAGAACTTAAGGTAGCAGACTCTAGCCCCCTTAAAATGAAGGGCTACAACATATACTCCAAGATACCTCCAAAAGAAAAACCATCAGGGGGAGTAGCCATCATGGCCTCAGTAAATTACCCACAAAGGGAGGTTAGTCTCGACACAGAGCTTCAGGCAGTGGCAATAAACATCACTATCAATGAGCCAATCACCATCTGCTGCATATATCTCCCACCCAAAGAGAAGATACTCTACACTGACATAAGCAAAGTGATTCAACAACTTCCCACTCCCTACATCCTCATGGGTGACTTTAATGCCCACAACACCATCTGGGGATCCCAAAAATGTGATGAAAGGGGGACAACTATTGAAAGGATACTAGACCGCAAATCATTATGCATCTTCAACAACAAAACACCCACATACCTCCACCCAGCCAGTGGGACCTACAGCTATATAGATCTAACCATAGGTCACCCAAACATCTTTGCCGATTATGGATGGAGTGTTCATGATGATCTTTGTGGAAGTGATCACTTTCCTATCATCCTAAAAACTCAAAAACATAACAACAACCAAAGGAACCCAACATGGAAAATACAAAGAGCTGACTGGGATGAATTCCAGAAACTCTGTGAAACTTCCTTCCTGCCATGGGAACATGTGGCTGAGAAGAGGGACGCCATCCAATACTTTACAGATACCCTTTTGGAGATAAGCAAGATGAGCATCCCGATAACATCAAAAAAGCCCTCCAAAAAATCTCGTCCATAGTACGACGACAAATGCAAAGCAGCTCGGAAAGAACGCAAGAGGGCCCTCAGAAAATTTAACAACAACATAATCCCAGAAAACATGTACAACTTCCTCCAGACAAGGGCGAAAACCAAATTAACGCTGAAAACAACTAAAAGAGAATCTTTCCAAAATTATGTTAAATCTCTCCCCTTGTCCAAATCCATGAAAAAGATCTGGCAAGCAGTAAATAGAATGAAAGGTAAGGCCAACAACCCAACAATACACCACCTGAGAGTTGGGGGCGAACCCAAAAGAACAAAGCAAGAAATTGCAAATGCACTGGCGAACCAATTCCGCAAAACCTTGTCAATTGAAAACTGCAGCCACACATTCCTGAGACATAAAGAAGGAGAAGAATTACACAAACCCAACTTCTCCTCAGATAATAAAGAGAACTATAACCTAACTTTTAACATTGGTGAATTGAAACATGCACTGAATGGCTCAAAAGACTCGAGCCCAGGACCGGATGAGATCCACTACCAAATGCTGAAACATCTCCCTGCCAATCAACTGAACCTGCTACTGGATATCTTGAATGATATCTGGGTAAATGGGAAATATCCCAGATCTTGGGCAGAGGCATTGGTCGTACCCATCCCCAAACCAGGAAAAGACCACAGTGAAGCCTGTAACTATAGACCCATAGCAATGACAAGCTGCCTTGCCAAAACTATGGAAAGAATGGTGAACAACCGACTGATGTGGTACCTTGAGTCTAATGATCTCATGAATCCACTTCAGTCAGGATTCCGGAAAAATCGTAGCACGACAGACCATCTTGTCAGGTTAAAAAGTTACATCAGAAAGGGATTTGCAAATAATGAACATGTGGTTGCCATCTTCTTCGACCTGGAGAAGGCCTATGACACCACATGGAAACATGGAATCCTGAAAGACATTCACAAACTAGGGCTCCGTGGAAGGCTTCCCATGTTTGTATCAAAATTTCTTGCCAACAGAGTATTCAGTGTACGCCTTGGCACTACTCTCTCAGACAGAGTAGAACAAGAAATGGGTGTCCCCCAGGGCTGTGTCCTCTCTGTGACCCTGTTTGGCATAAAGATTAATGAAATAACCAAAAACTTACAAAATGACATCAATTGCTCTTTGTATGTGGATGACTTTGTCATTTGCTACAGATCGAGGCATATTCAAACTATTGAAAGAAAGCTTCAACAGGCCCTGAACCACCTTGGAACCTGGAGCTGCCAAAACGGCTTCAAGTTCTCACAGACCAAAACCACCTGTGTCCACTTCTGTCGCAGAAGAGGATGTAGAGAAAAACCAACGCTCCACCTCCAGAACACGGCACTTGAAGTCAAAGAAAAAGTGAAGTTCCTGGGGCTGATATTTGACAGACTACTCAACTTCAAACCACACATCGAATACTTGAGGAGGAAATGTCAAAAAGCCATGAATCTCCTGAAAGTGCTTTCCCACACCGACTGGGGTGCCGACAAAGAAACATTACTGATCTTATACAGGGCCTACATCCAGTCAAGACTAGACTATGGCTCTATCGTATATGGATCAGCTTGCCACAGCTACTTGGACAGGTTGAAGCCTATCCAGAACCAGGGACTGAAATTATGCCTGGGGGCATTCCGTACATCTCCAGGAAAAAGTCTAGAGGTGGAGGCAAACATCGCCCCCCTTGAGCTTAGGCGAGAAATGCTGTCTATGCAGTACGCAGTTAAAGTAAGATCAAATAAAAGAAACCCAACATATGAGACACTGTTCACCGAAAACAATTCAGTGTACAGGAAAAAACCGAACATGACCCAACCATACTCGTACAGAGTGAAAAGACCTATGAAAGCAGCAAAATTAGATGTGATCAAAACCAGGGAGATAAAACCACCCGATAATCCCCCATGGCTACAAATGAAAGCAAAGATCATCTTCACCCTGTGCAAAAACAAAAAGGCAGAAACAGACTCAGTGACCTTTAAAGATCAACTCCATGGGATAGAAAAAGATGGTTCTAAGGAGGGTGACAAAGTAGGCTATGGAGTACACACGCCATATGGCAACCTGAAAAGAGGCCTCCATCCCAAAGCCAGCATTTTTACGGCAGAGGCTAGCGCCTTGCTACATGCTCTAGAATATGCCAGGATATCAACTCACCAGAAATTCATTGCTCTGTCAGACTCCAAGTCATGCCTTGAAGCAATGAACCAATATGAACCAAACAATCCTTTGATACAAGATATCAGGGAGAAAACCAACAACCTTGAGAAAGCAAAGAAAGATGTGGTTTTCTGCTGGCTGCTGAGCCATATTGGCATAGACGGAAACGAGGCAGCAGATGAAGCGGCAAAGTCAGCACTGAAAATGACACCTCGAGAAGTGCCAATCCCACACACGGACCTGACATCAACCATCAAGAAATATGTGAAACTGAAATGGCAAGCTGACTGGAACAAGCAGCATGAGAACAAGCTACACTCCATTCAGCCTCAACTGAAAGGAAAGGATGAAAAAAGAAAACTATCCAGATCAGACGAAGTGAAACTAACACGTCTACGAATTGGTCACACAAGGCTTACACACGAACACCATCTGAAACGTGAAGCCCAACCAATGTGCCAACAATGCAAGACTGAAGTCACAGTTAAGCATATCTTGCTCAACTGTCGAAGGACTGCAAGCAACAGAAGAAAATATCTTAAAAATGCAACAACACTGAAAGCTGTCTTCAACACAATAGAAACAAAAGAACTCCTGAACTTCCTCAAAGAATCAAACTTATATAAGTACATATAGATCATATATACATATAATTTAAAAAAAAAAAAAAAAAAAAAATCGAAAAATGGCTGGTCCGTCGGTGTCAGGATAATGTGACCGACCGGGTGATGTGTCTACAGTTTGCGACATGTTACCTGCGTGAGGCAGCACGATAAAGAGGGGCCTTGAGCCACGAGTGGTATTTCACCACTACGAGCCGTGTCCCACTGCTACAAGCAGACTCATAAATATATGCACGCGCGCACACACACACACACTCATATGCGCAAACCCGAGGTAGGCCCGCAGCCTACCATTACTATTGAATAGTTTAAAATTCTTGAATGTCTGAGTTCCTCGATGGCCCCCGGACGTAAAACTAAACAAACAAACAAACAAACAAACCCGGCTCACGGCATATACTGGAGACGCCATCAAGTGTATCGGCAAGCCATCTCTACAGTGCAAGTATGCCAAGTCAGAGTGGGTGAAAGCCACCTTCTATGTTGTTGATGTGCCTGGACCTGTTGTTTTAGACCTACCTATGTGCGAGGCACTCAACTTGGTCACAATCAACTGTCATGTGGAGACTATAGTAGCTCAGCCAGGACAGAGTGTTGGCTCCCTTCAGGACCTTAAGAAGTCATATCCCGAACAGTTTGACCGTATCGGGAAATTCAAAGACCCAGCAAGGATCCTACTTAAGCCAGATGCCGAGCCATATATTGATCGCCCCAGGAAATGTAACATAAACCTTCTCCCCAAAATAAAGGCTGAACTTGGCAGTATGGAGAAGATGGGGGTGATCAGGAAAGTAAAGGAGCACATGGACTGGTATGCGATAATATGATGTATGTGAGGATCAGCACAAGATGTAAAAACGACGTGATTTACTACAAGTTTTGCTAGCTGGGTAGATGCTTCACAAAAGGGCCTTGGTGCTGCACTGATCCAGGAGGGCAATCCGATAGCCTTTGTCTCCAAGTCCCTCACCAAAACACAGTCTAACTATAGTAACATTGAATGAGAAACACTAGCCCTAGTACATGGTGTTCAAAGGTTCCACACATACCTTTATGGGAGATCCTTCCACATTGTATCGGACCACAAGCCCCTGGAGATGATTTGTAAGAAGCCTATTTTATCAGCACCTCCTCGGCTCCAGAGGATGCTACTAAGGATCCAAGGCTACAACTACAGTGTGACATACCGACCAGGGGAAGAGATGGTCCTATCAGACACGCTATCACGCCTCCCAAATCCCAATAACAAGTCGGAAGTCAAACTAGATATATGTGTCGATGGAGTGTCAATTGATCTCATTAGCTTCAGTACCGACAAACAGGCACAACTCCGAAGGGAGACCCAGCGGTGCCCTGTCCTGAACGCTCTAGCAGAGGTCATATATCGTGGATGGCCATCAAAGATATCTGATTTACCGACTGACCTCCGTATATTTTGGTCATTCAGAGATGTGATTGGCTTTGATGATGGGATCCTGTTCAAAGGAAACGGTCATTGTTCCAGAAACAAAGTGGAAGGACATTCTACAACTCCATCGTGCTCATCTAGGCATAGAAAAGACAAGGTTGCTAGCCCGAGACACAGTCTACTGGCCAAGGATCAATGCCGACATTGAGAAAGTGGTCCGGGGTTGTACCGTAAATCCCCGGTCATAAGCCGGATTTTTTTTTCTATTTTGGGCCCAAACCGGCTTCTAAATTTTTCCCAAAGTCCCCCCCGGCTTATGACCTTTTTTTTTTTTACTATAGAATAAAGAGAAAATGGGAAAAATTTGACACCAAAACCGGCTTATAGGATTTCCCTGAACTCACCCCCCGGCTTATGACCGGGGCCCGCTTATGACCGGGGATTTACGGTAGTGCATGCCAAGAGGATCAAGACGCTAATCGAAAGGAACCAATGTTGCCAAGTGAAACCCTCTGCCCGTGCATGGCAAATAATTGGGATAGATTTATTTGAGATCAAAGGATGTCAATTTATCCTTATTTCAGATTATTACTCAAAATTTCCCATTGTCAAAGAATTACAACCTCCTGTGACTTCTGAGGTTGTCAAAGATGTAGTGGAGGAGGCCTGCTGCACCTTTGGAAGAATAGATGAGATCAGGTCAGATAACGGCCCACAATATGCTAGTGAGACCTTTAAGGAGTTTTGCCAGCGATGGGGAATAAAGCATACAACATCTTCCCCACACTACGCCCAGTCCAATAGGTATATTGAGCGTCAAGTACACTATGTAAAGCCAGTCATAAAAAAATGTATCAAGTCAAAAGGAAGTATCCAGGAAGCCCTGCTGATGCTACAGGCTACCCCAGTTGAAAGCCGGTTGCCATCACCAGCTGAAATGTTATTGGGAAGGCAGGTAGCTACTATGTTACCCGCACATCAGGCTGATATTGACCAAGACATCAAACATAGGCTGGAAGAGAGGTGAGACAAGGCCAAAGAGCAATACGACCAGACAGCATGGAGTCAACCTCTGCCACCCTTATACCCAGGGCAGGACATTTACATCCAAGACAAGGCCTCCAAGATATGGATGCCAGGGACAGTCGTGGAAAAGAGGGCTGAGCTCCGCTCATACATGGTTGACACACCAAATGGCAGTATACTGCTGCGCAACAAACGTCATCTCCATGAAGGTGTGCACGCCCAAAAGACGCCACCTCTACAGCAAATGCGTCCCAATGGTGAAAAGGGAGAGAATGTCACTAGAAAAGAGACTGGTGCCAGTTCAGTTCTGGGCCAACGCACACCACAGAAAGCTCCACTGGCACAACTCACACCACAGAAAGCCCTGGAAAGTCCTAGAAGTGTAGTCCGCACTAGCAGAGCTGGCCGTGCTATCAAAACACCAGCACGATATCAGGACTAGTCAGTCAGGGACCACCTGCCAGCCAGAGGCCAGAATAAAGCCTCCAGGTGGAGGAAAACAAGGGCAGTCTACCCTATGTTTTCTAGAGTAGATTAAGGTCATCATATTAAAGTATACCAGGGTATCATGTTTCAGTTCACTTACATTAAGAGACTTGTTGAAACTCATACTCATAGATCTACTCATAGACATATGAAAATACACCAGGTTAAAGGTTGATTTACAAAAAAACTCATATGTTACCATAATAGATAAGCAGTTGTGACTTTCATAAAAGAGCTTTATTACAAGTCCTTATAGACTTAGGCCAGACAGAGACAGCAAAGTTGACTGGCCCCATAGACAGCAGAAAACTCATGAAAAAATATACTTTTCCTTCAGTGTCTTTCTCCAAACTTCTCACAGACTTAATGTAACACTTAGTTGTGTTCTTGCAGCATTTATTATTCAGTTACATAGCCTTGATTATCCATATTTTGATAAAATCTAGAAATTTGAGGCTGTGACCTGGACCTTGCCACAGTGCCAAAGCAAGGCTTTTGCTGCAACTAGCAGGTATAAAATAAAGGATTTTAAATCAATCAAAGCTTCCATCTTTCCAACCAAGCTCATGTGGCTAGTAAAGTATCTGATAGTTGTATGACTGAAGTTTCAAAAGCAGACATCAAGGAGAAGTTTGGTACCATTGGTACCGAAAATTGAACTGCAACAAAGGGCTTTGTGCTTTTCCGTTCACGTGAGGAAGAGTCGGCAGTGGCCTCAGCCTATATAGATTATGAACTCCAAATATCGTTCTGATATTTATCCGAGAAAAAGGTGCCTATACATGGGTGCTCAAAATTTCAAGGACATCATATCGTCACTTTTTAGGAGGGATGGCACGTCACTCCATCACTTTTTACGTATAGATCTATGCCAATGTACTGGGAAATTTGCTAGTGTCGCCGTCCGTCAATTTTTAAAACCCATGTGTCACAAGCGTCACTTTTTAAAACCCCTGCGTCACAGCGTCACTTTTTACCCATGTATAGGCACAAAAAGGGGGATGTTATAGTATCATGCTGCTGACTAGCGGCAGGCGGACTAACTAGGGCCGGTTGTATTGGGATCGGTAGCTCACGATCATGACTCAGAGTTCAACTAAAGTCTATCTACTACCAAATTGACATTAGTTCCAATCGTAACTCTATCCTTTGAGAAGCTGAGTGAGAATAGAGGTACAACGACAGCCCATTCGAGAAGTTCAGGTTTATCAAGGTGGTTTCCCTCACCACCACTTTCGACACATTTGACAGGTCTGACCTTCTAAATCAATGGGGAAAAGGGATGAGAAAGATTTTTTTGGCTAGATTTAAACCTGACTGTACCAGCACACTCATGGAAAATAATTTCACATCTATCATTGGTACTATAGGAGATTTTCTAATCTCTAAAAAATACCTAGATCAAATACCTTGTGATATAAATGATCGAATTAACTAGGCAATTAATATTCTATGAATTTTTCAAAATCTATATATTGGTTGAAAAGCAACACATCCCTAGTCAAAAACGAATGGAAACAAATAATTAGGTCCTCATTTAATAAATTCATGTCTATTTTGGGTCATATGCCTAAATTCCTATTAATTGATGGGGGGGGGTGCCGATAATAGGGTCCAAATTATGCTTTTGGACCCTATTATCGTCACCAATGGATAGAATGACCTCCTAGAGTTGTAAAAATGATCAAAATCAAAGTTTTAAGCATTATTATAATGGAAAAATACCTTCTATAAACATACCAATCACTGATTTTGTGTACTCCGTCCCTAGCATAGAATCATTTTTATTTTCATATTTCCACCATTAGAGCACCTTACTTTCCAGCATCTCAATGTTGCTTTGGAATTAATTATTATCATTTCTATTTTTGAAACCTCATCAACGCCATCATGGCATATCATGGGCATTATTCCTTTTCACAGGCATGTGTGGACGACATCATACATGTAACTGTATATTTTGTAACCCATATATTGGACAATGTCATTTCTAGATTAAAATTTATATTTTTGACCTAATCCTGACCCATATTGGTCAATGTGCCGATAATAGGAGACAGGTGCCGATAATAGGTGCTGAGAATAATGATAAAATAAAAATGATAACTGGTCCCCTGGAAGCCTTTGTAATACAATGCCAGAGAAAGGGAAAATATCGAAAAAGACCAATCTCCATATTTAGGCTCTGTTGTGTTTCATATCTGTAAAATCTAACATCTGCTTGAAGATTATACCTTAAGGTGCCCATAATAGGGTCCTGTACTCTGTTGAGTTGGAATGTTCAACAAATTGACATGTGTTTATCACTTCACCCCTCCATCAATACATTTCAGCACTTACCATGTTGCCATGGCATGGGTCTGTAGCCGGGGTTTGTAGACTAGATTTGTTGAAATCACCGCATCGACGCCCCTAGTTCTTCCTCGTGTTCAGTTGTCAATAGTTTAACAAAAATGTCTTATTTTGCACTTTATCAATGCCATTCCCGTCTGTGTCCAACTCGGTCGTTAGGCAGAGATTGACTGAATCAAGAACCATGCGGGTAGCATGGCAACGCCCCCGGGAAACGCTATGGAATCCTTGGTAACCATTATTTGTTACACACTCGGTTATACAAGCCTCTAGTTTAATACAGTCGTGCAGTTTTCTGCCTACCTATAAGACTGCAAAATCTGGAATTCTTGAAGCCGAATTATTGCTTGCCTGCACATTTTGGACGCTTTCGGGAAAAAAAGGAGAAAGAAAATGCCCCCTCGTGGCAATCTTGGGAACTACAATTGCCACCGCTGGTACCAGCGAAAACACTACAAAAACACAGCCGCGGGAAATTCGGAGAAGATTTGACGTTTAAGGTCCCTATTTCGGAAGAAAATTCATAAGTTTAACCTTAATGACAGCATGTCAAAAAGGAAGAACCCATTCGGTGAATCGTCCCCACTTCAATTGAAAACTAGAGTGAGTGGGAAAGATGTTGATCTTGGCGTATGTGGCGGAGAAAAGATGAAGTCAGTTTATGGTAAGTTCGATTCCAGACATAGTTCAGGATCGCCATTTTGATTTGACAAAGTCTCACAACTTCTCCGCCTCCGGCAACCTAGTTTGGTGGGCAAACTAAGCCTTCTCCCCTAGGTTACCATTTTGACCAAAAATCGCTGTATTCATACACCACTGGTGTTGGACCTACTTTGACCCTAATACAATTACAATTACAATTTTATTTATTCACATCCTCATCAGAGGCAAAGGAAAGAAAATAAGAAAAGAAATCAGCTCTAGCCGATAGTTACAATGGCTTCACTGAGTTACAAGTGTATAAACATTACAAGTGTGATAATAAGTTTACATATAAATGAATGCAAATACTTGAAACACAAAAAGATCAACTTAGTACCTGACTATGTACATTTGAAGTAGGACACAAAAGTACTACTGATAATACTTCATCCAGCGGATGTGAGGGCCAGGCAATCTGGCAGTACCAATAAAATAAGTTGAGATTCTCGGTCTCCAGCACCGATGAGCACCATGTTGACTAGTAAACGGTGTGAAGACGGTATGAGGTATAGGAGCACCACACAAACTACCTAATTTGACTAGTGTGTCCTAATGACAATATAAAGTACAGTACACAACTCTAGCTATCCAACTTTTATCTATCCACCATGTAGCCCTGTTGACGAGGGAGACAGCTAGGCCACTCCTCGTCCTGTGTGGGCACATTGGCATTTTTGAACAATCAAGATCCACTTATTTTCAAGCCTTGAATCTAGGGTGAAATGTTTGTTGACAGTTGCCAAATATGTCCCAAAATGATGGATGAATATGTCATGAAGAATCCTAACATATGATTTTTTCGATTTATCTGAGAAAATCAGCTCTGTTTAGAGATAATCCTTGGCCCCATCGACCATTTCAGGAAGACAAGATGGCGATTATTAGCGCTAGTATCCATCTATAGCCTTAAGATTTCGGTAACCAGCTGCAGAGGAAGTTGCTATTACGCAAGTGCAATGATGAAAAAAAATGGCGGCATTTCCGAAACTGCTCATCATAGATTTTTGCATTTAAACAAAACAGGATTACTCAGTATTTCTTCAGCGCCGATCTATCTAACTTGATCGCCTACCAAGAAGAAATATGATAGAATATGAATCTGCAAAAATAATGGCTGGAATCCATGCACAGAGTCTGTGATGGGTACGTAAAAATCTCGTTTACCCAGTGATGACTGACTGAGTGGATGCGTTAGCGAAACGAAGGAGGGGCTGGCTATCCACCATGGTAAGATTGACGGGTCAATATGCGATGAAACAGTTACACTATGCTTTGGGCTATTATTGCGTAGACTTTTTCCTTCTTGCCCGCTTTTTATTGTTCTTTTTTGCTGGGGCTATCCTCTTCGTGGGTCTGAATTTTTCCATGACACGGGGTGCTTGTGCCAGCTTCACTCACCAGCAACAAGCTGAGAAAAATAGTACCTCCCAGCATGCCTGTGTACCAGTGACGTAATCGTGAGACTACGAGATGGGGCCAGTGTGAAAGTCTCAAAGACTTTGAGAAACTGACTTTGACTATTTTAAAGGGAGTGAGGGAGGGGGGGGCTGGTGGGTTTTGGGGGGGGGATCAGAAATTTTTTGATCCCTTGATCGGGGGGGGGGTCAGAATAATTTCACCTGTTTTCTGTGGAAGAACCCGTGCATTAGGCCATGGGAAGTCAGGTTACAGTTTACCGTCCGAGCCATTTTCAAAATTGATGAGGCTTTTTTTCATTATTCATTATGTAGGTACCAGTACCTGGATATCTGGGGTTCGTATATCATATACATGTCACCATGTCATTGACATTCCGTGCACTGTAAGCTTTAATTTGATAACAAATATGGCCCCCTTTGCTTATTCCTACCATGTCCAACTGCATTTTTGAGAAATTCTGCAATATTTTTTTGGATAATGACAATGAATAATGAAATTTTCTCATGCGGCCTTTTAAATGCATGCGGGCGGTGGAGGGTAAACTGTAATATGAGTTCCATTGGCCTTACTATACACATTCGCACATGATTTTTATCCTCTCGAGAGGGGGGGGTCTAATGTATTTTCGTGCGTCCGCGCGCAAACCCACCAGCCCCCCCCCCCCAGTTCAGGCTGTTGTTAAAAAATGATCACTCCCTAGGCTAAGCCACTTTCTGCAAGATTGTTTCTCAGGAACATAGAATTGTCATTTGGTTAGGGAGGGGTCATCATTTATCAACAGGGGGGTGATGGGTTTTCGCACAGAAGCGTCAGCAGTCAAAAGAGGGGTCAAAATTTTTCACGACTCCCAGGGGAGGGGTCGGAAATTTTTACACCCCCCCACCCTCAAACCCACCACTACCTTACCAGGGTAGTTACTAAAAGTCAGGGGTAGTATATGTGACTCTAGGTAACATCTATGATAAGATCAAACTCATGCCATACAGGAAAAAGCCTGTAACCTTTAATATTGTCTTATTGAGGACATAGAAAACAACAGTAATAGCTGTCCATTGGAAACTTTTTACTCATCTAATTGTAAATTTGCACTTGGAGTCTCCAAGTATGCAAGCACTACCCTCACACTTGCTGTGCTGGGTAGGTTCCCTATTAAATCCAAAATAATTTTACACAAGGGCACAACAAACCCTATTCTGAATGAGGCTTTCTCCACAATGAAGAATGATAAACACCAATGGCTAAATGATATACAGTATCTTTTATGTGAGATTCGTTGTAGAAATGTTTGGCTCAACCCCTATGCATGGTCTAAGTACTCGCTTAAGTCCCTCATAAAAAGGAGACTGAATCTTTAACATATTCAAAAGTACAACCAATAAAAACATCAATGATGAAAAGCATGCTGCAAGGTGCAGTGGTCTTAAAGGAGCTCTGAATCGGCTACGTCCACCACAATACTAACGTCGGTAGGTCTTCGATTCAGAGCGCCTTTAAGACTTGTCAGGATGATCTAAATGAGCCATATGGAGAAAGTGAGTATCTGAGTCACATACACTCACCCACCATTAGAAGCTACATCACTAGACTACGCATTGATACCAACTGTAACGGTGATAGCTTATCAAGAAGCTATAAAGCGAAAAAACCAATAGATTCCATATGTTCACACTGTAATGCAATTCAAGATGAGATACATATTGTATTATTTTGCTCTGTTCCATCAATACAAAATGCCAGCAGGGAAAGATTTGAAGGGGAATACCTGAAGTTTGTGGACTACTACAAAAACCATAACAAGAACAGAAAACTTTCTCAGATATTGTCAGTAAACCCCTACTGCAAATCATCAAGCAAGCCCGCTGCGATAAATTGTATTTTGATCTGGTGCTGACATGAATGTATCCTTATATAAGTCAATAAAGACTTCTTGAATCTTGAGTAGGGGGTGATCTGGGGGGGGGTGGTCCCAAGAAAATTTTGGAAAAATGCATAACAAACTTTGTACAGGGGTAAACTGTTAACAGGGGTACCCGAGGTACCGGTACAAATGTAGACACTAAACTAATGCTGGCCTGGGGGCAAATGGCCCATACTTTTCGCTGTGGGACCGTAGTTTTCTGTGAAATTACCTTCCTATGGGCCCGGATGGCCCACAGGACTGAAGGAGGACGTTTCTAGCAGACCATGTCTTTATTAGGCCAGACCAAAAAAAAAAAGTTGGTCTACTGATTTCCCGCATCATTTTTTCAGAAATGATTTTTTTTTTTATTTATTTGAAAAAAGTTTGTCTACGGATTGCGCCCGCATCATTTTCTGAAAAAAATCCTTTTTTTTTTTTGACAAGATTATAGTGACTGTACCCATAAACACACAGAAATGATAGACCACTCGTTGGAAAGAGCTCTCTCTGGTCATTACGCCAATACCAGACATCATAACACCTTGCAAAAGATATGAATATTTTCATTTAAAAATTAGGAAAAAGAATCAGATCATAGGTGCGCCTTATAGGATTTTCCTAAGTTGGGGGTGCACCTTATTAGGTTTATATGCGGTGGTAATAAAAGAGATATATTAATAGTGGTTCTGTGTAGTTCTATTCATGCCTAATGTGTGAGGAGTAGATTCAGCTAAAACTCAATACATGTACAGTGTATAGACCATCGTACTGACAAGAAGAACCCTACCGTAATCTCCCGCGTATAAGGCGCAGCTCACGTATAAGGCGCACCCCCAACTCAGAGAATGCAAGTCCACATATAAGGCACACCTCTAAGAGCAGATTTTTGTCATTTAGTACTGTTCTATAGTAAAAATACCCCCCCTATAAGGCGCACCCCAAACTCAAGGCAATTTTCCTCCCACGTATAAGACCCAGCAGCCTTTTGTTTGGCCTATAAGACGCGCCTTATACGCGGGAGATTACTGTATGTTTATCAAATACCTCAGGAATCTACCAGTAGCTAAATTTATCTTGGTGTCAGTGCAACTGAATTAATTACCACAAGTATATATATATATATGCTTAATCAATGATCTGATAGTCATTAATTCATAAGGAGATCTGGTGTATGATATGGAATAAGACTACCCTTCCCCCCCCCCCCCCACGGGGTGCGTGGGACCATGTTGTTATGGTCAGCTGAGAGAATATATGGTAGCATAGGGTTTGTTGTCTGATCCCCATATAAGCTGATGGTTTGGTCAGTAATAGTTAGGCTAGTACAACTGTATTCCAATCTAGTAGGTTTAGGGTAAGACTACATGACGGGGTAAATACTGCTAGGTGCGAATATAGGAATATGCATGTGCACTGTAGAACCCTAAGCACCCCCCCCCCCTCAAACCCACCATCTCTCTGTTGATAAGTAGCGACCACTCCCTTAGAATCAAGTCCTAGCTGCACCTTACAACTTCCCTTATAACTCAGGGTGCATCTTATGCTCAAGGTGCACCTTATACGCAGGGGATTATGAGTTCTTAGCTTACCGTAATACCTCACATATAAGGTGCATCCTGCATATTAGGCACACCTGAGTTAAAAGAAACGTTCTAAGATGCAACTGGAGCTCCATTTAGGAGGGTTCAGTACTGGTTTAGTAGAAGTACCCCGACTATATGACACACTTTAATTTTTTGGTGATGTTTTAAGGCAGAGGAGGTCTCAGATTCATGTACGTATATGGCTACCAAAAAAAAAATAAAATAAAAAATCGCTCGCCCCATATTATAATGTTGAGAGTCCCTAGATGAAAAAAAATGAAAAAAAAATTTGGTAAAAGAAAAATAATTTTTTTTGCTCGCTCGCGCCACTTTAAAAAATTAAATAATCGGTAGACCAACTTTTTTTTTTGGTGTGGCCTAAGTACTGGTACAGTCATGTTACATAAAGTTGAAAAGAGAAAATCACACCCCACCACCACTGATGGTCTCTTTTCCAAGTGACCCCCACACCCCAACCCTAAATCCACCAAAACCTCCACCCCACCAAAGGGAGTGATTTTTTTAACAACATGGGGGAGTTGGTGGGTTTGTGTGTGGACGCATGAAAAAAATGTTGACCCCTGTAAGGGACGAAAATCACATGCAAACATGCCCTTTTAACCCATGGTCATGCGCTGGGTTTTCCACTGAAAACAGGTGAAATTATTTCCCCTCCTCCCCCCATCAGAGGGCAGGGTTCTCCACACATAGGAAGTACACTGGCGGGACTTCCGTGTGCTTTCCACTGCCGCCCGTGTGTTGGTCCTGGAAATGGCTGCCTGTGTGCTTTTGTGCTCACTGTGAGCTTTTGATACTTTTTTGAATTTTGTAAATCGGTCTATTAGAACAGAAGTTAGGCCCAAAAAAAAGTTTTCTTCCCTCAAAACTTCAACCAACCATCATTTTTGGGGACTATTATCATCTAAATTTTCGAAAATTGTCTTTGTGGTTTGCCATTGCGCATTAGTGTTCGAAAAGTACCTGTGTGCTTTTTCATCCTGTGGAGAACCCTGGAGGGGATCAAAATTCTGACCCCCACCCTGTTGCGAGATCCACGTCACTCGCGTCTACCGCGCAGTGCTGCCGCATGGTGTTAAAAGTGGATACTACTGTAACTAACGTTGTAACCGTACTTCCACATTTCCGTTATTAAAACAACTGTTGTTCCGGCCATGTCGTCGTCCACATGAGTTTCTCACTGAGCAGATAAACCCATCTTAAAGCATGGTGTCAGAAGTGGGGTTTTTTGACCATCTGCCAGTGGAAACAACAACAATGAACAACTAGACTTTAGTCAATAATGTGAGAGTATTTTTGAGGGTGGATGGCAGGTTGGTAAGGAGATATTTGTGGGTGAATTTCAACAATTGAGACAACAACACTGGACCACCGGTAAGGCTGAATATTTTATTCCTAGTCAGTCAAGTCAAGTCTACAAGTCAGTCAAGTCAACATATTCAGTCAAAGTCAAGTCACTGTCAACCTGTGGTTATTGTCAGATACAAATTGTGCCGTATTTGACATTGTCAAGTCCATGTAAAGACAATTGATGTAGTCACCCCACTTCACCAAACCTTGCCACTCTATTCCTAAGCCCCTCAAATAAGCCGCCAAGTCTAGTAGGTGCCTGTCTACGGTGGTACGCGCTAGTGTGTAACAGTCAAGTCAGTCAAGAGAATCAGTGACATTTTTCTTAATACATACAAAGCACTAGTAGGCCTACCCACCTCGTCAAAATGCCTAAATATCAGCCACCAGAGCCATTCGACTTCACTAAACCGGCATCATGGCCGGATTGGAAAACCAGGTTTTCTCGTTATTTTATTCTCGAGAAGATCCGTGATGAGGAGCCGGACGTGCAAGTTTCAGCCCTGGTATATACTATGGGCCGCCAGGCTGAACATATCTACAAGTCTTTTAAGTTTGCCGCACGCCCCGAGCCCACAGACGACGAGCCCGATCCGGTCGATCCAAAAGACGATTTCGAAACGGTTTTGAAGAAATTTGACGACTATTTTGTCCCGCGGAAGAACACCATCCACGAGCAAACAAAATTCTACCAGCGCTCGCAGAAACAAGGTGAGTCAGTCGAATGCTTCGTAAGAAATCTGCATGAGCTTGCAGAGCACTGCAACTTCGAGGAGAAGGAAGACGAACACATCCGCGATCGTTTAATCGCCGGAATGTTAGACAAGGAGCTATCTCGCGAATTGCAGATGGAGCAAGACACCTTGACACTTGCGACAGCTACCGATAAAGCGCGACACAAGGAGCTCGTGGAGTCGACCCAGAAGGAAGACAAGTCAGTCAATGCCGTCCAATATAGAAGCCAGGGATACAAAAAGTCAACGCGTCAGCCACAGTCAAATCAAGGACAGTCAAATCAAGGTCAGTCAAGGTCAAGGTCAGGAGGTCAGTCGAAGCAGAAGTGCCCAAATTGTGGATACGTGCACAGGTCGCCAGGGCCCAATGCCTGCCCTGCGATCGGGAAAACGTGCAAGTCCTGCCAGAAAGTCGGACACTTTGCCTCAATGTGTCGTAATAAGAGCGTCAGAGAAGTCTACGACGATACCGAGGGAGAAGCCCAGTTTTGTGGTGCGGTGAACTTTGACAACTTCATCGGTGCCATAGACTGCGACGACAGTTGCTCAGCCTGGAAAGTCACACTAGACCTCGGAACGTAATCCGAGACGTTCAAGATAGACACGGGTGCAGACGTCTCCATCATGTCCTATTTGAACTACCTCAAAGTGAAGCCGCGACCGCCCCTAAAAGACGTCAAAGTCAAATTGTCAAGCCCGGGGGGTCCACTCAGTTGTCGAGGACAGTTCATCGCCAACACCGTCTACAAGGGCCAGAAGTACAACTTCCGTGTCCTAGTCGTGGACGGATCCGGCGAGAGTCTCCTAGGACGAGGAGTCGCCCATCGCATGAACTTAGTCATGCGCATCCAAGCCGTCAGTCAGGACATCGGATGCCTCGAAACAGATCCAGTCAAGATCGTATTTCGAGACGATGCCCAGACAGTCGCCGTCAACGTCGCCAGACGTATCCCCTTTCCCTTGGTCGAGAAGGTGAGGGAGGAGATAAAGCGCCTAACGTCTCTAGGCATAGTAAGGAAGATCACCAAGCCAACACCATGGTGTGCTCCCATGGTACCAGTCCTGAAGAAGTCCGGCAAGGTCCGCCTCTGCGTAGACCTGAAGAAGCTGAATGTCAACGTCCAACGAGAACGCTTCGTCCTGCCGACCTTGGATGATCTAACCTCTAGACTCACAGGCGCTGCAAGGTTTTCATGCCTCGACGTAGCAAGCGGATTCTACCAGATCCCGCTAGACGAACGGAGTCAAGAGCTGACTACTTTCATCACTCCGTTCGGTCGCTACTGCTTCCGACGCCTGCCATTTGGCATCACTTCAGCCCCCGAGATCTTCATGCGGAAGATGCTCGAAGCCCTGGAGGGGTTAGATGGAGTCTTCATTTACATGGATGACATCCTTGTATATGGGAAGGACGACGCTGAGCATGACGATCGCCTGTCCAAAGTCGTCAGGACACTCGATCGTGTCGGTCTTAAGTTAAACCATGACAAATGCTCATATAAGAAGGAGGAGCTCAAGTTCCTTGGGCACGTCTTCAGTCAAGATGGCATTCGGGCAGACCCCGATAAGGTCCAAGCCATAAACCAGATGCCGCCGCCTACATCTGTCACCCTGCTACGTCAGTTCATGGGAATGGTGCACTACCTCGGATCATACCTGCCCCACCTGAACTCAGTCACCGGTCCACTGAATGATTTACTGAAGTCAGACCGAGAGTGGACCTGGGATGCAGCGCAGATAGAAGCCTTCCGTGCGACAAAACAGCTGATCGCTTCAACGCCTGTTCTGTCGTACTATGACGTTACCAAACCAGTCATCGTCAGTGCCGATGCCAGCTCTTATGGCCTAGGAGGAGTCCTCCTACAAGAGCATGGCAGAGCGGTGAAACCAATTGCCTACTGCTCTCGGACACTGACCACCAGCGAGAAGAGATACGCCCAGATCGAGAAAGAGTGTCTGGCCAGCGTCTGGGCGTGCGAGAAATTCGACCGATACATCCGCGGACATGGAAACGTCACGGTCCTCACGGATCATAAGCCGCTTGTGCCACTCATCAACACCAAAGACCTTGACGAAGTGCCTCTGAGATGTCAGAGACTACTCATGAGGTTGATGAGGTACAACATCAATGCCAAGCATGTCCCGGGTAAAGAGATGCTAATCTCAGACGCACTCTCGCGGAGTCCACTTGTCTCGACCCTGTCCTCAACAGTCGAGGATGTAGAAATGCACGTCCAGTCGGTCGAGTCAACCCTTCCTGCATCAGACGCCAAGAAGGAGGAGCTTCGCACTGCAACAACCAATGACCCGGTCCTCCAGTCAGCTATCGTCTACACGCTGACTGGGTGGCCGAAATACGAGAAGAATGTCCCAGACAACCTCAAGAGCCTGTATGCACATCGCGCATCACTGTCAGTCACAGATGGACTACTTGTGTTCGCCTCAAGGATCGTCATTCCAACTTCCATGAGGCCGGAAATACTTGCTCGAGTCCATGACGGTCACTAAGGAATCACCAAATGCCTCGAGAGAGCACGTCTCGGTGTTTGGTGGCCTGGAATCACTAATGACATCAAGAGAATAGTTAGCATGTGCAGCCACTGCACTGAGCACAAGCCGACACAGAAGCGCGAGCCGCTCATGTCTACACCATTGCCACAAGGGCCTTGGTTGCGAGTCGGAGTAGATCTATTTGTCTTCAAAGGGAAGGACTATCTAGTCATGTGTGACTACTACTCCATCCCCCTGTGGAGTGGGGACCTTCATGTGAGGGCATGGAGGAGCAGAATAACTTCATTGGCAGTCCACGAAGGAGGAATTTTCCTCCTTCCATTCTACCAGTGGGCATACCAGATTCGTAAAAGGCGACAAACTTGGGGTTTCTTGTCTCTTGGGGTGAGCATATGGGCAGCTGGTGTGCATATGCGCGGGCCCGGGCGTACATGCTTGCCTTTTGCCATGGGATTCCCCCTCAGTGAACCACGTTTGAGTGATCAAAGGCCGTGGTTTGTCTGGCCCTGTCTATGGGACCAGGCAAATAAAAGAACACTTGCTATCCTTCGAAAAGAGTAGGGGAATGAAGCCCCGGTAGCGGTTTTCCCCCTCACCCCTCCTCATAGATGCGGTCATTCATCTCATAGATTTGATCATTCATAGATTCGGTCACTGCTGTGTCGGGCAAGCAGCATATAAATACCTGTCTAGCTGTTTGGAGAAGCAGCTTTTAAAAACCTGTCCAAAAAGAAAAGAAAGGACTTGTTGTCCGCGAACCACAGAAATGTCTGCTAACTTTTAAGTACTATTAGTGGACGTAAAATCAACCAAACCAAACCAAACCAAACTCCAGGTGGATAGAGGTCCTCGCCTTAACGTCTACCACCACCACAGCCGTCACTGGACGTATGAAGGTGTGCCACTAGAAATAGTATACGACAACGGTCCGCAGTTTTCGTCAGCCGAATTCGCCGAATTTTCGGCAAAGTATGTGTTTAACCACATTACCTCTAGTCCATACCTGCCGAATTCCAACGGGGAGGCAGAAAGAGCTGTCTACACAGCTAAACAAATGCTGAGTCAGAAAGACCCATGGCTCGCTTTGTTAGTATACAGAGACACCCCTATAGCAGCTACAGGTGCCAGCCCGTCCCAGCTTATGATGGGTAGACACCTATGTACGACCCTTCCAGTACCATCCGCTACTCTGGAGCCTGTATGGCCTAGCCGTGAAACGATCCTCGCTAGGGACCAGAGGTACAAATCCTCCACCTCTAGGTCATACAACCAGCATCATGGTGCTAAGCCACTCCAGCCGCTTGTCCCAGGTCAACCTGTCCTGGTCAAGACAGATTCCCAGAAGGGCTGGACGGAGAAGGGCATCGTTCAAGGAGAAGCCGACACTCCAAGGTCGTATAACATCGAGACCAAGTCAGGTGCCCAACGGAGAAACCGCCGACACCTAATGGAGATGCCTCCTATTGCCACTGCCACAGTCCTACCATCTGGCAGTGCCATACCACCACCTGCTATCATGACTGAGCGACCGCCAGTCGCAAACAGCCCTGTGTCTTCAGCACCTAAGACACCCGATGAGCCTCTTCGCTCAAACCGGGCTACCAAAAAGCCTACTCGTCTAATTGAGTCAGTCTAGGGGAACCTATGGTAAAGATAGGTTAGAGGGTGACGTACTGGAGACCGCTCCCCTCGAGTTTAGTTTAGCTTACTCATATTGATATTTTTATACATCCTGATATAGACTTTTACCAAGAACACTTGCCAAGTCATATGAGTTATTATTAAACAGTCATAACATTGCCAATATCCTGACAGTATTCATAAACCTTTATTACAGAGACTTACAGTCATTGAACATTGAACAGTCATTTTCATGTTTATCATAGACTATACTGGTGCTCTCAAAGTATGTCTTTCTTTAAGAGATTCAATAACATTATTATCTTAAAGGGGGAGATGTTGCGAGATCCGCGTCACTCGCGTCTACCGCGCAGTGCTGCCGCATGGTGTTAAAAGTGGATACTACTGTAACTAACGTTGTAACCATACTTCCGCATTTCCGTTATTAAAACAACTGTTGTTCCGGCCATGTCGTCGTCCACATGAGTTTCTCACTGAGCAGATAAACCCATCTTAAAGCACACCCCCAACCCACCAGTCCCTGCTGTTGTCATAAAATGATCATTCCCTAAGCTAGCAATAATTGACTCGTCCCCTATGGTGGCTAGGTCAGTAACTTTTTTCCATTGCTTCTTTTAGAAAAGACAAAGGCTACTTTATTCGAAGGTGCCAGGAAACTGATGATACCAAAAGGCAGTTGGTCTACAGGTCTGTTAACAGATGGTGGAGTCTCTGATATGATTCCGCTACCCGGTCAACTGCGACTCCACTCAGATGGCAAGCTGTGTCCACGGTCAGTCCAACCTACAGACAGTATAAAAGGCGGACCCTTTGGTGGTGTGAAGATGGTTGAAGGATTCTTCAACAACAACAACTACTCTGTGCCTGATGCGATTAAGAGCGGCCAGATGAAGATAGACTCGTTGGGGAAGCTATGTGCCAAGGTAGCAGGTGTGTGCATTAAAACTACCGTAAACCCTTGAGGCACACAATACACTTATGCGCAAGAATAGCCTCAGAAGCATAGGGGCCATACACAAATGATGTCATGCCGGAGGAGGGGTCAGGCCCAGCATGACAGAATTAAATGCAAATTGGCAAAAAAAAACATGGCAAGCACGAGGGGGGGGGTCAAAACTGGTCAAATTTTGCATGACGTCATTTATGGATAGCCCCATATCAGATTCACCCAGTAAATGATCTGGTGGTGCGTCTAATACACAAGGTACTAAAAAGTAATTATACTCTAGAACAACACTAAATTCGGCCTTTTCTTTCTTGTCTGAAAAAAGCCCCTAATAGGCTAATGAATGTTAGGTTCTAATCAAGGCATAGGTGCTTATTGTGTTAAATACGTCATGATTTGAAATGGTTGCCTTTTTTTGTAGACCCATAAATAAAAGTTTTTATTATTTTTTTTTTTTAATTTTCAGCAAAGCATCCAGGTGCGCTGGGTGCTGTTGGAGTGCTGCGTAACCAATGTCAGTCATGCAGCCACTACAGTCGGCTCCTACAGGGCTGCACGTTTTGTGAGCGGTGCACGTGTCCCGGCTGTGTACGACACTGCTACCAGTGTGAGAATGTCTACTGCCATCTGTGCTCTGTCATCAAGTAAGTTTTACACATGCCAACAACACTTTCTAAACCCAGTTAAAAGAATGATTATATTTGTGAAATTCAGGTCGAGACACATAAATCATTATCGATTCAAATTGTTTTCTTTATATCTTATGTATACATATTTATTTGAAAGCTTTTTATTTCAATTAGCTTTAATTTCTTGATTTATTTTCTCATCTTTCAATAAGCTCTCATTTCTTGATTTATTTTCCTGTTAAGATGAAAGAGTAGTTGAAGGTTTTAACTACAGCTACTATTATGGGATTTTGGCCCTGGGAAGTAGACTCTCTTAGGCAGCATTCTTGCCAGAGTAATAATCAACCTGTGTTTTCTCATCGACAGTTACGATGATTGTTCAGAGAGAGCGTTCTGTCTTCAGTGTTCTCCTTAAGATGAGCGACTCCCCAGACCAAATTGAGATTGAAGATATGCATTGGAAGCAACCGGAAATATATCCAGTCTTGTGTTTGGATTCAATATCTTGAAAATCAACTAAAACCAAGTTGAGGTCTAAAAAATTGCATGTTCAGTTAATTAATGTCTGATTACCTAAAACATTAATTCTTTTAGGCCTCACTATATAGGAGTATTATCAATTATGTTGCGTCAAAGTGTTCAGGGTTATATCCATGCCTTATTGAACAAGTAACTAATAGATATGTCATGACGCGTGACTTATCCAACAATATTGTTGGATAACAGCCCAAGTTTTGTAAATTTTGAGAAATTGACAATAATGTACAGACTCAGTTGGTTGGCAGCCATAAGACGCTTTTTGCAATGGTGAAGGTATATGATGTTGATCCAGGTATCAACTTTCCCGCCTTTTTTGGCAATGTGGTGTGAATAGTGCAGATTTGGCGGGAGTTATGCAAATAGTGGCTTGGGGGTGCGAATAACCTGGGTGAGGGAATGCTGATGCAACAGGATGAGTGCACAACTCATGGGGGGGGGGGCCATCCACAAATGATATCATGCTGAAGGGGGGAGGGGGGGCAGGCCTGGCATGACGAAATAAATTTTCCATATACCTTCAGCATTGCAAAATTGGCAAAAATCATGACGAGGGGGGGTCTAAAAAGGTCAAATTTTGCCTGATGTCATTTACAGATTGCCCATGGGAGCCAATCATAGGCTTTTCACTTTTCGAGTTATCAGCAATTTACATTGCTGCATTATATTTTTATTACACGATAATCAATAGATAATCAATAAAAAATCAAAAATTCAAGTTGAAAACAAAAATTGTTCCCCCTCTCTGGGACCGAAGCCTGCCATAGTGTGTGTACACGATCGGTACACACACCTCGGCGCCCGGCAGCTGTTGGTTTGGTCTAAACGCGTCCCGCAGTACCGTATGTCCTCGTGTTAAGGCCTGGTCAATTTGCCACTTAGTAAGGAGGTTTAGGTAGTAGACAGTACTAATACAAGCCTGGGCGTATAAACGAGGAAATATGGTATGTAGCTATGCGTCTCACACCTCGGCGCCCATCTCGGCTTGGCTTTGTTTGAATGCGTCTCGCGGTTATGGCAGCGGACACGAGGCGAAAAATAGTGATTGTACACGATCGGTACACACACCTCGTCGCCTGGCAGCGGACAGCTACAGCGCCCCTCTCGGCTTGGCTTGCTTTAAATGTGTCTCGCGATTATGGTAGCGCACCCACGGCGAAAAAAAGATGTGCCCAGACCTTGTTTGTGTACGATCGGTACACACACCTCGTCGCCCAGCAGCAGACAGCTACAGCGCCCGTCTCGGCTTGGCTTGCTTTGAATGCGTCTCGCGGTTATGGTAGCGGACACACGGCGAAAAAAAAAAAAATGCGCCCGGACCGGGACTCGTACCGCCTACCTCTAACGGCTGAGCGCAATGCGCTAACCACTAGACCACCGGGCTGCACTGCTCAGCTTGCAGCCGTCGCCGTTATGCGGACAGTAGGGAACAAAAATATACGCCCGGACCGGGACTCGTCCTGCCTACCTCTACTATCTAACCAAGCAAACACAGTTCGTTTCTCGCTAGTCCCTGTGGCGCAATGCATAGGGAGTTGGATTTGGGATGTGAGACTGCAAGTTCGACCCCTACCCTGGCAATGAAAAATTTCGTAGGTTTTAACATGTAACATATGACATGTAAGGACATGTAAGGAGGCATGTTATCCATGTAAGGAGGCACGTTATCCATGGATAACCGCACACCTTACAAGAGTCATAATGCAGGCCTGATGCCATGCAATATCAACAGGTATGTGCATGGGGATATCCAGGAAAAGCACCCAGAATCCCAGAAATCGTGTAATAACATCTTATAATGACCATAAGGTATACGGCAATAATGGTAATCACATATCAAATATTGATATTTAATGCACTATATGACCCTGGATGGGTTTAAAGATTGTGCGATGGAATACTGTGATGTATTAGTTTATGATATCTTCTAGTTGATAATGTGGTCAATTCTCTTAGGTATTGAAAATAACAAGGGTGTTAGCTTGGGTAATGCAATGTAAATATTACTGTAAAAACCCCATGTATAAGGTGCACCCAGCGTATAAGAAAATGAAATAACCTTTGATCTACCCAATGGATTTTCAAAATTCAAAAACCTATGGGTAGCTGAGACGTCCCCTGATGAACTAAAATTACTTTCAAATTTATGGGCGGCTTTCGGTAAAATAATTTGGTCTCAACTTTTTCTCATCCTATAAGGAGCACCTTTAAAACACGCCTTATACGCGGGGTACATGTATTTCAGTATGTCCTTTACTCATTTCATACTTGGTCATGTAACCCGTTATAATGACACACTGTGAAATATTGATTAGAGTACATGTTAGAAATGGAAAATGTAGATATACCCAAGAACATGTAACATTAAATTGTGCTATCAATTGATTGAGGTCAATGAATTGTAAAAATATGACATAGAATCTCATATTACAAATTATGTAAAGAACTATATTGCTTTATTTACTTAACTTACATGCATTATATGTTAAAAAAATACTGTGATAATGACGACATGACTTTTGTATAAACACAAAACATAATCTCAGATAAAATAGATTTCTCTGTTCCAATGTCATGAAGAAATATCTGATGAAATGGAATGGCAGCAGTCCAATGTGAGACATGTATTAATTAGCGGTAAAAAATGTGAATTGGAATCGGTGTCAAAAGCTGTGAACGGTCATAGCATAGTGTTTCTTACTGCTGCTACCGTAATCTCCCGCGTATAAGGCGCGTCTTCTATGCCAAACAAAATGCTGCTGAGTCTTATACGTGGGAGGGACATTGCCTTGAGTTTGGGGTGCGCCTTATAGAGGGGGTATTTTTACTATAGAACAGTACTAAATTAACAGAAATCTGCCCTTAGGGGTGCACCTTATACTTGGGACAGGCCTCCCTGAGTTGAGGGTGCGCCTTATACGCGGGCTGCGCCTTATACGCGGGAGATTACGGTAGTTAAGTTTTCTTACATGTATTGCTAAACCAGCATGGCTAAACACATCTAATATACAGCATTGAATGACCTGTACAAAATAATTGGGAGGTTTAGCCCAGTCCCTTGCAGCATCCTTGTAGAACATTTAGTTATAATGCACCAAACTTGTAACCAAGCAGAGACAGATCAAAGGGAAATAAGTTAATGTATTCAGTACTGGCAATGGATATGACATTGTAGTAAATCTCCATGGTGTGTTAATAATACTACTGGAACCATAAAACCTCTTTAACGCGAAATCTGAACAAGTCTTAGGACATCAAGCCGAAATTGACTTTTAGATTATTTCCCTAAAAGTCTAATCTGTATATTAAACAACAACTACATTCTAAAACTTATAACATTTGTCATAAGTCTGCTGAAGGATTTCTGTAAATGCAAGGGCATTAGCAGAGGTTTTACAATGACAATGACATGGACGAATTCTGGCAGCTAATACTTTTCTTTCAAGTCGTAGTTGGTGTTGAAACATAAAACGGGTATATACAAAAATATGTGATATAATAATTATAGTAAAACTGTGCATAAGCTGACCTCAGTCATAAGCTGGGTTTAGACTTGGCGTATAAGCCGATTTTGGATCTTAATTTACACTGAGGTTTTAATTGTAATATAAAGACCTCGGTCCTAAGCCGGGGCTGACTTTGACGAAAACAGAGAAACTAATTTTGACTAATAGTAAGAGAAAACTGTCGGCATATGACACAGGGTTTACGGTAATGTGATTCTCTGCATAGCTATTAATGCTATCAAAGGATCAGGGATGTAACTTACATTCCCGCAGGATTTAAACATCCATGTAATAAAGTTGATGGCTAGTGCCAACATTCTTCGTAAAGGGTCCGCATGTTGCTCCAAGTAGAGGCAGCGAGAAACTTGAGCCGCCATGGCATCCTTAAGATATTACAAGATGATTTGTATAGAAATATCATAACTTCCTGTTTATCATATGGAAAATCCAACCTTATCAAATAAATGTCTACATCAGAAAGAAAGTCTATGTGAAGTCCCTGTCATCTGTGAAAGGCACCTTTTCTCTTGTTGTACTCCCGTAAACGCTTTGTGACGCGAAGAAAGTATTCCCATCTGTGAAAAGTGCGGGTCCCCTGGCTTGGCGGTACAACCACAAGCCCACCTTCAGTAGACTTGCCACACACACGGTGGCCAAGATGAAGGCCGTCAGTACAGAGTTAGGCTGCGTCACATCCCAGTTTTTAGCAAGCACCCCGATGAGTGCAAAGATGAAGAGCGGGTATGGGGTGATGGTGTATTTGGTGTAGGACGTAGCGAGGAAGTTGTCAAAGAAGAACCAGCTAACGATAGCAAGCAGTAGGAAGCAGAGACAGATGGAGCTGGAGAGATGCTGGTCCAGCCCCGCATTGTACCCAAGCACCACGTCCAGGTTAATAAGAGATGCGATGGTCACCCACGCCGCGTAGATACCAAGACCGTTCTGCACCAGCCCCCGCACTAGCCACACCTCGTAGCCATACCTAAAACAATTGCAAGGTACAATTGTAATAAAGTTACAGGGTGAATGCGGTTATTGTGTCGATGGAACAATTGGTGGAAAACTTGAGATATAGAGAAATGATTGGAAAATGGCAGTATTGAAAGCAATTCTACCTGCACTGTATCACAGAAGTAGAGTACCTACTTGCAGAGTGCCCTTTCATACGTGTCATCATGGGTGTGAAATCTCAGTTAAAACGCTAAATTCAGTGGTTTTAATGCTTTTAAGGACCATTCCTGAGATCTGTGCAAATCACCTGAGAAAATGAATTAGCATTTATGAAGGGGGCCCTTTTAATTTTTTTCCCAATGTTGGATCTAATGTCAGCCAAAGTAGAGATATTAAAGCATCGAAATTGTTGTTCTAAGCTTCCCTTTATTAATATAAGCTGGTATGAAGTGTCCACTTAACTATTTTAATCACTTTACTCTAATGTAAAAATATAGACTAAAATTCCTAGGTAGATGGTACAATACGCTTAAGAGGAAATCGGTTTCTGGATTTCACACCCCTGGTGTCATGGAAACTATTTATTGTTAAATGGTTGTGAGGGTATATTCAATCACCAAGAACACCCACTTCATCATGTGTAGGTCACCATCAAATGATTGCAAAATTGGAATGGTTACCATGCAGATAGGGTATACAGTATTCAATATACATACCCTTCCCGTTTAAGGACGACACCTCGAACTTCAAGCCGTAAGCAGCTGATGGCGAGACATACGTAGAGGCTGACAGCAGTCAGAATGATGAGAACCAGGGCAGCAATGGTCTGACCACGGTCCCACAGCAGTAACCATGCTATGTTTGTGGCCAGGTTGAAGGCAAAGACTAAGTAGAGACTGGGGTGCATGTGTCCCGGGGCTATGTAGAGGTAGCCATAAGACGTGCGCCTCCACAGGGTGGACAGGCCATAGATCAACCATGCGGCCTGCCATGCGTAGATGACGCCCCATACAGAGAAGGTCCATCCGGCCGGTGTGATCTCTGTGGTGTACAGCTTGGACACTCCGCCCGTCGTGTTGGTGAACACACCTAGGGGAATGAACACAGGCACTGTTAGGCGGAAACGCTTATCTGCTGTAGTAGAAATTAATCCTTATTTACCAAGGAAGAGAACTAAAGTTCTCGAAATGAAGCCCCAGATGCGCCATAAAGCTTTCTCAGAGAGTTGGAGTGCATCATATGCATGGGTTGTGCCTAATACGTGAGGAATTAAGCTGTTGGATTAAGCACTACCTGGACCTTAAAACTTCAGAGAGTCCAGGCTCAGCCCAGTTCCCCTTTTAGGACAGCAACAATCAGACATTGTATGTAACCCATGGTTTGTCTTCATGGGTGACCTGATGTGAATTAGATGGATATGACTGGACTCTCCATACATGCTTTTATTAATACTCCCCTACGGATGTGCAAAACCGTCATGGTTCACCGATTTATGACTAACACAGTATCTTGCACAAAAGGCAAACCTGTTAAAAGGAGGACCCCAACATTGATAGAAAGCACTTTATAAAGCATAAACTAAGCTATATCCTCAATTCAGTTCTATTTTAGTGAAATTAGCCCCGCCTATAAAGCTTATCTTGACCATAGGGATCGCCCTCCCCCCAAACCCACCCCCACCCCTGTTGTTAAAAAATGGATCACTCCCTAAGTTTAATACACAAGCTGTACCTTATGTGAGTGAGTGAGTAATAGATGTTTAACGCCATTTCGGCAGCTAAGGTCATATTCATGGCGAGAACTACATTACACAATTTCACAGAGGAATGTGTCAGTGCCCGCGCATATGTGCACCACACACATCCTGAGGGGATAGGAAAGATGAGAAATAGACCCTTTTAAGTGGGCTAGGGAAGCCCTTGTACCTTATGTGAGATACTGCATTAATTACTGACCTACATGCTGTAACCTGGTGTGTTGTATAGGGCCCTGCTACAATGTACCCTCATTTCCACCAATCAATGGTTTATACCTTATATATAATGCCATGGGATGCATACTGAATTTATTATTAGACTTTGCTATGGGTCACAACACAGTGGCAGTCTTAAGACGTGAAGTCACCCGAGGCAGGAAGAGAGATGTCAAAATAGACTTGCTGAGGTCTCTTCTTATTTTATTATGTGATTGACTAGACATACTTATATATACATAGACCGCTGGGCGCCGACCGCTGCAGAAAATCACATTGAAACAAAGAGAGATTCTGACAGACATAGGAACAAAGAGGGAAATTTGGCCCATACACTGTCTCTGTACACATTGGTATTGATGTATATGTTTTTGGTATATAATATAGTTGAAGGTAGCCCATAGGCCATGTATATGGTACAGCTAGCATTTACACCTTAGAGACAGAGAATAGCCTCCGTTCTGGGGTGGTCACAGGTCAGCAGCAAAGAACAATAGGGGATTAAGGTAATTCTTCAAGCCTGCATGCACCAGTGGTCATTAACCCCCTCAGTGCCACATAGCAGCAGTAAAATTATTAACCCTACAAGGGCATTGAACATAGAACATAGGACTCAATCACACATAGGCCTAAGAATTAGATGTATTGAGGAAGGGAGAGTGAATCCACTCTACCCTGGTTTTAGGCACCTGAGCCTGAGGTCTGAAAATGTTCCTATTTGTTACATTAGTCCTTATATCCAAAACCCCGTCTATAAGCTGCATTAACTATGGGTCATAAAAGTTCTATAAGCTGTGGATTATACGCAGGGTTTTTACAGGAGGTATATAAATCCTGTACTAAGTCAGAGTGTACTCATCTTAGTACTACCATACTATGCTACTGATAACAAACCCACATGGCTGATATCCTGATAAGGGATTTATCAGCGCCTGCTCCTTTATCTCCCAACTTCTAAGTATTTTATCTCGCAGCTAGATCTGTAAACTGTTTTATTATATCACATGTAATAGTACGATTTTGCTTCAAAAGCCAACCCTCATTTGACATAGATCAAATGTTGGAAAGAAATTTTAAGTACACCTAGGTAATGAAATACAGTTCGAGCGAATAACTTTGGAAGATTAAAGGCCCATGTCTTTTTTTGGTACCCCAGACTCTGTTAGAAGGACAGTGTCAATGTATAAAGCCAAAGAAGTCCCCTCCCCCTCACACACACAATAATATGGGCCTTATATAACATCATACCCCATACGAGGATATACTGAGCTCTAGTTTTGAAACATAACCAGACTTACCTCCTCCTCCTCCACCTGCCAGTCCATTAAAGATCATGGTCACCACAAACATGACATCTGCAGTCACCATAGCCACAATGTACTTAGGTTTATGTAGGTACTCCATGGTCCTGATGTCTTAGTATCCTCCTCTTTTACACTAAATGTTCCCTCAAATCCTTCCCCTCCTGCAGAGAAGCAGCTCCTCCTGTGGCCCCCTATGTACTACACCTTAAAGCTGTTCTGTGTTATTAATGTAGGCCAGGACCCAGTGGTGTGTATCTAGGCCGTGCAACCAGGTCTGTGCCAGCTCCTATCACATGTTATAATATATGTGTGTATTTATAGGATAGGGGTTAGGTACAAAGGATCTGCTTGGAGGCCCAGCGCGAGGGCTCTAATGGTATAAAGGTGAGAGGTCAGTATAGTGGTCACCTCCCTCACTGGATGTGTGTGGATATCATGTGTATACGATCAGTCTGCATATATCTTAATATGATTCACTACTCATGTACGCGAGGCGTGGCTGATGGAAGAGTAATATTGTGGTTTAAATCAAATTTGCAAATTTGGAAGCATGGACCTATACATTATTATTTTATTCTTCAGTTAATTGCGAGTATTTACACCTATTATCCCAAAACCAAATGTAAAAAAGTTAACCCCCCCAAAAAAAAAAAAAAAAGTTAATCCCCCCACTGTCGCCAAAGCTGAGCTCGACTACACTGGTCCCTGATACCTTTTGTTTTAACATAATGAGGTATTATTAAACACTTCTCTCACACACACTAGACTGTGCAGCTATTGTTTCTGATTGGTTTACAAACAATATTACTGTATTAAGCCAGGTGTAATATGCAGCTTTATATAGGTGGGTTAGTATGGGGGGGGGGGGAAGCTTGGTTATCTCTCTCTATAGGTGGGTTAGGATGGGGGGGGGGGGGGGGCTGGGATATCCCTCTCTCATCTCCCCACATTTTCTGTATCCACAAGAAAACATGGAACATGATTTGCGGCTTAAAAGCAAGGTGTTTTACGGTACTTATTGAAGCGACTACGCGGCAGCCCTCTATCCATCCCCTCCACTCTTACCCTGATCTCATATTAGACCACTTCCCAACGATGCTGTAAAAGCATCTATTTGTCATACCTCGTGTAAAAGCTTCACCTGACTGATTGTCCCTACATAAAGGACGTATACAACAAGAAAACTCTGCATCTCTTATATTTTTTTTTCATGTTTTATTTCTCATTCAAAAAACGAATATTACATAAGCAAAAATTATTAAAAACACACTTTTTGACTTGAGAGGATGTCTATGGTTAAAACTTTACGATCTCACACCGATGTCTACTTCGACCTCAAATCGACCAATTTGTACACTGAACAGCAAACTGTGAACAGCAAGCTGTCCCTACTTAAAATACACCGCAGATTTTAGTATATTCTTTGACATCTCTATGGGCATATGGCAGTGGCAGTTTCAATTCCGTGTGCTTTATAAAGGCTCCTTTATCAACTATTACAAATTCACAAATACAGCATTGAACCGAATGCTGGGAGTGTATCAACCCTAGGTCAATATGATACAAGACTGCAACACTGGTGACAAAACCATGTGGTCGATGAAGGCTTTACAGCTAGGCTCAGGTTACATTTTGTGGCCAGCACATACTTCTTAATATTTTACAATACTTCTCTTTTCACTTACAAGACTCATTCAGTGATTTTTTTTTTGCTATTAAATGACAGAAAAGGATTGGCTTTATATAGGCATTTCATAGATTCAATTCCATTAGCCCAAAATCATACAATCTGATAATTGAGAAGTAATAACATATACATACTATTTACAACATAATGATATAGGAGACCTACCAGAATCTTGTTCCAGACTCGCAGCAAATTCTTCCATCTTACACATCGTGTTCATATAACTGATTTTATTACACAATGTATTCTGGCATACAAAAATAAATACCGTAGTGGCCCGTTTTAGCACACCTACTACACCAATATATTTCAATCCCTGATTTACCATGCCTTTATATGACGCCTGCTCTTATTTGAATTATAAATTTGTGCAATTTGGATTTCAAAATCCACTTCTACCTGGTGTCAAAAAAGACCTGTTCTAATTTGAATACCTGCACTAAATCAGGCCACTACGATAATCTTCGCACCCATTTAATTCCCCCGTCCCATGGTCTCTCCCCGCCCAGCCCCCACTCCCCACACCCAGATCTTTCACCCCAATACTCAGAACGGCAGGATTTGGCGGAGCCCCATGCTGAGGACCAATATTCCATCTGACCAGGCAAATTAGACAACATTCTTAATACTGCATTAAGATTGAACAGAAGTTCCTCTGACAATCAAAACATCCAGATATCAAAGAATTTGGTTGAGCATCTATGGTAGACAGCGCACTCCGGAGGTGATAGAGATGACCAGAGGTCATTTATGAGTACTGCTCACTGAGACACTAACCTATCATTTATACACCCCTGGAGTTTTATCTACAGGAGCTCCCCTCTGCCCCCCCCCCCAAATCCTCCACTTTCTAGTATACAATGAGGTTTCCTGTTATTAATATGTGAAAGATACAATATACACATGGTGGAACACCAGTCCGTGCTTTAACCCGCTACACAGCGGTTCCTCTTTCCAGGTTCTGTTTGATCTCCTGTGTGTATTTGCCGTAGAAGCGCTCCAGTTTCTGGTTGAAGGACCGGTTCCGCTCGTTGATGTAGTTAATGTCGTCATCCTCGTCATGAGGCCTGCGCCGACTGTACTTAGCACGCTTCTCAATCCTGGGAAAGGAAGAAAAGGACAATGTGGTTTAATATATGATATAACAAAAATATTATGCCCCAAAATATTGGCAAGCTTTTCATGGCAACTGTTCATCAATTAGAAAATTTTCTGCATTGTCATAAATATTTCATAAAATCTATGGACAATCACATCAACTCTTGATCTAATGAAAGAGAAACATTTTACGAGACTTACTGTTTTTCCAGATCATTAACCATATTGTCAATAGCGTCCTGGCTGTCCTTGTGCTCGCCGACTCCGAGCGTGTCCTTGTCTGCATAGAACGCGTCACCCCTACAAGAGATGGAAATGTGTCAAGGCTTTGTCCTCATGTATTCACAATCAAAATTTCAACATAATTGAGGACCATCTCATTGTCAAAAATCAAACCAAATCTAACCATTACTTCATGAAAACCGTTGATCATGTACAAAGTTAGCTGTTTCTTTTTTCCTCCCATTTTTTTTTTCTTGAAGAATTTGATATTTAGCTAGAAACTTGAGTTAAGCAATAAGATGAGGTACCCATACTTTTAGCACTATCATTTTTCAAATATTCACAGGACATCCTGACACTCGGTGTCCAATCTTTACTTACAAGAATAGAAAATGTAAGGATCTATGGTAAATATATGTATACATGTATTTGGGAACTTACATCTTCTCCTTTTCTCTATCGTACCCTTGTAAATCAGGCTTCATACTCTTCGTAAGGCGTTTATATTGTCGAAATGTCGCTTGCTCAAAATCTGAAATAATATGAAAATCAAGAATAAACAAGTTAAGAAATTGCCACATGTTATTATCGCTTATTATCTACCGATATGTGAACTTTACCCTTTATAGGCGCATAGTGCTTAAAACAGAGATACCACAATTTTTCTGTTTAAAGTGCTACCCTTTGATGGTGATGGTGCAGGCATGCAGCCTTGTGGAGTTGTGGAGTCTGTACTGACTTCACACTTCATGCTGACATTATGGGGTTAATATGTCATGCGCCAAGTAGGAAATGCTGCAATTCCTGAATTGCCCCTCAGTGATTTTTTTGCAACTTCGAAAATGCCCTCTCTTAGGCTGCACAGTTCAGGACTATATAAATAAAGTATATATTTTGCCATTGCACAGAACCCTGCAAAGGCCCATGCCTTAAAATACATTGATATTCATTGAGTTTTAGAGAGTGATGGGTAAAGCCAACTTGCACCAGGAGCTGTCTGACAGCTCACTGTATTATTACCACAGCTTTTAGGACACGTACAGTTAGGTGTAAGATGGATCAGACGTACCCTATTACAGTTATTACAGCTTGAGGGTGAGGTAAATGATAAAATAACACATGAATTTTAGAAATCTGATTCGAAATCACCTTGTTCTATGAGAATTATCAATACTGCTTTAGAATTCTAAATTGTGCAGATTCCCGCACTACCCATGGGAATACGCAACAAATGCATGATGACAGCACCACTTTGGTGCATCATGACCAAAATACAGTCCTTACTTCCTCATCGCCCTGGAGGCATCATCGGCCATTAAAATATTAATAAACTGTTATTCCTACCTGCAAATCCTGTGTCTGGGTTCTTTTGTTTCTTCTTGCGTTCCCAACGCTCGGCTTCGTCTGCACCAACCTCCAACAGCTTCACTCTGTCATAGTCCTCACCCCGCTCATCTGCCTCCTGACATAAACAGAAAACATGGATGGTGGGTATTTATTAACGTATTTTATGGTTAATATGATGAGTCCCAATAATTAAATCAAGGAGACACCATCAAACGCCCCACCCATGTCGAAAATCCAAAACCAGAATTACACGTCCTGTGGTCAATTGTATTGTATAGCAACTCTCCTGGCTCTGGCTCGTGGTGGGTATTTATTAACGAATTTGTGGTTATCTTAATAGTCCCATAGATAAATTAAGTCAAGGGGACCCCACCTAAAACCTCATCCCCGTTAAAAACCAAACCCAGTATTACATGTCATGTGGTCAGTTATATAGTGTAGCAACTCTCCTGGCCTGAAGTTATTGGCAATGGATCATTTGCGAAATAAAGCGATATTCTTGACATTGTCACAATTTTTCCTACACAAATTTGCCCACCACGGAAACTCATTAATTTATGTGTCTATTTCTTCCGCTGGTAATTAATAATCAGGCTGTAAAAGGGACTGGAATTAATAATACCGTAATCTCCCGCGTAGAAGACGCGTTGCGCGCATAAGACGCACCCCAAGCTCAGCACATGCATTTTCGCGTATAAGACGCACATTTTAATGCTGATATTTGTAAGATAAGTACATTTAGCCCACTTAAAAGGGTCTATTTCTCCTCTTTTCTATCCCCTCAGGATGTGTGTGGTGCACATATGCGCAGGCACTGACACATTCCTCTGTTAGATTATCAACTTGTGAAGCACGGGATAGCCACTTAGTGCCGCTAAAGTGCTGTAAAACACAAATCAATCAATCAAGACGCACACCCAACTTGAGAGAAAGCTATAAGACCCCCCAGCATTTTGTTTGGCGTAGAGGAAGCGTCTTATACGCGGGAGATTACGGTACTGTAAATTCACGCATATAAGCCACAGCTTATATAAGGGTATCTGACAGTACAGAACAGTATAAGGCGCGTCTTATACGGGGGGGGGGGTTTAGTTCTCATTGGATCTACAAGGGGGACACCAAGACCTTTCTTTTGATATCTTACATGTCCCCTTGGTCATAATAGGACATAAGGGGGCCCAGGAGGGTCCGGGGTGGCCCAAGCTACACATAGGTTTTTGAATTTTGAAAATTCATTTAGTAGAAACAAAGTTATAAATTTTTCATTTTTTTGAGAATTTTCCAAAACTCTAGGTGCGCCTTATATGCGGGCTGCGCCTTATACGCGGGAGATTCTGGTAGTTACTTTGAATAAAGTTTGGAAAATTTGCCAGGTCTGTGAGTCTAAATCAGGTAAACAACGTACCTTTCTTTTCTGTGCCTCCTCATCTTCCCACTCCACCCGGGCACGCTTTGCGTCATGGTTTTTTGGCAACTTTGCACGTCGATCCTCTTCAACTATCTCCTGGTGGTTCTTCTTTCTAGCTTCATTCTACAAAAAAAAAGATGAGGAATTCAATGATACTTCCAATAAAATATACTGTATTAAATAGGAAATGGAGTGGAGTGGAGTAATAGATGTTTAACGCCATTTCGACAGCTACGGTCATATTCATGGCGAGAACAACATTACACAATTTCACAGGGGAATGTGTCAGTGCACGCGCATATGTGCACCACACACATCCCGAGGGGATAGGAAAGAGGAGAAATAGACCCTTTTAAGTGGGCTAGGGAAGCCCGAAATAGGAAATGGAAATAAGCATGCAATTTAGATCAATATGGGGCAATATGTTTCAAAAATCAGAATTTCAAGAGAAATCTGCGATCTATAATGCATCTCCTCTCCTCCATATCTATAGTCATAAAAAATACCTTAATTGTTGATGGTTTTATAACCCATTTGCGACAATGACAAAGCATATTTACTGCTGCACCTTATTTTTTTCATTCAACACAAGTATATATTGTTAGAAATTACCATCTGAGTGAGTGAGTAATAGATGTTTAACGCCATTTCGACAGCTAAGGTCATATTCATGGCGAGAACGACATTACACAATTTCACAGAGGAATGTGTCAGTGCCCGCGCATATGTGCACCACACACATCCTGAGGGGAGAGGAAAGATGAGAGAAGTAGACCCTTTTAAGTGGGCTAGGGAAGCCCAGAAATTACCATCTGTACTTACCCTTTGCATGGAGAGCTCCTTGAGTTTATTGAGTTGTGCGATGCGCTTAGCAGCGGCTGATTGTCCCGATGACCCAGCGGCAGCTGCTGGGGTCTGTTTAGCTACCGACCGTGGCACAAACTGAAACAGACAAAGCTTGGTTAAGTAATGAATGTAATTTAGTACATTAAACACGGGTAGACATTACTACTGGCCATTGGCCACCGGACCAGTGTGAGTGTCTACCCCTGAAATTTAAACACAGATGGATAGTGTACCACGGCCATGTTGCTATTACTACCGGTAGGCTTGTCAACAAAATACAGTATACCCGTACTGTAGTATTCCGTGTATAAGGAAGGAGCACCTCTCATATAGGACAAATATCTCTATAATTGGTTCAAGTGTAGGGGTCTCAAACGAGCGCAGGTCTCAATTGAGCCTAGGGTTACCAACTCTCTGAAACCCAAAATGTCTCTTCATTTCATGTCTTTTATTTAGCATTCCATTAGATTCTGTACCATGAAATTCCTCTTATAATTTAATATGATAATATGCCTCTGTAGGTATATGCGTTGATATTACGAGGGTCGTGAAGTGACCTACCAAATCGATCCACCAAACACGTTATTTAACAGGTTACCTCATGTAATGCATATTGCACTCCTGTCCATACCCTCACTCACAGGCCGAATGAAACCCCATCTGTTAACCCTTTAAGGACCGCTATACAGGAGCGCACCATGCCCATTGGTCAGCATGATGCAACAATGAAGTGTTGGCGAGTCTGCTCACCAGCACTTCATTGGAGCATCGTGCTGACCCTGTGATGCAGCATGTATCATGACAACCAATAGGCATGATGCATAAATGCATTAGCGGCCCTTAAAGGGTTAAGGTGAGGGCGGGATTGGGATCAAGCAGCCACTTAAGTCAATCCTTACCCCCCTCCCACATGAGTGGACTCACCCATGCAATCATCTCCCGCCCACTCTCCCACCCTGTGATCAATATGGTGATTCTGTGTGTGACGGCATGGGGACTGAGGCAGCTTCCACTCTGCCTCCAGGCCATTAGGGCTGCCGCTGTGTGATCCTAGACTAAATCTATCCCAGTCACAGCAGCCAGTCACCTGCCGCCCTGCGTCCAAGCCGCGTCTCTCCTGCCTGCGTCCCCACAGACCTTCACTCACCGTGAGCTGCTGTTATACCATGGTAGGTATCGCTTACTGTGGGGTTTGTCACAGGCAAGCCCTTATTTAGATCTTCTCAATGGACATTGATTACACTATCATAACATTTTTTTTTCCATTCAAGCGGTAGCTGCCGTAGACGCAGGAAGGCAGGAGGATACAATCATTTTATTTACACTACCATATCATGATTATAGATGAACATAGTATGAGAGGAAAAGCATGTTAGTTTTAGGGCATCCAGTAGGCCTACCAGCCCTCTACTGCTACCGTAATCTCTCGCGTAGAAGGCGCGTCTTATACGCGAATCAGATCGTTCATGGGTCTTATACGCGGGAGGTAAATTGCCTTGAGTTTGGGGTGCGCCTTATACGCGGGTTTTTCCAACATCTCATTTGGGAAAATGCGCCGATGACAGCTTGAACTCATAGCGCCAGCACCGCGGCAGACCGGGAGGTGTCGACGCGCTTGCCGGGGATAAGGCCCACCATGCGCCGATGACAGCTTGAACTCATATAGCCAGCAGCCTGTCGGTGTAGATTTGCTCGGCGGGTTTGACGCCGACCGTCACACCGTGTGCCGATGACAGCTTGAACTCATAACACGAGCAGCGCGGCAGACCGGGAGGTGTCGACGGGCGCTCGGCGGGTTTGACGCCGACCGTGTACCGCTGACAGCTTGAGCTCATAGCGCCAAGCGCGGCAGAACCGGTCGCTGTAGATTTGCTCGCCGTTTTTTTTACGCTGAACGTGTGCCAATGACAGCTTGAACTCATATAGCCAGCACCGCGGCAGACCGGGAGGTGTCGACGGGCGCTCGGCGGGTTTGACGCCGACCGTGTACCGCTGACAGCTTGAACTCATAGCGCCAAGCGCGGCAGAACCGGTCGCTGTAGATTTGCTCGCCGTTTTTTTTACGCTGAACGTGTGCCAATGACAGCTTGAACTCATATAGCCAGCACCGCGGCAGACCGATCGCTGTAGATTTGCTCGCCTTTTTTTTACGCCGACCGTGTGCCGATGACAGCTTGAACTCATAACACGAGCAGCGCGGCAGACCGGGAGGTGTTGACGGGCGCTCGGCGGGTTTGACGCCGACCGTGTGCCGATGACAGCTTGAACTCATATAGCCAGCACCGCGGCAGACCGATCGCTGTAGATTTTTTTACGCCGACCGTGTGCCGATCATATAGGGGGGTGGGGAGGGGGGGGCGCCTTCTACGCGAAACAGCCCCCCTGTGAGTTGGGGGGGCGCCTTATACGCGGGTTTTTCCAGAAATCGATCCAGAGGAGGTACGTGCGCCTTCTACGTGAAAAGGCCTTCTCTGAGTTGGGGGTGCGCCTTCTACGCGAGCTGCGCCTTCTACGCGGGAGATTACGGTACTACTTCTATGTCTGAAGTAACATGAAACACACCAGGGACCTGTGGATTTATATGTTCCGGTAACATGGAAACAAATGAATTCTTGGTAAAGGGCAAAATGTCAGGTTGAAATCCTGAGATGGATTTATGAATGCATACTAGCTACCGGTAGTATTCTCTCCCTCCGAGTATCTTATCTCTTAGCACAGTTCTTCTACCACATGTATTAGATCGATCAGGCTTAGAGATTGGAGATTCAGAGTTCAACATTTATCTCTTGTGATTGGTGGTTATCTTCAGGTTTAGGTCCTTGTATCACCCCAGTAATAGAAGGAGAAACGTCACAAAATCTCAACCAAGCACCTTTTTGACATATTTAAAAGAAATTAGCTTAGGCTGCATAAAATTGATAGTCAGCTTTGCGGATACCGCCCGCATCCTCTAAAAACGGCCGCATGTACCCTTTTTATTATCATTCTACAAAGTAATACCCTAAAAAATCTGCATCTCTTGAAAAAATTATAAAAAAATTCTCTCAAAATCAGCACCACTATTGTGGTACTTCTACTTGATTAATTTTTACAATTCAAACAGTTTTGGAAACCTCAAAATGTCTGCTTTCTCAACCTAGAACTGTTGGATAGATTATAGATTGATATGTTGCAAGATGATTTAAATCGGCCATATACTGCTTTAAGCCACCAAGTCAGTTGAAAGTAAAACAAGGAACCCTGAATTAAGTTGCAGGAAAGGAAATAAACGTATGTTAAAGTATAGGAAATTCGTTTGTACTTCAGAGTATAGTGGACTTTTAATCCTCCATCTCATGGTGGCTTAAAACCATATATAATACTAGCTTTTAAGCCACCATGTGAGTAGGATATACTAGGTTAGTATGACTATACAGTATAGGCCCCTTTTACCCCTCCATCTCATGGTGGCTTAAAACCATATATAATACTAGCTTTTAAGCCTCCAAAGATTGGTGGCTTAAAACAGTAGTAGTATAACATATCCACCATAAAATAGAAGCCTGCCCCGCAGGGCTACTAGTAAGGAATAAAATAGAAGCTTACCCCGCAGGGCTACTAGTAAGGAATAGAATTGAAGCTTGCCCCGCAGGGCTACTAATAAGGAATAGAATAGAAGCTTGCCCGCAGGGCTATGGATTTTGAATGAATTTCCTTATTAGTAGCCCTGCGGGGCAAACTTCTTTTCTATTCATTATTAGGAGCCCTGCGGGGCAAGCTTCTATTCTATTCCTTATAAGTAGCCCTGCGGGGCAAGCTTCTATTCTATGGTTGATATGTTATACTACTACTGTTTTAAGCCACCAATCTGTGGAGGCTTAAAAGCTAGTAGTATATATAATATGGTTTTAAGCCACCATGTAATTCCCTTTATTCAGTAATGAAATTCTCACCAGAGTTACGGTGTTTGATAATGGAATAAAGGGCTTCATATCCTTCATTGTTACCTTCTATTTAACAATTGACAATGAGGGATATGAAGCCCTTTATTCCATTATCAAACCCCATAACTCTGATGAGAATTTCATAACTGAATAAAGGGAATTACATGGTGGCTTAAAACCCTATAACACTAGTTTTTAAGCCTCCACAGAATGGTGGCTTAAAACAGTAGTAGTATAACATATCAACCATAGAAAAGAAGCTTGCCCCGCAGGGCTACTAATAAGGAATAGAATAGAAGCTTGCCCGGCAGGGCTACTAATAAGGAATAGAATAGAAGCTTGCCCCGCAGGGCTACTAATAAGGAATAGAATAGAAGCTTGCCCCGCAGGGCTACTAATAAGGAATAGAATAGAAGCTTGCCCCGCAGGGCTATGGATTTTGAATGAATTTCTTTTCCTTATTAGTAGCCCTGCGGGGCAAGCTTCTATTCTATTCCTTATTAGTAGCCCTGCGGGGCAAGCTTCTATTCTATGGTTGATATGTTATACTACTACTGTTTTAAGCCACCAATCTGTGGAGGCTTAAAAGGTAGTAGTATATATAATATGGTTTTTTACTGTTTTAAGCCACCAATCTGTGGAGGCTTAAAAACTAGTATTATATATGGTTTTAAGCCACCATGTAATTCACTTTATTCAGTAATGAAATTCTCATCAGAGTTACAGTGTTCGATAATGGAATAAAGGGCTTCATATCCTTCATTGTTACCTTCTATTTAACAATTGACAATGAGGGATATGAAGCCCTTTATTCCATTATCAAACCCCATAACTCTGATGAGAATTTCATAACTGAATAAAGGGAATTACATGGTGGCTTAAAACCATATATAATACTAGTTTTTAAGCCTCCAGATTGGTGGCTTAAAACAGTAGTAGTATAACATATCAACCATAGAAAAGAAGCTTGCCCCGCAGGGCTACTAATAAGGAATAGAATAGAAGCTTGCCCCGCAGGGCTACTAATAAGGAATAAAATAGAAGCTTGCCCCACAGGGCTACTAATAATGAATAGAAAAGAAGTTTGCCCCGCAGGGCTACTAATAATGAAAAGAAATTCATTAAAAATCCATAGCCCTGTGGGGCAAGCTTCTATTCTATTGGTAAAAGGGGCCTATACTGTATTTTCATTCTAACCTAGTATATACTACTCACATGGTGGCTTAAAAGCTATTATTATATATGGTTTTAAGCCACCATGGTATGGAGGCTTAAAAGTCCACCATAGCTCTGATAAAAATTTGATAACTGAATAAAGGGAATTATTATGTTAATAACAAGAGGTCCATGCAAATAGTCATTTGATTCGAACAGGTTCCGCTTTTTACATGTTACCCTACTTTTATACTAGAAATCAGGCATATGGTGGGGTATCAAATTTCCATGGTGGCTTAAAACAGGAGAGTGCCGATGATTTAATTTGATTTAATTGGAGAAATATTTTGCAGCGTTTTGGGGTATTTAACCAGAGTCAACTGTTATTCAGTCGTCTTAGTGATGAATTTTGTCTATGTATTTATGCAGGCTTCACAAGCTAAACCTGCAAAGTTGTCAGAAAAGGAGCGTGATAGAACACTTGCCCTATTAAAAGAAGCCGGATGGAGTTTGGTTAGTGATCGGGATGCTATCAAAAAAGAGTTCCGATTTGAAGACTTTAATGAGGTAAATATTTCTGATATTTCCTTTAATTTACGGTATATACCGTACTTTTAGTGAATAGGAGAGTAAGGGCTTTTTCTATGCACTTGAAGTTGATCTGATTATGACCGTTTTGTCGGTCATTGGACAGCATTTGATGGCACAAGGCATTTTGTTTAGACCTTTTAGACAAAGTCCTTTTAATCTCTGGTTTCATGAATATGGTTCTTGTTTTTTCCTAAATCTTCTCCTATATTCTCTTCACTACACTACATATACATTTTCAGGCATTTGGCTTCATGTCGAGGGTTGCCATCAAAGCGGACAAAATGGACCATCACCCAGAGTGGTTCAATGTCTACAACAGAGTCGAAGTTACTCTAAGCACCCATGATTGTGGAGGCCTTTCCCAACGAGACGTGACACTCGCCAAATTCATGGACTCAATTCGCAAGTGATAATCTCAAAGTGGAGCAACTATAATTTCCATGCACCCTCATTTGCAAGTGATGGCCTCGAAGTGCAGCTCCCAAAATCGCATGCTCCTAATGCATTTACAAAACTATATAATGAGAAACCTTGGCACAGACAATGGATATCGGGGAGGCAGTTTCCATTATGTGTCCTGGTAGTGTCTCTGTGAAGAGTTCTATTGTGATAGAAGTGAGATTGGTTTCCTCATGTATAACCTGTTGACTATACCATGGTGAAATTCATAACTGAGTATTATTTGTTACAAAAGTATTAATCTTACCTATTTTGTTTTGTCAATAAATTGTATGATGTACTGTCACCATTGATAATGACCATTTAATACCGATACGGTACTTCTAAAATGTCCTCTTATTTATGACTGCTACCTGATAAATCCGCCTAACAAAATGAATTGCCAATGTAAAACCAATCACATGCACTGTATACGTGGGTAGTATGGTAGTATTGTAAAAGCTCTATACTTATATAGCTGAACCCATGTAAAACCAATCACATGCACTGTATACGTGGGTAGTACGGTAGTATTGTAAAAGTTCTGTACTTATATAGCTGAACCCATGTAAAACCAATCACATGCACTGTATACGTGGGTAGTACGGTAGTATTGTAAAAGCTCTATACTTATATAGCTGAACCCATGTAAAACCAATCACATGCACTGTATACGTGGGTAGTACGGTAGTATTGTAAAAGCTCTATACTTATATAGCTGAACCCATGTAAAACCAATCACATGCACTGTATACGTGGGTAGTACGGTAGTATCGTAAAAGCTCTGTACTTATATAGCTGAACCCATGTAAAACCAATCACATGCACTGTATTCGTGGGTAGTACGGTAGTATTGTAAAAGCTCTGTACATATATAGCTGAACCCATGTAAAACCAATCACATGCACTGTATACGTGGGTAGTACGGTAGTATTGTAAAAGCTCTATACTTATATAGCTGAACCCATGTAAAACCAATCACATGCACTGTATTCGTGGGTAGTACGGTAGTATTGTAAAAGCTCCGTACTTATATAGCTGAACCCATGTAAAACCAATCACATGCACTGTATACGTGGGTAGTACGGTAGTATTGTAAAAGCTCTATTCTTATATAGCTGAACCCATGTAAAACCAATCACATGCACTGTATACGTGGGTAGTACGGTAGTATTGTAAAAGCTCTGTACTTATATAGCTGAACCCATGTAAAACCAATCACATACACTGTATACGTGGGTAGTATGGTAGTATTGTAAAAGCTCTATACTTATATAGCTGAACCCATGTAGGGTAATGGCACACAAAGCTGGACATCATTTGCCTTATGTACACAGTCAAAATTAAGACAATTCACCTATGATATGATGCAAGTTGACCTTGCATGCCCCCAACTTTGCAACAAGATTATGATGAGAAATGTGCATTACTTCAAATTATACATTTATTAGGAATCTCATTTATCAGCTACAACAGCAACATTCGTTAGAATGTGTCCAATGTTAATCAGTTCGGGTCCTTAGTTTACAGCTCTGGTATCAAGTTGTGGATCTATTGAATCTTGATAAACCAAAGACCTACAGTGCAAATAGATAACTGACTATCCTAAAATAAGTAAGATTTCTGGTTGTTTATGCTAGTTATTTTGTAGAGTACCTGATCAGAATCAAAACATGAAGGATGGTATGTATGTTTGAATAGAGGTACCGTAATCTCCCGTGTATAAGGCACAGCCTGCATATAAGGCACACCTAGAGTTTTGGAAAATTCTCATAAAAAAAGTGAAAAATTCATAACTTCGGTTCTACTGAATGAATTTTCAAAATTCAAAAACCTATGTGTAGCTTGGGCCACCCCAGACCCTCCTGGGCCCCTTATGTCCTATTATGACCAAGGGGACATGTAAGATATCAAAAGAAAGGTCTTGGTGTTCCCCTTGTGGATCCAATGAGAACTAAACCCTCCCCCCATAAGACGCACCTTATACGCGGGAGATTACGGTACATCTGATAATTTTACATTGATACCAGACTTCACAGGCTGTGTTTGGCACTATTAATGTTGAATGGCAGAGCTAACCCCGAGCCTTCAGATATGACAATCCGGAATTTCGGTATTCAACTATACTTGTTTTACTGTAATATCAGATCAGTGAATTAAATGTCTTAAAATAAATTGGCATTCATGAGTTATTTCTGGTATAAAGGTGTAAAGTTTATTAGCGTAATCGAAGCCAATCAGAAGAACATCAACTAATATATGACACCCCCCCCCCGTTGATCAATTTCAACAAAACCATAATGACCACCCCCTTACCCTAAGATTAGCCTTAGGTATGCTTCAAAGACCTGTGCCTGGATTGATCCCTACTTCATGGATTGGGACTGCCTCATTAGTTTACAGACAATCAGTCCGTTCTTTCTCAGTCTGGACATGTATATAAAAGCTGCTTGTCAAAAACAGCTAGGCAGTAATGAAATAACAAGTTGGGCAGTAAGCGTTGTATACCGACTTAGCTGATTTAATTATCAGCCCATGAAATAGCACTACCATAATCTCCCGCGTATAAGACGCAGTGCACGTATAAGACGCACCTAGAGTTTTGGAAAATTCTCAAAAAAATGAAAAATTCATAACTTTGGTTCTACTGAGTGAATTTTCAAAATTTAAAAACCTGTGTGTAGCTCGGGCCCCCTGGACCCCCTTATGCCCTATAATGACCATTATGGCATGTAACATATCAAAAGAAAGGTCTTGGTGTCCCCCTTGTGGATCCAAGGAGAACTAAAACCCCTCATATATAACGCGTCTTATACGCAGGAGATTACGGTAATTAAAAAAAATAAGGCCCAAAAAAAGATAAATTGTTTGTTTCAGATAACTCGACCCTACCTACCAAACTAGGGCCGATCCTAATCTTTTTCTCTCTCCATTCTTTGATGAATTATAGGTTTTTGAGCAAATTTTCAGTCAATTTAGTCATCCCCGAGTCCCGCGACTCGTCCCAGAGTCAATGTCACTCATTGGGACTCTGACAATTTGTAGTAGTTAAAAGAAATTGCAAAAATATCCAATGTACCCAAGCTATTTTTTTCAGCACGTTACCTTAAACACACTATCTTTTTTGGGCCTAAGGGAGTGGTCATTATCTATCAACAGGGGAGTGATGGGTTTTCGCACAGACTAGGAGGAGTCTGAATTTTTTAGCCCCCCCACCCGTTGATAAATAATTCAAATAATGACCACTCCCTAGCCCGCCGGTCCTAGGCTAAGCCCAACATAGCCTAGGTAATATATGTACAGCAGGACCACCAACAGTGAAAAAAAACCACTGCACTGCAGGCCTATCACTGAGAGTAAGGCAGCTGAGGAAGGGACAAGTAATTTATTGTCAACTGGGGGGGGGGCTAGATGGATTTTGGCCAACTGGCAGATTGAGCGTGGAAACATCGCGATGCCGATGGGTATTTCATTGTCCATATTTACTGTAATCTCCCGCGTAGAAGGCGCAGCTCGCGTAGAAGGCGCCCCCCAACTTCCAGGGGGGGGGGTTCACGTAGAAGGTGCTCCCCTGAGGGCAGATTTTTGCAGTTTAGTACTGTTCTAAAGTAAAAATACCCCCCTATAAGGCGCACCCCAAATTCAAGGCAATGCCCCTCCCGCGGTAGTTTTTTGAGATTACGGTAGTTTTGAACCCCCCAGTGTGAAGGTTTATTGGATTTTGCGCCCCCCATCAAGGGGCTATTTTTCAAAATGACCCCCCCCCCCCTATATTCGTGCAGACGGTAACTACGTACCATAGCGATTCTCCAAGGTAAAGTGTCACGTGCACATGGATGATGCCATACTGTATGGGGGACAATTTTGTATACTTCAGTGCTGCCGTCACTATTCAAGGTTCAAATTCTCCCAAATCACGGCACCCAGGGCAGTATTATCCACACAGTATAATGCTAATGTAGGCACTGACCTATCTGCTGTGTGCGGATCTGCTAGTGCAGGTGTGAAAGTTGTGATCAGCCACAGCTGTAACCTCACTTGTCTTTCCTAATTGATTTTGAAGCTATTCATAGGAGTATCAGTACAACCAAGGTACCATTTTAAAGGGCTTGAAGAGATCTATTGGATGCATATTTTTAATTTAAGATCAGGTACAGAGAAGAAAATCATTCTTCACACTGAAGTTGAACCAAAATTTTAAAACCATTTTATGATATGAAAGGTTGTGAAATATTCACAAAACTCCTGCCAATATTAGTCGTAAACTCCTTGTTTGTTTCAGATAACTCGACCCTACCTACCAAACTAGGGCCGATCCTAATCTTTTTCTCTCTCCATTCTTTGATGAATTATAGGTTTTTGAGCAAATTTTCAGTCAATTTAGTCATCCCCGAGTCCCGCGACTCGTCCCAGAGTCAATGTCACTCATTGGGACTCTGACAATTTGTAGTAGTTAAAAGAAATTGCAAAAATATCCAATGTACCCAAGCTATTTTTTTCAGCACGTTACCTTAAACACACTATCTTTTTTGGGCCTAAGGGAGTGGTCATTATCTATCAACAGGGGAGTGATGGGTTTTCGCACAGACTAGGAGGAGTCTGAATTTTTTAGCCCCCCCACCCGTTGATAAATAATTCAAATAATGACCACTCCCTAGCCCGCCGGTCCTAGGCTAAGCCCAACATAGCCTAGGTAATATATGTACAGCAGGACCACCAACAGTGAAAAAAAACCACTGCACTGCAGGCCTATCACTGAGAGTAAGGCAGCTGAGGAAGGGACAAGTAATTTATTGTCAACTGGGGGGGGGGGCTAGATGGATTTTGGCCAATTGGCAGATTGAGCGTGGAAACATCGCGATGCCGATGGGTATTTCATTGTCCATATTTACTGTAATCTCCCGCGTAGAAGGCGCAGCTCGCGTAGAAGGCGCCCCCCAACTTCCAGGGGGGGGGGGGGGGTTCACGTAGAAGGTGCTCCCCTGAGGGCAGATTTTTGCAGTTTAGTACTGTTCTAAAGTAAAAATACCCCCCTATAAGGCGCACCCCAAATTCAAGGCAATGCCCCTCCCGCGGTAGTTTTTTGAGATTACGGTAGTTTTGAACCCCCCAGTGTGAAGGTTTATTGGATTTTGCGCCCCCCATCAAGGGGCTATTTTTCAAAATGACCCCCCCCCCCCTATATTCGTGCAGACGGTAACTACGTACCATAGCGATTCTCCAAGGTAAAGTGTCACGTGCACATGGATGATGCCATACTGTATGGGGGACAATTTTGTATACTTCAGTGCTGCCGTCACTATTCAAGGTTCAAATTCTCCCAAATCACGGCACCCAGGGCAGTATTATCCACACAGTATAATGCTAATGTAGGCACTGACCTATCTGCTGTGTGCGGATCTGCTAGTGCAGGTGTGAAAGTTGTGATCAGCCACAGCTGTAACCTCACTTGTCTTTCCTAATTGATTTTGAAGCTATTCATAGGAGTATCAGTACAACCAAGGTACCATTTTAAAGGGCTTGAAGAGATCTATTGGATGCATATTTTTAATTTAAGATCAGGTACAGAGAAGAAAATCATTCTTCACACTGAAGTTGAACCAAAATTTTAAAACCATTTTATGATATGAAAGGTTGTGAAATATTCACAAAACTCCTGCCAATATTAGTCGTAAACTCCTTGTTTAAAATAAAATGAAATAAAATAAAATGAAGAATTAGTTAAATGTTTCGGCTATTGCTAGCCTTTGTCAAGGTAAGTATGATAAGAACAATTTGGACTTATTAGTCCTTGGGAGCCTTATTCAGGCTACCCTAGTAATTGAATATTCTAAACATAACACTTATTTGCTGTGCATGGCATAAATGACTCCCAAATCAGGGGCCATTTTATAGTCTGAGATGTGATATAATATCATCAACAAGATGGCTCCAAATGGGGTGAGTCATGAAAAATGTCAACAATCCTGAGAAAAAACAAGAGAGCGTTTATTTTAAAACAGTTGAGTCGAGAGTATGTCTTGGAGAGACAGAAAGGAAACGAGGCAAGGGTACAGAGCCTAGGCTTGATGACTTGCCCATGACTTTCCCACTATGTCATTAAGGACACATTTAGCTGCTTGATTGTCTTCCTCCCCCTCCAAACACAACTACCAGCACAGCTCTGAGTATTGAGGCATGCCTGAGTAACCCCCGTCCCGACCCCCGTCCCGACCCCCATAGTCCCATCCATCCATCCATCCATCCATCCATCCATCCATCCATAGACAGTCATTGTTGATCCTACAATTAACATCACAGTGTAGCCAAGGTGATGTGACCTTGTTATAATTACTTGTTACATTTCCTTCCTTTCACATGGGAAATGATTGGAAGCCAATCTTCTTAAAGGGCCCAGCTATCTCACTGCTGATACTTACCATAGAGAAACCTACTACCGTAATCTCCCGCGTAGAAGGCGCAGCTCGCGTAGAAGGCGCACCCCCAACTCAGAGAAGGCCTTTTCACGTAGAAGGCGCACGTACCTCCTCTGGATCGATTTCTGGAAAAACCCGCGTATAAGGCGCCCCCCCCAACTCTCAGGGGGGCTGTTTCGCGTAGAAGGCGCCCCCCCCACCCCCCTATATGAGTTCAAGCTGTCATCAGCACACGGTCGGCGTAAAAAAACGGCGAGCAAATCTACAGCGACCGGTCTGCCACGGTGCTGGCTATATGAGTTCAAGCTGTCATCGGCACACGGTCGGCGTCAAACCCGCCGAGCGGCCGTCGACATCTCCCGGTCTGCCGCGCTGCTCGTGTTATGAGTTCAAGCTGTCATCGGCACACGGTCGGCTTACAGCGACCGGGCTGCTGCGGTGAGGGGTTTATGAGTCGATGCTGTCATCGGCGCACGGTCGACTTGAACCCGCCAAGCGCGTCGACACCTCCCGGTCTGCCACGCTGCTCGTGTTATGAGTTCAAGCTGTCACCGGCGCATGGTGGGCCTTATCCCCGCCAAGCGCGTCGACACCTCCCGGTCTGCCGCGGTGCTGGCGCTATGAGTTCAAGCTGTCATCAGCGCATTTTCCCAAATGAGATGTTGGAAAAACCCGCGTATAAGGCGCACCCCCAACTCAAGGCAATTACCCTCCCGCGTATAAGACCCAGCAGCATTTTGTTTGGCGTAGAAGACGTGCCTTCTACGCGGGAGATTACGGTAGGCTCCTCTATGTACTCACCTAGATTCAACTCCAATGCAAGACTAATGTTTTGTCTATGAGAGAATCTTGGAATTAAACCTATCAATAAACCAAATTGGAAGGCCTTCAAAATCAACTATATCAAAAGATATTTGCCCAGATAACCATGGCACGCACTGCCCCCATACCTACTCTATGCCCTCCTCTTCTAAATAATCTGAAATCTGTCTATAAGTGGGGTTAAAGACAGTTTGATTACCCTTTTATTTAGGGTAAAAAGAGCCCTAAATCCCATGCAATTCTCCAACAGTAATTACCATGTCACAGCCATCTAAGTACACCTTAAATGTAAATTCTATTACATGGATAGCTTTGTCTTACTTTTTGTCTCACTATATGACTAATTTTTGGGGGTTCAGTTGTAACAGAAATAGGGATAAATGACAGGTTTTGATGGTCTATGCAAATTCTTGGAATCTAAATATAAGAAAAGCATACCCCATGAAATGTTTTTTTCATCATTTATCAAAAGATTTTCATGTAAATAGAAATATGACTCATGGGGTCTTTGAAGGGTGTGATAGGGCATATGCTGTGTAATGGAATAGTTTTTTGGTGGTGCATGTAATCTGCTAGAGGCCAAAATAGCAATTGAAACTTGGTAATCATAAGAAACTCGGCTAAGGGCTAGTAGACAAGAGGTCAGAAAGGTGGTGTCAAAAGCCCTTGCCTCGTTTAAAAACAACAGTTGAATATGCCCTAGGTACCAAAACGTCCATGGATAACCACGTAACCACTAATTAACAATAATGATGTATATGTGAGTTTCAAAATTGTAGTTTCATCCTGTCCTCTCTTGAGGTAAAAGGTTGTTCTTTCTTCTCTGGGGTAGAGAATGACACTGCAGGGTATTCAATAGTGGGCCAAGGTATGGGGACCCATTCTTTTATGTCACAGTTGTCACATAAAATTTATTTTATGATATGAAGATGACATAGCACGTAAAAAAGAATGGTTTGCCTACATTCTCTGGTTAAAAATGGTCTAGAAAATATTTATTTATTTTTTCTAAAGGGCCCCCGGATGTTTGACAGGCAGCCCCAAAATTGTGATGTGTGGTTTACTCAGAGATTCAATCCAGCTTCCCAATGTTAGGGAGTTCCCTGTTTTCCAATACTATATCCTATGTATCATATCTGTTTTGCAATGGGTAGGTATGATAAAAAGAAGGGGATTTGCTTTTTGAATGAAGTCTTTATGTCAATTTAAAGGGAAATTATGACTATTCAAACTATCGGAAAGGACCCCACAATTCTGCCGCGATTCTCGTTGACCGCTAAAATGGGGGGAATACTTGAGTCTAAATAAACCATTTTCAATTATTATACAGGGATAATATCCATAAATTAGGCATAATCTAGCCTCTCAAAACAGAAAATCATTAAAAATAGTGATAGAAGTTAACCGCATTCAACTTGCTTGATCACAAATTTGGACCCTATTTAAACTCTTAACTATGGCAGAATTATAGGTTCGATTTGGCATCTTTAACCAGTCATAATTACCCTTTAAATTGACATAAAGACTTCATTTAAAAGACAAATCCACTTCTTTTTATTAGCTCTTTCCATTGCTCAATAGATAAAATTCAAAGAATAAAGTTTTTTGTAAAATAGGTAAGTGCCTTATTAGGCTAAGGGAGCATTCATTTTTTATGGCGGGGGTGGGGGTGAGCATTTGGCGAAAGAGAATAGGTCTAAAATAAAAGGCCCCCCCCTAAAGAATACGTCCAAAATTTTTGGCCCCCCCCCTCAAGAATAGGATGAAAATACATGCCCCCCCCTCAAGAATAGGTTGAAAATAAAGCACCCCCCCAATGACGATCTTCCATGAATATTCTTTTATCTAACATAAATGCCAAAACCATGCCTATACATTGTGTGATACATATAATTATACCTCTCTTTTAGCTATAATTCATGGGAGTTGTACTTTAACATTTTAATGATTAGCACTGACTATAGTCAACACCGTGGTGGGTCTAGCATCGACTATAGTTGACACCATGTAGGCCTCCTTATATAGGAATTGTGCGGGGACTGTGAATACCATATTTATTCTAATAACCACACCGGTGCTGAAAATTAATCATTAGATGGTCGCAACCTTAATACAAAAATCATTACCAAAAGGCACACCCCTAAAGTCTAAAAACCATTGTTTTTGCTCTAAAAACTTTACTTTTACATTAGCATGATTTGACACAAGGGGTGTGTGCTTACAGCCCAAAGGGGTGCGCTTATTAGTGCAGTTGCATTTAATAGAATGTAGGCCCTTACTCCTAGGAAATTTAAAGGCTGCCCCCATGGCCAGATAACTCATGTGTCTTCTGCCCTTAATGGGTTAATAGACTCCAAGGGATAGGTGATAGCATTGGTCTCAACTCAGATACACCTTATAGACAAGGTATTTTTGTGTAAAATAGACCTACTACTGTAAAAACTCATGCATAAGGTGGAGATTATACACGAGGATAGCTCCTTCAGTCAGGCCAACAAAGAACTTTGTGAGGGTTTCTTATACTAAATGTATAGTGAAGTATGGAGTAAGGGGTGGGTTTCTGTGGTGGGTGTAGCTGACCCTATCTGACCCCAGTATACCACAGCACTGTGGGGTGTACTGGAGGCAGGAAGGGGGACCCAGAATCCTTTGGGTAGAGTTGTAATATCTTCTGTCTGTATAAGAAATGTATGTCTTATATGGAAGGGTGCATATAGTTAGTATGCAATGTATTGGTATATGTGTAGTGAGTCATTTGTATAGTGATTCTATATATGTGTAGTACCATGTAGGTAAAGTGGTTCCAACTAACTTGGAATATCTATATTTTGATTATAGGAGAGATGGTTAGGGGGAGGAACCCTGATTAGGCAATGACTTGCCTGGTTCCCACTGTTTGTGTGTGGGGTAAGTTGTGAATTAATTACCATGATTATATGACTGATGTTTCTACTATATGGAGAATGTTCAACTTCTGTACTGGGGAGTTGTATGTCAAGGTGCTGCCTACTGGAGTAGCATACACTTGCACAAGTCTTGATTGTATTCTTAAGTATATGGATGATGGGATCTGAGACAAGATGGCAGATGTAAATGTAGAAGCCAATGGTGCAATGTATATCTAAAGCCTGATGGTTATTGTTTCAGAGTAAATACATTGTCCATTTCTGCTGGCTTAGACTTGCATAGGTCTTAGGATATTATCCTGTAGATCACTGATATTATACATGTATCATGAGACCATGTTAGTGTGTTGAACTATAACATATTGGTGTAGACTTGCACAGCTCCATGATGCCATACTTGGGTATTCATGCTTGACATAGACTTGCACAAGTCCCATGTAGTATTTTTGTATTAAAGTGTGAAATAGACTTGCACAGGTCCATTATACAATTTATGTATTGTATGTATAGATAGACTTGTGCATGTCCTCATGACAATAATTTTCTATTATTGTGTACTGATAATAGACTTGCCAATAGTCTCTAAGACATTATTTTTGTCTTGTATTTTTCAGGTTTAATTTTATTCTCGGTTTTGTTACCGCATACCCATCTTTTACCTTGCCATGAATAAATAGTCATTATTATCACAACCTCATTCCGCAACCTTTTCTTTTTTTTTTATAATGTGCGACTAACTTCACGCTACCACTTAGTTGGTCCGTCACAAAAGCACACTTGGCATCTTCAATATAAATGGTCATAAGTCATTGAATTGTCAATGGATGTTGATGCTGTTAGGTTTTCCTTGTAGGGAAAATATTATATTATCACATCATTGATTCGTTTTAGATATCCTGTGATGTTTTCCTAATTTTGAAGACCAGGAAAGTGGACATAGCCAAAATTTCAGGGTCAACCTTGCTCTACACCTTACTTTCCCACAAATACTGCCATGCACAAATCAATGAACATAAGACTGATTTATATAGAAAAATAATGACTTTCCATCACTTATATAATGGCTAGAGAGTATCAGGAACTTTGTCAGTTTTTCAGCATAACCTAACTTTGAACCTCTGATATATATCATTGATAATTTGTTTTTACTAAAATTATAGCCTGATACTAAAACCAGAGGTGTTGTAAGCAATCATAGCATTTGAAATCATATAAATATCTTTGTTGGTTCTCCTCCAGGGTGGGGGCAAAGTTGACATTACCCAGATAGAAAATTCGGGCAGGAATGGCTGCCTCAGCAGGCAGAGTGTTGGTCATGCCACCTGGGGAGTACTGCCATCCCTATTGTTAGTGTCACTCAGTGACTGACACTTGACTTGTTTAAAGTTGTTGACGTCGTGGTGACGCAATCTGACTTGGTTTTAGAGTAAACTGATTGAATTCCGTCCCATAGAGCAACAATATAGAGTACTACAAAATGCAAGCCAGTATTCCAAAGTAGTCACCTGCCATTTATACGGATAACCTGGGACACTCGGTGGGATTTAGAGGGAGATTTTGACAAAATATAAGCAGGATTTGCACAAAATATAAACCTCATAAACTTACCGCAGCCATGTTTGCGTCTCAATACACAATAATTGCCACTTAATGCAAATCACCCTAAAATTGTAAAGTAGAAAAAATCTTAGATACACTGCTATATTAAAAAAAGTATTGATATATTATGCGGAAAGATTATCCAAAACAGAAGAAAGTTGATTTGATTATGACATGTTCAATAACAGTTTCAGAACTTATGATTGTGAGACCTGAGGATAAGTCTTTTTATAGGCATTCTCGTATTTATCATTAATCCTATCTGCATTCATGATAAAGATAACTAAAAGGAATTGAAAGTACCTAACAATGCAAGCTATTTGATAATGATCGCTCCATTTGGAGAAAAAAAAGAACGATTAAATGTGCGAAACAAAGATATAAAATAACCCATAGTCCAAATTGAGCGATAATACAGTGTTTTGCAAATTATCCAGACGACTTGTAATTTTCCTGTTCAAAGTCGGGTTATGTATCGAGTTGACTATGGAGAATAAGCCGATCGTCACGTGTAAGTGAAGTCTGTGTTAATGTGTATTTTGATGAGAATGTGTCTGTCTTCTCAAAATGCCCCGAAATTTTGTCGATGCGATTCAGTTAGTGACACTGACAGTCACAGAGTTGCACTGCCACCTCCCCCCTTGCCTAGGCAGGCTAGGCCGAAATACCTGCCTGCTCACAGGCACTGCCAGTAGGGATAGGCGCCAGCAGCTACTGCTGAACGCTGCCTCTCTGTCACTATAGTAAATAGAGCAACTTCAAAACCTGAATTTTGTTACTTCTGTTTCATGGAAAAATACCATCTTTTGGTATGTTATGTACAAAGACCCATAGAATAGGAATATCATACACATTTTCTTGTGGGATGTCTAGTTTATTAAAATATCAAGTATAAACAATGCCATGTTTGCTGTGACCAGGGTGAGTCTCACCCTGCCATCAGTTACTAAATTTGTTGTAATTCCTACAATTCTTTGTCAAATGACACACTTTAAAGAGTAATTTATACTTAAAATATCAAGCTTCCTGTCTAATGAAGAAAAACAGAAATTGACAAAATCTAAAATTGAAAGAAAATATTTCGAATTTTTAACCATTTTTTTGAAATTACAAAGTTTTAGGATACCGTTGAGAACCACCACCAAAATGTGCGTAATTTTGTTTCCTACAAGAATCTAAAACTGGTTCCTAAATATATGTGTGCTCAAAAGTGCTCAAAGAAAAAGAGTAACAGCATATTTTGCTCAAAATTGCACAAATCTGACCTGAGTGAATTTACTCCACCACACAGAATTTTGAGTTTCCATCAAAATATGATACATTTTTCCATGTCAAATCACAAAATAATTTATACCCCTAGAACCACCAAACTGTTTTCTGTCTTCTGGTGTGACTGCTTTCTCTGTAACCTTGACTGTTAAAAAGTTATAAGCATTTATATGGGATAATGTCAAAAATGGACCACTCAGTGAGTGTGATCAGTGACGCATGACTTGACCTAATTTTCCCTCACAGAGCTGATAATGACCAGAAAAAGGTGACAGGAAATACTCCTAACTTTTTTATATTAAAAAATTCACTCCTTCTCTTCTAATCAGTCTATTTCATTCATTCAAGAAGCATTATGTTTGCAAAGATTTTTTCTTTCTAGGGTATAATTTTCGATTGGATTATACTAAATCTAATTTTTGGGTGCCCATCGCTACAGGCAGGATCCAAGATGTATACAAGTCTATAGTGGCACAAACACATGGCTAGTCTGAACTAAGTACTCACTTTCAGTTCCTGGAAATTGTCCCTCCTATTCACAAACATGTAGTTTTCATGTACATCAGCTTATATTGACTGAAACATGAGATATATCCAATAAATCTGACATGTTTATCTTGAGCTTAGATATCACTACCTCAATGGCCTCCATTGTCAACATGCTGTGGTGCTACCTGGTGTTAGACTGCTCTTGAAACATAGGGCTAACCAACCAAGAATAGTGTAGTCTTTTTGGCACTAGGTGGCTACACCTGGCT